>CAJVRK010000022.1:0-1200000 GCA_911649645.1 Thelonectria discophora | reverse complement strand
AAACGTTGTTACCCTGGTTGGGATGGTAGATGGTGGCAGGCTCATCACCGAACTTAGCCTTGACAGGGTTGAAGGGAGAGCCCGAGGCAAAGATGACACGGCCGTCAGTCCACTGGATGGCCTGCTCGAAAGTGCACTCAGCCTTGGTGAGGGGGTTGCTGAGGGGGAAGAGGATGGGGCGGCGGTCGATGCCACCCTCCTCAACGGAGTCCTTGAGAGCGCGGACAACGTTCTCGGTGAAGACACCAAAGGTGGCAGTCAGGCCGACAAGAGCACTGGGCTTGACGTACTCAATCACCTCCTCGAGGGTGCGGAACTGCTCGCCGTTGTTGTCCGTACGGGCAAAGTACTTCTTGTGCTCGGCAAGGCGGTCACCACGGTCTTTGGTAACAAGACCCTTGGTGTCGACGAGCCAGAACTTGTCACGAGCGGCCTCCTCAGTCAGACCACGACGAGTGTAGTACTCAACGAGCTGCTTAGCAACACCAACACCGGCGGAACCAGCACCCATGAAGACCAGGCGCTGGTCCTCCAGGGGAACGCCAGAGAGATCTACGGCACCGATGTAACTAATTCCTTGTTAGTTCCTGTACCAAGCGGTAGAGGTACGTAAAAGCATGCTTACCCGGCCAGGACGACGGCACCAGTTCCCTGGATATCATCGTTCTTAGATCTAGGTTAGCGAATCGAATTTCTTACTCCGTCTCGCGTCTTCACTCACAAAGCACTTGTACTGGTTGCGGTATCGCTCGAGGTAGTCGAAAGCCTTCTGGCTCTCGAAATCCTCGAACTGAACCACCATCTCGGGGAAGACATCGTGGACAGCCTCCATGAACTCATCCATGAAAGCCTGCTGCTCCTCGAAGGGAGGGCGCTTCTGGCGCAGACCCAGGTAGAAGGGGTCCTTGAGGTTATCCTCGTTGTTGGTACCGCAGTCGAGAACGATGGGGAGGGTCTTGTCAGGGTGGATACCAGCGGCGCCGGTGTAGAGGGAGAGCTTGCCGATCTGGGTGGTGGGGGTTAGCGACATTGACTTGCAGCAGGATTACCAGGACTTCTTACCGAGATACCGACACCGTTGATGCCAAGATCACCGAGACCGAGGATACGAGAACCATCAGTCACGACGCAGATATCGGGGTTCTTGCAGGGCCAGTTCTGGAGCATGGTGCGGATCGACTTGCGCTGCTTGATGGAGATGTACAGAGCCTCGGGGCGGGTGTAGAGGCTGGAATACTGCAAGCAGACATCGCCAATCGTGGGGGTATAGACGAGGGGCATGAGGTCGCGCATGTTGTCCATGAGCAGACGGTAGAACAGGTCAATGTTCTGGTCCTTGATGGACGACAGGTAGAGGTACTTGTCGATGCCAGTCTGACGGCTATGGATCATCTTCATCGCTCGGGCGCATTGGGTCTGGAAGCTCTCCATGGTGTGGGGGAGGAGGCCGGTAAGGTTCTTGGCGACACGTTCCTCGGGGGTGAAGGCGAGACCTGCAGAGGGCAAGCGCCCGCGAGGTCAGCAATGGTCCCGATTGCAGAAGAGGCGTGCGCGAGTTGGATCACGTCGCCTTGCGCCACGGGCGACACAAAGGCGACGACAACGACGACCGACGACAAACTCACCCTTGTTCCAGAAAGGCTCGCGGACGATTTGGTAACCAGCGGCCTGGTCCTCGGAGAGGTACTCGGTGGCTCGTTCCTGCTTAATCTCCGCAGAGTGGTTCTGGGCGTAGCCGCGGTGCTGATCGAGAGAAGCCATCTTGATCTTTTCTTCAATGGCGGAGAGGTCGACGTTAGACATAGGATGAGATGGTATCAACTTGCGACTGGAAGGGCGAAGTCAGGATTAGATATACTTTGCGACGAGGGGGAGCAAGCAGGGGAGACGGACGATGACGGAGATGATGACCGAGGCGTGGGGATGTCGGAGCTGGCGGTGCTGTAGGGAGACGACGACGACGCCATAAGATGCAAGAAATGGGGTGACTGGGGAGAACAAGAATAGGAGAAACGGGGGAGCGGCAGTCGAGGGCGATTATTAGTAGTCGCCGTGACAGCAGCTGCGAGGGGGACAACAGCAGACGAGCGGGCGAGAGCAGACGATGTTGCCGTGCGCAAGGGGCCGCTAACGCGCAAAAGTCGGGTTAAGACGTTTTGGGCAGACCCGGCACCCGAGTGAGAGACGGCCAAGAGCGACTGGCCCATGCTGCAGCAAGGTGAGAGGGAAAGCGGAGAAAGAGAAGAGGCGGAAGAATGGTCGAGTGAGAGGGCGAGGGCGAGTGGGAGGCCGGGGGTGGCGTGTGAGCGGCGAGAGAGACCTCTAAGGCTACGGAATACGTTATGCTATGCCTGACAACTTGGGTGTCAGCCAAATTCGCACCGGGCGGAGGAGCAGCCACAGGGCGGACCAGGGTTGTCCAAGAGGTGACGACGGTGACCGCGACGGAACGGCGAGAAGAGGGTTTCAGCGAGCACCAACGAAAAAGTCTGCGGCGCGGCCGAGTGAGCGGAGGATCCCTGTTGGCTGGCTGGGTGTACAGCCTGTCGACGGAGGCGTCGGTGCCGGCGGGCGGACATAGGGATGTTTGGGGGGTGGAAACATGATTGGGGAGGGATGGGAGGGATGGGATGAGATGGACTTGAGAGAGTGTGTGTGAGAGCTGTGGAATGGGGAAGCAACTTGGCAAAAGCATGGGGGAATTATCGATGGGAGAGCGTAGTGGGCTTGGCCGCGTGGGAACATGGGCTGGAAGGAAAGGGAGGGAGGGGGGTGGATAAACGAGGGTGTGAGGATGAAAAAGAAGGGGAAGGTGCATATCGATGTATCGAGGTGCAACTGGAAAAGGGCGGGGCAAGGGTAGGGTATCGAGGTATCGAGGTATTGAGGTATCGAGTTACCCAGGACATGGGTACCCCCCTCCAAGAACGTACCTTGAAGGTTGAGTCGAGAAGCGGGACTGACTCTTCAAGTTCCTGACAACACCTTAAGCTGGATCTGGACTCCTTTGGAAGCTGGTTTTCGGTGCCTTTGCTGGCTTGCGGGAAAGCGTCTTCTTCTTTCTCGCCGCGTGATTCTCGCTGGCGCGGGCTTGTGAGCAATACGGCCCTAATCTTGGTACGGTAGGTAAACTGGTAAGGAGCAAGCTCGATCCCCTCTTTGACGAAAGGTGAGTGCCGGTGTGGGGATTGTGGATTGTAGAGTTGGTAGCCAACTTTCAAGGAGATGATGACTTGTTCTTTCTTGCTGGATGAAGGGAAGAGAGAAAAAGGAGTAATGAGGTAAACTGAAATTGAAGAGGAGATACGCACGGAGACAAAAGTATTATGAGTGATTCGCTTGACTCAAATCGCGAGTACGTATTCGCGGGTTGAGGTCGGTCAGGGGATATCTCGTAGATGGTGCTCAGGTGTGTGTGTGGGAAATCCGGGGTTCCAGCGTCGACTGCGCAGTGACCAGCGACGGAAAAGATGGGCAAACAACAATGGGAATCGTCAAAGGGGTCGAACAACTTCCAGGGCCATGGGGTGACAGTGGGGGCCACAACACGTTGTCGATAGAACGTTGTAATGTGTTTTGTGCGGGCAGAGAGGGCGTCGGGAAGCCTACAACTGCTGATTCTGGACGTCGGTGGGATGTGAAGGTCGCAATTTGCTCACCTTTTCTCACCGCGGTTGAAACATGCGTGCGTCGGGTTCCTGCGCGGGTCTTTTTTTATCCTTGGATGTGAAAGTGACTGATGACTGACCTCCTTCCGTTTCTCGGCCTCCAAGTTTTTTTTTTTTTAGTTTTTTCCTCATCTCTTGCTTCGCTTGGTTTGGTTGGGGCCAACTAATGACACAGAGTACAATACTAGCGACATCTCCATCATCTAATTAGGCCGTCCACAGCCGCAGTTGTTGAGATGTGAGCGTCAGCGTTGACGGGTCCAGGGCTACGGCACACGGAGGTACTGTGGACATGAGGTCCGGCCGACACGGTGACGGACGCCGACGGGGAGAACAAATACTGGAGAATAGACTGCAGCTGCTTCTTCTTCTCCTGGCTTCCATCCAGGCACTGACCGAGAAGAAAGGATCCTGACGAGGCGAAGTGCAGGCCCCATCCATCCAACCCCATGTCGTGTTTCCTAAATGTCAGTCAGTTGCGACACGCTCTTCTTACTTGCTCGGCCGGGTTTCGAAAGATATGTCTCGTCATCCTGGCTCGACGCGCTGGATCGCTGCCGGTTGGTCGAATTGTTGGGGCTCCCTCCATCCACTCTCGGCGCCGGGAACCCTGTCGCCGCCGTCTCATCGTGCATATCCATCAGCAATTGCCAATTGGGGAGCCTACATTGCATTGCTCCGTAAACGCAAGTCTGCAGCACAGCCATTCACCTTGATGCTTCACGGCTGAATCTCATCATCAGCGGCATAATCAGCAGTATAATCAGCATCATCATCGACATCACAACGGCAAGCCTCGCCGAGACGCGGAGCAACGAGCGGAAACGAGAACTGGGTCCCTCAGAACGGTCAGACCGTCCGTCAACCTCCCCCCGAAGACGGACGGATCGCTGTTTAGCACATGCGCCATTGGTCTTCTTGCTCGTGTGAGACGCTCCTCTCTCCGTCTTTTCAAAACCTTCCAGAGCCCGCCCGGAACCAATCCAGAGTGGACTCCTTCTTCCCACTTGGGACAATGCTTCGACCCGGAACATGACATGACAGACAGGCCATGTACCGATGACTTGCCTTTGCTCTCTCACCTCCTTCACCCTTCACCCCAGGAATTCGCTTAAACGTCGCCCTTTTGCTTTTTGAAATCACCCAACCCAACCTGCCCAGGTTGGTTTGCGGCCCGAACCCCCTCCCTTGGGCCCCTGGGCCTCTGGGAAGAGACCAAAAAGAAAGGAAAAAGTGGCCAAAAAAAGTAAACACGTTGACGACATTCGCATGGCTGTTTTCCCCCCTGTTCTTCCCAACCGGATCGAATGTGCATATGCGCCTGGGCAGGGACTCCATGTCTACGGCACGAGGAACCCTTGCGGAGAAGGAAAAGGAACACCAACGACGACTTTCATCCAGAGGACACCAGGGCGAGTTGCTGAACCTTCGATTCGACTCTCCGAGTCTGCCCCGCAACGTTCTCTACAGACACGGCTGGCTAATTATTCACTGGTACGTATCCGTCCTGTTAGGGCTGCAGGCGTTTGAGGGACAGCTCCGACAGGCGGGCTGTTGTGGCTGGTCGGTCAAGGGCGGTTGGGTTTCTTGGTTTTTAATTAGACCACGACCATCCCCGCGTCCTTTCGCTGTGAGTTGCACAGACGCGCAGCCTGCCACGGGCGGGATGGCTTTTTCGTTATCGCGGGATGGTGTGCTCCGAGGACTTCGGTCTGAGATGCGTTGAGCCGAAAAACGCGGCGCATGTGTCGTCTCGTTGGGACGGGCAGGGCGGGTACGGATAGATTGCATCTTTCACATGTACATGCGACGTGCGTGCCTGCAGCAGTTCTCTTCCCCAACCAGACGACGTGACTGCATCATACAATCAATGTTCGTTTATCTCGTCCTTCTCTCCGCGCGAGTTATCGTATCTCGTCACTCCCGTGTGATTGAAAGAGTACGTCATGTCTTTTTGCCTGCCGTCGGGATAGGTTGAGAGTGATGACAGACATCACGTTGGACCATGGGCATTATCAAGTCGCCTGGTTTTTTATGCAACTGGCGCAACGTGAAGCTGATTTGTCATGGACGCACCCCTGCCCTGATTCGTTTTTTGCGCTGTTAAATTGCATATTATTACGACGCACGTTTGCTCATCATCAGCATCACATATTGCCGTGAATGGAAAATGCACGAGCGGTGCTCTGTTGTGACTGACTCTCCGTCTCTCAGTCTCTCCTCCCCCAGTGTGTCAATGCGAGTTCCCACGCCCAACCAAGCTGGGGATTGGTCCCGGGGGTCAAGTTTGCCTCCCGACTTTTCCAGAAATGCAGCTTCCGACTTTCCCCGAACGTGCCCCGGACAAATGCAGCGCTAGCGGCGACTTCCCTCCAACGGCAACCCGCCAGCGTTGCCCAGCGCTACTGAGGAAGATACGTACCTTGTTCCCTCAGAAGGCTGGACTCCAGGCTTCATTTGTTGCTCCCAGCTGCAAGAAAAGAAACGCAACCGGGCTGGGCTGGGCTCTTCCTTCCCCCGGTTCGAGGCCCGCTTCCCATGCGAGAAGGGGAAAGGTACCCACAAGATTCCACTTTTCTTCGATCCACACCTGGGGATCCACTCTCTTGGGGCCCGTACTCCGCAAACCCCGTTTGCTGCATACGCAAGGGAAGGCAGGGGTGATCTCGGGAGCGCCTAACCTCTAGAGGTTCAAGGTCGGCGGTCTCTCGCGCCGCCTCACCCATCTTTCACCCACCTTGACCCAGGGGAATGAGGGGACTCCACCGAGCCCTCACCTTTTTTTTTTCTCTCTCTTTGCTCCAGGATCCACCTTGAATGAGGCGGCCTCTCACTCTGGCTGCCCGACGTGGATTTGTTTCTTTCTCTGACGGTTCGGTTTGTCATCATGTTGGCTGATGTCTGATGGCTGGCAGAAAACACGGTCCTTCGTACGAAACAAGGTCCGACTCGAAAGCGCCGAGATTCCGTATCTCAGGGGCGGTCGAATCCTCCTTTCTCCCCCCTTCCAAAGATGTCGGATCTTGGGGGTCATGGCCACAGGAGGAGGAGCGTTCGAGACGACCTGTCACAATCACAGTCACACACAAAACTCCCAAGTTCCAGACATCGAATTCCACTAGCTTCCGGTAGTCTCCAGGTGCGGTCCACCATTGGCACCAACCACACCCGCAAACACCCATGGATCCGTGATCCAGATCGAGAGGCGACAAGACTTTACTGGCTCCCGACTCAAGTGCCGCCTGTTCTCGATGACACAGACTCGGGGCTAGCAATGTCGACGATAATAAAACCAGGGCGCGAAACCCTCAATGAGGTGGAAGAAGAGAGAGCCGAGACTGTGACGAGGCCCCGGGGGCGCTTACTTCTGTGCGTCTGTTGACTTCTTGCTGATTGCTCCCACGTGCGAATCCAGCAACTTGGCGTACCTACTACGTGCGAATAACCGCTGCTAACATGCGGCAATCTTGGTCCAGGCCCGCCCGCCCAAGTGCGGAGGCTGCGTTCGCTTTGCCGACGTCCCCCACCGGCTGCAGAAGTGGCCCCCGGCCAATGCAATGCACGACGACCAAGTCTCTCTTTCTTTACCGTCTTTGCTGACTCCTGACGGACGGACAAGTCTCCTTGACGAGACGAGACGTGCGCCAGTTACGCAACCTGTGCAGACCGGTGAAGTGAAGTGTCTCTTGTTTACGGATGCACACGAACCGGGCTGGCATGGGAGGCCCTATGAGATTGTGGCGTCCCACGCATGATCAGACGGTCGACGGTGTGTGATTGATTCTGCTGGGGGACGACAAGGGTGGGAAGAGCACGTCAGCTTGCAAGTCGACAAAACACAGCACGAGACTCGTCAAGTCACAGAAGAGACTCCAAAGGGGAAATTCGTCCCTGGAATTTGCTTCTTTAAGATGCAAGATGCAGATTGACGCGAGGGAGTCAACGGATAGAGAGGGGGGAGTGACTCCGCTCCGTTCAGCGGACTGTTCCGGGTCCCTTTACTCGGTGCAGCAAGAGCACGAATACCATTGTCAGTTACCTCTAGAGGATGGCTTGCTCCACCTCGGTTGAGCTTGTGGCTTGGCTCGCTGCTTGTTGTTGAGCTGAGCTGAGTTGTGGCAGTAGTGGTGATGTGAGTCAAGGGTAGGTGATGGCCAAAGTTGAATTATTAGAGTGATGGAGTGTATGAGTCTCCCAGCTAGTTGACCCGACTTGCAGGTTTCTTGCCAACCCATTGACTCATCAATTGGCTCCCGTCCAACGTCCCGTGTCTCGATCCGATCCTGGCCCTCCCCGTCGGCTCGGTTGACCACTTCTCCGTGCTTGACGACTTACGCGCTCCGCTTCTTCGTTGGAGTCGGTTCCGATGCTGCACGGTTTTTTTTTTTATCTGCGCTTGTTTTGCGAATGCCTTCACTCTCGACTGGGTCTCTCTCTGCGACTGGTCTCTGCAACTGGGAGTCGGCTTGCTTCGGTTCAGCAGACGGGGCCATGAAGTTGTTTCTGCCACTTCGAGACTCTACTATCATCCCCTTGCATCACCAGCGAAGCCATCGACCTCGTCTCGGGATTCAAAATGCAATACGCAAGGATAACTCAGCTCCAGTTCCAGCACACACGAATACTCGCACACCGCCCGCCCACCTAACAAGCCGCCCCCCAGATTGACGTCCGTCTCGTTGTCAAAGGGGTTGGTTGTTGAGTTTATTACCCCATACTATTATTATCCTTGCCTGACATGTTACTCTTTGCTATTACATGAATTGGCACGCACGGCTGCTGCCGTCTGTTACGGTCGCTGATACTCCCCACGCGTGGTATCAACCACTTCAGTCACCTTATTTTTTCATCACTATTTTATTATTCCCCCCCTTCCCTTCTCCCACACCTGCCTCTTAACCTCATCTCGACGTCCTCCGGTTCCCCGGAGACGGGCCTTGCCTGTCGACGATTTCGCATCCATCCATCCATCCATCCATCCCCACAAAGCCGCTTGCTCGCTCCCTCACTCGCTTCCCCCCCTCCCGCTCCATGTCTTATTCGTATGCTTTCCCTTTTCCTAGTCAACCACGGGCCTTGTTGATCTTTTCGTCCAAAAATTCAAAGCCCTCTGACATGCCATGACAACACCCTCCCCCAAATCTCCGAGTATCAGATAAACAAAACTTGCCGAACCCCCGAAGGGAGCTTTACACTCCCCCCCTCCCTTCCTCGCCGAGCTTGCCTCCCCTCTTCGTCCCCCCCTCTCCATTCTCTCCCCACGAAAATTCCCCACAGCCAAAACTGTCTGCCTCAAGCTCCAGTCGTAAAGTCGTACCCAGGAGCTCGGTCTGGGGCCGAGCCCGTCGTTCTGCGGCTCCGGCTGGCGAATAGCCGTGCTTCAAGGGGTCTGTCTTGCCTTTGCCTCTTGTCAATGAATCCCCTTCCTCACACACTCTTCCTCCAAAGCCAAAGCAAAGCAAAAACCCGCTGATGTTGCTCTGCCTTAGCCGTTTGCCCTAGCTCAGTTCCGTCCCAGGGAAACGTGCCGAGGGTCCTTTTTCTTTCTGTTTTCGCCTCAGCTTCTAACCATCTGCACCCTCGTTCAACCTCCGTTCACCCATTTTCTTCCCCTGTGACTGCTCTCTCCCCTCAGACTTCCGCCCACGCCCTCAAAACTTTCGTCTCGTTCCCGCCCCCTTTCAGCTTCTCTCCATTCTCAAGACCAAGAAAATGCGAAACGAGTCACACTGCTGTTCCTGATTGTGTAAGACGGCTTATGACTACGGATAACTGCCGATACCGGGCGCGCCCACTTTCCATTGTTCAGAGCTGTCAGTCATAGAGAAGAGAGAAGAGCTCCAGGAAGCTCCCCGAAGCTTGCCCCCCCTTGGTCGTCATGACGCATGCATGCTTTCTTCTTCCTTCCTTCCCCCCTGTCTACTGCAAATATTCCAAATCAAGGTGCATGTGCATTGCAGACAGCACATGCATGCTTGCCCTCTCTGTCTTGTCTGCGTCCATAGCCTGCATCCTAATCTCTTTCTCTCCGGCCCCCGTTTCTGTTTCCCTTTCTGTTTCCCTTCGCCCATTTCCCGAACCCGCCGCCGTGTGAATGACACGCCCCCGGGAGACATGTGAAGGCCTTAACTGCCGGGCATTTTTTCCCTTGCTTTGCTGCGATTATGCACTGGGCTTGTCGCGCACGTGAGAAAAGGTGGGAAAAAAGCAACATCCCTGCGCGGGCCTTGTTCGGTCGCCTATCGACGGGAACTGCCAGGAGTGCGAGAAGGGCTGTACGGATAGATTGGAGAAGTGGTTAGGCGAGCAAGGACATGTCAAACCATGTCATCTGTCATTATTCCTGGAGCTGGCAAAGGAGATGAACGACATCTCGACGTTGTGATTCAGGCAAAGTGGCTGTTCTCGACTTCATTGCCTTTTGTACAATTGCACACATATTCCTACACACCTCACCTCCCCTCCTCCCTGCCCGCCTCGGCAACCCTGCGGTTCGCCCTCTCCATCTTCTCCATGGCCTTGCCATCCAACAGATTCCACCACCGCCTCAACCCCTCCACGTACGCGACCTCGCCCTCGACCACCTCCACCGGCGGACCCTTGATCTGCGGCAGCAGGCTGTCCTCGCTGTCGCCGCGGCCACTCTCGAAGACGGCCCACGCCGAGGCCTCGCTTGCGCGGACACCGAACCCGCGGCCCTTCATTGACACGACCAGCACGCGCCGGAGGAGCACCACGTCTCCGGCCTTGACCACGGGGAGCGACGACTGGTGGGGCCGGAAGATGTGCGCCACGGCCACGGCGCGGGGCCCCACGGACGGATCGGTGAGGTTCAGCGTCAACATGTAGTCCCGAGGACCGTGTTTGGGCCGGTGAGGCTGCGCGGGTGTCGTCGTCGCCACGGCCAGCACGTCGGCCGCCTGGTTAAGTGAGTTCTTGAGCTTCTTAAGCGGCAGGAAATCGGGCAGGTTCGTGCGGAGATCCTTGAGCAGCTGGAGCCTCAGCGCGTTCGCCGTCTCGCTCTCTTGGACAGCCGTCGAGGACCCAGCCACGGACGGGGAGTACAGCACCGAGGAGACCGACGCTGCCGTGTCGGGCGTGTTTGCTCTCGGGCCAAGCCCGCGGGAGCTGGAACGAGCGTCCCGGCTGGGCCGCTCAGGGGTGACCAGAGACCGCGACTGCCGCGTCGAGACGACAGGTGTCCCCTTTGCCAGCTGGACGCTCGGGTCGGCGAGGTCAACCCTGCTTCTCGAGATACGAAGCTTGGGCGGTGGGCTGTTGTTGCTGACCTCGTCCGCCTCGTCCATGTCTCTCCTTTTCCCCTTTGCCAGGGTCAGGTTGGCCCTCGCTAAGTGAATACTCGGGTCCGCATGGTCGGCCTTGCTGCTGCGCGTAATCCGCAGGGTTGTTGTCGGTGTGCTCTTGACCTTGACCTTGACATCATCGGCCGCCTGCTTGGGCGAAGGCGAGGGAGCTTTGGCCAATGAGACGCTCGTGTCGACATGGGACAAGTCGGATGATTTCGACTTTGCTCGGCTGCGCAAGGACTTTGCGGTAATAAGAACATCGGATTTTGGCGCATTGTCAGTCGACTCCGCCTCGTCAGTCGTCTCGGTCAGTCCAGGCCCAGGCCCGGGCTTGGGCTGAGGTGAGGCGGCTGCAGGGTGCAAAAGTCGCTGCGGCTTCGTGTACCTTATCGGGGAGCGCTGCTGAATTTCCGCCATGATCTGATCTTCGGGGCTCAGATCCTCCTCGGAGCCCTGGTCGCGGTGCTCCTCGGTGAAATCGTCCTCCTGCGTTTCTCCGGGAGTGGGCAGATGTTCGCGGCGCGCCTGGTCTAGAAACGTCCATGAATCCTGCGAGGGAGACGTGGTGGGCTCACCGTCTTGCTGCGACGGCTGGGCGTGGACGTCCAGAGTGGCTGGGGGCGATATCTGGCCATCCATCCCTTCACCGTTGTCCGTTTCGAGCGCCGAGGCATCCTCTATCGTGGCGTCTGCGGAGTCGACGTCCCCTTGACCCTGCGTCTCCATGTTCGGATCCGCTCCGTCCTGGATAGGCTCGATCTCCTGAGCGGGAGCGCTTGCCAAGGGCGATACCTTGACGCCATTTCCTGGGGTAGTTGGGGATCCTGCAGATGTCGGTACCTGGTTGATGCGTCTCGGGGACATTGGGGGTCTTGGGGTAGCTTCTGCAATCGCACCACGAACCTCTGTGACTGCTGCATTCGTGTCACATATCTCTTGGTAGTCCGGGGTTGGTCGTTCGTCGTTCGTTTCGTCCAGGTCCATGGCCTCAGCCAGATCAACAGCCTTCCCCGCTGTTGGCTGAGCGTCTTCTGGATGCTCAATACCATCGAGATCATTGGCTTTTTCCACGCGAATCTCGACCACCTCGACCGTTACTGATGCAATCTCCAGGGTTTGGTCAGGAGACGGTGCGCCCACTGCAGACGACTCAGGCTCATCGTTTCGCTGGCCACTCGGCTCCCTTTGATCCGAGGCAATCAGAGGCTGGTCCAGCGCTGGTTGGCCTGTCGTCTCCTGTTCGTTCGCTTCTTCGACATGGGCAGTTTTGGCGGAATCGACATCCTCGGTTGTCTTCCATCTCATCGGAGGTTCCGAGGGGCTCGCATCGACGTCCATTTCGCCAGCAGCCACTGGTGGCTCTGGTGTCTCCATGTCCTCTGGTTTTTCTGGCATTTCTGACTGTTGACGTTGCCGTGGCTCTTCAAGCTGCTCAGTTTGCAGAGGCTCTTCTGGTTTATTTGATCCGGGTTGAGTTGATTCCTCTGCTTCAGGTAGGATTGGCGCCTCTGCTTCGGGCAGAGCTGACTCCTTTGCTTCAGGCGGAGCTGGCTCCTGTACTTCAAGCAGGGCTGGTTCCTTTGCCTCGGGCGGTGCTCTTTCCTCTGCTTCGGGCTGAGTTGGTTCCTCTGCTTCAGGCAGATGTGGCGCCTCTGCTTCCGACAGAGCCGACCCCTTTGCTTCAGGCGGAACTGGCTCCTGTACTTCGAGCATAGCTGTATCCTCTGTCTCGGGCGGAGCTGTTTCCTCTACTTCGGGCACGTCGGGTTCCTTTGCTTCCAGTAGAGTTGATTCATTTGCTTCAGGTAGAGTCAGACCCACGGATATCCTTGATTCCACAGGTCCGTCAGTCTGCGCCGGCTCGTTGATCTCGTTTGTCGGTCCTGGTTCTTGTGATAGCTCAGGCTCCGCTGGGCTCTCTCGTCCTGCCGCGAAAGTTGGCACTTTCTCTGCTTCTCCCAATTCCCCTGATTCTGCTGGAACTTCAACCTCGGGCTCTTTCGTGGTCGTTTCTTCTGGGGGTTGCAGCGCGGGCTCAAGCTCCGGCTCCGGCTCCGGCTCGTCGTCTTCGTCTTCGGAATCTGAGAGTAGACTGATAACAACGGGGTTTGCGGGCGCTGCTGGAGGGGGAGGAGGAACCTCATCTCCTTCGGATTCCGCGCTCGTTTCATAATGACCCTCTTCGTCGTATTCCTCCTCTTCTGAGTAGAATTCGCCTTCAACATCGCCTTCGCCCTGGGAGTCATACTCTACACCCTCTTCGTCACTCCCCATTTCTTCCTCGTCTTCCACTTCGCTGTCCGCATCTTCCTCGGGGTTCATGATCTGATCGTCGGGGTCTTGAGGGTCGAATTCTCTCTCCTCTTCTGATTCATCGACTTCGTCATCATCATCGTGAGCACGATCGTAGTTTCTCAAATCATAATCGTCTCCAGGTTGATCTCCGCCGTCTTGGTAATGCCCCGGTTCAGCATCGCTTTTGTCTTCTGTCGAAACTCCGATTTTTGCTGGTTGTTGACGACCAAACGTCAGTCCAGTCATTTCCGAAGGAGACGACGGTATCTCTTTGCTCTCCACACGTCCATTCTCCGAAGGGGAGCTTGGGATTTCCATCGGGTGGTCTACATCGTGACTAGCGATGGTAGTAGGGAAAGACGTAGGTGGGCCTGCAGACCACGCATCATGCGCGCGCTGGCGTGCATGTTCAAACGATGAGAAGATATGCGATCCAGGGTCAAAAGGAGTGCCAGACTGTTCTGGCGCGTCATGCTCCGTATGGGAATCATGAGACTGCAAGATCGAGTGAGGTTCAGCATCGGCGGTTTGGAGAGAGTGATCGAGGAAGGATGTTGGATAGGCTTCTGAAACGTGGAAATCATGAGCATGCCCATGCAGAGGCTCCTCGGCGCGAGATATGGAGAAAGGAGTGGGAGGCGGATACGTGACAGGTTGAGCAGTTGCGAAGCCAAACAACATGCCCGTGTCTCCGTGAGCCGGTGAATGTCCCAGGAAGCTGTTATGCAGTTCATTTGGAGTGTGGCCCTCACTTAAACTTGCATGTAATTGTTCAGCGTGATCCAAAACCGTGTTTGCGGTTTCGCTTATTCTCGGCCTGGGAAGAGGTGTCGGGGTTCCAAAGGGAAATGCGAGGGGGCCGTGACGGGGCTCGGCCGAAACTTGCACGTTGCGCATCGGAGTGAGGTCGGATTCTACCGTTTGACAACCCCCATCGACCATTGCAGGTCGTAAAGGCGTAGACATTGGCGCATCCTCTGTCTCTGGAGCTGGTTTTGCTGTCCCATCCTCACCATTACACCTCTCGGCCACGCCAGCCGGCTTGTTGCTTTCCTCCTCCGGTTCTGATTCGGCCTCGGGACTCGGCGACCGACTACTGTATTTCCAAGCATTCGCGGGTAGACTGAACCGAGATGTCTTCCTCTTTTTCTTCTTTCTTTCAGCGCCCTCGTCGAAAATATCAAGACCTTCGAACAAAGAGCCATAGGAGAACCGGGCACGTTTGATGAAAGCGGGCGACATGAATTCGTTAGATTCGAGGAATGAAGAAGCAGGGCGCTCTGCGGAAATGGATCGCTCGGGAGATCTAGGTATGGGTATCGCGAGATCAGAGGTGGATGGTTGTTCGTCAAGGGATGCGCTGGGGTCTGGGTGGTCGTTGGTCACATCAGCCTGTGAGTTGGAGCGTTCGATGTCTATCACGCTTTCTTCTTGCGAAACGGCTCTTCGAACGAGCAGAGTCAGGCAACTTGTGAATTCGAGTTGCCATTCCAAAGTGCTCCCGCCAATCTGGGTATTGCTTTCGTTCTTCGCCCACTCGACGCCTTTCAAGCTCAAGCGCACCTCATCACCGCCTCCCAACGAAGCACCCGCTATTGCCTTGGCGGCCGCGCCATGGAACTTGACGCGGACCTGTCCCTTGTCGCGTCGGAGCCTGAACTCGCGCTCGGCGACAATGAATGCGATTGAATTGGTGACAAGGCTGAAGGGCCAAGTGATTGTGACGTCGCCGTGGACGACCCGCGTCTCGGGATCGGAAAGGTCTGGGCAGAGCTGAGCGATGGGAGTCGGCGTGGCTGTGCGAAGCGCGTCGTGCGAGGGAAGCGTGTCGGGCATCGTGGGCGAGTGATTGCACCAGGCTGGCGCGATGGCGGGGAGTTCAACGGGACCTCAGGTCATGGACGTGGAGCGACGACAATGGATGAGCGACGCAACGAATGAGCGACGCAACGAAAGAGACATGTGACGTAGTGGGTTAATGATAGAATCATTCAAGACGATAGCCGCATCTCGTCTGGTCGGGCTCGTGTTTTGCAATGCAGCGATGTGGCGAAGGCGATGAGATTGACGATGGGTTCAAGATGGAGGCTCTGGAGCTTCCCTTTGGGAACAAAGCTGAGCTCCCCGATGTTGCAGCGGCAGAATGAGTCCCGAACGGGAAGGCGGTGGATGTTAGGCGTGCTTTCCGGGTCCAGGTCCGGTCTACGTCGGCATTTGAGGAAAGAGCACTGGACCCTGTCGACGCCGAGGGCAGGTGCCAGTCGACCCTCTCTTGCCCTCATGTCATTGATCCTCCATTGACCCTCCTCGCGGCTTCGCGCCCTTCCAAGGCAAGCGCATTAATTGTTACACCGCCGCACCTTCCCTTCCGTTCTGTCAATTAGTAAAGTGCACGATGGGGAGGATTAGATAGATGCATTCCCCACTCGCCATGTCAGAGAAACGAGTCATCGAGCCACTCCCAAGTCGCCCTTTACCTATCCGTATTCGTGCCTTGTGCTTCTTACCTGATCATTTATTGTCGATAAGAGTCTTCTCACCACTTCTCCAGTCGCACAAACACTATTCCCACCTCCTTCCGCCAAAATGGGCTCCTATCAACAAGCCTCCTTCAATGTGAACAAGGTCGCCATCATCGGTGCTGGCCCTGCCGGCCTCGCAGCGGCCAAATACCTCACGGCCCAGGGCACGTTTGCAGAGATTGTCATGTTTGAGCAGCAGGATCGAGTCGGCGGCATCTGGAACTACTTCAACGTGGCTGAGGGGTCCTGCGTGGTGCCTCAGGAGAGCCCCTTCACTCCTCCTAGTGAACCGATCCGGCTCATGCCTGGCAAGGCTCCTCTGTTTGCGTCTCCCATGTACGAAGACCTGCACGCCAATATTCCCGTGGATGTGATGCGCTTTTCGTGCCAAAAGTTCCCCGAGGATTCCAGGCTGTTCCCCGAGCGTCCCATGATTGAAGAGTATCTGGTGCAATACGCGGAGAGCGTGAAGCACTTGGTTCGATTCTCAAAACGAGTTAATCGAGTCTCGCTGACTCCGCGAGACGGAATCGACGCTTGGGAGGTGGAAACCGAGGATACCATCACCGGAGAGGTCGCCAGGGACATTTTCGATGCCGTCGTGGTTGCCAACGGCCACTACTCAACGCCATACATTCCCAACATCAAAGGCATAAGGGAATTCAACGAGGCGTACCCGGGCGTCATCAGTCACTCAAAGCAATATCGCAATCCCTATCCGTTTTCCGACCAAAAAGTCGTGGTTGTGGGCAACGGCCCGTCCGGCCTCGACATTGCCCTCCAAATCAACAAGCACTGCATCAAGCCTGCTCGCATGTCGGTTCGGCATCCCACATCCCCAGAGAGGCTGGCTCACGCGGGGTGCAAGGAGGTGGCCGAGATTGGCGAGTTCCTGATCGAGGAAAAGGGAGTTCGCCTAAAGGACGGACGGGTCGAGGAGGACGTGGGCGCCATTGTGTTTTGCACGGGGTTCCTGTACAGCCTCCCGTTCCTCGACAACGATGTGCAACACAAGCTCATAACCAAGGGACGCGGCGTCGACGGGCTATACCAGCACATCTTCTGCATCGAGCACCCCACGCTCGTCTTCCCCAGCCTGAACATGAAGGCGGCGCCGTGGCCCCTGTCGGAGAGTCAGGCGGCTGTCATCTCGGCCGTGTGGTCCAACGTGCTGCAGCTGCCGCCCAAGGAGGAGATGGAAGCGTGGAGCAAGAAGCTGCGACAGGAACACGGCGAGGCGCTCCACGTTTTCGAGCCCCTGGGCGACGGACACTACATCAACGCTCTCCACGACTGGGTCACGGCGGGTGGTGAGCGTGGGCCGGCGAAGATGCCCCCGCGGTGGGACGACGGGCTGATGTGGCAGCGGTCCATCTTCCTCGAGGCGAAGACGCGGTTCGAAAAGGCGGGATGTAAGGCGCAGACTCTAGAGGAACTCGGCTTCCATTATAAGCCGGGTTGGGGAGATGGTGCAGGAGACGACGGGAGAGAGTAGAAGTTTTCTCGGTGTGAGCGACAAGTTAGTGGCACGCCGATGGTCGGTATTACGCAACTCGCTGATGGAAGAGGCAGTTTTCGTCATGCCCTCGGCGGCTCATGACGACATTCCGAGTGCTCATACTGCAATTTCGGAAACGGTTGACCGCCACGAGGACCAAGTCACACAAGATGGGCAGCGCAGTGAAACGTTTGGGTAACGTCGATTGGAGATCTAGATTTGTCGAAATTTCTTGTATTTATGTAACAGCACCTGCATATTGCGCAAGAATTGCGAGTATCCCACTGCCGGTTCCGGAGAATAGGGTCGGGCCTCAATGTTGTGATGGAGGAGGAGGATGGCATTATAACGGGCAAAGCGTGGGATGGTTGGATTTGTAATGCAGCGCCAACAACCCCTCCCCAGACTGCCGCCCGCCGGGGAAGCGATAAAGCAGCCTGGGGAGAGAGTGAGAGATAAGACATGCGATGAGGAGAGAGGATCGAATGTTTCTGACTCTTTTCTTTTCAATATCGTAGATTCAGATCTCAGATTCTATCGTTTGTTTGTTAGGCCTTGATCACTTGAAGTACTAGCATTGCTCCTCTAGTAACAATGGCTCCCTCTGCCACCCTCGACGATATCCCGGCCAGCTCGGCGTCTGCGGACGCAGGTGCGAAGCTGCCCAAGCCAAAGGACTTTTCGCACCACTACTCCATCGTCACCAAGAACCGGGCGCCGAGCAAGATCAAGTCCTTTTACAAGTTTGCGCGGATCCCGGGCATTAGCAACTTTTCTGGTGGTGGGTTTCAGACTTTCAGTTGATACCTGTGAATAGCTTCACAATGCGGGCCATACAGTGCTGACGATGACTAATTACAAGGAATGCCCAATGTCAAGTACTTTCCCTACGACACTCTCGAGGCAAAGGTTTCCAAGGCCGATCGCTGGGAACCCTCGCCGAATTACCCGGTCGAAGAGTACTTGGCCGAGAAGAAGAAGGAAGAGCTGCATCAACACCACCAGTACAGCTACCTCAACCACAACCGCCACCTCCGACCTCAACCTTCTTCTTCTCCTTCCGAACCCTTTACCGTCTCCGGCCTCCTCCCCAACCCCGACTTCGACGCCACATCCGCCCGCATCACCATCCCCAAAGTCCTCGATCAGCCCGACCCGACCCTCAAGCTCGACCTGGCCACGGCGCTGCAGTACGGCCTGGCCGAGGGCTACCCGCCGCTGCACTCGTTCCTGCGGCAGTTTACGCGCGACGTGCTGCACCCCAACGTGCCGTACGCGGGCGGCGCCGAGATTATCCTGACCAACGGGAACACGGACGGGTTCAGCAAGGTGATTGACTTGATTATCGATCCGTGGTACGAGGGCGTGCACGCGCAGGAGCACCGCCCGGGCATGATTTGCGAGAAGTTTGTGTTTGGGAATATTCTTACGCAGGTCAAGCCGCACAACGTGCAGGTCGTGCCGGTCGAGTTGGACGACGAAGGCATGGTGGCCGAGGGGCCGGGGGGGTTGAGAGATGTGTTGGCGAATTGGGATCCGAAGCAGGGACGGCGACCGCATTTCATCTACACGGTGACGTGAGTACAGAATGACCTTTATAGTCATCTTACCTTGCCTGCTAACCATGACAGTATGGGCCACAACCCAACAAGCGGCATCCAGTCTGTCCACCGCCGCAAGCAAATCTACGCCGTCGCCAGCGAGTACGACCTGCTCATCATCGAGGACGAGCCCTACTGGTACCTGCAATTCCCCTCGGCCGCTCTGCAGCAGGCCCGGATCCGCGGCGAGGAGGTCGTCCGACCCGAGGAGCCCAGCTTCCGGTTCGCCAAGAAGTCGGGCTTCGAGTTCATCGACTCGCTCGTGCCGTCGTACCTCAACATCGACGTCGACGGCCGCGTCATCCGTCTAGACACCTTTTCCAAGACGGTCGCGCCGGGATGCAGATTGGGATGGATCACGGCCCAACCGGCTCTCATTGAGCGCTTCACTCGGTAGGTTACCCAACAAACCACAAAGCGCGTACTTGGTGAACTAACACCACCACAGCATCACTGAGGCCACCACTCAGCAACCGTCGGGCTTCGTGCAATCCCTCATCGCCGAGCTCATCCGCGGCCCGCAGCCCGCCACCACCCTGAGCGCCTTCAACGCCCTCTCGTTGCACCACAAAGCCACCTTTTCCGGCTGGCGCCTCGACGGCTGGGTGCGCTGGCTGGCCGGCCTGCGCGGCGAGTATGAGCGCCGCATGGCCCTCATGTGCAGCATCCTCGAGGAGAACACGTACCAACTCAAGCAATCCACGCCCACGCGCGCCTCCGACGCCGACTGGGGCGTCATCACCAAGACGCGCATCCTGACCTTTGACTGGCCGCGCGGCGGCATGTTCGTCTGGGCCCGCGTGCACTTTGAGAACCACCCGCTCTACAGGACGCCCGGGGAAGAGATTCCCGTGCTGGACGGGCCGACGCTGGCGAATGCGTTCCTCATCTTCACGACGCACGCGCCCAACTTGGTGCTGGGTTCGCCGGGGGCCATGTTCAGCGCCACGCCCGAGATCCGCGCCGAGAGAGGGTGGAGCTACGTCCGACTGTGCTTCGCTGCCGAGAGCGACGAGAACATCGAGAACGGGTCGCGGAGGTATGCCGAGTCGCTGCAGCGGTTCTGGCGGATCAAGGATGTGGCTGCCATTGAGAAGTTGGTGGCTGAGCTGCCGCAGTGAGCGAGGAGCCAGTCGGAATGAATGAATGAACGAAAGAGATGAAGCTTTGAATACTTGCTTAGTTTGGAAATGAATAAGAATTTCTCACCGCATGAAGCGTGGTCAGTTGGCAAAGTTGAAAGTAAAGGGGTCCTCTGTGACGGGAAACTCCCATAGTTGTAGCCAGAGCACGCTGCTTGAATCAGCACTCAAACGATAAACCCCCACGCTCACGCGAGTCCATTTGCACTTAGCAATTGTCGGCTGACCACGCCAATGCGGGATTGGCCTTTGAACGGGGCTTAAGATGAGGTCAACGCCAGCCTAGGTTACGCAATGGCGAGAAATGGAGTCACCAGCTGTTAACCTAAGATAACGACTTCACAGATGTCACATCAGCGGCAGGACAACCAAAGCAAAGGGAGACAGGAGAACATTCCTGCACGAAACGGTTTGTCATAAAGTGTCAAATCTCTGTTCATTTTAAGAGCTCAACCTTCCAGAAGCCATGACGCCTCGATACCAAAATGCCCGTTTCCATCACCATTTAATCTTTCCTTGCCCGCTGCACACCCAGCGAGGGGGACCTTTACGCTTGCTTCTTCTGCGACTCCTTGGCGAACACGGAGGCGTAGGGGTTCAGGCGAAGCATAACCTGCTTGTTCTTGAGAGGGTTCTTCTTCTGAACAGCACCGCGGCGAGTGACGGCGTCACCCTTGGGGGCGTTGAGGGTGCTCTGAATCTCGGAAGAGTTGATGAGACGGGTGAGGTCGGCCTGCGAGACCACGTTGGAGGGGAGGAGGAAGTCGCGTTTGTGGGCCGAGGGCTCGGTGGTGGTGCCGTAGATCTCGTCGAGCGCCTTGAAAGCGGCCGAGGTCCAGACGATGAAGCGGCCAAGGTGGCCACCGGGGGCGAGCTGGAGGAGGTTGAGGGCGGTGACGGGGGAGGTCTCGACGCCGGAGATGTTGCGGAAAGCGGTGACGAGCTCCTTGCCGTCGGTCTCGGCATCGTAGATGACGAGGGGACCGCGGCGCTGGCGGTGGCGACGGCCACGGAGCTTGCCCTTGCCGGCGCGGAGCTTCTTGGACTTCTTGGCCTTCTCAACGTCGGCACCGGCACCGACAGCACCGAGCAGGGCGAGAGCGGCAGCCGTCTTGGCAACGGCGGCGTTGGCAAAGACCTCGGAGTCGACAACCAGGGGAACCTCGGGGACGGAGGAGATCTGGTGGCCGCGGGCGAGGAGGAGGGGCGCGGCAGCGGAAGCAGCCAGGGCAGAGCAGACGGCATATCGCCTGAAATCTCGTTAGAACTTGCTCGCAATGCCAATTTTTCAAGACGACTCACTTCTGGCCCTGGTTGACCTTGATGTGCCACTTGCGCCAGACCTTAGTAGGGGCGAACATGCGACCGGATCGGCACATGTTACCAAAGGCAGCCTGACCAGCACGGTGAGTACCACCACCGGAGACACGGGGGATACGGGCGACAGCACGACCTGAGGTATAGATGTTAGCCGCAGTTCCAGCTCTTTGGTCGAGGCCCAATCTATCGGTTCCATGTCGTCGCCACTGACATCCGTCTTGACGCTCCATCCCACACAATATTTTCGTCCATCGCCAAAATTCCAACGAAAAAAAGAGGTTCACTAACCAGTTCCCCAGGACTCGGCAGAGGTCTGGTGACCAGCCTTCTCGCTCACAGCATAGGGCTGACGCTTGTTCTTGGCGATACCGGTGTGAACCTGCTGGACAATGTCCGGTCGGATCGGGCTCGTGAAGACGGCGGGAATGGGGTGGGTAGCTCCAGTGGGAGCACCATCTTTGCCGATGATAGAG
This sequence comes from Thelonectria discophora, assembly GCA_911649645.1. Taxonomy (NCBI): domain Eukaryota; kingdom Fungi; phylum Ascomycota; class Sordariomycetes; order Hypocreales; family Nectriaceae; genus Thelonectria; species Thelonectria discophora. The sequence continues at coordinate 1,178,174 of CAJVRK010000022.1, read as the reverse complement.
ACGGTAGGTCGCGAAGCCATTTTGAAGGTTGGGACTTGGACCTGGAGGGGAGGTCGAGTTAGTATCGCTGCGAGAGGATTGGGGGTCGTGAGGGCAAGAATTGCTGTGTTCCTACCTTGAACGTCGTTGGCGTCGAAATTGGTGATGGAGTAGAAGGGTATAATTCGGGCTCGAGATAAATTTGCCTAGGTTTTTTCCTGCGGTTTGGTGGGCGGCGACCCTAAGCCCCACCATCCGCTCCGCCCTCGCCAAATTTTTGTGTGTGCTCACGTGATGATAGTTACAGTGCTATCAAAGCGCTCGCACTCACATGGCGCTCAAGCCGCTGCACTGCCGCAGGACCCCTCTGGCGCGAGACTTCAATTGACATTGGATGATTGGATGGGACTTAATGCTCAAGGCATCTCACAGAAACATAGAGTCAAATCACAGATCATAATAGTATCGTAAAATCTCATTCTCGACGCATAGCTCATTACCCCAACCTGATGTCCTTGGTGTTTGCACACAAACACCTTCCAATCCTCTAATTTTCGATATCCAAAACCCATGTGCTCGTTTACTCCCACCTCTTCCACTCTTGAATCAAGCCGTCAACTTGCTTCTCGACCCATTCGTCGTCATGATTCGATCTTTCAAGCTTCTTCAGCTGGTTCTGAATATCGATCTCAACATCGATCCTCTGGTTTACCTTATCCTCCAGATACTTGGGATCGTTGGCCTGGCATGCCTTCTGAAACACGTCTCTCATTCGAGGGGAGTATAGTTGGCATGTCGCCTCGGATATTCTTTCCGGCTTCTTGTGAAAGTTGTTCGCGATGACATTGTTTTCGTCCAGACGAGGGCGAACAACCTCCTCGAAGCAGTCACCACAGACGGTAAACTGCGGCAGGAACTGCAAAGTGTGCCAGAACCCGCGTATGATGGGCCTATCCTCGTGACATTCGCTGACCGATGCCATCTTTTCTATTTCCTTTGCGAGCATGTGAATGTCTGGCTCTTCGTGCTCCTGACGAGCGACATCAGAGGTCACCTCCATGACGTCGAAATACATGACGAAACGGCTTCGGCCCTCCTTGAACCGCATAGAACATGTTCCCTTTGAGGGCTCCGATCGAGGATCCAAGGGAATAAAAATGTCGGATAGGTTCGGAAGCAACGCCTGTATGATTTTGGCGCATTGCAAGCAAACAGTGAAATCATAGACTGCGCGTCGCGCGTACGGGTCCCAGATCGTGAGCCAATTTCGCAATGCTACTCTGTCTCGAGAACAAGGCATGTTCTGTGTTGCAGTAATGGCACGATCAACGTCGTGGAACAGCACCAGGTCTGGCAAGTTCCTCTTCAGCGTTAGCAGCCACGCAATGCGATACCAGGCCGAGGCCCCAAAATCGCAAGCGATGGGCCTATCCGAGGGTCGTAGCATAGGCTGGAAGAAGGTTCGAAATTCCGTATTGGCAAACACCATTTGGTAGCACTCGGGGCAAATGTTGAAGTCGGTTCGAGATATCGTTAACCAGTCCATCATACCTGCAACAGGCTTCTTGCGACGGCAGTCTGGGAAACGAGGTACTCCAGACACTCCATTGTTCTCAGAGTGCCGTCGAACTGCGCCAACGGGTCTCTCGAGACGGTTTCCATCTCTCTCGGGGTTGAATGACGGTGGCTGCCAGGGTTGCGACACGGCAGGAACCTGGGGGGCAGTAGGTGTGGCGCTGATAGGTCTCTCCAGACGAGGAGCGTCTCTCTCGGAGTTGAATGGAGGCTGCCATTGCGACCCAGCAGGAACTTGAGAGCCAGCAGCCACTCGTATACTTGGCGGCGGTATACTTGTTGGCCTTGCCTCCAGTGGAGTCTCCGGTCCGATGGGAATTGGCAATGGAATTGCAGGCATGGAGATGGTAGGTTCCTCGCCGTACGCCGACCTCCCCGACCATTCTTTCCGCCTCATTTCAAAAGGATCAACGAGGTGGTCGTCGTCCACGGGATAAGGAAGCTGTGATTTTGGCGGCCGTTCCGGGGGGGGAGGCGGTTTCTCCTCCGTATAGGTTGGGAAGGTTGACGGACCTTTTGGAGGGGGGGGGGGAGGGACATCATCCGAGGACCCAGAAGACATTGGGAATTGCACTGGCATGGTCGGCCCTCTGGGTCTAAGGCGAGGGCCACTCGGGGCTTCGGTTTTTTCGAGGGGCGGGGTATCGCGGCCGTCTTGGACCACGACAGATTTCTTCTGCCGTTGTTGGAGTTGTCTTGGGCCCTTGGGATGCTCGTCGACCAAGCGGCTCTCCGAGTCTCGGGATGAGTACTTTGAAAGCCTCGATGGATCATCGCGTTCCGGCGACCTTTCTCTTCGAGGAGGCTTTGGCGGCGCATAGTCTGGTCGATAGCGAGTATCGCCTGCCCTGTCGTTGGAAGATGCGCGAATGGGTCCGGTATCAAGATTGGCGGGAACACGCTTGGCGACGGGGACAGCTGATGATGGGCGCGTGTTGTTTTCGTCGAATCGTCGATCATCTGGTTGAGTTGGGTATGACCGCTGTGTTGGGGATCGCCGGTTGCCACCCTGCGACTGGCTGTATGTGTGGTAGGCTTTTTCTCGCCCGCCTGAACTGTACTTGACGACATCGGGTTGTAGAGAGGGATCTTGGGTTGGCCGGGGCGGAGGAGGGGGAGGGTTGTCGGCTCGACTACTACTTGCGGGCGGGTAATTTCGATACTTTTCCGGCAATCGTTCCTCCTTCAGCTCGGTTTCCAACCTTGGCAAGTCTTGCCTGCTCTTGCGCTTTTCCAATCGAGGCCTGTCGCCATCCGAACCAGCGTTCGAACCTGGACCTGACTTCAAGGTTGCGTCGAGTTTAGAGCCAGATTCGTATCGCCGGTGAGAGCCGGTTTCGTAAGTGCTCGGTTCGGCTCGTTTCTCTTCGCGCTCTCGCCTCTCTTCATGTTCTCGTCTCTCCTCACGTTCTCGTCTCTCCTCGCGCTCTCGTCTCTCCTCGCGCTCTCGTCTCTCTTCGCGTTGTCGCTTTTCTTCGCGCTCTCGTTTCTCATCTCGATCTCGCTTGTTGTCACGGTCCCGTTTCTCTTCGCGCGGCGGCTTACGTTCAGGTTTCCGCTCTGGCTCGCTTTCGGAGGGACTCTGCGGTTCGGTCAAGATGACGAAGCGACGCTCGGGATTATGTTCGTGAACTTCCATGATGATGGGGTATTGTTCAACCTCACCCCTCGAGGGGGTGTCATCGTCCGACGTCTTTGGAGATTGGTCTCCTCTGTATTCTCGCTTCAGCGATACTTCCTCATCTTCGACGCTTGGAGGTGGAGGTTGGTATCGTGGTCGGCGCGGCACCAGTTGGTAACGAGATGCCGATGATTCGTACGGCGGCAGTGGTGGTGCATATGCGCTCGATCCATATTGCGATGTTGGCCTGAGAGTCACCAGTCAGGAGTATTTTGGTGAAGAGTCAAGGGGAACCTACTCTCTCGGGCTTCTGCCTCGGGATGTGGAGAAGTAGCCCTGCTGAAGCAGATTCTGTATGTCCAGTGACTCCCCCATCTTGCGTTTTCACTTGTCCAAGCGCCAAGGGGTCAAAGCATTATACTTAGAAATGACGTCTGGATTTGCGACAAGCAAATGCGACAAGCAAAAGCGACCTGGGATTGCGACGGGCGATTCCCCGGGTCGGGTGCCGGAGCGTTGATCGGGCGCGAAAGCCGGCGACGAGGGTTGGGATGAAAACGACAGCAGCGAAAGTTGTCGACAAAAGATGCACTTCCAGGATAAAAGAAGCAATCTCGGGTCGGCACTCGTCGTCGATATCGAAGCAAACCGTGAAAACCGTCGAGGAAACAAACAGAAGTGATGTGTGGAGGGAAGGTGCAATGTGGAATGGAAAGTTGGAAGGCAAACAAGTTCGGGTGCTTCAGCCTGAGGCGCGGAGGTTAAAAGCGGCGAAGAATGACATCGGACCCAAGTTAAGGGCCCAAGTTCCAGTCGCTGCAGTGTGTGTTCAAGGTTGGAATAACAGGGCCGACAGGTCCTAGGCTGTAGTGGGCAGGACGCCTGCACGCCAGGTATTTCAGTGTGACGCCAACCGGGGTATCTTGAGAACTAGATCAATGCAGGCGGAGCACATTGTTTACCCTGGAGTGTGAGCCCTCGTTGGTTTGCGGTCGAAGCAGATGGTGATAAGCTCACCATGGAGTCATACGTTCAACCGCTTGTTTGCTTGTTCTATTTCATCTCATCAAAGTGTTTCTCTCTAAGTATCCTCAACCACCATCGCAACTTCTTCAACAGGCAGCTCAGGTCGACACGAAACTCCCCCTCCTTCCGCCAATCGCCCCGCCAGGTTGCCCCTCTCTACGTCAGGCTTAGCTGGCTTCACCCTTGTCGACTCGATGAGAGTGACTCCACGGCAACCGCGCTCCCTGTGAGTGCCTTCCTTCGAAGGAGTCGGGTCTCTGGTTGGGCCGGGTGTTTTCAATGCAGCGAGAACCAGCAACGCATCATTCCTGTCGGTGAAGTATCGACTACTGTCTCACTAAACGGATGGCATTATGCCCAGGAGCATCTACTATTCACCATTCGTACGTGCCTATTACTCGCCTTCAATGCTCACCAGGGCTGTGCCGTCATCTTCGTGACCTCCTGTGGCAACAATACGAAGGGCGTCCTGTCACCTGCTCGAATCCCGTAGAGACTTCCAGCAGGGTGGCCCCGAAGCCGTGTGACGGCCTTCGCCCAACGACCCGTCTTCATCTCTTGTTCCACGCACCCACCGAGTTGCCCAGCGAATGATGCAACCACACGGAGGCCAAGCTCAGCCAAACCGGTTACTGCTGCACCGTCTTGTCACGGCCGGAGCCAAATACGGACTTGATCGCGTGTCCCAGCAATCTAAACCGGATTCTGATCGACGGCCTCACCATAAACCACGTTCCAGCCGTTTCCCCTAGCTGAACAACAGCGGAAGTGACGACCCTGTCATGAAAAGTGTTGTCGGAGAGCTTTGTGCCAAGCATCGGCATCCCGTCGAGTTTCCGGTGGCATGCACCAAAATGCACCTTGACCCTGTCGTGTAATGCTAGGCCCGCATCTCTTGCACTAGAAGGTTCAACAGTCTTCGAGATCGCCGTGGTAGTTGGGCACCATTTGAGCGCATCACTACCTGGACCACAGGAAATGCAACTTGTGTACGTACTTGTTGTGTTCGAGAGACGCTTCACCGCCTGATAGATTGGTTGATCGCGACGTAATGAGGCCCGAGATCAATCATTTTGTGCTCATCAAGCGGGCGCAATCGCATTCAAAGTACGGATATCCGGCTGATAGATGTTTCATTTCAGGAGACCTGACGCCACAAGCTACCACTTCATTAATCTCATATGTATCCATACATGACTTTAGAATTCAACCCATCAATCCTCCAACAAGTCGTCCAGCTCCTTGTCGGATTCCTCCTCCAATCTCCGCTGCTCCTCTTGCTCGATCATCTGCTTCAACATCACCCGCTGCCTCACTCGGGCTTTCTGACCCCAATCCGCGCCCGTGCCATCACCTTCGGCATCGACTTCGGGCTCTTCCTCATAAATGCCACGAAGCTCGTTGGGCGAAATTTGTGCCTTGGCGGCAGCCTTGTCCTTCTGCTCCTGCTCCTCCATCTTCTTCATGGCGACCTTGGTGGAGAGTTTCAACAGGTAGGGCCGCAGCAGCATGTAACCACCCACAATCATGACCAGGCGCAGCCAGCTCTTGGTGTCCATGGAAGAAAATGTCGACGAAAGGTTGTTGGTGGCGTTGGCACCGTACTGGAGGAACTGAGCCATAAACTTGCCAAGGGCGTTGAGCTCGACCTGCTCATCGTCGAGTGGCTGCTGCTGGGTCTCGGGGTCCATGGTGACGAATCTAAGTCAGAAATGGAGTAGATAACGAAGAGAAGAAGGTTGAATGAATTAGTCCCGGCGCGAGCTGACTTGAAAGAGTTGGCGATGCTGCGTCTAGCCACTAGGTTGAGTGAGGTAGTTGGTTTGAGAGGCGATTGTGGCAAATGATGATGGAAGGCGGGGTTCTGACACGCAGGAGCAAGGCGAAAGAATTGCGTAGACGGTGCTGGATCAATTTGACGAGAAGATTGACGGGTTATGGCTGGTGTTGAGACTCGAGTAGAAAGAGACAACGTTGGACCAGAAGTTTTTATAGCGCGGCTGCTGTCCTGATGGAGGCGGGTGGATTTCTCCGATGGTCCCGGCTTTTCTACGCGGAAAGGGTCTGGTGGCAATGAAGAAACAAAAGTTATTTAACTTTTAATCACTCATGGTCGCCTCTCATCTTATCATTGGTCATATCTTTGTGAGTTATAATTCGGTATGCCATGATCAATTGCGACCGTTTTAACGGTTGGCCTCGGCGCTTCAATTGCACTTATGGAAAGTGGCGATGCATGCAATATAAACCAAATCTTAGCTACTTCATTGGCTCCATGGGTTTAGACGGAAGATGTCTCTATCCGCATGTACGAATCCGTCTGAGTTAGTGATTTACTTAATTATATCAATGAGTTCAAGAATAATGTTTATCTTCGTCTCACATCACTACTCGGGCCATTTGTCGGATTGACCCAAGCAGTTGGACTTGAAGCAGGTGCTCTTCACAAGTTCATTGAGAACGTGTCGAGCTGAATAATGATCCTTGGCCATTTCCGGTTCCTGCGAGCTGTGTTCCAAACGGAAAACTGTATGCTATCAGTCAAGGCCCGAGATAGCTTTACCTCTGGGCGTCCTATGATAGTGATGCATCAACAATGGCAGACCCTTCTATTGCGACCAAAGTCAATTCGTCGCGCTTCCACGTGACCATAAAGCCCCAAACAATCAGCGAGCGCTGAGTGGACGCACCAATTCCGACGACGACCCGGCGGACCCACACAGTTCGACAGACGACTTCCTCACTCCAGAGGTCCATCAAGCTCGAAAATTTCCAAGCATCATATCAGCACAGCAACAGCGTGTGTTCAGGATTGCCCGGGCTCGCCATCCCTCGTCCTTCTCCCCTCAATCCATTTCTCATCATTTCCTGCCGTCCTTATATATCCCGTCATTTTCACCATGTCGACCGCCTTCCGCTCTGTGGCGCCGTTCCTGCGCACCGCGCGCCAGGGCCTCAACTCTGCCCGAGTGAACCCTCTTCAGTCCGCCCTGAAGAAGCAGAACGCCTCTGGCATGCTCAATCTCTACCGCACATATGCCGTCTTTGAGCGATCCAAGCCTCACGTCAACATTGGTACCATTGGCCACGTCGATCACGGCAAGGTGTGTCCGTTGTTAATTCCAAAGGAATCCGCTCAACTGACTTTTCTCTCTCTTAGACCACCCTTTCCGCCGCCATCACCAAGCGTCAGGCCGAGAAGGGCTTCGCTAACTTCCTCGACTATGGCTCAATTGACAAGGCTCCCGAGGAGCGCAAGCGTGGTATCACCATTTCCACCGCCCACATCGAGTACTCGACTGAGAACCGCCACTACTCCCACGTCGACTGCCCCGGTCACGCCGATTACATCAAGAACATGATTACCGGTGCCGCCAACATGGATGGTGCCATCATTGTCGTAGCTGCTTCCGATGGTCAGATGCCCCAGACTCGAGAGCACTTGCTGCTTGCCCGTCAGGTCGGTGTCCAGAAGATTGTGGTCTTCGTCAACAAGGTCGATGCCATTGACGACCCCGAGATGCTCGAGCTCGTCGAGATGGAGATGCGTGAGCTTCTCTCCACCTACGGCTTCGAGGGTGATGATACCCCCGTCATCATGGGTTCTGCCCTGATGGCCCTCAACAACCAGCGGCCTGAGATTGGTAACGAGCGAATTGACGAGCTTCTCAAGGCTGTCGACGAGTGGATCCCTACGCCCGAGCGTGACATGGATAAGCCTTTCCTCATGTCAGTTGAGGATGTCTTCTCCATTGCTGGCCGCGGTACCGTCGTCTCTGGCCGTGTCGAGCGTGGTACCCTGAAGCGTGACGAGGATATTGAGCTGGTCGGCAAGGGTAGCGAGATTATCAAGACCAAAGTCACCGACATCGAGACCTTCAAGAAGTCTTGCGAGCAGTCGCAGGCTGGTGACAACTCTGGTCTCCTCATCCGTGGTGTTCGCCGCGAGGATGTTCGCCGTGGCATGGTTGTCTGCAAGCCTGGCTCGGTCAGCTCCCACACTCAGTTCCTTGCTTCCCTCTACGTCCTGACCAAGGAGGAGGGTGGCCGACACACCGGCTTCTTGGAGCACTACCGACCTCAGCTGTACCTCCGTACCGCCGACGAGTCTATTGATCTGACCTTCCCCGAGGGAACTGAGGATGCCACTAGCAAGATGGTCATGCCCGGTGACAACGTCGAGATGGTTGTTACCATGACCCACCCCAACGCCATTGAGGTCGGTCAGCGATTCAACATTCGTGAGGGTGGTCGCACCGTGGCCACTGGTCTCTGCACCCGCATTATCAAATAAGCAACTAAATGAACGATACTGGTTGCCGGAACGAATCTGCAACTGAATGACGCACGAAATGGATACTGGGGGATTAAAAGGACATCTAGGGGGTGCTGTACGAATTATTGGTGCTGATGTCTTCTGGGCCATTTCTCCCATTTAAGCCCGGAAGCTCTTGTATATCTATGGCTGGGGTGTTCAAAGATCTCCGCTCTGCTTCTCTCCGCGGTCTTGACGATTGTAAAGTAGACAAAATAGGGGAGGCAGTAATTAAACTTGTAAAACTACCATTTGAACGTCTTATTCACTCTGCCACATGGGAGGCTAGAATCAATGAGTTCACTGCCCAGCGTCATTCACATGGTTTCTTTACACACCGAAAATACTGGATGCGCAACCATTGGTATTTGAGGCTCATTAATAGAAGATATTAACAGCTGCCGGATCATGACCACCCCTAGTTCCGTCTATGTATGTACATGAACCAAGGTCGCGCATCCATGACACCTGGACACGGGGCAATCGAGACGAGGGGAAAGGCACGTTTGTGAGGTCCAATGCAGTGGTATTCGTCTATTCGGATCAAGTTCGTTAGACGTACGAGCCTCCGTAGACCCAAGCAAGCCATAAAACTCCGGTTCCAAGCGGCCGCCTTCCGAGATGCTTTTCGCGAGGCCTTCCCTTTCAAGAGTTCCGTCCCCTACTTGCCTCCAGCCCCATCCGAGAATTTTCGTTACGACATCGTTTATCGGTACTGGAGACGCAAACGCCAGACGGTCAGCCCTTGTCCCTCTCCTTGTTCGTTCCCGCCGTCGAGGGTCGGTTTCGCGATTGGTTGCTCGGTCGTGTCGACTCACCTTGTTGAAGCCAATGTCCTTGGCCTTCTCGCGGAAGCACTGACGGCACAGGTTGAGTTCGTACTTGCGGATCAGACCGGCCTTGTGCTTGCAGACGCGGCTAGAGAATCCCATGTCAGTAACAATTTTCCAGCGGTTTCCTTTTCCTTTTGAAGGTCGAAGGGAGCTGGGAGAGCTGCGGGAGAATAGCGTACCAGCTGCGAGAGCCCTTGCCGTAGTTTCGGGGTCGCGAGTTCCAGACGCTTTCGTGAGACATGGTTGCGGTGTTAGGGATGCCGAAAGCTGGGAAGTTGCGGATGGGTGATATTCGCGAAGGGTTGGGTAGTGGGCGTGAAATTTTGTGTGAAATCGTTGAAGCGCCTACCGATTGGAGGGTTGACAGCCCCAGGCGAAGCATTTCTGTGGGGTGGCCCGTGAGGGCCGGACGGCACGTGATTGTCACTGTGCGAACGACTGTTGAGCTTATCTTATCTGTGATGAAATGAGGCTCCGCGTACCAGCCACATACCCACCCCTCGTCGGAACAGCCTGTGGCTTGAGCTTACATCACCACCACTTCCCGTTTCGGGAGCAGGACCAAGCTCCTTGCAAAGTGGCATCTTGGAGTTAAAAGGTTGTTACCGTTTCCTCATCTTTTTTTGGTCTAATTAAAATTCTAAACTTGTTTCCAGTTGCGCCATCCAGATAATACCTCGCATTACGATTATTGGAAACCCAGCCTCTACAATGGTTGTCATCAAGAGCTTTGTGCTCGCCGCGCTGGCAGCCACGGCAGCCGCCAAATCGGCCGTTATCGACCTCCTGCCTAAGAACTTCGACAAGATCGTCCTCCAATCCGGAAAGCCCACGCTCGTCGAGTTCTACGCCCCCTGGTGCGGCCACTGCAAAACCCTCGCCCCCATCTACGAGGAGGTTGCCTTTGCCCTTGAGCATGGCAAGGACAAGGTCCAGATCGCAAAGGTCGACGCCGACGCCCACCGGGACCTGGGCAAGCGATTCGGCGTCCAGGGATTCCCTACGCTCAAGTGGTTTGACGGCAAGAGCAACAAGCCCGAAGACTACAAGTCGGGTCGCGATTTCGAGTCCTTGACCGAGTTCATTGCGGACAAGACGGGCGTTCGGCCCAAGAAGAAGCAGGAGATGCCTAGTGAGGTTGTCTACCTGAACGAGCAGACGCTCAACGCGGCTGTTGGTGGAACCAAGAACGTCCTGGTTGCCTTCACCGCCCCCTGGTGCGGCCGTAAGTTACCGTGACACCATCATGTGTTGCACAAGGACTCGACTAACAGAATCTGATCCTAGACTGCAAGACCCTCGCTCCCGTTTGGGAGACCCTCGCGACCGACTTCGTCAGCGAAGAGAACGTCCTCATTGCCAAGGTCGACGCCGACTCGCCTCAGAATAAGGAATGGGCCAGGTCCCTGGGCGTCACCGGCTACCCCACCATCAAGTTCTGGCCTGCAAGCAGCAAAGAGCCCCAAGATTACCAGAGCGGCCGATCCGAGGAGGCTCTCGTCAAGTTTGTCAACGAAAAGGCCGGAACCCACCGTGTCGCTGGCGGCGGGCTGGACGACGTTGCCGGCACCGTCGAGCAGCTTGCTCCTCTCGTTGCCAAGTACGTTAACGGCGAGGAGCTCGCCAAGGTGACCAAGGAGGTCCAGGACGAGGCTGCGACCATCAAGGACGCTGCCCAGAAGAAGTATGCCGACTACTACGTTCGAGTCTTTGACAAGATCAGGCGCATCGACGGTTACGTCGCCAAGGAGCTCGCCCGCCTCGAGGGCCTCCTGGCTAAGGGTGGTCTTGCTCTTAGCAAGGTTGATCAGCTCAAGGCTAAGACCAATGTCCTCCGCACCTTTGTCAAGGAGAAGGCGGACATTAAGGATGAACTGTAAACGATAATTGAAGCACATGCATGTATGACTCGAAGAAGGAACAGGATGTAGAAATGGGAATAGATTGGTTGAGTCCAAGTTGACCTCTGGGCTTCTCTTTGCCGTGACTCGGCTGAGCCAAGCCTATTCTCTAGATAGTCACCTGTCCTAATATAAACCTTAACGCCTTGTGATACCATAAAGAAGTGATGGTTGTGAACATGAAAGTTACTTGGATGCTTTGGATGCTCCCCCCTCGTTGCCCTTGCTCTCTTGGAGGGCGGCCTCCAAATTATCTAGGCGTCTAGACATCTCATCCACTGCCCCGTGTTAGGTGCGTTAATAATATCTATTGCGATGAAGACTTACTCTTGGCGAAAATCTCCGATGATACGCCGGCAAACTTGTTCGATAGCGAGTTCAGGAGCTCTTCCACAGCAGCCGAGACATCAGCGCGGCCATCTTCGTGAGTTTGCTGGATAGAGTTAGCAGTGGACGGCTATGCGACCAAGCATAGCACATTTGGCGAGAGTGCCCGCAGATTAAATTCCAAATACACACGTTTTCAGGTTTGTTGAGCTTGTTGACGGGTGCCTCGGGGTTGTTGCTGGCCATGTTGACCGCTGAAGCCAGCTTTGAAAGGGAGGGCGAGGACTTAAAGATGAGGCTGTGAGAGCTGGATGGTGATTGTCGGCACAATAACAGAACGGGGGTGAAAGTTCAACAACCGACACGGAAGAGACAAGCAAATATGGGAACGATGTATTTTGAAGCCTGACTTGTCGTGGGTGTGTCGTGCGTGCGGTGTCTGCGCGGTGTTAGTCTGACGGTTGCTTGACTGGGGAGATATTCATACTGTACGGGTTTTGCGTGCGGCGTTTCTGCGTCTCCGCATTTCGAGGTTGAGCCCCAGTTGCCGCCACATTCCGTCATGGTACCTGCCTAAGTACGTACCTGCCGTATCCGGGCCGTTCGCTTGGGATCCTTGCCTGATGAGAACCTCACATTACCAAACAACATTTGAAGCCGTCATCCTTTCCCGCACACGCGGCAACATCCCTAATCAATTCCCCGGCGGGACTCCCAGACGAATGCTCGCGAGCTTGACCGCCGTCGCCGCCTATGCGCCCCTCCTCTAGCTGACCTAGGATGTTGCTGCGGTAGCCTCGTCGCCCAGCATGCGATCCTCGCAAACCCCCTTCGCCTACGTGGCATTTACCTTTCTCATCATCTGGATCATCCTTCCCGAGCCCGATGTCATGAGCGGGTCTCTGACGCTCTCCGACCTGGCCTCGCAAAGGCTCTCGTTGTTTCGCCACCGGCTCGATGTCCTCAACATCAGCGCCTGGGGCGACTTTGCGCCGCGAACCCTCAACGATACCAAGTCGCGGCCTCGATACCTAAACCTTACCGGATTCCGAGAAGATGACAAGTTTGCGTGGGAGGACCTGCCGCGGTTCCGAGAAAGAAGCCACGAGCTCAGTCGATATGCGATACCTACGCCGCTGGGGCAGGAGGAATGGGACATTGGGGGAGAGGCGGTTTGGATGAATGCGTCTGGGGCAGTTCACGGCGAATGGGTTCGACGAAACGGTTCTGTGCCCAGGGGCTACGACAGCTACAACCTCACCAACAGCGTGCCTGAGATGGAGTGGATCGGCGACAAGGCATCGTGGGCACGCAACATTACCGGAAACTCCGGGAGGATGATGCTGCGGATCGAGGCGAACAGGACCATGGCCGAGTTCGGGCCGCCAACAGAAGGCGGCCTGCGGGCCTCCCGGCGTTCAATACGGGGTGTCAAGGGCACTGCGACCATTGAAGACAACGACGGCACCGGTCACAACTGGGATCTGCGGCTTTGGGGCGTCCATTGGCCATGGGCCGGAGCGATCCTCATGACGACGACGAGCGAGAAGTTTGAAGGTATCTTTGGGCTACCGCATCTGGTGCCAAGCGAAGAGTTTTTTGAATCGAGCCAGTGGCTCCTCAACCAGTCGATAGGTCGCACCATTGCTAGAAAAGAGGAAGCCCGCTTCGTCGACCAGACGGTGCCATGGACCTCGGATCTGGAGAACCCCATCTATACTACGAGTCCGTCGCCGCACTGCGAGTACATCATGTTTGCCCAGATATACCCCCCGGCGCGACAAATATCCGGATTCGACGGAGACGACGTGACGAGGGAGATGAGAGACGCCGTGCTGGACGCCATTGAGTCTGAGTTGCGACGGCCGCTGGGTGCCCCTATTCCCAAAGTGCCGAAACTACAGATGTCGGTCGTCATATATTCGCCCGACTGTGGCTTCTTTCTCGAGTCCAAGGGCCCCCCTGAGTTCCCGCCCGGCGAGGCTCACCATCTCATGGGGATGAAGGCTGAGGCGCTCCTGTACGAAGTGAAGGCATGGATCATTGTTTATGCCTTGATCGCCTTTGCACAGGTCAACCTGCTCAAGAATCAGATGAAGGAGTCGTGCACACCATCTACCCTGGGTCGAGTCAACTTCTGGACGATTGCCATGATGGTCATGGTCGATGGAGTCTTGTGTACGGCTGCGGCAACGTGGGTGTCATCAGCAGGAGCCACCTTCCTGCCGACACTGGCTCTTCTCTTCTCAGCCTGCCTCTCCACGGTTATTGGAGGGAGCTTCTTGGCTAAGATCTGGGAGGTGCAGCTCCCGGAGGCGCGCCCGCGTCGTGAGCGCGATTCATCACCGGGGACGGCCAACACGGCCTCCAACAGCGGCGCATCTTCAGGGGCCATGACGCCCGATCCTGCCGGACCTCTGCTTCCGGCTCCCGTGACTGCGAACCAGCCGAGCAGGCGGATAGAACAGCCTATCATCATTCCCTCGGATCAGGATGTTGATGCCGAGATTGCCGAAATTGCAAGTGCTACTACTAATGCCGCAGCAACACAGCGTCCGGTTGTGGCGGAGCCTCAGTCGTTCCAGACGATTCTCGGACGTCTAATCTTGTCGACGCTCTGTATCGTCTTCCTGGCCATCTCGTCAACCACGTGGTACCCGAGTCTTCGATGCCTCTTCCTCAACACGTGCGCCTTCTTTTATCTGTCCCTATGGGTACCCCAAATACATCGCAACGCCATGCGCAACTGTCGCAAGGCGTTGACGTGGCCGTTTGTAGTCGGGCAGTCGATCCTGCGGCTCCTCCCTGTGGCCTACTTTTGGATACACGAGGACAACTTCCTGTACGCGCAGACCGACTTCCGATCCTTTGTCGTGCTGTGCGGCTGGGTGTGGTTCCAGCTGTTCGCGCTCGCGGTCCAAGACGTGGTCGGACCCCGCGTGGGTATACCGCCGGGTTGGACGCCCGAGGCATGGGATTACCACCCGGTCCTCCGCGAGGACAGCGTCGAGACGGGCGGGCTGCCGATTGGGCTGGTGGCCGAGGACGGGCTCGGGGCGGCTGCCGACGATGATGATCGTACTACGCGCACCATTGACTGCGCCATCTGCCGCGAGATGCTCGAGGTGCCGGTGCTAGCAGTTGGGGAGGAAGATGCTACGGTGGCGGGGGTGTTTGCTAGGCGCTTGTACATGGTGACGCCTTGCCGTCACATATTCCACAGTGCCTGCTTGGAGGGATGGATGAGGTATCGGTTGCAGTGTCCCAATTGTCGAGAGGAGCTGCCGCCTTTGTGAGAGGACTAAGCCTAGCGTGTGTGCTGTAGCGATTTGGAAACGATGGATGATAAGATCATGTTTAGATATAGAAGGATAGCGTTTTGATACGGACAAAAGCCCAGCTCTGCGTACACGTTCTACATGCGTCTGGGATAGCTACTGACGGTTGTTACTAGTTCAGTGTGAAGTTGACCTGGGAGGTGAAAAGAAGGGAGCATGAGAGCAACAGCAAAAAAGACGTGGATGGCAAAAAGAATGATGAGACTGGGACTCGAACCCAGGAGGATTGCTCCATCAGGAATTATAGGTGTTAAGGTATACCTTAACCTGACGCCATAACCAACTCGGCCATCTCACCGGATGATTTGATGGAGGATGAGTGATTTATTGTGGTATATGAAGGTGTGGCCATTTTGGAGTGCAGATTTGTGCGTGTTCGTCCATTTTTGTGGGTGTGGTGGGGATGCGGGTGGAAGCGATGCAGTCCTGCCATGTATGCTGGATTGGGACTTTCAACACTTGGACGTTGACTTGATATTATCAAACTCTGAATTCATGCCTCACAACTTACTCGTCTCTCCCCCCTTCAACACCAACCCACCCCCTTTCACCTCATACTCCCTCCCCCTCTCCCACCCCAACCAATCCCCCAAAACCGCCTCCCCGCCCGCCCCCGGAGCCAACACCGTCCCCTCGTACCCGTCCCCTGCCACCCCTCCTCCCTGCCCGAACCGCGCCGCGTCCTCGGCCCCCGCGCCCCTTCGCACCGCCAGGCACGGCGTCTCCCGGAGCGTCACCGCCGGCCGCTGGTCGCCCTCCCGGATGGCCCCTTCCTGCCCGGTTGCTGTACGGCTGCTGTTACCGATCTCCAGCTCACCGTACGTCAGCACCGGCGTGCAGCACGCGTCCGTCCCGTCAAACACGGCCTCCCACTCGGCCCTCGTCCGGCTAGCAAACACCTCCACCAGTTGCGCCCTCAGCTCCGGCCACCGCGCCTCGTCCCCGCGCGCGTCCTCCCACCCGCGATCTGCGAGACCTAATCCCTTCATCAGCGCCGCGAAGAACTGCGGCTCCAGCGCCCCCACGGCCATATATCCGCCGTCGGACGTCTCATACGTGTCGTACCACGGACACCCGCCATCCAACAGGTTCTCACCCCGCGGCCTGTCCCCCAGGGACGTCTTGAGCGCGACGCGCGGGAACGTGGCCAGGTAGCTCGCCCCGTCGACCATGTTGGCCTCGACGACCTGGCCCCTCCCCGAGGCCGTCCGCGCCACCACGGCCAGCAGCACGCCCTGGAAGAGCACGGCGCCGCCGCCGGCAAAGTCGGCGAGGATGTTCCACGGCGGGTGCGGCTTCTCCCCTTTCCGGCCCAGCAGGGACAGCGCGCCCGACACGGCGAGGTAGTTGATGTCGTGGCCCGCCATGTCCCTGTACTTGCCGTCGCGGCGGAACCCCGTCATACGTGCGTAGATCAAGCGCGGGTTGATTTCGCACAGCTCCTCCGGGCCGAGACCCAGCCGCTCGAGGACGCCCGGTCGGAACGGGTCGACGAGCACGTCGGCGGCGGAGGCCAGGCGACGCACCAGGCTGACGCCGCGCGGGTCCTTGAGGTTCACGGCGAGGGAGGCCTTGTGGCGCGCGAGCATGTCTGCCGTGGGGAGGGCGCCGCCGCCGAGCGTGTGGGAAACAGAAGGGGAGGCGCGGTCGATGCGGAGGACGGAAGCGCCGGCGTCGGCGAGGAGCATGCCTGCAAAGGGGCCTAGACAGGTTTGTGAGAATGGCGATGGGTTGATTAGAACTCGGAGGTGGAATTACCTGGGGCCAGACCGGCAAACTCGATGACTTTGATGCCGTGCAGGGGTGGAGGGCCAGCCATGATGATTGAAACGTGTGTGTGTTGTACACTCAATCAATCAACCAAGGAAACAACCCTCTTCATGTATCCTCCCATCCAACACAGGAACAGCATACCCG
Source organism: Thelonectria discophora (assembly GCA_911649645.1). Classification (NCBI taxonomy): domain Eukaryota; kingdom Fungi; phylum Ascomycota; class Sordariomycetes; order Hypocreales; family Nectriaceae; genus Thelonectria; species Thelonectria discophora. The sequence continues at coordinate 1,161,342 of CAJVRK010000022.1, read as the reverse complement.
CGCCCCGGGAAGCCATCGCCAGAAACGAACCGAGGTCGCAAAAATACGTCACCTCGGCCGCAGCCGCGGGAGCTCCAGCAGCAGGGACCGGGGACCAGGTTCCGGGAGAATGGGGGGAGAAGGGGGGGGGGGGGGTTCTGGCAAATGCGGGGAGTGATTGAATTTTTAAAGGTCCACCAAGTGTCTGTAATTGAAACCCGACGCCACGGAATGGAAATAGACGGTGAAGACGGAGAGGGATACGACATGATCTGACGGCGAAGACACATCTCAGACGGTGAGCTGGACTAGGCCTCCGTCATGAAAGATGCAGGATAAGCCGGGACCAACAACACGAATCTCGACTATCAATGCACAACACACCGAGACTCTCTTACGTACAAATCAGCCACTTCACCGCTCATCTCACCAACATATCTATATCACCATGGTAGGAAAACAGCCTGGGACCATCCAAGATCAAATCACGAGAGAATGGGCCCATCGAGATTCATGCTCGTTCGAAGCGACTCAGCCTCAACTCGTCACCCAAGCACCGAAACATCATGTTAACAAAAGACGTTACTCATTTCCCAACTAACTACCTAGGATACTCAAAAAGGCTAAACTGATTAAACAACCATCATCAAGTCTATCGCGAAGCCACAAACGCCCGCAGAATGCATCGTGTCGAAAAGGAAGCTAGGCAGCAGCTCAAGAATCTCTCCAAAACAGAAGAGCAGAGTCAGAGAACCAGAGAGGGACCTCGTGCAGTTTTGGGTTTGAGGCCGGCTCATCGGGAGGGGGTATATGTCTGCGTTCCCTTTTTGGCCTCTTCTCCCTCTCTCATTTCTTCGGCAGTGACAATTTAGTTGTCCTCCCACCAGTCACCCTGGTTGTGCATGGCCTCGGCCACCTTGATGAATCCAGCAATGTTGCTGCCGGCGACCAGGCTGGGAAGCTCGCCCTCGGCGGCCTCGACGTACTTCTGGGCCGTCGTGAGGCCGTTGAGGTAGGCGTTCTTCATGATGTCCTTGAGCTTGTTGTCGACCTCCTCCTCGGTCCACTGGAGGCGGGCGCTGTTCTGGGCCATCTCGAGGCCGGAAACGGCGACACCACCGCAGTTGGAGGCCTTGCCGGGGGCGTACCACAGAGCATCGCCGGCCTTCTCCTTGCGGTTGGCCTCAAAGACGTCGATGGCAGCCTGCGTGCAGCCCATGTTGGAACCCTCAGCGACGATGTAGGCACCGGCGGCGACGAGACCCTCGGCCTCCTCCTTGCTAACCTCGTTCTGGGTAGCGCAGGGGAGAGCGACGTCGACCTTGCCGACGTGGATCCAGGGGCGGGCACCCTCGAGGTAGGTGAAACGGCCACCATGCTCGAACGTGGTCAGAGCCTGGCGCTTGAGCTTCAGGGCGGCAATGTTGTGAACATCCTCGGGGGTGAAGGAAGATCCCTCGCCAGCGATGAGAGCTCCCTTGGAGTCGGACAGAGAGACGACGGTGCCACCGAGCTCAATGACCTTGAGGGCAGCGTACTGGGCGACGTTGCCGGAACCGGAGATGGCAACACGCTTGCCCTCCCAGTTGCCCTTGCCAGCGTGCTCGAGCATGTGGCTGACGTAGTAGACGAGACCGTAACCAGTGGCCTCGGGTCGGATTAGAGAACCACCCCAGGCGAGGCCCTTGCCGGTGAGGATACCCTCCCAGCGGTTGCGGATGGTGCGGTAGGCACCGAAGAGGTAGCCGACCTCTCGGCCACCAACACCGATATCACCAGCGGGCACATCAGTGTCGGCACCGATGTGGCGGGAGAGCTCCTTCATGAAGGCCTGGCAAAAGCGGCGAATCTCAGCATCAGACTTGCCCTTGGGGTCGAAGTCGGCACCACCCTTGCCACCACCCATGTTCACTGAGAAGCATTGTTAGTCAACGGTTCTGCGATAAGACGGTTCTGCGATAGGGACGGTAGCGTCGATAGCCATGCAAGCCTATCATGACAACCCCGCTCGAGCGAGCGAAGCAGCTGAAAGGAAAAAGCAAGCAACACAGGATCCATGGTGGGGGTGGTTGGAGTTTGGAGGGGCAGAATGGTGGAGATAAGACTTACAGCCAGTTAGGGCATTCTTGAAGGTCTGCTCGAAACCGAGGAACTTGAGACTGCAGACGCCACAGTCAGTAAAAGGCGTTTCATTGGAGGACAAAGTAACCAAGGCAAGCCAATGCACGCTCAGGCTATCGAGCCCAGAGATAGCAGATATCGCCATATGGCCTATCACCACCGAGCCGCAGATCTCGTTGATCTGCTATGCATCTCGCCAAGAGGAGCTTTGATAGAAACAACGTACATGGACAGGTTGACCGAGGGGTGGAGTCGGAGACCGCCCTTGTAGGGACCGAGGGCAGAGTTATACTGGACACGGTAGCCACGGTTGACTTGGAGGTTGCCCTTGTCGTCGCTCCAGGTGACACGGAACTGGATAACACGCTCGGGGATGGCGGCAACAGCGAGAGCGGTGCGGAACTCGGGGCGCTCAGTGAAGAGCTTGCTGTTCTCGAGAGTGCTGGCGAGCTCTGGTATGTGTTAGATGTGTTGGGTGTGGGGGCATCGTCAAAGAAGCTTACCGTTGTAGGCCTGCTCAAACTCGGGCTCGGAGGGAAGGTGAGACATGTTCAGCTGCATGGAGGTTGATCTTCCTTGAAGGGTGATGTTGGTATAAAGAGGTTGATGAGGATGTATGAATGCCAGATTCAGTGAGGTGGGTGAGGAGAAGGGAGGAGAGAAACGGATCGAGAGGAGGGGAAGAGGGTTTATATAAGAAGAAGAGGTAGACGAGAGCAGAGACGGCCCATGGGGATGTGGATGTGGATGAATCCTGGAGAACAGTTAGCAGTAGGTTAGCAGTAGAGTCTGATCAGTATGTGTCTCTCTCACCCAGCCTCACTCCACCTCTTGGCTCACCTCTGGTCATGAATTAATCCCCTATCTCGCTGTCTGCACGCCCCTAGGACAGGCCACTCGCGGTTGGCTCTGACATGAAAGCTTTCCGTCACTCAATGGTCAATGGGAGAGGGCATTCGAGTTGCACCAGCACCATACGCCAGCGGGCCGGCGGTTGCCCCTCCGAAGACAGGAAGGCAGGACCCTTTCTTAGCCCGTGGAAGGGGAAAGAGGGACCGCCCACTCTTGCCATCCCTCTTGCACCCCTCCCCGGTCGCGGTGCGAGTCCGTGAGCTGGATGGCAGGCACGACCTGTCGGAGCTCCCCACCGCCTCCAGCACCTCTAGCACCTCTTCCAGCTCTTTCCTCGAGTCGACTTACAGCAATAAGCTCTTTCCGCCTCAACACCTTGTCCCGGTGTGTGTTCTGATGCGGTTTTCAAGCTTGTTCTTTCCTTTCCAATGCCCTGGGTTACTATCACACCCCCCTCCTCCATTACCCACACGCCCTTCCACGACCCAACCGAGTGACAGTCTGACCTGCATGCGACGATGCCGCTGCCGGCGTCGCAAGTTCGCCGCCGACATGATGATCGTGAACGGCTCGACATAAGCGAAAAAAAAATTACTTGGCGGCACCAAGAAAATAAGGAAGCGGCTAAATCTATGGTGGGATTGCGGCACGTCAATTCTCACAGAGAGTGTCGCTGCGTGTCACTACAATTTTCTCCCTTCCTCTTTCCCAAGTTACTCGCTGCACGCAGACAGTCCCATCGCAGCTTCCGCCTGCAGGTTGCTTGCATATTTGCCTGCGGGCCACACGGCTCCTCCGCTCCGAAACTCGCTTGGGGCATTTCCATTGCCACATTCATCTTCACATCTTTGCAACATGGCTCTTGCATGGGCCCCGACACCTTATCCAAACCACCCAAAATACCTCTCTCTCTAACCCGTCAATCTTCGCTTCCCCATAGTATTCCCATTAGCCAACCTCACTTAGCCCACTAAACTCGCTGGCGCTGATTGCAGCTTGCACACACCCGCGAAGCCGCCTACCGCGGGGCACCAGCGCGGGGGTGCTGGGATCTTATCTCAGTTCTGGTTGAACATAACCATCATTCATCATGAACCTTTTCGCGGCTGAGGACGCTAACGGAACAAGCCTACCATGCACTACACGTATCTTCCGTGAGCCTCCCAACTCCATCCGTACCAAACGGTCCTCTACCGACATGGGCTGCCGTAGTCGGCTCGGAACTGAGCTGAGCAAACCTCAAGGAATCCCCTCTCGACAGACAAAACACCCCACACTCACGACATCCCACGTTTCCGAGCATGGTCACCGACTGCAAAAGTTGTCTGCTGCAAGAGACCACTTTGCAAGATATGGACAGAGAAGGAAGAGGAACAACGTCAAATCATCAAACACAGACCGACGTGATGGAGCATGGATGAGGCGGAGCCTCCCGGGAGCCCCCAGGGGGAACAGCCTTCATCCCCCCCCAAGAGCCCCCAATTCCTCCAGCATCTCTCCATTCTCCCCGGAAACCACACCCCCAACGAGCCAGGTGGCAACCATCCCACACACGCCACTTTTACAGCCTCAAAAAAGATCTCATCACTCACGGACTGCCATTCCTCGGAAAGCCCGAATCAGACTCGGGTCCGGAACGACGGTCCCTGCAGACCATGGCACATTTTGGATACGCTATTGAGGATTGCTTGAGAAGCACACGCACCTTTTTCGTACGACACAAGGGCTGTGAGACTGACACTCTGAGACACTCGGCATGGAGCACACAAACGAATTCGCATGCTGCAAAACTCTTCGCTGACAGCAATTCTTTATTGTGGCCCGCGGAATCGGAAGACAAGGATAATGAAGCCGGCCACCAGCCAGAACGAACCACGGGTGTCGGGCTCTTACAAGACGGCGGACAAAAACGCCGAATGGAACTCTCTCTCTAGGTTGGGTTGGTTTGAGAAGCCCTTCTTTACCCCAAGAATTACTAGATTCACCCTGGACGAGGCAGCAACTAGAAATGTCCCGAGGAGAATCCCAAGCCAAGACGACGAAGCGTGGTGGCTCCATCTTTTCCCATGATGCATGCATGCGGCATCCATGCTAATTCTCGACGATACTATCAGAGGCTCCTCATTGGCCGCCTTGTCCATGCTGTTGGAAGAATCAATTGCCATCGTTAAAGCCAGCCGGCCAATCAGCAAGAGCTGTCGGCCAAGAAAGGAAGCAGGCCACTCGACGTCGACCTATGGCATTCTTGTTAGTCTGGTCTATTTGCCTTGGTTTTCCACGCCGCAACGTCTGGACCAATCCCGGCTTTTGTAGTGGTTTTATGATTATTTCCTTTTTATTATCGAGGGGAAAACGCGGGAGAAGCGAGCGAGCAACCATGGAGACGACCACGGGCACCCATGATGAATCCGGGGCAAAGAATGGGCCTCGTCCCGTCTCACTGTTCAGCCCTTGGTCATGTCACTGGTGAGCACACGACACGACACTCGCGGACAGACGAGGCAAGACGAGGCCAGAGACGGGTTATACGAGCGAACACACGGTCGACAAGTCAAGTTTTTGTCATTGAAACCTCCTCCGGTCCGATTCCCACCCCTCCGCGTTGAATCGTCAGGCAGGAATCTCGGTGTGATTGTCCGAGGCTAGTCTGCGCCGTCCGGAGCAGTTTGAGTCGTCCGAGGTGTTTGAGGTGTTTTGAGGCCGAAGACTCGGCCTTGAACTCGGCCTGAAGGCTCAGACGTTTCAACTTGGCCCCTTCCTTCTCCACGCCGATTTCGCCGGACATGCACTTCCAGACAGAGTTTCTAACAGCAGTTGACGCCTCTTTGGGTTTATTTTTGTTTCGTTTTTGCTTTGCTGGCCTCCTAGATCCGGAGAGAGAGATTTGATCTTGATGGCGATGAACCCTTATCAATCTGATCGCCAAAAGCCGACTCTCGCGAAGAGCCTCGCTCCATCTCTGAGCTTGTTTCGCTCTCTTTTGCCGTTTCCCGTCTTGAGTCACTAAGTCAACCCCCTCCCCCTCATACCCTTTTTACTCAATGTTCAAGGATTCATGCTTTCTGTATTGTGTCTTTTTTTCCTCTTTTTCATTCACACCCATCCATCAAAAAGGGTCCCCTCCCGAACCCTGGCTCACTTACACCAAAGGATGCAATTTCGTAAGCTATTTCTTGTATGTAACAAAAAGCTCCCCAACTTCTCACAGACCACCCCGCATCAAGCCAATGTCTCGCATTCGTCTTCTCACCTCACCTCACCTTACCTAACTCATTCCCCCCCAGCCTCCCGGTTATTTCCGGTCTCTTGTCGCTCCTCCGTTCCGGTTCATTCTCTTACCTTGTCAACTCACCGTCGGTCTATCATCTCTCCATTAACCGCCCACTTTATCCCCCGGTGGACAGCGGACAGCGGACAGCGGAAACGCTGAGCCTAGAAGCTCCGTACATCGCCTATATACATAACTGTTACTACTGACCGTTCAAGGGGGGACAAAATGCTCGGTCGTGGTAGCCGCTCAAGGAAACCCGCCCAAGCTTCCCAAGGGGTCGGTCAGGCTTGTGGTGCCATTTTCTGCTGCTCACCGTTTTCTCGGTGTCTTTGGTCGTTTCGCCGTTTGATGCTATTCCCTTTGTCCCCCCCATGCCTGACCAAAGTACGCACACCCCTCCCCCCAAAGAGGTCAGAACCAGCTTGCTAAGCTGCTTTTCTTTCTTCTCACCTCAGATCTAGAGAACCCAAAACGCCAAGCTTCGCTCGACATTGACCCGTGTCGTGTGTCACTTTCACATGCCTGGTAGGTTTTGTTCGTAGGAGGTGCATTTCATACATGGCCATTGCTACTGGCTCGCGCGAGCAAACTCGTACGTAAAACTAAACAAATGCCACAAAGACAGAATAAAAGAATATCCGTACAGAAAAAAAGACCATCTGCAAATGACGTCGAAAAGGGGGGGGCGGCAGGCACCATGCATCCATCTATCCCGCACCCCCCTGGCCTGCGGCAACAATTGAAAACCCTGAACCCAGACAAGCAACAGAACAAAATATAAACCCCTGGAAACGCCTTACGTACTTTCAACGACAACATCAAAATCCCATGTCGTGCTCAACCGCCAATGCGAATGCCTGCCGTCCTTTTGTCCCTCTCTTCTTGTTTGTTCCGCCAGCGAATAATAAACTATCCGAAAGTGTGCCTTGTTGCCTGTTCGGAAAACATGTGTGGTTGTGTCGTACCGAAGCAACTGAATGCCTGTATGCGCCCCTCTCTCGATGGCTCTCCCTCATTTCACCGCCCCCCCGCGTTCCCCCCTTCTTCCTCCATCTTCTTACACCTCTCGGATTCTTCCAAGACACATCCTCTCACCACATGGCGGCCTGGTCGGCGTCGAACCGCGTCAGCTCCCGCCCCGCGTCCTCCAGGTCCTTCTTGGCCTTCATGCGCATGTAGAAGATGGGGCAGTCCTTGCTGCTGCAGATCACCTCGCAGTGCATGCTCCCCTGGCAGCGCTGGCACTCAGTCCACAGGCGCCCGAACCTCACCTCGAGGTCCGACACGCGATGGAGCGTCCTGTTGTACAGCTCGCCGACACGCGGCGCGCAGTCGGCGCACACCGCCCCGTCCTTCTCGTCCCTGCCCGTCAACGGCTTCTTGCAACCCATACACGTCTGCGTCTTCTTGGCGAACTTCATCAGACCCCCCACCGTGGGAGCCGCCACCGAAATCGTCCGCGTGTGGTCCCCCGTCAGCAGCGACTTGGCCTTAGTCTCCCCGAGGATCGGCTCGAAGATGCGGCCCAGAGGCTTCGCTAGCTGGTTGTCCAGGTAGTAGCGCGTGTCAATGGGCACGTTGTTCTCCAGCACGTAGATTGGATCCTCGGATTTCTCAAAGTTCTTGGCCCCCGCCGCTCCTCGGACCATGACGTAGGCCACTCGGTCGCCGAGTCCCGGCGCCGAGCCCGCGTCGCGTTTCTTCATCCGCTGCGCCAGCTCGACGTGCGCTTGCTTTGCGGCATAATCGTCCTTTGTGAGTGCCTTTGTGATGACCAATTTCGACATGTCGACCTTGTTTTGCAGCAGGTCGGCAATTGTCTCCTTGACATATCTAGTACGTCGCCAGTCAGCTTTCCAAGTCTCAAAGAGAGAGATCCGAGTTCGGAACCGCTACTTACTCTTGCGCTCCGGGCACGTCTTGGTCGATTAGGATCATCCGTAACACCTTCTCAATTACCGTCTGCACCAGCAAGCAATTGTCTCGTCGCACCGTCTCGATACCCTTCGTGTCCATCTTGTCGTACTTTTCCGGTTTCGTCCAATACAGGCCCGCGTATCGCTTCTTGTTGATGAGGAGGTATGGGAAATACACCTTTTCGAACTCGAGCTTGATGGGCTTGATAAACTTGTCCGACACGTACTTTGACGCCTCCTCGCCCAGCTTCATCGCCTCTCCGAGATCCTTGGTGCCGAACTTGATCATGACGGAATCTGTGTCGCCGTAGATGACTTGAGCGTCGTGCGTGTAGCCGTTGGCGATGCAGTATCTCTGTTCCACCTCCGACTTGGTCTTCTCAATCATCTGTCGTCCAAAACTCGTCGTGCTGCTGGCAATTGCGAGACAGGGAAGTTTACCAGTCGTGGCACCGGTCAAACCGTACACACTGTTGGCGCTGATCTTCAGAGCGAGCTGACGACCGTTCAACACGGCCTTCTTGAAGGGATCCGTCTCGACTGCCAATTCGCGCTTGGCCTGCTTTCGCGCCGACAGAAGCTCCTCGAGAATCTGGGCCAACAGTCCCTTTCGCTTCTTGACCGTCACGAACGTATCGCCATTGGGCGTAACAATGTAGTCCTCGTCCTTCTTGAGACCGAACGCCTGAATCGCCGACTTGTCCACCAGCGTCGTATAACAGAGATTGTGGGCTTGCATGATGCTGGGGTACAAGGATGCGAAATCGAGCGTGGCGATGGGGACATCGTAGTAGCCTCGTGTAGGCTCGATGACGGTGGCACCTTCATATTGATCGTCCGATTGCGCTGGCTTGAGGTTGGGGATGACGAGCTTCTGCTCGAGAGCCTTTCGGAACAACTGGCTGATAAACTTGATTTGCTGGCCTCGAGAGAGCAAGAAGTTGAACGGTACACCCGTGACTCTCGCCATTTCCGTGTAGTTTTCGAGACACGAGAGCTTGTCCATCAACCTTTGAGGGAGATATGCATCCTTCAAACAGTACAAGGCGAGACGTCGTCTTGACTCTGGTGTACCATTGAACAGTTCCGTGATCATTGTATGGTGCACGTCTTCCTTCTGCTCGCCTAGGAAGTGCGCTGACACAGAATTGAGGGTATAACTTCGGAGTTGGTGATCTCGTTGAATTAGCTGCAAGAGATCCAGTTGCAGTCTGCCATTGGTGTTGGTAGCCTTGGTGTCTCGGTTTCCCATCTGCTTGCTCTGGAAGTTGCTCTCCTTGGCCCTTGAAGGAGTACTGGGGAGCCGGGTCCAGAACTCGAACCCCGAGACCTTGAGATGTCTCGCTCGATCCAACAAGTAGGGAAAATCGAAGTTGGAAATGTTGTAGCCCGTGATAATGTCAGGATCCACCTTGATGAGGAACTGTTGCCATTCGCTGAGCATTCTGTCTTCCTTCTCGAACGCGAGGATCTCGGTGGCCACAATCGAGCTCGTCTCTTGGAGACAGAAGACATTTTGAACAAATGGCTTCTTCTCTCCGTATCTCGTAACCATATTGGCAATCTGGATGACCGGGTCGTGGTTGGCTTCGGGGAAGATGCCTTTTCGGCCGGCACACTCAATATCGAAGGACAGGGTTCGGAGGGGAGCCATCTTGGACCATTCGCCGACGGGCTTGTGGGCTATAAGATCGAGGTAGCTCACTTCAGCTTCTATTTGGCAGTTCGATTGTCGAAAGTGGTCAGGGATAGGTTTATACGTCTTTGTCGGTGCTTCGACCCAGGACATTCCATGAACCTAGAAATAGTGAGCTTCCTGTTCTGTCTGGACATTGAGCGAATCCTACCTTGCAATCCACCATGAACCGAAGCACGTATTGGATGTTGTCAAAGGTAAGGATCTCCTGGTCGCCAGTATTCCACATGCCCTTCCAGTTCGCATTGCCACTTTGGATTGTGCCCCGGACCTTGTTGATGAATTTGGGGTCGGTAACAGTGACTTTGAGGTACGGCTTGGCAACATTGCCCTGAAAGCCATAGATGTTCTCTCTCATCGCCAACGATACCGCGTGGATGGCCGGTTGGTGCTGAGCAACCCGCGTCTCGAGGTAGGCCTTGAAGGCCGGAATATCTTGGGGCTGGAAATTGATGGGAGCGGGCACGTAGAGGTAGTGCTTGAAGTCGGTAACATGCAGCATGACCGAGTTCCCCTTCTCAGTGACACCAAAGAGCTTCACGGTAGCCCTCCCGCCGTCGAGGGTGCCCTCCTCGGCCTCGATGGCCTGGAAGCACAGGCTGTCGCGTTCGGGTTCAAAGTCGACGACGGGCGGCCTCTCCCACGCCTGGTGCTTCTCCGTGTTGTTACGCTTCAGGTTGGAGATGTCCTGGCTGAGCTTCTCGAGGTCGGCTTCGAAGGAGCTCTTGGGCTGGCTGGACAGCAGGGCTTTCGACCGGGCGTCGTGCTGGGAACTCTTGAATCGGGTGGCGGGCGACGAGGAAAAGGCTTCGACCTTGCGCTTCTTCGTGGACGGCGATGAGGGGATGTTTTGGCGGGTGAGGGATTCGCCCAGCACCCGCTTCTGCGGGAGGACTGCGGTGGTCATTGCCATGGTAATGGCTTCACGCCGGGGGAAGAGGGGAGGGGGAAAAGGAAAGGGCAAGAAAGGAAGAAAAGGGAGGATCAACAAGCTCGTAGCTTTTCCGTCATGAAGGCGCGTCGAGTAATGGTGGAATTGTTGATTTTCTGGCTCGAACCTGGTGGCTTGGGTATAGGAGACAATTCTTCACAGCGGTTGCTAGACGAAGGTGAAATCAACGACACGAGTTTAATTGATCCGCGCGAAGACGCGCCTGCCGTCGACCGTGACGTGACTGCCCCACCTTGGTCGTTAGTCCTCGACACGTAAGTTGGCACCAGTTTTTGCCTAAGGCACTGATGCCGGCTCGGCTCCGATTTGAGGCATCAACGTTTCCCCAACGTCTGGGGAAGCAAACTGACCACGTCTTCAAACGGAAATTCCAACATGACATTTCATCAAATTCGTAGAAATAATCTCTCCATATCCAAATAGTAGAGTTCGGTATCAAACAAAATTTTAAATACTTACCGATAACTGTCCTTCACTTCAGCCTCCCCAAAAAGCCTCCCTGTCGACTAACACGCTTCCCCAACATCGGCCGCCCATCGGACTTCATCTGCACCAGGAAAAGTCAGCAATCAACTCCAGGCACGTTCCGGTGTAAAATGACAGCAGATTGAAATATCCCAGACGTAAATCAGACATCCATTCTATAAAGCATCAAAGCTCCCTCTCGGGAGGTTCAGATAAGCCATGCAATAAAGAAAGTTTCATCATGGAGACGTAAAGCAGCGACAAGAAAGCAGAAATTGACTTACTCTGCACAATCCGTATTTCCCAGCATCAACTAGCCATTCAAAGGCAACGTCGACCAATTTATGGACGTACGGTATGTGTAGAAGTCAACCAGACCCTCACTTGCGTCGTTGCCCAACTGGGCGAGCGCTCAAGGCACGTCGAGGTCAAGAGAAGAAAAGAAAACAGGAATGAAGACGGAGAAAGATCCTTTTATTCTTCAGCCACTCGAAACATTACAGACCATCCCTTTAGCCATGCAGGTGCAGCCAACAAATGTGCGGGGTATGGTATGACTGCGCCGTGGGAACCAGGGCCAAGAGCTGCAAGAGCTACAATATCATGTAATAGAATCGCTCCCCATGTCTAAGCGCCCAGGGTGTCTCGACCGCCGGCAAGCACCGGGGGCCTTGGCTCAACCCAGCTGCGAACAGTACAAATTAACACGCCCAAACATGTGTGTCGTTGGTATAGTCATGGCTTCATTAAATTTTGCTTCTGGTTGGCATCCATGGCGATTCCCAACCAGTGACCTCAAGTCCTACAACGCCAACGCTGTGCAATGCAAAAGACCCTAAAGTCTTCGGTCAATGGCGCATTCTTATCCAAGTAAATGACCTTGTGCCTAAACAGCACTCGTCCAACCCAATCATGATCTAACCCATGCCAAAAATCTAAGACCTTATTGACCCTATTAATATGTTCCGAGCTCGCACCAATTCTTGACGGGCTATGAAATGTTAGCACACTAGTCCGTCTCCTCACCGTGGGAATACTCACAAGGCAGCTAAGATACTTGCACCATGAGCAAGTTTGAGGTTCCTTGGCGTAAAAGTTGTTGACAAGGAGAATGAAGACAATGATGACCAAAACCAGGAAACCAGCTCTGATGAGCCACCAAACCCACCAAAGGGGCTTCCGGCCCTTAAAAAAACCAACTGGATTCTTGAGGAATGGGGGCGGCGTCTCGGTCGTGCCTGGTGAGACGGCCGAGTAAGAGGGGTTATGGTCCAGCCTCCTTCGAAGCGCATTGGGCGAGTGAAGGACGCAGATTCCAAGAGCAAGGCCCATCAGAAACCCTCCAATATGGGAGAAGTTGTCCAAGCCAGGCAAAAGTCCGAGAACAAAGGAAATAATGACATCGACACCAATAAAGGCCAGATCCTTGACAGGGCTTTTTCGTTCCTTCCAGGAGTACAGCAGGTCAAGCAGGGTGAGGGCGATAACCCCAAAGAGGCAGCCGGAGGCACCAGTTGAGGTGATACCTGGAGCAGCGTAGTTTCCACCCATAACGAAGCCAAAGATACCAGCGCTGACATAAACCAGGAAGAAGCGGATGGACCCAATAGCCATTTCCATCTCTTTTGCCATTGTCATTTGCAAGAGCATGTTGAAACCAATGTGAATGAGACCGGCGTGCATGAAGATGGGCAGGATGAAGCGGAACCACTGGTTAGGGGCCGGTGACTGATACTGATTAGGGTGACTCGCGTTCGGGTTGGGAACGCCTCCAAAACCGCAAAGATCGCTGAGAGTACAAATATTGTCTGTGGTAGTCGCGTTCGGGCAGAGGACGTTGAAGGTGCCGTTGGACTGGATGCCCTTGACATTATGCATGCAAGGCACATAACGGGCACCCATGTTGATGAGAACCTGGGTCGAGGGGCCGATCATTGGATTGAACGAGGGTTTGATCATGATCGGGGAACCTGTGAGAATAGCTGCGAGCAGATTAGTCAATGGCTCCCGAATATCAAAACAACCTAGTGAGGGGCGATGACTTACCATTCCTTACAATTTCACCAATGAACACGCCAACCTGGGCAAGAGTGAAGATATAGACGACCCAAGGGATTCGCTTCTTGTCGGAACCAAACATGCCAAGCTCGCCGAGTCGAACCTTGCCCCTGTTGTCCCTGTTGCGCCCATGGGCTCCTCCGGGTGCATCGTAAATGTGATCGTTCATCTCGGCGTCCTTATTCACGCGGTCTTGGAGGGGAATATCTTCCTGGCCGTACGAATGTTGCCGTTGTGGAGAAGGAGATGCACCCACAGCAGCGGCGCCATTATAGCTCGTATCTTGGTGGTAGTACCCCTGCTGAGAGATGTCGCCCGAGTTCATGCCCTGGGCCGGCCTTTGGTTTGGATGCATGGGATATGCGTTGTCGTCAAAGACGGAGTCGAACGGGGATTGCGTTGTGCCGGGATGTTGATTCACAGGACTGCTGTGGTAGCTGTTGTCGTGGGAGCCTGTTACTAGGGGAGGGAGCGTAGAACCTGTCACGGGGCTGTTGTTGTAGCTAGTGTCGTGAGAGTTCATACGTTGAGGAGGAGCAAACGTCGGAGCTGTGTAGGATGCTTGGTAGGGAGGAGCGGGTGTCGAGGAAGGCGATGGCGTGTCGCTCGGGTGGTGGTATGGGCCGGGAGACACTGTACTGGTGTACGGCGGCTGTTGATGGCCATTGTAGTAATCGTGAGAGGCCATTGTGGTAGAGGGAGGGGATACGTAAGTCGAGATGGGAGATCCGAGGCGATGGCCTGTCGAAAAGAAAGGGGAAAAACGCCGATGCTCAGGCGTGAACCGGAGCCCCTTGACACGGTGGAACGGGGCGGCGGACGAGGTAAGGGCGAAAAGGACGATGTTCCGCTACCGGGCTCGATGATGTCGGAATACGAAGAGAAGAATAAATAGCCTCACTGGTTCAAGCGGCAAAAGAGGCGTCAGTCGGGCGTTCGAGGATCGAAAGGAGGTAAAAGGTGTGACGGTCGAGGCTGCAGCGGTCAGTGGGTTGTTGTACTTGTCGGCGACGATCGAGAGGGCGGCTCTGGGTGACTTGGTGACGCCTGAGGCTGCGCTGCTGGAAAAAGTTGCAGGGTCTCTCGCAGGGATGCTTCCCGTCAGTGAGGGTGGAGGCGCAGTCAAAGCCCTGGCTTCTTGGCTGAACCGGGAGAGAAGGCCAAGAAAAAAACGAGGGTCCGTTGGCTGCTGATTTGGCAGATCAGAGCTGGTTAGGTGCTGGCGACGCGTCGGCTTTGCGGAGCCCGGGAGGACCGTTGCCAGAGTTGGCTTGGGCGTAGAATATTGGAGCGACGTTGAATGATGCCGTTTGTACGTACGTATAGTACGTATTCGTTTTCTAGGGTTCAAGCTGTCGTGATGCGGTGGTAGCAACAATTTGACGGTTGCAAGACGGATGAATTTACCAAGCGAGTGACAAATAGAGGGAAAAGCAGATTGGGGAAGAGGGAGAAGGAGAGGAAAGGGAAAGAGGGAAGGTAGGAGGGAGCAATGTCTTGGTTGGGGCTGACGGAGGTTGCCTTCTTATTCTGCACCTTATTTGGAGACTTGCATCTAGGACGAATAAAAGTAAAGTACCTATACCTGTCGCCTCTCATCAACAACGGCTCTCACTACAGCTGCGGTGGCCTCTCTCTTGCGTCTTTGTTGCCCTCATTGTTCCGTCTCTGCTGACTCCAAAAAGCATGGTGACGTGCAGTTCCGGGGCTGTGCTGGAGCAAAGCCCAGTCGATCAGAGGACCCAAACAGGCTTGGCCTCCTCTTGGGTCTCTTGGCTCCGTTCTAGTTTTAGAACACGCTATCCCAGCATTTCCAAAGTCGCCGATGCCGTAAAACTTACTGTGCCCCGGCGGATAGGCCACGATGCATGCTTTGACCTTTGGTGAAGGACATGGCTTACTAAGGTACTGCCGCCGTGACACATCGTCTCGTTGGTTTGCTACCTGCAGTCAGCACCGCATGCCGAGGTGCCACCTCAGATTTGACAACTGCTTCGCAAGCTTCCCCACCAAAAGCGCCCCAGGATGCAATGACGCTATCTCACGAGATGATGGTCTTCCATGCAAATGAGTACATGCGGACGTGAATCCCAAGATTGACATAAGCTCGCCGTATACGCAAGGGAGAAGGGAAAGAAGAGAAAGCATGATTCATAAAAGACACCAATTTCTCGTGTTGCGTTTGCTGCCTCAGCCTCAGGCCGGATGAAATGATGTTCACAACCAAAAACGTTGCAGGTGCTTCTTCCTTCAAACGCGGTTGGCCAAGCGGCATCCACTCATGACGACACCCTTTTCCGTGTCTGCGACCGGGACTGTTTCATGTGATGCTCCATCTGCCGACGCCTTTTTTTTTTTCTCATCGAAGCAAAACAATCAGGCTCGTTTCAACTTCATCTTCCGCATCTGGAGCCGTTCACGCATCCCATCACACAATCTCGAACTCGCCATCCCTCTTTTTCGGGAAAAATCCACTCGTAGGGCTATCAAATCCGACACGCAAAATCGACACGCGTGCGCGAGAGGCTGGGATTCTCACCCTCCAAGCCACAGGAGCCAAAGTCGCAACTTAAGCCACGAAGTGACGAATGCATCCCCGTATTTGAGCGCCGTGGGTGGAGACGCCTAGATCCCTCGCCAACCTTGCCGATTAACCGTCCTACAAATCGCGATGCCCACAAGTTTGTTTATTTCTTTCTTCCTTCTTGAAGGAAAAACATTGTTGCTGTGCGGTCATTACTAATCCAGATATCGACCTGCCCGGAATGAGCCGGAGTCGACTTGTTTGGCGTGTGTTAGTGGTGTGTGTGCGACTTCACGCTACTCCAGACAGGTATGGATATAATATCATTGTTCAACTATTAACGTCCAGACTCTCAATTCCAATCTTACCTATCAAGACTAATGCCAAGAATCAGCCCATTATTAAATGAAGCCGTTGTCCTCATCTCCTACCTTTCGGGAATCGTTAAAATACATCTCATGAAGCTTGCCGGCCTGTGACTAGCAAGCAAAGCCGATCCATCCAGCCTCGGTAACACGACAAAGCAAGGCGACATTGATATATCGGGGAGTTTTTTTAATTATATCTCCGTGGCGGCAACTCTTTTCGCCTTTTGCCTTTTTAGTTCGTTCGTACATCGTACATGAGGTATCCTGCAGTAGTGTTCCCGGGTAGCCTCCTCCTGCCTTATCTCAGATCCAAGCTATTTCTACCATCCCCCCCCCTCCCAGTTCGTTGTTGTAAGTATAGTACAAGTGACTGTTGTACACGGAATTGTCGATCGACGGCATCGTTCTCGTCCGGGCATCGTAATCTCTCGCCGCGCTCGTGACACCATACAGGTCGTTCTCTCTGCCCCCCCCCTCCCTCACTTCTTCTCCGTTGGCGCGGCCACATCGCCCGAACCACTCTCGCCGTCCGTCTTCCCGGAGCCGCCAAACACCTCGGCCACCTGCCCCATGATGATGTCTCCGAATCCTTGCCCCTCAGCGAACTTCTTGCGGTGCTCCTCGGCGCGCTTCTCCCGCCAATCCTCGCCCTCGCCACCCATCCACGTGTCGTTGAGCACTTTCGCGATGCCCTTCTTCTCCTCGACGGCGACCGCCGCCCTCGCCCGGTCCGCGGCCTCGCGCTCACGGTGCTCCCGGAGGAGCTGCTGGGTGCGCTTGGCGCCCTCAGGCAGCTCGGTGCCCATCATGGAGCCCACGCGGCTGCCGAACCGCCCGTAAATAGATTGCCCCGTGTACTCGTAGGCGAGCTGGTTGGTAGCCAAGGAGAAGGCGCCCGCGAGGACGAAGAAGCGGACGTCCATCTTGCGGGGCGGGAGGGCCATGATGATGGGCGTGATGATTGCGCCCGCGATGGCCGAGTTGTGGATGAAGGCGTTCCGCGGGGGCAGCGGGTGGGCGTCGTCTTGTGACATGATTGTGAGGGTTCGGCGATGGGTTCGGGGAGTTGGATTGGTTCGGTGTTGGATTGGCGTTTGGGTGACCAGGTCTTGTTCGTTGTTGAGCGTTGAAGACGACGGTGGTTGAGCAGTTGCTGCTTTGCGGGATGAACCCGCGCAACTTTTTCGAGGGGCATTATTGGTCAGGGTTGGGTGATGGCATCGGTACTTCATTTATCACGCAATTTGCGTGTGCTTCCAAGTACCGTATCACTGGATGGGGGCGTCATGACATCGAGCGACTTACCCTGTACTCAAAGTGTATCGGGACCATTGACATCGAGGGTTACCTCTTCAAGTTGGATGCAGCGGGCGACCGTAATATTGATATCTCCTCTAGACTGAACATAAATATCATTCTAATGTATGGTTGTCCAATGCGAGGCCATGGAGTGGGTGATTCAATACGCCCTCAAGACGATCATGATATTCATCTCACTTGTACGAAGCATTGTGAATGACATCTGGAGGGACGCCAGAATACAACCCCTCAATAAAACTTGTACTATAACGGCAAAAGACAAACCAGTAACTCTACTACAACCCAAACCTACATCTAAATATGTATGATATGAGGATACCTCGTCAACTGCAATATCTCTCGTAGCCATGAAACACTGGGAAGGATGCTTCGCCAGACACATACACAAACTCCAGGTTTATCACCAAAAACAAAGATGAACTAGACCTGGGTACGAGACAAGCAAGCGTCACTTGGATGTTTAGACCTAAACATGTCAAGCTCGGCGACTACGAAGCACATGCAACATGCCCAGCAGGCTGCCACATAACGAGCACAGGACACCACCGACCTGGTTCGGCACGAATGTGCTCTCGCTATCTGCCGACTCCACGGACTTCCCACGGGAGCGATGAGCCTGCAGGATCCTTCGCAAACGTCCCTCCCTCCCTCACATGCCCTCCCCTGGACGAGGTTCGGGAACCCCATTAGGTCAATGACGAGATGCTCTCTAGTCTGCGCATAGCAAAGCCTCGACAACCACATTTCCCCTACTCCGTAGAAACAAGGTGAGTCGACATGGACAAGGAGTTTCATCAATACGGGAGAGGTGGCGTCATGTCTTCCGCAAACTCCTGCCTCTGCACCTAAGCATCCTGTTTCCCGGAACGGTAACGTTGGATCACCCTCCTAGGAGCGGATCACTGGGTACGCTTCGAGGGGAGCTTGCTGATGGAAATGGCAGGAAGAGTTCCGTGCATACGCTCACCGGCAAACTGGTAACCCATCTCCACTGGCACACTGCTCTGCAACCCCCCTGCCAGGAGATGATGGGAGCAAATCAAATGCACTGCTCAATCAAAGAGTTAACGGAAGATGCCGTGCGGTCGACGGGCTGGACTCGGTATTGGGCGACGAGGAGGTTGTACGGCGGAGGATGCGAGGCATAGACATAGATATCTACTATGTAGCTGTATCATGGGCAAGACTAGGGGCTTCCACGCCGTCAACACGCCCTACGGATACCCTGGAACGCGCATGAAGCGCAACGCAAGAAAAGGGCACTTTGCAGGGAGAGAATGTTACAGCATGCGCCTCCCATTACGCTCGGAGCCGAAACGAACGGTGTGGTCGGGCATCGGGTATACCTGTTGACCGAGTGGACAAAGCAACGAAACACGAATCCAAGATTGCCAAGACCAAATCCCTCAAGGGCCGATGTTCCGGAAGCGGTTCGGCTGGTGTATGGGATCGCCTCCTTTGGACGGTGGGTTATTACAAAGGAGCATTGCAAAAACGGTGGGAGAGGTGAAGGGATCTAATCTTGCAAGAATGGATCCCGGACTTAAAAATTTGACATGTCCGAGAATGGCAGGAGAAAAAAGAAAAGGCAGTGAGCGAGCTACGGCACGTGGGATTTTCGGGTCGGTAAAGTGGGATTGGATGAGATTTGAAGGTCCCCAGTGACGGTTGGATGAGGGGAGAGAGGGGATTTCCCAAGAGCATGGACGGGATTGGCATGGGAATACATCCGTCATAATTTGTGCTGAGAAAAAGAGGCGAAACAGAACAGAGTTTCGCTTCGTCCCTGTAGGGCTGAGAGATTTTGTCGTGAACCAACAAGTGAGATTTATCTGTGTTTGCCTCTCGTAAAAAGGAACACGTTGGGGTGATAAGTTGGTATACTCAAAGCCCGGAGGATTTCAAAGGGAGCCGGGAAAGGAACGGGAGCGTCCTGAAAGCCACAAGGCCAGACAAGCGATGGATTCCCTTCCAGGATCCAAGACGGCTTCATCCTCACACGTACGTACGTAACCGCACAACGGGGACGAATCCTCCCGAGAGCCGATCCCCTGGACCTGGTGGGGAGAGAGATGGGCCGCCATGGTTCCTGTGCGTGTTTGGACGGGGATGACCTGGGATAACTAATGAAGGGCAAATGGGGTATCATGGGCGATAACTCGCATGACGTTTTGCGTTGGATATTGTGCTGGGATGTCCAACTGCCGTCTTGAGCCACGAGGGGCAAGACCGAGTAAGGGGGGGGGGGGGGCGGGTTATGGGCTATATGACAAAATGATACTATGACCGGGGGAAGGGAGTGACCTGCTGCGACGACATTAACGGACGGCATCACGGCACCGTTGCCAAGTTCACCGGCGAGGTCATCCATTCTCGAAAAGGGAAGCACCCTTACTTCTGTCACCCAGCGGATGGGGTACCCGGAGGAGGAGGATTTCCCCCTGCTATTCTGCTGCCTGGAGGGCTTGGTTTGGCGCTCTGGTCGCCTGCCGGCGTCTGGGCGTCTAGCTGTCCTCGGTTGGCACCGTTTGTTCGCGAAGGGCGAGAAGCGTGATTGATGAGAAGAGGAGGAGGGAAATGGGGGGAGGATATGACGGACCTCCGTGAGCTCCGTATCCGATGGAGTCGGAGTTGAGGACGGCCGGAGCGGGTAACGCCGGTTCTTCCAAGAGGCGGATCTGTTCACTTTCCGACTCTCCGACTCTCTCTCTCTCTCTCTCCTCTCTCTCTGTCTGTCTTCCTCTTGCTCTTGAGACAAGGAACCGGGAAGCAGAGAAGGATGCTGACCCCCTCCCCTTCCCCCAACGACTCACGCTGGCGTCATGATTCCCTCACCCCTGAATCATGATCCTTCTGCGTGTGATGCTCGGTCTTTGCATCTCAGGACTTGGACGACGCGCTTCTTTTCCATGTGGGCTGCCGCTGGGGGTGGCAGGGGAACACCGACAATTATTTGCTCAGGGGGGATTGCGACGGGTTTGCTTCGCTGCATATGGCCGCAGGGTTCTTTTGCATAAGCCCATCTTGGAGAGGATTATTGGGTTTGCATGCTGGACTAGTGGGTAGGGGGAGGTTGGTGTCAAGTTATGTAGATACGTACTCGTATGTATCCGTACTCCTTCGAGAACTGCTCGAGAAGAAGAGGTATCAGCATAGGTAGGCAAGAGAGGCACGCCATAATTCGAACAAAGGTCCTATTTCCCGACAAGCACATTCGGGAGTTCGGACTTATTCGGCAATGTCTCTCCTCCCTGCCCTTCATGGCTTCCCTCGATCCCCCAGACACTTCAGTTGACATACCGGCCTCTTCATAATGCTCCGAAATAGATGTGCGCTAACAAGGCTCGATCCATTATTCACTGTGACACAGTCCAGTTGACGGCCTGACACCCACGACGGCGCTTGCCCGGGATCCCGAGCCGGCGCATCAGTCTGTGTGTTAAAAGGGGAGACGGGTCGTGGAACACCGAAGCCGGGTGACGGCGTTCACGTGTATATTCCCGTAGGTCAGTAAGGCCTGATGATTACCAATGGGGATGTGAGGGAATCACTCACCATGCCTCTCTTCCCAGAGTGACAGCGACCTCACAAGACCCTACGTAGCACCTGGAGGGCTCCCCCTTGTCCAAATGGATGACAGGGCGACAGGGCTACCACCGACAGGGAGGTTCCAACTCCAGGGCAGCGGAGGGCCACCCGCGATCCAACGTGCATGGGAATTTGGGGGCGGTTTATTTCCAAGTTTCCATCATTTCCCTGTTTGTCAAAGGCGGCGTCTGCGTCCATGCACACCCATTCCTGCAGCGGGCGCCGCCCTCGAGATGGAAGAAGAGCGAAGTTGGAGAAGGCTTGCTAATGACTTAGGCACAATACATTCACCAGCATCGTAATTTTGTACGCCAGTAAAAAAGTTGGATACCTAGGCTCAGGTTGACGGAAAAGGCTCCTTCCATTCTCTGGGGCTCCAAATGCTCCGTGGTGTGCTACGCTTTGGCCGACTCACAGACCACTGCTAGCTTCCATGGAAGGCGCCCTGGACTCCAGCCTGGGCGCAAGGCGGCGGCTGCCCAGTGGAACCCCCGCTATCGTGGGATGTGGGAACTCCAGCAGGAGCACTGGAGCACTGGAGCACTGGAGCAGGGCAGGAGCAGGGTGGGACAAGGAAAGGAAAGAATGAAGAGAAAGAAGGAGAGGAGGAGGATGGTGATGAGGGAGCACAGGAAGGAACCTCCAGGGCCACGACCTTCTTCTCTTCTTCTTCCATGAACTTGAAGCGTGCGACTAATAACCCAACCCACTGCTGCACACCACTTTCGGACCACTCTTCCAAAACTACCTTACTCAGAAGCAATCGCGGCCCTGTTCCTCCTGCCTTCTGGCGCTGAATTCACTTCCCACCTTTCTTCTTTGCGCCCCCGCCTTCCTGCCTTCTTGCTTTCCTGCCTTGCATTGGGCCCTCTCTGAGATTGGCCCTGCCTTTTTTTGCGCCTTGCAGAAAACGCGTGTGGTGGAGGCAGGTGCGACTCGGCCGACAAAAGAGACAAGACGCCCCCGTCCGTCACACGTCCGTCCCACGACACCATCTCCATCCTTCAGGTTCTCAGTATCACTCTCGGCACTGCAACATTGCAGCACTCGAGCAGCCTTGTTCATCCCTTGTACCAGCTGGACTCCACCAATGAGCCGCTGCCATTGAGAATTTCCCCTGCCTTGGGAATATGCTCCTTGGTCTTGCCTCGTGCGGCACTCTTCTTTTCTAGTTCGGTTCGTCCCGTTGCGCTGGTCCGCCGTCATCCAACAACACTCACTCCTACATTCCACCCTGGACTATACAAGGCAATTTTTTCTTCCTTTCGAGGTAGAACGACACGCCCTTCTGCTTCTCCCAACAACCTGGTTCCCGGCATACCTCCCTTACGCTCTTGCTCCTGATCGCCCTGCTGCCGCTGAGACAGGGACTGGGCTGCGGACTTTGAACGGACTTGGGCTGTCCCCATCTTGGACCATCAAGGGGCCCGTCTGACCGTCATGGTGCTCCTTCCCTCCTGACGGTATCCTTTCATTTTTCTGTTTCACGACTCTTTTAATTCACGGCAGAAGGTGTCAGGATCACCCTCGTGGCTTATACCCTTGCTGCCCCACGCTCAGTGCCGTTCCAGCTCGACCAGCCTCGAAGCTCCTGGAGGGGCAGGTTGATATTCGAAGTCGTCCAGTCCTTCCACGCAACCAATCTGGCATTGAAGCCCTGTGGGTTGAGGGAAACCACTTTGGATTGCTTCACATGTCCGCCTGGGTTAAAGATGAGTCCCTCTCGCCCCCTGTCGAGGGCACATCGACCTCGAGCGCTTTGCCGGCTTGTACCTTGGCATCGTCTACTGTCTTGACAACAGCCCATCCGACTTCTATGGCCAGTATCCAGCATGGGAGCAATCCCCAACACCAGGGCGTCTTCAACAGCATCTCTATAAACACGAGACCCAACGACCACCCGACAGGTTCCGTCACAAACCGTCTCTCTCCCATCTCAGCCAACACTCCGAACCCCCCTGGTATCACGACGACCATACCTCGCCCTTCTAACCCACCACACTCCATGCTATCTACTCCGATTTCCCCGGCATCTTCTTCTAGAGGAGATGCCCCCTCTGATCTAGCCTCTCGTCCCAAACCAAAGCGCGTCCGGACCAGCAAACCCAAGGTCAAGACTGGATGCACCAACTGCAAGTATGACTTCCTTTGTCCCTCCCCGTATCTCCAATGCTGACCTCAGACTACAGGCAACGACGCATAAAATGCGACGAGATTCGCCCAGCTTGCACTCAGTGTGTTCGGAGTAAAAAGGTCTGTACCGGATACCCCCCTCCTCCTCGCAGTGCCCGGCCCTTTGAGGAGATCCGCATTGCCCCAAAGCCTGTTCTCGCCGTTGCACAAACCTCTGCAACAGGGCATTCTCCATTTCACAGCACCGATGTTGTGCTACCGCCTCGTCGAGTCCGCCAAAGGATCGTACAGCGGAATCTATCAGCTCTGACGCCTTCCCCGACGGCCTTCCAACCATCCGTGAGCCTCCGTTTACCACCTACCGAAGGCCCATATTTTGAGATATTCAGAACGCACACCGCGAGCGAGCTGTCTGGTTACTTCGACAACGAATTTTGGACGCGTTCTGTGCTGCAGGAATGCCACTCTGAGGCAGCCATAAAACATGCCGTCATTGCGCTCGGAGCCCTCTACCAGACGCTGGAGCAGAAACCAGAGCCAGGGGGCCATGGACCAACAGACGCGAACTCCAACTCCCAAGCTCTCATAGGGCACTGGCAGATTGCCGTCAAACGATACTCCGACGCATGCAACGCCTTGGTTGGCCTCAACTCCCAAGACTTGAAATCTCATAAGACCCTAATCATGGCCAATGTTCTTCTAGCATGCTTCGACTCGTTTATTGGTGACCACAGGCAGGCCATCAATCAGATACAGACTGGACTTGGGCTTCTCGAGAGATTTCGTTCTCAACATCACGATAGGGCAGTCTCGCATTCTCCAGGACCCTCTGAAACCCCCCTCGAAGAGGAACTTGTCACCATGTTCACTCGCCTCGCCGTCCAGGCCAAGTCATACGACATGGCCTTCCACTTTCCGCAACCATACGTAATCCGACTCAACTCCCCACAGTCGGTATCGACACCTCCAGGTCCACCGTCATCTCCAAGCTCAAGCGGCGTGGGATCACCTCCAGCACAAGAACCCCTGAATCTGCCTGAAAACTTTACTTCCCTTCTCGAAGCGAGAACATCCTGCGATAAGCTCAACGAGAGAATCATGCGCTATATCGAGGGCCTATACGCTGCCAAGACGGATAGCAAGGGAACTCTGCCTCGGTCCTGGCGAGACTACGGCCTCGAATTCAAACACCAGCTTGAGAGTTGGGGCGATGCATTCGAGAAAATCTTCCACTCTCGACACTCCCCGACTGTCTCTCCTCAGGAGAAAGCTGCTATTGCCGCGCTCAAGATGCTCCAAACCAACGGCCAGATCCTATACCTGATGATGTTTAGTGACAAGGAGTCGGATTTTGATACCTTTCTCCCGCAATTTCAGGCCATTGTCGACTTGGCCGTCGAGATTGTCGCAGACGAGGAGAGGCGAGCCGCCGCAAGGAGATGCCCAAACCCCGAACGGTGCACACACCAACGCGAATTTAATCATCATGATATTGGAGCTATGTTTTCGGGACCGGGATATTCTGCACCGCACATTAAGCCAAGATTTGCGGCTGATCTCGGCATCGTAGCTCCCCTTTTCGTCGTTGGTACCAAGTGTCGTGATCCCGTCACTCGTCGTCAGGCCATCAGATTACTGCGAACCAGTGCGCGACGAGAGGGAATGTGGGATAGTGCTATGGTTGCCCACATTGCAAGTTGGGTCATGAATCTCGAGGAGTCGGAGACACTTGCGATGGAGAGAGAATTGGGGATAAACGATGGCAGCAATGAGATTCCTCGAACCATTCCCGAAGAGAAACGGGTCATGATTCGTTCAGTCGATTTCGACCTTCGCACACGCATCGCGGATCTTCAGGTTGGCACGAGAGGCTTTCTTCCTGGCATGCCCGACCCCAAGTGGCGCCAGGCAAGGCTCAACTGGTGAGGTCATGGATAAAATGGCATACGTCCAGCTTGAGCGGAACTTTTTGTATATAGTGTCCATGGATGATGTTGTTTCAATGTGGCCAGGGCGTTGGATAGACCCGAATATGAAGCCCAATTCTTTACATGTAATAGACATCCATATATATTTGGGTAAGGGCCTATCTTTGGAGTTTAGAGGCCAAGGACGGTTTCTTCGAAATTGGATCCTGAGGAAACCATTTTCCTGCCTCGGCATACAGACTTGATCTACCAAAATATCTGATACCGATCTTTCTTCAATGTACAATTCACTGCGTCTACATGGCATAGTCCATGACTCTCTGGTAAGTCTCAAGTTATAAGTTATAGATGGGGGATTAATATTCTACCTAGCCTCCTCAATGCTTGCCCAGCACCTTAACTACCAACTACCCCAGCCTGGCGGCGAGCAAAAACAAAAACCGTCTCCAAGTTCCTCGCTTCCCTTCCACCCCACACGCACACCAAAAATCTTGACAAGAAAACAAATAGCATACCACACGCACACCACAAGTCTTGACAAGAAAACAAATAGCATAAAAGAGTCGTCCCCTCCCTTGTACTCCGGTGTTCCACTAAACCTTTAAACCCTCCCCGCCTAGGCTAGCCGATTTGGACGAGAATAAGCAACCAGGCAAAATACAACCAAGGGGAGGGTTGAGGGGGGGGGGAGAAAAACATGAACCATTCCATCATCAGATCCCGTTGTAATTTCATTAGCAGTCTAGTACTCTAAGTTTGTCCTCCCCGGAAGTAATCTGGTGTATTTGAAGACGTAAAACGAGGGGGGAGGGAGGAAGGCGAGTGTGGGGAGAAAATGCTCAGACATGGAGGCATTCTGGGAGGGGGAGGGGGGGTTGGCGTTAGTTGCAGAGGACACAAAAGCCTCGAGGTTTCTAGCTTGGCGATAGAGAACGGCACAGTGTAAACGGCAGCGAGGACGGCGAGAAGGCGCTTTCTGGTGAACACCTTTTTTGACGTCCGACGAGAAGAGAACAAGGCGGCGCGTCGGGGGAACGGGGGGAGGGGGGAAGGGCGTTGGGCCGGGGTGGCGAGGCCCGTGTAGGTGAGTTGGTTTTATTCGAGTGGCGGGCATTTACTGTACTTGACTGACAATCTCGCTGGCCTTGGATAGCGACTCGACCATTTGAACGCACTCCTTTCGTCTCCTGATGGTGTAGTCGCTCTCCTTAAGCAATTCGTCGATGCTGTCGGTTCGGTACATGTTCTCCAGCAGCTCTCGTTGCATCTCATCCTTGGTGAACCTAAACATGGTCAACACATAATACCGAATGAGGAGAAATCGATCAAACTTACTGGACAAGGGTTAGCATGATGGCTTTGGGGACCATGTCGATCATGGTTCGCTTCACGATGTTGTAGTACGAGGAGATCAACAGCTCTGAGAATTGGTTAGCACCGGACGAGGGAGAGGGGCGTGGGGTAGTCTTACTGATCACTTCGACCTCGATGTTTTCGCGCTCGGACAGAGTGCCCGAGGCCTTCAGAGTAGGGGGAGGAGCCTCCATGGCGGCAGCCTTCTTCTTATTCTTCGCAGCAAAGAAGCTACCAAAGAAGCCTGAGTTGCCAGAACCACTCTCCGGCTCGGGGACGCTGGGACTGGCAGCGCGAGGAGTCGAGGCGAGCGGCTTGCCGGTCTTGGGATCGACTTGCACGGGCTTAGCAGGGTTGTAGCGTTCGTTGACAATAGCCATGGCCTATCGGTAGCGGGTTAGCAACGCGTCATGAAACAAAACACACGTGCCACTTACTCGGTGGCCGTTGAGGAAATCGGGATGGCCGGTGTTGACGTAGCAGGCCTCCATGGAGACGAGATCTCGGACGAGCTTGTTGGTGGGCTCCATGGCCTTCTTGAAGAAGCCAATAACAACGGTGTGCACCTT
Organism: Thelonectria discophora; assembly: GCA_911649645.1. Taxonomy (NCBI): domain Eukaryota; kingdom Fungi; phylum Ascomycota; class Sordariomycetes; order Hypocreales; family Nectriaceae; genus Thelonectria; species Thelonectria discophora. The sequence continues at coordinate 1,134,249 of CAJVRK010000022.1, read as the reverse complement.
CTCCTTGAGCGAGGGATAACGGCGGTAGAGCTGCTTGCTGAGGAGCTGTGCCAGGATGCGCACCAACTCATCATAGACGAGCGAAACACACTTCAAGCTGGGCTCTTCGAGGCGCTTGATCTGCTGCTTGACGATCAATTCAAAGGCAGTGGTGCCGACAAAGAGGGCAGGCGAAGAACCAGAAGAGTTGTAAAGAATAGTACGGATGTCAACGTCCTTGACAACGTCAAAGGGGTCGATGGCCTTGACACCATTGGAGTACAGCTCGTGGAAGACGAAGCTGATACGGGCACCACCCGACAATTCTGTGCTTGACAGCTCGGTGTTGTTACCATCCAAAACCGTTCGCCACTCGTTGGTAAACTCGGTAATGATGTTGAGGACGATGTTGGCGCTGTTGCCGAGCATGGAAGGTCCGAGGCTCTCAAGCTCGGCTGAGTATTTCTGTAGAGAGCTCGAGATGCGGGCCTTGATGTCCGGGAGAGTCTGCTTAATATGCATCATAAGAATAAGGTTGAGCTTCCTGGCTAAGTAGGGAGTTCCGCAGTAGCTGCTCTTGTTGCGATAGGCCTTATGGTTCTCGAAGAAGTTCTTTTCCGCCTCGAGAGCTGCATTAATGGCCTTCTTGTTGTCGATATCACGCTGGCCTCGGTTGACCACAGGGACGTAGCCCAACCTGAGGGGAATGACGCGGTTCGAGAGAATGTCAATAACATCTGTGCCTTCGTCCATCAGATCGACCTTGGTCAGGACACCAATTGTCCGCTGGCCTTCAGGGTCAACCTCACGGGCCAGCTTCAAACCATCCGAGTTGGCGAGATCCTGGTTGGCAGCAGTGACAGCGAGGATGATAGCATTCGATTTGCCAATGTACTTGAGGACCATCTCTCGGATCTGGCGCTCGATATCTCGGGGCTGGTCTCCCACAGGCACCTTGGTCAGACCGGGCAAATCGACCAGGGTTAGAGTAAGGACATTGGGCGAGTAGATGCGCAGGTTGATTGGGGCCGGGGAGATGCCGCCATTTCGTCCAACCTTTGCCTCGGTTTCTCTGGAGATTTCGTCGCGGATTTTCGAGAAGTCGTAGATCTTCTGGCCGGGAAGATGGAGGAACTCTCCCCATTCGTCGGCGTTGGCGGCCTTGTCCGCACCGGCATCGATATCTTCCTTCTTGACACCATTTGTTTGTGAGGGCCGGTTGATGAGTTGGAGAACGAGCGGTCGTCGAGTTACGATGCCGGCGCCACGGGGCAAGCTTGGAAGGTATCAGTTAGCATTGAGCTCAAAGGCGCATCAGGGGTGTGGTAGCATAGGGACTCACAAGTCTCGACCAACAATATTCTCGAGAACCGAACTCTTTCCGCTTGACTGGCTACCTACGACAGCGATCTGAGGCAAGTCAATGGGGTTGTTGACTCCGACGGTGGCGAACACATCCTGAAGCTTGTTGACGAGCCTAGGCGGGGGGTTAGCGAATAGGTGTCTGGGAGGCCTTATGGCGGGGAGCTCACTGGATGAGGGCGGGATCCGAGATGCCACCTGACGTTGCGAGGGAGCTGGTCATTGTGGTTCTGACGGGATGACCACCAACAGAGCTTCAGACGTGACTGAGGGTGATCGAATCGGAGCTTTGGGGTGAGGGCGAGGGAGTTGCTTGAAATGGCGGTTCGGGCAGCTGGTAGACGATTGAGGGGCGGTCGGCTGGAAGTTAGTTCTGGAGAGGCTGAACGGCGTCAGGGATGGGGGGATAAGGGTCGAATGTCGTCAATATCTCGGAACGAGACGAGGGTTTGAACGTGTGAAAGATGCGAGGCTGCCGGGACGGCGAAGGCGATTGTGAAGTATGCAAATACGTTGAGATGCTGGAATAGGGAGGATTCGCAAGACGGCCACTTCACGAGCCTAACTATGGCGCTAAACTTGCGCTGCCCTGTGAAAGCGGTCCGTGGCAAAGCCACAATGTGGCGTATCGCCCCCCATGTTCACCGGCTTTTGGTGTCCTTTTCGCTCGTTACGGCCAACTCACGTGATATTCCGTCTAGCGACTTCTCCCCTTGTCCCTGGCTGTGGCTGGAGACAGCTCGGGTTAATTCTGCAGCCTTGACGATAACGTCACCAAGTGATGCGTTTGCTTGGAAGTATATGGATGCCTGTGGGTAGGCGAGGCCGCGACAGCAGCGAGCTGAATACTAAAGTACTCAACCGTAACGCAGTGAGTACTTGACTAGCAGGTATAAGTCGTTGGAGACTGAAGTTGACTCTGAATCAGGGTGCCTGTTCATCGTCTGGACCGGGCCTTCCTAAACGGGCTGGACGTTGAACGTCGAGTCCAAAGTGAACGACATCCGATTGGGAAATAAGGCTGCTGGGCTAACAGGTTTCTTCATGTGGCTGCAATTCACCGCTCATCCGTTATTCGCACTTGCTTTTGGTCAAAAGGGGCAAAGATGTTAGGCATTGATAATAGAGCCCGGCCATATAAAGATTCATGCAACAGTGCTGGCTCTCTTCGCCACCAATCATCCCAAGAGGCGGCAAAGACAATCCCCAACCACGCCAATCTCGCCATCTAACATGTAAACGTGTACAAGTTGGGAATTCTTGACTTGGGCCAACAAGCTTGACAAGCTGCATCAGGCTTCGTTTGGCTGTTTACAGTGAGGGGAAGATGCAATGCTTATCAGCAGGATGGTGGACGGTGGGGTCATAGTCACAAGGGTCCTTTAGCACGACGCCCAGATGCATCATGGAAAAAGGCCACACGACCAGGAAGACGGGAGAAGGGCCATTGTCGGCAGGAGACGCCTGGGTCGAGACTGAAACTGCCAAGTACCCTAGGCAAGTACTGTGGTACTATCGTGGGCTCGTCTTATTCATGGAAGGCTCACGCCGGCTTGCCAGTGCTGTTGGTGGACGGTGGCTTCCTGCGGACTGCCATGTGATGACACATGAGGAGCTTAGTGAGACGTCATGATCCCGTACGAAGTAGGAGCAACGTCCTTCTGCTGAGTCCCTACCCCAACCTCACCTCACTTCGAGCGCCGATTAGTTATTCAGGAACTTCTAATGCAGTGGCATGATGCGGGTTCGTGCTGGATGGGGTAATGCCGTTGACTCGTGCGGTTTGTCCGGAGACACGGTCGAACGAGAACGAACGCCTGGCGCCTCCAAGGCGTCCCTGGGGCTTGGGCTTGATGGGCCATTTTAGGGTTCAGTCGAGGAGACGCGGGAGACTGGACCTGGACGGGAATCAAAGTTGGGCTACCGGTATAACTACCTGCTCATATCCGTTCTATGGAAAAATGAAGCACCAGCTCTCGTCATCAACGTCGGTCGCTCGCAATGCTCCCTGGAGCTGCTGTGGAAGGAGCCAAGTAGCAGCCCCCACCTGCAGCTTCCCAGAATCCCTCGCCAGCGCACCAGCCGAGACGTGCCTTCCATTCCACCCTGGACAAGTTCCCCAACCACTAAGATCCACTACAGCTCGAGGCAGAAGCCCACTGAATCCACTGAGTCTTCAGTGGCCAGGCCGCCGTTCCGGACACTGCAGCACCAGCCTGGAGACAGGACACACGGACATTCTCGTCCCGACACACCACCCGACCTTCATTGATCAACTCCAATCCCCCAACTGACGACATCTCTTCTCCTCCAGCTTCCATCACCCGCACCCGCGCCCTTTGCCAAACCCGATCCGCGGACACTGCTTCGAATATCCTAATAGAATCCTTCTTGTCTCCTTTTGACCCGTCGACGTCTTGCTTTGCAACCAAACCGTGCGAGCGCCTCCGCCTCCACCTGCCGCATTTCACCTCCACCCATCGTCCGAAGCTGCCTTCTCGCCAACTAGTCTTGTCCGATCTGTTCTATATCGAATATTGCAGTCGTCTGGCCTCCGGTCAGCTTCCCGTCACGTCTCTCAAGTCCGATCCCACCGCGGTTACCAGCCGCGGAGAGGCCGACCTGGAGACCTCCGGCTCCCGTTCAGACCCCGACGCCCCCGTGAATACCTCCGACAACCAGCCAACCCTGCAGCCGCCGACGACGACCTTGAGCTCTGAGTCTATAAGACCCGTCTCATCGACCCCCGCTGCTCACTTGGAATTCCCAAACACCTCTCCATCACAGGTTCCCACAGGCATCGCGAATATAGGTTCTTCGGCTGCCCGTTCGCCCTCTCGCTCGAGTCAAGCGCCGCGCCAGGTCCTCGGACGACGTTCGCGTAACTCCTACCCCGAGTTGCCGTCAGGGTCTGAGTCTCTCCTTCGGGGAAACGAGAGAGGCCTCGACACCGACGATATCACTGGCGAGCCCTCTCGGAAGCGAAGACGAGAAAACATCATGATGGGAGAGAGCGAGTCGCCCGATCCGCACAACGGTGCCCCCCTAGGTATCTCAAACGGGTCTTCTGGTTCGCAATCACAACATAGCGCTACGGCCGGCGTCACCAATGGCCACAAGGGTGGTGCTGCCATTAATGGGAAGAGTAGCTCTTCGGTCTCCGCCATCCCGCGGCCCGCCACATATTTTGGTCATGATCGCAAAGAAGTGACGCGATTGCTCATCCAGGCCTTGGCGGACATGGGATATCAATCTGCTGCAGAAGACGTCGGCCAAGAGAGTGGCTACGAACTGGAGAGCCCGACGGTTGCCAGTTTTAGGTCAGCCGTGCTCAGTGGTTCTTGGGCTGTGGCCGAGCAGTTGCTGTCTGGTGCTGTGCTTGAGGGGCAAGGACAAGGTAACGGACTTGTTCTAGCAGCGGGCTCGGATCGAAGTGCCATGAGGTTCTGGATCCGACAACAGAAGTTCCTGGAGTTGCTCGAGCACCGGGATACCACACGCGCGTTGGTTGTGCTTCGGTCCGAATTGACTCCCATCTCGCACGAGACTGTCAAGTTGCATTTCCTATCGAGTCTACTCATGTGTCGGTCGACGGAAGACCTCATGTTGAAGGCAGAATGGGATGGTGCCAAGGGGGAGTCCCGACAGAAGCTACTCTCGGACTTATCCAGTGAGTTGGCGTTCGCATGAAGTCGTTCCGAGCATTACTAATATGGAATAGGATGCATATCGCCATCTGTGATGCTTCCCGAGAACCGCCTGGCCGTTCTCTTAAACCAAGTCAAGCAAAGCCAGATCGACACTTGCTTGTATCACACAGAAGCGATGTCACCCTCACTGTACTCTGACCACTCCTGTGACAAGAGAAACTTCCCATCAGACCTGGCCATTGAGCTTTCTGATGTAGCAGGCGAGGTTTGGCAGGTTTGCTTTTCCCATGATGGAACTAAACTTGCAGCTTGCGGTAGCCGGGAACAGGTCATTCTATGGGAGACACAGGCCTTCAGCGTTATCCGTCTGCTTAGCGATCACGAGAACGGCGTTGGAAATCTTGCATTCAGTCCCGATGATTCCATGATTGTGTGTTGCTCGCAGGACAAGTGCGCAAGATTGTGGGATGTCAATGTGAGTGGCTTGGAGTCTTGACGAGATGAGAACGCTGACAATTATATGCAGACTGGCTCCTTGCTCAAAAAGTTGAAACGCTTCGACGAACCTGTAAGCGGATGTGTTTGGGCACAAGACAGTCGGTCCTTCACAGTAGGATCCCTGGATCGAAACCGTGGCCTATGCACATTCAACGTCCACGACGACGAGGTATACGACTGGGGAAAGAGACATCGTGTGCAGGATCTATGCGGCTCTCACGATGGTCGATGGCTCGTTGCTGTTGATGACCTGTCTACCATGCATGTCTACAACGCCATGACCCACGAACTCGAGTTCGACCTCACCCTCCCGAGCCGCCCGACGTCTGTCAGCATCAGCCACGACTCGCGTCACTTACTGGTAAACAAACGAGACGGTGAAGCCCAACTTATTGACCTGGTCACCCGAGCCTCGATCCAGAAGTTCTTCGGGCATACCGGAGGCAACTTCCTTATCCGCAGTTCCTTCGGTGGCCCCAACGAGAGCTTCGTTCTTAGTGGAAGTGAAGACGGCAAGATCCTAATCTGGCACAAAAACACAGGGGCAGCGGTTGAGCGCCTCGTCGCGCACAACCCACGTTGCAATGCCGTTTCGTGGAATCCCGCCGATCCCTTTATGCTGGCGTCATGTGGTGATGATGGACGGGTGAAGATGTAAGTCTCGTGCTATTTGGATGTGTGTGTAGAGGATAATGGACTAACATCATATCTTCTTCCAGTTGGTCAAACAAGGCACGATGCAACGAGATCAAGGCTCATCATCACAGAGGGACAACTAATGGATGGAGGATTACCGAGGAAGGCCCCTAGAAGAAGGCCGTTAATGAAGGATATCTCCCCCTACGAGGTCCGCGCAAAGGCCCGTCCCGCCCGTTCTGACAGGAATTTCGCGGGTAGCTTGGTTGGTCAAATTCGGGAGTAACCAGTACCACTGCCCGGCGGCGGACGTAGCAACAAAGGAAGCCAGGGCTTCTCTGCTTTTATGACTTTTGGCATTACTAGATTTAAGGAAGCACAGCACCGCGATTGGGGTGGTGAGGACGCTATGGAACCGAAGTCTTTTTTGCAATATTTCATCTTGCCAGGACGGTAGCTCTCACGCGTGGACGTGCTTGGCGGCGGGGGAGGGAGGGAGGGAGAAGGCAAAAGCCTTGTTCATTTACTTGGTCTTTTTGTTGGCTGGTGTTTGTCTTGTTTTTCTCTGGCGTTGGGGGTATTTGGCGGGAAGGAAATGAGGGAGAGGGAAGGGAACGGAAGCGAAGGGAAGCGAAGGGAAGGGATGGGCTTCGATGAGTCGCCAAAAGACGGGGATCCTTGTACTATGCATTCGGCTGTCTCTTCCCCCCTTCCCCCCTTGGGTGTTTTTGTTACATATTTTACATGTTGCGGTAGACTACCTTCTTAGTATTTAGCTACCACGATGCAAGCAATCCCACTTTACAAACATCGATAACTACCTCTCAGATAACTACTATCTTGCATTCTTACTTGGCAGACATGCCCTACCATGAGAGGAACAGAGACAAGTTCTTACATATTTACTTCTCACATACTTACCATACACGTACCTTACCTCGGGAGACAAGCAAACCTCATTGTCGTAGACACCACATTTATGCCCGTCTTAGCTCTGCTGAGCCATCTTCGATGAGATAGATGGGCCACGTGCCGGGGTTCCCTCTCCTCTGCGGAGAGTCGAAATAACGGAAAGAGGTCAAGAAGGAAGGGGGGCGCTCACAGGGAGGGATGACGGTATTTGAGTGTGTACTGCACGGAGAATATATAATTCTTTGCGTATCAGTTGGGCGCCGGGGGGAAACAGCTTCGGCAGAACGGAGACCCGGGGGGGGGGGGGGTCAAGAAACAACTTGTGCGCGTGGAAAGTGACGAGGTTTGTTCCTTTCGAGATTCTGTCTCGGACGAACCGCCTTCGTTGGGGAGACTCGCCAGGACGGAGACAAGGGTGAGAAAGCTCGGGGGAGGGAGGGGTGGCGGGATTCGGTTGCGGAGGGGAAGGGGATGGGAGAAACTGGTCCGTCATCACATCATGGCCGACCGCGCCATGTGTCGATTCGCGTGTACGAATAAGAGCGACAGCATCTCTCGAAACCTACCGGAATCGACCTGCCTCTTGGATGGCGAGTCCCCAGAGGCGACAAGAGGTTCGCGAGAAAAGAGACAAGACGGCTGGGGGTGGTGAGCGGTGGTGGTGTGAGGGGTTTCTCTCGGTCAGTTGGTTTGGCAGAGAAACGGTGGACGAACGTTGACGGTCGTGGTTGGCCCACATAAGAGGCAACAAAGAGTTGTTGGTTGACCGAGGCTCGCTAGAGATATCTCACGGCTATCGATTTCTGTCGTTTTGGCGGAGGTTACGTGTGTAGGTAGATAGTTCTGCGCGGAGTATCGATGCCGCTTCGTCGTCGTCGTCGTCGTCGTCGTCGTCAACCACGATGCCGAGGCTCGCGAGTCCAGGTCGGGACCAGGGATTTGCGACGGGCCGACCTCGCATCAGACGCTAGAGTCGAGGGGCAACTGAGATAGAGTTACGTTAGCTGGAACGGGCATATCTCGGCGACCGACTTGGGCAGGTCGACGATTAGTTCCTGCAGATCCCCGAGGAGCCTGAGTTTCAAGAGGAGAATTCTCTTCCCTTCTATTCGCAAGGAACTCTGCCACTTCTCAGAAGACGGCATCTTTCGTGATAGGCCCTGTGTGGGCGAAGGATCCGTCCCGTGTGTGGTGTACTGTGCCTGCATGATCCGACGCGATGACAGGACTGGGGCCTGCGGGCCATGGCGAGATGAGGCATGGGAGGGCACGCCATTTGTGCACGACAGAGGGTTAGCCAAGCGATAAGCGTCCAGCTCGCGTCCAGCCGCGCTGCTGTGTTGTAGTACCGGTAACTTAGTCGTGGGTTTCCAGCGACGACTAGATAGTCGGTCAGGCAACATGAAGGGGCAATTTCACAGCAACGCCAGCTAGGAAAACCGGCGGAGCCGTTCGGCCACAGAGAGGCCGAACGAGCAAGTGGCAGAGAGTATCGGTACGGTCGGCGATGGAACGGACCGCTTGGGTCCAGGACGGTCTAAGCCGCCTTGTGACCACTGACCACACTTCTAGAAGGGGGAACGTCTCCTTCATGCAGGGGTGGCTGGGACTTTCCTGGAGTCTGGAGAGACGGGCCTGGCCCGGGTCTGCTTTGAAGAGTTTGCTCTGCCGGCCGTCGGCCTTGAGGATTCAGCTCGAAATATACCGCGTTCCGCCCAACAATCGTATGGCACGGCGGTAAGCCATGGAGTGGCGCGCGTCTTTTGTTGGTGCGAAGGCGTCGTCCGAGGCTGCCCGTGCCCTCGTCCGGAGTGCTTCAATGGAGACCATGACAAGGAAATGGCCTCATAACGGTGGCGATGGACGGCGGGTAACTTGTGGACGAGACGGCGCGATGCAATCATGTAGGTGAACAGGGCCGGCATTCACGTCTCGCCGCTGCCGTCTTTGTTCGCCGGCATCGCTGCTTCAGAGTCGGTCGGTAGAGCTGAGACATGCCTCAGTCGTGACAAGCTTCCCTATTGTGAAAGGAGCTTGAACGGCGGCTCTAGAACTAAGCCAGACCGTCTCCTTTTCGAGGGGTAGTTCCGTCACCAGCAATGAGATAGTTGAGAATGGTTCAGCTGGTTGGCCAGGTCGTTGTTCGTAGTAGGCTCGGCGAGAGTGAAACTTTTGCTTCCTTTGCAAAGACCGTTTGGGCTCCCGAGCGCCACCACAACTGCGGGAACCGCCTTGTGCTATGGAGCGTTTTGGCTAGACCGTCTTAGTCAGTTGCTTCGCGCTTCGCATACGGATGCAAAGTCCGTTCGAAGTCCCATTTGATGCCTTCTCAAGGCGAAGAAAGTTGTCATCGGGGAGTAAGATAGAGTATCATTCTGGCATACCCCTCCATCCTGGTATGTCTCAGGTTGTGTTTCGCAGACGAACAGGGTGAGATCTGGGGTGGGAACAGAGATCCTGTCTTGTGAAGCCGCCTCAACTGACAGCGGAGGCGGGTCAGCCAGGGAGGTATTCGTACAATGTTGCATCGGGGACATGAACCGATATGTTGGGTGCGAGTCCGGCCGTCTGAAGCAGGTGAGCAAGCGACTGTACCGAGTCGACAAAGACGAACGAGTCGGCTTTCATTGTTTCACCTCGCCGCCTCTCTCTGATAATTACTCGGTTCAGTAATCAGCTCCTCCAAAAGTCATCTTTGCCCTTCAAAGTGTGGGGAGACTGGGGCTCGCGCACGGAAGGCAAACCGACAGGAACTAGCTCTCTCGTGGCGCCTGGCCCTTTCAAGCCACCCAGAGCAGTGGTGGGCTAGTGAACGAGGTGCGCTCCTGGGTCGCTGCTTGCCCCTGACACCAGAACGCCGTGGTGGAGTGAGCCTTTTGTCGCCGTGGGATGGCTGGCTTGGGGCTAGTCCATAGTTGAGTCGCCTTCAACTCCAACCGCGACTGTCTCACTCGCTGACTTTTGCTTCCTTGCCCTCGTCCCACACGGCTTTCCATCTCGTTGACTGAAGTCGGACAAGACAGTGCCGGCCGATATCCCGCAAGACAATCGGAATCTTCGATCCCCTGTTGGATCCAAAATAGGTATTCGACCACGATGAGGCCGGGAGCCCCTGTTGCAGTGCCCATGCTGATTGGATTCAAACAGAGACGGGGGGCTCTCCGTTCAAGTAAGTGCAGTTACGTACTCGGTACTTCATGGCTGATATCCGGACGGAGAAGACGGAAGAACTGTGAGGATAAGGCGTCTATGTCATTGCTTGTGAGACCTTTCCATGGATACGCTCCCGTTATCGACCATGTCGAAAAACCTAATGGGTCGAACGCACCATGTCGAGCAGTAAGTATTCGAGGTCGGAGCAGAGATATCCGGAACGGCATGAACACAAATCTGGATGTTACCTATAGTAGAGAATATTCGATACCCGGCCCCTTAACACCCGGGTAGCACTGTGACCATGAATCACTCTTGGGAGTTACTGTGACAGTGATGACAGCTCTTGGTCGTGGGCGATCGGCGGATAGGGCGATGATGCTGGCCAAATGATCATCCAGCTAGCGGGCTCGCTTGCAAGTGGCGTTAGGATAACAAAACACGCACGAACACATTTACAACATGCGCGAACATTTAAACCTATCGGTAAGTAGTGGGGGGATTCGTCCGAAATTAATGAACATTTGGGCTCGCGGAGGTCCTCTTTGGCGACAAGACCAAAACTCTGCCTCGAGCCCTCCACGGGCGGCTCACGCTTCGATCTGTAGCCAGGGACCTTAATGAGCCTTGTGAGAAAAGAAAGGCTGTTTTCCCCCCCTATTTTTCGAGGTAAAGGGGGATTTTTGGTGGGATTTTTTTTTTTTAATAAAGTTAGGTGGGAAAAATGTTTGCGTATATTTCAATTGTGTTCGTGCGTGTTTTGTTATCCGTGCCGTTGGGGGTTCAGCAGGCCTCTTTTATGAATTCACAAGGGGACCAGCGGCACTCGGCAAGGGAAGAGCGAGCTGATACGAGTAGACACCTGGAAGAATAGCTATAACCTTGAATTGTAAGATAGGCCGATGGCAGTGCGAGCTCGTTAACGCCTGTCCACTCGCGAGCTCAGCACTTTAGAACCAACTGAACCAGCCACTTAACTTGACCTTGGAGTCCCTGAACAGTGTGTACATGAACGGCAGGGGAGCGCTCGATGAGTGGATTTGTCGGCCACATGGGCTTCCTTAGCGTTTTCTTCCTGTGGAGGACAGGCCTCCATGGCCGTGCGAGAAGCTAAGGCGCATGCTAGGTCGTTAGCCCCGGGAAACTGGTCAAGACGGGAGCAGAGGCCTGATTGAAAGGAGGGACAAGGTGGTAATTAGGAGGTTTGAGACAAATGACGGCAAGCTGGTGCAGCTGACACATAACTGAGAGGGACATTCCTGTGGTGAGTCGGGCGAGGAGGCGCGAAGGTGCGAGTGGGGAGAGAAACGGACGGTTGCTCTTTGTCTCAGGAGCTCTCTCAGAACGTCTGATTAAGGTCGCGTTGATTTCGTGTATTTGAGGCGTGATCGGCATGTAAGTCCTTGACAGAGTGACTTCCGAGTACGAGTAAAGTTATCTGTATTCGTAGCCGCATGTCTCGATATGCTATCAAAACTCGGTCGCGAGAGGAAACCTAGTTGACAAGGAATACGCAACAAGCTTGGTGCCTGTGACATCAATATCGAAGTGGTGAGGCACCTCTCAACATACGTGTTGTTTTCGATTCATTTGTGCCCAGGTGCCTGCTCGGTGATTTGGGGATATAGCTGCCTCCTTTCCCTTGCATACGAGGCGGCGATCGGTGTCGCAGTGGTCGAGGTCTGGGGCCTGCAAGTATTATTAATTCGAGCAAAGTGGGCGTTGAGAGTTGAATCATGATGCGCATCCCGGTACGTACTTTGTGCTGCTTAGCTTGCTTGGCTTGCGTATCCCGAGGGAGCTGGTGCTGCGAGGTACGAGGAAGTGCTGCGATGCAAGGGGGGAGAGCAAGCAAGGGTGTTCTCCGAGTCTCAAGGGCATCCACTGATCCATGCTCTGGCGTCCAAGAGTCAGCAATCCATGGCGGATGGCCCATGGTCCATGGACTGGTCGATGACTGGTAGGGCAAGCACAGACGACAGCTTCCCGGGATGCCATGCCAGACCGAGGGGGTGGTTTGGGCGTGCGTCCCCAGCTTGTCAGTTGGATTCTGAAACTGCGAGTGAGCTGCGGGATGGGCGTTCGGGCGACCACGGCGGTCAGTCGCAGAGTTGGGACGAACACCCAACCAGGGGCAGCATATCGTTGGTGGAAGCATTCCTCAGCAGCCACGGCGGCCACGAGGTGCAACGCAGACGAGCTGGCGGGCGGGCGTGGCGTGGCGCATTGGTGAGGTCGATTGACGAAAGCTTCATTGCAGAGCTGGGTAGTGTTTGATGGTCGGTCGAGCGTGCCCTGCACCGTGTGGCAAAATGTCCGAACCCTGCTGGTGTTGGCGAAGAGCCGTGTTTGTTTCTCTCCGTTGCGGCGTGGAGATGGAGCTACGTTGCCATGTTTATTACGGAGAGGTCAAAGAGAAGGGACGGTGGAAGCAGCCAATGCAGGCCAATGCAGGAGCAAATCCGTCGTGCCTGCCCTTCTGCTAGTGTATCTTGTCCGCTGTAGAAGGACCCGTGGACGACGCTTGTCCCTGAGTCGTGTTCCCTGTCGGAAGGTGCGCCCCTGCCCGCTTGGTCTGCACCGCCTGTCGCTATGGGGGCAGGCGCCAGGGGAGGAAGGCACCACTTCGATGCCTCCAGGTGAGACCTCTTTATTTCTCCTCCAGAGAGAAGACGTTGAAGCTGAAGAGGCCCCCCGGTAGCTTGCTCACAGGATCGACGGCGCCCCAAGAACGGGGTTCGTACTAGTCGACGACGTGTAACGCTGATAAAGGCGGTATGGACGAACGGCGGCTGGGGCAAGTGGTTGGAGGAGAGACGAATGGATTTCATCTTAGAAGCCACGATAATTGGGATGGATCATGGATCAACGGGACCAGATGGATGCATGTCGGCGCACAACACACTCGCATGCACAGACTGCGGTCTGCACGCTGCATGCCGCATTCCTGTGATGTAATCTGCACCTCTCCTCGGGAGCAAACAACTAACGCTGGAGTCGGAGCTGGACTCTGATGAAGTGAGATGGCGTGCCATTCACCCTCCATCCCAATAGCTCGCTTCGCCTAGAAGGGCAATTCAATGGATGGATCCGATGCGAGGTTTGGGGGTTGTGACTCGTGAACTCAGCCTCTGCTTGTTTCCTTGAGGGGGTAGGGTATCTCGGTTAGTGACAGAAAGGCAGCATCCCCCTGAAGCACAAACATCTGGACGGATCCATACCGCAACGAAATGGTAAGACAGAGGCACGCAAGGGAGGGATCTGTCTTGCGGAAACAGGCTTCTGCCGACCGTTTGGGTATCAGCAGCTGAGCAGGACCGTGAACCGTGTCTACGTAGTAAGGGAGGAGGAGAGGAGAGGCATGCATTCCAACGAGTCTATTCGTAATTTGTAGTTATCTCAGACACAGACTCTCGGTGCATAACGAACGACGGATACAGAACCTGCCGGTCTCATTCTCCCACCATATCCGTCTTGTCTCCCCCTTCCGCTGTGGTTCAGGGTTTAATTTCGCCTCTTTGACGGGGGCGCCCCAGGATAACCTGCCGAACAGACGAGGAGAGGCTCGGGCGAGGTTCTCTCGTGTACCTGCCTTAGCGGTGGCTCTAAGAGTACATCGTTTTTTTTGAGCGTGTATCCGTGCCGTTTGAAGCCGTACGGCACAGCACAGAGGGAAACACCTTTGGAAATATCACCTCACTATTCTGGCCACCAATGGTCTGTTCATTGCTAACAAGCTTCTTCGCTGTGTCTTCTCCCGGCCTGACCTAAACCAACTGAATGCGTCTCCATGCTCCTGCTGAAATCGCCTCCTGTACCTCACCAGTACCGGCCCGTAGTGTTTCCTGTGTGGCCCTCCATCCCACGCCCCCCCTTCCCAAAAAGGCCCCCCCCCTCCCTGGCCCATGGATCCATCCATGGAAGGACCAAGCCCCGAAAATACAGTGGACCCTTGACATCGCTCCCTTCCAAACCTCGTGCCAGCCCTGGTCTCAAGGGACTTGGGTTCCCTGGCGGGGGCGCTCCCTTCTATCGTCTCCCGCATCATCCGCATCGCAACCACATCCACATTTGTGCCAGCTTCAGTCGGTTAAACAATCATCTTCACCTCCATCTTTCTCTTCCCGCCCTCGCTTTCTGACAAGCCATCCCGGGCTCGCCGACTCTTTGCGACTTCACCGCCTATGACGCTGCGACTCTGCGACGAGTCTCCCGCCCTTCGATCCTCATCCTCCATGCGTCTGCATGTACATGACCGCCCGTCTATTGTTGCCGTTGCCATTACCACCACCACTGTCGACTTTGCCGATTGAGTGTCTTTTCCCGCCTCGCTGACGTTGCGCTTCTTGTTTCGACGGGCGGGGCTTTCTTCGCAGCTCCTGTAATACTTGGTTGTCGTGTCGAGGTGCTCCCAATGATGCGACCTTGATGTTCAGCTAAATCACCTCCCTTTCTCCTACTCTTCTCACCTTCTCCCTCCCTCCCTCCCTCTAGATACCTCAACGAAGGGATAGCGACGACAATGGATAACCTCGATGGCATGCTTCTGGTGCCGCCGGAACGAGGACAGATTCTTGGCAGGGCCGTTTGGAAGGTATGTTGGATATATTCTTTCTGGGCTCCGTCTCCCTCCTGACCCGGATGCATGATTCGTAGTCGCGATATGTCGTTGTTGGACGGCGCAACACGATACCGAGCAGCACAAACCCCAGCTATTCACAATTGGTCACCAGCAGCCGGAACAACAGCTTGACTCCCAGGCCGCTTGTAAAGGCGTCAACCGACGAGTGCTGCCTCTTCATCTACAAACACAAGGTCGGTCCCTTCACAACTCAAGGCCGCTCCCCGTCGTATACTCATGAGATTCCGCTTCAGGAGGACACCGAACCGAGCCAGCAATGGGCCATCAGCTCCATCGCCGATTGCCAAGTTCAAATGGTTGCGCACCGGAAACAAGGCCCCGTTCTGCCAACCCTCGTGGTCTCGTTATCCGACAAGGAGCGAAAACGGCGCTCCAGTCGTGCCGCCGGCTTGATCTCGTCAAGCAAAGAATCCAGTACGACTTCGTTGTGGTTTCGTACACCCCCGGACGACCACCATCCCAGCCTGCACGACTGGGCACGCTTCATTCTGTCCAAGAAGACGCCCTTGAGCCCCGAAAGCCCCATGTCCCCCCAATTCACCAACCCCTTTGCGCCACGATCCCGAGATACGTCGGACTACTTTTCGCGCCCGACGAGTGGCAACCAGCCTGGTCGCCCCGAGACTCGCCCACTGCATCACAAAAGCTCCGCAAATACGCACTCCACTGGAAATGTGCCTCGCGAAAGGCCCCTTACCTTCAGTTCGGAATCGCCCAGCCTGCGGTCTAAGCGAAGCGACGTCTCCTCGCCTTCGAGCTCCAACTATCCACTTCAGCACGCAGCTTACCCGATCCCTGGCCAGCATTACACCACGGTGCTACCCACTGACCTCCCGTCCCCCATTAACACCTCTGCAGACTATCCGGGAGAGTTTATCGAGGGATGGACGTCTGCCCAGGGAAGATCGTCCACCATGAGCTCGCCCATTCGGGGCCGAGACAGTATCAGCTCACAAACCCCACAACCTTCAATCACGGCCACGGATGCCAGCTCACCCCCGGCACCTCGTGAGACCATCTTGGACAGAGCTTTTCAGATGAGGTGTATTCCTGGGTCTGAGCGGGAGGTTCCCGGAGAGGAGCATCTGAGTTCTTTGGCTCGATTCGAGGCCCTGATGCGGGATGCTGACGAAAAACGAAGACAGAGGGAAGCTGCGGAACGGGCAGAGCAACTAGCTCTGCGTAGCACATTCGATGCGTCTGATAGTTCAGACGAGGACGATGACGGGGATTCTGATGACTTGGATGAAGATGCATACGGCCACATCCCAGAGCGACGCGGCGGCCCAGCACTGATTCCCCCCACAACGCAGCGTGCATTGCGCTTTATCGCTGGCCGGCACGAGCCCGAGCAGCCTCAAAGTTCCGTCCGGCCACCCGTTTCGCGGGTTGCTGTCAATAATATGCAGGCCGACGTAGCCAGCACTTCCAGCCCGACATCCCCTGTGCGGCCACATACAGCTCACGCAAAGAGCCGCCCCAACGCGAATCAGAGGACGCAGAGCACGCCTCAATTGGTCGCGGCCATGGCCAAGCTGGAAGTATCGTCGGGTAGGATCCCCGAGGACGCGCCCGTCCGAGCCAACGCAGACAAGCGACTTTCCACCTCCAGCACCAAAAGGTTGAGTTTCACCGAGTTTACCAAACGGCTCTCGAGCACCAGCAGCTTACTGCTCGTCCAGACGAACGCTAGTGGGGGGAGTTCCCGGGGAAGCAGCGAGGTCGACGTCCAGCCATCATCTGTACCCCGTGGGACGCTAAACCCACGAGGAACCGGGCCACCACCGCGAGACCGAGACCGCGACGAGGCCGATAGGAGATGCGGATGGCGCAACAGCGTTGGCGTCATCGGCCACGAAGGTGGTTTTCTTTGAAACGACTCACTTTTGATCGAACGGTATTGGGGGGAGAGTCAGTCACAGGCTGCACTCTCACCTGGATGGAATCACGCGGCGCAACGACTAATCATCCGAGAGACGGCAACTTTTTCGGTCTTTTTTTGTGTATTACGTGTGCTCACATGGCGGCGGGGGGGGGGGGGGGAGAACAAAGGGATATGAATGGAGGGGAGGGACTGGCGGCTTTTTGAAATGCGTTTTTTGTCATGTACGATTTGATACCAGATGATGCCTCAACCATCATGATGCTTACGATGAGGCGGAAAGCAAAGGGCTTGCTGGACAAACAGCCCGTTTGGCGTTTTTGTTAATAAACATCGGACAAACCTGAGCCGCGTTTTGGGAAATACCCATGCGGGGGGGGGGGGGGGGCTAGGTAGCTTGATGAATCGCAGCATAGTAGTAGTTAATACCTTTCAATGAAGTTGGGAGGGCCTTTCTATTGTCAAAGTACGTTTTGGTGATGCCTCGAGGGCATAGGCGTACATGGTACCTACCTTAGATATGGATCTCATGCATGTATGGTTGATTGAAAGTGCAGTGGTATATTGCGAATGGGGTGGGCTTCTCCCCTCGAGCTTCCCTCATTTCCAGGATCTCTCATCCCTCCACGAGATCTGCTGTTGCTAGGACCCTCTCTATTTTCACCTGTGCATATTTTGCCTAGACACTGGAGACATCATTGCCTTCCAGTGTAGCCTTTGGTCCGTCAACTGTCATCTTGCCCATACTGTCGTCCTTGATGTCAAGTGGATCGGCCACAGCTCTGAATAGCATGCGGTCGAGGCGCAGTGCATACAACACGGGCCGCCGCTTACATGTCCCCCTCATCCATTATCCATCAGCTCATCAAATGTATTGAGCCATGACCTGCTGCTCCTCCTCGCTCAAGCGCTGGCTAATGAAGCCCACGATAGCACCGCCGTGTCGCTGGTTGGCTGCAACCATGTACTCCTTGACCCACGTGGTGACATCGACAACCTCGGGGAAATCATCTCGTGCAACGCTCTTGCAGGTGTTGAGGGCTGTAAAGGACATGCCAAAACCAATGTCATCAACATCCGCTTCGGTGACGATCTCGTCACCAGTACCGGCAGTCACCGTGGGCGGGTTAGCCAGGAGCGCGAGCAACTTGCGGCAGCTGTTGGCCCAGCCCTTCATGAACTTCTGAGCAAATGCCTCCGAGTCGCAGAGAGTCTTGGTGAGTGAAATGACGGCAAGCTTTCGGTCCACGGGGCGCGCAATCTTTTCCGTCTCAGCGAGCACAAAGGCGGGGTATACCTTTGTGAAGACACCCTCGTCCACCTGGTTAGATTGCTTGATGAAATAATCGGCACCATACCCGGCCTCCCGTCTAGCAGAGACGAGATGATAAAATCTCACGAAGCGCAGCTTGAATGACTCGGTAGGGTTCCCCTGCAGCTTGGTAAAGATGAGACGGAGGATGGTGCTGAAGTATTGGTCCAAGACCGAGCTGGGGAACGTTAATTGGTTGCTTCAACCGAGTCAGTTTGAGAAATGCTTACGGTTCGTAGGTTTTGATGACGGCATCTAGTACGTCAAACGCCAGGTTCTCCGACTTCTTTCCACCAAGGAGCTTTTGGAAAATGCCGAGCACAGGCTCAAACTGGCTGCCGTCGAGGATGGCCAAGGCTGTCCTGGGGATGACGGCCGAGAGCAGACGAGTGCAGGCAGGGACATTGCCTCGAACATCCCACAGGGGAGGGTTAAGGAGTGGCCGTAGCAGAGTCTTGTAATTGCTAGAGATAGTATCCGCGGGGCTGGACTCGAGCAGCTGGGCGAGAATCTGGAACACGTAGGGCATGAACTCTAGAGATACTGTTAGTGATTGAGCCTGGAGAATCATCACCGAAACTCACCAGTGACATCCTCAACAAGAATCTGGTGGAACGGCCCCCAAAGCTTTTCGTTGAAAAGGGCAGCATTGCCGGCTGCACAGTACCGCACGAGGGCGCCGATGGCCTCGAAGTGATAGTAGTAGAACCGGGGGTTGCTTGGGTTTGCCTTCATGATATCCGTGATTTGCATGAGATGAGTAAGAACGGTGTCAAGCACAGCCGCGGCACCGTCTTTGATGACAATAAGGATTCGCATGACACAGCGCATCAAGAACTCGTTCTCCTGAAGCTTAGGGGCGCTTGTCTCCTTCTCAATGAGTTTGAAGAGATGTCCCAGAAGATCGGAGGCAAATGGTTCCACCTCGGCGCGAGGGAACATGGAAACACCGGCATCGTCGGTGAGAAACAGAACTCGCTCCACGGCGATGGCTGCGTAGGTGTAAACCACATAATTCTGCGAGTTCAAGTTCTGGATCAGAGGGCCAAGAGCTTGCTTCCACTGCTCCTGGGACAGCTGGCTTCGGAACGTGTACAGATACTTAATGGCGTCAACCTTTGCAATAGGCTCCACGCTCTCGCTAACGAGGTCCTGGGCGATGTGCTGCTCGAAGAACTGAACCACGTTGACCAAAGGATTGACCGTCTTGACACCCTGAGCGGCAGTGACGGCACCTTTTGCGGCAATGGAAAGGAAGAGATAGATGGCAGTATCCTTGGCCTTCCAGTCCGACTTGTCTTGAGACAGGTAATGGTTGATGTACTTGGAGACGACTGTGGTGACTGGGGCTTCGAACTTCTCCTGAAGCTTCCGTAGAAAGTCGGTAGCAGATCGACGCCTCGAATCAGTGTCAGAGCCCTCCAGATCAAGGCGGATGAACTCAATGGGCTCGTCCTCGAAAAGCTCCACGTCGGATTCGCGGAAAGTGACGTTGGGCAAAACGACCTTTTCGACGATTTGAGTGAGCACTTCCTCATTGTTGAAGACATTGGCATGTTCTCTGGTCGTGGCAACAGCCGTCAGGAAGTGCAACGCCTTGCTGACGAGGCTGTCGTATTTGGTCTCGGCGCCGATCGACGACAGGAGAGTCCACGCCTTCTCAATGAAGGGCTGGCAGTACTTTGAGAAGTCATCGTCGTACTTGATCGTGTATAGCTCTAGAAGTTCGCAAATATCGGCCTTGACGTTGTCCATTATGCTAGCCTCGGTGTCATCGTCGGTTACTAGCAGAGAATTGCTGTATTCCAGGTACTTATGAAGAAGTTCGGAGATGCTGGCCAGGTTCTCTTCGAAGATTGGAGGAATATCGTGACAAGACATGTCATGCATAATCTTGATCTGAAGGTCCAAGGTCTCAAACCAGGTTTGAAGAGCTGCTTTGTTGTTGGCGTTCTCGGAAATCTTCTTGTCCGTCGTCTGCAACCGACTTTGATCAGTTCCAAGCACGCAGGAATGGGGAGAGTAATCTTACCACCAATAGTTGCATAAAGGCCTGGCCAAAAGTCTCAATGACATGGTTGATCTCCGTGTAGAGTTCGTCGGTGCGGAACAGAGGCCGCCATCGGGAAAAGATGGAATGTGCCACTTCGAGAACGCCCACGTTATTCTTGGGTTCGGTCGCAGAAAAACGTTGAACGAGTTCCTAGCCATCTGTTAGACCACGCGGAAGCTGGGCGTGGGTCTTGGAAGAATTACCCGAGTCAGAGTGTCCCAGTTTCTCCAAAAGTCAGAGTCTGCGATGACGCTGATAGCTTCACCAAGCTGAGCCTGAATGTTGGAAGGGGACTGGATCATCAAGCCGATGAGGAGCTCCTTGATGGCTCTGACCTCATCCTGAGGGAGTTTGTAGTTGCCTTCGGCATTCTATATAGCGAACCACGTTCAGAATTTTTCTAATTGATCGTTTGGGGTGACGGCGGGATGGGAGATGAGGAGACGAGGCGGAGGATTCTCGGGGTCGACGCACCACATAACTTGTTCGGATGAAGTTTTTGAAGGCCAAGGCGGCAGCGAGTCGAGTTTTGGAGGGTAGCGATTCGGAGCTGACAATGTTCAGAAGGCTGAGCGAGTATTGCGGCTTCACGGCCTCGCCTTTGAGAGCTATCTCGGCTGTTGAAATGGTTTGTTTATTAGCCAAACGATCGCGGGGCAACGCCAAACGGGAGGGCAACGGAGGAGAGTGTGTACCTTTGCGGTGCTGGGCGGGATCAAGGGTGAGATCCAGCAGCTGGGAAATGTGACCAATGTCTGCCGCCATGGTGATGGGATATGGAGAGCAGGCAGGAGAGGAAGGGGTGTTGGAGGATGGACGTTGGAGGATGGAAAAAGAGTGAGAGGCGGCGGTGGAGGTTGCTAGGTCGTATTGGCTGTGGGAGGACAAGAGGTAGTCAGCTCCAGGGTCCTCGACTCGCGGTGGAAGTGGAGGCAACAAGCCAGGCCGTAAATTGCGGGAGGGAAGGGAAAAATTCTGAAAATAATAAAACAAATCGATAACACAATAATAAAACAAAAATTAGTTGCCCAGAACTGGAGTTAGCCTTGCACCGAGCTCACTGTTTAAGCCAGCTCTTGCCAGATAGCTCCCCGGTCCCTTGATCCCCTGGATAATCTGGGTTCTGGGTAACTTTGGCTGACATTCACGAGAGCTGATGAAAGCTGAGTTCGCCAGGGCTGGAGAAGTGGGGTCGGCTCGAATTGCAGAGCAGGTATCTCCAAAGTTTTACAGTCTGCAACGGCATGTTCGATGATACTTTGGCAAACCGATTACCTGCGCGGTAATGTAGGAGATAGAATCTTGGGAGGAAACATTGGTGAATTCCTTATAAGTTGGAATATCCGAGTTGCTGTGATAGGGAAGCTGGTGAATAGCTCCCAGAGAAGATATCCTTCCAGTGTTGCCCATCGAAGCCACGGATACCTCTCGGCCACAGGTAGGAAACCCCCAAGCCGTTACAAAGTCAGTTACTGCTAGTTCCCAATGGTCAAACAAGGAACAAATCAAGGGCTGGAAAACTCAATACGAACTGAACATGTTTCAACAATCAAGTCTCGACCCTTGACTTCTTTGTTCATGGCCCATCCTCTAGCAACCGGGTCTCATGCGCCCCGTCTGCCCATCAAAGGTCCCCTCCTCAGCAGTCAATGAGACAGCTTCTTGACCCCTTCCCTCGACCGGCTTGCAGCTCGTCAGACGCTCTTCCCGACCCCCTAAAACCAGCCACAGGGCCTAGAAGCGTGCTGATCATCTCAGTTGGTTCACCACTGTGGGCGGGGACTGCTCGCTAGGCCAAAAAGATACATTGAGCTCCATGCTAAGCTCCTAGCTCGACCAAGTACCTTTTTCAGGAAGGTACCCGTCCAAGCGCAAGCACCTGCCTCGCCTGATCGACGGCCCTTGCAGCTCCCACCTCTCCCGCCTTCTGCCTTCAGATTCTGACTCTCGACCTTAATCAACCAACGCTGAACCTCTCGACTTTTGGCCTCAACATCGACGACGTCTCGTCCAACGCGCCCATCCAATGACCGACCCATTTCCGTTCTAGCCGCGCTGCCTTCCAGCTCTCACCGCCTCGGTCCTTCCTATCTTCCCGCACGACGTCCACCACTTTGTCGCAGCCCCGCCGTGCTTCCCTCCACCTTCTGCCGTCCGTCCACGGCGCTCTCGCCCGTCGCCTTCAAAACTGTCGCCTCCCACGCTGGGACTTCGTGCCTGCTCCCTGGCCCTCTAGCGGCTAGCTCAGGTCCCGTCGCCTTCTTCTCCCTTCTCCAACTTCGAAGAGTACCTTGCCGGTCTTGGTAGCACATGTTTCGCTGGTGAGACTTACCTGCGGAGCCTGCTTTGACTTCTGCATCCCACTCCCGAGACGCCGCCCCGTCGATCGCACCCATCGCACGACACAATTCAGAGTGCCACATCCAAATACCCTCGTCTTCGATCCTCCCGCGTCCCTCGTTGCTCCCTTATAAGCTTCTGTCCTCCCTTACTACCTTTGTTGATGCTCTTTGTATACTTCGTTTTGCCTTGGTTTCTGCTTTCAATCGATCGATCCACCTTACCGATGACGGCGCACCCAGCACTTGAACATCCGGTTCTCTGCTAACATGCTACGCCGTTTAGCCGCCTTGAGCAACCAGGACGCTGAAACTTCACAAGAGCACATGTCCCCGCCATCAGGAGATGTCCTCTCGTCCCCAGATACGTCCCGTTCGGGAGGCTTCGCCAATGTCTTACGAGGCTTGACGAGCTCGAAGATCGCCAAAGCTGCACCCTCGGTTGGCTCACCATCATCCTCAACTGCGTTGCCTACTGCCGAGTTTATCCATGCGCCTTCAGGAAACTTCTCCCAACCACTCTCGCCAAATCACATGGAGTCCTTTGAACTACTCAAGAATGGTTCTTTGAGCGAGAGAATCGCCGCTGCCAACGCTCTCAGATTTGGGATTTCCGAGTATCCTCTCAACCCTGTTCTGGATATATGGTACGCCGCAAAGGATCTTATCGACGCGGCCAAACCCTCAGACGCTCGTACGGCTGGCTGGGAACTTTTGACGGAATGTGTCAAACACGCTGCCTCGACTGATCTGGAACGTCAAGAATATTTTGCGACCCTATCGGCCCCCGCAAATCCAGACGACTTCCACCTTCAGCTGGCTGCTCTTGTCGACCTCACCAATCATGGACGCGCCTTGAATGGCTTCGATTATGAGCTGGTTCCTTTGCTGACCCGCTGGCTCCGGAACATTTACACTGAAGCTCGCGCAGCCTCTCGGAGGGCAGGCAGAAGTACTAAGAGCAGGAGCAAAACGCCCTTGTCTGGCGCAGAACGCAACCTGGCCTCGCTCTTTTCCTTCTTGGCCGATATCACTAAGTTCAGCTTCAATAACGTCGACGAGGCTGCTGTGCTAGAGTTGATCGACCGACTCTTGTACATTTGCGTGAGCACCAATGTGGAGTCAGATCTACGGTCGAGCATTGCTGTCGTCGACACCATTGTGACCTTTGGTTCGATCCCTGATACGAAGCTGATGGGCTGCATTCAGGTCCTCGGCATCATTTTTAACCAAGTTGGCAAGCTTCAAAAGGAGGCATGGCACACCCTCTCTAATCTTTGCAAATCTCACAATGGCCCAACCAGCGTCCGTATACTTCTCGACATGCTACGGAATAATCCTGCCGAGGGTGCAAAGGAAACCGAAACAACTCGGGAGATTCGTGGCGCGCTTTCTGTTTTACAGAAGCTGATAACCAAGACGCCAGATCAGGGATACCCTGCTGTTCCGTACGCTCTGCTCGCCGACGGCCTCTTCACCGTTGTTAAGAAAACGGGATCAGTGAGGACATTTATCCTCGTCCTCCAGGTCATCAACGACCTATTTGACGATGGCGAAGGCAACATCCATCGGCTGGCCAAGGACGAAGATTGGTCGGCAATCCTAGATGCCGCTCTGGTGTGCTCCCAGAAAACATCCCGTGAGAATCAAGAGCTGGAAAAAGTGCGCGCCCCGAAAGATGCCTATGACTCGGTAAGCCGCGAGCTCAGTACTCTGATCACGCGGCTTGAAACCATTCTCAACCAAAAGACCAGCGACTTCATTCCTCGACAGTCTGTTGTCAAGTTTCTCACTGGCGTCCACCACCTGTTGCCCGACACAACAGTATCCTCGGTTCTTGACTACTTCCAGCAACTCAGGTGCTGTTCACCTTCCGATCTCAACTGGGAAGATAACCTGGCTTTGGTTTTGAAGGGATTCTTTGGCAATCGAGAACGGTCTTCACGCATCCGACTTCGAGCTCTAGAAACTATCATGGATGCCTACGAAATTGTCGATCTGGTTGGTGACGATGAACAAAGCTTCATTCCACACCTGGCCAAACGCGTCCTCGAGGACGTGGCCGAGGAGACCGATGTGGTCGTTCTCGAAGCCATCATGTCATTGATGATTTCTGTCGTAGCATCATGTGAAATGGAGCTCTTTGACTACATCATCGATGCCTTGAGATGCATTGTCCTCAGCGATCGAATGAAGTCGCCCATCTCGACCTCACCGTCGCCAAACCTCTTTTCTTCGACCCTGTCCGACACGTCCAACTCTCCGCCGGAACAATCGCCTTCGAACGTTGTGGCCAAGGGGTATGTAAAAATGTTTGTGAACACCATGGAATTTCACGCTTCGAAGAGCGTTCGTCTTTTCACTGCCTTGGTCAACATAGCCAAGTCCAGTCATTGTGAGGTGGATGCTCGACTGACCGCCATGAAACTGTTGTTTCGACTTCGAGGCGATTGGGCAAATCGCATCTTTATCACCAAAGTGCTCGAGACAAATTTCCTCGCCGCCTCTATCTGCCGAACGGAAGAGTCTTTGGCTCGGAGACAAGCCGAGGAAGCTGCTCAGGCCCATCGATCGTCGAGAAGCGACCACGCTGCCACCTCGCGATCCTCGCGCGGCGTCTCCTTCGGACAAGGCCCCGTCGAACGGGGTCTCTCGGTCCGAGCTGCCAGCACCGCCGGTTTGCGAACGCTACCAAGCCGACATTATCAGCTATGGCGACTTCCAGATCCTGATGCCCTGCCGGAGGGCGTTACCGGGGCTACGAGCCCTGTGTTGGTCTCTCATGTTTCAGAGCAAAAGGAGGCAGAGCAAAAGGAGGGCAAGAAAGAAGCAGATGAGTCTGAAGAAGTCCAACTCGCACCTCATGCAGCTGCTGCTCCTGTGGCACTGAACATCTCGACATGGCTAGAGGCATTGGTGAGCCTTCTTCACGCATGTGATTGGGAGGTCTACTGCTTCATCTTGGTCCATCTTCCGTCGCAGTTGAGCAATCACGCTCTGTTCCGAGACGCCATCAAGCAGATTCAGGAGCTGAGGCGGCTCATCTGCGAACACATCCGGACCAACAGCTTCCAGGAACCGCCTAACGCGTCAGGTCTTCGTCGAGCTGATGTAGCCATTTGCCTTTTCCACAGCCTCACAATGATTCTCAGTTACCACGCCTACTTCCTGAAGGGAGATGAAGACGAGATTGTCAAGACATTTGTGCATGGCATCACGACGTGGGAGAGAAGCGCCAAGTGCTGCATCCATGCCCTGTCGATATGCTGTCATGAGCTTCCATTGTCGACGAGCAAATCTCTGGTTCAGCTGCTGACCAAGATGTCAACCATCATCACTCAGCCTCACGTTGCGGTGCATATCCTCGAGTTCCTGGCCACTCTGAGCCGGCAACACAACATCTACGTAAACTTCCGAGAGGAGGAGTACAAGATCGTATTTGGCATCTGCCTCCGTTACATCGAGTCTGTGAGGGACAAGAAAAGGAGGGAGGCGAGTCGGATGAGCTCGGTAAGCGAGCCATCGACTCCAGCTGGTCTCAACCTAAACGGCCTGGACGTGACGCCCAGCGTGACGGATGACCTGCCGCAGTACGTGTATGCCCTGGCGCATCACGTTGTACTTTACTGGTTTCTCGCCCTCAAGCTTCCCGACAGAGCGAATCTGGTTGGAGGTATCATCCGTAACTTGGTCGGGGACGCTGATGACCAGACGGAGAATGAGCAAGCCATCACCACGGTTGACTTTATGAAGAGGGTCACGTATGCTGATGTTGACGAATCTTCGGAGGACCCTCACTTCACTGCGGATCGCTTCGGCGAGATTGTGACGAAGCGGTGGATAATCGGACACAGCATCGTCACCGTGATGCAGGCGACAAGTACGGGATGGGCCCAAGTGGTCAAGAGACACCCATCGGGCACCTCTGTGTACACGATTCGAGAAAGCTTCAAGCCCCCTCCGCCTCACCAAACCCAGAACTACGTCGACATCACAAGGGAGGGACAGGCGTCGACAAACGCGATCCTGCCAAGCCATCTCTTGCTTCAGCTGCTCAGCCCCTTTCCACAGGGCAACGACATGTCACGGCCTATCCCACTACCGAACGATCGCACTGTGGACATGGACCTCCGAGTGTTTGACCGCAACTCTTCGGTGGATGGGCACAAAGTCGGCGTCATATATATCGGAGAGGGCCAGACGGACGAGGTGGAAATACTCGCCAACGTGTCTGGCAGCAGCGATTACGTGCAGTTTTTGAACAACCTGGGAACGTTGACGAAGCTCAAGGGGGCTCCCTTCAACACGCATGGGCTGGACCGTGAAGCTGACGGCGACGGTCAGTACACATTCTGTTGGCGCGATCGGGTGACGGAAATCGTCTTCCACGTCACGACGCAGATGCCAACCAACTTGGAACACGACCCGCGGTGTACCCTCAAGAAGCGTCACATTGGCAACGACTTCGTCAACATTGTCTTTAACGACTCGGGCCTGCCTTTCAAGTTCGACACGTTCCCGGGCGACTTCAACTTTGTCTACATCATCATCACGCCTGCATCTCGCGCCTCATTCATCGCGACAAGAGACTCTCCGTTGGGAGACGGCGAGCCGTTTTACAGAGTGCAGGTGATGAGCAAGCCGGGCTTCCCCGAGATTTCGCCCGCTTCGGAGCTGAAGATGGTGTCGCTAACGGCGCTTCCGAGCCTGATTCGACTGATTGCGCTCAACGCGTCCGTGTTCTCATCAGTGTGGGCGGAGCGCGAGGGCGGCGAGCACATTGGGTCGTGGCGGAACAGACTGAGAATGATCAAGCGGATGCGGGAGAAACACGAGCCCAAGGCGGGCAACATGACGCCGTCTGCGTCACAGATGTCATCGCTCGGAGGGCTCGCTCAGCAGCAACAGCAGCAGAGCGACCTATCGAGGCCAAGCAGCACGGTGCGCGACAGCTTTCCTGGCAGCCTCCGGCGATCGAGCGTGGCCACGTTTTTCACGAGCGCAAGCGAGCAGACGTCACATCGATCCTCGGTGGTGTCAACGTCAACAATGACCAACGACACGGAAGTCGGAACGGTCCAAGACACGAACCCCATGATCGACATGGTGGATTTCTCCAGATGGGTGTGATAGAAGAAGAGAGAGAATGCGTGGTTGTATGATGGTGATGTGATGAAAAATAACGGTTCTGGTTGAGGGCGTCTACATACGGGGGATCAACGGATACAAAAAGTTTTTGTTTTTTTTTGCATTGTTTCTTAAGGATGGCATGTTTTTGCTATAAACCGAGTGCCATGTTTTGAAGGAGCTTCAGCTTCAGAGCGAGCTCTCTTGACTCCCCCCTCTTGTTGTTTGTTTTTGCTTTGGATACCCTCTGTTTCTCCCGATATTCGTTGCCTCTCTGGGGTTTGACTGTCGTGTCGGATTTGCACATGTTATGCACGGCAGCAGCACAAACAAGTATATAGACACCCTACCCACCAAGCCGCTTTCCGGTTTTTTACACCATCTTTTGTGCAACAGCCATGCACTGCTTTCCCAGACGGGACGTAATGTCTCAGTTCGATGTCTCCGTCTTCTTACGTGTATCTCAGCCGGACCCAAAGTTCCTCTCCCCCGCCAGCAGTACCGTTCAAAGGGAATACGGAGGGGAGGAGGGGGAGAAATGGCAGTCTTTACCGCCGGAGCCGGGTAATAAGCATGTGTGTGTGCGTGTGTGTGGTGACGGGGAACCCCTTGTCACGCCATTCACCTGAGACCTTTTTTTCTCTGGATGGGACGTGGTGGGCATCAACAGAAGGGGGGAAAAGAAGAAAACAAAAAGACAGTGTACAGTGTCCTAGTGGGAAAGAAAAGGTGTCTGGGTAGGAAAAACGCTGTGTAACGGAGGCCGTGTTTTTTTTGTTTTTTGTCTTTTTTTTTGGGGGGGGGGAGGGGGAGAGAGAAGGGGGTGGTATGTCTTGGTGTCTGGTGCTTAGCTGCACTGCCTCCGAGGCAAACGAAGGATGTACGTTGGATGTACCGGTACATCGATCAAGATGAGAGCGGAACAAAGACTCAGCGGCCACGGCCACGGCCCCCAGATGGAAAATACACGGCCTTCGGACGGTCCGAGAAAGGAGGTTTGGTAGGGCCGTTTTCGTTGGTGGCTTGCCGTTGCCGATGGAATCGGAGTTTCCTCTCCAGCTGAGGTGTGCTTCACAATTACTAGGTTGGCAAAGTTGGTTACCTCTGTTTTCTCCTCCCTTCAAGAGGCGTCGCTAGTGTCTTCGTATTCAGAAGATCATCATCGTCACACGTGAAGGCTCACTCATCAATGGCAACTCTCATCACACAACTTGATCCAACCCGTGTGTGTGGGGGGAAATCGAATTATCCCCAAGCGACGGTTACACCAAGGCGGACCGCAGTTGGACGGTCCGATCCATTCAAGGTGCGCTTGTTCCTTGTTCCATCCAGCGCCCGGCTAACGAAAAAAACTCACGCCCACGCCCACGCCCACGATTAACATGCACCAAGACAAAAGAGAAAGAGGAAGCTCCGCACGCCTGCAGCAAGTTGCATGGCTGCGTTGCGACTTTTGCATTGCATTGCCTGCCCCCAGAAGAATCCCAGATTGCGAAACAAGAGAAACGGGAGGGAAAAGGGGGGAAATTCTGCCTTGGTTCTTTTTGAGGCCCCCGTGGTACGTACTCTTGTCGTCTGGCTGGTTCTATCTCGGGCCGTGAAGTTGCTTCTTCCGGGGCGGATGCTTGGAAAAAGTTCCACACTCGTCGATGCGATGGGAATGCGATGGGATGGGGGATGTGATATGCTGGTCGATGCGCTCGGCCGAGTGTTGAATAGCCGCGCTGGAGGATTGAGGGAGAGCGAGAGAAAAAGAGTTAACAAATTTGACTGACTTGGTAATTGTGTCGACTATCCCTCCCTGGTGGTGTGTGTTAACGACGAGGTGAGAAACCACACCTCCAAGCAGCCATCACCAAAGCGAGCATATACGAATCGAGCAACACCTCCCAAAACCTCACCTCTCCAGCATTGAGAATCTAGATCAGTCACTCTCCCACAATAACACAACCTCGCGCCCTCGCAGTCACGTCGCGCAACCGTCCTGCACCGCTGCTGTCGTTTCAAGCTACCTGACGCACGCATACACATACAGATACATGACTGCACATACAACATGGTACGGACTACGTCCCCATTCGTTCGCTGTCGTGCCAATACATACCTGTCCCCCAAAAACGTTCATGCTTTTCCCTCCTTGGCTTTTCTGTCTTGCTTCCAAGCAAGGGAGAAAACCCTCCATGTCTCTGCGGGCGCCCCAGTGCGTTGTTACACGGCAGATTCTGCGCATATTGGCGGGCGCCGGAATATGCATGGTGAGAATTTTTTTTTTTTTTTTTTTTATTCCGTCGAAGCCGCTGAGAGTGAGGAGCGAGGAGCGAGGAGCGAAACGAGTGAGACAAGAAGAGGGACTCCTTATTACCTACGAACAGTGTGTCCCGGATGACTCGAGGAAACTTCAAGGGAGCCAGTAGAGAGACAACTTGACAACTCTCGGGGAATCGGACACTCACAAAAAGTCTTGGGAGGCTTCGACTACGCCTCACGCAGGGAAGGGACCCTCGTCACAAACAACCCCACAGCTCGATGCTGTCTTTGGAGGTAGAACGAACGAATCAGATCCCTTCAAGAGTTTGTTTGCTGATGGCGGCAAATTGGAGGCTTGAAGCAACCCAGACCTACCAACCTGGCACACACACCGAGAGAAGGCCACTCTCATGCACAGCCCGCATTGCACTCAACCTGCCCTTGCGCGGGAACATGGCTTCCGACAGTGGCCTGCCCGATTCATCACTCAAAGTGCAACAGAAGACGTCAGGTGCCTGTCCATCGACGCAAACGCCCCTCAAAACATCGAGGAAACGGACACCATGTTACTTGCATGAAAAGGACCGGATCAATCATGACATATTCGTGACGATTTCCATAACACAAATAACACACACCCATAACACAGCGCTGCCTTTCGCTCGCTCCTATCCAGGGCCTATCATGGGCCTACCAGTATTCGAGACGTATCCAGATCCAAGTCGTATCCAACCGCATATCCAATCCATCAAGTGCCTGGGTATCCAACCATCAAGCATCCAACATGTTTACCATGCATAACCCCTTCATCGCCGCGTCTATCTTTGGCGCCACGTCTCCCTGTAATCAGCCCAGTTGCGATATCCTACAGACCATTAGTAGTGCCCCCAAATCCACGGATGCTTAGGTTCTTACCAAGAGACATGAACGTGTTTCTGTCCGACCTCATCCCGTCAACAAACACTCCAACCATTCCTCGTTCGCTCAACGATTGGCGACACGCCTGCAGGAGCCGGGCAAGGACCGAATCACGACGGTTAGCCATGTCCGGGTCGTCATCTGCAAAGCATTAGCACTGCAACGCATTCGAGCAGAGAACTCACCCTTGATGCAGATGCAAGACACTCCTCCAATTCTTTGCCCAATGACCGATGGCCAGGGAATGTCCAGGGAACACGGGCTTCCGCTGTCTTGCCGGTACGTGATGGCCGCCGCCACAAGGCTTTCTCCCTCGAACCCTATAATTACGTCCGACATGTGGCAACTGTCCGTTGTCCGAGCGTATTGATCGTACCATCCAAAGTACGACTTTCTCTCGCACTCTCTCCCAACCATGTCGAGGAGTCGAGATGCGTCCGTCATCTGACAAGTTCTAAACGTCAACCCAGCCGAGGCGAGATTGGGCACCGGGAAGTCTGCGAATTGCAGAAGCCAGTCAGACACGAGCCGGCCTCTTCCCAGACCGGTCTCGTCGAGCGACCATCCCCGATCCTCCAGCCACTTGGGGCTGTGTAGAGGGGCTGGAGGTCCGTACAAGAGGCGTGGAAACGTGCTTCCCATCTGAATGCGTCCGACGTCTCGGTTCTTGCTCAATCGACTCCAGCCTTCTTCGTGCAAGATCCGGCCGATGCCCCGGTGTCGAAAGTCCTCACGAACAATGATGACTGCGATAGAGCCGACGAGCTGATCACCGCTCTTGCCGGCAAAGGTGGTGAATGTGGCACAGAAACCGATGATGGAATCATTGCGAGGATGTCGAACCACATAGTGCATCGAGGATCCGTTTCGCTCAAGGAGCGACGACAGCCCAAGCCTGGAAAGATGAAACTGAGGAGGGAGACAGCCTTGCCAAAGTGTATGGATATCGCCAATGTCTCGATCCGGGTCCCATTTCTGGACAGGCCACGGCTGTTGAGGGGGAGGACCGCCTCGGGGAGACATGGTCGAGCACTCGCCGGGCGGGATGGAGCGCGGCGGTTCGGTCATGATCAAGGCAGCGAGGGATTGCAGCTCAGGGGCGGACCATCCGGGGGACTGCAAGACGGTAGAGAAACCCATTGCTTGGAGATCTTCGTCCTCGGGAAGCTGGCCGAGCACCACTAGAATTAAGGAGTGGTCGTCGCCGCACATTTCCCTAACAAGGGCGGCCATGTCGAACTGGTTGACGCCTCGCTGAGACAGGGCAAACTCGGTAATGAGGAAAATAATGGTGCTGATCCTGTCGATGAATTGCTGATGAGTTCCCGTGAGGCCATTGTTCCTGGTGTAGGGGACATGGCGAACGCGAAAATGGGGTCGTATAAGTGCTCGACCCAGCGGTTCAAACGGATCCCTGGTGATGCTGCCGGGGTTTTCGGGGACGATGGCGGGCGTCAGCAGCAGGACGGTCTCGCCTTCGTCCTGACCCGGGTTCTCGCTGAGGAGGTTCGTCAAGGG
The DNA here is from genome assembly GCA_911649645.1 of Thelonectria discophora. Taxonomy (NCBI): domain Eukaryota; kingdom Fungi; phylum Ascomycota; class Sordariomycetes; order Hypocreales; family Nectriaceae; genus Thelonectria; species Thelonectria discophora. The sequence goes on along the minus strand of CAJVRK010000022.1, from coordinate 1,102,021 downwards.
CAGGGCACCTTGGAGATCCCAGAGGAGAATCGGCGGGGAAGTGGGCGAGTCAATGGCCATGGCGTGCGGTTGGGTGTTTGGCATTGCGTGTAGTTGCGAGAAGCATATGTCGTTGGCCGCGGTTCCCCAAAGATGCAAGACGGGTAGCTGCGTGTGCTTTCCGGCTACCCGCAGGACGTACGGACTTGAAGGCGGTTTGATTCTTCCAACGAGGGAAGCGGTGGGAGGAAACAAGTAAAGATGCTCTGCCCAAGGTCCCGTGATGGTCCAGGCTGATGCGGAATACGGAGAGAGGTAGGTGAATTAAGTAGGTGGGGGGGGTAGATGGGATGAAGTGTCCAGCTGCGATTGGCATTCAGCGACGGAGGAGGTGAGGGCGAGTGCTGGGCGAGGCAGGGCGGACCCTGCGGCCCTGTCGGGGCAGTACGTACCGGTACGTTGTCGAGAAGCTGTTGGTGCAGCGGTGTTGGTGCAGTTGCTGCCGGGGGCTGGATGAGGTGGGCGCGATGGGGCGGAATTCCCTTCTGGGACGCAAGCGTGCGGCTCGAGGACGAGTTGTTCGTGTGTGACGTCGGTGCAGTGTTACACAACGACGGGTCGGCAGGCAAGGCGACGCAGCTATTGGCAAGGGAGGGAGCTGGAGGTGCTGGAGGAGCTGGAGTGGGAGAACTGGACGTGGTCGCAGCGGCGACTCCGCCAACAATGACTCGAACGCTTGTGGCCTGCATCATTGTCAGTGTGAGTGCAACCACTTTAGTTGGATTCTCTTCCCTTGACCTGCTAACGAGATTGTTTGTCAGTGTTTGTCGATTTTGTCGACCGGGATGATTCTTCGCGGCAGGCAAAAAAGAGGTCTGGACCGGTTGAATCAGGGTGAAGGTCTGGTCTCAGGCGTCAGCCGACGGCGAGCGTTGGCCACCAACGTGCAGGTCGAGTTACACAGGTGAGGAAAGAGCCCAAGTTCATTTGGAAGGCGCGGACGTGACAAAGAAGGCAAGTGCGAAATCGGCCCGTCACGGAAGGAGCATTTTCTCGATATAGAAGCACTCACTTGTATGCATCCACGACGCACAAATCGTGGACAGAGGTGAGATTAGAGTTGTCACCTGTGATACCTCCAGACGATGGATATGGATGGGTAACGCCGGTGCCGCCCAGCGGCTCGTGGACTGGAACTGGGCCGCCGCTGCCGGGTACGCCGGCTAATGTTGGATGGCTCAGAGATTGGCACGTATTTCCCTTGACCTCATTCCCTTGACAGCTCCCTTGGCCGAAATACCCGACGGAGGTTTTTTAGGTGCTCACTTCCATCCAGCTGGGCTGCCATGGAATGGACAGTGGGCTTGTTTCCATCCCTTCGGGCACTGGCCACTTTGGGGCACGTGCCTCACCACGATCGAAGATGGAGGCCACAGCGTCTCGACTCCCACAACTTCACAACTCCACCCCGAGACGCGTCTGTCGTCCGGAGACGCGTCCGGGACGGTCCACTCTATTCACTCCGCTCCGACTTCTTCTCCGACTCCTCGGCCCGTGAGTCGATATCTGCCTCGTAATTGTCGGCCTACGCCATGGCTCCGAGTCATGATGAGATTCGTCTCTTAGTTGATGATGTTGTACAAGGCGAGTCACTGCAGTCTGGTCCCTTGAACCGACTAACACCATTTCTTAGCTTCCAAGCTCCCCGCCAAGGCTCGTACTTCCAATGTCAAACCCACCGTGGCCAATCTCACCTCGCTCTCGTATGAATGGGGTCTTGTTCCTGATGTCCTCGATGACTTGGTTGACCTTGTCGTCAAGCCTAGTCACCTTGACCAGGCCAGCCTGTCGGCCATTGTGAGAAATCTGTATCCTGCTACTCCCGTACTCCCCAATGTCGTCCTTCGGGTTGTATCGAGTCTTGGTCATGGTAAGATCAAGCCGTCCTTGACCCTTCAGGCCGCCCTGTTGAAGTGGCTCATCATGGTATACCATGCTCTCGAATCACCCCAAGTTCTCTCTCAGGCATATCCTATCCTGTTCAATATGCTTGATACGGCGGCAACACGGTATGTGTAGAAGCCTACTGTCTGGATTCGATCTAACCTTTTAGGCCGCACCTTACTCATCTTCTGGCTCTCATTACACGCCGGAAACATGTCCGACCCTTTAGAATCCAGGCATTGTACGTTTGCCAATCCCCTCGATGATCGGTGCTAACCCCTCAGACTCAACTTATCCCGACAGACAGGAAATGATCCTGGGTTAATTGGCCTGCTCCGAGTCTTCAAGGAGTATTATCCGGAAGTTATTGTTGGGGATGCCGTCCGAGGCAAGGCTTCCCCCTTTAAACACCCTGATCTACAATGGCGGCAACGACTGGATGAAATTCAAGAATCACATCTGCAACACACTCGCGAAAGTGTTTCCCGACCACTTGATGGTTTCCGGGTACATCGACCAATAACGCGCAGCCAGCGAAACAAGATCATCCCCTTGGTCCATACATCCCATGCGAACGAGGTCGGTACCATGCTATAGACTACTATGCCATAATCCCCAGCTAACCAGTGTAGGACTCTGTGACGCTCGAGGAGATTGAAAACACTACGGGCTTCGTCGGGAATCTCGAAAAAATTGAGCTCCCGAGCCAGCTCGTCGCGGTGCTAGCCGATCCTTTGCTTCAGAAACTCCTCTTGCTGCGTCCCAGCGACGACTCGGATCAACGCATAGCAAACTGGCTCAACTCTGCCCTTCGAGATGTTCTCGACGGGGATGCCGACGAAGGGACGCTCTTTGACGTACTTGATGTCCTCAGGGAGTACGTGGTCTCGACCAAGGTAAGCACTGAAATAGCCTTGTCTGATCGCCGCTCACTGTCTAGAAACTACCTTCATTGTTGCTCAATTTCTTTGCCCGCTTCCTACCCTTATGGAACGGGTCTGGTCGACAAGATGTCTTGTTCGAGGTTCTCTCATATGTTCCTCTGCGCCAATTCCAAGGTAAGAGACAGGTCCAATCCAAAGCCAAACTAACCTGTCAGAACTCTACCAACACATATTTCAACCCCTGGAGAGCGCAACGCTCGATAACACGCCAGAGTCGCAAATGGCTCTTTTGACTCTATACACAAACGTGCTCCGGCACTGGACAGTCCTTTTACAATCCGTCGAAACGGTTCCCGATCACGCCAGCGCATCCGTCTCTGCCCTCGTCAGCCACGTCAACTCCCTCACACTCGCCCTCGCCCAAACCTCTCCGACCGTGGCCACCTGGTCGGCCATGCTCGAGTTCCACGAGCAAAACGTGCGGCTCGTCTCGCACGACGTCCTCAGCCGGTGCATACGCATCGAGCTCCCGCCCCCCTCGCTGGTGTACATGCTCCTCTTCAGCAACTCGCTCGCCATCGTCTCGCGGCTCTGCGGGGTGCTCGCGAGCTACCGCAAGGGCTTCGACGTGGCCATGCAAACCAAGGCGCGCGGCAAGGCGAGCAACATCATCGACACGGCCACGTACAGTAGGACGTATGTCGACCTGTACAACGGGTTTCTCATGGACATTTGTAACGTCTTCTGGCGCGGACACGCCTTTTCCACCACGGACACGAACGCGTTGGGGTGCACGGTGCCGCGCGGGCTGGTGCCGCCCCTGACGGCCTACGTCTCTGGCGTCGACAAGTCGTTTGCGCTGGAGTCGCTGTTTGGGCTGTCGTGCTCGCCCGTGCTGTGTCTGCAGAGCATACAGGTGGTGCGGCGGCTCGAGGACGCCGCCGTGGACCGGGGCGAGCTGATCCGGACGCGGCACGCCGGCCCGGTGACGCAGCAGAGCCTCGCGCGGCTGGCGACGTCGGGCGGCATCGACCTCTCCTGGAAGGATTACCGCGTCGATGTGTTGGCGACGCTGAGCGGGAGCGAGCTGCCGGGCATCACGGAGCTGCTCAAGAACACGATGAAGGTGGTGAAGAGTCTGATGGATGGGAAGGATACGCAGAGTTCGACGCAGGTGAGCGCGTTGCGCTGACCTCATGATCGGTTTGTTGTATATGCAAAGCTATAATGAGACTTGTCTAGTTGAAGTGGACGTGTCCATGTCCCGTCGGTTGAAATATAGGGTATCAATGTAGAAAGATGAAACCACATGACCAGGTGATAACCCCAAAGTGTTGAAGCAATATCCAGTGTTGAAACTTGTTGAAACAAAACGCCAGTAAATGTAGTTGAGTGCGGCCGTGTCAGACTCGGACCAATGCAGAAGAGATGCCTTGCACCCGTGAACTTTTCTCGCAAGACGGGGCGTCGTTAAGAAGCCTCAAGGAGTCTTTCGACATCTCTCACCACTCGCCACCTCTCTCTTCGTCGCTTCAGGCTTCACGCTGCTTGGACTCGTCGCCGTAGCCACCGACCTGAATCCCACCAAAACCATACGTCTTCCCCTCGGGGGCTCTCCGCAGGTGACTCCGCGGCCCGCGCGCCTCGAGGTCGTCCCTGAGCCAGCCGAGCACCAGCTCGCCCAGACGGCTGTTGCCCGTGAGGCCCACGGTGCCGTCAATGGTGGCCAGCATCTTGTCCGCCTCGTCCCACTCCTTGACGGTGCCCAGGTGCATGTGCACCAGGTGCGTGGGCCACCCGGCGAGGTTGTCTAGGATGTGCGTCGCGTAGACAATGGTGCACTCGCGGGTCTCCGTCTCGCGCTTCAGCCAGGCCAGAAACTCGGCGCGGCTGAGCACGTCCAGGTCGACGGTGATTTCGTCGAGGAGCAGCACCGTCCACGGCCGGACCAAGCCCATGGCCAGCTGGACGCGGCGGCGCTCCCCGTCCGACACGGCGTGCATGCGCCACTTTGTGTCAATGTCCAGCATGGCGACCAGCTCGTCCCTCCGGTCCGGGTAGGCGTCGCCACCGACGGAGCGGAGGAGCTCGGCGACGCCAATATCGGTGCGGACGATGGGGTTGAGCACCCACTCGAGTCCCAGGTAGGTGACGCCCTCGAGGGAGTCCTTGAAGGGGTCGGCCGAGCAGATTGAGATTGTCCCCGCGGGGGCGAGGCGTTTTCCCGCGAGGAGGCGGAGGAGAGTGGTCTTGCCGGCGCCGTTTGCACCGATGAGGAGGGTGCGCGAGTTGGGGGGCAGGTCGAGGGTGATGTTGCGGATGCCGGTCGAGTAGTCGGGGAAGGTGTAGGAGAGGTTGTTGAGTTGGATGCGGGGTGGTTTGTTGGGCATTGTGGCTTTTGTGAGGTGTGGTGTCGTGTATTGGGATTGTGTCTGAGGAGGAAGTACAAGGCCGAGTAGGTTGTGAGATGATGAAGTAGCTAGCCCCGAATAAATAATGGCAGTGATACAAAAGGTTTGAAAGTCAAACTCGGCGCTGGAGGTTGGACATGGCGGGGCATCACCACTGGAGGATTATCCGTAAGAGGACCCTCCCCGCCAGCACGTCATTATCCCACTGTCGGAGCCTGAGTATCCCGTCCTCGACTGAAGCACCAGGTACTGTTTGAGATGACAAGAATTGAATAAATTCCTCAACATAAACACAATATCCAGTGTATTTCATATCCAGGATGCATCCGTGGAAACCCTGTTGAATTGCCTCCCATCGGCCTCGGCCTTCAACTCGCCGACCACCTGGCAACCACTTTACGCGACTCCAGACGCGGCAGCTACTTTTCACGCGTCGAATAATGTCCAATTCTCCAACCAGCACCAACTTTGACAGTTAACCACCACAACCCTCGCCGCCATGGTGACCCTCCAAGACGTCACCGGGAGCTTGCTCCAAAGCCCAAGGTCAGTCTCCCATACCCTTCAATCCCAATCCCTCGCTCACCAGGTTTTCAGTGACACCGCCCACCAAACCCCCTCTCGAGCCTCCTCCTCGTACAAGCCGATGCACACCTTTGCGCTGCAGAAGCAGCCCCCCTACCAGCAGCAGTTCGGCGACATGTATTTTCTCCGGCTGGCCAAGATCCGCCCGGCGGCCGACGAGGTGGCCGCGGCGGCTTGGAGCGACACCGTCATCGCCGGCGAGGAGGCCAAGCGCGTCGAGCGCGTGCTCGATGTGCGCCAGGGCGAGCTGTGCTGGGTCACGGGGACGGTGTACATGGACATGCCTCTGAAGCCGAGTATTCTCGAGGACGTGTCCAAGGATGTGAGTTGACAGTTCCCGCCTCTACCCACGTTGCTGACAGGCCAGCGCTGGATATCCGCCCCCATTTCAACCCCAAAGTACTTTTCCGACGACGGCTCCGATAAAATCATGCTCGAGGACGACTCGGGCCGCATCCAGCTGGTCGGCGAGATGCTCAAGTCGATACACCTCGTCACCGGCTGCATCATCGCCGTCATGGGCACCGAAAACGCAGACGGCCAGCTCGAGGTCATCGACATCAAATCCCCTGATCTGCCCCCGCAGCCCGAGCGATGGAGCCTCTCCGAGCCGCCCGCAAAGAAGGAGGACGAGGACATGGCGGATGCTCCCGGAAGCGGCAAGAAGATGGCCATCGTGTCGGGCCTTTCCTTCTCCGGCTCTGACGCCTCGCACGCCCTGGAGCTGGACCTGCTGCTCGAGTACCTCCTGGGTGAGGCCCTCGGCCCGGAGGCGCAGGCGGGCGTCTCGCGGATTAGTCGTCTCGTCATTGCCGGAAACTCCATCACGACGACGGAAAAGCAGCCCGAGAGGGCCGACGCGGCGGACAAGAAGCCGGCGCACAAGAAATACGGCTACGACGCCAGCTCGTACAACGCGCTGCCGTCGCAGCTGTTCGACGGCTTCTTGAACGAGCTCCTGCCGTCCATTCCCGTGACGCTGCTGCCGGGCGCGCAGGACCCTGCCAACGCGAGCTACCCGCAGCAGCCCGTCCACCCGGCCATGTTTCCCCTGGCGCGGGCGTACGCGCGGGATCCGGCGGGGAAGAAGCAGACGAGCGAGCCGGGCTGGTTCGATCCCGTGACGAATCCCTGGGAGGCCGAGGTGGAGGGGTGGAGGGTGCTGGGGACGGGGGGGCAGAATGTGGACGACGTGTTCAAGTATGTCGGGACGGATGACCGGCTAGGCATGATGGAGGCCATGTGTCGGTGGCGGTGCTGCGCGCCTACAGCTCCGGATACGTTGTGTGAGTGTTTTATTGTTCGTCGTTTCCAAGCCGTATGTATGCTAATTGTCCTAGGGAGCTATCCGTTCCAAGACGACGACCCGTTCGTCATGAAGACGGCGCCTCACCTGTACTTTGTGGGCTGCCAGCCGCACTTCTCGACAAAGGTCATCCACGGACCGGAAGGGCAGTCGGTGAGGCTGGTGACGGTGCCGTCGTTTGCCGAGACCAAGGAGGTGGTGTTGGTGGACACGGAGACGTTGGAGGTGGAAAGGGTCAAGATATCGGTGTAGTAATGCAGCTGGAGTCATGAAGTGTTAACTACTGCCGGTGTGTCGTGATGTCGACTTTGTCAACCTCTGATGTCTTTCAGAAACCTCAATATCCGTTTCACCAATCTCAGATATTCCCCACCAACCTCAGATATCCCCCCCTCACTCAACCCCTGGCGTCCCCTCCACCACCACAGCCGGCACAAACTCATCAACCTCCTCATCCCCGCCAACACCCCAATCCGCATCCTCTTCCAACCACCCACCACCGCCCTCCACAGCAGTCCCATCTACTCCCTCCTCGCTCCCCTCGTCCGCCGTCGCCGCCCTCGCGTTCTCGCACAGGTGCTTCCCGCACGCCTCCCTCACGTGCCTTTCCAGCCGGTGCATGGCCTCGAGGCCCTTTTGCGCCTTGGCGCGTCGCTGCTCGCGCATGACGCGGTCTCGGTACCAAAACTCAGTTTCTGCTTCTGCTGCTGCTGATGATGAGAATGAGGATGGTGCTCCCGCCGCGGCTGCAGCTGCCGCTGCTGATGGGGCGAGTTTTCGGGCGGTGGCGCGGGCGAGGGTGAGGGCTTGCACGTCCATTGTTAGGCAGCAGTAGAGCGGGCGGGGAGGGGTGTAGCTGTAGCTGTTGCTGTTGCAGTTGCTGTTGGTGTTGTTGTTGGTGTTGTTGTTGGTGTTGTTGTAGCCGCTGTTATTCAGAAAGGCGAGCAGAATGTCGATCCGAATGAACCGACAAGGAAGCGCCTTGAGAGCGCGCCAGACGGGTGTTTCGACGCGGAAGAAGTCGACAAACGTGAACTCATCTTGGCCGTCTCCATCTCCTCCTCCTCCGGACGAACCCGAGATAGTAGGAGTCGTCCCCAGGAACTTGGGCGCCACGCGTATGGTAAAGGTATGTATGGTCGTCTTGACGCGCGCCTTCTTCAGCGTCCCCGGCTGGGCGGTAAAGACCTTGATGGCCTCGGCCATGGCCGTCTGCGTGTCGGGAGCGAAACGGTTGCGCTCGGCTTCGACGATCAGACGGCGGAAGTGAGGGCCAAACTTTTGGATGTCGATGGTGTCGTTTTTGAGGCCTGAGAGATGACGACCATGACGACGGCGGCGGCGGCTACGACTTGAAGATGGCTGCTCGTCTTCTTCGTCCTCGGCTTGGTACTCCCCATCATCAGGCACAAACTCCCCATCCTGCCCACCCGCTTCCTCCCCTCCCCCTCCCCCTTCTTCCTCCTCTTCAGGAGCAACAGGCTCGCCCGTCTCGTGGTCAATAGCTGGCAAATCCTCGATATTAACCACCCTGTTCAAGGGATCGCGCAGGCGGTACAGGAACGTGTTCTCGCCGTACAGCACGCGCGCGGCCTCGGCGTAGACGGCGCGGCTGGAGCGGAGGATGGCGGTTTCGATTCCCGGTCGCTTGCGGGCGCAGATGCGGCGCCAGCCGGAGCGGACGACGATGGGACAGGGGACCACCAGGACGAGGTGGTAGATTTGGGTGCGGACCTCGAGGGGGAGAAGCATGAAGGAGCCGGCTGGGAGGGGGGGTTGTGAGGTGGGAGGAGGATAAGAAGATTGAGCTTGGGTTGGGTAGGGTCGTCGTCGTTGGCGGCGGTGGCGTGATCGGGACTGTCTTTCTTCGTCTTCCATGTCTTCCCCCTCGGCCATACTCTCATCCTCGTCCTCAGAAGCAACCCGTCGAACATCATCATACGGATCCGCGATACACGGAACACACGCGATGCCCTCATCCAGCTCAATCCCCCCGTCTGAACCCCCATCTTCCCCTTGCTGCACCGCCTTCCTAGGTCCCCAGCGATAGTCCTTGCGATCGAGTCCATGTGGCGCCATAAAGTCGTCCGCGGTGGGCGGCTGCATCAGGCTCGGGTCGAAGCGAAGCAGGGGGTCCTTTTGGGAGACTCTAGACTTTTTGAGGTATCCTTCGTACTTTTTCTCTTCCCGTTCCTTGAGCTTGTCCCTGCGGCGCTGTTTCTTGCTCCGTCTCTTTGGTCGCGAGCGGTCTCGCTTGGGAGCAGCGCGGGGGAGGGGGGTGGGTTCTGGAGTAGAAGCTTCCGAGACGTGGTCTTGGTGCACTTCCTTGATCTCCTCGGTTTCGATGCTAGGAATCGGTGTCGGGGGAGCCTCTGAGAGCTTCAGAGTGGCCGCCGTCTGCTCTTCGGCGTGAGCTGACCAGGTACCCATCAAGGCCCGCAGCAAGATGTCGTCTGGGTCTTCAGGAGAATCAACCTTTTCGGAATGGGCCTCGCTTGCTTCGGCTAGTATCTGGAGTCCGCTCAGGTCGTCTGCTTCGTGCTGGGCCTTGGGGCTGGGCGAATCTTTGGGGGGTTTATCCCGCGGGGTGAGAGGGGAGGAGCCAATTGGGTCTGTGTCGAGCATGGACATATCTGAGGGGTTGGTGTTGGAGGGCGAGGTGAGGGTTGGGTCTTGGGGTCGGGTCGGCTTGGTGGTGAGGCTGCGAAGGGGGGGTTAGATTGTTGAGGGGGGCAGATCTGGTGGAGTTGCATACCCGTACTTGTTTGTAACTGCTGGTTCACTGGATGCCCGAGGGGGCTGAAGGGGTATCGATGGGAGACTCGAGAACTGGAAGCTCGCCATGGCTGGTGAGTGAGTGAGTGAGTGAGTGAGGAAGAAGACGAGCTGAGATCGAGCGTGTTTGGAGAGAAGTTTTTTATCTTCAAGCATAAGTCTTAGGATGAGAGGGAATGGAATCAAGAAGATATCAGATGTGGTAGATACGTAGACATTGACTTAGGCACAAAGCGAGTATGTTTAGGGTCAAGACCATGATGAATGCCACTCTAATGTCTATCGTGAGTAAGTCTGGAACCTATCTCAGAGTGACTGGCAATGTCCAAGAGGATGGGCTGGTCTCCCAGTTCTCCCATCTCGAACATTCTTCCCCTCTGACAACAGGGAGATGATGATGATGCTGAGGTGTTGAACACAACTATCCTAACTCTGGAAGAATATGAGAACCTTCACGATCACGCTCTCCCTTGACTAACAAACTCCTGACTAATACCTCCCTCACCAACGTTCATCCATCACTCTCCCCTCAACCCGCATTAGCTCCATCCCAAAACCCGTGCCCTCTCCCCATGATACCCTCATGTGTCCTCCCTCACCATCCCAATCAAGCAACCCCAGCACAGTTCTTGTCCAACCCCCCAAAAACGCCCAACTGCCGAATCGGTACCTCAAAATGCCACATCTCTCTCATCTCAACTCAGGTACCAACCTACTAGTCTAGTCCCTAGCGTTCCTCCAAAGAGCCACATGCACAACGCCCTCCCCGCCACGCCCATCTACACCGATCAATGACCTTATAAACGGGCATTCAATTACCCTATAAATACGGTGTTTTTACCCCATAAATTTCATTTCGTCAACACCCCCAGCTTCGTCTTCAAGAGAAGCTGTTTCTTGTGGGCGTCGCGAGCGGGGTAAGATGCGGCGAGCCTCACGTTACCTACTCAATTTCAACGTTGGGAAATAAAAGCCAATTCACACCAGGGTGTTGATAAGGCGTATATACAATGTAAAAAAGTCGGAAGACCTGCCGACATCTTCTAGAAGCTACTTGAAGGAATTCCCTAGGCTGCCTGGATTTGCCGGTTACTTCAATTTTACGCCCTTGCGATGACACGCACGACACGGATAACCCACCGGCTTGCGGAGAATTGGAGTCAATCCATTTTATATCGCCAAAGATGGAAGGCAAAAAAGTGAATGCCACCAATACAGACTTTTCCAAGGGGGGGGGGCGTGTCTTTATTGAAGTGACCTCTCGTCTGAGATCCGTCACCTGGGCGTTGAACTATCGGATTGTTGCGCATGGGGGAGAGATATATAAACCTCCAGGCTGTTTTACATGCAATGTTCAATTGAAATCTCAATCGGCATATTTCACATTTTATTAGACTGCTGTTCAAAGACGTCAACTTATCTCTCTTACCGCACGTCCGCAATACCATAACACACACAACACCACCACAACCATCACCATGGGCTCCCTCGACTCCCAAGTCCAACTCCCCTGGATTAAAACACCATGCATCCCCAGTCCCCAACTATCCAGAATAGCAGGCTGGTAAGTCCCGTCACCCTCACCACTTCCAACCCATCCAATTGACTCCCCCCAGCAACATCCACCTCAAACTCGAAAACCTACAACTATCAGGCTCCTTCAAATCCCGCGGCGTTGGCAACCTCATGACCCAGTCCGCCTCGTCTTCGTCTTCTTCAGGCCCCGTCCACTTCTACTGCTCCTCTGGCGGCAACGCCGGCCTCGCCTGCGCCCATTCGGCCATATCCCTCGGCCTCCCCGCCACCATTGTCATCCCTCTCCTCGCCTCCCCCCTGATGAAGGCCAAGCTACTCGAGCTCGGCGTCGACGTGCACCAGGTCGGCGCCAACTGGCTCGAAGCGGACACGTACCTCCGCACCGAGCTGCTGGCCAAGGACCCCAACGGCGTGTACGTGCCGCCGTTTGACGACCCGCGCATCTGGGACGGCGCCGAGACGCTGGTGCACGAGCTGCGAGAACAAATGCGCGAGCCCGTCGACGCAATCGTGTGCAGCGTCGGCGGCGGGGGGCTCGTCAACGGCATCATGCAGGGCGTGCAGTCACTCTACCCCCACGGCCCTTCCCAGGAGCAACCCCTCGTGCTCGCCGTCGAAACCCACGGCGCCGACAGCCTCAACGCCAGCGTGCGCGCGGGCTCCCACGTGACCCTCCCGGGTATAACTTCCATCGCCACGTCGCTGGGCGCGCCGCGGGTGTCGGCCCGGACGTGGGAATTCGCCCGCGACAGCAGCAGCAACAGTCGGCTCAAGAGCATCGTCGTGTCTGACGCCGACGCGGCCATGAGCTGCGTGCGCTTCGCCGACGACGCGCGACACCTGGTCGAGGCGGCGTGCGGCGCGACGCTGGCGCCGGCATATAGGGGGGATTTGCGTGAGTTGGTCGGCAAAGGGTTGTCGGACGAGGAGTGGGCGAGGAAGAATGTGGTGCTGGTTGTGTGCGGGGGGTCGAATGTGACGTTGGGCATACTCGAGGGGTATAGGGCCAAGTATGCGGGGGAGTCTGTTATTAAAGCTTAGAGGTGAGATCAGATATAGAACAGAAGACAGCCTCGTTACCTCACCCGCCTCGCCTCACCTCACCTCACCTCACCTCACCTCACCTCACCTCACTTCACCTCCCCCGTCTACTCGCCCCCTTTGCCTTCTCCGCCTCCTTCTCCGCCTTCCTCGCATCAACAAACCCCTTCATGATGCCGTGCAGATCCGGATTCTTCCTCGCCAGCAACAAGACGTCATCCGTCGTGACCGTGCTCCGTCCAGCGTGATTGCTGAAGCTCTCGAGATCCGTCGCGACATTCTCTATTCCCATCAGTCACAATTCCATAACAGGGTCATCATCTGTAGTACCCATCTGCATCCACACCAGCTCCGTCAGCGCGCCGATGAATTGCGGCGTGGCGTTGCGGTTGCGGTTGAGGGACTCCTCGTCGACGATTTGGCCGATTGCGTACCAGAGGGCGGATTTGAGGCGCTGATGGAGTCAGCGATTGCATTCTCGTAATTGAGCCATTTGAATTTACTTCTCGATCTTCTTCGCTCGAGGAGACCATTTTGTTGATGATGAAGTGCGTGATGTGAGGTTGATGATGGAGCGTGTCGAGACGCGTCGCGGGGAAGGTGCTATATTTAATTGGCGGGGTACTGACGGAGCATCACCACATGAAGAATATCAAGTATCAGATATCAGTACAACCTAATGTAGTATAAAAATACGACTTCAGAATTAATACCAACAATTCAATAAAACAATCTACCATCTAGCATTAAACTCAACATCATCCCCTATTTACAAGCAACCCCATCCTTGAACGTCCGACAACTTCCCCTCATCCCCCCCACGTTCTTGAACCCATCCACCTCATCCCCATTCCTCACATCAACCCTCGCCTGCCCAACCACATGCCCTTTAACCTCAACATCAGCCGTAAAGAAGACATACCCCCCCACGCAAGACCCCCTCTTCATCTCAACCACATCCCTCCCCACCGCCGCCGCAACAACACTCCCCTCCCGCACCGTCTTGTAGTGCACCACCGCCGTGACCCCCTCGTCCGCCCGGTCTCTCCGCACCGCCGCCGTCAGCTTGACGCCGTTGCCCAATCCGGCCCGGCACGTCTGCGGACCCTGCAGGAACACGCCGTCGCGGAGCGGGTACCCCCCGCCGTTGTTGTCAAACGTGGTCTTGCTGCCGTCGGCCCGGCTCACCGTCACCGTAAACGACGAGATGCCCGACGACGCGGGGATGCTCACCTCGACGCGGTAAAACGCAAACGTGTCGTCAAAGCCTCGCCCGTTGCCCTTCGGTTTGCCCATGGTGAAGGAACACCCGGCCAATCCGCACGACGAGCCTCCGTCGCGGTTCTTGTACGCCACCGTGACGCCCCGGATCGACCCTTTCTCCATGTCCGTCGTCTTGACGCGAATAAAGCCCGTTAACAGCAAACTCTTGCCTCCGTCCTGCAGCGTGAGCTGCATCTGCACCGGCTTCACCGCGTACGCCTTGATGGGCTCCGACAGCTTCACCCCCTTGGGCACCGTGTCCACCATCTTCTGCAGCACCTTTTTGCACGTCTCGCGGAACTCGTCGCGGTCCCTCAGCCTCCTGGCCGTGCTGTTCCCGTCCGAGTTGAACAGCTTAAAGTCCGAGTTCTTGCCCAGCTTCCGCGACGGTCCCACCACGAGCGGGTTCAGCGTGGTGCCGTCCAGGTACTCGGTGATGATGCGGTTGTCAAAGTCGGACTCGGTCGTGTCCAGCTCCTGGAAGCCGTCGACAATGTCGGGGAAGTGGCTCGAGTGCACCCCGCCGAGCGTGTGTCCGCACGCCGTCAGCGCAATGGCCTCGTCCTGCTCGAAGCCCATGCGGTCGAACCGCTCCCCGAGTTTGGATAACGAGTCCTCCGGCTGCGGCAACCCCTTGACACCCTTTCGAGGCGCGTCTCTCCGGCCGGCCCGGATCGGAATCTTGGGTCCGCCGCACGACCGCACCGAAGCGTAGACGCCTAGGGCGATGAGGTCGGCGAGGCTGGTCTGGCTGCTGACAAAGGGTGCCAGGGCCTCCAGCGTGGTGCGTAGGCCGGGCCCCGAGTTCTCGCCATTGGTAATCTCGTACTGCAACGACGCATCGAGACCGCCCTCGCCGGCTTCGACGTCGGCCGTGGCCATATCGTGAAACGCGGTGCGCAGCCACTCGGCCGAGTTGTACCGGTCCTTTTCCGTCGCCTCGTTATCACACGGGATGACGAGGTCGGCAAAGTTTCGGGCTTGGAACGATGAGAGTTGGTACATGAGTTCCTCCAAGTCGTCAATGTCCGAAGGCCATGTCGGGTCGGCAAGTATGGGGAGGGATAGAGAGAGGAGAGACAATAGTGTCACCCAGTTCAACGCCATGACGAGAAGTACAAGGCATGTAAGTGTGTAAGTGTTCTGAATGAGTAGATACACAACCACGGCGTCACAAACGGGAAACTCGAGTTCTTAAGAAGACGGACACTTACACGAACCTACCACAAGCCAACAGCAGCCCAAGCAAGCCATCACAGAAGCCTCGCGAGCCAAGACTCATGTCCTGCATACAGCACGAACAGGCTCGACGAGACTGCATGGCAACTGCAGCCATATGCGAATCCAAGGTCTAACATCAGGCCACTCCTTCGGCGCCTACCTATACGGACTCTTGGCTTTCGTATTCTCGACCATCACGACGGTGACCCAAACGGAATTGACGGCGATCCATCGAGTACACAACAGACACGCAGGAGAAACGAGCTGACTGGCGTTCGTCTCGTCTGTTGTCTCGTCTCTTGTCTCGGGAGGCGGCATCTCCCGCCATGCGTAAGCATTAAGCATGTACGATCCGACCTTGTCTTTCCAATCCCTCCGAGACGGTTGGTCAAGCTGCTCGCCTCCCAGGGGGGAGAATTCTCCGAACGGGCCGCACATCTCCTGTTTTTCGTCAGAGGGTTGCACGGCGCCGAGCCGAGAAACGTGGGCTTGATGCAGGTCACCGACGAGCCCGCTGTTGCGTGGGACAATTGACGTATTACTTCGCCAGGCTGAAGCTTCTCCCTGACCGGAGGTTAAGGAACCTGAAGACGTTTGGTTGCCGCTATATCCGGGAAACCGCCAAGAGTCCCCATTGGTGGCAGCCGACCTTGTCGGACGAAGCACACAAGAGTGAGCAGTTTCGTAATCGAGCCGAATCATTGGCTGGCCTTTTGGTGCTTGGCATCTCGTTCCTTATGACCTTGGGTGACGTACTGCGTTGCGTTGTGCCAAGGGCGTGAAGCGAGGCTTGTTTGTCGGAACGAGTCGAGACGATTCGATGATCGACTAGTTTTTGTCCTTGGCAGCTGAACTACTAGAGATATGACGAGGGTTCTGTTCCCCTTCTTTTTCCGGCCAAGAAAGTTCATCGGGCCGAGATGCGAGTTGCACCATTTCTGGATGGGAGGCGCCGGACTCACCTCACTTCACATGCAACGAGGCAGCCAATTGCTTTGGATGAAACGACAGCGAAGCAGCAAAAGCACCTTCCTGCAGGATGCAGATGGCTTTTCAATGCGAGAATGAATCAAAACAGCGCACATGGAACAGGACAATAAATCTTGTTGGACGACCAGAAATCATGGCTTTGCCAAAAGTGCTCGACGAGAAGTGACAAAGGTGACAAAGCACTTGACATCATGAACTCGCGCGAAACACCGTCAGCCACAACTGCCCTCGTCAGCATCCGAGGCAGCCAATCACTCGTCTCGGGAGCCACCTCTCCTTGCGGCCCGGTGGCTGTGCATTACAAGCTGACCAATCACATCTATTCTCCATTCGCCCACCCCCCGCATCTCGGCCATGACCTAAAGCCGGGACCCTGCACCAGCCACACCAGCCTCCGTCATCACCTCGCCGCCCATCAGTGGATAGATATCCGCGTCCCCAAGACGAAACAGACAAAGATCAGGCAAAAACCAGGACCAGCGACCACCAAGGGTGTGTCGCGCTGAGCAATTGCCTCCCGGCGCTCGGCAACTCGCCACTGCGGGCTTTCCTTCGCTCGGATGGATCCCCGAAGAAAACTGCCCTGAAAGAAAAGCATTTGTCCCGGCCGTCGGGGTGACCCCTCCCTGCAGGGCCATGATGGGCTATGCTGGCGGGGGTAGGCCTTTCATACGTAATGCTCCAAACTGAGGGCGTCTTAAATCGGAAGCATATCCCTCTTTTTTTGCGTTTGTTCCGTTTGTTTACACTGTTTTGTGCCCTCTTGGTGCATTTGCATTTCTTGGAGGGTCAGTGGTACCTTTTAGGTTTTTCCATCTCAACATCTCTTGTTGCCACACTCGAGGTACAACCATCCGATTTGAAACATCACGCACGTCATCATCAAAACATCACCACCACCACAGCAACCAGCACCATTATCATCAACACCACAACTACAATCAAAAACAAACAGTACCTGTATTAACATCGCCATGGCCGGCTCGGGCTTCGCCCTCAAATCGGCGCAGTGGTTCGTCCGCGGCATCCAGCTCTCCTGCGCCGCCCTCATCCTCGCCATCTACTCCTACTTCCTCGCCGCCCTCAATAACCACTCCCTCTCCGTGTCCACCACCGTGAAAACCGTCGAGGGCATCGCCGGCTTCGCCTGCCTCTACGCCCTCGTCTCCTTGCTCCTCCTCTGCTGCCTCGCCGGCCGCACATTCTCCTCCTTCCTCGCCATGCTCCTCGACGTCGCCTTCATCGCCGCCTTCATCTACGTCGCCGTCGCAAACAAGTCCGGCGCGGGCTCATGCACGGGATACCTCGACACCCCATTTGGTAAAGGCAACGCCAACGAGACCACCTCGGATGGGAAGGACGGGTTCACGGTATTGCCCAGCTACCGCGTCGCCTGCAAGCTGCAGAGCGCGTGCCTGGGCCTGGCCATCATCGCCATCCTCTTCTTCGTGCTCTCCATGCTGGGCACCGTGGCCCTCGCCCGCAGGCACCACAAGGAGAAGCGCTTCGGGCCCGGCCCCGCAAACGACTACACCGAGGGCTACGGGTCTTCCAAGCCAGGCTTCCTGGCCAAGCTGTTTGGCCGCAAGAAGCTCGCCGCTACACACCCGGATAACGCTCTGCCGGCACACCCGCTGCCCGACGTGGACAACAGACCCAGCCACGGCACGGAGCGCACCGCCGTCGATGACGACGATGATTACGACCTGGGCAACCAGCACCAGCAGGGCGGCGACGGTATCTACAAAAACGACGTCGGGTACGGGTACCCGCAGCCGCAGGGCCACGGCCGACAGGACGGGTACGGACACATCCACTACCCGGAGCCCGAGGAGCACCTGCCGCAGACGGGATACGGACACAGCCAGACCGCCTATCGCGGGTACGACGATGGCGTCTACGATCGCGTGTGACGGGTGTGCTGAGGATGGGTCTGTCTACGTCTTTTTGTGGTTATGTGAAACATGTTATGCGTTATGCGCCTGGCTAGGCGGGTTGGAATGGGTTGGCATGGGTTGGATGAATTGATGATATTACCCAAACTATTGGTTGCGATGGAAACAAACATATCCCATCGTACTATGTAGTATGACAAATTCAATAGACGGGATGAAATACTCCCCGTAATAATAATGAATACGCTACGGCATTCTTCGCAAACCATCCACGCTGTCCAGTACCTAAAATCTATGCCCTCCTCAAGGCCATCCCTCGACATGCTCCACGTCATTCATTCCCTCCTCGCCCGTCGCCATCTCGGACCACTCCAGCTTTTCTAACTCCTTGGTGAAAAAGTCCTGCTCGTCCCGCATGGCCGCCCTGATCTCGGGCGCAATCTTATCCGGGTACCGCCGCACGTTCAGCCAGTGCGTCAGGCTTCGCAGCGCCTGCTCCAGCGGCAGCGCCGCGTCCACTTCGGCGTCAATGTCGCTCCCGGCGAGCCACTCGTCCCGGAGCTCCGGTCGGCAGTGCAGGTACACCGCCGTGATGACCCGCATGTTGCTCTGCCGCCACTTGCGCCCGCAGTAGGGCACTTGGTTCTTGAACAGCTTCAGCGTGTACAGCCTCAGCTCCTGCTGCGGTACCTTGAGCGACTTGCGCAGGATCGTGGACGACTTATACTGCACCAGCAACAAGTTGCGGTGCGCCTTGTTCTTGCAAATCTTCTGCATGATCCGGAGGTAGTTGATGAGGGAGAAGAAGTTGCGCCGCGAGAAATCCGTAATCGGCTCCGCCGGGAGGGGATTGACGGGGTAGCCCAGCTCGTCAACCTCGGGCCTGGTGGACTGTTGATCGTCGCCCGAACTCTCTCCGTCTTCTTCGTGCGTCACCTGCTGCCCAGGCGGCGACCGCCGTCTCTTGATCGGCGGAGGCGCCGCATCGTCCTCGCTCTCTTCCAGCTCCTCATCCTCTTCACTCTGCCCGAGGTCGTCCGAGCTGTCCTTAAACCGGGATCGCATATTGCAAAATTGGAAAAAACTAGCCATGGTTAGATATCATCGTGACAAGATGCTCTCACTAACCTATTCTCCTTGCGGTCCATCCTACTGTCGACCACTTGCTGGATATCTTGATGCGCGAATAGTTTAAGCACAAGCGGGATATAGTTCGAGTCGAGTAAGAGCTGCGTCAAATACTCAAACTTGAGCACATCTACAACTTGTCAGCGCCGGATAGCTCAACCAAATCAAGACTTACGTGACAGCTTCAGCCACTTCAATAGCAAGAGGAGAATGCCCGTCATAGCCTTGGCCGTAATCTCTCGCGTTCGCGTAGCATCAACCTCTTCCAGGGAGGGCTCCGGTGCCTCTCTAACGCCTCCTTGACTCGACATGTCTTGGGGCTTACCCATCGGACCGCCGTTAATGTTCGGATTGCTGCCCCTACCCATTCCGGGAGGCATCTGTTGAGGCTGCTGTGTCACTATCGCCGTCACGTTGACTAGGATTGGTCGCAAGAGCACAATGACCAGAGATTGGAGATGAGGCAATGCATCACGCTGCACGTCGTTAGTCAGGGCTGTCAAAAATCAAGCGGGCACTCACGTAAAACTTTTCCACCGCAATCAATCGTTTCTTGTCCCTCTCACTCAGGCGCTCTGGTCGGGGCCCAAAGTCCACTTCAGGTTCGGTTACGCGGGGCATCTTCCCCATGTCCTCGCTCCTCTGTTCAGCCTTGATTTCCTTGAGGATTTCTTGCTCTTCAGGCGTCAGTTCACTGAGATCGAGGCCCTCAATCTCAGAGTCGTCGTCATCGTCTGTATCCCAACCACGCTCGAATTTTAGGAACCTCTCACGCTCATCCCACAGCTGCCGAGTTGCCCGAGTCATTCTGACGCGAGTCGAGAACAGCTCTCCGGCTTCCAAAATCGATGCTGGAATATCGCTTCCCTCCCACTTGCGCATAACCACAGCCTCGTTAAAGCCAGGTGGGAGTTTACCACCGGCACTGTTGCTCGTGGCGTCGAGAGGCGGATACATGAAAGGAAAGTTCTGATTCGTCTGGTAGTTCTGTTTCTTTCCTGCCTTGCCTCCAACTCCGGGCGATGGAGGGGGTGACGGTGCCGGAGTGGCAATGTGCACTGGCTGATCCAAGATGGACGTCCCTCCGCTCTGAACGTGCGGAGGAGCCGGAATGATACCGCTTGCGCCACTGATTCGAGACGACTGGTTGGGAAGAGGAGGCAGTAACGAAGTGTTCTCGTCTTCCAAGGGGATGAAATTCTGTGGTGGGATGTAGGCCGGGTATTTGGACGTGATTTCCTGTCGAAAGACGTGATAATCCAAGGGAGACGCAGTGATCTTTTCTTTTTCGTCACTCACGGTGTCGTTGGTCATTTCGCTGGTGGCCTTCTTGACCGACTCCAGTTCCTTTGAGCCGCCGAAGACGAGCAGGATGGATTTCCAGAAGAGTAGGAATATCTAGTCTTGTTAGTCGGGTCCAGCATAACGTGCGCTCTGCATACTTGAGTGTGCGGCATGACATTCTGTTCGTCCCACCGAAGTTTGGAAGTAGCTGTGAGCATGTAATCAACCAAGGGCGGATTGAGGTCCACTGTCAAATGTCAGCTTGTGGTACAGAGTGCGTTGTACCGACCTACAAAGCTTCCCATACGTGGGAGACATATCGTCCGGGTCGTTGAGGGTTTCTTGAATAGCAATATACATGATGGTCATTAGGTTCAGTAACTCATCCTGGGCTTCCTGGAGGTTGCCGTGTTGTCCTTGAGGATCGCCAGACCTACGAATATCAGCACGTGCATCTTCACGGCAGAAAAGGGCATACCAATGCACTTCGAAGCTGTTTTTCAGCGCCGTCCAGACAACAGGCAATCCCTCCAACGAGGAGAGACATTCCACGCCAGCTCTAATGGCCTTTAGCTGAGAACGGCTCGCAACAGTCCTGTTGTCTCCAGGAGTGGCATTCGGCATGGCCGTGTCGCCCCATCGTCCCAGGACCAGGTATAGGAGCTTCCCGATGGAAGCCGACCGCAGGGCGGTATCGTTGGATTGCACGCCGGCGATGGCGGCCTGGATAAACCTCGTACGCATATCGTTGGTAGCATCGTCCCAAGCGTGCTCGGCGTGGAAGTCATGCTGCCAGTGCCACTCAAAGGCCCGTTGAGCCGAGTTAAGTCTTATCCATTGCCAGAACTGGTAGACGAACCACTCGTCAATCTCCTCAGCGTGCGGGCCAACGTCGGCGTACTCGAAGTCGTAGGCGACAGGGTCTGCGCGGTTGAACTCGGCCACGATACGGCGAAGCTGCAGCAACGAGAGCGAGTCGTTTGGGTTCGGGGCCGGGGCCGGGGCCTGGCCGTTAGCCTGCGGCGGCGGCGGAGCCATGGGCGCTGAGGGAGGAGGAGCCGTCACCAGGGCGTTGCGCTGGAAGAGCGGTCTTTGAGGGGGAGGCGGCGCGGGGACCGGGGGGAGCTCGGTGTTTTCGTGTTCGGGGGACGGTTCGGCCACTTCGCCCGTGTCGGCGACATCTTGTATGGGCGGAGCTGGCTCGACGCCGTCTTCTTGGGGCTGCGAGGCCCACGAATCGCTCATTGCCGGGTCAGTTCGTGCGTGGCGGCTCGATAGCGACCGTGGTCTCGATGGCGGTGGTAGCTCCGGATACCTGGCGAGGTACGCGACGAGAAGCTTCGGCGATGGAGCTGTCTGGCTGGCAGTTTGCTCACTACCCCTCCAATCTTGATTGCGGGGTCAGCGTCTATTCCATGCTGGTGCGCATTGCTCCGGCAAAGGAAAAAGCACACGTCGTTTTGGTTTTCAACCTTCGAATCGCTGCCGTCGCGTGGCTCGTGGTTGGCTTGTTGTGGTGGTGGGTAGACGCAGTCTTGTGTGTGGTGCCGATGCTCATTGGTGGTCCAGGCGCTTAGAAGCACAAGGCTTGGCAGGGTCTGAAGGTGGGATAGCTGGGGATGGATACGGATCGATAGCGATGTTGATGCTTGGTCTGCGTTATGCACAGTGTCAACAAATGTGTTTTATAACCGGCGCACTGTTTGTCTCTCCTGCCTGCTGAGGCGCCGTAAACAGTGAGGAGGCTCTTTCATCCACTGTGCATTGCTCCTTCTCAGACGGACCATTATAGTTAAAACAAAGCGAGTGCAAGCGCTCGATCAAGAGTATCTTACGTCAAAAAGAAGACAGACTTGAAGTGTTTATTCCAATTCAGCTTCTTTTGGCAAGCATCGGTGAGCAGCTACTCAGAGCCATCAGAGTCAGCGCCATCGCCGCCATTCCCCGCTGCCTTGGCCTCCTTATTCTTGGCCCTCTTCCTCAGCTTCTTTACCCGGTTGAGCCTCTTCTTCTTCTCCTTCAAGTGCTCCTCCTTCTCCGCCACCTTTTGCGTCTCCGCCCGCTGCTTCGCCTCCTTCTGCCTAGCCCTCCTTCTCAGCGAAATCCGCTGCTTCTTGCCAGGCCTCCGCTTCTTGGCAGCTTTATCTGTTGGTCCTGAAGGGCCCGGTTCCCGCTTGCGCGTGATGGCTATATTCGTCACCTTCCACGGCAGCTCGAGACCCCAGCTCCGATCCTTGGATCGCGCCAGCACGTCTTCCCCGCTGACCGCCGCCACGGCGTACTGATGCCTTTGTGCATCGGACAGGGCCGTGACCACGTAGTAAGATAGAGGCCGTTTGGTTGTGAATGTGCCGTCGCCCGCGGGCGAGACGTCTTCCTCCAGGACAATCTTCTGGGCGGGCCTTGCGTTGCTAAACATGCGAAACGCAAATTCCTCGGCTTCCTCCACGGCATCATCTTCAGGCTCGTCTACAGGCTGCGGTCCTGGATGAGGCTCCTTTGCTACCACCACGGCCTCTGGTTGCACATAGCTTTCGGTGATGCCAAGCGATCTCGCAATCTGTGCATTGAGCCTCGCCTGCCATTCCGCGTCATAGACTTCGTCATCAGTCTCGCTGGCCGATTCATTGGAGGCATCCAGCTCTGCCCGTCGAACTCTGAGGAATCGTGTCAGCACTTCGTATTTCGGACGTCTTGCTCGACTCCATTGGCGAACCTCTTGGCCTGTGGCACCTCGAACATGGCAGCTCTCCAACCTCTCGGCTTTCGGAGGAATCTATGTTTAGAAGGGGAATGGGTTTTGGTGGGATGGCGACCGGAGAAAGAGAGGGCAGTGAAAACCGCCGTCGAGGTAGTATTATCGAGATTGGCAGATTGGATGGATTTTGGGCCTGGTGGGACTGGATGAGGTCGTAGTCAGCCCATGCGGTAACAGGCACAGGCTACAGCCGACAGCCTTGCAGGTGGCGACTTTGAGACCGAACTCCGACGGGTCCGAGACGAAAATGAAGTGATAGAGCAAGAGAGAGCTACGGCAAGTCTCGTTTTGGGTTGCGTGTGAGGCTGTTGGTTGTGGAACGAATGCAGATGGATTGGAAAATGAAGCCGGCGAGCGCAGACTCGCACTGGCTCTTGATTGGCACGTGCCAAGTATTCAAGCTACCAAAGCTCCACCCACGCAGCAGATTCTGTAACAAACAAGAGTTCCAGAGACCACCACACTCACTTACTTCGTATCAACGCATAGAAGCCCAGAATGCTTCCATCTTTACGTCGTATTGACCTGCTGTATTATGCCTCCAGTAAGCGAATATACCTCTCCACTGCCGGTTCCGACCTTTGAGCCACGTTTCTAGACGTCGTTAGTGGAACTGAAAAAGCTCGTGCCAGAAATACCAGATGAGAATATGTCACTGCCAACCTCCATCTAACACCCACAAAGCAGCTATTAACCTGTTAATATCAATGTCCAGTTCAGCTGAGGACGGCAGCTTCTCTCTCCAGACTAGCTACTGCGAGTACCGTCACCATTGATTAATTTATCGCTGGGCACGATGCAACCCAAGAAATTTCACATACAAAAAGTCCAAGTGCTTATCTTATCACGCGTGGCCTTTGTCTTTTTTCTCTCCGACATTTCAACGTCCGGGGTCTCTTCCTCACAACACCATGTGAGGATGTGACGGACGGCCTTGTCGAATCGACAAGGTTCATACACACAAGATGTGCCACTATGAGGGCAAAGAAAAGGAAGTAAGTTAAATCAGCCTTTGGTCTTGTCTCTCGTGCCAACTTACGCGGAGACACACGCAAGTCCCTTCGCAAACTGGCTGCACCGACTGGTCAGCCAAGATCCCTTCGCTTTTCACATCTCTCGGCCGGTGGCCTCACTCAACTCGGCCCGCCGCCGTCGACCCACGGAACCATTGGATCGTAGTTCCCCTCGTCGTCGTGTCATTGTAATTTCCAATCCCCACGCCTCGGCCTCCCAACTCCACGAATCCTACCTCAATATTATTATTGCTATTAGTGGCCAACCAGAAATAAACTATTTTCACGAGCTGCCTGTTCCGAACCTTACGGACATTGGTTGGTGCCGTCACCTGGCACATATTAACCCCATGGCCCTCCAACTCGGAATGCCTCCTTTCACTCCCTCTTCACGGTACAGCCCCTCACGATACATCCTTATCACGGCACATCTCGTCTTCTTCAAATCTCTTCGCTATTATCTTATCTCATAAGCTGTTACTGCGTTGCCCAAAGAGCGCAACCATTAAATATCACGACAAGCATACGCCGTACTATACCCGTCAGCCGCTGCCATATATCATATTAGAACAAACGGAAATGCAACGAGAGTCGACACGAGACCGCCATCCAAAGACAAATTATGCCACCCAGACAAAGGAAACCCATCCAGCAAGGAGACAAGAAATGAAAAATGAAAACCAGTCGTCGTCGGTTTCCCCAACACAATGCCTGCCCAGCCTTGACGACAATTCTGGACCGCATCATTGTCCTTTCTGAGCTCAAAACTCCGACAAAGCAGCATCGTATGTATGCTTCCGGCTTCCAATCCGGCCAGCCAGCGCCTTCCTCCTTCATCCATCGTCCACTCTCGCGAAAGGTTGAGAAACGTTGAGTCCTTGCTCGGTGACGAAGCAGCCACTTGGCATACCATCACCAAACTCCATGATGCTGACCCCTAGGGCCTTTTCCCATCACGTTATCCGCCATTCCAGAACCTCTTCCAAGTCCGTCTACCTTTCCATCCTCATGCTACCATGGTTTTTCCCGGAACCGATTAACAAAAAATAATCATCCAAACACCGACCGTGAAATCCAGCAAATATTCTACAAGCTCACCAACGTAAAGGAAAAGTTCACTAGAGCTTCAATCATGTCGAACTAAGATCATGACTTCGTGGAGAGGCATACATGATGCCTTCGTTTCCGATATTAGGGAAGTTGGTTGTGGTGCCTAGTTTCCACTCCATGAATACTGGTTCATGGCATCAAAGGACCCTCGGGGTCCTCCGTTGTAGACCGAGGGACCTTGGCTTTGGCCCTGAGTCGACTCGGCCTTGATGGTTGGCGAAGATCCAGCAGTTGTGGTTTTGTATTGGTCTTGCTGAAACCCATACGATCGTCCGTCGTGATTCGCATACGCAACCGTCGAGGCAGGCTCAGCAGCCGTCGTTGTCCAAGTGGTCGCTGGCGGGTAGTAGTCTCGGGCAGGTGGTGCTGCGCTGGCGGCAGGTTCCGGGTTATATCCTCCCTGTGTTGCTTCGCCCGGGCTAGGGTTGACTGGTGCGTACGATCCATATCGGTATTCCGGCGAGGCCTCGTTCGCAATGGAGCTCGCGCTCCGTATCGATGGGTGGCTCACGTGTCGGGGACTCTTGGATGGCCGTGGGTTGTCGACGTAACGGGGAATGCTGAGAGCGCTTTCGTGGCTGGGAAGTGGCGCGGTTGGGATAGGAACTTGGGAGGCCCCGGTCGTCGAGTGCACATATGTGTACTGCGAGCGGATGGGGGGTTGTGTTTGGTCTGTACCGACCAAGGACAGAGGGACGGAAGGCTCCATTGATGTCTGAAGGGGAAGCTCTTGTGGCTCAGCAGTAAAATTGGCTGCTCCAGTCATGGGCATCTTGGGAAACGCTTCGGCTCCCATGGTCGTCGCTGGGTAGTTCCCTGCACCCGATGAGGGGACTTGAGACATCGGGCTTGGAGAGTTCCAAGCTGGATAAGAGCTAGAGGGTTGGCGTTAGCGTGGTGTCCCAGCTTGCTTCATGTTGCAGACAGGATGCCCTCCCACGTCGACGCCAGGAGAACGGAGGAAACCACTCACTTGGATCTCAAAGACGCCAACTGCGTTCCTGGAAGTTTGGGCGCGCTAAACGTAAAAGCAGATCGAGGGAGTTGTCCATCGAGGCCCCTTGCTTTGGCATCATGCTGTTTCGCAGACAAGGCTCCGGCCACAACCCCCAGTCCGGTTTCAACAAGGGCCTGGCCGCGCGATCCTGCACTTGATCCGAGCAACGGGATCTCCTTTCTAGCCTGGAAGTTCCGAGGGCTACGGCCTCGCACCACAATAGGGGCTGTCGTCGATTCCGTCACGGCGACTTTGCTGCCGTTGGCAAGCGTTGCAATAACTTTCAGGTGCAACACAAAATGCTGTTGCAGCTCCTTTCGTCGTCCGTTGTTTGCTGTGGCTCTACACTCTTGTCAGCAATGAAACAGATGCAGAAGAGAGCACCAACGCACATCCTAAACTGTAGTCGGCGCCAGCCGATGGGATACACGGCATATTCCCCGTTAGCATCGGTCCCGTCTTCTTGGAAGGGGATCAGGGGAAGCGTCGGTGGCTCCTGATCCGGGGTCTGCGAGGTTTCTGGGGAGTTGGGGGGAGGAGTCTTCCACGGGATAACAATCAGGCGAACGGGGTTGCCGTCGACAGACTCGATGGCCGAAATAGTAACTTCCATTGTGTTGATGGCAACGGTTTCTCCAGACTCGGTGACGACGGATAGCTGACCTCTAGGCGTGATCAGTGATCCGCTGATTTGAAACAGATTTCTCCGGTAGCAAGTCAGTTCTGGTTGGCGAAGCGATCCGTCGGCTGTGCTCGAAGGCATCTCCGACAAGAAGAACATTCCGTGGAGCTGAGCCGACAGCTCCAGTTGATGGAGTCGTCCAGTCGCGTCGACAATGGTGTGCTTGTCTTGGGTCCTCTTGAAGGCCAGCAGCTTGTGGTCGTTGTTGACGGTCATCTTTGAGCCATCGTCGCGGAGATCCTGGACGATCTCCTGATACGCAGGGCCATCCGTATCGGCAAAGGGCCTCTTCAAAGTTGGGTAGCTGTGATGGGATGTGAGCTCTGGAGGCGGCGGTCTCTCGTACGCCTCCTGCTCTTCTTGAGGGTACCTGTATGGGTAGGAAGAATGGTCCATGTCGTGGTTGCTGGCAGGTCGCCCAGGGAGAGGCATAGCCGTGGAAGGGATTGTGTCTGGGACTCGGCTCGACATGTGGACTGGGTTGCCGTAGTTTGGCCACATGCTCGAGTGCGTCGAATGTCCTCTCAAATCTGCCATGGTGGCCGGGTATGCTGCCGTGGTCGTCATGAGAGCATGTCTCTGCGATTCTTCGCCGTCCCCCTTCAAAACTTGGCAAATTGTTGGATCAGTACCGTCGCCAACGTTGTGCCTCAAAGAGCATGGGGTCTTGGTTTGCGAGCGAGACCAAGACCTGGAGACTCTCCTAGATACGAAGCGCGGCCGGGGGAGATGATGTCTTCAGGAGGAATAGGAGGAAGGGAGAAGCCAAAGCATAAGGGATTCAAGGTTGCAGGCGAAAGTGTACTTGTATATGATGGAGGGTGCACTTAAGGGCGGCAGATGCCAATAGAGGGGAGTGTCTGATCAAATGTGCGGCACTGCTCCCGGGGTGGGGACTCTTCTCGACGAGGGGAGGTTTCGAGGTCCAGGCATAACAAGGACTTGGGTAGAGACTCTAGGTCGACCAGGCCTCACTGGCACTCGACGGAACCCCTCGACTCAGTGCAGCAGTGCCTACAGTACAGACAGCAGAAGGGCCTGGTCAGTTCAGTGGGTGCAGAAAAGCCAGTCCAGCGCATGTGGCCGTTCTGGGAAGGAGGACGGGGACTGGGAGGGGGCGGATCTGGATGAATAACAACGGGCTACCATAGTGCCATGCTTGGTGCTGGGGTTCGGGGTGGGTACCCTGCGGACGATTAGGAAAGGCCTGGAAACGAGGCCTTAGAAGACGGTGATATTCCACTTGTCGAGGGAGAGGAGGGTAAACGTGGGTGAGGCCAGGGATGAGCAACGTTGGGCGCCATCTTAGGGGTCGGCAGGTGGGTGCGTGATGGAGCTCGGACGAAGAAGCCATGCCCTGGAGTCTCACAGAGGTCAAAGGGGACAAAGTGCCGGGTACAGGCAGGTCGAGGAGGGAGGCAAAGACCAGGGCCGGAGGAGGGCTAGCAGGATTGAGTTGAAGACGTCCCAGACAAGCCCCGGTCGCCTTGACATCCCATCCTCGTCAGCGTCTACCGAGGGGTTCGGGACCCCCATGCTTGGTTGAGGCCAGCACCTGGTCGCCGGCCTTGTACTGTTGACCAAGCAGACGCGCTAGACTCTGGATGAAGCCATGCCAATGTGTAACAACATGCTGGGTATTGACTACTCAAGCCAAGGGAAGTAGGGATCAGATGGAGAGAGAGGCCGAGCAGCCATGTCGGTGGGGACACGGGGACCGTCTCTCGAGGGCCCGGAAGCCCCCCTCCCCCTTCAGGCGGCGCCCCACGGATAGCCAATCCCGGCCCCTGGCGGCGGACCGGGGATGCTTTCGAGAGAGAATCCTCCGACGTGTGCAAGAGGTCGCTGGCCCGCTAATTTCTAGAAGGCCGTTGGGTAGAGGACCAATTGGGAAAAGGGTGGCGAGGGAGACAAGTGAGAAAATATCCGCCCGCGAGAGACAAGAGCCGGGTGGGCAAGGAGAGAGGGCGCGTGTGCCTCGCGTGTGTGAGAGCCTGTGCTCTCAGACGAGATCCCTGTGGATGGGATAAGACGGAAGAATGTCTCATAGGACTGGATACTATAGCCAGGCGGCCGTTATGGCAATAAGTCGACCCAAGACGCGCCAGCAAAAGGTCGAGCAGAAGCCGTAATTAGGGCCTCCTTGGACGAAAAGTTGCATCGACTTGTTGGTCGTAACGAGACGAAAAGGAGAGGGCCCTTATTAGCTTATGCTTACTCGAAGGTCCAACGGCATTGACAAGTGGATGAAGGAGGGATGACGGGCTGACGGGTGTGAGGTGGAGTCGAGACAAACCAGACCCATGCCTTCCATTGCTCATCCTCACTGACCAGAAGGCCTCCATGGCAGTGACCAGCAGTAGTGACAGCAGCCGAGGGAGCAGCCATAGCACTTCCCACGGACCACATCAGGGCCTTTTCCTCTCCATTTCCACTACCTTGGGGGGAAGAGTCTGCGAGAGGGTGGATGACCAGAGGGGCCTCTCCCGAATTGGGCTCAGCGATGCAGCATGGCGAAATCGAATTGGGCTCGGAGTCTCGACGAATGCGGAGAGCATTGAGGCGATGGAATGCCCCGTTGAGCAAGGACGAGGGTCCGTGTCAGAAGAAAGCAGTGTCGCTGGCCATGTTGCTGTCCTCGCAGTTCTTGGTCGGAGTGAGTGATGCTATTGCAATGGATGAGAGCATAGTGCCCAACCGCGTCTATCCAAGGCAAGGCAACATGTCGAACTCTAAGGAAACAAAACAAAAAGAGCGGATCCATTGCCCCGGTGGCAGCCATCAATTTTCGTTCCTTAGCGGATCAGATCAGCACGCACGTACGCGATGAGGTGCTCTTGGGGAGTTACCGCGCTGTAGCTCGGGTCGTGAAGGGTCCTGACAGGCCTGAGACGGTCTGAGACGCACACACGCGAGAGACACGAGGGAGCGTGCCCAGGCGAGATCGTGAGGAGGGGGGGGGAAAGGCTCTGTCGGCGAGAGCTCCTGGGCGGGCGCGGGTTAGAGATGGCTTCAAGTCGCGCGTCGCATCGATGTCTCGCTTTGTCGTTGGTTGGTTCATTAGTGGGGCAGCCATGCCAGGGCGAACGAGGGCGGGCTATCCTGGACATTTCCATGGATGACCCATGGGCGAGTCTTGGCCACAAATGGCTAAGGCGCAAGTGGCCATGGCGAACAAGGCCGGACAAGGGCGAGAAATCAGACCAGGGTTGTCGAGTGTTTGGACAAAGAGTCAAGACGAGTCGCGACGAGAAAACGCAAGGGAGAGAAGATGACCGGGGTGTTGGATTAGAAGGAAAAGAGAAGCCGGATGGATGCAAAAATTAGGCAAACAAATGAATGCATGCATGCACAACAAACGTGGAAGGCTTAAACATGTCACACCTTCCTGACAAGTATTATGCTATCTCCGCGCCTCCCGTGTCCCGTCTTTCGATGGTCGGTCGTCGGTCGTCGGTCATCGGCGCTACTAGCTGCTTTGCCCTGCTTGCGTGCCTGCTATGTAGCACCTACCGCATGTCTCCATTGTGCTTGCCTCGACCTCAATTCCCATTTCAATTGCAATGGCAGGCACGATGGCGCGGGATGAGGTTGTGTGGCATTGGAAGTGGTCGACAGTTAGCAGCAAGAGCGGCCAGGGCCGTGCCCGAGTGGCGCCCTTTCCTCCCCTCCCCCCCCTCTTTCCCCTTGAGCCTTGGGTCAATGGGTCCCTCCTTTCTCAACGTTTCTCAACGGCCGCCACAATTCCCCTCAAACCGGTCAACTGGTGGTCAACTTTGGATCCCCACAGTGCCCCGCCACAGTTTCTCCAGAAGCACTTGCACCGTGAGAGGGAAAACAGCCCACCTCTGCTTCCCCGTTGCCTTTTTCGTCAAGCCCGCCTTTCGAAAGGGTGAGGTCGAGGGCCGAGGGACCTTAACCCCGTCCACAATTCAATTCCACGCAAAAAGTCACGGACCAAGATGCACAAACCACGACCACCATCAATTTCCTTCGCCCACGCCGCGCTCGCTCCTCTCTCTGGAATTGCTTGCATCCGTCCCTATCCGAATCCGAACAAATCCTCCTCAGCATCTCCCGTCCTCGCTCTGCTCCTCCAGGTTTCGCATGCGCGGGAGCCGGCCTCATGAGTAAACCTAATCGGCCATGCTGGACTTCCGCGATCGCGTGTTTTTGTCGTCAGCCTGCTTCAGGGCCCCAGGGGTCAATCCCAAAACCCTCCCGCCCGGTTTCCAAGCTAACGCCGACAATGGTGGCTGGCCCATGACTGTTCCATGACCGTATAGTAGTCCATGGTCGAAACACTTCCCCTCAGCAACGGGACTTGAACTGCACGAGGTACGCGAGGCTTTGGACTTTCCGGGATTCCAAGTCTGCCGGGATCCAGGTTCGACAGCAACCACACCAAGCTCTGCATTGTCCATCATATCGCGTTCATCGATGTGCTCATTCCATACCTAATTCAGAGCACAGGGCAGCCCTCAGTCAGTCGCAAACTCACCGGACACACGCACAAGCCCACCATTCCTGCAGACATCTTGGATTTGGACCAGTTACACACAGGCACTGCAACTTCACCCGGACTACACTGCACTCTCACGCACAAGTCGTCACTCTCACATGCTACCAGCGAGCCAAGACGAGAATTGGTCGCCGACAGCCCTCATCAATCACATCCTCCGGATCTCGTCGCGCTCTCTCCTCTTCCACCCACCCATGTTTCTAAAAGGAGACTCTTGCATCGCCTGCGACTCCTAAGCTCAGGCCCTTTTGGCCAGAAGCAAGCCCTGACAAAGACCTCAACTCCCACCGGTCCATCCTGATACGCCTACCCAGACGCCACCCGGACGGTAGTTCCTCTTCTCTCCTGTACGTCGCCTTGCGGGACCATCGATGTAACCATCCCTGGCGCTCACGGCGATTTTTTACAGATCTAACTGTCCACTGCGTCTGGTCTCATCGTAGCAAAGCAACCTTGGAATGGAGGCGGACAGTCTTCATGGCAACCGTCTGCTGTGTGTCGACCGTCGCAGAGTCGTTTCCCGGGATCCCCCCCTCCGGACTGGCTAGGGCCCCGGGCAGTCGACTTAGCCCTGAACCAGCTCTGGGCAAGCCCTAGGACAAGGGCTCATCGTCTTGACTATCACCGAACCCAGAGCGGACGAACTACCTACGTCTCCATCCTGAATCCCTTTCTCCGGGGATAGAGGCCATCTCTAGACTCTAGCCGCGCCATGGTAATTATTCGGGGACAGCACTCTGGGCAATTTGCAAAAGTCGCGCGGATCCGCGACAGACGTTCCGAGTCGGGGATGCTCGCGATTATTTTTGCAGGCTCTGGCCGAGATTATGTTTCGCGCACCCATGGTCTTAGGCCACCAACCCAACATATATCAAAATTCTGCTATGACCTCCAGCAGTCAACGAGGCGCCGTCCTGATTGGCCGTTGGCTAAACGGCGCTGCAGGTGCATATGCGTTAGGGGGCAACTTCTGAGCACGCATCCATGCTCACGCGCCAATTGCCAGCATTTCGAGCAGCAATTAGGCCACGCCAACGCTCAAGAGCCGCACTAAAGACTGGCCGTTGTGCTCGGGCCGTTGTGGGCTGTATTGATGGCTGCAATTGCATCCAAGTTGTCCTGTTCCTTTTACAATTCCAGCTCTCACGGCAACTTCGACATTGCATCAAAGACACAGAAGCCACGGCAGATGCCGTCCACACCATCCGAACCGAGTAACGACTTGATCTGACGGGCCACTGTGACAAACCGTCGCTGCCGACGAGTCCCGCCCCTTGTTCACAACGTCCACTTTTGTCCGGGGTCCGGGGCGAGTCACCTTTCAACAGGCTCTGGCCAGGCCCGCCCCAAGACCCGCTGCTCCGGCCGGTAGACCCTTTTCGGACGACGATCTCCGTGCAGGAGTCTTGTGCGTTCAGAGGCTTGACTCGGTTGGGGCAGTGGCCTCTTGTCTTCGTCAGTTGCCTAGGCTCGAATGCTCGAAGGGCGGCGGCCGAAGGGCTTAAGGCCGGCTCTTTTGGGGCCCCTTGTGGACACAAGAGACAAGATTCGGGGCCAGATTCATCTGACAAGTCCCGTTCGGCAATGGCTGCAAACTATGGCTTTATGCACTGCATAACCCATGGTAGTGCGAGATGATGCAAACATCTGCGAATCATGGTTATCTACCCGTCGCTCTAGTTTCCACGACTAGGTCTCGAGCGAGCAAAACATTTGTTGATCGGCTATCTACCTGGTTTACCTTTCAACCACCGGGAGTCTCAGGTGCATCATCCAAAAACAGCTTTACCGCGTTTGGCCGTGTAATCGGACGATTTCTTCTCCTCTGACGTTTCGAATTAGCCGAAGAGGAACCAGCTTCAGGAATTCACCACGACGGCTCGGCCTTCGTCCTTGGGGGAGGTCCTCTCGACGGGGACAAACAAAGAAACGAGGAAACATCAAACGAAACGTTGACTTTCCCCTATCCCCTCGCTTCCCCCTAAAGGTCCCCCCGATCGGCCTCCTTGTCGGGTTAGGTCAGTCTCCTCTCTCTCCTCCCCTCCAAGGATCGACTCTGCAGGGGGGAGCTAAGGATCAAAGACTCTTTGTTTTTTTGTTCTTGACTCGCCCGGCAATAATATCACAACCATTATGCCGCTCATCATCAATTTGGGTCCGAATCTCTCGGATTATCAGACCACTCAGACCAGTAGTCAAGATCGAAATATCGCTTGCATCGCAGACGAACTAGGCGTCATTTCCCCAACGTATGCAGCCTTGAGGAGAAGGGATGGTCCTTGTTTTCGCAACTAGTCGGCTATGAGTAATGGAATGTCGCGCACCGACAATCCCTACCGTTCCTCTCTGCCGCTCTGCAGCTCAAAATTAGCTTCCAAAACCCAAAATAGCTTCGGCCACATGGCATGATGGCACCGTCGCCATATCGTCGTCGGCAGATGGTTTCTGGCCGACTATCTGAGACGGGGAAGATGTCATTGTTCTCTCAACATGCATACCGCCTAGGGCCTATCGCGGCGGCACGAAGCCTCGACGACTCGCGACCAACCAGACGAGTCATCTTTGCCGCTCAGCGGTTCAACACACCGATATGGGGCTATCGCACCCTCTTCTGGACGGATATCGGACACATGGACAGGCCAAGCACTGGACGGGTCCGCAGAAATGGCCACAAGATGCGGCCGTGCATGCGTATTGGGGTCTCGGACACCCATGGCGATAGGTTCGCTCTGAGGCTTGGCTTTGCTTTGCTTTGCAGAGCGAACAAGAGGTGCTGCTCTCTGTGCAAGGATGCTCGATGTCGTTACAATGCGGACTAATTTCTTTGTGAGCACGCCCAGCTCAATATTCCACCACAATATCACAGCCTTTTCCGACTGTCAAAGCTGCGAAAGGGGGCAACGGGACTCGGGATATTCATTTCGAATCCTTCAACGTCTTACAGGACTAGGGAGCATATCCCGTGGCGCCCTTTGCCCTCCCTTGGTGGATAGGAGGTTGGAAGGCCCGATTCGGCAATAGCCGGCCTTCCCCGGCTTCTCTGAAGCCATGGAGACTTTCCTCTTGACTCGTTGCGAGAGCCAGATGATGCATCCAATCGCGCTCGTCATCTGCAGCCGTCAGCCCAGACCGGCCAGTGCCGTTAAGCCCAAACCGTCTATGGAAGCTCATCGGATAGCCGCCTCGCACCCTCACCCTCTCGCTCAGAAGAGGGCGGGGTCCGAGCCAAGGGTAGCTGCATCGTGACGGCTGCGTGAAGACGACTCTGATGAGGCCTTGGTGAGAGCCATTGTTTCATATGGGCGAGCAATCACGCTGCCTGCATCATCGGGATAAGCATGATGCAGTCTTGTTTTCGCCTTGCGTCGAGAACCGTTTACATACGAGCGCGCGACGGGAGAAAACCCAATCTTTTCGTCACCTACATTATCACATCTCCGCAGTCGAAGGATGCCCACGTCTTCCGAGGACGGACGGCGCGGACTACCCGGAAGTCGACGCAAGAGACGACACCCGGAGCTCCTGGGACAACTTTGACCATCTCACCACGAATACCCTAGACATCGAACCTAGGTCAAACAGTTCCCCTACATGCTGTCAAGACGGAGTCGCAGTGGCGAGGGAGCTGACAGTCCATCCCCACCCCTCGACATCACCGAGCATTGTCATGGTGGAGGTGGTGGTGCAACACGTTCATCCATCAAGTCGGTTACACACATAGTCAGCGCCGCCGTACAGCACAGTACAAGCCGTTGCTGTGCGAGAGTGGGAACGTGTTGGTTTCGTGATGATGCTGCAAGACACCTCGTGTCGGCTCTGCCCTTTCTGCCGCTCGCAGCAGGCCAAGCAGGCCACATAGAGTTGGCCTCGGTTTCCGGCCTTGGCCATGCGCGATTAGGGGACTCTCAGACGGCATCGAAGGGCCAGTTCTCAGCACCTTGTCATTAGTTCGCCGGCCTTGCATATGGCAAATTCGCCTGCGACCGCCCCAGTCACATGCTGGATCGACGGCGAGAGGGGAAGGACATTCACTTCTTCTGCCACGATTTAGGACGGCTGATGGGTCAGCAATGACTCTCCCGTCATGTCAAGGAAGAGCGGATTGGGGGGAATCCATATGCAGGCTGCGAATGCACGGCGCTGCACCGGACGGCAACACGCACGCCACAAGCAGCACGGTGGATGGTTTCATGCAAGTCGAAATGGCAAACAAACCCAAGACGGAAGGGGATCGTCACCACTACTTCGGATCTTTTGTCGTCGGGAGTTGTCAGAACCCATGCGCGCCGCCACTTTCTCGACTCCTCTCTTTTCCCAACCACCCTCTCTCTGGCTTTTCTTTTTCTTTTTGCTTCTCCCTTGCTTGCTTACACTTCCCACAGAAGACGCCGTCGCCGCCACCGCCGCGCATTTGCATTCGATGGGCGGGGTGAAAAAAGAGGGCTCTCCTTGGGACGGCGAATGGGTTGCTTCTCGTGGGCAGGAAACAGGTGGGTAGTAGCCGTAGTGTGTGTCAACTTGGGGCTGCCTGCTGGAAGACGGCAGCCACACACAGGCAGACGCACACATGCACTCACGCACACACACACAAGGCCACGCATGTCAGCTTTGGCTCCGGGGGTTTGCCTTGTGGTGGTCTGGTCTGGGGTCCAGTCAAACATCGCGCCCCGAGTCCGCAGCAAGCGAAAGACGCAGTCACTTTCGCCGTGCAGCTGCGGGAGACGGAAGACAGAGGCAGGCAGAGAAGACAGACAGACAGAAGGAGGGGATGGGAGGGAGGGAGGGGTGGTCCTTCACAAGTGAGGCGAAACAAACAGACCAGAAGGGAGGGGGGTTGACTCGGCGGCCGCAGCTTTGACCGGCCGGGGGGGGGGGGCTGCTTCTTGCTTGGCTTTCGCTGCACTCGGCCGTGTGAGTGATATCTCGACAACGACCGGTCTGTGTAACCCCGTTGTTTGCTGCATCTCGATGTTCTGGGCTTCTTTTCTACGTCAAACCCCGCTGTCATGCCTTTTTCCCCGTTTGTTCCAAGACCCTGACCGTGTGGCACATTTTGACAAAGTCGACGACAACTGCCCGAGGCCGGTCTGCAAGAGGAGGGGGATTGACTGCTGCAAAGCACCACACACACACACGCACGCACACACACCAGTATGTATTCGTACACACATCCTTCACCCCCAAAGCTGGTATCCGGTTTGGGGGTTGAGAGAAGCGGATGAAGTCAACTATGGATGTGCCTGCCGATGACTGTAGCGAAGGACCATGGCTGACACACACAGTTTCTCTCTCATAGTGGTCAAGGTATGTATGTATGTACGTTCGTCTAAACAAGGAAGAAATGTTGCCAGTCTAACTACATATCGGCGTGCGTACATGATATTGTTTTTCCCTTTACCCTCCTCTTCCTTGCAAGAAGAAGAAAAGGGCTTGTCTGCTTACAGTACATTTGCCCTTCCCACACACCAGGTTTACATACGCCTCACAGCAGCAGCAAAGTAGCCCCGGACCATCATCAACCCCGCATCCCGTCGTTCGGCACCTTCGTCATTGGATTACCCAATTATCGCCATCGTCGTCGTCCGAGTCGCCGTCGACTTCGTCCTCGGCATCGATGAGAGCCATCTGCACGAATCGACGCACCCACGCTTCCTGCGCCGGGTCAAGGCCTGCACCGTTGTTGTGTGCTACATCCGGTGGCTGCTGTTGTTGCTGCTGCTGTTGTTGTTGTTGCTGTGGTCGCTGATTCTGCCGCTGTCGATTGGCCGCGCCTCCCGCACCACCACCTCGAGCTGCTGGTGCTGGTGCTTCTTGGCCTCCTCCTCCTCCTCTTCCTCGGGCCCCGGCTCCTGCCCCTCCCCGACCACCCCCTCTTCCTCCCCGACCACGTCCTTGGTTTCCCCGGTGTGGCCCATGTGCTCGGAACGCAGGCTGAGGGGCATCTGGCGCAGCCGGCGGAACCGGCCGGTGGCCGTTGCGGCCGTCCCGGAGCTGGTTGTCAACGAGCCGGAGCACGAGAGGCGCCTCGCGAGCGACGGCGACTGCCTGGCCAGGGGGGTTATGCTGGTTGTTGTTGTTGATTACTTGGTCATTATTGTTGGCATTGTTGGCGTTATTGCCGCGGTTGGCACGGTTGTTTTCGTTTATCACATCGTCTTCTTCGTCATCGGACGGCAAATCCAGATCCTCCACGTCAACTTCACCCGCAGGCTGGTTCGCAACCGGCCCGCCCCCGCCCACGAACCCAAGACCGACGTTGTCGCCGTCGCCGCCCTCGAGCTCCCACAGGCGCATGTAGCAGCTCGTGACCTTGCCGTCGGGCTGAGTGTTGTAGTGGCGGTACGGGTTGGCCGGGTCGAGCCAGGCCGAGCACAGGTAGCAAAAGTGCGTATCGCAGCGCGAGCAAATCATGTGGTTGCAGCCGTGAGTCTTTTGCGCGGGGGCGTTGCACGTCGGGCACGGGCTGGTGTGAAGCTGTAGATACTCGAGCGAGGCCTGCTCCTCCTCGCTGAGCTCGCCCTTCTTGCGCGGGGGCTGGCACCGCACAAACTCGCCGTGCCACGACTGGAGGCAGCGCGCGCAAAAGGCAAAGCCGCAGTCCTCGCAGACGGACAAGAGGTCGGCCGGGTTGAAGGCCTTGGTCTTCTTCTTGGACTTGCCGCCGCCTCCGTCTTTTG
The DNA here is from genome assembly GCA_911649645.1 of Thelonectria discophora. Taxonomy (NCBI): domain Eukaryota; kingdom Fungi; phylum Ascomycota; class Sordariomycetes; order Hypocreales; family Nectriaceae; genus Thelonectria; species Thelonectria discophora. The sequence goes on along the minus strand of CAJVRK010000022.1, from coordinate 1,064,020 downwards.
TTTCGTCGTCGTCTCCCTCTTGATGCTCCGGGTCCGACTCGACGTCGGAGCCGTCCACAAAGTCGAGCCCGTCAGGCTTCTTGTGGCGCTTGGAACGAGCCGCACCGTTGCACCAGGAACGGGGGCAGTAGATGGTGTTCTTGTCCGACTCGAGCTCCGTCTTGTACTTGAGCGTGACGTAGCGCTTGACGACGTCCTCGGACAGGCCGATCTGCAGGAGCTCGCTGGGGCTGACGGCCACCTTGAGCTTCTTCGTGACCTTTTCCCGCGAGCGATCCTTGGCGCAGTTAGGAGCCAGGCACCGGATCGTCTGCAGGTTTCCCTCCTTGATGCTGTCGTTGTAAAAGTCCTGTAAACACTGAAGGCAGAAGATGTGGCCGCAGTCGAGCATCTTGTGGCACGTCGTACCCTTTTTCGGATCTGCGTAACTGGTCAGTGATGTGTAACCATGAGAGGAAAGATGTGGAAACTCACCTAGACACACGCCGCACTCGAACGTCTCCTTCTCAAAGGCCGCCTTCTTGGCCTTGATGTCGTAGTCCAGCACGGCGAGCTTGTGCTCGGGATCCATCCTTAGGGTCCCCTCGGGGGTGATTGTGCCGAACACGTCCTCAGCGGCGCGCTGCACGTGGTCGATGTAGGTGAAAGCCACCATGTCGCGGCCAATCTCGTCCCACAGGCGGAGGCCGTCGTCCTCGAGCCGGCGGAGCGTGGCGGCGTCGAGCCACGGCGGGCGGGCCGACACGGAGACGTCTGGCGGGGAGTCTGCGGGATAGCCCTCGGGGAGGCGGATGCGGAGGCAGAGGGAGGGGAGGTGCGAGACGTTTAGGGAGTCTACTGCTTCTACTTGCTGCTGCGGCTGTTGTTGCGGCTGCTGCTCCTCCGCGGCGGGAAACGTGACCGTCACGGGGCCGGCGGGCTCGACGGGCACGTCAATCTCAAAGGTGAAGGGGTCCTGGGCGAGTGGGCGGCGGATCTCGGGGTAGATGGCCTCGAGGGAGCCGAGCTCGACCTCGCGGAGGTGGTCGCTATCGTCGGCCATGATAGTTGGGGGAGGGGTTGGTGAGCGGGAACGTGGTGTTGCGGGTGGCGGAGTTCATCATCCGGGTCAAGGCGAGAGTTTTTTTCTCGAGTTTTTTTCTTCTTCCCTTGCGCAAGCAGTCGTTGTCATGACCGTCCAGAGCACATGTTCATCGCTGGTGGAAGCATCCGGGATGGAGAGCGTGAAGAGGAAGACCAAAAGCCGAGAAGACGCCGCGCGAGTGCCGATGAGAAATCGGGGTGAGAGACTTGGTCCACTTGGAGTTTGTCCTGAGAGGAGGGAAGAATTCAAGTCCCTTGGAAAATGTTGCAATAGGACGCGCAAAAGGAGTCACCTTTAGTAGAACGAGATTCCTCTCTCTTTTCTTCGTGATACCAACACGTTTCTGTCGGGGAAGCCCGATGACTCTTTCGCCGTGCGTGCGGTTTCGAGACGGGAAGGAAGATGCTCCAGGTGGATTCGCTGGAGGTTTTGACGAGTGGGCGTGGGTTGGTTGGGGGCAGATTGGAACCGGTGTCTAGGCCGTAACGGGGGTGACAATATATGACCCAGCATGTGCGCTTCTCACCCAGACGGGTGTCGTTCTTCGCCAAGGATCCCCCCCCCACGGGTTCAAACGCCACCTCTCAGCTTTTGCCCAAGCCACACCTCTTCGATCGTGAAAACGACATCATCATCCACTCTTTTGGAGAGCATACAGGACCACACAGCAACAAACCCCGCGAACCCGAAGCGTAACCCCCCGGCGACCTTGACCTGTCGCCCGCCAAACGATAGACGCTCGCTTTGGGCGCGGGTTCGACTTTGCTTTCGAACCCTCAACGCAGCCGCAGGACACCCTCCACAGCATGTATCGCTGAAACTACCTTGCCTGCTCGAAATCGGTCCCCCCTCGGCTTCAATACCCTTCGCCCATCATGGACGACACCGCGTCTCTCGCGTCCCTCTCCGTCACGCACGTCTTCTACGTACGCCTCTCCTCTCCCGCCCTCTCAACAACATCACCCCTCTAACACTTCTCTGTGTTCCCAGGACCCAAACGACCACGTCTCCCTCGCATGCGCCTACCTCGCCCTCGTCCCGCAAGCCCTCTGCATCGTCTACGCCACCCTCGTCCTCTTCACGCGCGAGGCCGAAATCGCCCTCATGTTTACCGGTCAGCTGGCCTGCGAAGGCCTCAACTTTGCCCTCAAGCGCCTCATCAAGGAAGACCGCCCGCGTCGCATCCACGGAAAAGGGTACGGCATGCCGTCGTCGCACGCGCAGTTCCTCGCCTTTTGGAGCGTGTCCCTGGCTCTCTTCCTGCTCGTTCGGCACCGGCCGCCGACCATTTCTTCACGCAGAACCTCGAGCAGCAGCAGCCACCACCCCTGGTCCCTCCCCGAACGCGCCCTCGTCAGCGCCGCCGCTGTGCTCCTCGCCGCCGCCACTGCCTGGAGCCGCATCTACCTCGCGTACCACACCCCCCGCCAGGTCGCCGTTGGTTGCGCCGCCGGCGTGCTCAGCGCCCTGGCTTGGTTCGCCGTCACCGCCATCGCCCGCGACCTCGGCCTGCTGCGCTGGGCCCTCGACACCCCGCTGGCCCGCGCCCTGCGCGTGCGCGACCTCGCCGTCCAGGAGGACATGTGCCAGGCCGGCTGGGAGAAGTGGGAGGAGAAGCGCGCCGAGGCGGCTGCCAAGAAGCAGTGAAATGCTTTCAATATATGGATAGAAGAGAACAAATGGCGTTTAGTTGTGTCTTGGGGGGAATAGGCGCATGTAGGTACTTCCAGTGACTTTGGCGTTGATATGGGAGTTGATACATCTTCTAACCGTGCTTGCTTGACATGGTGACCAGTAGTCGTGATGACTAGTTGTCTTTACCTTAACAGGGCGAATATAGGTGACCCAAATCCAAGAGCACTGAAACAGATGATGAAATCCATGCCTCGTGGAGGCGCTTCATTTCTACCTAAGCCAGTTATCTACTCCTATCCCTCCATATCCCCGCAAGAAAGTTCTTTTCCTTCACTGCCCTATCCATCCCTCCCAAAACCCATCATATCAAAGTACACGAAAAAAATCACCGCAAGGTCATAAAGATCATAAAAAAGCCCTAGCAACCCGGTCGAATCTGTCAAACATATCAAGACAAGTGCCCGCCAAAAAGAAAAAAGTACCAAGAAAAATATGAACAAGAGAATGACTTTAGATCTTATTAGATCCAGTCCTCTCGAATCACCTCCGGACCCGCTCGAGAACCTTGCCGACTATGCGGTGCCCTCGAACTCACGCTCGGGTTCTTCGACCTGTGCGAGGTCCTTGAGGTGCTTCGAGAGTGATGCAGCCTCGTGACGGGCGGGCTATACACATCCGGGCTCAGCGTCACGGCCTCGTCCTTGTGCGTCTTGCGAGAGGGAACGGGAGGGAGGACCTTGTTCCGCTGCTCTTCCTCAATGGCCTCCTCATCTGGGAGGGTGATGACTGTGATCCCCAGAGGACTTGGTTTCTTGGAGGAGAGCGCCACGGGCATCAAGGGGTAGTCGTAGTCCTGAACCTTTGTAGTTTCTCCAGGGAATGTGGCAGTGGGTGGCGGCATGTCGCCGAGGTTGGATAAGCGAAGGCCAATCTGCACAGTGGCCGAAGACACCATTGAGGAGCCTCGCTGGTGATGCATTTCTGTGGGATCATGGATTTGAGGTGGTGCAAGGAGATTGTCTGTCGAGTGTATGGGCGTGTCTTCTTGTGGTGGAGGGGGGGCATATGTGCTGGTAGGAAGGATAAACTGGGACTTTGGCAGAAGGGGAGTCTCAACTGCCACTGGCATTTTGTAGTGCCAGCCCTTCTTGAGCGACTTTAGCGTCGACTTTCTGGACACGCGAGCAGGCTCGGGTGACGTGGGGAGGTTCAGGGGTGGGTAGATGATGCCGAGGCTTGGGACGCGAAGACTTCCGCTCTGAGGAGCGTCGAGCCCTCGCATCATGTCGAGAGTGTCAGGGGTAGAAATAGCCTCGCCGGGGAGTGACCTCCGAGTTCCATCGGGAGGGGAGATGGGCTGAGCAATCTGAAGGCCAAAGTCGAAGTTGCTTGAGCCTCCATCGTCAAAGCCCTTCTCAAAGGGTCGCGGCTCAATGCCGTCCCAATCATTGGGGCCAATTGTAGTTGTTCTACTCGATCGAAGGAAGAGGTAGAGGCTGCCCGTCAACAGACCCGAGAGGTTGACGACGACAGCTGCAACCATGGACGAGTTGAGCGTTGATGGGCTATCGGGGTCGCGGAAGGAAACGTTGAAGAAAAAAGGGATCACGACCGTCTTGTTGAGTCAGCACGGTCCAGGATATTATAACGATTTACTCACATTGGAGACGATGGCAGCGACGAGGAAGTAAACCATGCGCGAAGCTTCGACTCGTTCCATGGGGCCAAGGTTGGTCGCCTTCATCAGTCGAAAGAAGACGATGCCCGCTGCGATGCACAAGACGACAACAATGACAATGAGGAGTGCAAAGCATGCCAATTGGTAGGGTCGCAAATACCAGACGAGGCAGGCAAAGCAAAAGTTGGGCGGCAGCATCGCAAACGTAATGGCAAAGGCTATCAGCAGACTCAGGCCGACAACGCCGAGGCAGATCAATGTGTTCCATCTCCCTCGAGCCGGGAATGGGCGTCGCCTCAGGGCTCGGATTGCCAATTCAAGCCCAAAGGCTACCTGGAGAAAGGGAGTGATGAAGAATGCTGCAACGAGTTAGCAAGCCGGCAATTGAGAAGCAAAAGCACCGTACCTGGTAACATAAACTGGGAGATTCGAGTGCACCCAAGAATCATCAGAGCCTTGAGCCCCTTGGACTGCGAGATCGAAAAGACGATCCCCTGGACTGTGATCCCGCACGAGAAGACAAACGGGAACAGCTCTGTCGAGCTAATGAGTTGGTGCCATGATGATCTTCCAGCAATCAGCACGGTATTCCACAAACAAAAGACTACCACATACCTGAAAGCCCACTTCGAATCGATCCTCCGCGCCTTGAGCCACGATTGCGTCAAAATGGCCGTGGCCGTGACGAAGCCGGCGACGGTGTTGAAGCACGCGAGCACGATTATTGAAGTTCGAACCGATTCGGCCGCGGCAAACTTGAGCTCGTTGTCCCAAGCAGACGTCGTGTTGGTCTCGAACCGAAAGCCGTCCGAGCCGGCTCTCGACCACAGGTCGTTATTCGAAGCCATTGCGAGGTTGTGGGAGTCGAGCAGTGTACGGGAATTCGACGAAGCAGATCAAGGTAGGCCTCCAGCTCGAGGCAGTGTACCAGCACTGCGTAGTCTCTCCTATACCACCATCTAGCGAGTGGACATGTCGCGGCGAACTCAAGACAAAGGGCGAAGCGTTTCTCTTGCTGTAACCGCCGGGTAACAGAAGATGCAGGTCAACAAGCAGAGGCCAGGCCGTTGGGTCGGGTGGAGGGAAGATGGAGATCAAGTAACAACAAGTCAAGGACACACAAAGGGAGAGGTGCGAGAAGAGGCTCCTGGCCTAGGACAGTCAAGTCGAAACGAAGGAAAACAGATGAACGAGACCAACTTCGCTCGGCCGTGATGGGAGTGCAGAGGGGCGTAGACATCTAAATGCCTTTTTCGGCTCAGCGCCCAGCCGGTCACATTCTCTTACACGTCGAAGAGGACGGTCCCAAGAAAAAAGCAACCCCCCCGGCTCTTTTCGCCTCGCAAGGGTGTTGATGGTGTTTTGATCGTTCTGCGGGCTGGCTGGCTGACCCCTGGCAGCGCTGGCAACCAAAGGTGGTCTAGAAGGCGGCGCGATGGTACCCTCGAGCTGCAGCAGAGATATCTGAGCTTAGACGTGGCACGCCCAAGTGCCGCATCTTGGTTGTCGCATCTTGCTTAGCTCGCGGGCTTCCAATGCGGAGAGCGGGCGGCATTGAAGCGACGAAGAATGGCACAACACGTTGGGCGAGTCAATTGGTGCTAAATTCGACGGTGAATAGGCTTTTCGTCTCGCATGAATCGTTGGGCAGTAGTCTTCACCGTCACCGTTGTCAATTGCCAGGTGTTGAGGGCTGACAGGCCGAGCTGCGCAGACTGCAGGCTTCCCCAACTGTGTGTAAGTGATCGGACCCTGAGTTTCCCGTCTGGTCTCTCGGGCTAGGCAAGGTGCAGAGCAAGTGATTCTCGGTGGCGGGCGACCAGTCGGACATGGCACAGCGGCTGAAGCATTGCTGGAACGAGGACGTTTCATCGCGGGACCAAGAGTGTCGTTGAGAAGAGAGGTTGTCCTGAAAGCTGCGGCGCTAGTCCTTCTGGGGCTTAGCTTCGACTCCTGACAGGACAGGCCAACACACTTAGGCTCCCGGCCGGTACGTACCGACCGACACTGTCATGCAGCATGCAGCATCCTCGCTTCCTCTCGCTTCGACGATAAAACAAAACTCGACAAGGGAAGACGGAAGGGCGACTTGCCGAAACCCCTCACCCTCAATGCAACTGCAATGCCTGCGATGCCGATGCCTGCGATCCCCTCGCTACCAAGATACCAACATTACCACCCAGAAGACGTCATTGAGGTTATCAATACTCCGACTGCGATGCTGCATCCCCACGGATAACTACCGTATTCTCGACATGCCCGGCCTGTTTCAACCTGCAAGCCTCTTTCAACTAGAAGCCCCACCGACTTCTAGACTCCAACCCCTGTTTCTCAGTCTCTTACTCCGTACGGAGCACAGTCTCTCGAGTCTCGCAGTTTCTTGCCGCCTCTCACTGTCACTAGCAGTCTCTCCCTTGCTGGCTCTTTAACACCTCTCAGTCTCTCCCCTGTCAGCCCTTCTCTTCCACCACACACCAGATCCTCTCGGCCGTATAAGACTCAGATATCTTCCTCCCATGCTAGCTCCGCGACAAAGCCGAGCAAGCGAGATCTATTCCCCCCCCCCTACCTGGTCATCCTACGCCTGCCAATGTTGCAACGGCCACAGATACGCGGAACTCCCGTCGTGCCCTCCCACCGTCAAAGTGCACACCATTGGTTTCGCCTCTGTTCAGCCGCAGCTGGTCTAAATCTTCCCGCCAAAGGGGTAAGCTCAAGCTCAAGCTCAAGCTAACAACTCTTTGACAGCCAACGGACCTCTGCTCTCCCTAAAGACTCCATTGTCACCGATTAAATGGGGGGGGGGGGGGAGGAGGAGGGGCGAAAAACGGCTTGGACCTTTGAGGATGGCAACCTAGGACCCCTCCGCCGAGAGGGTAGCTTCAGCACTCAACCTGCGACCGGAACCGCCAGCCTAGATCGGCAACCCTAATGGCCTGCCCTTGAAGGCTTAACCCAGTGTGAGGCTTGGCCCTCTCTCAGTGAAGGGTTGCTCCCCCCGAACTCACAGGGGAAGGACCATTTCCCTTTCCATCGACTTCTCCCTCGTCTACCTGCCGGTTTACCGTTCTCCCGACGTCCTGGGTAGCACTGTCGACGGAACCCCGCGCGTGCTGGGATCGCTCTTTGGCATGCCCCAGCTCCAAAGACCCTTTTCTTGCTTCTTCTGTCCCTTGGCTTTTTCGGCCGGCTGTGCCGCCATGACCCATTTCGAAACGATGGAGGAGGGGCTTCTTCATTGTTACCGTAGGCATGCGCTCCGTTGTAAGCATTATCAGAAAGAAAGACCTCAATGTCAGAGCTGGCCTCGACCCTCCCCCATGAGGACTTCTACAGCCGAGGCTACTGTAGGGGGGCTTGATGGAACAAAAAAAGCAGATACGAGAGATGCTCTAGACCTTGTTTGCTTTTTGTTTCCGAGTCAATCAAGGAGGTTCTGGCAGAGGCGCAGAGGTAGATTCTGGGCCCGCGATGCGAAACCAGTCCAACGGACGGGGAAGACCGAATGGTCTCGATGGGACTGATGGGGTCTTGTCCTTGTGATCGCTGACACAAGACTTGTCTTGCCTGGGTAGAGCCGTGTTTCTTTGTACCTGCATGAGTGAATTCCAGTCTTACTACTGCCAGTTGATAAATACCCAGGGGACAGCTGTCCAAGGAGGCATTGGCTCTTGTAGATATCCCGAACAGAAAACACAGCCTTGCAAGTTCGGTGCCAGGCCAGGCTGGAGCAGCGAACCTATTATCAATGGCAACGTTTCCCCTCAATTTCATCTACATGATGCCGCGGGCCATCATGGGTGGCTTGTTCTGAGACCGGTTGTCCTCCCCCTCTGTTAGCCTGGGACGAAAGGGATATCTCGACTTCAATGCGGAAACAAGATGAATGAACTTTTTTTGGTTCTTGTTTGCCATTGTTCGGGGTCAGTTAGAGACAAGGCAGGATCTCTGGTAGATGGGGATGATTTGGGCACGGGGGTGCGCAGGCTTCCCTAGCCATGGCATACCCTCTCGCCGGGGATGCGAAGAGGAGAGGATAAGCGGTCTTGTTCTTGTTTGCCGTTGTTCACCAGGACCGGTCAGGGAGCAATGCCTCGGGTACCTAGACGACGGTGATTTGGGCATTTGGGCGGCAGGCTTTCCCTAGCAATAGCATGCACCTCGACTTCAACACGTACAAAGACGATATGGGCGTCGTACTCTCGTTTGCTGTCATCCAGAACCGGTCAGAAACAGTGCATCGAGGAAAACCCATGACCTGAGCTTCAGGCGGTAAGCTTCGTAGCCATTGCACGCCCATTGGGTACTCCCTTCCCTCGGCAGACACGCTCGCTGACTCCTCACAGCCCCCCAGGCTTCGGTACCACGCAGCAATCCAATCTCTTTTGCACACGGAACCAAGGTAACAAGGTTACCACTACAGGCACATCGCACGGGGATAGCATCCCAATTCCGCTGAAGGACGAGCACCGGTCTAGACCCCCAAGCCCTTAGTATCACGATTTATAGCTGCGCAAATAACGCCCGCGAGCCTGATCATCTACTCGCTAGGTTTCGTGTGAGTGCCAGGCCTCGGCATCCCCTTTGTCCTCAGAGCCGAGATTGCCCTTCATCGGAGGTACGAAGTACAGAGAGCGCGCGTGCCTGGCAAATGTTTGGTTGCTGCGATAGTGACAGGCGGGCTTCTCCTCTTTTTCCTTTCGAAGGAGGCCTCAAGTTTGTTTCTTCTTCGTCCAGTCTCCTTAGACTCGCACATCAAGGCACCTCAGACACTTCAAGCCCGTTTCTCGTCGAGGGGGGGTTCTCTCCCCGTTCGTGTAGCAAACTGCGGTTTCCAACTCGTTTGGCCTCGAGGCACTTACTGTGCCGGGCCAGCCGGAGACAAGAGCCCGCACTGCCCTCTTCAAACTTCGGTTCCCCCTGACCTATAAGACTTTCCCGTTCGTAGATGATAATATTGCTTACCTTTCTTCCCGTGAGAGGTTGTAGGCTCCCGGCGGACGAGTGCCAAGTCAGGCCTAGGGGCAAAGTCGGGACTTGGATCTTAGTCGAGCGGGAGAAAGAGGCGCTTCCTCCCGTTGCAGCCACAGAGTCATAGGAGTCAAAACTGGGCAGCTCTTCAAGCTCACAACATAATCATCTACTGTATCCGTACTACCATTTCTCGGGAGGAAGTCGCATAGGGTCGGCATTGGCAACTGGAATTCAAGCAGCAATCAAGGCAAGCCGCAGGTTCATTTCGTTGGGCCTAGTTCATGTGGTCTCTCAACCGATGCCCGGAGGCAAAGGTCCGCGCAGTCTCGATCTCGATGGTGTTTTACGAGGAACAGCCAATCGATCGAGAGAGGCTTTCGGTGCGGGACAAGGGCAAGTGTGACGACGACAGCTTTTACGTACAAGAGTTAGGGAAGCACCTTCCTTCCTACAGCTTTGAAAATATGCGGGGAGAGAATTCGGTATTTTAGGGAAGGACACAAACGTCATGACTCCTAACGTAGCTTAAGGCGCTACAAGTTAAGGGGCTAGATAGGATGAACTTGGCTGTGGCGCTCGGCGAATTATCCAAGAGCTCGCTCACCGGTGGCCATAACCTCTCAATGGCATTTCTCGACTATGATGACCAACTTAAGCAAATGAACACACAAAGGCAACGTTGGATCTACATAAAAAGTTGGTCCCCTTTTCCAAGCATGTGAATCATGGCAAATAGGGTAGGTAGAAAGATCCGCTCCTTCCCTACCTTCCTACCCCGCGGCGGTGAACTGGCCTGGGACCCACGCGGCGTAACGAAGCAGTCATGACGTCCCACCCGCATCACCAGGGGCATCTGACGTCAACGAAAATCCCCGTTTTGAGGCAAACTCACCAACTGCGAGGAATGAGCCGCATCCGACAGATTGCGGGCAGGTACGCCTCATGACTAGTTGCTTGTTTACTTACTCTACTTGCCACCAAATCTGCCCAGGAGCTGCGCTACAGCGACTCTGTACACTTTTCACAATCGTGTAAAAGTCTATGACGACATGAAAACCAAGGACGCTTTGCTTCTCGATGGAGCAACTGCCTGTCTTCCACTCTTCAGTTTTCGACTGTCACGCTTGTGATGCTGCCATGACGTGTGGGCTCGCGTTTGCCTGGGCATCTTCTATATAAGATGCTCCGTGTCTCGTCAAAGTCTGCATCAGTCTTTTCCCATCAACCACATAACTCTCAAATTCCCAAGACAACAACCAAAACACACAAACACACACACACTTTTCAACCAACTTTTCAGCTTCACAATGGATTCTGTCAAGCAAGGCGCCAACTACGTTGCCGAGAAGGCCAAGGAAGCCACCTCCGGTGCATCCAAGGAGACCAACAAGCAGGTCGCCAAGGACTCCGACGCCGGCATTGGCACTCGGTAGGACTTCAACTTCTTCTCTCCTGTTCATGAAGCAAAACTAATGGTCTAATAGTGCCTCCGCTGCCAAGGATGCCATTGGCGACAAGGCCCAGGAGTCGAAGCACCAGGCCAAGGGTGAGGCTCACAAGGAGGCCATCTAAGGATGTTATTGTTGTTTCTCTTTGAAGAGACTTTTTTGGGGGAGGGCTTAGAGATATCTCTAATGAATGGATTCTTGGCCGGCTTGGTATGAGTGGTCGGTTTTGATGAGACGCAAACCAGTATTCAGATACCCTACTTAACTGCAAACAATCAGTTTCCTCAGTGCATTTTACTCGACGTGACTGTCCAACCATATGAAAATATGTTTAATTTTGGGGTCTGCAATGTCAAAATTACCACATTTTCCAATCGATATCAGCCTCCTACGGCTGGTACGGTGGCTTTCCAACGCCCTTAACGCCAGTCCGTCACAAGTTCTTCCTCGCCTCCCGCACACCAAACGCATCCGAGATATCCCTCACCGAATACCAAATCACCCATAACGGAATCCACACCCATAACGTATTGAAGAAGATAAGGTACACCCACAGGTACATGAAGTTGCTCGTGTCGAGGTTGACGTTGCCGACCAACCACTCGGGGCAAAACGTCATGAAGCCTAAAAAGTCAGCTCGACTGTCTACCACAAACACGACCTGATTGAAGAGCAAAAAGAACACACCTCCGTACAGCTCGCACGTAGCCAAGACAATCATCCAAATACTCGCCCGCGGATCCCTCTTGGCCAGGCAGTAGCACACGTACACGGCCAGCGGGCCGTCGAAGAAGACGGTCAGCAACTCGAGGCTCACGACGCCCTAAAAGAGTCAGTCAGTTCACCAATTCCTCAACACTTGATTCCCAGACAATGAAGAAAAGTAAACCCACCAAATCAACCCCCGCCCACCGCCGATCCGCCCTCGCATACACACTCCACAACTGCGCAAAAACGTTCCCCCCTCCCGCCTGGGCGCCATACACCCTCCCGCTCGAGCCCAGAAACCCCTCTGGTGTAGGGAAATAGCTTTCACCCGCAGACACAAATTCGTCGACGGGCCGGTGCGCGAAAAAGCACAGGTACAGGAACGAACCCTCGAGGATGAAGTGGCAGAGCGCGTCGGCGAGGTGCCACGTGAAGAGGAAGCGGAGGGTTTTAGAAGAAGAGGGGGGCAAGAAGAGGAGGGAGGAGGTGTATGCGACGAGGACAATGGCGAGGGTGGAGAGGAGGGAGGTTATTGTTGTGGCGTCGAAGAGGTCGGGGGGGAGGGAGGAGGAGGAGGAGGAGGAGGAAGCCATCGTGGCTTGTCGTGGGAGGTGGAGGGCGTAGGAGGATGTAGGAGGACCGTTCGGGAGTCAATTGGCGCTGGGGGTGGTTGGATTAGGTCTATATCCTGCGATTGACTCGTCGATGCGGCTCTTGGTGTCGAAAGCAGAACGGGAGGTGAGGTCAAGGAGGTGAAGCTGATGGTGAAGCTATCAAGAACCGTTGGAAGCGGGCCGCCAAGTCGGGTATGGCCGCCAGAGTGTGGGGCATTCGTTGAGCTGTGGCGGACTAACATCAGCAACCGCCCAAGTGACCACCAGTGAACCATCAATGCATCTATCATAATGCGTCTATTGTATATGAGCATCAAACTCCAATAAATCTTACAATACCACGCATAACCATGCAATCCGTTCCGAGTCTTTGACATAACCAGTCCGTCCTGTTGTAACAATGCATCCGCACTCACCTCTCCCTCTCCTTGTAGCTCTTCTGCTTCTGTCCTCACTTCTCCCACTCCTTGTAACTCTTTTGCTTCTGCCTCTTGTTCCACCCCAACTTGCCGCTAATGCTATTCACCCAGTCCTCGCTCCTCCTCCCCTCGGCCTGCACCGACGCAAACGGGAACCGGCTCGCGCTGATGGTCACGTAGTCGCCGGGCCTGAGCTCGATGCGCTCACGCCCGTCAAAGCTGGCCCACGACGCCGTCCGCGCGTCGTACGGGACGCCCACCCTCAGCACAATCGTGTCCGGGAGGATGATGGGCCGGAACGAGAGCGTGTGCGCGCATATCGACGTCACCAGCATCACCGGGTTCTCCGGGTGGCAGAGGGACCCTCCCGCCGCGAGGTTGTACGCCGTCGAACCCGTCGGCGTGGACACGCAGATGCCGTCGGCCAGCACCGACGTGAAGTGTTCGTCGTCGCCAAACACCTCCAGGTTCGACAAGGCTGCGCCTAGGTTAGTCTGTCGTCCGATATCAAGGGGCACAATAGCATCCAGGGGCACTCACTCGGACTCGGCCCGCGATCTACCACCACCTCGTTCAGAATCTCAAACGTTCCATCCGGCCGGTGAGTGTGGTCGTCCTCCCTCTCCTCGCCAATCAGCTCCTCCACCAGATCCCGCCCCCGGTGCAACTCCTCCTCGTCCTCCTCGGACCCCTGGTCGACTTCAGGCCTCTTCCGCCGCTGGCTCCTCATGACGGTGCCCTCGAACCGCAGCCGCAAGCTGACAGTCACGCCCTTGCTGAAGGCCGTCGTCAGCGTCTTCTGGTAGTCATCGTAGTCGAACTTTGTCAGAAACCCGAGGCTGCCCAGCGCGAAGCTGAGCACCGGCGGCACAATGTGCTGGAACAGCCAGCTCGCGTACAGCACGGTGCCGTCGCCGCCCAGCGAGATGACGAAGTCGAACATGTGCGGCCGCTTCTTGCACATGTCTTCGTCCCAGTACCGCAGCCGTCTCCGGAGGGCGTCCCGCGCCGTCTCGGCGTCCACCTCACCCGCCGCCACGTACTCCCTCGCCGCCTCGTCCAGCAGGCCGTTGACGTCGAACTTCTTATTGGTCTTGAGCTTGTCCTGCACGTAGACGGTATACTTGAACTCGCGCTCCGGGTGGAGCAGCCAGCGCGTCAGCTCCCGCGTCTTGGGGATCAGGTCCTGGTCGTAGATCTTGGTGAGGAGGAAGATGGTCTTGACGCGGAACCGGATGCGCATGCTGCTGAGCCGGCGGCTCAGCTCGCGCACGCCCCACGCCATGTCGCTGAGCTGCTGCTTGGTGAGCAACCGACTATGCACCTCGTTGTAGCTGGCGAGGTCCAGCTCGGACATGCTCTTGGTAATCTCGTGCGTCCAGGCCTGCTGGTCAGGCTGGCCGCCGTCGGCGTGCTCCAGGCTCGCGGCGTCGACGACGGGGCGGTCCTTGTTGTCCGAGCTGAGCACAGCGTCCAGGCTCTGGTCTCTGTACCCAACCTCACCACTATCCACAACGGTGCTCGACGGGCTGGGATACGACGTCGGCCCCAGCGACATCTCCGAATCGGGCTCGCTCGCGGAGCTGGCGGCGTCCCTGGCGCGGCGCTGGCTGTCGAGGAATTGGTGGACGAGGCATTCGGTGCGGCGGGCCGGACGACGCATCACCGGCACCCGAATGTCCGACGAGACCATGGAGCTCTTTCGGCGGTACGGGTTGGCGGGGTCGAAGACGACCTGTAAAGGTATCAGCTTACATCTGAGCAATCGCTTGGACATGGGCATGGCCGGTCCCTGGCCGTACGGCAATGGGGAGAAAAAAAGTCATGAAATCATACGTACCTCGACCTCTCTGCCGTCATCGTCCGAGTCGCCTTCGGAGCTATAAGTGTCGAAGGATATGTGCTTGGCGGTCCTCTCACCCATGGCTGCACAAGGTGGCTGACTGGCTGCAGCTTCTTCCTTCTTTTCAGGGTGTATTCCGTTTGCTGGGCCTCGTGTTTGAATGACGTTGTTGGTGGGTGTCTTTGTCCCTCCTCTGCTTTGATGGATGGCGGGGCAGAGTTGGGAACCGGATCAAGTTGGTCGGAGAAGTGGGGAGCTCTGTCTAAGCTTGCTGATGGTGAGGAAGGTCTTTATCGAAATGTCAATGAGTGTTGAAGAGGTCGGTTGGGTATGTCAGTGGTTGAATATGACGATTCCGAGTCTTCTTTTCCTCATGTCGAGGTGTCGGATTGTACGGTTCCTTCACTCGCGAGACTCGCCGAGCTGCGTCTGAGTAGTGGGGTTCGGTATGGTTTTTGCCTTCCAGAAACTCGTCAAGGAATGTAGCTAGCCATGATGATGTACATTAAGCGATACGGAAGGAACGGGTTGATGAGTGAAGCCTAGGTATGAAAATCTGGGACGTGATATCATATTTGGTGATTTCATATCGAAAACTCCTTGGAACCATGGTGGTGAAGAACGAAGACGTATGCAGCTTGGAGACCTTCTTCCAGTCGACTTACCCTACACCTCATCCGAAAATCGTCAAGACGACTAACGTCGGCGGGCCCCAAAAGCCTCACCGGAACGCACTCACTCATCACGAGGACCGGCATCAGGCATCACTTATCAAAGAACCTCCGAGAGAGAATCGAGCACAGCACAAAAGCCCACAGCAAAATCCCACAGCACAACCACAAACAAGAGCACAACGTCAGACACACTCCCGCATCCTCCCGACCCAATGAAGCATCTCATCCTCGTCGGAGCGTGCTACCTGGACACGATCCTCAGGGACGTTGCCGAATTCCACTCCCCCCTCCATCATGGCACAAACCCCTAACTTGCCCTGCCTACTCAGTGTCCCGTTCTTCCCCTCCGAAGACTCCAAGCTGCGTGCCACTTCACTCAACATCCGACGTGGGGGCAACTGTCCCAACACCATCGAGGTCCTCGAGCAGCTGCTGACGGACGGCGACGGCGTCCAGCCGTATCTGGTGTCGTGCTTGCCAAATGCCTCATCGCCCGCCGCCCGCCGCATCGCCGCCTCTTTTGGCCCGACGTCGAGGCTTGACCTCGGCCACTGCATCCATCGCGAGGCGAGCATCGAAGCCGCCAGCAGCTACATCATCCGGAGCGACGACACTGGCAGCCGCACCCTCGTCAACTACAACGACCTCCCTGAGATGACGACCGACGAGTTCGAGCCCATCGTGAGGAGCTTCAGTCCGGATCAAGAGACTTGGTGGCACTTTGAAGTGAGCAGCCAGCCAAGCGAACCTGTGCCGCTTCATCAGATGAAATGGTGGTCAAGCTGACATGGCGCAACCGATAGGGACGCATTCCCGAGACGACGCTCCAGTGCATGCGCACCCTGCGCGACGTGCTCCCAAACGCTCGAATCAGTGTCGAAATCGAGAAGCCGTGCAGAGAAGGGCTTCCGGAGCTGGCGGCCGAAGCTGACGTCGTCTTCTACTCGCGCAGCTGGGCCGAGGTATGCTATTGTCGCGATTCCTCCGAAAGCAAAAAAAAAAAACCCATGGTAAAAAGTCGTGCGAAAATGTTCAACTAACAGCGCATAACAGGCACGGGGCCACAAGTCCGCCATGTCCTGCCTCCGGACCGAAGCACACGAAAAGGCGTAATCAGAACCCGAGTCCATATCGTGTCCTTGCATGCTGATCTGATGGATTCCAATAGATGGCTAGCACTGTGTACTTGGGGTGCAGACGGAGCCGCTGGCTTGTCTCGGCCTGCAGGCGACGAGGTTCGCTGTCCAGCCAGGGACATCTCGACTGGAGGAGGCATTTCCGTCGTCGAGTGAGTTACCGTTCCCACCCCTTGGACGGTCACATGCATAGCCGGGCAAGCCTAATGACGCCGTGTTGGAAATATAGTGCTGTGGGAGCCGGGGACACCTTCATCGCAGGAATCTTGTACGGTCTCGTATGTCACGCCGACAACTGGACCGTCGGGCAGAAAGTCAGGTTTGCGGTCCGTCTGGCCACCTTGAAGGTGCAGCGTGAAGGGTTTGCTAGGCTCGGGGCGGACGCGCTGGGGCGTGTATCCGACGAAACGTGTTGCTAGGCGGCTCAGTCGGTAAATTTCATAGGCCCTCCCTTCTGGCGGTATGCATCCAGGCACCCTCCATCCCTCGCCTTTTTCGTGAGAGGGTGGGCCAGGGGGGGAGGGATGAGAGAGGATGGGGGAGAGCAAGGGCCGGGCGAGGCTAAGACGACATCAAGAAAGGAAGGGGAGCTTGTGCGGAGGAGGGCTTTCAGCGGCTGCCGCCCGGATGCCACTGACTTGTGAAGCGTGATACTGTGACAAGGGGGGGTTGGTTTTGTGCGTGTGTGTGTGTGCGAGAGAGAGAGAGAGTGTGTGTGAGAGTGTGTGAGTGAGCCAGTCTGCGTGTGTGTGTGCGTGTGTGTGTGCGCGTGTGTGGGGGACTGATCAGTGATGAGAACAGGCGGTGAAAATGGGCGCCAGGACGGGATGCATGGTCGCCACATAATCGTGATGAGCTTAGGGGGGCCAGACCCGGCGGCGAGGGTGTCCAAGTCAAAAAGGACGGTAAGCATTAGATGCACACACTATTGCCGCCTTGATCCAGATCCACAGACTGACTGTCTGTCTCTCTGACCCGGCGGCGTCGTGTTGAGGCTTGTTGATGGTGATGCATGCGAAGCCAACCCAGCATTGGGCAAACATGCAAGGCAGGACGACGTCTCCACGTCTGTGTGATATGGCCCGTCAGTGAGAGGCGTATGCAGGCGACTCATCAAAAAGTTCTCTCTCAAGCAACACACTCTCGACTTTCAAAAGTCCTTGGCCGGGGGCGGTGGACCATCCGGATGGCCTCGTCATCAACCACAACAAGCAAGAGACTGACGACGGCGGCATGGTCTTGGTAGCTTCATCTTGCTGCCTGTCCTGGCGTCACTCTCTGGACGATACGAGGGCGGGGGGGAAAGGGGAGTCTGTGGGTTTCCCAAACTGCGTACTCTCTGCGAGGCAAGGGACATCACCAAGTGACCATCCAAATTGCTCGGCCATCTTGATTCGGTATGTGAGAAGGGAAAGAATCCACCAACGATGGTGCAAAAGGGCACGTCGGGCGAGGGGGACGGCGCCTGGTGGTGCAAGATGTAAGAGAGAAAGCAGCGGGAGCCAGAAACAACAAAAGTCGAGAACAGCAACTCGACCAGGATGATGGGCTAACCACGACAGGAAGGGAGAAAAAGGTGGTTTGACGGGCAATTTGGAGACATCTCACCTGGCATGTGGAGCAACAAAGGGCCAGCTGGAGTCACCACTAACAACAACATTCGCAAGCACGAACCGGAACGTCCTCTGTCAAGCCGAAGAAGGCAGGGCGGCACTTTGTTGCTGGATGACGCCCGTCATAATACCGATAATGCGCCCTAAAACGGACCGTCCTCTTGCGTTCCAAACTGAGGGAATAGGGGGTCGGTCCAAGGGAGGAGGGGGTTGCTCCAGCGCCCTCGTTCCACGGCCTGCCCAGTCAGACAAAGCCAAGCCAACGGCGAACTCTTGCCAGGGCGTGAGCATATCAGCTCTCTTCCCTCTCGGACACGGAGGTCGAGGCTCGCGGCAGCTGTGGGAAGTGGCTGAACCTTGGGTCCGCCCTGGACGTTCCGATCGGGATGGTGCTTCGGACGGAGGAGCGGCGCTCTCTTGACTTTGCTTCGGCCGGGGACTCCATAATAATCCCACGGGCTACGCCGCAGGAGGAAGAGTGGGAAGTTGGTGGAAGTGGTGGTGACTGATCAGGCACGTCCCGCAGCCAACTCGTCTCTGATCACCCGAGCGCACCCAAAATGTCTCAGGCTCCCTTATTTGCACCAAGTCGACCCTGTCATGTTGGCAACTTAGTGCAATGCATACGTAGGTACCCTGCTGGAGAGAATTCCCGTATATTCGTACGGGTTGTCCTGTCGGACCGGGACACCACTGGGTATGTATGGGATTTACGAATACCAGTGAGCGATTGGGCTAAGCCTTTGCCGTGACGACTATTTGCCCTCTTTGCCCAACGTGCACATACGGAGTGCTCTGTGCTTCGTACTCGTACCGCCAACGCCGTGTTTGCTCCCTGGAGGAGGAGCCTTATTGTCCCGAATGACGAGTCCATGATGGGGGCAGCTCAGCCCGTCGTTTCTGGAAATTGAGTCGCCGGGGGACCAATTGGAGGCGCTTGCAGAAAGCAACGGCAAAAGCAAAAACAAAAAAGCAACGGTTTTGGCTCTGGCTTTGTCCCTCCGGACTAAAGATGGCTCGCAAAATAGCCCAGCATCTGTCCTCTCCAGGGAACCCCCATTCCAGGGGGTGAGTGCGGCGAGGGGCGTGACGGGCAAAGACTTCAACTGGCGGCGGCCAAGGCTCATGCCTCCGCTAGGGAAGTTGGGGGAAGCAGAGCACGGCGGCGGCTAGGGGGGAAGCAGGGCGGGCTTGGTGACGAGTCAGGGCTTGGTGCTGGGAGTGACTGTCTGGAAGAAGGCACCTGCATGATCACAACCCTCTGCATGCCGACCAAGAGCCCGTGGCGGCGAGGCCGGGGCCATCGGAAACCAGGCGGCGAATCTTGCTTGCATGGGTGCATCCAGCGCCAGCCGACGGGGTTGCTCGTCTCGATCCCAGCCCACCACCCCTGGTCCAGCCAAGGCCTTGAGGCTTGTCCAGCGCTGCAACAAGTGACGGGCTGCACGGGGCCAAATCTCCATGTCAAGAGGTGCTGGGCCCATGGCAGCGGTTTTGCAAGGTGGCACCCGCCACGCGTTTGGAGCTTAGCGCAAGGGCAACGGCACATTCCAGGGTTTCCCAGGGTCTGATCATCTCCGGGCCAATCCTCCAGAGTCGCTGAGCCATCGAACGGCTGAGAACCAAGACGGTACGTATCATACAGATGTGCCGCATGAAGCCTCCCGTCGAGACATTTCTCGCCTTGCTTTGAGCTCTGGAGCGTGACGGTTGAATTCGTTGTGCAACTTGCGTGTTTCATTCTCGTGACCCTTCATGCCCGGGTGAACGAGCAAGCCATCATCATCCATCCTCTCGACTTAGGCTAGGACAAGCATGGGTAAGTTGATCGTCGAAGGAAAAAAAACATTGGGTTCTTGGGCTCAGACAGTGGCTTCGACCACTCCTTCTTTTTTGTCTTCCTTGGTGACTCTCGCGTCACTGGGGCGTGCAAATCCCTGCATGCCCGTCCACATTTTGCCCATTTCACGCCTCCCTCACCATTCGTCGGCAGCTCAACGGCACACATTCACACACACCCAGCCCCTGCCCGCAATGCGCCTGGAGTCTGTATGCGCCGGGGGCATGGCCTGCTATGCCGTCAAGCCTTTGATCCCTGCTCCAGAGATGCGCGCCGTCCCCGGAGCGGACAATATTGGCATGGAGCTTTATTGAGCGGCCAATGAGCGTTCTCGAGAAGAACTGGAGGCTTGTGACAATGAGATCCTTTTCAGTCACCTGGGACTCGTGAGCTGGTTGGATCTGGGTCGAAAGTGGTGTCTGAGTCTCCAGCCCGAAAGCCCATTCGAAACAACCGAGACTCTTGTTGCCCCATGTCATGTATCCATTTTCGGTGTCAATTGTTGTTCGAGGTGGACCTGTGACTTGAGACGATGCCGAACAGTGACATGGTGGTGAGTCCTTTGAGAGTAAGAAAATCCTTTGCAACCCGCAGGACTATTCTGATGGGCGTACGGATACGGATGCAGAGCTGGATGATCACGCGGGAACAAGTGTCCTTTGGTGCAACGCGTTATCTGGGCTGAGTCGATGAATCATGGCGAATTCCAGCAAGCACGAAGACAGTTTGCGATGTCGATCATGAACGAATTGGGGGGGGGTGGGCACTGCTAAGGGAGCATGCAGCTGAGGAAAAGAGGCTGCGTCCACGTTGACAAACTGCATTACTGACCTGGGTAGGCATAGTTAGCTCTCGTCCAGCCGGGATGGGGGCTGGTGATAGGAACTTTTCTTAGCCGCAAAATTGCCGGCTATGTCTGGAACAAAGCTGAAAGACTGGCCTGTGCAAGTCGACCGTCTCAAAACGCCTTCGTTATTTGCCGAAATGTCGTCGCTTAATTAATGACACGAGTTTGCGATCGGCGTGGACAAAGCATGCCGAATAGAAAGGAATGGCCCCAAACGGACCCAGGCACTGGTGCCGGTCTGCAACCACACCAACAAAGAATTCGACTATCTTTGACTCCCGTCCCATATCCGCGCCCGAAGGATGGATGGATGGATGCGTGGGCGGGCGTTGGAAGCGAGGAGTCTAATCAGGACATTCCCCGTGAGGCGACCATTCTTGGTGGTGCCAAGCTGAGTTGAGGTCTTCGTCATCTCTCTCACACATGCCACCCGTGCCTGCGGCGTGCCAGTCTGAGTCCAAGGTTACCGTCATCAGAGATCCCTGGGTCATCGCTGATATGTCGGGAGGAGAGACAATTTGGATGATCCGCAGATGGGCGAATCGCTTCACTCAGTACATAACCCCGCCGTCATGGGCGGATGAAGTACGGCGGCAGCTCGGGGTGCGCGACTGAATGTGAGATGAAAGAGAGATGTGGTAATACTCCCAAGGGTGAGAGCTTCAGCATTGTGGCCTCGTGAGACAAGAGGTTTGCCAAGTTGGTGCTGTAGCAGTCACATGGTGGCTCCGTCGGGGTGCATTTGCGACTCGAGGCGTCACACAGGGAGCTGACCATCGGGCAAGGAAGGTCCCCGCGTGAGGGCAGAGTCCGGATCAAATGGTGAGACCTGAAGCCGAAAAGCCAGCATGTATCGGAGGTGACACTATTGGTATCCACGAGACGCCGAGCGGCGAGGATGCCTCAAGTCCCCTGGCCATCCGTGGCCGTTGTTTGTTTCTGGGTGCATATCCTTACTTCTGGTTGGAGGCAAAGACGCGAGTCGTTTTGGGCCAGAATAGCACAGAGTCGTACCAAGGCCGCCATACGATTTAGCGTAGGATCGCATCGCATTGTTCCGCTTTGTCTGTCTCAGTGTGTGGGCGTGTGTTGATTTGACTGATGGCGGAGACTGCAAGCGCTCGAGCTGAGCTGATTTGACCTAGACTGGGCGACAGGGCTGGCTGAGGCCTTGAGGAGTTCGTAAGCCCCCTTACGGATATTCGACGAATAGTCATCTCTTCAGGGCAAGAGGAAATCCCATGTCGCTGAGATCAGGGCCGGTACAGTTGTATGGGCTAATACGACAATGTTGCATCAAGTTGCTGTTGGTGCTGGGGCCTCAACCGCCATTTTCGTGGCCTCTGTCATACCTGGACACCTTTCGCGGTTGTGTCAACCGATAATCGGCCTGCAGTGTCGTATCGAATACTTCTCGTCGGTTGGCGTGGTTGTGACGATAATGCCGCTGACCTTGGTGGACTAGGGAGCTGTGCGCCAAAGCAAAATAACCCGCCTGTATTCGTCCCGCTACCCATCCGAAAGGCTATTGGCTATGCATACCGATGGCATAGAACTGCAGAGGCAAGCGCAGCTCGTCAAACTGTGAGTCTCAATGAGTTCCAGGGGGATGAACGAAAGCAGTCAAGTTGCGAGTCCGTGGTCACCTGGGTTACGACATGTGATGAGAGTTTGGCTGCATTACAAGTCGACGCAAGAATCGATGAACCATTGTGCTCCGGACCACGAAACCGTCGGTTCGATGTAAAGCATTCGCCAGCCGAGCCAAGCTAGGGGGTTGACGCTGTCAGTGGCGCAGCGAACAGCCCCTGTACGATGACTGATCCAGTGAATGATCAGAAGATTTCAGCGGACATTCCGGCCCTCCATTTGAGCCTGAAGCCCGCTGGCAAGTCCCTGGTACAGTAGCGAGAGCCGGGTGCTGCAAGGCGGGGTCCTTCGTTCTCAACTTCGCGGTGCCGGGCTAATCAGTCATTGGCGTATGAAATGGCGGCCCAACGACCGCGCCAAACCCCGACAAAGCACGGGGAGTGGGAGAGGAACGGATCACCTTCAATCTGCTTGTCTTGGTCGTATTACGGCCAGAACCGTGAACGCCGGGAGCTTCATTTTCACCGATGAGTGGAGACATTGACTTTGAAAGGTTTGCTCAACAAACGATAGAACGTATCCGCACTTCGTAGTCCGTAGCTCGACCAGCATAGGCGGGGAGTGAAAGGGGCACAGAGAAGGCGCTCAGTGAGATTTTTTTCTCGGCTTGCGAAATTGTTGTCCGAGTTGCCTTGAGCGGGGCGGCAGACAGAGTTGGTTTATTTTGCCCTCATCAGGGTAACCTCTTGTCCAGGACCCGGGATGATGTGACGGTGGCATTGTACTGGAGGATTGAGGGATCATCTCATCGTGTTTGCTATCCTTGATGTTTGCTTTTCGTTTGCAGCTTTGGGCGGAAAGTGTTCGGACCGGGGCTAGACGCAAGTTTCGAAGGAGGTAGGTATCCTTTGGACCCTTGCGAAGTTTGTTCACTGTGACTACGCAAAGTCGTCGAGGCTAAAAGCGGTTGGCAGGCTATTCTTCCCAGCCGGTTCTGATCCACCGGTGGGTGGACAGGCCTGAGCAGACTGCGGTGCTTTGTCAAGCATAGGCTTCTTGTTGGTGGACGCCTGTGCATGCCGGCTGAGTCCGGGTCGCTGCAGTGAACTGACAAGAGTCGCTAATAAAGCGGACGACGTGGCGGGCCACTCTGGAGAGGCTCAGGCCGGATCCTTCCCTTGGACGCTGCGGAAAGGCTTCTCAAGCCTCATTGAAGACCTGAAGGTGCCGAAGTCTGGGCAGGGAAGGTGGGACATTGTGCCTGCTTGGTGAGGCAGAGCGCGCCCCGCCGTGCTGTATTCGTACAATGAATGGCCTGGTAATTTGGTGATGCATTTTTTCGCGCCGTGCCCTGGTCAACATCTTCTCTGGGAGGACGGAACGCGCAGCGGAGGCTTAGGCTGCCTGGCCTCGCTTGGTCAGTCAATTCTGGGCGGGCTGTCTTTGAATGGCGCTGCGCTCGGGGAGAACCTGGACCTGGACGGAGTTGACTGGGGGCGTTCTTCCGGGGGATAAGGGAGCCAGGGATGCAAGGGAGGAGGCATGACGGATGGGGGATGGTGAGGACAGCAGACGATGAGGAGCCAGCCTGGAGGAACAGGTCTGTGTGAAGGTGGATGGATGTGGGCGAGGAATAATTAGATGAGGGGATGAGGGGAGGGCAAAAGGGCGATGGCGAAGGGTGGTGACCTGATGCAGCAGGCATTGGCCAGCGGCGGCCAGCGGAAGCCCGAGGTCGCTGAGAGAGCCCGAGAGTAGATACGCCAATCGATGTGTGGGAGATCACGTCGGTGGACCAGTCGTTGGCTGTGGTGGGCATGGACGCGTTGGGTCTCGGCCAGAAGCCTGTGTCTGACGCCCAAGACGTCGCATCGTCATGGGATGGGGGACAGCCATCAATGCAGTCCGGAGAGTCGTATCCATGTTTGATGCCTTGAAGGACAGGCAGGCACGGGGCAGCTGGATGGAGGCACTTTCGCTCCAAAGATGGATCCGACTTGGAGCTCCGGCAGGTGCAGGCAGGTGCGTGGTTTCCTCCTCTCCTTCAGCCGAGGACGAGGAGGTCTTGGCTACCTGACTCGGCCGTAAAAATTGCCCGGAGACACGAGTCCCCAGTACTCCGCACCGTCGCAGCACAGTGAGAAATGAGAGAGTTTTGACTGACCTGCCCTGCCTGGTAGTGGAGCCAACTTGCCACTCGCAATGCGGAAACGAAAGGGGGACTGCCAGAGGATCAGGAAGGACGTTCTGGGCCGTTCGAGTGTGGATAGGGTTGACCGGCACTGTGCTGGAGTTGGACCTGCCTCATCCTTGATGGCTCCTCCCAAGTTGTCCTTGACAAAGAAAGAGGCCAAAATCTCCAGCCGTTTCCCCTCGCACACTGCAAGCTTACCCACACCGCTCAAGCCTCAAGCCCTCCTTCCTCCATCTTCCCACACCCGCTCGCACCACCTGCATTGCATCCACACATCCATCACAGCACGGCAGAAAAAAGACAACTCAATCACCAACGACCAGCGCCAACTTACCTTGCGTTAGCCTTTCTCCCCCTTCTTCAATTTCATATGGACATGGCTGGCCGGCCCTGCAGCCAATGCCACCCACGCTTCTTGTTGACGCTACGCACCACACCTGTAACCTGCAAGCTGCAACCTGCACGCTGGAATCGCCGGTTTCCATCCACGTCTGTGTCCACATCTATTCACGACCACTTTCACGTCTGCATTCGCTCCGCCGAGCCCGCTCATCGATGACCCTGCAGATTTCCGTACCGCTCCGGTGTGGGGTTCGACTTCGGTGCGCTGCGCCATGCTGCCTTGTTGCGACACCCTCCCTTCAACAATTCCATCGTCTCCAGCGGTCGTCTCGTCTGATTGACACTTCCTCATCCAAGGTCATGGCCGTAGCCTGTGGCCGCTCCCCGGCGCCAACTCTCGACAGACGGGGGGCCTCTTTTGACCTTGATTTGGGTCCACTCGTCGAACATTTTCGCCGCTTTGCAATCATGGCAATTCCTCGAACCATGCCTGCCTGCTTCTCCGGATTGCCGCCAGTGACCAATATTTCTGCCGTGTTCGAAGTCGAGCACAGAGGCCACGACAGAGCCAAAGTCCGTGCCGAGTGAAGGGCCGAGATGGTTCTCAGCTGGGCAACAATTTGGAGACGCCATGCCTGCCTGCGTTGCCTCTTTTGACTTGCTCTATGCCATCGTGAGGCACGAGGGCCTGGCCTGGTCTCACCTTGACTTTTCCGCTGAGACATTGTCTCAATAGAAGCCTCGTTTCTCGTGCCTAGACTGACGCCCCCGACGATCAAGCTGGCTCACGTTGCCCGCAAATCTCGGCTGGCCGGCGGACGCAGCAGGTTCAGCAGGGGGTGGTCTTAGCAAAGCAGGTTCAGACAGACATGCCAAATCAGTCTGGAGCGGTGATGCGCATCCCGCGTGAGTGAGATTCACAACCCCTTCTGGTGGCACTTTAGCAACAAGGCAATCAATGTCCCATCTCTCATTGTGGGGCACTCCGCGGTCCACGGCGGTCCTCCCCCTCTTCGGGCCATGGCGCTCCCCCCTGTAGGCCCCAGGGCAGCCCTGTCGATGGTGGTTAGGTGGAGAGGGCCTCAGAACACCCCAAGGTGCGCTCTCACCTCCTCCTAGATGGATCCAAGCGTCGAGATTTCCGGGCTCAGGATTGGTCGGCATTTCTTGGGTCGTCGTCAACCAGGACGCCAGTCCGTGGATGCAACGATGCTCCATCCTTCCATCACACACGGCCTCATGCAAGTGGCATCTCAATCAGCATGGGTGGCTGCCGACAGTCCAGACGACCCCGACCACCCTCCCCAGGCCACATCAAAGCCGCACGAGCATCTGGGTCTGGGACTGAACCGGCGTCCCTGCCATACCCATGATTGTTTTCTCGTTTCTCGCCCTGCCGGGACGCCAAGTTTGGCGTGGTCCCGACTGACTCTCGCCGCTGATTGCAGCCGCAAATGCGCTGTGTCCCCACTGGCCCTGTCCTCATCCAGCCCAGACAACCAAGAGCCCAAGACAGACGAGTTGATCCTGGCGCTACGTTTCCCTCCGGCACTAAAGCGTGCATCCCGTCTTGAGCAACCCGCTCCGACCTGGAATCCGCCCGTTGACACACCCCTTGCTCGTCCCGTATGACGCAGGCCCCCAGCTACCATCGCTCGATTGTCAATCCCAGTCGAGAGACATGGAGGCGACCCTGGACCAGTGCGTCCATACCCCCCGGGGCAGCCCTCGCTGATTCAATGCTCCAGGTAACCCGCGGTTGTGGTCCATCGCTCGACGGGACGCAAAATGCCCAGGCCCAACTACTTTTGCGTCGGTTCCGGCCCACACCAGATCCATGGAAGGTTGATCTTGCTCAGCCTGCTAGGCTCGATTTATCCTTCAAGCCATCGACGTGCCCCATGTTTCGCAGCTCCCTTGAACCCCCTTGAAGGTGTACACTCCCTCCCGCTCCAGTCGACGATACTTAACCCAACCGAAGCCCGTCTGAGGAAACTCATCCATCGACCATCACACATCAACCTCGAAACTTCTTCACACTTACAAGATATCAACTTGCTCGACCATCATCACTTTCATCTACCACTGATCAGCGACACTACGACCTTCAAGATGATGCAGACTCTCTTCAGTGGGCATCCCGCTGGCTCGCTGCCCGTGCAATACTGTCAAGATTCCATGTTCAACGATTTCTCAAGACAAATGGCCATGGCCCAAGGCTCGAGAAAACTATCAAAGACCTCTACCGGACAACGCTCAGGAACAGCCATGCGAGTGATGAAGCCCGTCAGCGCCAACAACAGCCCCCGATCCTCGGGAGGTTTGTCAAGGAGACGCACGCTTATGAACGATGGCAACGCTCAACGTCGACGGCAACAAGCCCTGGAGCAGGTTTCGATGTACTACGGAACCGAGCAGCAACTACAACAACCACAACAACCACAGCCCACCCGATCCAGACCCGTGAGCTGGCACCCCAACACGTACGGACAGCAACTCCAGCCTCAGTTTCAGCAATCGGCCTATCCCATCTCCACGGGTGCCATGTACGCAGAACACCAGGATGTGTACGCTGGCTACCCTCAGCTATCACCCATGTTGGCAGCACACTCGTGCAACACCTCGCCGGTCTCTGTTTACTCTCCCCTGGCCCTCCCGTTCCAGGCCACAGACACCATGTCCTACGTGCCGTCTGACAACTCGGTCATGGCACAGCAAATGCCGGCCACGATGCCCGCACCTCAGCTCATGGAGGAGACGTACCAGACCCCCGATGAGAATGTTGCCGATACCATGGCATACGCCAATGGTTTCGACTGGAACACATTCATCATGCAGGGCTTCAACAGCACCTCCCCCCCTACTCCCGAGGCGTTCCCCCAGGCGGAGCTCTCGCAGCCTGCGGTGTCTGAAGAGTCCATTCCCTACCAGGCACTGGAGGACTCGGAGGAAGAGGGCGAGATCCTCGTTGGTATGGGCCTCTACGATACTCCTGACAAGTATGATGAGGACCCTCAACTCAACAACTATCGATCAACGGTGTCTTCACTTCTCGGTTCGTCGTTCCGACGGGCCGAACCCCGAGGCAAGGGACTGAAGTTAGAGGAGACTTGGGAGCCCCCCAAATCCGACGAGGAAGACGAGGACGAGGACGAGGAGGACCAGAAGGAATAGACAATGGACGGCAGCCTGGAAGCTTGCATCCACACAACTCACGATATCATGACGAAATCACGCAATGTATTATGTACGAAATTTTGAAAGCGAGGAAAATGGGTTGGGACAATAGAGGGAAACAAACTTATCGAACAGCGATGGTACTTGGCGCAATGGCAACTTGGGAGGGCTTTGGATAGGGACAGGAAACGAATGTTGGGATTAGAATAGCGACTGGACTCTACAACGAGGATACCCAAGATAGCAAACAATTGCAACACAAAGCAGAAAAGCCTGTTGGCCAAAAGAAACCAGACCGTACTTGTGAAGACTGGATGAAAGTTTCCATGGCTGTGGGAAGAGGCGCTCAGGTCGACTTCGTCCTGGCGTGGTGGCACGTCTCTGGGGGTCCCATGCAGAGGAGAGAGTTGGTGTTTAGTGTGCGCACTGACAAGTTTAAAAAGGGAATAAGCGAGACGAAGAGCCGCGTTTGGATCCCTGTCAGACATGTGGACTGTGGTACCGGAAGGGCCGTGCTTCGGTCCGGCGAAAGAGAAGAGGGAGAGAGAGGAGAGGAGAGAGGGGGGAGGGGAGGGGAGGGGTGGACAGAAAAAAGGGACAGAGAGAAGTGGGCTCTGATTGGCCAAAGCGATCCAGGCCTCTCTCCCTTTTTTTTTTTTTTTCTGCAAAAAGCGCCCCCCCGCCCGTTCTCCCCAGCCCTGTGCAATGTGCTCGACACACACCCCTGCTCCGAGAGGGCACGAGAAAGAAAAAATAGACGGGCCAGTGGTCCACGGTGAGTAGCCCACTTTTTCGTGTTGGGATTTGACAGAAGCAAAGAGGAAAAAAAAAGAGAACCAGGTGAGCTATTGCCAGAACCAGGCCCCTGCGTTGCCGGGCTGCTCTTTTTTTTCTCGTCTCCTTCTTTTCCCTTTTTTTCTCTCTGGCTCGTCTCTCCCCTTGCCGTTGACACCCCGCAGCTGTTACATCATGGGGTGGCGAAAATGGAGGGGCGTGTGATGGTGCATGGTGCATGGTGTGTGATGTGTACGGAGTAATGTGTGATGGATGGTTTGCCCGTTTTTTCTTTCCCTTCTGGCTTGCTTAGAAAAAGTCGAGAGTTGTCCTGTCTCCCTCTTTTCCTTTGTGTGGCTCAGGTACGCAAAAGGGACACACACACCCCCTAGGTTTGCCGTGGCTGTGGTGGCTTGCGCTTTGGGAAGAGGGCTTGGGTGCTCGGTTGGCTCGGTTGAGCTGATGAGGGCTCGGACTCGTCTCGTCTCAGCTATTTTTTTGAGCGGCCGCCAACGGATCAAAAGGATGTTTTTCTGTTGGGTTTTGGACCCGGTGCCTTGTTCGCGGGGAAAAGGCAACCGATGGGTTGGGTTTGGTTGATGTCATCGTGTGAGTGAGTAAGTGCTGACTTGACTCGGGGAGGGAGGAGGGGAAGCGAAGGTGATGATGGATGCTGCTGTGTTTTGCTGTGAGAGTTAAAAATCAACGTTTGATGGGGGGGAAGGGTATTGAAAGAGGCTAATTGTTGAGACCTCTTTCTGCAAATGGGTTGTCGTGAGATGTGTTGAGTGAGATTTCCGCTCGGTTGATCTGGCCTCAATTCTCGAAGGTACGAGTGAATGAATCTATTGAAAATTCTTCGCTCGTGGGTTTCGCGAAACGTATTCACCGTTATCACTTTACGCACAACACAGCAGCGACAGCCTTCTCCTGCTTGGTTCCCCTAGTCTCATCAACCTCAATTCTTCTTCTCATCGTCATGGTAAACTACGTCTTCACGCCCTGGCGCGACCGCCACGAGCTCCTCCTCGTCCGACGTCAGCTGTACGCTTCATCCGAGAGGATCGCACCCATCGACACGACCAACAGCACCACCACAGGACCAGAACAGACGGCATCACGGCAACAAGGCAAAGAAGACGAGGTGAGAAAAGAGCAGCACCGCGCTGTAGCGCGCGTGTCCATGTGGATGCAGCGCGGCAACTGTCCTCACATGGTGGAATCGACGGCTCTCCTGCTGGCCGCCATGCTGAACGACCAGGACGCGGCCGCAAAGGCCAACGCCGCGTCGTCGTCGTCGGCGTACGCGATACGGGCCGCCTACTCTGCGGCGTTTAGCAGGTAAACTTCAACTCCCCGATTTAGCCATCTCCATATTGGCTAACTGTTAAAGATTCGTCACCGGCCTCCTCGACGGACACCAGGACAAGCTGCGCAAGCAGAGCATGTACGCCGTGGCCAAGACCATCGGGCTGCCCGCCACGTTTGTCGAGTTGCGGCACCAGAGCACGCACGAGCAGCTGCCGTCGCTGGCCAAGCTGCGCGCCGCGGCGAGGAAGGGCCTGGCGTGGATATGGGGGTACTACTGGAAGAACTTGGGGGACGACGATGACGGTGGTGATGGCCGTCGTGTAGTAGAGGAGGAAGCCTGCAGGGCGGCGGTGCTGCGGTATCTACGCGAGGGGGCTGGAGACGAAGTGAAAGCGAGGAGGGCGGTAGAGGAGTTGAGGCAGTGGCCGAGGGGGACCGTGTTGCAGGCGGTTGCAAAGGTTAGGGCGAGTTTGCCGGGGAACATGGTGTTTCTCAAGTGTGAGGAGCTGTGTCGGCTTCTCAAAGAGGAGGATGGGGAGGATGGAATAGAGGAGACGGTTGATACGGACATGGGCGACGCGGATGCTGCAGCTCTTGAGACGGCGGATGGTGTTGCCGAAGATTTCGGCTGGGCGCGCTTCGAGGGCACGTGGAAGTCCAAGCCGATAGGCATTGTTTGAGGGGGGTATGCAATCAAATACTTTTGCTTCAACTTGATACCCTGACACGCGAAGAAACTATCGTCGTGATGGCTTCTCTGCTTCAACTACCCCGCTGCACAGCGATGAATGCGGAGCCCATCACGTGCACCTCCGAGGTTGTAACGTCATGAGAAAGATGGTCGGAGATATGACGAATTGTGCCCTTGAAACCATCATTACAAATGCTTCCATCCCATTTGGCATCCATGTTCAGGCTCGCGACCCACCGACCTCTTGTGCTTCGGAAACTTGGGTATTCACCAGCTGCGGTGTGTTATTTTCAACAATCAAATATTCTAAGGCTTTCAGGTGTATTGAGTACTCATCTAGTCCCAGGCCATCGCATCTCGCGCCATGCACATCCAATCCATTCCCATGTGTAAGACTAAAACACCAAGCTCTCTCTTTCTTTCTTCTCCCCGCACTTGCACACCATCACAGCTGACTATCTGAGCAGGGGAGGGCAGCCACAACAACTATGCCTACCTGGTCGTCGACGAAAAGTCCAAGGACGCCGTCATCGTTGACCCCGCGAACCCGCCCGAGTATGATCTCAAGATGCTATTTGGGGGAGAAGAAGCCTCGCTGACGGAGAGACGCCGCTGATAGGGTGGCCCCAGTTCTGAAGGAAGCCATCGACGCGGGCAGGATCAACTTGACTGCCATTGTCAACACGCATCAGTGAGTTGCTGCAACTCCCCTTCGTTATCCATGTAACTAAAAGCGTGCCTCAAGCCATTGGGACCATTCCGGCGGCAATAAGAAGCTGGTACACGCTCCCCCGTCCCTCTCATCAAGCAGGAGATTTTGTATTTGCTGATGAAAACCAAAAACGACAGCTCGAAGAACTCAACCTCACAAAACTAGCCATCATCGGCGGCAGGGACTGCCAGGGCGTGACCAAGACGCCCGCCCACGGCGAGACCTTCAAGCTGGGCGACATCACCTTCAAGGGCGTGCACACGCCGTGCCACACCCAGGACAGCATCTGCTTCTACCTGGAGGACGGCGACGAAAAGGCCGTTTTCACGGGGGATACGCTGTTTATCGGAGGTGGGTGATGGCTCGCTCCTCGGGGAAAGCGGATGGGATCTAGTTGGGGTGAAGGTTGATGATGCTGACTTGGCGTAGGCTGCGGGCGGTTCTTTGAGGGAAACGCGGCCGAGATGCACGAGGCTTTGAATAAGCGGCTTGCTTCTCTGCCTGATGATACGGTCGTCTACGTGAGTTGCTCTGCAAATGCCACCCGAGCCATGAACCCAAACAAAGACTGACCAACACAGCCTGGACACGAGTACACAAAATCCAACGTCAAGTTCTGCCTCTCCGTCTCGCAGAGCGACGCCGTGCAGAAGCTCCAGTCCTACGCCGACAAGAACAAGGTGACAACGGGAAAGTTCACCATTGGAGATGAAAAGGTGTGTTTCTAGTGTTTGAACGATGAGAAGCAACGACTGACTATTGGTCCTTAGCTGCACAACGTCTTTATGCGCGTCGAGGATCCCGAGATCCAAAAGGCCACGGGCGAGACGGAGCCAGTGTCTGTCATGCAGAAGCTGCGCGACATGAAGAATAGCTTCAAGTGAGCAAGTGCACGTGGTTTACGAATACCTGGATGGATTCTTGCTTTTGGGACTGGCTGACGCGACGCCAGACCTCTGCAGGCAAAGATGTAGTGACATGGAAAGGCGTAGCATGTTAAGGGTTGAATTCACTGGCAATGAGGGAACTAAAGGAACAAGACAACACCAATATCTGCGAACAATAACAAAACATCAAGTCACGTCGAAGTATATTTCCATGGATCGCGAGGCACCAGCCACTAGGACCGACATCGTTTGCTACCCGCTGGAACCAAAATCTCGTAAGACTCGGCGTATTTCCATCTTGCTTCACTGTCCACACTTGCTCGCTGTAGTACAGTCTGAGGCGGCAAGCTCTAGCATAATTTGAAGCGGTTGTGTGTGTTCTTTGCCTTTGTAGGCATCGTGTAAAGTGGGTGTCGAGGAAGAGATTTCGATCAAAGATTGGGAGGAATGCGCGGAGATATCGATTGTTTTGATGTCGGTAGTCACGGGATGGGAGAGTATTTGACGAATGAGCGGGCGAAGAAAGCAAACCTGTGATAGATAGCGCTGGTTGGTTGTCCACGAGATGATTGCCCATGAGAAGGAAGTTTGCCAATGAGGAAAAATTGCCAATGAGCGATGATTGCCCGTGACAGCGAAGATTGCTTGTGAGTGATTGTTGCCCGTGAGAGCGATGATTGCCCATGAGGGAAGATTGCCCGTGAGAGCGATGATGGTCAGTTAGAGCGAAGATTGCCCTGAAGGATGATTGCCCGTAGAGGGGATGATTGCTTGTAGGAGCGATGATTGCTCGTGAAGAAGGATTGCCTGTAGAAGGGAGGATTGTCCGTAAAAGGGAACATGTCCCATAGAAGGGATGAGCGCCCGTGGAAGGGAATGGCCCGTAGAAGGGGTGATTGCCCATGAGGGCGATGGTTGCCCATGGGAGGGTTGATTGCCCGTGAGGAATGATTGCCCTTGTAAGGGACCAATGTCCGTGAGGGTAGAGTGGCCAATGGCGCGAATTGTCCGATGGGAGACGCAAGGCGTCTGCCCAACCGTGATGAAAAGAATGTTTCCAGAGTTGAGATTGGGAGCTGCGAGAAATTTTATAGAGATCCATGTGAGGGTGGGTCTCACAGTGCTAATTGAAACCAGCCCCTCCGTTAGACTGTATAGCCCATTGAAGCCAGTCTCATGCACGGTCGAGTCCATCGAGAATCCGCCCGCGCTTTGAATCCATCGCGAAAGCGCACTTCAGTCAAACACCCGTTCTTCAAAAATCCTTATCCCAACATCATGGTACGTCCACATTCCCCAAAGGAAACATAAATCCTATAGAACCCATTCTCACGCGCACCAGCCCCCCAAGCGCAGAGCAGCCACCGCTAGCACCTCCGGCGGCCCCAAGGCGCGCCAGTCCAAGCTCGCAAAGGAACACAACGTCACGCCGCAGGAAGAGGGCGAGATCCGCGAAGCCTTTAGCCTCTTCTCGGAGCCCATGGACGGCGAGAAGCACGGCGTGCTACCCGTCGACGACGTCAAGTCAGCTCTGATGTACGTTTTTCTCTCGTTCACCTCCCCTCCTCCCCCCCTCCAATCCTTGACCGCGAACCAACACTCCCATAGAGCCCTCGGCGTCCCCCCCTCCTCCCCCGCCGAACTCCGGGAATTCCTCTCCATCCTCGACCCGGACGACGACGGCTACGCCACCTACGAGCCCTTCTTCGCCGTGTGCGCGCTCAAGTTCCACACGCGCGAGCACGACTCGGACGCCCACCGCGCCGAGCTCGACGAGGCCTTCCGCCTCTTCACCAGCGGCCAGGACGGGCCCATCACCCTCGCCCACCTGCGCCGCGTCGCCGCCGTGCTCAAGGAGGACGTCGACGAGGACCTGCTCAAGGACATGATCCTCGAGGCGAACGGCGGCGCAGGGGTCGCGCGGGGGGTGGGCGTCGAGGAGTTTGACGGGGTCATGAAGAGCGCTGGGGTATGGAGGTGAAGGGACGAAGAGCGCTGTTCCTCGCCTTCCCCTCGCTACAAATTCTTAAACCATGGGATTATCATGGGGCCGGCCTGGTCCTTTCACTCTCGTTCAACCACCCGCTCAACACTCGCTCGACCACCCTCGCTCAATCCAACTCCATCCGAGAAGCGGTTCTGAACCCCCTACTCAGACTGCCTTCTCGACGCAGACGCCTGTCTACAACGATAGACTGCGACCCGGCGACCAGCGACCAGGGTTGCTGGGCGCCGTACCCAACATTCAGGTGCGTTCTTGGGCGCTTAAGCTACGGGTCAGCAACTCTTATTAATTGACCCTTGTACGGGGCACCAGCGCGTCGCACGAAGCTGCACAAGGAAACCGGATGGCTCGCATGCCAACCTGAGACGATGACACACAGGGGTCGCACAACTTGGAGCACTCCCCGACAAGGTGTGCCAAGACAGCCAAATGAGATCATGAGAAACAGCCGTCAAATTTTCAAAGTCGGGACGCTTATGGTTCCAGTTGAGAGTCCAGATCTATCTGGCCCAGCTATTGGTAAATGGTCCAAACCATTTTATAATAATTCCATCCATTCTGAAACGCCTTGAGAGATGCATCTTCTCGCCCAGTTTGGAATTTATAGAATCCCCGTGCAAACAAACCAATACCGTCGTTTTGTGATTATTGAGGAGACTCAACAGTCACCTCGGGCTTCTCGTCGGGCTTCTCGGCCGCATCGTCCGCTGAGGTGGCGTCGGCAGCAGCACCAGCCCGCTCCTCGGCACGTTTCTGAGAGTCGAGCACGGCCTGGAGCTCGGGAGGAGCTTTGAAACCGGCATGGTCGGAGTGCTTCTTGTAAAAGTAGCTGTCGGGTTTCGGGCGGAGCTCGGCGGGCAGCTCTTCGAGGACGCATGCGAGAAGTCCCTCGATGGAGTTCTTCTTGGAGGCGTCGCGGTGCCAGATGGTAATGAGGTGGGAGTTGAAGCGAACGGACAGACCAACACCACAGAGCTGGTCCTCTATAGAGCACGGTATTAGTATCACCAGGGGTATGCGGGCCTGAAAGGAGAAGGGGGCCTCGGTTGCGTACCCTCGTCGAGAACACCTTGAAGCCTCTCGCCGATGGCCAGGAGCTGGACACGAGTCCAGAAATCGGGGCCGTTGTTCTTGGGCACGCGGAAAGTCCAGCTGCCTCCCAAGATGTTCCGCCGATCCTCCCAGATGGGCTTGAAGCCCGACTTGAAGAGGTAGATGGACTCTCGCATCTTGATCTGGTCGACGGGGGTGTTGTTCGCATAGCGCCAAAAGTCCTGGACCGACTCGATCTGGTCGCCTAGCTGCTCGAGCTGGACGTTGTAGTTGTCCCCGCCGGCCTGGGCCTGCTGCTGCTGCTGCTGCTCCTTTGCGGAACGGTCAAAGTAGACGTTCCAGTAGTGCTGGGTCGGCAGCGGCCTCATGGTCTTGAGGAAGTTCTGCTTCGCGCTGTCGCGCTGTTCGGCGGGGGAGTTGGGATCGCCGGACGGGGAGGCGCCAGAGAGGCCGCGGGTGAAGAGGGACGGGCGCGTAGACATGTTGGCGGCGTGTGGTGAAAGAAAAGTAGGTTCAAACGGGTATAGGATAAGTCAGAGAAGAGCAGAAGAAGAAGAAGAGAAGGACGAGCAGATAGTCAGAGCCGAGTGGTTAAGGATACGAAAGGAAGTGAGGCCGCAGATGGAGAGTCTAGGTCGAGACTGAGGGGCAGGTTGGATGCGGCTTAGTTACGGAAGCCAGTGCACGGGAGCTACGACCCTCCAATTAATGAGAAGGGACGATGCCTGTCAGTTAGCGTGCCTGCCTTAACCTGGTCGGCGCTCTGGATGGCGACGTGCTTTCCTCGATTCATTGCGATCAAGGTACCCGGGTGTGAAAGAATCTCTGGTGGGATCAAAGTCACAGTGACGCGGTGTTACACCCACGAATAGGAAGCTTCAGGACCTGGAGGAAGGAGCGTCCCTTACATGAAAGCGCCATTGGAATTGATTCGGTGTGGTTGGTTTGGGTGCTGCATGCGGCAGTTGCGACTTCCCAAAGGGCCACTCGGCTGCCTGGCAATGGCCTGAGAGGGGCAAAGCTGAAGCATCGTCTTACATCTTACATCTTACAGCAGAGAATCTTGCAGCGAAAAAGCAACAACATACCAGAGACTCGACTCGGATTGGATTCGGCGACGTGATCCCGGCGCAACACGACATGAGACGGCCATGGCGGGGGGCCTGTGATTGCGATATTAGCTCCTCAACCACCCGGAAGGCTCAGACGCCTTGGAGCAGCACCTCGCGGTGGGTTACCACGGCACCGGCGCGCGAGAGAGACCATGAAGGACGAATCGCCTTCAATGCAGTGAAGAGAGGCTGGGAGGTGACGAATGAGGTTCTGAATCCGTCATATTATTCCGTCTTTTCCGTTTCTCCTGCTTACAATGCTGTGTGATAGCGACCGACTGGCCGACAATCCGCCAGACCAGTGAAGCATCTGCCGCCGAGAGTGACGTCCGAGTTCCGATGGACGCAAAGTGGGTTGATTCTGCATCACTGTCGCGTGTCGTCGCTAGTCGCGGATTCACATGGGCGTTTTGATGGTCCAAAGTAACTTGCCGTGTGATTTACCGTTATGGTTGAAACGGTCCCGTCTATCTAGGAAACCGCTCGAGATACTGAAATGATGAGGTCGAATCTATCAATCATTCCACAATGACTGTTCAAAACGTACAGCTTCATTCATCCTCATTTTGGATACGGATTCGAATTGAACGATGCGACAGCCGTTTTATCACCTACTGCCACCATCACTCGCCTATCCATGGATATCTGTCTTCGAGGTACCACACTGCTAGGCGAGCGTTGTGTATGCCGCTCTTTGTTGACGCGAAGAGACCCTAATGGGGACCAAGTGACCAGATACGACTCGAGTACTTCTGGTGAGGCCAATAATCTCTCTTTCAGACTCCAGTTTATTGCCCAAGTCAACAACAGTCGGCTTGCACGGTCAAGATAGTACCTCGCCAGCACGTCCCGAAAGACTACCGAGACTTATAATATTCGCCCGAAACTCAATTGCTCAGACTCAAAGTCAACGACGAATGACCTGACCCCAGAAGACAAAGCTTCTCGAGAGCTTGAAGCGAGAGACATCATGCTGATGTAGGACATGGCATAAATCTATAATGATAGAGCATGCTGCTGAGGGCTGCCGACGTGAACCAAGGATAAGGGAACCTCGCAGTTGTGATTCTGGTGGCTCGACAATAGCACAAAAGGCTAAGTCACTCTGCTAGGATACCGGGTCCTCCCGTCGGTTCTCACTGGCGGCATACAAGCCTGACAGATCGACCGCACGGTGTTGAAGCGCCCTCTCCGCCACCATTTCCCGGCGCCGGGAATGGTTATGGTATGCAATGTCCTGCCCTTATCCGTGGCATCTATGATGCTCGTGCTCTGGAGTAATGGATGGTCACTCGGCTCGAATTCATGGGCTTGACGACATGGCGACCCTAAGTTTCTCCCGTTCGGTTTTCTGAGGCCGCAGTGTATCAACACAACCCCAGGCTTCCCCTCCGGAGTCGACGTCGAGGATGTGGTCATCATCGACCGAGCGACAACGACAGTTAAAAGAGAGTATGAAGCAAACCTCCCACCCCGACTTTATGCTTGCGTTCACTACTTTGGACTCTGTAATTCCATCGGGTGTCTCGTGAGACTCACCAATATGTAGCCTGTCCTCTAGGCATTGTGTTTCCTGATGACGGTTTGTAGAGGAAGCGCAGGAGGGTTCCGTATCCCCGATGAAAAATTCTATTCTACTTTGAAGAGCTCATCTGCCTCTGTAGTGTATCCCATGGCCGTCTTGTTGTCTTTGGGTCTATAGAAGTTGACTCTAAAAGTCTTCCGCAGCACTGAGCCAACCTCAAAACCCGTGAATAGTCTCCCGCTTGGCGTCATCCTGAAACTCTCCCTTTTGTCCCATTGTATGCAAGACAACCCTGTTTAGGTTCTGCTTGGGGATAGTGGGAGATTAATGCTCAACGGCAAGCGCGTGTCGCTCACGGTCGAGCACGGCTGTGGGATGCTACCAGGCATCAATAAGAACCACGGCTGGCTTGAATTGGCCTTGCTCAAGAAGGTCTGCGTGATTACTAAGAAGTGCGTTACTTGTGCCAATCTTACTCAACTCGCAATTATCGGCGTAGCTGTTGCATAGTGGATGGACTGGACTTGAGTTTGTTTCAATGGATGGATGGAATATCCTTTGTAATGACCATCTTTGCAACTACCTGGCCCCTTCGTTACTACACTACATCTCCTTCATCTTAGATATCCCATGTTCCGGTTCAAGTCAGCACTAAGACTCGCCACTCATCAAACCACAGTCAACGCTGTATATTCAAGCACTAGTAAAGAAACTCTCCTTGTCCAGCAGATTCCACCTACCATTCCATTCCAATCCCCATCAACAAAAAGCCAAAAGCTCCAAAAACACCATGCTCCCATGTTCCATGCTATCGCTTCCATACAAGAGGAGGGCCTCCCTCAAAGGGGGATCCTAAACATTCTGCCTCACGCCCAGCGGCATCCTCGCGCTATCCTCGTTCATGAACCTCGTTAAGTCCCCGCCAATCAGCTTCCTCAAGTTGCCCATGTCCTGCAAATACCGCTGCATCTCGTCCTGCAGGTCGTCCTCGCTGTAGGCGGTGCTCTCCGAGTCGTACTCCTCGTCGTCATCATCATATTCTTCCTCCTCGCCAGCCGCCGCATTCTCCTTATCCCCTTGGTCCTCGAAATCGACACGTTTCTCGTTGACCGTCACCGCCGGAATGGGATTCTTGAGACTCTCAATCGCCAGCTTGAGGTGCAGCTTCAGCGCCTCGTTCTCCGTCTGCAGCTTCTTGATCTTGCTTTCGGCCACCATGCCGCGCTCCTCCATCATGCGCTGCATGCTGCCCACGCGGTTCTGGTACTCCTCCAGGCGCTCCTCGGCTTCCTTGGCGTTCTTCTCGCGCTGCTGCGAGTTGGACACGCTGAGCTGCAGCACGCGAATCTCCTCGGCCATGGCGGCGATTTGCGCGTCGCGCTCGGCGGTGGACATGTGGTCCTGGTTGACCACGGCACGCGTGCGGATGCGTTTCGCCTGGTCGGCGTAGCGCAGCGTCGAGAGCGTCTCGTCGTAGTCGGAGGGGGCGATGCACGCAATCATGGCCGTCTTGCTGTTGCCGCCGAGCGAGTCCTTGAGCAGCCACGTGAGGATCGAGTCGCGGTAGGGCACTACGTCTTTGCGCTTGCCTCCGCGGTGAGGTTTCGCGTCTGCCAGCGCGGCAATGACTCGCCCCAGAGTCGTGAGCGACTTGTTGATGTTGCTGCCTTCTCGGAGCCGCGCGCCCGTGGCCTCGGTCGACTTTGCGCGCTCGCTGCCCGCCAGATCAACCAGCCGGATGCGCGAGCTGCGCTCCGTTGTCTCGTCCGTCTCCATGTCGTGATGGATCTGCTTGAGCATGATGGTGAAGACGGCGTGGCTGCGACTGCTGGTATCGTTCATCTTGGTGCTCGCCACCGTCCGCGACGAATCCCCCAACTTCATGAACCGCAATATCTCCCCGTAGTTGCGGACCGGCACCTCGGTCAAGTCCTTCACGTACGGTCCCTCGGTCGGCGACTCGCGGATCTTGAGGTAATTGGGCGGCTTGTTGGGCGCCACGGGCACGAGCAGATCCCTCACGTGCTCGTTGTACACCTCAAAGTACGACACGCGCACATTGTAGGCAATATTCGCATCCTCGTTCTGCGCCGCCTCGATGCGCTCAAACAGGTCCTCGCAGGTCCGGGGGATCAACCCGCGGGCGTCGGGCGTGCCCATCATGGTGTAGCTCTTGCCCGAGCCCGTCTGGCCGTAGGCAAAAATGCACGTGTGGTAGCCTTCGAAGTTGTGGTCGAGAAACTCCTCGCCCAGGGCGTTGTAGACGTCTTCCTGGTGAGCGTAGTGGTTGTCCTTTGTGTTGTGGCTCCAGAAGGAGTTGTCAAACGTAAACTTCTTCTCCTCATACACCTTGCGGGACTTGAACGTGTTTGGCGCCGCTTCGTCTTGGTCTTCGGGCGTGAGCAGCTTCGTTTGCTGCGTGATGGGGTCCATTTCGATGAGGCACTTTGCCTGGCGGTCGAGTTCTGTCGAGCTGCAAGTTAGCCAACAGCCACTTCCTCCCGGAGATAATCATCCCCCACCTCGCTTGAGAAACGCTCGGCAGCGCACCACCACCTTTACGTTTCCGCCTCCGTCCATCCTAACAGGCAAAGTCCCATCCCGGGACCGTAGCGACGGCGTGGAAGCAGAAGAATGCACCGATCTGTGCTCGAGGGCCATCATGGTCAATGACGGTGGTGCATTCAACAACAGGAGAGCCTCGTGAGCGTCGCGGAGAGTATTTCGGAGTCGTAGGCGAAGAAAGTGCCACATCCTCCTTTTTCGCGCGGCCACCTTGGTCGTTTTAGTACTTTCCCCATTTGTTTACTTTGGGTCGTTATGGCCCTGTTGCCAGGTTGCCAGGGTGAGCAGCGGCTCTCTCTTCCTTGACCTGTTCTGTTTCCTCGCTTGAGACCTCATCGGGACTAGCGCAAGATATGGGAGCTCGGGCCATTCAGACTGCAGCTGTTTCCCTAGCCCACTAGCCCCCCTTTGTACTGACCTCACCAGCCACACTTCCTGTCTAAGCCCGATTCCTTTTGAGGGGTTCGACTTTCCGACGCGGGGATCTGCATGCGCAGCGCTAGCAGCCCCTCTGCGCTCTTCTCTGGCTCACTGTATCCGTCCACGTCCCGGGGGAAAACGCCCATATCCTGCCGAGAGTGAGCGTCACAAGTCGTTTCCCATTTAGCCAAGTCTGATGCTGAAACCCTTCACTCGACATTGGACAACCACAATTCAATAATTTGGGGATTTTCTCCTTTAAAATCCTTAATCAGCGCGGCTGGAAATTAACCTTTTTTTCTCTTATTTTTTTGGCGCGTCTCGTGCTTGCCATTTGGCATTTTTTCGGATATTTTTTTTTTTTTTTTCCATTGATTTTTTCCGTCATTTTTTCCTTCCTTTTTTTCCCTCCATCTCTCTTCCTTCTTCTCTCTACCTCCCACCTCCCGTATTTCCTCTCCCCTCTTCCATTCATCCTCTCTCCTTTTTCTTTCTTGTTTGTCAACCTCAGTCTATCCATCAAAAATCATGGCGCGCACAAAGAATGACGTTGTCGAAGGCGCCGCCGCGTCTCCCGAAGCCCCCAAGGGCGTCATCTCCGGTAAGACGGGCCGACCTCGTGGACGCCCGCGCAAGGAGAACAAGGTGGTGAAGACGCCCTCGGGCCGGCCCCGTGGTCGCCCCAAGGGCAGCACAAAGGCCCTCAGCATCCAAAAAGCTATGGAGTCACGCGGCGCGTCGCAGGTGGAAATCGACGCGGCCATCATCGCCGGCAGCACTCCCAAGAGGCGCGGACGCCCCCGCAGAGACGACGTGACGACTCCCGCCCAGACCGGCACCGGGCGCACAACCTCGACCAAGGCAAAGGCCTCTTCCACGCCCAACTCGACGGGCAAGCGAGGTCGTGGACGCCCCAAGAAGTCGGCGCCCGAGTCGCCCAAGGAGGAGGAGCCTGTCAAGGACGACGAAGAGGTGACCAGCGCGGCAGAAGATGGTGAGCATCAACCGACTTTTCCTTGCTAGAATGAGAACAGCGCTGCTCACAAGAAGGCGTCACTAGCTGAGGGAGAAGACGATGGCGGCATCGACGCCGTCGCCAAACCGGTGGCTGAGTACGACGAGGTCCGAAGCCCAGCATCCTGGATGTCGAGCTTCAAGAACATATTTCGCTGATTTTTTGGGTTGTAGGGGTCGGGCTCTGAAATCTCAGGCTAGATAATTCCTGTCGGTGTTTGAAGTTCTCCTCGTCGCGCGCGTCGGGTGTCTCATTTTTGGGCCGGTTGGGGCGTGTCTCTTTTGTTTTCATGGGGGCGACGCGTCGTCGTTGCCGGTGTGCAAATCTCGTTGGAGGATTCTGGGAGGGTTCGGAGGTGTTTCTATTGATGGGATTATCGGCCTTGGGGCGCCGTATACACTTACTTGCTTTTTCCTTTTCCATTATGAGAGTCAACGT
Organism: Thelonectria discophora; assembly: GCA_911649645.1. Classification (NCBI taxonomy): domain Eukaryota; kingdom Fungi; phylum Ascomycota; class Sordariomycetes; order Hypocreales; family Nectriaceae; genus Thelonectria; species Thelonectria discophora. The sequence continues at coordinate 1,021,696 of CAJVRK010000022.1, read as the reverse complement.
TCTCAACGTCGCGGAGCTGTCTTCGGAGCCTGTACTCGGCGTTTGTTTTCGGTGCCTGTCGGTGCCTGTCGGTGCCTGTCTTTATTCCCTCTTCCACTGGTCAAACTCTTCCTCCAGATGGGCCTTCAATTTTTGGAACTGGTTCCCAAAGTTGCGTCCGCACCGCCAGCATCGCAGGTCGCGACGCAGGTAGCCAGCCTCCTTTGTGTCCCTCCGCGGGTCGTCGTCGCGCAGCGGGAAGTCGTCGAGACTCACGAGGAAGGGCGTGTTGAAGGAGTTGTAGTGCTTGCGGTGCCGCAGCGACTCGGACCGCATGTCCCGCGACAGCACGTGCACGTGCAGGTGTCGCATGCTCGGCACCGCGTGCACGCCCACCATCACCTCGGCGGCCCAATCGCGGCCCGCGGGGAGAGCCCCGTCTTCCGGCGGCTCGGCGTCGCCGTCCAGCACGGATTGCAGCGCCGCGTCGCGCCGGCTGTGCGGGCCCAGGCGGCGACGCAGCTCCGAAGCCACGAGGGTCTTGAGCGTAGACGCTTCGGCGCGCACCGAGGCGAGGAAGACCGGGTCGTCGAAGGCGTCGAAGGGGTGCTGCAGGTTGTGCTGCGGGGAGCGCGGGAGGAGAAGCGCGTGGATGGTGGACTTTGGGTAGCGGTCGCGGATGGAGACGAAGGAGGGCGAGTGGGCGATGACGAGCGAGGGCGGCAGGGAGGCCGGGTCGTCGAGGTAGGCGCCGAGGCCCATGCGATCTTTGAAGGGGTTGCCGCCGCGGGAGGTGCGCGGGGGAGGGCAGGTTGGTTTTGGTTGGGGGGCGGGTTTGCGGGACATGAGTTCAAAGACTAGAGGGGTTAGCTATGATGAAGAGGTGGTGATGGTGGTGAGTGCGTACAGGCGTTGCGGGTGGTGGATGATGTGCTGCCCATTGTGGTAGGAGGAGGGGCGTCGCCGCGGATTTCTTCTTGGGTTATGGCTTCTTCGGGGTCTGAATCTTGATGCGCCATGCTTAAGGAGGAGGGTGAGGTTAGGTCTGTTGTGCGAGAGGTGTGTTGACTAAATGGCGCTGTGTTGTGGTGAGGTTAGTTTTGGCGGGTGGTAGGTAGGCAGCCATGGCGGGGTCGTCATGGAGCCATTGATTTGACGATGCCCAGACGCGCCTTCCACTTCAGTTGCGACACAGGGGAAGAACAAGTTGCCCAAGGAAATAATTCAAAACATGACCAGGACATGAAATCTCCAGCGCGCATCTCAATTCGATCAACTCCATACGACCACAAAGAACCCCCCTTGTTACTCGTCTATCCTCACGCATCCAACCCGTCCAGCTCAATCATCCTCGTCACCAACTTGATAACATCATCATCCGCGAGCCCCAACTCGGGGTTTTCCACCTTTCGCGCAATCAGCTCGTCGACCAGGCCGCGCAGCCTCGCCACCAGCACGCCGATGCGCGCCCAGCCGCGGAGCCGGAGCCATCCGTCCACGAGGAGGCCGCGGCCGAGCGTGTCGAGCTCGATGGGGCCCGAGAAGAGGAGGAGGGTATATGCGTTGAAGGCTGCGAGAGTTAGCAAAGGATCCGTAAGTTGTTGAGACATCAAGAAACTCACGCGTAAGGTCTCGGATGAATATCTTGCTCGTCGATATCAGCGTGAAATACGACATGTACGCCGCGTTCCCGGAAAACCCTTGGCTGCCAAACAGGGTGCTGCTCGGGTGCACAAACACGCGCCCGTTCTCCTGGTTAAAGTACTTGATGGCGCGAGCCTCGGGGTCCAGCTCGACGGCGCCCGAAACGGAGCTGGCAAACTTCTTGTCCGGGTACTGGATGCGCGCAATCTGCGGCGTGAAGGCGGCCGCGACGAGCGCCCGTAAGAGCTGCGGCGAGCCACCCCCAGAGTGCGCGCTGCTCAGGGCCTCGGACGTGCTGACGATGCCAATCTCGGCCAGCGCCGAGTAGTACTGCGTGCGCGTGTTGGCTATGTCGGAGAGGGTCTGGTGCGCGAGGAAGTGTTCGTCGCAAAAGGCGCGGACCTGGCGCTGCGGGAGCCCTCGGTCCTGCATCATGGCGTCCCACTGCTTGAAGGCCTCGAGGTCCGTCAGGAGGTCGCCGTCGCCGCTATAAAAGGCCATGCGGGCCTCCTTGGCCGCGTCCCTCTTCTCCGAGGGAGACACAAAGGGGCTCCGCGTGCTCAGGATAGCGGCCACGGTGACGCAGTCGTCCAGGCAGCCAAAGATGGCGCCAAACACCATGAGCTTGCCACATCGCAGGTCGGCCGGCAGCATGGCCAGCTGCTGGCCCATGGCCGTCAGCTCGTCTCCGTCCAGCGCTCCCATCCTCCGCAGCAGCTTTATGGCTCCGTCGATGGCCGTGGCGTCGGGCGGCGTCGGGGACCGGCCGAGGAAGCCGGCCACGTCTCTCATGCCCATGGCCCGCACCGAGAGGCACAGCTGCTCCAGGGGCACCCGCCGGATCTCGGGCTCTGGCCGTTCCGCCATCTGTGTCTCCAGCCTCTCCGTGTACATCTTGTAGCATCGGCCTTCTTGCACGCGACCGGCTCGACCTTTTCGCTGCTTGCCGGCGGCTCGCGACGCCCACGTCTCCTCAAGCCTCCTCATGTTGTTGACGGCGTCGAAGCTCGTCTCCTTGACCTTTCCGCTGTCGATGACGACCAAGATGTCGTCAATCGTGATGGACGTTTCCGCCACGTTGGTCGCCACCACCACCTTGCGTTTACCCGGAGGGGGATGTGCGAATACCCTCTTCTGCTCGCGCGTCTCGAGAGATGCGTGCAGCGGGAGCACGTGGAGAGAACCGATGGCCCTCAACGCGCCGCAGGCCTGGTTGATCTCTCCCACGCCGGGCAGGAAGATGAGGATGCCGCCCGACTTCTTCTCGTATGAGAGCTCGTAGTCGATGGCCTTCACCGTCTCCGTGAGCAGGTTGTAGTTGACACGGTGGCCTAGCTTCTGGATGATCTTGCCCATGGTGTCTCCAGAGATGAGTCCCGTTTCCCCCTTGTCGAGCCCGTACCCGGTCATCCGGATGACATCGTCGAGATAGTACTCGTCCACCGGGAACGTCCTGCCCGAGATCTCGACCATACCGACGGTGAGTCCCTCGGAGGTAAAGTAGTGGGCAAACGTAGTCGCATCCAGCGTGGCAGACATGAGCACCAGCTTCAGCATGTCTCTCCTTTCCCGCATGACCTCTCGAATGAGGTTCAGCAAAAAGTCCGTGTCGAGACTGCGCTCGTGAACCTCGTCAATGACAACGTGGCTCACGTCGGCCAGCGACGCAACCACGTCCTCGACGCGTCCTCCAGACGTCTGCAGCCGCCGGAGCAGCACACCCGTCGTCACAAATGTGATGCGCGTGTCCTTGGACCTCCTGGACTCGCCGCGGATGGCGTACCCGATCTCGCCCCCGACCCGCGAGCACCGCTCCTCGGCCACGCGGTCCGCCAGCCCCAGGGCCGAGATTCGCCGCGGCTGCGTGACGATGATGTTTGCGCAGTCGCCCAGGCCTCGCTCGTACAGGTCGTCGAGGATGAACTGCATCGACTGCGTCGACTTGCCTGAGCCTGTCTCGCCGCTGATGATGGTGACGTTGTTCTCCTCGACGGTCCGGATGATGGCGTCGCACTTGTGCCAGGCCGGCAGCATCTGCCGCTTCGTCATCATGTCCTTTAGGGCCGGCGATTGTTGTCTCCGCAGCCACTCGTCTCTGCTGTGCTTGCTCTCGATCCATCTCAGCGGCTTGGCGTGCCGCTGGAGCCGTTGGTTGCCCGCAATCGCTGCCGAGGGCTTCGTTTCCGACGCGGCAGAGGAGACGGCCGAAATCTCCACCAGCTTTCCGGGATGCTCGATGATGCCGTTGATGTTTTGCTGGACCCAGTCCGTGACCAGGAAGATCTTGGTGGGCTCGTCGCTCAGCGCCTCCTCCATGTGCTCCAGCGCCTTGCGGACGACGCTCAGCTTGATGTACGATGGGAGGTTGGCGACGACAGAGAGGATCAGGTTGGCCGGGTACGTGGCGGGCCGGCGGACTTGCAGAAACGTTTCCACCTTTTGCTGCCCGTTCTTGACCGACTCGAGCCTGATCTTGATGACCCGGTCGCCCTCGCGCCGGAAGCCTTCTCCGTACATGGCTTCCAGGCTGCCCACCTCGTCCTCCCACTGCTCCTCGGGCGATCCCATGTCCCAGAAGCCGTCTGAAGAAGCATCCGGAGCGCGGAGGAACAGCAGATCCTGTAAAGTCTCGGCCGCCTTGTCTTCGTCGCCGCCTTGCTCATCGAGGACCTTTGTGGCCAGCTCGACCGAGTACCCGGACTGGGAGAGCCGCTTGATCATGCCCTCGCGCCTCAAGTCGGTCGCTCCCACGGACACGCCGGCCGCGTAGCTCTCGGGCAGTGCCCAGGGGGGCAGGTCGTCCTCGGGCACGTGGATGAGCAGCCACTCGAGCGTCTCCTCGCGGTCCTTGCAGTACCCGACGGCCTCCTCGGCGTGCGTGCGACGGAACCCGAGTTTGCTCAGCTCGTTGACCACGGCGTCCTTCCTATGCTTAGGCATCACCACCTTATGAGGGTTCCAGCGCACGCCGCTCCGCAGCAGCGTCTCGAGCTGCGACCTCGTCTTCTTGCCCATCTCGACCTTGGGGGCCGTGGTCCAGCCCTTCATCATGTTGTTGGCCCGCCCGGAGCCGTCCGCCGCCGCGTTGCTCAGCAGCACCAAGCCCGAAGCTCCGGGCATGGCCTTTGCCTTTTCCTTTGCTGCCTCCAACCCCTTGCGCTTCTTCTCCGACGCGGCTTTTGCGTCCTGCCGCTCCTGGAGCGCCCTGAACGGATCCGCCTCGTACATCCACGCCTTCCCGTCCTTGACGTCTCCCGCCTTCAGCGCCTGAAACTCCTTCCACAGGGCCTTGTGGTCGGGCGGCAGCACCGTGTGCTTGTTCTGCATGCTGCACACCCTAAACAGCGCGTACGTCGCCGCCGCGTGCTTGGCCTCGATGGCCGTCGGCCGCACGATGAGGTGCTTGTGCGTGGCGGGAATCTTGAAGGGCTCCAGCTTGGTCATGACCTGCGTCTTGAGGTCCTTCGCGCTGAGCGTGACCCAGACGGAGAAGCCGTCGGGCGTCTTCCTCGTGTCGTACTCGGGCCGCTCCCACCGCTGCTTCTGGCAATACTCACTCAGGAGGTTGACTGGCAACTTGCCCGTCCACGAGGAACCGCCGATAAGCTGCTTGACTGTCGGTTTGGGGGCAGGCAGGCTGGGCCCCTCTGTCGGCGGCGTGGCCGTCCCCTGTGCGTCTCCCTTCTTTCCCTTCCCCTTCTGGTCCTTGGGCGCCGACGCGTTCGTCGGAGGGTTGGCCTTGGCCTTTCCCTTCTTGACCATGGTTGTGATTTTTGTGCTTGTTTACGGGTAGGAAACAGGAAACGCTCAAGCGACAGTGTGATGCCTTTTCTTCAGCCTGGTACTGATCCTGAGGCAAATATCGTCGATGCAGGCTATCGTCAGTGCCGTATGCGAGATGAATATCTTCTTCACGGGATACACCCTGCTGCATGTGCTGGATGGGCAATGTGACAAGAAGGTAAAAAATGCCCACGCAGCACGCACAGTAGACGTGCACTGTGTCGAAGTGGCCCCTTCCGCATCTCCGTACAGTGCGAGAATGGCCGTCAGCCCCGCATTAGACTGTCTGCCGCACAAAATATTACCCCTCCATCGATGAGAGAGATGCTGCAATTCCCATCGTAGACAAGGATCCTCCCATGGTTGTCAATGAATAAAAAGAAAATCTGGGAACGAAGCAAAAGGCCCAGGATCAACCATAACCGCCTTCTTGCGGTGGCATCATCCATGTAACTATATCGCAATATTCATACTGTCAACCCCCAATGAGGGCTCTCTCATGGGCCGTGCTGACAGCAATCTTCAAACACCACCACTCAATCCACAACGTCACATTCATCACAATCAAACTGCTTGTAGTCTTTTTTCATTTACTGCAGTACAGGTTAAATGTAACCAGATACACCACCACTTGGCAGTGATCACCGTAGTCTTCATCTTCCTCCAGAAGCTCGGGCACTAGCACCGGCTCCCACATGTCAGCATATCTCATACCAACGCCGTCAGACTGAGTCCAACGACCGTCATACATGGATCCCGTGAGCCGTAGACACCATAGCTTCGTCATGATGCACTTTTCTCCGCACGAACCCACTCGACTCGGCTGTTCGAGGCACGAATTGCCTCTCTACATTGCTCTCTTCCTTCTTCACCATCGGGCTGGAGCTTTCAAGCTACCATAGGGCCCATGAACACTGCGAGGTTGCTCCTCTTCCTCGCATAAAATTCTTCAATATTAAAAAGACGCGGTGTCGGGGTGATATCATTGGGGGGGATGGGTAAGGGGGCTGTTTTTTGACAGTCTAAAGAACTGTACCGGGGAGGGTGATAACTGTGATATGTGCGTGGAAGGGTTGGGGTTCGTCGAAACGAGAGCGGGATGTGAAGGAAGGGGCTGACTGGCTGCCAGCGTCCAACGAGTGTGGCATTGTCCTTTTACATGTCCATTGAGTCGCCGCCGTTGGCAAAGTTGAAGCCACCCGTCTGTTGAGCATTGTTGGCGCCGAAGCCAAAGGTGCCGTTGGCAGTCGAGGGCTGGGCATCGTCGGCGTTCTCTTCTTCATCCGAGAAGTACTTCTCAATAATATTGTAAGCCTTCATGTAGATCTCCTCGTTGGCATTGTTCTGACAGTCGTGGATCTTCTCCATGCCACCACACTCCTCAATGAAGAGAGCGTAGCGGTTGATAGCCTCGGCACCGTCACCGGCAGCCTGCTTGTCGAGGTCGCCAATCTTGAGGATGTTCTCGAGACCGTCGAGCGCAACCTGGATGATCTTGTTGTCGGGGCAGCTGAGGAGGTCGCACAGGGGCTTGATGCAGCCCTGCGAGACGAGGTACCTAATCTGCTCGGGCTTCTGGAGGCCGCCAGAAGTGGCGTTGCTGATGGCCCAGCAAGCCTCCTTGCGAGTCTTGAGGTCGCCGTTCTGGAGAAGGTGGATAAGAGGAGGGATGATGTTGGCGTCAATGACGGCCTGGATCTGAGACGAGTTGCCGGCGGTGATGTTGGAGATGGTCCAGCAAGCCTCCTTGCGAATGCCGTCCTTGGTCGAGCTGAGGAGCGACAGGAGGCAAGGCAGAGCGCCACAATTGATAATGACCTGGGTCTGAACATCATCACCGGTAACAATATTACCGACGGAGCGCAGGGCGGGGGTCTGGACAGAGGTCGAGGCGTGCATCAAAAGCTCAACCAGGCGACGGGGAATGCCGGCCTCAATCACAGCTTGAATCTTATCGTTGGAGCCGTCCGAAAGGTACGAAATGGCCCAGCAAGCATCGATGAGGACTTCGTCGTCGAGCGAGTACACGAGCTTGGACAGGACTGGAAGGGCGGGGGAAATCTACCAAGCGGGGTTAGCTTCCATGTGCGTGGTTCGATGTGGCCATGCGGTGTAACTTACAGTGTTCCAGTCAGGTTGAGGGGTCTTGCCACGGCAAAAGTTGCTCAGGGTCCAGGTGGCATTTCGAAGCATGCTTAGCTTGCGGCTATCGCCGAGTAGGTTGAGGAGCGGCTTGAGAGCACCGCAGCTGAGGACGTAATCGCGGCAGTGGGGGCTGTCGCCAGCAATATTGCCGAGAGCCCAGACTGCCTGTTCACGGACATCGGGCTCGGGGCTGGCGAGAAGCTCGACGAAGATGGGGACGGCTCCGGCCTCGATGACGACCTGAGTCTGCGTGGCGGAACCCGAGGCAATGTTGGTCAGAGCCCAGGCGGCCTCGAACTGAACAAGAGTATGAGGGGATCGCAGGAATTCGACGAATCGGCTGACGACACCGGTCTTGATGACCTCCTCGATCGGGGGGTTTCGCTCCTTGGATAGGAGCTTCCTAAATTTGGTGGTGGCCTGGATTTGGAGGTCGATCTGATCCGAGAAGACGCCCTGGACCATCTGAGGAAGGTCCTCGTTCAGCTGGGGAGAGAGTCAGCAAATGCCATGTTGGACACGATGGAGAAACGAAACAACAAAGGCCGGGGTGCCCTCTCAATCAGGCCCTGACGATGGCGTAAGGACCATGGGGCGGGACGTGGACGTTGGCCGCCTCTGCTCAGGTCACCTCCTCACCTGGATATGTGGGGTGCAAAGGAAATGCATTTTCCCCCACATCACAAGGCGGGCAGCGCACCGTCATGGCAGGAGAGGTGAGGGGGTTGAAAGCAAGGCGCAGGGAGAAACAGCGATGCTTACCTGGGACTCGGTAGGAGCCGACTCATCGTCGCTGTCGGGAGCGGCACCCAGAGAAGCACCAGGACGGTTCTCACCAGAGCCGATGCCTCGTCGCTTGGCCAGGTTCTCTTCACGCTTGGCCTTGCGGATCTCAACCTGCTGCTCCTCGCGGCGGCGACGGAGCTCTTCAGGCTTGAAGGTGTTCTTCGCCTTGAACTGGGTGCGGCGATGCTCGGGGATGTATCGCTCAGCCATGGTGACGGGCGGTTTGTTTTGTTCTGCTTCAGGAGAGGGGCGGCGTTGTTAGGTGAACGCAGCAAAAAGTGTGCGGGGGTGCGGTCAGGAAGGGCAGAGGGAAGAAAAGAAAAACGTGTTTTGATGGTGGTGAGGGCCCGACGTCGAGAGAACAGAGACGTTGCTCTAAGGAGACGTCGTCACAGATGGTATGCGGGAAGCGGAAGAGGAGGGGCCAAAGGGGGGAGGGAATGTATGAAGGAGGAAGATTTTTGTTTGTTGTCGGAGAGGAGCAGAAGAAGAAAGCAGACGGGATGGGTACGAAGTACTTCTGCAGTGGCATGCGGGCTAGCACACACCTCACCTGGCAGGGAGAGCGGCGACGGCCCTGGTGGCTTAGGCTGGTGGTCTTAGCTCGACCCTGGAGAAGGTACATTCGTTGCCGCCAAACAAATGCGGTCCAACAAGTACCTCGACGGATTACGGGACATTCTATTTGTTCCATTCGGTGACGAGCATTCATGATTCGGACGGGTCTCTGGAGGGGTCAAGTCCATGTGGGCACATTCATCTCTGACAGTGGGCACTCTGCTGCAATAACGCACTGGACGTGCTCCTTACCCTGGCAACTGATTAGATGTGATGAAAAGCAGTTAGGCCTCGAGAAGAACCAGGAATTTCACATGGCTCATAACCGTCTTGTCGAGTCTTATTTACTTCCAACGCCCAAGGCTCCGACTCGCCCGGGGACATGTGCCTAGCTCAATTACGACCGCTAACATTAACCGCTGCAAATCAAATCTACCGTCATCATTTCGGCCTGAGGCACCAATCTCAACTCCCAATCCACGGCGGTCAGCAAGGCAACCAACCCAAGCACATTTGTGCCTTGACAGTACGAATACTTACCGAGTACTTTGTGAATTGGTTTCAACGGCGGTGTAACTCGGCGTGGGCTTGCAATTTCGGACATGACCGAGCTGTTTTGCACCTTGTCGAGGCTCCAAACGACTTGACTATTTAAGTGGTTTTTCTCTTGAAATTGAACCCTATGTACGCCGTAAAGCAGACAAATCAGTCATGCCGAAATATTGATGGGCTGAGAAATCACATGCTTCTCGTCTCTATATCAGTGGCATATCGGGTACCAGCAAAGTTTCCATCCCATTTGCCACTCAATGAAAACCGTCCCGTCTCTCCAGATCACATGACAGCGCACGTGCCTCCGCGACGGGACCATCAAGGCTTCACCCCACACACACGCGAATCAACGCTCGCCCTCACGCGACTCATTCCCCGTCGCGTCTGAATCCATTAACACGACGTCCCTTCTCGCACTTGTTCAAAACGTGATTTTGACCCTAGGAAGCCACCACTCCGTCATAACCGGTCTTCGTTATGTCCCTTGAACTGGAGCATGGATGAATCATGTCTCCTTCACAGCACCCTCAGACGCCTTCACTACCCTCCGGATTCGTCTCGATTAAAGATATTCTTGATGGAAAGTGCCCTGAAAGGTCAAAGGTCAGCGTTGTTGGCATTGTGACTGACTTTCGAGTCCCTATACCAACAAGAAAGGACGGTGAGTGTCTTCCTCCCGGCGCTACAAGTCTACCCTGACTCGAAAAGATTGGAAGTGTCAGATTCAGTTCTTCGACTCGTCAGTTCAAGATGACGAGTATTCATCGCTTGCAATCAACATATTCCGCCCCAAAGATGACATGCCCACGGCTGCGTGCGGTGATGTTATTCTCATATATAGTGCAAAGGTATGTATCAAGGCAGGCTACCGTACGATCTATACTAACTAGCTCTGCCAGCTACAACGGTATCAAATGCAAGACTGGTCGCTATTGACCGGCTTTGATACTAAGTTGTACACTTACTCGGCGGAAAGCATCCCAAACCCTCCAAGCGATGCTTCCACTGCGATGCGACCTGGGCGTAATCCCAAAGCCAACGCTCACACGCCCGGCCAGAAAGAGCATGCCTACGTCTCACATATGTTCCATACAACTTCAAAGGACCGGGTTCCTGAACAGGAGCAATTCGAGACGATGAAGATTCAGTCAGCCAATGTGAATGACAAGTTTAGGCTGCTGAAAGATGTCGCCGACGGAATCTTCTGCGACATCGTAGCCCTAGTAGTCAGAGCCCCGTACGACGAGGGTGACAAGATATCGCTTTGGCTTTCTGACCTCACCGAAAACTCAAGCTTCTTCCACTTTGCTTTCAATGGCGAAGGTCTGGTCGATGGCCGAGATGGCGACCCGTTCGGCTACACTTCGAAATTCTCAAGGAGCACAGCGCCTTCCAACTGGACCGGGCCGTATGGGAAAAGAAGCATGCAAGTGACGTGTTGGGAACCTCATGCCACTGCAATCAGGGAGACGAAGATATCCGTCGGGTCCTGGGTGACCCTTCGCAACCTACAAATCAAGTATGGTCACAATGCCGCAAACCTCGAGGGTTTCCTGCGAGAAGACCGCGATGCTCGGGGTTCCCCGATTCGAATCTGGTCTCTTGACTTTGGGGAAGACCCAGAGAGCATCGACCCCAGGCTCAAGGAAGCGCTTCGACGAAAACGGGATTACGAACGGGCCAAGAAGGAACAACTCAAGGACATCACTGGCGCTGCAAAGGCTGGGCAGGTTCGAAAGGCGGAAATATCTGCCGAGCAGGAGTCCAACAAGCGCAAGTCCAGGAACAACAAGAAGCGAAAGCGCTGCAACATGATCCAAGCCGAGGAGGAGAGAGAGGCTGGGCTAATACCTCAGCCGGATCTAACGACGCAAGGTAAGCCGCATCCCCTTACCGTCAAATATGCAAAACTGACCAGTTCCAGTGAAATGCGAGCACCAAGACAAACCAGCCAGCTGCGTCGCCGATATGCTCGAGCCCGTATTTCATCCTACCACGATTGATGGAAAGTCCGTCAAGCTGCAACTCCCCTTCGTGAACAACAACTACCGCGCCAACGTCCGGGTTGTCGACTTTCTGCCCCCCAACCTCGAGGCCTTTGCGTTCCCAAAGAAGCCTTCGGAATACGACGTCCTCTCGGACAATGACGGCACGAGTTCCGAGTCGGAAGACGAGGGGGACATGATGACCGAGTTCACCGCCGTTCGGGACTGGCAATGGCGCTTCTATCTCCAGCTCGAAGATGCCGTCGTCCCGCCAAACCAGCAGAAGAAGCGGGTATGGGTCGCCGTCGACAACCAGGCCGCGCAGTGCCTCATGAACCTCGACGCTTCCAACCTGCGACACGACAAGGAGAACCTCGACAATCTCCGACAGACGCTGTGGCAGCTGTGGGGGGACTTGGAGGAGCACAAGGCTCGCGAGCTGGCCAACAAGGCAAAGGCCATCAAGGCGGCGGCCAAGGGCGACCAGCCGCCTCCGGACAGCGACGACGAGGAAGCACCTACTGCAAAGGCCGACTCGGCTGCTACTACTGCTCAGGTGTCGAATCGGGCTTTTCCGTGCTGCATCCGCCAGTACGGCGTCAGGGTGAGGGAGCCAGATGCCACAAAGGCCGACGCGGGGAAGGGCAGACGATGGCAACAGATGTTTGGCTTGTTTGGAACCAGAATAATCAGAGATTAATGTATACAAGGGCACGGCGCGCGAAGAATGGACATGGATGGGTATATCAGGCACTTAGTTGTTAGGGCGTACTACGAGGGAAGCAGCCGGCGTTATCGAACCATGTCAAGTCATTTTGAGGCAAGCCACATGAAACTCTCTTTCTTTTCAGAATTCGGGGCCACGAAGTACTCATAAACCCTCCCGGCATGAGAATGGCCCAGGAACAACAGCACTTTGAAAAAAAAAGGCCCTCTGACCAAAAGCTACCTACCTACCCAGACTCCGGCCGCGGCATTACACAAGCCATAAAGATAACAAATAGGCTGCTCGAATCTCTGAAATGACAAGATAAAAAGGGACTGCAAAAAAGAAGCACTGCCCGACACGGTCTTTTGCGCAACATCCCAACACACACGAATATCCCATCCCAAAAAAAGAGAAGCGAGGCAAGCAACTCCCCTCCCTCTCCTGTCATGCTTCGTCAACGAATACCTAGTCCCCAATAACGTCATCTGAATCGTGAGCTAGTGGCGGTGGTCGTGGCGCCTCGTCCTCTTGTTCGTCATCATCATCGTTGACAGGGTCGTCCTCGATGAGCTCTCTCCGACGGAGATCCTCGCGCGATCCCTCCTCGGGCTGAGGCTCGTCGTCAAAGATGGGGTCGTCCTCAAGCTCGTTATTGTCGTCGTCGTCTCCGTCGGTGACCATTTCCTCGCTGAGCTGGGGTTTCTGAGGCTTGGCCGCGTGAGCTGCCGCAGCGACTGCTGCTGCTGCTGCCGCGGCGGCCTTCTTCTTGGTACGCTCGGCGAGCTTCTCCTCGTCCAGGTAGGCGACGACTTCCTTGAAGTTGTTCCCGAGCTTGGTCTGGTTGCGGAGGAGGCGACGACGTAACCGGCCCGCCGTCGAGCCGCGGTGGTCCATGAGCTTGGCGGCAATGGTCAGGACGTATTTCGCCGTGAGTTCGCAAAGAGCCTTTTCCGTCTTGAGCTCGGCCGCAAAGCGCTCCTCGGGCGAGAGGCTATCGTCCTCGTCTTCGTCATCGAGGTCCTCGTCGTCGATAGGATCCTCGTCCTCGGCCGGCTCGTTCAACGTCTTGTCCTTCTTGGACTTCTTGGCGTATTGTCGCTCGGCGCCGTCGAAAATGGTCACCAGCTCGGGAATCAGACCGGCCTCGACCTCCTGCACCAGGCCCTTATACTTTTCGTTTCCGGTTCCCGAGGTGCCGGAGCTGGAGCCAGGTCGGAAGCGCTCGATGGTCGGGCGGAGAGTGGCAAATGTGAGGTGGAGGTCGCAGAGGCTGCCAGTAGCAAACAGACGAAGCTGGTCGATGGCGGCGCGTGATGACAAGGTCTCGATGAGATGTTTGCGTAACGTCTGGCGGAGGACAGAGAGGCGGTCGAGCTCGGCGTCCGCGAGACCGACTCCCGAAGAGAGGAGCTTGGAAATGGCCCGCGTCTTCCACATGAAGTAGAACTGCGCGCCCCGGATGGCAAACGTAACGACTTCATCTTCGAGGTCGTCGATATCATCCTCCAGAGGTTCGTACTTGCCGCGATGCACAATATAGGACAGGATTTGGATAACAGGCGATGTGCTTTCACCCGTCCCTTCGGTCTCCATCACGTCGATGCAATCCGAAATGCTCGACAATTTGCTGATTTTAAGGAGAATAGTTGACAGCTCTTTCAAAGGAGCACCTGCCAGATTCCCTCGAATCGCGAGCTCGCACGTCTTGTCAAAGTTTCGAAGAGAAGTAATGACGTTCTCCCAGAGGTTGGCGAGCTTTCCGTCGGTGAGTTCCTCGAGCTCATCATACTGCCTCGAGTGCAAGAGAGCTGCGGCCGCTTCAGACAAGACTCTTCTATCATCGTGCCTGTTGAACTGAGTGCTGATTTCGTCAAGCAGCTCCTCGTACTTGGTCGCGTCCTGTCGAAGCTGCTGAAAGACGTCGAGATTGAGATAGTGTACCAAGCGCAGAACAATCGCCGCCGTCTCGGGCTCGGCACCAAACTTGTTCAGCAGCTTAGGGATGAGAGAAGCAAGCTCCAGAGCGATCTCTTCTTGGGCCTCCATGGCGTCAGTCCGGTGCCGGATTTTCTTGTTCCTGTCAATATCGGCAGTCTGAGCCAAGCTCGATTTCACGGCAGAGCTCAGCACATCCAACAAGATGGATTCTTCCGATGATGATGGGGCGACGGCCTTCTTAAACGCCACCTCTGCGGAATCGGTCGACTTGGCCTTGGCTTTCCTGCTTGACGTGTGATCGAAAAGCAGATATCCGGCCAAGATTCCCCATCTCTTGATCTCAGGCACTTTTTCATATAGAACCTGGGAGGCAAGAGAGATGCGCGTGTCCGGCACTGCTGCCTCCAAAAGATCAGCAGCAATATCGAGCTGAAGAGCCTCTGCATTCTCGACCTCCTCGGTTTGTTTGTCATAACTGGCCAGAGTCTCGGCAAGAGACTTGATATTGACCCATTCTTGACGGGGAGAATCACAATCCTCGTCCTCGACGTTGTCAAAGAGTTCTTCCAAGATATCGGTGCCTCCAATCTCTTCAACCTTGTCTCCGTGGACGTCCATGACGCAGGAGACGAAGAAACCGACCACAGCTTTGCGGATTCTCAGCTCATTATCGAAGATGAGCTTTCCAATGGCATCAATCTCGTCGGGTTCAAGCATTGCGGCGGCACGAAGAGTGTCAATGACAGAAATTGCCGCCACCCTGACGGACACCTCGGAATCCCTGCAGGCCATTTCGATCAGCCTGGGTCTAAATCTGTCGATGAAGTGTCCCAGCTGTTGCGCATCCCGTCTAAACACCCTCGAGAGCTGTTTGAGCACCTCGTGGCGAGTGGACGCATTGGTATCGGACAACATCCAACCCAGGTAGCGCAGGTAGCCTGGCTCCATGAAGACGGTTGGTAGGTCCCAGATCCAGGAGCCCAGTGCTTCCACGCACTCAGTTCTGATCTTGGGGTCGACATCGCGATACCGGTGGACGAAGACTGTGTCGAAGAAGGACTGGATGGCCTCGGTACACGTCTTACGGGACACGTTCGCGTCATTGAGGTTTCGTTGAATCTCGGTCGTTTTAGATTTGTTCTTGCTTCGCTTCGCAGACTGGTGCTGTTGCTCGATACTGCTGATTCGCTGGTCTAGGATATCGGCGACATAGACCAGACCGGACTGGACGGAGAGGGCAATGGTAGTTGCCGTGTGACGGAAGGGGCGCAACGTCGACGAGGACATGCTGGCCAGCCAGGCATGGAGATTATCTATGAGAGTAGGATCCTTGTACATGATGTCGGCTTCGTGGACCAGCGTAATAAGCGTGTGGAAGAAGGTGACCAGCAAATCTCGGAAGGATCTCGTGCTCCGGGCCTTGGATATCAGTGGGTAATCGGTGATTTGTTGCTTCGCGCGCGGTTAGCCATGCTCTGCCGTCCGACGCGACAAATATTTACCTCTTGGTACACGCTCTGCAGGTCAATCAGGCGGTTTGGGATATTCTCGGGGTCACGAATGTCGTCTTCCGTGACCTCTTGGTCGCAACCTGCGCACTGTAGAATGCAATTCACCAGCGCCATCAAAGCGGCCGACTCGTCGGCGCGGTACTTCTCCAACCACTCCTGGGCGACAGTTTTCGCCGAGTCGCCGGATCCAAAGAGCTCGGCTATAACGCGTCAGCACAAGAGCGAGGCAGCTCAAAACAAGGCGCTCCTTACCAAACAGGCCAGTGCCCCCCTCGCCAGTCTCGATGCGAACCGTCTTCTTGGGCCTGCTAGGGAGACCAGCGGGATGCGCAGCGCGCGCCGGCTGCGACCCATTGATCTTGGGCTTCTTCGACGAAGGCTTCCTTGCGCGACTTGTTTGCGACTTCTTCCGAGACCGCGGCGCCGGATGGTCTTCGTCGCTCTCGTGGTCGTCCTCGTCGCTCATCTCCTCGTCGGATTCCGGGACCTGATTCTCGGCGTCCTCGTCGTCCTGATCATCTCTCTTGCGCTTCGAGGCGGATTGGCTCGCAGGCTCGGGCGTGAACTTGGTTGGGGCTTTCACAACGCGTCCGGAACGGCGACGCGCCGCTGCGTCGCCTTCGGGCGTAGGGCTGACGTTATTGTCCATGGCTTCGCGAAGAGGAAGTCGCGTAGTGAACATTTGGCGGATAGAAATGCAGGTGAATTAATCCCCGAGGCGAGGGCGACAATGGTGCTTCTGGCCAATTTGTCGCGTCTTATGTCGCGTGAAGCTCCGAATATGCCAGGTTTATTGTGGAAAGTGGGCGCTCCTTGTTTCGGCGGATGAATGTCGGCACTAAGAGGCACAAGCCACAGAGGGGGTCTATTAGTCTCCTGAGGGCGGGGCCAAGCCACATTTTTCACATCCCGCTTTCAACAATTCGAATCATTTGGCTGGAGAGGGTTGGAGAACGCACTTGTTTCATAGATTACGTTCACTATATGGCTTATCTCTTGGAATCATGTCGATATGAACTCACCTTTCCCTCCGTCCTCTTCAAGCCCCGGTGATGGCCACATCGTCGTTGGCCTGCTGCCTGCTGGGGGCAGCGGGCTCGAGAAGATGACCTATCAATATCCTCTGAAGCTCATTGCTCCGACTCCTACAGGCGAGCAGCCCAGCGTCTTGGTGTTTCTCCTGTCCTACGGGGGTGGGCTTGTAGCCGGAGATCAAGTCAACTTGGCCATGGATGTACGGGCAGGGTCCAAACTCAGTATTGCGACCCAAGGACATACCAAAATCTTCAAAACACCTTCTGTGGACGTTATTACGAGGCAAAACATTAATGTCCACATCGAAGATAATGCCGGCCTATGTCTACTGCCTGATCCGGTCCAGCCTTTTGAGGACAGCGTTTACGCTCAGAAACAAATCTTTCAGCTTCAGAGCCAGGCTTCTCTGTGTCTCTTGGACTGGGTTACCCACGGCCGATCTGCTCGCGGCGAGAACTGGAGCTTGATCAGGTGGAGTGGTCGCAACGAGGTGTGGCTCTCTGATGCCACGGGTCAAGCAAGGGACAGGTTGCTCGTGAGAGACTCGGTTATTCTATCCCGAGAAGCAAGCAACACGGTCGGCCAGTCGCTTCCGGACATGATGCACAACATGGCCGTTTCGGGAACTCTCATCTTGCGAGGCGCCATGATGAAGTCACTGGGCGACTTCTTCTTGTCCGAGTTCGCTGCTCTGCCGCGCATTGGAGCTCGAGACTTTCGCTCACCAGAAGTAAGGGCAAAGGAGGATGAAATCTTGTCGGGTATCGATCTTTGGCGATCTCAGAGGCTTGAGAGTGAGAAGCGGGGGGGGGTTCTGTGGTCGGCGGCACAAGTTAGAGGCTGTGTCATTGTCAAGCTGGGCGCACGAACTGTGGAAGCTGGGAGGGAATGGATTGGGTCCATGATCATCAGAGAAGGGAGCATCGCGAGGCAATTTGGAGACCAGGCTCTTATGTGCGTTCGGTAATGGGTACTTTCCACAAATACACTCCGTAGACTTAGAATATATACTGAGACTTATTGGTTCTTCTCTTCGTCCGCTCACAATTCATCAGATGCCTTTCAATGGCTTATCCTTATCGCACCTTCCTCACATGCATATCCTTGCCAAAAACCGTCACTGGTCAAGGCGGTGAGTCACTAAATGCTGGCAGAATCCAATCCCCCACCTTCCCTCCCCACTCCCAGACTAAGCATTTCAGGATCCTCCAAAATTTTGTAGAGCTTCTTCAAGATCAAGCTTGATACGCCCTCACGTCTTTTTGCGTATTTATTTCTTATTTTTTTTTCTCTTCAATCCAACTCGATCGAATCACAGCCTCGAAATGCCCCCTCGCGGAAGGGCTCCCGCCCGAGGCACCCGGAGAGGCGCTACCGCCGCCGGACAGCGAGCGCAGACAGAAACCGGCGAATCCGGCTCCAGTGCTGCAACGGCTGCTCCCGCCAACGCTCCCCGGAGCTCATCAACTGTTCTCGCTCGTGGCGCCACTACTACGAGAGCAACGAGAGGACCTACGACTTCGCGATTCCGACCAAAGGTTGTTCGTCGAGATGAAGCCGAACGTGATAGCTTGGCGCGCCAGGAGGAGAAGAAGGCTTTGGACAGAGCTGCCGACGAGAAGCGCGCCCGAGGCCGCTCAAGGTTCCGCAGCAAGAGGAGCAGAGGTGACGCGATGGGAAGCAGAGGTGGCTTTGGACGAATCATGTCTGGAGCAAGCGGCCCGTTCGCGTCAGGCGTTGCTGGTAAGGCCTGTTTCTTGTAGTGTGTATTAACCAAATTCTCTAACGGTATCTATCCACAGGCAAATCAGGCGGCTGGGCCTGGGGAGGCGGCGGCGGTGGTGGTGGTTTTGGTGGTTCATTCGCTCGAAACATGAAATCAGAGTCCAAGTCTGGGTTTGGCTCGGCCGACGGGTCACGGTACCGCGAAGCTCGAATTAATGCCGACAAGCTCAACGTCCAAACGCCCGACGAAGAGTTCGACAGTGAAGACGAGGCCATGATGGCTGCCCTACAATCGAGAGCCGCGACGGTCCTACCGATGGGCATTTACCGAAAAGAACACAAAGATGAGGGGATTGTGGTAGCTACGACGGCAGAACTGGAGGCGGCAGAAAATGCGCAAAATGCCACGAGCGAGGAGGAGAGTCTCTGGGTCGACGGGGACGGGTCTGCGCCTCAGACGGTGGCATCAGGGTCAGAAGACGGCGGAGTTTGGAAAACGGACGGAGAGAAGCCAGCCGTGGTCAAGAAGGAGCCAGATGACTCGATGGACCTGGATGTCGAACTCAAGCCACCCGCCGACGAGACGGATTCGAAGGAAGCGACAAAGTCGGTGACGCCTCCGGCGAAGAAGGTCGCCCCTCAGGACCCCGAAGCAAAGATGATCCAGACAGACCTGAACCTCCTTGCGAGCGAGCTAGGCACAGTCACCATCACGGAGGAGGGAGAGAATGGAGAGGAGAGCAAGGCGGAAGATGTCAGCAACAAGGACGGCCGTCTGTATCTCTTCCAGTTCCCTCCCATCCTGCCCCCTCTCAAGCAGACAACGCAGCCAAAGCCCATCAGCAAAGTCAAGGCGGAGCAGTCTGACGACGCCAACGTGCTCCAGTCGACGCCAGCAGCCTCGGCCACCCCCGTCGACCTGACTCTGGAGGAGATCCTCGAGATCGATAGCAGCAAGGAGGACCCAGAGGACACGCTCGGATTTCTGTCGCAGCTCGCGGAGCAGGGCGGCATGGTGGGCCAGCTCAAGGTGCGCAAGTCTGGGCGGGTAGAGTTGGACTGGGGTGGGCAGACGCTCGAGATGAGCCCCGCGGCGGGCATGAACTTTTTGACCACGGCCGTCATCGTCGAGGAGAACGACGAGAAGCCCAAGCCGGGCGTCGTCGGCGGCGAGAGCATCGGCATGGGCAAGATCATGGGGAGATTTGTGCTGGCCCCCACGTGGGAGGAGGAGGAGGACTGGGAGGTGGCCGAGGAGGAGCTTCGCATCCCTCAGGGTCTGGAGTGAAGGGGGGGGAGAGGAGGACAAAAGGAAGGGGATATTTAGACGCGGCACCATTTACGGCGGTCTTCCATTTCTCTCCAGGTATTCCATCAGTTTGGGGAAAGGCTATACTGTACTGTACAATAACTCTCACCAACCTACCAAGCAACACAACCAACAAGATACCCCTTGCACGAAGTAAAAAAGGATGTCTGATACGCCGCACTCTCTCAATTGCATCCATCTCTTTTACCTTTTGTAAACCTCCGTGGCCTCTTCCGACATTCCCCCCTCCCCCCGTTCCCCAGAACTTGACCCCATGTCCATTCCCATTTCCATCCCACACGCCCCTCCCCCTTCGCTCCCTCATCGGCATTCCGTGCCAAAGTGGTTTCATCCGCCGAGCTAAAAAAGAAAGTAAGAAAATACCCCCTTGACTAAAACTATCATGCAAGGGCCCGGAGTTCGCTTCTGCACGATTTGCCCGAGTCACACTTGGTGGCTTGGCTCTTTCTGGATCTTTGTTGGTTTGCCGTCTCCTGCCTCCCTTGCCTAGGTACCTACGAGGTGGTAATGCTACGGATAGGTGAGGTGAATAAACCAACTAAGGTGCAAGGGAGAACAAATAACACCGAAAATCGGTCCTGGGTCTTTTCTCCTTCCCCTGCTGTTTCCCCGGGCCGTTTTTACCATCTGATTCCGCATGGGGAAAACGGGAAAACCGTAGGACAACTCGCAAGCGAGAAGGGGGAACAGCTCGGCTCGGGTCCGACGGGAAAGGCTTGGTTGGAGGAAGACAGAAGTCCATAACAGACAATAAAATTTAAATCATTCGTTA
This sequence comes from Thelonectria discophora, assembly GCA_911649645.1. Classification (NCBI taxonomy): domain Eukaryota; kingdom Fungi; phylum Ascomycota; class Sordariomycetes; order Hypocreales; family Nectriaceae; genus Thelonectria; species Thelonectria discophora. The sequence goes on along the minus strand of CAJVRK010000022.1, from coordinate 1,001,244 downwards.
CAGAGTGCGCGCGTTATCCAAACGCTGCTGCCGCTGCTGCTGTTGTGGGTGTCCAGCGGTGCCCAAGGTAACCTATCTGAAAGGATCTATCGTTGTCGAGGATGTAATCCCCCCCCCTTGGGCCCCCGTCCCATGCCAAACTTGCCTTGTTGGCCTTCCGTTTTGGTGGTTATCGTACATTGAATACAGAAAAGAAGAAAAAAGAAAGTTTTGAAAGGAAAGTCCCCCTGCTTGGTATCATATCTTCGTTTTTGTTTTGCCCATCCCTCCATTTCCCTCCCTGTTGTTTTTAAACGCCCTGTCCTCTGGTCACTATCCATTCGAGAATACGGCCGGTGCAAAAGATTTCCCCAAGAACGTACAAAGAAATACCAAAAAAAAATGATTGTTGCATTTAGCCGCTCGGGCTCATGTCGGGCAGTTATGCCATTAGTGTCTTTGTGTTTCATTCATCTCCTACCGTCCTCAAGCCCAAGTCCGTAACCCGAGTCCTGGTTCTGGGCTTCGAGGTCGTGCATCTGCTCGATGCTCCCGTTGGGCGAGCTGTAGGTGCGCCCGTGCCAGCGCGGCTGCGACGTAACTTCGTGGCCCTGGATGACGTAGATTTCGCTCTTGACCGTCTGCTGGCCCGGCGAGAGCGGGAGCGTCGGTAGGCTCTTGTTGCGCGACGAGTAGGCCGTGGCGAGCGTTCCGGGCGTGAAGCCGCCCCCGCCAAACTTGGGCTCGACGTTGAGGAGTGTGACGTCGTTGGGGCCGTAGCCGGGCATCGACCCGGTCATGGTGCCCGACTTGGATCGCGAGCGCATGGCGGCAGATCGCGCAGTGGTCGAGAGGCCGGTTCCGTACGTGTTGTCGGTCGATGTGAAGCCCTTAATTCTCCAGGCTCGAAGGAGGGGGCGAATGGTGGCCAGGCTCGAGGCCACGATGGCGACGCCTGGTTCGACGAGTGTCCATACCATGGCATCGGTTCCAGCAACTGGACATTTGGGTTAGCAACTAGGAGCCGACGAGCATCACTGGACACATACATAGGATATCGTCTGTATCCGTCAGGTCGGCAAGAAACGACAGTCGGATAAGCGTCGCAACACTTGCGCTAAGCAGGGTCAGCTCGGGCTTGTTCAAAGTTATAAGCCAGAACTTACAAGATGCCAAGACCGAGAATCACAATCACAGTCGCCTTGGCCTGTTTTGTCATCTTGACCGTCCAAAGCATTGGGATGGGCAGAAGAGCCTACTCAAGTCAGTCTCTGATTCACGGTGTCAATTTCCTTTACATACATAAAGCCAATCCGAAACGATGGTCATAACACTGATGGAATATGCGGCCGCAACGATCTGGTCGGCAGTCACGCAGGTGCCCGTCGTGATTCGATAGTCCCACTGCTTCTTCACGGGGTTGCACTGGAAGATATCCCAGAAGAAGATGACAGTGCTCCAGATGGTGATGACAACCAGGCTGATCCAGAGGATCCAGGTGTACACCTTTTGCACCGAAAGGCGCAAGAGAAAGACGCCGATGCTCAGCTTGATGAACATCATGTCGAGGACGTAGGTTGCAGTAGCCAGCGCTTGCCACTATCCTACCGTCAGCATATTGTATCGAGCGAGTAACCATGAGAACCCTCACCATAAGCGCGGCAACCTTTTCGTCGTCGTTCGTTATAGCATCATTATGTCGGCCGAGCCCGTCGCGTACTCCTATCAGGATGAAGACACACGAAAGGGTAAAGATGACCTTGACAAGTATCAGTATAGTCCACAGACAGCCATGTCAGAACCTACTTGACCGATCAACATAAGCCAGTCATCCGCCTGGTAGCCCTTCATCAAGAAGGCTCTCGTCCAGGTGCGGAGACCAACGGAAATCCAGCTTATTACCAAGAAGACAATGGCGGTTCCAACCAATGCCAACCCATTTTCCTCCTTCAAATCGATGGTTTTATTGACAGACATGGCGCTCCAGCGTCATGAGTAAGTATCAGAGATCGAGCATTGGCACAGCTTCCCAAAGGAAGAGATTGGCGAGATGAGGGCGACAGTCGAGACTTTGGGAAGACGAAAAAACAAGCTGAAAACGTGGTGCTGCAACGGGGACGCGACGGGAAGAGGAACCAAACCAGATATAACCCACGTTTCAACAAGCAGTCAAATTCTTCATCCAAGACGCAGAAACGCCGAAGGAGGGGGCGTGGGTGATGGGAAATGCTTCCCATGGTGTATGGGGTGTAACGTGTAAGTCAATCGATGCAGGTACGTGTGCGTCACACAACTGTACGCAAAGAGCGAGCAGGTGTCCCCGGCTGCCACGCGAGTGTTTGGTCTCTCATGCATCATCCTCCTATGGACCGTCGAGCCGTTCGAACCGTCAAAGTCTCCAAGCCTGGAGTGACGAGCTAGAACCTCCATGGGGAGACGCCCCGACGGAGGTCCAGAGTGATTCCGCGGTGACCACGGCCGAGTGGGCTCTCTTCCAACCGAGGTCAGGGATCCGACATGGGAGCTTGTCAAACAGTCAGGCTTTGGTGCAGCAAGAAGAACCAAGCAGCCTTTTCCGTAGAAGCGCGTGAGAACAGTTTGCTCAAGCGGGAAACGTTGAGCAGAGCTGCTCTGGTCCAGACGAATGATGACCTGGATGAGCCATCCGGTAGCAAAGTGCTTGCGTTGAGACGTGAACAATAGGATCTAGCCAGCCCATGTCAAACCAACCAGGCACCCGGACGACAAAAACGTCGGTATCCAGATCTGCGGATGCGCCTGGGCCACCAAGGAAATCACACCATGTCTGTTGAACAGGCAGATTCGCAATTGGGCCGGAAAGAATGCGAGTAGATGCATCATGATGAACACGGTCCTTGGCCTTGCTCTAGCGTAGCGTGAACCGAAGCAGTGGAACGCAGGGGACTGGGAGGGTTTCAGACTCAGCTCCAGGTCCAGGAGTGCATCTTTCTGACATCCCTGTCGCAGACCCAAGGCGAAGGAGCAAAAAGCCCCTGGGCGAAGAAGGTTTTCTCCGTCGACGTTACACCTTGTCTGAAGAAGAAGCCGGATCTGGGATTTGGTGACGGCGCAAATACGGATCACACACAACGGCCGCGCAACATGATCCGCAAGTGTGCTTCGCATTGGCTCTTTTGACAGCGGAGAAAAGGGAGCAACCGTGTTGTGACAGGCGTCCATTTGCACCGCTACCAATGCCACCTTCTGCCACCCACTGCACCTTGCAACGCTCTGTCGATGGGCTACTGCAATGGCAGAAACCCTACAATCCAGACGGCGCACATTCCATCTCCTGGACCAACCGTCCGATCGGTCGAGTTCCAGAAGCAGACAGGTGCAGAAGCCCCTGCTCCACGTGTCGTGATACCAAAAGTCGGCGGACCAGGGCGCCGTGGTCAGAACGGTGACTGCGGCCGGGTCTACTGAGCAGTCGCGTCCGAGATGGGAGCAAACAGGCGGATATGCAGCTTCTTCTCTCCTTGGGAACGTCGCCCGACACCGGTTGGTGGCTTATCCGCGTGCCACGAGCAAAAGTTCGAGCATGACCATGTCGCCTGCCGCAAGCGCGATGCCGAAATTTGTGTTTCGCCAGTTTAGGCGCTGTCGCGAATTGGAAACGGATATGGCTCAAGATGGGGGATGGGGGGGAAGTCGTGGACTCGAGAAGATGCAAGAGAAATTGATGCATGGAAGAGTCGAGGAAGGTACGAAAGATACACTTCATGTCTGGACGGATGAATCGGAAGTGGTTGATCCGTACTTGCAGACGGCCGAGTCCGGAGCAACTATCCGCATCGTAATGCGGAAGACGGAAGGAACGAGGAAGTAGGAAGCCGCTGCAGTCAGAATCCGCAACAGCGACTTGAAGATCCGAAGATCCGAAGCGAATTCAGCAATTCTTTGCAATTAATTAAGTCGCCGGGTGCTCGCGTGTTTCTGCGCATTTCCGGCTTCGTTTTCGTCAAGCTCGGCGTCTCTGCTAGTCTCCCGTCTCAGTCTCCTCACTCGACTCAGCCTCGCCAGTCGCAAATATCTCGCAACTCACCAACTCCCCCACGGTGAGCCCACGTCAAGACCTCATTACAGGCCTCGACATCTCCACAGTGGTTCTATCCCAGCTAGCCTTGGAAGAAGGTGCCCGCCATGTCTACTTCGACAGAGTCCGCGACCGAGTTCCCGGGTCGGAAGCCCCAGCTCGAGACCCATCAGTATGGCGAGCACAGCCTTCAAAGAGTCGATGTGTGGAAGTTTGCCAATCGCGCACGAGAAGACTCGGGCGTCCCTCCTTATTGGGTCATGTACGTATTTTGTCCCTGCCGTCGAGGCCACGTCCCTGCAGTTGACACTCTCATGACCGCAGATATATCCACGGGGGCGCTTGGCGAGATCCACGCTTAACTGCTGCCGACTTCTCCCCCTCGGTCAACAAGATGTTGGAAGCAGGTTCCTTCATCCACGAGAAGGTGCAAGGTTTCGTCAGCATCGACTATCGCCTGTCGCCTCATCCAGAATTCCCCCAAGACTCGGCCACCCCGAGCTCAGACCTCCGAAACGCCCAGCACCCTGATCACATCCAAGACGTTCGGTCAGCGCTAGGCTTTGTTCAAACCAAGTATGGCATATCTAACAACTACGTCCTGGCTGGACACTCCGCCGGCGCCACTCTTGCCTTTCAGCTTTTGATGGGCGAGGCTGTCCTTGAAGGGTGTCCACTACAGGACGTGGTGCTTCCCAAGGCCATCGTCGGTGTCTCTGGTATATATGACTTGGTGGACATTGACGTCAGACACAGTGGCCAATACGCGGGTTTCATTTCTGGTGCATTTGGCGACGACAGGACCAAGTGGGCAACTGCATCGCCGTTGAGGTTTGGCGGCAATTTCAGGGACAAGTGGCTGAACGGAACCTTGGCGCTTTTGGCGTGGTCGCCCAAGGATACCCTCATCGACGAACCCGAGATTGACAACATGGCGGCCAGGTTGAGGAATGAAGGCGTCGACACGGAGGTTTCCAAGGATCTAGAAGGCGACCACGACGATGTTTGGGAGAAGGGCGTGCAGCTAGCTCGTTTGGTCGAGAAGAGCTTGCGGCTCTTAGAGGCTCGTCGAGTCGTTGTCGAGTAGGCAAAGTCTGGGGAAGAAAAGAATAGTCCAGAAAAGTTAGACCAATGCGTCATCAGGATACCAAGTGTCAGTGCCTCGGACAAGATTCCAGGATATCGAACCAAGGAAGCCATTCAAGTATGAAGTCGCAGTGATGACACAAGCTTACTTCATATGTGTTGAGAAAGGAGGCTAATTCTAGTTCGTATACTCATAAGAATATGATGTCTCCCAAATGTAAGTGCCTGTCCATACCTTTCCATGTTATCACTTCCTTTCCCCTTTTATGCCACCAATTTGAGCGCGGTATCAGTTCGTCTCTCACATGTATCGCTTCTCTTTGCCTTTTTGCCATGATATCCTACCCAAACCACCTCCAAGATATTTTCTCCCGACCTATCCATCTCCCTGGTCCGTCCCTTTTCATCTCCTCCTCACTTCTTCGCCCTCAACACCCACCCCGTCGACGCAATTCTCGACGCTGCCACAAAGCAAGCCGCCAACAGCATGACGGTCCCTCCCCAAACCTGCGCCCAAACAAACTTCCCCCCGGACTTGTCAATAATCGCACCCGCCGTTGGCGCCCCGGCCAGCGACGAGATGGCGCTCAGCGTCTGGATCATGCCGAACCGCGTGCCCATCTTCTTGGGGTCCCGCGTCAGGCTCGCGTTGGCGCCCACAAAGGTCCCCTGGCAGGCGCCGTTGGCGAAGCCGAAGAAGGCGCTGAAGACGTACAGACCCGTGCGCGTGGTGACGCCGATCCACGCGTAGATCATCATGGCCAGGATAGCCTCGCCGGTCAGGAAGGCGTTGATGGGACCGATGTGGTAGTCGGCTAGGTAGCCGACCAGGGGCCGCGCGGGGATGCTCATGCCGTTGATGATGAGAAGGAGGCTGACAGCTTCGACGGAGGTGAGGCCGATGACATTGCGGGCGTAGACGTTGATCTGCTTGTTTTAGCCACATGACTTACAAGTATAGGGGGTAATGGACTCACGTAGAAGAAGCCAAAGTACAAGGCATAAAAGTTCAAAAACGACCCAATCGAGAAGAACAAGTAAGGCAGTTCCGTAAACGCATCCCACTCGACCAACGGCCCGGACCTCCGCGGCGGGAGGTACGGCCGCAGCATCAAGTTGGCCGCGGCCGTCATGGCCAGCGCCACGAACCCGACGCAGCGCACCGCCCAGGGGAACCCAACCTGCGGGATGAGGTACTGCAACGTGGCCGGAAACACTAGACTACCGAACCCGGTCCCCATGGCGGCCAGGGCCAGCGCAAAGGCCTTGCGCTCGCGGAAATAGGAGCTCAGCACCGACACGGCCGGCATGAAGATGACGCCCAAGCCTATCCCCGTACATACCCCCTGGGCGAGAAACACCTGCCAGTAGGCTGTGCACGCGCTGGTTGCAAATGTCCCCCCGACGGCGAGCACGGAGCCGAAGAGCATGGTCTCGCGGGTGTATCCGGCGTCGGCGAGGCGGCCGGCGGGACCGCAGACGAAAAAGGTCAAAAAGGTCTGGCAGGAGCCGATCCAGGAGATTTGCGACGAGGGGAGGCCCATGGACTCCTCGTAGTACAGCTGGAAGACGCCAAAGGAGGTCGGGTAGCCCCAGGCCAGGCAGTTGATGAGCAGGCTGGTGAGGACCTGCGACCAGGCGAGGAGGCCGCCGTCGGGAGGGTTGAAGCCTTCAGGGTCTGAGGGGGAGGGAGGAGGGGGGGCGTTTGTGTTGGAGGCGGTGATGGCGAGGGTTTGGTGGTGGGTGTTGTTGGTGTTGCTGGTCTCGCCGGCCTTGTTGTTGGTGTTGTTGTTGCTGCTCTTCGGATCCGGGTTGGTAACGGCGGTGGCGGACGAGCCCGCGCCGGGCGTCTTCTCTACGTCGCCCGTGTACATCTTCTCAACCATGGCGAGCCGCAGCAGCCGTGACAAAACGAACCGGGCAAGGTAGTTATAGATGGAATCGACCAAAGAGTCCGGCTTCTCCCATGCCTCTGCGACAAATCAGGAAGTACAACCAGAGTCAATCAATCATCAACAGGCCAGAGCCACTGTGCTGTAGATATTCCGAGATCATCACCCAAACACCCAAACACCCAAGAAATCCGGGGGAGGAAACGAACCATCCTATATACACCTCGGCATTATTAATGAGAAATCCTCCAGATACCACCCACCCAACTGCATGTCCTTTTTCCGATACGCAAGCCCAGCGATGGTCCGCATCTCGAGCACGGCCCCAACAGCCTTCTTTTCCCCCCTCGGTCAAACACTTTCTTGATTCCCAGAAGCGCCCCCCCCCCCCCCCGATATCGCGGCTCCCCACAAAAGTCCGAATCGCCCATGGAGTTTCCCGACGAGATGGGCAACTCTCGTTTCGGCAGAGGGAACCTATCAGGAGTCTAGCGCGCGCAACGGCCTTGAGCCTCCGATGAGGAGCTGAAAGCCTTTATTCCATTTACCGAGAAAAAGAGTGGGCGGGGAGGCGGCTCTCGACGGTAAATGTCGTCCTCTGCGCCCTTCCAACGACGCCCTACGATGACAGAGGAGGAGCTCGAAGTGGGTGGCACTGCGTTTACGAGGCTAGGGTAGCAAGCAAAGCAAAGCAAGGCAGCGAGTTAGTAACCAGAAATGGGCTGGTTGGTCTTGAGTGTGATAAGACAGGTGGTTGTTGGTTGTTTGAGGCCCTCCACCTCGATGTGAAGAAAACCTGACGATAAAAAAGAGTCACGGGTCGATGATTTATTGTGGGGCTCATTCCCCCGATGAACGCCGGGCCGGTGCGGTGGCTTGCGAGAAGTTGCAGGGTGCGGCTTCGGAAGGGGGGAGAAGCGGTAGCGGGCTTATGTCAACCCAGCGGTTCGGATCGGGACGATTGCCGAGACGTTTTCATTTCGCGCACAACAGCTGCGATTTAAATTTACACCAAAAAGAAACGAACGGATGGAAATCCACGCCGACAATGACAAGTCGCAAAAATACACTTCACCCACCTTTTCAACGGCGCGCGGGGCGCTGCAGATGATTTTGAATGCATCGTCGCACAACTGACTGACATCTGCGGCCCCCTTCTCCCGGCGCGGTGGGGAAACCCCTCAAGAGGAGCTCCGCAGAGAGCTCGACCACCGAGGCTTCGATTCCCCACTCTCCCTTCCCCCCAAAAGAAGCCGACCGACCACCCGCCGTAATCCGTCCCCGCTCCGACGGCCGGCATCTCAGCGCCCCACAATATCTCTCCGCCTTCCCGATCCATACCCCGTCCGGCAGAAAAAAACATCAATGCATAAGCCCCCGTTCCGCGCACACTCAACAAGGTTCTCTGGCAGGCGAGCGAGCGGGGTGGCGCACTCTTGCCCTTGGTTTACCCCCCCTTTCACCGCCTTCCCGCTAAAAACCTGCCCCTCGTTTTTTTTTTTTTCTCGAACCCCCTGGTGCTCTTTCAGCCATTGAGAAGCTGCCCGTTTATCTATCGCTCATTCGCCGGTTTCGATTTTGTTTGTTTATTGTTATTGTTTTTCGAAGACGCGCGACACAGGATGAAAAAATAACCCGACTGGACCACAGCCAACCAAGTCGCCATTGCAATCTGCCCCCCAAGGGAACACACCGCGTTGTCGCGAACCAACCACAAGACAGGAATTAATTTTGAGGCAGAGAGGATGAATAAACAATGAGGATGCGCGAATGTGCACAACCGGTGCAAAAGCAAAACGTGCGAGAAAAAGAATGCGACGCATGAACTCTCTTTTCCCCTTCTTTACTGCACGCGCACAATAACCCCCAGATCCAATAGGCGTAATGAAACTTTTCCCACGCCGTTCCTATCCAGTTCCCCTTTCATCCCATCTATCGTGCCTTTTATCTCATGGTGTTTTTTTACCCCTCCGTCCGCGCACCCATTATTCTGCCGCGGGGTAAATAATCAACAAAAAAAATGACGTACCCGGCCCTCACAAAAACAAAGACCCAATTACCCCAAACGGCAACGCGCATTGTCGCGCGCTCTCCTCTCCATCCATCACGTGATAATGCATCCTCCACTAACCAATCGGCTGCGACGCAAACCCCCGTGAGTGCGGGGCGGAGGGGTGCGGGAAGCGGGCATGCTAGGATGGAAGGGGGATGGTGCGATGGCGCGGGAAGCGGGGTGGGCAGGGGTTGGTCATTGGCCCCCCGTTTTTGGAGGGGCGCGAAGGCGGTCAAGTCGCAAGAAGTCTAGGTTAGGAGCATTCAAGTAGACGTTGAATAAACAGGATACTGAACGAGAACGATAATGGATGGGAGGGGGTCATGTATGTAAGAATGCAAAAGCGGGTTCAACCCAACGGCTGGGCGCACACGGATGCGACTGTTTTGTGCGCCCGGTTCGGTGACGCATGCTCATGTCCGGATGGAAAAGAAATGCGACGTTGGGATTTCCCAACCGCCTCACCGCTATCGCAAGTATACCCGTCAAGCCGAGATGTTGTCGCACTCGCCAAAAACCTTGTCGCAAAGGGCCGAAATGACGTCTCCCAACCCGATATCCCACTGGAATCGCATGCGCATCAGAAAGAAATCCTTTCAAGAGCGAACATGCCGCATTCGTCGCACGACGGGTAGTGACAATGCAAATCCATCAGCCCATCTTTCATCCGAGACAAAGGCGCACCACAATCGCACATCGCGAAACCAAAGCCATTTCGAAAGAGGGGCGTTAACATCGAACTACAAAGCGTTATACTGTGGAAGACCTGCCAAAAAAAACTCGAAAAAAGGAAAGCGAAGCAAGAAAACCGCAAAAAACTCGAAAATCAAAAGCAAGCCGCCCTCCCGTGTGTCCTTCCTCCCTATACCGCACTGCCAGTAGACAAATTTCCGAGCATCCAGACGTTCCCAAACCGCCAACGTTTCGCTCCTGATATGTTGCCTCCTCTCAGCCTTGTGTGCGTGTCGTGCAGATGGAAAAAGCGAAAAAACAACCGCGACACCCTTCCCGATTTCCCGTTTCCATCCATCTAACCGCCAGGAGATTTTTTTCCAACCCTATTCCGCTCAATTGTCTTCTTTCTCCCCTGTGCCCTCCCCGTCTTCCCTTTTTGCAAGCATGCGCTTTCGTTTGCGCGCAAGCCTCGACCAGGCAGGTGAGACAATGGACATGGACGAGGCTGAACATTGTCGCTGGTCGGGCTGCACCAAAACGTCACACAGCCTCGAGGCCAGGAAATCGCCAGCTGGAACCAGAAAGAAAAAACGATGCTCGACAACTCCCCCTCGTCTTCCACCCCCCAAACGCCGGATAAGGAGTGTAATGGCCTCGTGACCGTCATAATTACATCCTCCTGTTATCATCATGAAGAACCGCCTGCAGACCAGAGACAAAAAGAAATGCGCACACACATGTGCGATCAACTGGCACATACACTCTCCAAGCAATGCGCTATGGACGAATTGCTCAACTCATCTTGTTCTTGGCAAGCTTGCATGAAATGCGATAATGACTGGCCAGACCCAATGAAAGCCTGGCATGCTGGGCATGTTTGTGCACGGAATCCAGGCTCGACAATGCATGTTTCAAGAAACCGTAGCATCCGCAATGCTGCGCATCGAGCGGCGACCGCCCTTACCGCTTGCGCTTCTTGGCCTTGTCGACCGTCATGGCGCCCGCCGAGATTGGCGCGGCCGGTAACAATGCAGGCTGAACGGGTGCGACGACCTCGTCCTTCTTGATGGGCACTCCCATGTGGCGACCATATCGGCCCTTGCGACCATTGCCCTCATCTTCGCTAATGCATTGGTCCGCCGACAAGCCGGCATCGCGGCATCGCCCGCACGGTCGCTGGCGATCGCAACCCTTCTTGCTCTTCCGGCATCGCTGGCAGCGAGGCTTGGTCGATAGATCGGGCTGCTCGTCCTCGCCGACGACCGAAGGAGCAACTCCAGTGGTCGAAGCAACGGATTGCTTGCGTGAAGGGGGCATCGACGCCGGCGACATTGGACCAGACGCGGCAACGGCAGCGGGGGCCTTCTTGGCTTTGCTACTGGTTGTTGAACGTGCTCCCTTGGATTTGGAGGCGGCAGGCTTCGACACTGAAGACGTGCTCTTATGTTTTGGGGCAGACTTGGTCTTGGGAGCAGTCTTGGCCTTGTCATTGGAGAGGATGGAGTCGTCCTCGTAGTCGGCGTCGTCGCCGCTGGCCTCTGGGTTTTCAGGAGGAGGCATGAAGTGAGTCTCTGTGGTGGGATATACCTTGCCGACGGTGCCGGCGGCGTCCAGCTTCTGGCGACGAGCGGGAGGGAGCTCGGAATCACTCTCGCTTTCACCGTCGCTAGTGGCGCCAGTAGAGGAAGCGGCATCCGCTCTTCCGCTGAAGGTATCGTCGAGGGTAGAGGCCGAGGTGCGGCCATGGGAGATGTTGGACATGTCGCCCAGTCGCATCAACTGGATGGCAACGTCCTTGTCCTCCTCGGACATGCAGCTGCCGACGGTAGGGTCAGGGGTCGGCAGGACGCCCATTGCACTGCCATTGCTGGCGTAGCCGATGCTGCCGCGGGCGCTGCGGCGACCATCAGGGCCGGGAGTGGCATACATGTTCATGTGCGAGCCATTGGTATATCCCTGCGGCGACTGCATCGGCCGGGGGTTCGTGAAGGGGTTTTGGCCGGGCTGCACAAAGGGCATCGCGGGTCTGTGAGGTTCGACACGACGAGCGGGGGACACGGAAGGATTCGACGTAGCAGCCGGCATCTGAGGAGGCGCAAACAGGGGCAATTCCTTTTACGAATATGCAGTCAGTATCCCGCCAGCCGTTAAGCGCCCTATCTAGCAAAGTCTCTACTTACCGAGCTTTCGAATTTGGCTCTCTTGCGGCGACCGCCTTCGACGATGTTCTCGACGCTGATGTCGGTGGTGCCGAGCTGGTCTTTGTTCTTGCCCGACGTCGAGCTCGGGGCGTTGTCGCCGCTGCTGTACCCGTTCATGCTCTCGCTGTAGCTATCCGCCTGACTGCGGGCGGCCCGAATCTTGGCGGAGCGAGAGCGGCCATTCTTCCCGTTGGTGCTTGCAGATGCACTTCTGCGGCCGCGGGCGGTGTTTGGAGAAGGGCTGCGTCTCCGCGATGAGCGGGAACTGGGCCTGGACATCTCGTGCGCATAGCGCTGGTGTGGATGGGTGTGATATGCATCGGCACCGTAGTAGCCCTGTGCGGCGACGGGACCGGGATGGTAGGGATGGCTGTACGCGGCAGGGTTGGGGGGCTCTTCAATGACGCGGACGTAGACGATCATGTTGTTGCGGAAGTTCTCGTAGCGTGCAATGAGGGTGTTTGAGTGCTCATCCTCGAAGCTGACTCCCTTTGATCCGGTCGGCCCCGAGTACAGACCGTAGAAGTTCTTGACGGTCGTCACAATCGAGTCGGTCGTATCGTGCGGGTATATTTGCACTCGCATGGGCAAGCGCGCACGATATCCCGGGGAATCAAGGAAGAGAAGCTCGAATGCGACGTTCTTGGGAGTGGGCGTCTGCTGGGGGGAGACGCTACCACCGTTGGAGGAAGCGCCCGAACCGCCGGCAGCGGTGTTCATGGGAGACATGGAGGCCATTGTGGGCATATGGGGGGTGGTATTGTGTTTCGATGGAGGAGGACGTGGTAGATGGGAGGGATGGATGGAGGTGATGTGAAAGGGAACGGCGGGTGAGGCCTTTGGCTGGGGCAGACCGAGCCAGAACCCTGGACCGGTAGTGTCACAGCCAGAGGTGCCGACGAGGTGATGTCTGCGGCTTTGGGCCAAACAGAAAAGACCCCAAGGCGAATGTCTTGCGGGTGCAGCCGGGCTATTCGAGAGACTCGAATAGGAGTATCACCATGTATAGTATTGGCGGTAAGCGCCAAGCGGGAGTGGTGGTCTTTGAGGTGGGAGAATGGGTCGGAGTGTGCGCAGCGGGCGACGACGGAGACGGCGAGGTTTTTGGAGCGAAACCGAGGGCGAGGCGAAGACCTATAGGCAGGATCGAAGCGGATTAGCAGGTGCAAGACGATGGCGAATAAGACGGACAAATCTGATGGGCGATGGGGTTGGGAATCGAGACGGGCAAAGAGAACCAAAGCACTCCCCAGCGCCAGAGAGACACACAGTCGGACTGGCGCCTCTGGGGTCTCAGACTTGGGACGGGGACGAGAGCTTTCTAACGTACCGATGGCAAGATGGGATGCGACGGAGCAAAGATTGGGACTCGGGACTCGATCGCGCACCACGATGGAGGCGATGAGGACTTGTCTGGAGGGTGTGCGAAAAGAGGTTTTGGGGATTTGGGTCGAAGGAGGTGGCGGCGACTTGGACGCTGAACCGAGAGAGATGTGCATGAGGAAAAGAGGAGCCAGCCCAGACGGTTGAACCATTTTGTTTCTGCCCGCCGCCGACTTCTCTGGGCTCACTAACACGGACTGGCAGCTTTTGGGGGGGTTTAGACTGGCTTGAATCTTGCGCGCGCCGGGCCTTCAAGGTTCGCGGTCCCCCGTAACCGCAAGGCATCCAGGGGCAGCCAGTGCCTGGAGGACAAACGGCTTCAGGGCGGTTTGCGCTACGGCTACAGGGAGTTTGACGGTAATTTCCAGCGGGGGGGAGTGGGTTGGAGACCTGGGACCTGAAGGTTTCTGTCAGGTTCGTTTTTCCCAACGGTCCCAAACTCCCTCGACGCTTCACACAATAAAGAGCAGGGGTGGTCCAAGGCATTTGGCGGGACCATGATTTCTCTTGCGCCTTGCTCTCCGGACGGCTCGGACCAAGTCAGGAAGGGGGGAAATGTATAATTGCTTCTATCTCGAAACCACAGCGCTGATGAAGTTCCCAGGGTTTGATGTTGTGGGTGAGTAGACAGACGTGCGATTGTGCGCCGCAGCCCATGTGTGTGTGTGCGGGCAACATGTGTGCGCAATGTGTGCGTGCGTGAAGTGTGTGTTGTGTGTGTGTGTGTGCGTGTGTGTGTGAGAATAACCAATAACCACCACCAATACCTTTCCTTCCCTAGCCATGTACCCAACCCTACCTCACTCCAGATGCCGCCTCCTCCTCCAGGCGGCGCATTCTGGCTTGCTTGCTTGCCTTTCTTCCTTCAAAGTTGCGGTGCGTGTGGGTTACGGTGTCAAGTCCATGTGGATATCGGCCATTCTGTGCGGTGCGCCAAAAGGAGGAGACCGACCCATCAAAAAGAACGAGATCGAGCTTTTGGATTGGAGCCAAGGCACAAGCCCAAGCCCCCAGCCCTCTCTGATCAGTCTTCCATCTCGCTCTCTCTCCCTCTCGTTGTTCGTCTACGTCTTCTCAAATCCAAACGTGCACTCTTGGTGGCTGAAATCATCTTGTCTGGCGCGGGCGCAACCTAGGCGCAAAAACGTGGGATGGGCCAAGAAAGCCTGAATTGGACGCCTCCTTCGACGCTCGACGCACGCTTCGACAGACAGGCCGCCTAGCGGGCAAGGGCCGGTAGTCAGTGTCGATCCCCGGCAGCAGGGCCATACTATGGTATGAGGGCAAAAGTATGTTAGCTCGCCCCACACAACAGCAGGGATCAGAGAGGTCACAATCCCGACCCCTAATGTATCTTCCTGAAAAATTAGCTGTGGTCTTCATCTAGAACGAGTATGCATTCCATTAGCATCTATAACAGCCTGGCAACGGTCCTTCATTGACTCTAATAGCTGTAAGAAGAAGCTATCATCAATTGATTCCCAAGCTTCCTTGACTGCGGCTCGTAGCCGATCATAAGATTGATCTTCTGGGAAGTGTCTCTCGATATATTCCTTCATCTCATTCCATACAGTCTCAATTGGGTTTAAATCTGGCGAAAAAGGTGGCCAGGTGATGACCTTGATCCCTCGAGCTTCAAGCTCGACGATAGTCTCTGCTGCAGTATGAGCAGGGGCATTATCTTGCATAAAGATGTGCCTGCGATCCGGATGAAGTCGATGCCAACCACATACGATAGGGACGATATGCTCAATATAGCTTGAGGCCTTAATAGAGCCCCAATCCTTCTCCCAAAAGACTCCAGGGCCCTTGCCCGTAAGCCCCGAGAAACAGGCCCAGAACATCCATCCCTTCTTACGCTGATGCCGTTCAATGATGCAAGTCGGGTCGAGCTCTTCGCCGGGCCTGCGAGTAACCCATGTTCGTTTATGCCTTCCCCCAGTTACCCAGGTCTCATCAGACCATAAGATAGCTTTCCAATCGTCAAGGGACCAGTCAATGCAATGCACAGCAAAGGCAAGCCGCTTCTGCCGCGTTGGCTCCGTGATTGGTGGTTTCCGACGCGCAATATATCTCTTGAATCCGGCCCGACGAAGGGCGCCTTTGACAGCATCGACAGAGCAATCCCAGCCTAGTGCCTGTGGCAGCCGCCAGTAAGCCATCCGCCGAGCATATCGGGAGGCACATACGAACTCTATCAACTCTTCAACTTGGGCTTCTGTAAGCACAGGAGGGCGGCCAGTAGAGCGACGAGGCGTGGCTTGGGTCGTAACTGCGTGTTGGACTTGCCGTAGCGTAAGGCGCAGGTGCGTAGCTATCTGCTGATAGGTCCAGCCGGCTGATCGAAGGGTTCGAATCGAAATACGGGTATCGCGGCTTGTGTTGCTAGCACGATTTGAAGGCGGCGGCGAGGGAGTTCGCGGAGGGTTGCTTCCAAGCTGCGCCAGAAGCTCCTGATGCTGCCGCGCAAGCTGCTCTTGGAGCTGCAGCTGAAGCTGCTCTTGCCTCTGTAAAATAAGCTTCTGTTGCTCCTGAAGCTGCTGTAGCTGTTGCTCGAGGCCCTGAATAGGATCCATAGCGAAAACGCGGTCAAAATAGACCTCAAATGCGTTGTGTTGATGTTAAGTTGGGAATACCTCCGGAGCGCGAAACGCGACCCCTCTGACCCCTGCTGTTGTGTGGGGCGAGCTAACATACTTTTGCCCTCATACCATAGTACACAAGGCAGCTCTGCAATACGGTTATGACGGGGCCAGATCATGGGCACGGATGGACTCGAGTTCCAACCAACGCCTCCTGCTGAAGTAGGTAGGCAAGTATTTGATCCTAATGGCATAGAAGCGAAAGAGATGGTTACTACGTATCCGTACAGCAGCTAGCATCATCTCCCAAAACAAAGAAGAGATCTTGGGACTGTCACAGAGAGAGAGAGGTCCCAACCCTTTTGCGACCGGACCCAGAAGAACTCGACTCCATCCATCTCAATCATGCCTGGGAGCCATGACGGGGAAGAAGCGACCCGCTTCGTTCCCTCCCCCCCCCCCAGAAGAAAGCCGCAGACAATGGGCTCTCGCAACAATTCGGACTTGTCGCCCTCGAGGCAGCAGTTCCTTTTGCCGGGAAGGATGCGCAAGACCCTCGACGTCGAGTAGATTGAAACGAACCCCTACCATCGAACTCGCGCGCACACATCTCAAGAACAAGACCCTACAAGCTTGTTACCGGTTCGTCCATGATTAGTATCCGTAGTCAAGTGACCATCTGCGATCCATTTGCTAGCGGAACATGCGTTGACCATCCATCCGCCCAAGGACCCCCAGTTCGGCTAGGCGCCGAAAGGGCCAACAAAGACAACAAGTCCATCCAATCCAAACCCACGGCCGACGAGGAAGGGAAAAGGGCGCTCCCAGCTCGGCGATTGCGATGAATGCGACTGCGCAACTTTGTTGGTAGTTGATTCATCGACAGCCACCGTGGACAATCGCAAACCATGGCCCTGGTACGTCTGACCTTTTTGCAGGGGGGAGGGACTTGAGAGACGACGGAGGTTCTCGACTCTGGGGAAAATACCCTTCGAACCGCCCGTCCAGGTCCCAGTGGCTTTTCTTCGTTTGGTTGGAAGGCGTCTTGCGACAGGAAAGCGGCAAATTTAGACCAGCTCAGGCGCGCGCGCAACTCTCTCTGATTATCTCTCTGTGTGTGTCTCTCCCTTGCGCCAAAAAAAGAGTAACACCAGCAGGCTCTCTCCCCCCTCTCTTTGTCTCAAAAATCGAAAAACTCAGCTGGCCTCTCTTCGGAGCCCCCCAGCATTCGCAGTCGCCGACAACCAATCGAACGTTGCCGGTCCGTGGTCTCAGAGTCACAGCCACGGCCGCATAAAACGCCCGCTTGTGTGCGATGGGATACAGGGCCTCGGATTGGGACATGATGCGATCGGGAGGGCGAATAGAGCAGGGAAAGGAATAAAAATAAAAATAATAGTCCAAAAATCTTGCTGAGCATGGGAAAGATTGGGGTGTTGAGGCCATCATCTGACTGGCTGCAGCTGAGATAGGTTCCAGCACGTCCACGTTTTTTGCGCCCAGCCAGCTCTCGTCGAGGGAGGGGAGGGCATCGCATGTATCCGTACGTATTCGCACTTGTCGAGAGCCCATCAAGCCCATGACATTATTCGTCAAGAGGCGGCCTTTGTTATCGGGCGCCCATCACATCACTGCGTCGCATTCGAGGGGGGGGCCAAACGTATAAAACGGGATGCGACAAAACATCAAAGAAGACCGACCATATTGCGCCGCCCGCCCCTCTTCCCTCGCTCTGCTGCGTGCTTCCCCCGGGCTCGAGACCCTGGACCTGGTTCCTCCTCGACTTGGTTTCACCTTGATCCGTCACGTACTGAAGCATTGTTTTTCCCCGTTTCCTCTCTTGCTGAGACGGCCTCGTGCTCGACCGTGGTCATCGATGCGCAAGTCAGGTATGGAGCTTGGCCACATGATTCGGGGCCGTCTCAATGTTTCAGCGTTAAAGGCTGCGCAACGCACGGCATGGCCCGGCGGGATAGATTCAGGCCTGGCCATATACGTTGGGTGGGCAGGCAAGCAAGTCTGGTGCGTAGGTAGTTGGTAGCTTGGGCATCTTTGCGCCGCCAAGCCCAAAAATTCCCATTCATCAGAGAAGTTTCCTCGCAATTGTCCGTTACTCGTCATACCCTTGCATGCATTCGAGGTGGAGGGGGTGCCCGAGAGATATCGGCAGACAAGCAAAAAAACATGCGCAACTCGCCACACTCTGGGGGGGGAGAAAGGGAAGCAACCTGATGAGATCGGGCTCGCGACCGGGTCGGGACGGGGGAGCCGGGGAGGAGGGGGGGGAGGGGGGCAAGCGCAATGAGGAGGTTGGGGAGAAGAGACAAGAAGCAGGAATGGATTGGACTGTTCCCGTGAGAATGCGAATGCGCCCATGGAAGCAAGGGAGAGAGCAACGAGCATGACGCTTGCGCGCTGTCACCGCCGACCCCGCCACGTTGGAACTTGGATGCGCTGGCGCAAGAGAAGGGTCAACACCAGTCTCCAGAGAAGAGATGCGACGGCCAAGGTTCCGTCGAATCACAGCCCGTCGCAGCCCAGCCATGGCCTTGCCTAGCCCTCGAATGCGTGTGTGTTGCGCGTGATATTTGTTTTCGTCGTCGTCGTCGCGGGCGCCATTGGAGGGCGAGATAAGTTACGGTGTGTGTCTGTGTGAGGGTGCAGCTGGTCTGTTGCTGGTCTGCAGCTGGCCTGCATGTGAGGTGCATGTTGCCTGTTCCAATGCCTCTCGTTTCCAACATGCTGTGCGGCCGGCGAGATGGCCCTCCCTCGGAGGAGGTCATGCCAGCTCTTTACAGTCCGTCAGGTCTGGCATTGTGGCGGTCGCTAGATTCATGTCGATGCGCCCACCCTAGTTGCTATCCGCTGGCTCCCGCGCAATCCGTCGCGAATCGGCGACATGATTGTTTCATGCGATGCGAAAGCTTGCGGGCTCTGGAACCATGTTTTGCGAACTCGTAATGCCACGCACCACCAGAGTAACCTCGGCCGTCGCCTTTGGATCGCAGTCTGCAGAGGTATCGCAAGGCTGAGGCCACTCGGGGCCATGTCTATCGTCCGTGTGTCCATCAAGGGATGCGTCTTGTCCGAGATGCGCCGAACGGGCCGCATGTCGTTCTCTCGACGAAGCACATCACGCCTCCTACACACATGGCCCGCGAGGTTATTCTCTGATTTGCGCTAGCATCCAAACCCTTTCCCTCGATGGCAGCCGCGGGTTCGACCGGTCCGAGAGGCGCGATGCACAATCCCGTTTTCCGGCGCATCCAAGACGGCCCACCGATGTGTCTTCTAAGTCGGATATAGGGTGGCCGCCCTGACCATTTTCTGATGCGACGATTAACGGAACGGAACATCTCCCACCGAAACGACCAGGGCTCCATCAAGGTTGGACGCCGCCGCTTGTCTGTCAATCTGACGGTGAAGCGCCGTCGCCTCTCCTGGATGTTAGAAATGGTGGCGCTGGAAGCTGGCTTTAGTGCTGGCTTGCGTGGCGCCTTGTTGAGGGAGGAGGGGCGAGCTGTGTCATGAACGAGTGGATAAGTCAAGGCTCCGGCGCAGTCGCTCATCCGCACATGAGTTCGTCTGCGGCCCCGTCCTTGTGAATTGCTTCAAAAGGCTGCGAAGCTGAAAGCCCGAAGCTGAACCCGAGGCGTGTCCTACCCAGGCCATTCGGCGGGCGGCCCGATTCCAAACAGCGACCCGGAAGGGAGTCCCTTATCGAGACGCCAGTCATGCTCACGAGGTGAAACCGCCGGTACTCGACTTGGCCGGGCCCGTACGAATACGTTGAGGGTCGACTCTCGTAAATTGGGCTGCTGCTGCCACACGCGGGAAAAGATTCGGTGTCTTGGAGTGATGAGCATGTCTCGAGGGCATATTAAATGCTTGCCTGCGACGAGGTCTCATTCTCGATGATTGTCGTTGGCGAATTGAAGCAAGCGGCTGTGTTTGGAGAGAGGGCGGGTCACGTGAGACCGCGAGTGTGTCGTGATTGGGCCTAGGGCAAAGGCACGCGATGGGATAACTCCAAAGACATTGCATGAACGTTGCATCGCACCGCGCATGATGCTTAAACCCGCCACATATACTCTAGACGGCGAATGTAAACAAAGGCACCCAGGCACGCACCTTCCCGGCCGTGGCTTCAATTCTAAATTCGCCATGACGCTGCCATCGAATTGCGATGCCAATGACCGTGTCTGAGTGAGACGCGCCCAGGCAGGACGTTGCGCTCAATGGGGGTTAGCGAGGGCTCTCCAGGCTCAGCCTGAATAAAATACGCACAAATCCCGTCATTGGTAATGGTTGCCCCGACAACGGCGATTTATGCCTCGCACCGGCCTCGGGACGGCACGTGCGCTGCATGCCTGCAAACTCCCGTGGCTCAACCCCCCAGGCACCCAAGGCATCCGGCCGCAAATCGTGAAAGCTGTTGCATAAACAAACAAACAATCTCCCAGCCTGGCGGAGAAAAGTGGGCTCCAGCACACTCCGCAACTCCCAAGACCCCAGCAAGGCCCTCTCAGCGCCCTTCAGCCCCCCAATCCCGTGGCACGACGACCTGTTCCAGTTCTTTTTCGAGAGCTCCAAGCCCGTTGCTTCTCGTTGCCCGTTGCCCGTTGCCCGTTGCACAGGGAGAAGCTCCATCCAAAGGGAAGCTGGAACCACCATGGGTCTGATGCAGGCTTGAGTGACGACGGAGAAGGCTGCTTGTTATGTTTTATTAAGATTCCCTCCCTTCGCAATCTTCGAGTCACTCATTTTTCCATCCCCCTTCTTCATTCATTCCCTCTCTCACTCCTCCTCTCGACAGCGCTTCACCACGCCTGATTGTGCAATTTCGACTGACCCTACGCACTAGGCCATCGTTCCATCAGCATCCTGGTCGACCTGGCCTGCCTTCCACCTTCCTGGTCCAAGCCCCCCTCCGGTGCCGAAATAACACACCCCTTTCCCCCGACTCGGCCGTTCATCAGCTCTTCCCAAGGCTGCTTCCCAAAAAAACAACAACAGCCCGACGGCATATGCTCGAGGAACACGAGCAGACCGCACTTTCGCTTCTCCGACTTTTGCTCATCCGAGCCGGCTAGACATCACTGTGTTTTGTTCACCGTGTGCGGCTGAAGATAACAACACCATCTTGATCTTGCGAGCCTGTACCAGCTTTCCAACTGTACCAGATAGTGCGACGCGCCATTGTCAATACGTATCAGTCTCGAGACAAACGCGACCGAACTCGTTGGCCAACTATCGGGTTCCAATCGCGTGTCATCAATTTCTTTCACCTTTATAATAACTAACAGCAACTTTTGTTATCTACAATGGACGCAAGGGTAAGTGGTTGTGGCCGTTGGCGCGTTTCTTTGTTGTCATCACACCAAGTTGTCAACTTCTCCTCCCTGAACTCGCGAGGATACCGTGCTGACAACTGTGTTTACAGCCCTTTCGACGTCGCGGAGCCGAAAACGTGCCTCAAGTTCACCAACGAAATAAATCCATGAGCCACCTTTCTGGCATGGCTGGCAACACAACTGCTGGCTTTCGCGAGCCTGCCAAACGGTCTGCATTTGGAGACGTGACGAACGTCAGCAAGCACGTCCACAGCCGTGACGAGAACAAGGTGCTCAAGGTTCACGGAACAAACTCCTCCAGTACCGCTCTTTCCGCTCTCCCGCTGAATAAGGAGAACGTTGTATACGCCAGCAAAGATGCCTTCAACCGCCCGGCCCAACGACATGCCGGCGTCTCTGTAGCATCAAAGGCTTCGGAGCAGCCCAGAAAAGCTGTCCGCAGAGATTCCCATCAAGAAAACCGCGTGTCCTACGTGCGAAAGGATGTTCAGGCTAAAGCCCCCAACTCCTTGTCCTCCACCTCGAACGATGCTCGACCTCTTCAGCCCCGTCACCATAAGAGCCAACCGCAGCTCAAGCAAAACCAGCCCACGCTTCGCCGCACCCAGAGCAAACAGCTCGAGACTGTTGTCGCCCCTGAGGAAGAGACGGAACCCTTAGAAGAGGAAGCTGCCGCCGCAATGGCTCTGCAGGAAGTAACGGACGCTCAAACGAGTGCGGCCTATTTCGATGCTCTCTACATGTCAGCAGCACAAGAAGCTGTTGCCGAGGCAGAGCGCGAAGAGCAAAGTGTCGAGTTGGGCGACAAACTCGCCGAGATTTCGGAAGAGGAGGCGGTTGTCCCCGTTGGCTACCAAGAAGCCCATCTCCGTGCCATGTCTGAGCCCGAGGAGTGGGATGAGGAAGACGATGAGGATTTCGACGACCAAGACCAGGCTTACACAACGGCACACTCGTTCCGTTCCCGCGATCTGACTGCCGGCGGCGCTACTACCGTGGTCCCGCCCCGTGTTACGGCACGCGTTCAACGCGAACTCGAGGAGGCCAAGCTCGAAGTTGAGAGGACCCGTCCTCCGGATGACATCGAGGAGGAGATGTGGGACGTGAGCATGGTTGCTGAGTACGGCGATGAGATTTTTGAGTACATGCGCGAACTCGAGGTACGTAATCTGCACATGGTTGTGCATGAAGGCTCAACTAACTGTCGGATAGGTCAAGATGCTCCCCAACCCCCACTACATGGACATCCAGACGGAGATCCAGTGGTCAATGCGATCGGTTCTCATGGACTGGCTGGTTCAGGTGCACAACCGATTCGGCCTCCTGCCCGAGACTCTGTTCTTGACCGTCAACTACATCGACCGATTCTTGTCGTCCAAGGTTGTCTCCATAGGAAAGCTGCAGCTTGTCGGCGCCACAGCAATCCTCGTCGCCTCCAAGTACGAAGAGATTAACTGCCCATCGCTCCAGGAGATAGTGTACATGGTGGACAACGGATACTCGGGCGAGGAGATTCTGAAGGCGGAGCGTTTTATGCTGAGCATGCTGAGCTTCGAGCTCGGTTGGCCCGGTCCGATGAGCTTCCTGCGACGCGTGAGCAAGGCCGACGACTACGACCTGGAGACGCGAACACTGGCCAAGTACTTCCTTGAGCTCACCATCATGGACGAGCGGTTCGTAGCCTCGCCCCCGAGCTTCCTGGCGGCTGGCGCGCACTGCTTGTCGCGATTCATCCTCGAGAAGGGCGACTGGGTAAGTTCAACTTCCAATTACCCTGTAATTGACGTGATGGCTAACGCGACAACAGACTAAGGCTCACGTGCACTACTCGGGCTACACCTGGAGCCAGTTAAGGTCGCTCGTCACGATGATGCTCGAGTGCTGCGATCGACCTCATCTCCACCACGCGGCTGTATTCGAGAAGTATGCGGAGCGACGATTCAAGGAGGCGTCGCTGCTCGTACAAAACGCGCTGGACGCAGGCTTCACGCTCCCTGGCACTGCACCCATCCGGCAGATGTCGACGGAATCATATCTCGAAGGATCAACCGAGGTTCGGTATGCGTCGCGCGGGCAACTGGTACCCATCGAGGGATGATTTGGTGGTTTGGCAGTCCCGGCGGCGACGCGCATTCCGATTTGCAGGGGCACTGCATGAGCCTTATCACAGCAGTGTTTTGCGCCTCGGGGCTCACCGTGGCGTGTCCCATTGGCGGGCGACACCGGGCCGGGATTTCCTTTGCTTCACCGCGACGTTTGGCGGCGCCCACCGGGCCGGGACGGAGCCGACGAAGACGGCCCAGCCACGCAGCCTCGACTCGCCTCTGTTAGCATCCCGCCGAGTGCCTTTCTGACAAGAAGTTTTTGATAATGGACCTGGCGGCGGACTGGGCCGACAAGCAACAAAAGCAACAAAACAACAGTTATGGGGAACTTTGCCTCGGACCGGACCAGCTCTGGCGGGAACGGCCATGGGGAAAAGAGACCCGAACTCACGACTCTGACGACGGTTACGAGTATCACGACTGCCCCAGGTTTCTTGCGTTATCCCAACTATTACACCTTCTTTTTTCTTTTTCTTTTTCTTGTCTTTACTGGCTGGTGCCATCTTTGCGTCGTGGTCGGAATTCGGGGTCGCGGGGAATCGTCTTGCACACACGCCCATGCTCGTGCGGTGAAGCACACCCTCTCGAGAGGCAGACGGATTGCGACCCCCCTTCCGAAACGGATGGATGGCATCACGCATCACACATCACTGCATCAAGCATCAGGGTCAGGGACCGTGGGGGTGGAGCCCGGGGTTTTTAGGGACGGAATTGGTTTTTGATTTTTTTGATCTTTTTTGGCTTGGTAATGACGAGTCGTCTCTCTCGGACGGGGGCACTCCAATGGGCATCACTGTCCGCCGACGGCCTGGGCGGCATCCAAAACAAACAAGGCCGCCAGAACGAGCTCTCAAAGGAAGAAGAGAGCCGCTGGCACGTTGTATGATATCTAATCCCGACCCCATCTCGAGTGGGCTCTCTTGCATTTCTTAATTAGACTTTGTGGTATTAAAAAGCTCCAATCAGATGGATCAATTGTATTTGCACACAGCTTCAATAGCTACCCCGGCTTTGACTGACATGAGCTCCGGTCTGATCAATGTCACCACAACAAAATCGTGAATGCACATGGCTGCATGGCATCATCACGTAGCAAAAAAAGCAAATCCGTGAATCGGTAGGAAAAGACGCACAGGTCCAGTCCAGTCCAGGTTCAGGCCCATACCGCATCGTCACCAACCGGTCCTCTTTCATTGGGGTGCTGCCGAGTCGACAAGACGGTGGAAGCTATCCTCTCCTCTCTCTCCTCTCTGCTTTTCCCGCAAACCAAGCCCAGATCAGCGTTTTCCCCAGCTTGGTGCTCCTCCTCTCTCCTCCTCCCCGGGCGCCGGTTCCACGCACACCCCATGAGCTAGCTAGCGAAGAGCTGCCTTTTTTTTTTTTCCTGCTCGTCCTCGTGAGCGAGGTTGGGGGACAAGTTTCTCGGACGAGACTTTTCCGGCCCCCGGACTTCGGAGAGCTTGGCTTGGGTACACTTTTTTTTTATTGTGTGTGACGGCGGCTAGAGCTGATAGGTCAATTGGAACAAGACAACATGCACGAAGCTGTGCGATGAGATGCAGAAAGGGCAAGGGCAATCGCAAAACAGCGGAGGAGAAGGGCTTGGGGTTGCGGTGGCGACCCGCGGGGGGAAAGAGGAGGGGGAAAATGGGATTTCCTGAAAGAGTTGCTCCGTCGTTGTCGAAGGAGGACGGTTCCGAGATCTGGGGAGCTGGTGGTGGTGGTGGTGGTGGTGGTGATTGTTGTTGTTCATCAACAAGGATCGGGTCGGTTGTGATGGTGACACGACTGATAACCCCTCCACCATGGATATCCGCAAGCTGGTGCTTTGCAGACGGGAGTTGATGGTGTTGGTAATGTTGGTGGTTCGCTACTTCGCGGATGCCGCCTCTTCTCGATTATCCATGCCGTGCTCATCGCATTCGCGCAAGCACAGACGGATATCTGCGATTACAGATCAATGGCTTATAATAGCCTTCACGAGTGGCGACATCATTTCCCCGTGTTTCTCAAACAACTGACAAGAACACGGGATCGGGCTGACCTCTCTACCTCCTCGCCTCCTTCTGCCCTCAGCCTGTCACCCCACCTCTCCCCCTCCCTTTCCCATCACTCGCCTTCTGACACACCTTCTCGAATTCTCTGACGAACGGTGAAGAGCAAACACACTCCAAATCCAGCCCTAGCTTGGACATCATCTGTACCGTCAATTCCCAGGCCGGGAATTTCCGGCTCTCCGGAGCTGCTAAAGAAAAATAGGCCCCGGGACTTGCGGGAGGAGGGAGGGTGTGTGCATATCACTGCGTTCTCTGGTAGAGTCCCTTTTTTTTTTTCTTCTGCTTCGTGATTTCTGTCAATTCCAGACCGAATGCTTGGTTCCTCCGGAAGAGACTAGGAAACCGCCGCTCATGGGGCTCAACATGGAGGATTGGCCATGGAGCTTTCCTGGAGATTCCCCGCAAATTGCACAAAGGAAGATTGATCAGAGGAGGAGGGTTAATAACAGGGAAATAAGAGGCATGCTAGAGGCTGACAAAGGGGGAAGAAGCTGGGGACGAGAGCAAGAGTCTGGGCTGAGTGAGTGTGGGGGTGGAAAGAATACCTAGGAGATTAGTTGTCGATGTCGTGAGTGTATCGGAAGGTTCGTGATAGGCTCGCAACGGAATTGTTGGCGCGAGATGAATATTGACCAAAGATACCTGCGAACAGTTGTGCTGATGCAACTATTTCCTTGGAGCTGCGTCGCCTCCAATGCCCACGTCTGCCGTCATACTCGTCTCAAGCGAAACCTCAGCCAGGAAGCGAGCGGCATTTGACATGACATGGACCTGGGTGGCACAAGGTCAACGAGGTCAAGGCTCAAGGTGAAGGAATCCGTCCTGGCGATTCTCCAGATCCGCGCTGCTTGAGCCAATTCCAGCACATCTCCGTGACCCCGGGGGGACCCCGATAGCGGGCAGCCCGTGGTCCGTGTCGCCCTCGTAGATTGGTTTCAAGGTCAGAGACGTCTGTCTATCCGTAATTAGACTTAACTTCTGGAGTCGAGACGGTACAAGTTGCCTCTCTAGGACGGGATAGACGGCGAGCAGTCCGTGGTCGAGCAGCGACACCGAAAATCATCCGCGCGGTATTCGTACTTTTACCAGAGTGAAACAGGGGACAACGGTGTGACCCGACCAGGGACCAGGTGAAAGGTCGCATCTTGTCTCGAGATCCGTAGCGCTAATTAAAACCTCATAATGCGAAGACGAGGCCAACGCTACGGCCCAGCGGAAGCGCAACGGAGCTGGACTGGACGACGATAGAACCAGCAAAGCAAGCAAGCAAGCAAGCAAGCAACATTGGAAGAGCGGCGGTAGCAGCCATTCGCGCGCAGCAGCACCTCTGACCCTGTCTCAGCCGCCTTGCCGGGATGTAAGCGTCAGCTGAGGGCAACCGGGTTTGCTTGCTTGTCGATGAAGCCTTGCGCCCTATTTCATCGTCGGCATTGAAGGCCTCGTGACCGGCGTCGGTCGGACAGAGCTGAGAAGAGGTAGCACTCGCAGGTCAGACTGACTAATAATGGTGTTTCATCGCCAAGAAATGTACCTTGGACTCACTGCGTCTTTTGGCACTGTGTCTATTCGTGCTTCTTCATACAAGACAGGATTAGCTGCCGCTGAAGCGGGATGGAGATGTGGATGTGGGATTTGCGATGGGGCTCTTCTGGTGAACATGCGCGCCATTCAATCACTGGGACGGTCGTCACATGCCCCCTCAAAAGCCGCTGCGGGAGATGTCGCTGGATTGCGCATGGAGTATTGTCGAAGAATGTTTCGATTGGTAAACTTGGTCTGTTCACCTTGGTGTTTCTTGTTCTTTCGTCTCTGGATCAAGCTGAATAGAATATGCTCTCTGCCGCTGCCGTTGCGATGCCTGGACAGTCCTCCGAAAGTCCGGTTGGGCGGGTCCGAGTCCGTGTGTCCTCCCTCCCAGACCCGGCTCGGTGACGATGCCGGTGGTGAAGGCTGGAGGGTGCAGACGAGGACGGATAGGAAGCTCCATAGCTTTTGCCTAGCTGGACAGCGTACTAAGCAATAGTCCCTTGTATCGTATGAGGACGCATGGGCGCTGCGCTCATCCCAAGATT
This sequence comes from Thelonectria discophora, assembly GCA_911649645.1. Taxonomy (NCBI): domain Eukaryota; kingdom Fungi; phylum Ascomycota; class Sordariomycetes; order Hypocreales; family Nectriaceae; genus Thelonectria; species Thelonectria discophora. The sequence continues at coordinate 973,748 of CAJVRK010000022.1, read as the reverse complement.
CGCATCTGCTTCATCGAGGTGGCATCCGACTGTTGAGATCTTGTACCTGTATCGCGCATCGGTTTGTACTGTATCTCGACGGGAATGTGATGGCACTGTATCTTGCGTCGTCGCTGCGTAACGAAAGGGCTGCGTTGTGTTGCGTTGGCAAGCCTCATCTGCAACCCACCGACCCCATGTCCATGTTCTCTCGTCTGTGACGGTCAGTCACTTCAGTCACTCACATCCTGGCCGCATCTGACTGCTCGTTGTTCTCTCGCACGCGCGCAACAATGGGTGTCTCGGCGTTTTTGGCAGACACACCTTCAGCGGAGGTCTCTAAAAACGCGCCCCTCCGCACGTGGAGTTGGCTGGACCGGCGACGATGGCGGATGGATGAGGAGGAGCGTGAGGAGGACCCCTGGGCTTGTGCTCGTTGGAGATTCGCTTCGGTTCCGGACGGGGCAGGGTTGTGGAAGGGACCACGGGATAGAAAAAGACATGGAAGGTAAACTTTTTGGTCAATGCTTCGAATCGCATCTGGCAGCTTCGTAGATATCCATCTTGACTTTAGATGACATGCGCTCCCATTAGCGGACATCCATTGTGACTGAGGAACCACGAAGCAAGGCGAAAGAATATGGGCGACGGCGAAAGAAGGAACATGGACATCGGCCGACACCTCCATCTCCTCCGCTCCTTTGCCCCCCTCACACAATTGATTCCGTCGCGCCTCCCCCTTGCCCGCGCTCTTTCCCTTCCTCCCACTGGAACCCCACAAACGCACTTCTTCGGTGCCGCGCCTCCAGCGGCTCCAACGCAGCCTTTCTGCATTGTTTCCAGGTGCAGTTGCAGTGTGGTCTTGCCCTCGTTGTCTTCAGCGGGAACTGCCACTTGCCGCTGGTCCGGTTTTCGCTCACTTTCCTCCACCATCCTCCATCCACACTGCAATGGCCTCCGCCGGGGACAGTACCTCTCTGTGTTTCTGCTCTCGTCTCTGTGGTTCTCTGGCGCTCTCTCCTTCTCTATGGCAGGAAAGAGGCGATTGAATCACGCCCCCTTTTCCCCTTATACGAAAAAATTTAACCAATGGAAGGAGCCCGCCATCCAATTGAGCGCGCCTTGGAGTGCCTTCCGTCTCTCTCAAGTGACCTTCGTGGCCACCCGCACCCCCCCGGGACACAAGTCACTCGCACGGTGGCGGACGGTAGCGCAGGTACCTCCCAAGGTTCAACGTGCCTGTTTTTGCTGCGCCCACACCCCCCGGGCCACCCACCGGCCCCGATAGCAAATTTATGCCAAAATCTTGCCTGGCTTCTTTCGCCCGCTCCGCCGCTCCTCGCATCTTGACCAGACTCACGGGGTTTCCAATTGACGCATTTCTGTTGCTTCTGCTTTCTTCTTCCCATCTTCTTCCCTCTTTCAACTCTCGTCCTTCCCGCCCCCCAAGAAGAAGACTCATTTCGTGCGCGTTGTGTGGCCGCCTTGTCTTGTCCTCTCTCAGCCGCCCCTCTCTCCCTTGTGTATTTTTTCTCTCTGTTTGTCTCGCCGGCCTTTGTGTTTCTCTTCCCCTTGCTTATAGAGACTCGACCCCCTCCTCCCTCTTGTCCTCTCCTCCTCGACCGACCTTAGTCAAGGCCCTTGGACTTCGAACGCTTTGACCGACCTCGATCAACGTCACCCGCTCCGTTCCGGTCGTCAATTGCGAGTCCCCGTCTCCGACTCCGAATTCCCTCGCCTCCGAAGCCTCTCCGAACCCATCCACAAACATGTCTAAGATCGCTGCGGCCGCGGAGGTCCTCGTCGGCTCCTCTGAGCCCGTGCAGCTCTCCGCCCAGACCAAGGCTCGCTTCGTCTCTCATGCCGTCAAGGATGAAGCCGGCGAGCTGTTCCTGGGTATTGACGAATTCGTCGCTGCTGTCGCCCCCAAGGGTGAGGACTTTGTGAGTCAGCCAACTGCACTTTGAGTCGCGACCGCAAGAAAGTGTTGCGACTCGGCCCTCCGTCATACTGGCGCATTTTGCACTAACCCTTGTCCCCTCTGCAGCACAAAATCTCCAAAGAGCAATACTCCATCCTCTTCCGGGTCGCCGACTCCAAGGGTGCTGGAAAGGTGAGCCTCGCCGACTGGGGTGTCTTCGAGAACCTCCTCACCAAGCCCGATGCCGAGTACGAGATTGCCTTCCGCCTCTTCGACGTCGAGCGCATCGGCCAGGTCAAGTATGACGACTTCCGCACCCTGTACGAGCTCAACAAGGGCACCGAGACCATCCCCTTCGACTGGGAATCCGAATGGGCCAAGCTCTACATCGGCAGCAAGAAGAACCGTCATGCCCTCGACTACAACCAGTTTACGCAGATGTTGCGCGGTCTCCAGGGCGAGCGCATCCGCCAGGCCTTCCAGCGCTTCGACAAGGACGCCGATGGCTACATCAACCCCGAGGACTTTCAGCGCATCATTGTCGAGACTGCCAAACACAAGCTTTCCGACCACATTCTCGACAACCTTCACACCCTATGCAACATCTCCAACAGCACCAAGATTTCCTACGCCAACGTCCGCGCCTTTACCAACGTGATCCGGGAGATGGATCTCGTCGAGCTGATCCTGCGCCGCGCCATCGACAAGAGCAAGGATGGCAAGATCACCCGTCCCGAGTTCCTCAACGAGGCTGCCACCATCACCCGCTTCTCTCTCTTCACCCCCATGGAGGCCGACGTTCTCTTCCACTTTGCCGGTCTTGATGAGCCCTCGGGTCGTCTGGGTCTGACCGAGTTTGCCAAGGTCCTCGATTCTTCATGGCGCAACCCCATCTATGAAGCCTCCGAGAAGGTCAAGGCCACCGCTGGCGGCTCCGTCCTGATGGCAATCGCCAGCTCGGCGTACAACTTTGGTCTCGGTGCCATTGCCGGTGCCTTTGGTGCCTTCATGGTGTACCCCATCGATCTTGTCAAGACTCGCCTCCAGAACCAGCGAAGTGCTCAGCCCGGCCAGCGACTTTACAAGAACTCGCTCGATGCTTTCCAAAAGATTCTCCGCAACGAGGGTGTGCGAGGTCTCTATGCGGGTATCCTACCCCAGCTTGTTGGCGTTGCTCCCGAGAAGGCCATCAAGCTCACCGTCAACGATCTTGCGCGTGGTGTCCTGACCGACAAGAATGGCCACCTCCCCGTGTGGGCTGAGGCCGTTGCTGGTGCGACCGCTGGTGGCTGCCAAGTTGTAAGTTTTCCGACCGAGACGAACAGTAGAGATCCGGAGCTAACCGTCGATAGGTCTTCACCAACCCCCTCGAGATTGTCAAGATTCGTCTGCAGGTTCAAGGTGAGCTCGCCAAGCAGCCTGGCGCCCCCCCTAAGCGATCGGCCGTCTGGATTGTGCGAAACCTCGGTCTCGTTGGTCTGTACAAGGGTGCTTCGGCCTGTCTGCTCCGTGACATGCCCTTCTCAGCAATCTACTTCCCCGCCTACAGCCACTTGAAGACGGACTTTTTCGGCGAGACTGCCACCAACAAACTCGGCGTTGTGCAGCTGCTGACGGCCGGTGCCATTGCCGGTATGCCCGCGGCGTACCTCACCACTCCCTGCGACGTCATCAAGACCCGACTTCAGGTTGAGGCGCGAAAGGGTGAGGCTTCGTACAACGGCCTCCGACACTGCGCCAAGACCATCTACAAGGAGGAGGGCTTCTCGGCCTTCTTCAAGGGTGGTCCCGCCCGTATCTTCCGATCGTCTCCTCAGTTCGGTTTCACGCTGGCGGCGTATGAGGTTCTCAAGACTTACCTGCCCATGCCCGGCTCCGTTGCTGCGGTGTCGAAGATTCCCGAGTCGCGAGAGACCAGCCTGGCCAACAGCCCGTACGGCCGAAGCCGCAACGCGCTCAAGGTGATCTTGGACCTGGACGAGGACTTTGGCAAGATCAAGCTTCCCAACGAGCACGGCTGGAGATCGCTGCCCAAGGCCATTGGCGGTGGTGGTGCTCTGTAAAAGAAGAGCAGACACGGTTTCATGACTATTTTTCGGGACGGCTTCTCGGCTATGGATGTGTTATGAGAGGGGTTGCAGTGAGCCCACCTTGCGACTCCCGGCATCACACCCGCGGCTGATGGGTCAGCCGCATCGGACAACCACGGCTATCTGGGAAAGGAAGAAATCCTTGCTTGTCTAAGCTTGCGAAAATCTGCTTCTTTTCTTTTCACATCTGTCGCTTTTTGCAAAGCTTTTCTTTTTTGTCTGTTTATTATATCTTTGGGAGCGCAGAGAGGGGAAAGAAGTAGAAAGGATATCAGGAACTTGGGGATGAGCATCACGGAGGATACGGACAAGACATCCGGGGAGACCGCGCTGCGCTTGCATCAGAATCGGCGTTTCTGGGGCATACAAGGGCAAGATGGCGCTGCTTTTTTATGTTTGTGTAGAAAAAAGACGAACGGGACGAGAAGAGAAGAAGAGAGGATAAAGATGCGCCTACGGAGAAGATTGATGAGTGAGGATGCGGAATGAAATGTAAGAGTCGTTTAGTATCTACATTGGTATAGAGTATTGAGATTATTTTACAGTCCAATCTCATGGAGGTTTCGTGCATGTTTCCGCGGTGTATCTCGGCATCGGTTTCTGTGTGGTCGAGGCTGGTGCTTCAGGCACAGCCACACAACGAAGGAGGTTCCATCCCGTGCTGGCTGCGCCACTCGGTTGCATGACATGTGGCACACGTTGCGTTATCGCGCTTGCCGAACGGCAGCTTATCGCGATTCGACGGACACCCCCGTCCCTGTTTTTTTTATCTGCAGCCATTCCCGATGCTTTTTCATCCATCCCTTTGTTCGATGATCTGAGATGCAGCATTGCTGGTGCCGGCCAGTCCTTGTTTTTGGTGGTTGGTCCTCGGCATCTCGCCGACGTGTCTTAATCAATAGCATTGTCACATCACGAGAAGCATATCGTTGCGTTTCAAGTGCAAGTTGTAAGTCTTGTTTGTATTATCTATACTGCAGTCTAAGGTATTATTCATTGCCGGAATGTAAAAGAAACAATAAAGAAACCCAGGCCACTTGAAATCGCGCCGCTTTTGCTGCCCTTTCCAGAATACGATTGCGCCTTGCAGGTCTAAAAAAAAAAACGCCAAACAACAAAAAAAGGTAGAGTGGTCGGATCGTTGTCCGGCTCTCAGCCAGCCCAAGAGAAGAAGAAGAAGAAGTCGTCACGTCGTTAGATTTTCGGTGTTTTAGACGAGGTTCAAACGATTCAACAAGCCCTCGTGGTTGGCCTTGAACTCGCCCGTCTCGGTGCCCGGCTCGCTCATCATCAGCTTCTTGAGCCACTCAATGTACTCGTCGAAACCCGTGATGCTCCCCGAGAACTGCACGTGCTTGACGCCCCTCACGCCCTCAAACTTGTGCAGGTTCTTGTGCCCGGCGCCCAGGTACATGCTCTGGTGCACCTCGACCTCGAGCTCATCAACGCCCGAAAAGCTTCGAGTAACATCGTCGCGGTCGTACGGCAGGTCGCAGTCCAGGCGCACCTCGACATGGAAGCGGCGGATGCGCGGGATGACGGAGGCTTCGCGGACGGGGGGGTAGCGCTGGCGCAGGCGCGGGAAGGACGCCAGCAGGGTCGGGTGCGCGAGGAAGACGTTGTCGCTGTACAGCAGGGAAGTGGCTTCCGCGTTGATCTGGCGGTTGGCGAGGAGGAGGGAGGCGTGCACGGCGGCAAGGGCGTCATTGTTGTAGCGGGCGACGGCGCCGCAGGCCGGGACGTGGAGGAGCATTTCGTAGATTTCGAGGCGGATCTCGACGGGGAGGTCCATGAAGCCGGTTTTGTGGTGGGTGGTGGTGGCGGCCATGATGTGAGTGTGGGAGTGGTTGTGTGTGGTTGTGTATGGGAGGAGTGTTGAGTGTGAGGAGTGGTTGTGAGTGTGTGTGTGTGTAAGTGGTGAACCGTGGTGGTAGTGGTGGTGTTGTCTTGTAGATGAATCTCTATATCTATAGAAGAGACAAATGTGAGGGGAAACCAAGATAGACGAAAGCCCAATCTATGGAGAGTGAGGAGATGAGATGACAAGACTTTTTCGAAGCGGAGGGACAAGCCTAGCTTCATATACGAAGCCCTTTCGACACCCAGATTCGCGCAGTGCAGTCACCGTCGAGGACAATCAAGGTGTGGAAGAAGACGGGGCAGGGATGGTGTCAATCCACACACCCCTCCCCCCCCTGTGGGCGTGGGCGGCCAAGGCGACCGGACGGCGCGAGTCAAGCTGAGAGGTCGACGACGAGGGAAGCTCTGGCAGTGGCAGGGACCGGGACCGGACGGCATCTACGAATACTGTACGTACTTTGTACAGGAGCATTTCAGAGACAACAATAGAGATGCAATGCAACAAGCTTTCCATTCGACAAAACGAGGGTGTGCTGACGAGGGGGAGCTAATCAAGGGCGTGCAGCGTGGGATGGACGATTGCGAAATGTGTACGGCGGCTTGCCAATTGGTCCTGAAGGGCTGCTAGACCTGCATCTTGAGATAAGTAGTACGTACAGCAGTCTCACAGATGATTGATTATCGCGGACCGCGGTGTGCTGTGGTGAGTTGTGGCTGGCTGCATGAAAGTGAAGGTGAGGGAGAGTCACGGCTTCAACACACACTCAATAACACCCCTCCCCCCTGAACATTAAAGCCCCCCACCCTCCGATCCCTTTTCCTTCCAGACCAGCACAACGTGCAGGATCCATGGCCATTGCGTTTTACTGATCAGGGACTCAAGATACACAAATCAACATGGAATGCCCAGTCCACGACGACGACAATGACTGTGGCGGTAAGCATCTTGGAAAACCACTCGGGAAGACGGCATTCACATGGAAAGAACACGATAACCAGCCACGACTCGTTCCTGACGGGCCTCCCGAAGAAAACGATATCTCTTTCGTATCGCGCTGATCTTCACAAGTTCTCAGCCCGCTCTTTTGTTATTTTTGCGATCTGACACTCTTTTTCAAGCTTCCAAGCCAGACCCAAAACCTCCTAGGCAAAAGCCTGCGTCTTAGGTTGTCTTTTTCTAACGGGCGTCTCCCGAGAGCAGCTTCAGTCCGGTCCAGCCCATTCTGATAAGAGGGCCCTTTTTTTTTTTTTTTTTCGGTGTGGGTTGTCGTGTGACGGGAATTATACGGAGAGTGTACGTTTCACGAATGAGACAGGCAAGAAACTACACCGAAGGGAATGTGATGAAAGAGGCTACGGAAAGGTAACTGTACCTAGGGGCGTGTCCGTCGTGATGACTCGCAGGTGTGAAAAAAGTGACATGTTTGTTTCGGTCTGGCGCCGAATCCCGACTTTTTTGCTTCGTTGCTGTTGGAGCTTGCTGGAGCTGCAGAGTGGAAAAGCAAATGATGTACTCCGTCGATCCATTAATTCCCTGGACGAGAAGACTCGAAGAGACAAAACCCTGCCCAATGTCAGAAATCATCTCCAAAGGATGTACATGTCGAAACCTCCCGGTGAGGCGCCAATGCAATGAGGTGACAAGTACCGTGCCGAACCCGCCCGGACCGACCGCCGGGGGATCCATTCCGTCTGGGTTCCCTCTGGAAGAAAAGAAGAAAGTGGGTTCTTCTTTGGCCCTGGTTTCTATTTGGAGCTGGGTTTCAGGGCTGATTGACTGATTGACTGATCCAAGACCCAAGGGGGTCAAAGGTGAGCATCAGCCGAGAGACCCCCATGAGGTGAGGTTCAAGCGGTGACGCCCTCGATTCTGTCCGTGACAGTCGACTTCAGCCGCGGAGGCTCAAGGCCGAGTGACCTGACGGGGACAAGCGAGACGAGGCCATCGTCAACCACGAGCCTCCCCTCTGTTGGTCATCATCCATGAGGGCATCCATGAAAAACAGTCATCTGCGACGGAGATATTTCGGCCGCAACACGGCATGCATGCATGAACAGTAGAAAAAGAAAAGCCATTTCGCCTCTCTCTTCGGAGCCGCGTACGGAGAAGACCAGACTCGGAAAGAAAGTCAAAAAACAGTCATTTCAGACCAGTCATCTTCAAACTTCAGCCGCCCGTCGACGACGAAAACAATCAGGAACCAGCCATCGCCATCCGACCTCTCCCGACAACTGGGCCAGGCACAGGTGAGAGCCCGTTCATCAAAGGCCCGCAGGGGCAGAAAATTCAAACCGATAAACCTCCACGTTATTAGAGCCTCCTTTTCTAAAAAATCCTCGCTATCTGTGGCGTGGTCGTGGACTGCTTTTCGGCGGGAACCCCCCCCTTCCCTGTCGAGACACATGCCGACCGAGAAATTCCCCTTGGGCTCACCTTGGGCTGCGTGCGGCTGGTCCAAGGCCCGGCCGGGATTGGTTCTCGATTTGCTGACTTGCTTCCCGGGATCCCGCGTGTGCGTTCCCGGCGAAGAAAAAGGTCTGGTGGCTTCGGACACTTCCCGTCCGCTAAATGAGTGGTGGTATGCTTCATGTCGGGTTCGTGCGCCATCCGTGGTCGGTGTAGGGAAAAAGTGAGCCGCCTCTTTTTGATTACTTGTCATTATCACCAAAAATGTCGAATGGGCCGGATCGTTGGGAGGAACGTGTCGTCGATGGGGTGCGCAGTCTGACGTTCTGTGATAGTGGCTTGTTTCCGTGTTTATGCTGGTGTCGTTTCCGCCAGATATGTCGTATATGCCTCTTGCCTCGTGAAGCGTCCCTCTTCGTCTCTGACCTCTTCAACACTGCTCAACCGCCATCGACAAACAAGGCTTCAGCGATCAGCAGCCATTTCCCGAGGAAACGGACGACAGGAGAGCCGGTCGTCGAGTCCAGACGGGAACGTCCCACTTAATAGATTGGGCGCGTCGCGATTCCCGTCTCTATTCCCAGTCCCAGTCCCCATCACGATCCACCTGCAATTCTGATGATGTCGCCGCTTCGTCTCTTCGAGCCTGTCATTTTCATATTTTTTTTCTTCCAAGTCTTATTCGTATGTTGTTGCGGCTCTCTCCTGTTTCGCAGTTCGCACACCCCCCGCGGCCCCTTGTCCCTGTCAGACTGGGTCATCGGGTTGTTAGGTGAAGGGTGCCGGTCTTCGTCCGTATGACTGACTCTGGATGCGACGTCGGAGGCTCGTGGATGGGATGCTCTCTGGCGACACGTTGGTTCGATTTGGACGACGGGTGGACGTATTTATGCTCTCGTGGGCTGTCGGCGAGGTGACAAGGTGAGCTGTTGGGGTATGGGCGCAGGCATCAAGAACAGGCAACAAGACAGCAAGAAAAGGAGCCGCCCAAGGTGAGCCCAAGGTGAGCGCCGTCAGCTGTCACCATCATGTTACAAGAGGAACAGACCCATGACTGCCATTTCGAATTGGTGGAACCACACCGCGTGGATCGCAGCCCAAAGAGATCGACCGCGCTCGCTCTCTGATTGGTCAACTCGTCCCACCTCCTGCAGCCACAAGAGCCAAGCTGCCACACCAGTCGGCATCTGCGATCCAGGGCAGCAGGACCCTCCCCAGCCACAAATCACGGCGTGCCTCCTATCGCGTGCATCAGCCACCATCATCAGCCACTCAAGGACCCTCGCTAATTGAACCACCTCGTTTCCGTCCAGTCACGCTATCTTGCATCATCACGAGAAATTATGTCTCAATCCCGCCCGCGCACGTCTCCCTGGACAGCGAGAGATATTCCCCCCTCCCCGTCTCTCTCCCAATCCTCCTCCTCACCTCGCTCGAGTCCGATCCCCCTCCTGTTGCCTCTGGCCTCTGTCCTCCACCATGGACGGCCTCGATAGCTTCCTTTCCTTCGTCTCCTTCGTCTTTGGCTGGATCTACTTCCTCGCCTGGAGCGCTTCCTTTTACCCCCAGTGCTTCCTCAACTGGCGTCGTCGGTCCACCTCTGGCACCACGGTCGACTTTCCCTTCATCAACGTGCTCGGTAAGTTCTGTCCTCTTCGCGAAACCCCCATCACATCCCACGCTTTCATCCCGCGCAAAGAGGCTTTGTTGGCCCAATGAGGTGGCATGATGCGCGTGTGTATTCGTACATACGCCTGTTCTACACCCCCCTCTTTGCGCGCTGGCCCCTGCCAGGTTTCATGGGTCGCCTCATCCGTCGCCGGGGTTTCGCTGTGCGGCTCGCGACCCTCCTCGACGGGACGCATTATCGCTGACCACAACCATTCTTTGCCTGCAGGCTTCGTCGCATACTTTGCTTCCAACGCCGCCTTCTACTACTCGCCCGTCGTCCGTGCCCAGTATGCCGCGCGCCACAGCGGCCTCGAGCCCACGGCCCAGTTCAATGACATCACCTTTGCCCTGCACGGCGCTGTCCTGAGCATCGTCCTGACCTCGCAGTACCTCTGCTCGTCGGCCTGGGGCTTCGCGCCCAGCCCGGGGAACCGCCCCAGCCGCTTCATCCTGGGCGTGTCGGCTGGCTGCGTCACGGGCATCGTCCTGACGTACCTGTTCGTGGCGGCCGCCCCCGGCGACGACCCCGCGAGCGACTGGGTCGAGCTGGATATTGTCTACGCCCTCGGCTACGTCAAGCTCATCGTCACCCTCATCAAGTACACGCCCCAGGTCCTCTTCAACTACCGCAACAAGAGCACCGAGGGCTGGAGCATCGTCGGCATCCTGCTCGACCTGTCGGGCGGCATCCTCAGCGTCGGCCAGCAGGGCATCGACAGCTACCTGCAGCGCGACTGGAGCGGCATCACGGGCAACCCCGTCAAGTTCGCCCTCGGCAACGTTAGCATGGTCTATGACGGCATCTTCATCACCCAGCACTACGTGCTGTACCGCGGCGCCAGCCTGCGCAAGGCGGCCGAGGCCGAGAGGCTGCTCAACGACGAGGAGCGAAGGATAGATTAGGGGAGGTTTGGACGACGGCGTTGTACACGAGAGGATCTATGTTTGCATACATGGGCACCCCGTGATAGATCTGGGGGGTTGTTTTGGCGTTTCCGAGTGGTTCTGGCGTTTTGGTCAACTTTGAGAGCATTTTACGTGATACCCCAGTCAAGATCACTCCAGACTCAGGTCACCGCTTAGTATATATTGTTTAGTTACAGGTAGGTATTGTACATATACAGAGACACAGGGAAGAAGCATTCGATTGTTCTTGTTGGCGACGGGGGGGTACTGTCCAGGAGGGGGTTAGACACGCCCCCCGTGGCCAGGTGATGAAGGGCACGAAGCTCTCGTGAGCAATCTTAGATAGTCGAGAATCCTAGCCGTTTCGGGGCCTGGCTTTTCGTGGTGCTGCTTCCCCAGACTTGTCGGCTCGTCATTCTGCCCTGGCTTGTGTTGGAGATCTTCTGGAGAATAAGGTAGAGGGTTGGTGGAATGACTTGGGGGAAGATCTTGAGTATTCATAAATGTAAGGTACCTACTTAATAGGCATGCCAAGTCGAGTAGGAGGCAGTGTCTTTGCAAAGGACACAACGGAAGCCTGGTCTTCACGGCAAAAAGACAATGCTTGATCTTACCTCGGCCATGCAAGGTTGATTTCCATCTTTGCTACAAGACGCAAAGCGAATCCCCATGACGACAACTCATATCTATCCATGATTTCCACCTCCGGCATCTCCTCAAAACTTCGCGGCCCCCCCGGTCCCGCTGGATCAGCAGTGCTGCAGCTTTAAAAGTGGAGATGCCGAATTCGCCCCGACCCGACCCGGACGGGGAAGGGAGGCCTGGGAACTCGACAACGTTGCAACGGCGAGAAAAACAAGGACGGAAAAAAGGAACAAAAAGATGTAATTGTGCATCTCTCATGGAGATTTTCACGTCATCCTGTAAAAAGAGTGAGTTGGGTATCTTTGTATGTTCTCACCCAATTCGGTTTCATGCAATCACATCTACATTTCTATGCCTGCCTGCACCTTGTCCTATCCCTATCCGTCTATTGTACAAACCACAAATGCATAATTCTTCTTTCAAAGTCGTAGCATAAAGTTGAAACTTTTCTTCTTCAAAACTTCACAACACAAAGTTAATCGTCTTCCCCCCACGCACGGCAATCGCCCTCTTGGCCGCCCGCAAGTCATACGGCCCCTTGGCGAACCGCGCCTTACCCTCCTCCGAGTCGAGGATCCGCTCGACCATCCAGTCGCGCAGTTCATCGCCCTGGAGCTCCGCGGGCGGCGGCGGCATCTGCACCACGCCACGGACCTTTCCGTTGACCTGGACGGCGCACGGCTGCTGGCGCGGGCGGAGCAGCTCGGCCACGGACGGGTCGGGCGTTGGGAACAGCGCAGCCCGGAACACGGAGGGGGACGACGGGTGGAGGAGCGCCCAGCACTCTTCGGCGTAGGCGGGCGTGATGGGGGCCATCATGGCGACGATGGCTCGGGCGGCCTCTTGTTTGATCAAGGGGCTGGCGGCCGTGTTGTTGACGAGCGTGTTGGTGAGCAGCATGAGATCGGAGACGACCGTGTTGAGGGAGTACACTTCCTCGTACGAAGCCGTCACCGAGGATATGACCCGCTGAACATCTCTCCAGATAGCCACCTCAGCATCCCACTGCTGCAACTCCTTGGGTTTCATGGATGCAACCTTTTCGCTCTTGGCGGCGAGGTAGTCCTTCACAGACTTGCCTTTTTCCGGTGTCGACTTGGCCAGCGCCGTAACTTGGTCATGCAACCGCTGCAGCCAACGAGTGACCCCTGAAATCTTGGCCTCGTCCCAGTTGAGCACTTCGCCGACCGGGGCCTGGAAAAGCATGTGAGCGCGCGTGGCGTCGGCGCCGTACCGGGAAATGATGTCGGTGGGATCGACGCCGTTGTATTTCGACTTGGACATCTTCTCGTACGCAACCGTTGCGAGCTCATTGGTGGATACGACACGGGGCTTGGCAGGGTCCGAGAGATCGACCTCGTCGGGCTTGAGGAACTTGCCGTTCGCGGGGTCGATGTATGTCCTGCCGTGAACCATGCCTTGGGTGATGAGGCGCTTGAAGGGCTCCGCTGGCTGCGACGACTCCGAGTATTGGGGGAGCAACGAGGTAGAAGCCAGGAACTTGTAGATGAAGCGGGCGTAGAGGAGGTGAAGGATGGCGTGCTCGATGCCACCCAGATACGTATCCACGGGAAGAGTCTTGCCGGCTTCGGGGGAGAAGGGCTGCTCCGCGTTATGCGGATCCACGAAGCGCGCATAGTACCAGCTCGAGTCGACAAACGTATCCATTGTGTCAGTGTCTCTGCGAGCAGGGCCACTGCACTTTGGACATGTGGTATTGACAAACTCGGGTGTCGAGTCCAATGGATTCCCAGTGCGACCTGGGGCCCAGTCAACTTCGGGAAGCTCCACGGGGAGCTGCTCGTCAGGCACGGGAACGGGACCGCACGAGTCGCAATGAATGATTGGAATAGGGGTGCCCCAGTACCGCTGGCGGCTAATGAGCCAGTCCCGAAGACGCCACTTGTCGACGGGTTTGGCGAGGTTGGCGGCCTCGAGTAGACTAACAATGGCCTTTCCGGCTTCCGTAGACGATTTCCCATGAAAGGTGCCGCCATGTTCAGTCATGATGCCGTGTTCCAGGTAAGGCTCGGCATCTATAGGCGTCATGGTGCCGTCCTCGGACGGAGCCAGAACACGGCGGATAGGCTGGTCGTCGTGATGATGCTTCCAAAATGCATGATCGCGTGTGTCGTGGCCCGGAACACCCATAACGGCGCCCTCGCCGTAATCACCCAGGACATAGGGAGCAACGTAGATGGGTAGAGACACCTTGGTGGGTTCAGGTGTGTCCTCATGATACGCCAATGGGTTAATTGCCCGCAATTGTTGCAGCAGGTAGCCGACCTTGGAGTCTGGGGGCAGTGCAGGTATCGTGTCAATAAAGGCCTGAAGTTCTGGGTCCCTCTTGGCCAGTTCTACGACGATGGGATGGGTGGAGGCGAGTGCAACGTATTGGACTCCAAAGAGGGTGTCTGGACGGGTGGTGAAGACGTCAATTGCCGTCTTCATGTCGTGACCAAGAGCTAGGATGGGGAATTTGACCGTGGCACCAGTCGACTTTCCGAGCCAGTTCCTCTGTTGCGTCAAGACTCGTTCCGGCCAAGCATTGTCCTTGGCGAGGGTGTCGAGGTCGGCGAGGAGCGATTCTTGGAATTCCGAGATGCGGAAGAACCATTGCTTGAGCTTGCGCTTCTCGACCTTCGCTCCAGATCTCCAGGAGCACCCATTGGCATCGACTTGTTCATTCGCAAGGACCGTCTTGTCGATAGGATCGTAGTTGACCTCGGCCTCGGCTTGGTAGGCGAGGCCACGCTCGTGCAGCATCAGGAAGAGTTTCTGGGTATGCTTATAGAAGTCGGCTTCACATGTCGTCAGCTCCTAACCGATTGGTTAGCCAGACCTAGTTGAAGGCGCTCCCCAACACTCACGCGATCCCAGTTCCAGCTGCCATTCATCAGCTCAAGCTGTTCCTTCATCTTGGCAATATTGCTCCGAGTCCATGGTCCGGGGGCAACTCCTCGCTCTAGAGCAGCATTCTCTGCGGGAAGCCCAAACGCGTCCCATCCCATTGGGAGCACCACCCTTTCCCCCTTCATGGTCCGGAATCGGGCGACGACATCGGCGATGGAGTAAACTCGGAGATGGCCCAAATGCAGGGTGCCGGACGGATACGGAAACATGGGGAGGACATAATGGCTACCCTCGCCTTGGGTGTGTCCAGCGGAGGGCTCTTTGGACGCATCTTCCCTCCATCGCTGGCGCCACTTGTCGTCGAGAGCAGGTAGGTTGACGGCGTACCATCGTCGGGAGAGAATAGTCGGGATCTTGTTCAGAACAGCGGAATTCAATTGGGGTCGAAGGGCGCCTCGAGAGGCATGGCCAACAGCCGGGCCAAATTGACGGCCGGCAGCGCAGGATATTATCCTTCCGTTGAGCATTGGCATCGAAAAGCCGTCGTCATGGTGCGACGAGCTCTGTTCAAGACGAGGCGAAGTTGAGTGCGACAAGTCAAACGGGAAAAACTGGAAGCTCGGGCCATGTCGGCACTTTGGCGTGGTGGGGCATAATTGGATGTGGGTACAGGTACGTACTTTCTAGATGCGTCATAGCTGCCGCTGCATGAAGGCAAACGGAGAATGCTTCGGCTGCCTTACCTAAGGAAGGTGAAGGGGCGCGCCACAGAAGGAACCCCGCTATGGAAAGGCCCCGCCAAACAAAACTCATCTTTGAGATTTCCCCTCCAAATGGAACAATGACCGGCACGTGGAAGACAGTTGAGTCGGGCTGCCCTTCGTCAACTCCGATCACGAGAGACACTATTCGCTGCCGCGGCCCCTAGCTTGCTGCGCTCAACATCGACTTATTTTCATCTCCTCGTCTTCAGCCAACAAGACTCAATCGACTTCCACCGACCGTCCGCCGACTCCCACGAACCCCGCCGACGATATCCGCCATCCGTCATCCGTCCTGAGTCCGACTCTTTCTCCTCCACCACCAACTATTCGCACCTATCCAATTTCAATAACGAATACACCCAATGCAGCTGCCGTACCGTCCTTCACCAACCATGGAGAAGATCACGGATCGCATCGCCGCCCTGCCGGCTGATGGGACCTACTTCTCACTGGAATTCTTTCCCCCAAAGACGGCAATGGGTTTTTCCAACCTGCGAGATCGACTTCATCGAATGGAACGCGCCCTGCGTCCTCTCTTTGTCAATGTCACATGGGGTGCCGGCGGATCCACGGCCATAAAGTCCCTTGAGCTTGCCGAATTGTGCCAGCGCGACCTGGGCCTCACCACCTGCCTCCATTTAACGTGTACCAACATGAGCCGGAAGCTCATCGATAAGGCGCTTGAGGATGCAAAGGCTTTGGGGATCCGCAACATCTTGGCTCTACGAGGTGACCCCCCTAGGAATGACGAGTATCGCGACCCTGAAGATTCCGAGGACGATGGCGGCCAGGACTTCCATTGGGCCAAGGATCTAGTTAAATATATCCGAAAGACGCACGGCGACTACTTTTGCATTGGCGTCGCTGCGTATCCCGAGGGTCATGCTGAGGAGAGTCACCCCCTCGGTCAGAGCCTCGAGCACGATCTCCCTTACCTGGTCGACAAGGTGCAGGCCGGGGCTGACTTCATCATGACTCAACTCTTCTTCGATATCAAGGCCTACCGTCATTTCGAAGAGACTCTACGGGAACACCCCAGCGGGGCATTCAAGACACTGCCCATTATTCCCGGTCTCATGCCTATCCAGAGCTACCAGATGATCAAGCGGACCACCAAATTAAGTCACGCCAAGGTTCCCCAAGACATTCTCGCTCGCCTCAACGCGGTCAAGGGAGACGACGAGCGTGTCAAGATGATTGGCGTGGACATTGTCAGCGAGCTCGTGGAGCAGGTCAAGGAGCTCAAGGGCAAGTATCCAGGACCAAAGGGCTTCCACTTTTACACGCTCAATCTAGAAAAGGCCGTGTCCTTCATTCTCGAAAGAACACACCTCATCCCCGAGGCGCCCCAGGATGAGGAAGTCATCATGGTGGACGAGACGGTGGCAATTCCTGCGCTGCATGTCAATGGCAGTGCCAACTTGCCTCCCAGCAGCCACTCCCGATCTCGTGCATCTCGGCGGCACTCTTCGGTCGGTTCCGACCCTCACAACCGAGTCATTGTCGGCAACCAGTCTGCAACGCACCCTGAATGGGAGGCCACAGCCCAAGAAGCCGGGTTGCGGGCAGAGCCTGTCAACACGCGTGCCAACACGCTCGCTATCTCCGAGGGAGAAGGCGTTCTCGGACGGGAAGCGACTTGGGATGACTTCCCCAACGGCCGCTTTGGTGACGCCCGATCTCCCGCCTATGGCGAGATTGACGGTTACGGCGTGAGCCTTCACATGTCGGTCACGCAAGCAGTCAAGCTTTGGGGATACCCCAAGACGCGTCAAGACATCAACGACCTCTTCATCAAGCACATCAAAGGCGAGCTCTCGGCCATCCCGTGGAGCGAGGAAGAGCTCCTGGCCGAGTCGTCCACCATCCGACCTCACCTCCTCCAGCTCAACACCAAGGGCTGGTGGACCGTGGCGTCGCAACCGGCCGTGAACGGACTGCGGTCCAACGACTCGACGTTTGGCTGGGGTCCGGCCAACGGCTTCGTGTTCCAGAAGTCCTTTGTCGAGTTCTTCATCCCCGCGGCCGAGTGGTCCGCCCTCAGGGCCAAGCTCACGTCAAAAGAGCACCAAGGGGCCGTGTGCTTCTACGCGGGCAACGCAAAGGGCGACTTCGACTCGTCCGACTCGAGCGGCGGCCTCGCCAGCGCGTCGTCGGCGGGTGGCGCGGCCACAAACGCCGTCACGTGGGGCGTGTTCCCCGGTAAGGAGATTGTCACGCCCACCATTATCGAGGAGGTCAGCTTCCGGGCCTGGTGCGAGGAGGCGTTTGGCATCTGGGGCGAGTGGGCAAAGGTGTACGGGCGGGGGTCCGACTCGGGGAAGCTGCTCGACGGGGTTCGAGACGATTGCTGGCTGGTCAACCTCATCCACCACGACTTCGTCGAGAAGGACGCGTTGTGGAAGCTGTTGATGGGGAATTAGAGGTGTTTTAGGTGGGAGTGCTGTTGGTGTTGGGGTATGGAAAATGCAATCTGTTATTATTCACGGATGATCGATTGGTATATAAGACTTGGAGACCATACTCGCTCACATCACACATCACTCGATGTCGTCTTATGTCTGCCAGCATGGCTTTGTGCTCCGTTACGGCATGGCCGAGTTCAGGCATATATTTCATGTCACTTGCCAAACCAGGTGGTGGTATTCGTACACGTACACCTTGTTGCTATATTCCGCACGTGTACCTAATAGCCTCCTTGTAGGCAAGTTCAGACCTGCTTAACCCTTTGCCCATGCGATCATTACCATCGCACAATGTTTCCCTTTTTGCCCTTTACCCTCGTACCTAGCTACCTATCTACTTGATATCAGAGGAAGGAATATCTTCAGATGGACCCTGATGAGTCCTAGACTCTGTCCCTTTTTTTGCGCCTCGGCCGTCCAAAAAAAACCTGCGGACTTGTTGTTGCGTCGTGTGCTTGCGAAAGAAAGAAGTCCATGAAATCGAAGAGAAGAGAAGAAGGGAAATGGGGGAGATGATGAGTATTTGCTTCGTTGTCGTTGCACGCCGTTCTGAGATGAGATTTGAATGAAAGAAAGTAAAGGAAAGGAGCCGACGAAGGAAAGCCCGGTCGTCAGTTGTGATGTGCTTGCAGGTGGTGCATGGCCAGGAAAGACAGATAAAATCCTCTCCCCGAAATCAAAGCATGAAGAAGAAGGTAGATGCGACGAATTTATATCTCGCCATCGCCATCATCAAACTCGTCACCATCGTAGTACCCCTGCTGATACCCGCCCTCAAACGAAGGTTGAGCAAGGCTGATACTCCCACCACCGACATCACCACCATACGAAGCATGCGTAGACTCGACATGCCCAAACAGGGCATCGACAACAACGGGCTTGCTGTCCCCATGGCCAATCACGGGCAGAGGCGTCGAGGTAGCGAGGTGAGTAGGCGTCGGGGTCGACATCTCGGGAGGCGAAGCACTGCTCTCGAGGCGCGCAGCCGCGGCGATGGTAGCGGTCGCTTGGGTAGCTGCCTTGCGGCTCGGAGTGCGGCTGCGACGAGGGCCGCCAGTGGTCTTTGTTCGCTTGGAGGGGGTTTCGTCCATGCCGCTAAAGTCGGCTTCTTCATCATCTTCCTCGTCCTCGTCGTCCGACTCGGAGCGCTTGATGAAGGGCGCCGCTATCGGAGTGGCTCTGGCGGTGGTGCGAGAGCGCTTGCCGGTTGAGCGAGAGGCACTCACGACGCTTCGAACACCGGTTGTCAGCTTGGAAGGGGTGCTGGGTCCGAGGGAGAGGCACGCGGCGACGTTGCCGCCGTTGCGCTCCACGTCGCGGAGTTCCTGGGCGTCCTTTTTGATCTGGCGGAACTGGAACTGGATGCCTTCGGCGGTGGACTGGCCAAAGTATTTGGCGATGTCTATGGAGAACTAGTTAGCCACTGTTTCCAGAAGAGATGCAACAACAACAACAACAACGCCTACTTCGTTTATCAACCCCCTCTATCGTCTTGGGCAGCACATTCTCGTCCGTCGACATGTTCTTCATGTCCAGGCCGCTCTTGCGAGCCTCCCAGATCAGGTGCGCGTTGGCACGAACCCGACGGAACCGGTGGTTGAGCGCATGCTCGGTAATGTCAGAGCCATAGCAGGCTATGATTTCTGTTGGAGAACGAAAGAGTCAATCTTTGACTTTCGACTCGGGCAGGAAGAGCCGTGTTGGCTAGATGTGGTAGGGAAAAGGAACGGAACAGAACAGAACAAGTAGAAACGGGTAGAAACAAGTGACAGTAGGGAATTGTTCTGGCTTCTTACCCTTGTAGTTCCACTTGACTTCGGGATGAGCGGCCACGATGGCGCGCACCATACGGGCCTGCGCCTCGTACGTCTTGTAGTTTGCCTTGCTGGACGCGGCGGGCATGATGATTCTGGGAAGATGGGAGTTAGCTCAGGTCAGAACAAATGAGGGACGAAAGCCAAGTCGGAGAAGAGAAGAGAAGTCGGGATGCCACCTCATCCCAAAGCCGTACCTGAATCTTTGTATTCCGGTTTCTTCGTCTTCGAGACCAAAGACAAACGCTCTCAAGTTCACTCGACTAAACCCGCTTCTCCTCTCAAAAGCCGAGCGAGAAGAAATCGGAAAAGTGGTGATGCGGAAGCCGAGTGAAGAAAAGGAAGAGGTAAAAGAAAACCAACAGCAACAAAGATGGAGAACGAGATGTTCAAGACCCGTAGTGTGATTGCTCCCCCCCCGGGTGGTTTTCAACGATCAACACACAACCGCTCGAACCTATGCAGCTTTGACACCGTGTATTTCGATTGGCTCTCAAGCGCTGCAAGCTGTGAAACTGACTGACGAAAGAGGCAAGTGACAGGACGAAGCGAATAGTGAGGACGGAAATGTTCGCGGTGCGGGAGAGACGGGTTTCTGAGGTTAGGATTGGAGGGGGTGGTAGAGTGCGGGTAAGAGTGGGAGGGAAAGCCGTGTGTGTGTGTGTGTGATTCACGGACAACTTGGCCAGTCAAATGGAAATAAGGGGAGGGGAGCAAAGAAGAGTGAGTGTCAAACAGCTTTTCTCCAATGACCGTTCACTTGGGCTTCTCGCGATGAGCTTCAGCCTCGAGGAAATGGGACTCGAAGGGGGGTACGTACCCAGAACAAGGGAGATATATCCGTGCTCAAACGGTGCTGTTGATGGCAAGGCTGATAAGAAGAAGAAGGTTGCCGTAGTGACGATGAAAACAAAAGTCAAGATAAAATCCTTATGCGAAACCCCGGCAAGGGCTGGATAAGAGAGAGATGGAATCAAAAGAGTGGCGGGTAAAAAACGCTACAGATTGATTGATAGACTCCAAACAAAGTCTGGCGGCTGGGGGGGCAACTGAAAGTCTGATGGTACTTAGGGAACCTCTGGTGACTTGTGGTGTGCCGCGCTGCTAGGAGGGTACTAGCTGACCCCGAGCAAAACACCACGAAAACCCCGCGGGGGGGTACCACGCTATCAAGCCTGAACGGATGCCGCAGTCAGGGGCTCACCCAAATGCCGTGACTCCATGTTCAAGGAGACAGGAGTGTTGCATATGTATCCGTACATCACCGTCATATTTATCCGTGTCGCAGTTGAGTATCAATCAGCACTTCAAGTGCCTCTTCATTATTAAATACTTGTTTATACATGCATGTCGTAGCACCCTCCCAGGCATTCATATATCCAGATCCCCGCCGTCCCGGGCAGCACTGACTTGGCGTCTCCCACCTATAATATCCGTACTTGTACTGCTGCCTGCCGCCCTTATCACTCTCCTCCCTCCCCGGACCCCGGCGGACCCGACTCCGGCTGCGTCTTCGCTCGCCGCCATGCCCAATCTCCGGACCCCGGAAGTCCCGGCCCCGTTCCGCCCAGACTTGGCTTTGACTCCTCAAGCCTTGAATACTTGAAGACGTACCTCCCCAACGCCGAGTTTCCCGTATATTCCCCCAAAAATCTATATGTCTATCGAAAAAGCTTTGTGTGTGTTCCCATCCCAGATCCCCCCGGTCGAGATGCAAAATTTCACCGGCGTGTTCGCAAAACGCCCTCACTTCCCTGCATAACATCGACGTGAGGCGACGGGAGCATGCCCTAATATTCCAAAAGTTACACTTTTTTGTCTACATGTCTCGGGTAGATCCTACTCTACCTCCTTGTCGTTAAAGGTCATCGATCGTCGCGTCTCGCTCAGCCCGCTCAGGCTATGGCTATGGCCGCGGCTGCCGGAGGGCCACTCCGCCATGGGGTGCTCCTTGACCACGGCCGGCTCGCGGGCGCCGTACATGAGGTACTGGATGCCCAGGAAGGCGTCGCACGACGCCTGGAACGAGCCCGAGATCTTGAACGCCCAGGGAATCTCCGTTGTCGTCGTGAAGAACCAAAACAGCTTCATCGAGTCGCCTCCGATCCACGCGGCCAGGACGGACAGGCGGAGGCCCTTTGACGATTTCGAGCGGAAGTTGACCAGGATCTGGGGGATCGGCAGGGTGGCCTCGACGGCGAGCCCGATGCAACCAATGGCGTTGGCGTAGGTGCCGTATATCGAGGGGAACTTGGAGAGGAAGAACTCGAGGACGAGGAGGGCGCCGGCGAAGTACGTGATGGCTTGCCAGTATCTGCGAGACGTCGTCGGGTCAGAGCCGGGCGCAAAGGGGGGTGCGGTACAGGACGAGCTGGATGAAACCTACCGCTTGGACGACCTCCACTGCCAAAAGTTATATGGCCGCTGGCCACCCAAGAAGCTCTCGTCAGAGCCGGAAAAGGGAAGCGCAGCCTCGCCGCCCTTGGACGACGGGGGCGGGCGATGGTCCAGGGCCACCTTGAGGAGCACCACCTGCACCACCACCATGAGCAGCGATTGCGCCAGCAGGCTCAAGTCGTATTGGGCGTGCGGCCAGTAAAAGATTCTATGCGTTTTCGCCAAGGTCAGCCAGTTGCCGCGTCGGAAGGGGAACCAGGAGCCCGCCCGGCGGGTGTTATCGAACCTGAGAAAGGAGGCGACGAGCATGATGAGCGGGATGTCGAGCGAGAAGCCGGCGCTGCTCTTGGAGCGGTGCATGGAGATGATCTGGTCGCTATAGGAGAGGACGGGCGACAGAACGATGAAGAAGGGCGCCAAGACGCCCGTCAGCTCGGTGAGCCAGCTCATGGCGGCAGGTTGTAGGCCGCAACAGGAATACTATTCGATGCGGATCGGTCGGATAGGGGAGGTTTTGGTCGAAGAACGGAGGAGGGGCGCGCCGGATTCGAGTAAGCGACAGACGGAAACGGGGATGATTTGGCGAGAGACAAGACACACACACACAACGAAAAAAAAATTGATAGACACAATAGACAGGTCGGACGAAAGAAAAAAAACGATTGACCCAAACCGACGGGATGCGAAAATGCGGAGGGTTGAACGGCGGCCGGACGGGGTTTGCGAGAGAGGGAAGGGTGAGACGGAGGTCCCAAATTTGCGGAAACCGATGTCTCCCCAAGAAATTACGGCAAATCGGGAACTCTCAACTGCTAGCACGTCGACCGGCGTGTTTGTTTTGGCGTCTTTACGCGTTTTTCCTCGATATGCACCCGCCGCTTGTCAAGGGGCGTGGAGTAAATATCCTATAATACATTACTTCCGTACTCCAATGCTTTCCATTTCAACGACTTTTCAGCAAGAAACCCTGGACCAGGAAGCAACAAAAAGCCAAGAGAGTCGCGGCAGCCGCCCGGTGGCCGATCGGCAGTGACATTCCAGGGCGGAGGTTTTTGGGAGATGGGCGACCAATCACGTGGCCTCTTTACTCAGGGGCACCAAAAGAATGTTGCGGATACCTCAGGTACCGACGGGATATGCGGCAAAGAAAGGGCGTCAGCGTTTGGGAGGTTTCTGTTTGCTAGGCGTTATCGGCCTCATCACCCTACTCGCCGTCAGGTTAATTCAAGGAATACAAACAAGTCAAATACTCCGACATGTCAAGGAGATACAAATACTCCCTCAGCACTCCTCCTCCTCCTCCTACACCACCACATCCCACCCGCAATCTCTCTCCTCCCAACAGGTCCCGAATGACGCCAAAACATGCAGTGCAACCCGCTCCCCCTATCACAGTCGTACAAATCTCGTCCGAGGAGCCTCCTCCCGGAACGCCTCTTCCTTCTCCTTCTCCTTGTTTTTTTTTTTTCTTTTTCGGTTTTGACACCTGCAGGTGGCTTGCATCCTTTTTTGCTAAATAAAGGTCCAGACTTATTCGAACCTCGTCTGTGCGAGCTCTCACTCAGCGCTTGGGGGAAGAATTGTCGCATACGAACCCTGCAGGACGATGGAGTTTGTGTCGTTTAATTCCGTCAACTCACCCAAGAGCTTTTGGAGGAAACTTGACAGCTTGCACGTCTGAAATGGCCCCGTTTCTTCGCGTCGTTGGTCCCGTGATAGCGATTCTCCTCACAGCAAGTACTCACTGCTAGGAGGGAGTAATCCCACAGTATCTTGTTGCATGTTTCCTCCCCTTTTCTTCACCGGTTCCTTCTTTTTTTCGTCATCTCGATACGCACAAAACCATGTCGGACGAATGGTTGAAGCCATAGACAACCAAGCCCAGCTAACATACCGTAAGATCGTTTGCTTACTCGACAAACCCGTTCCCCGAATAACCGTCAGATGCACGCAATACCGCGGGGCCAGGACATCATCTGCTCCCATTCCCGTGGCCGAAGGAATTAGCTCGCACCGATCAACTGGTAGGCGAGCATCCTGATATCGTAAATTGGAAACGTCCGACGAGAGAACCATCACCTCAGACAGAAGGGACGCTCAGCTTCGAAACAAACACATCAAGTCCGAGTACCCAGGATCGATCCCTGCTTACTGTCCCTCGTAGTAGTCACAAGCCAGCTTTGCTGAGTCTTCGCACACTCGTGACCATGGCGGAAGCGAGAACACTACGCAGATCAACATGGTCAACAAAGCCAAGCAGCTTGTTGGACCAGTTGGAGAATCTGCCCACCACGCACCATACCTTTGACACATACTCCGACTTCGTAAAGTGCCATTTACAAGGCAACTCGCCTCCAGCATGAAAAGAAGACGTCTTCCGGATACGGCATCCGAGATGATCTGGGGAACGGGGACAACAATCCCCGACCGACAAAAGAGGTAGTCCGGGGATGAATCATCTTTCGTCAACCAGCCAGGCAGCGAGGGTCAGACTGCCAACGATTCAACCCACTCAGTGGAAAAAAAGATGACAGAAACCTCGTGTGCGTCTCGTATCTCCATCCAGCGACAAGCTCTTCCCCTCGTCATCTGTCACGTTGCTCCGGCCCACGAGTCTCTCTCTCTCCCTCGGACACGCCCCGTAAGATGCCTTAGTCCATCAGTTCCGTCCTCCCAACGTTTCAAGGCCCAACGACGCCCCCCCGTGGCTCGGCGAAACACAAGACGCCTTGCAGCCTACGTAGCATCAAACGGTGAAACTCTTTGTTCGGCGAAATTTCCAGCACAAGTGGTGTCCTTCGGACTTCACTCGTCGAGACACCCTTTCGTTCGATCTCTCTCTGACCCATGGATGGGTGCCGAGAGGACGTTTCATATGGGCATCTCGCCCGCGAAGGATGCGGAAGTGCCGGACAAGATCGTCTTAAATCGGACCGAGCCCATGTATCAGATGGACCTGCCTGCCGCTCTTTCGGGCATTCTTCTTGGATGGTTACACTGCCGAAATGTTCGAATGCACGAGTGACCGGCCAAGCGCATCCAGGGAGTCGGAATCAATGTCACCACCACCGCCGCCGCCACTCGGCGGCACACGGCAGACGGGAGGCGGGAGAGAGAGGGAGGGAGGCATGTGCCATCTTGGCTACGTTACGTCCCGAACCCGATGAGCGATATTTCTCTCCCATTCCTACCCTGGAGTTCCACGACAGTTTGTCGTCCGACTTTCTCTGTCGAACGAGCCTTCTCGTCCTAGGGACGCAGGATCCTGCCACGTAGGCGGTTCGGACCCCATACTGGCATGATCTCGAGATTGACGAAAAAGGTCCACCGCGAAGCCCCGAGTAGTCTTCGTTTCTTTTTCCTCGTCGCCCATATCGTCTCATCGTCTTAGCGGCACGTCGTCCCCCAGTGCCGGCGCCTCGCGGCGGTATACCGGCCCTGCAAGACAATCGGAAGCCAATCCGCTCATCCTAGGCCGGTAGCTCTCGGCGGCACAATGCTGGCTAGTAGGGGGGGGCACTTTGGCAATTAGTTAAAGTAGCAACATGCTTTTATCCGCACCTTTTTTTGCACCCCTCGTCAACCCAAAGACGACCAACAGACCAACCCCCCCCCCCCCTTCCCCCTCCCCCTCGTTTATTCCTGGCGGGCAAAAGTTGGACCTCTTTTCAACTGCAGGCTGAAGGACCGTCCCGATGGCGCCCGGCTAGAGCGGATTCTGCGGCGAGATTCTCGGCCACGATGGCCTGGATTGTTGCCAACACAGGCATAGGGTAGCTCCCCTTCACGCATTGGGGAACAGCCATCCAAAAGAGGTGGTCGCCGAAGAGGAGGGGGATCCCAACAGGGGCTTGAGGGGTAGGGGAAGGGGAAGGAGCCCGAACTGTAGGGGGCATGGTAATTAGACAACAATAGACGATGGGACGAGGCAGGCAAAAAGAAATAAAACCCGACCTGAGATTATGAGGCCTCTTCATCAAGGGTCCTGGTCCATGATCTCAGTTGCGGACGGAGCAGATCTCATGCAACAGCTGGCCGTTGGACCATTGCGGTTTTGCTTTTTCTGCTCCTCCTGTCTGTCGTCTGCACTCGATCGGGTCGTTCGAGTCGGCATTCGCTGTCATCTGGTCAAAGCGAGATTGATTCGAAGGAAGATGCGATCAACCATGAGCTTACGTAGGACGGAGATGTGTCTGCCTGCATTCGTAGAGCCACGGTAGGGGGACTCGCTTGTAGAGGAGTCATCCATCACGATGGCCTCTGTTGGTCGCGAATGCCATGGCAGTGCCTCTGGTGTTGGGTAGGGTAAGACGGTGGTATACTTCACATTTGGCAGGTGGTTGGATGGCGCGCCACGTACCCCTGCAGGCCGTCATCTTCGCTCGTCGTCGCGTGTCCATACTTCGTAAGTACCGTGTTTATTTTGCTCAGGCGCATGTGGCTGTGAGGCGAAGACTCAAGAGTCCACTGTCAGCCTCACTGCCCACGAGGAGATTCCCCAAAGAGGACGCCGAGTGGCGTGGCGTGTGGTGAGGCTTCACAGAAACCATCAAACTTGCTCCGAATCCCCTGCACGCCATCGCCGTCCGTCACGACACTCTGCCGGTATTGTCGGTATTATCGGTATTGTCGGTTTTTGCTCCCTGATCGAGCCTCCTCTCCCCCACGATTGGGCTTCTCGAAAGGTCGGGCGAGCACGGAGGTAAGGAATTAACCCTTCAATCAGAAGCCGTCCCCTCCCTTATCCATGGACCCTGCCGCCGTCGTGAATGGGCTGAGATTGACCTGGATGGGCTGTCTTGTCGTCCATGTTCGACCGGAACGGGATAGCAGCTCGGTAGAGCTTGATTCCAACAGGCTGGGCTTGGCTACGCTCGTGGGTCACCGCAAGCGCAGCAGCTCGCCGTTCGGTGGTCTCTTGGTGACGTCTTTTAAGCTCCTCAATCTGGTCGTGTCTGCCGTTTGTCCCCAGAATTGAACCATGATCGAAGCCCACCCAAGAATAGGACGCGGTGCGATGTCACCCCCGTGCTTTCCCATCCGTCCATTCCAGCCCGCCGGGTTCCATTCCGGACTGTTTGCTTTTGCATGCCCAGGATGCCACGAGGGCCTGGACACGGCTGATAAGACTCTTCTCCCCTCTCGGCACTCTTCTTTCGAGAAGCCTTCTCGGCACGTGGACACTTCGGAGAGCTTTGGACTGAGACCACGTCTGTTCTGTGTTGCTGACGAAGCATCCCTCGGGTGAGACGTGGGCAGACTTGCGAAGCTGGCACGCACCATATTCCGCCGGTAGATACCAGCCAAGGACTGTGTCTCGACCCGACGGCGGCAGGAATGTGTTACTAAGATAACCCTCGGCTTGGCTAGCTTGGTCATGGCTTCTCAGCGGATTCGGTCGAGCATCAGACCGTCTCATCTCAGTCTGTCACCAATGAAAGGAGGGAGGCAAGGAGGCGTCGTTTAGTGCCTGTCGGTACGTGAGTGTGCCCATGACAGCATCGAGCGGTATTTGCAAACCAGGGACGGCAATAAGCTGATGCGACGAGCAAATCCCTCGTGGCGTCTTGCTTCCCTTGGGGTTCTTGAGCCCCCGAGCTTCTTCGGTCTTCTGGCTGTGGATTTCCCCCAGGTCTGGCAGGATTCACCCCTTCACCCCTCCCCTTCGAGGCAGGCTGACGGCTCACTAACGCCCCGCCAAGCATGCCGGAAGTGAGCACCCTGATCCCCCTTCAGCTTCGGTGGGGATAGAACACTCGTGCGGAGACTTTTCGTCTGTCGTCGACTTGTTCGATAGTCCTGTTAAGCACCTGGACCGAATAGGAAATCCGTCTACCGCTGCCGTCCATTGGCGAGGCTCTGGACCCTTAGTGCACTCGGGCTAATCGAAATGAAACCTGACCAAGCAATCACAGCTAGCGAGACTGTTGCGCACTTGGGGGTGCATTCACCGCTGCCGTGCCATTTGGAATCGTGTGTGCGGACATGGCCTCCCTTCGTGGAGGTGCGCTATCCTTGGGGTATATGCCGGCTCCTGTGTGACATGTAGACATGTCACGCACATCTTTCAGAAGCCTCCGACCCAACCGAGTGGGAGGCTGCTCTTCAGAGGCCTCGGTCAGTCTTGGTTATGAGCCCAGGCCTCCCAACGATGAGCAGCCAGTGACCCGATGCGCGCATTCACTTCTGAATCATAATGGCGACTCTCGAGCCTCTCTCTCTTGTGGAGTGCCGATACGCTGGTCCCGCCTAACCGAGATTCATCTGTTTCTTCCGCCCAAAGACCTAGCGTCTGGCTCGAGATCGACGTTTGCCGCTCGCGGTAACACCCTCTTGCCGGGCTTGCGCTATGCAACAATTGCCGGACTAGCCTTTGAGTCAAGGTCTGGTGTGGCCATCCTTCCAGGGAGGTGAAAAAAGCAGTGCTGAAGCTCGGGTCGCTGGCAGGTGTTCGTTCGCTGGTATGTATCCGTACATGCGAAGGAATACTGGAGTCTCCTTAGGGATATTCCCATTTTCTAGAACCATGGAAGAAAAGATTAGCCTGGCCGCTCGATTTCGTCTGGACGGCGGAGCAAGGAAGCCGCTCCACGCACATCAGCCGTGCGACTGTTTCTCCAGGTTGGTCGTCGGCATACTTTAAGTGCGCCGGCATTGCTCTCACGCCAACGGGCAAGCCGCCGCACGCCTTCAAACCAGCGGGGTGGACGCGTGGATACACACACTAAGCTGGATTTGAAGAAGGCAAGCGAACGGGAATCCTCTCGGTGGCCAGAAGGACCATGATGTCAGGGCTCAGCCACCAAAAGAGCCCACCTGCTCGCTGAGACCACATTTCCGCTGATAACATGAAGCTAGCGGGCTCCAGGTTGCAAGACTGAGCTTTGGTGTCCTGACTGAATGGGGCATGGTGCTTCTCGAAACCGGAGCCGGCTCTTGGCAAAGTGCAATACCGAGCCATTGCATTCTGAATGGAGTACGCAGTGCCCATGTTGTGTGCCAGTCATCTGCGTCTCATACCAGTTCTGTGTCTATGAGAATGTGAAGGACGTGTCTTGGACGAGGTGATGGGGGTCGCTAAGAGAGCTCGTTTGCCTTGAATGGTAATAACCGGAGACGTCAAGGGCAATCAGCTGACACTGTGCCGCCGGGGGAAATTCGTTCGTGTGCTCATGAGCCTTTCTGATTTGTTACCGGCTGGATGTTCCGACCCTCTAGCCAGCATGCAGACGGCGACGCAGCCAACGCCAATACGAATGGCGTATTCCTGAGACCAACCGTCCCCATTAGGACGTCGTCATCAATTTCGGACTTGAAGTGAATGCCGACGAGGACCAGCGTATCGATGGCTGAAAGAGAACCCACCGACCATTTTCCTGGGAACTTTGAGGTCCTTGGCTGAAGAGTTGTGACTAGTTGTGACTCGGGAGGGTGGACATACTTGTCAGTGAAAGAGTCAGATTGCAGCGCTGATTGGTGTGGCAGAGAGGTTGACGAGTCAAGCAGAATCTTGTTGCTCGTTCCCGTCGGGACCGACAAGAGCCCCAAACGGCGTGGGTATTCGGACCATCTCTGCACGGCACCCGAACCTATACCAACCCCCGGGGTGTTTCTCGAGCCTCGTTTTGCTCCAGCATCTCACACCCCCACCCATGTGCCCACGTTCCAAAGCTGGACCGAGCATCCCGGCACTATCTTGGCGAGGTGCTGAGGAGGAGCTGACTTATTGAACGAGACGCACATGAAGTCGGCATGTCTCCATCCTGCGATATTTTGCTGCTCAGAGCCCGAAGCATATGGATATTGCAGACAAGTGCATGGGGACTAGTCCCATCGTTGTTTCACCCTCGCCTTTGGACGATACTCCAGGCGTTTCTCTTGTAATTTGGTCTCCGTCACGGGCGGCCGCCCTGGATTGACACTAACTGCGGATGTGCGATGGACGGATGTACGTGTATAAGTGTTTTGACTCGGCCGAAGAAGCGCTAAGATTGAATCGAACGAGAAGCACGAGATTTGGTTCACGCCATGGGAAACTTGGAAAGGGGACCAAAGTCAATCCGCACCGAACGAGGTCCGCACCGAGTTTTGGGCGCATCGACGGTACTGTAAACATTGCTAAGCAAGCAGGTACGACGCCGCTTTGCCCCTGAGATGAAGCTGGCAAACTCGCGAGAAGTTTTCGAAAGGCCGAGGGAATATTCGCAGTGGGCCGATCTGGCCTGACTGTTGATCTTAACCACTCGCGCCCGTGTCATCGGGGCTATATCTGCTGATTCTGTTCAGTCGGCATGGTCGCAACTCCGGAGCCGTTGCACCAGGCGAGAACAAGGGACTCGGAGAACGACAGGGAGGTCGCGCCTGGGGGACTCGGCCGAGCGAGTCTAGGCCAGGGTTGCGATAGCGTCCAGGGGTCGGAAATGAAGCTGGATGAGGAAGCCGAACAGCTGAGGCCGCCATGCTAGATCCATCATCCGCGCAACGGCGGCACAACAGTGGATCTGGGGTAGAGGGTCGTTTGCTTGACTGGCTCTGGGAATCACGACAGCCTCGCGCGAAGCTGGCGTCGAATGAGACGACTCTGTTGGTTGCTGTGCGGTCCGTACACGCGCGATACCGAGGTTCGGAAGTAGATTTTGGGTTAGACACGTGATTCCGTTGTGGCAACTCGGTTTCCGCGAGGTCGATTTTCAGCCACCTGCCGGTAGCCCATTTGTAGCGAACCAAAGCAGCCAGATGGAGATGGGACATTTCGTCGGCTGCATCGGATTTCTGCACAATGATCCGTGGTGTGGACAGTGACGTTGGGCTGAGAGCCGTCAGCTCATCTGGCTGCATTCCAATCTAATCCGATCTCGTCACTCCCCTGCCCCTGCAGCGACCAGTCACTTCGTCTCGTCAGTTCAGAGCCGACCATCAACCGGCAGGGCTTGAGGGCCAGATAAATGGGACGCCCACCATGATTGTTGGAATTACTCCTTCCAAGCGAGAAGCTTGTCGATTGTGGAGGAGAGAAACGCCACGTGAAGTGTGTCAACCAAAATGTTATCTCCCCCGCAGTCCGGCAATAAAGCCGTGCCGAGAAGCGACAGGGAGAGAGACTTGTCCGCAAGTGGTGTATTTCGGGAATTGGTTTCTGTTCGTGCGACATGAGCATTATCTTGACGATTGCGTGTTGCGGACTATCACCTGCCTACCTGCCCAATAGTGAGACGATGACATTCCACGCCGACGAGAGTATGAGTGTTGGGAACCTGGTACGAGCTCCTCGTGTCTGACGACGCATCGGAGCAAATCGTGAGTCTTTGCGCGTATCCATCCGGTCGAACACCGAACTTCGTAGGTTCAGCAAGACCCTCCTGAAAGGCGCAGAAGAAAGAAAGCACGTGCGATCGCCAGCGAATCTAGCGAAAACAGGCAGTTACTGCACTCAGAAATGATCTTTTTTTGGCAGCCACCTTCGTTGCATGCGAGGTACCTTGACTATCTGCCGACGCACTTTCCTTTCGGTTGGAGCCATGGTGGTCGGCTCCATGGTCCCTCCCCTCTCCACCGGCGTTGGTTGTTAGTCTAGGTGAGGCAGGTCCATCCAGGACGGAGCACGGAGTGGTAGGCTTGCTTGGTAGGCTGCTTGCAGGCTGCTGGTTGGCTGCTGGTTGAGAATGGCAGGTCCTGATCAACCCTAACCTGCCTTATTAAGTTATTACGCAGAGTCGCAGGCCAATTCAGCTTGTTCTAGTGCTGCCAACATGGAACACAAGTGCGGTCTGCCTGCACCTTCCGTCTCACAAGTCTCCAGCACTGGAGCAGGCATCTGGCAGGCATCTGGCAGGCGCCTTCCCCCGACTGCTACCTTCCTCAGCGTAATAATTGCATCGCACCTCGTCCACGAGCTCTCGTTGGCTGGCTGCTGAGTTACCGTGCTTCCGGGGCTGACGCACATGTGAGTCAAATCAAGACATATTTTTCCACCGGACACACACATCAGCCGAGCCACGAACAGTTCTTCCGCTGGAGCGACCATTCTTCGTGCGGAGTCACGTTTCCTATTACGACATGTGTGTGTTGGTCGTCTGCTAGAAGAAGTCGACACGGATACCCACGACGGACATACGTATTGCCCGCGAGACCATTTTGAGAGGATCCCGTCTGGCCGGTAGCCTCCTAGCTACGGCGCTGTAGGCGACTTGGCGGAGTACCTACCAGGACACAGAGGCCCGCCTCTAGCTATCGGTTGCGCGGATTGTTGTGGGATCAATGTCGTAAGTTACTGGCAGCCCGAGTGAAAGGTTCATGACAGTTGCTGATCTTCATCTATTGGTCGGCATTCATTTTATTCCGTCGCCCAGGCGGAGGCGCAGGCGCAGGAACACCGGCGACGCAACCTCATCTCTCTCGATAATGCGTCTACTCAGGAATACCCGGGCGTCCTTTCTCAACTCCAAACTGCCATTGTCTGGAGAAGCGATGTTCCCCTCAAGCCCTGTCCCGTCCTTCGTGAGTGGCTACCACAGCCTGCCAGAAACCGAGCGCCCCGTTGACGCTAGCGGGAAAAGATCATACGAGTGCCGTGAAGGGCGTGAAGATAGCGCCATGCCATTCCCCTTCAAGCCCCATGTGCCGCGTCCAGCCAAGACGTCATGCGCGTGGGCCTCCGGGGACTAGCAGGAGAGGCAGCGGCCGGCACTGGAGGAAAAGCAAACCCTCCCCCCACGAGTCCGATACGAATGCAGCGCGAGGGCAACATGAGAGATGGAAATCAGACAGAAAAAAGTCAATCGCTCCGGCTCTCGAGGATCGACACGGGCTTGGCGAAAGAGACATCCCAAAAGGGAAGTTTAAACGGCGACCTCGAAGCCGCGGGTGTGCCTTAACACGGAGCCAAGGCGTCTATTTGCGAAGGCTAACTCTTCAGCCGCTCCTTAGTTGACAGATTCCTGGAAAGACATTCGCCAGGTTACACAACGGCCCGCACCATGGACTTTGTAGTGCGATGCATGCCGCCAGATTTGGGATTCCGGAAATGATCAAAGCACCCTCCCTGACAGGGCTCGGCCGCCGGCCAAACTGTCCTCCCAGCAACTCCGTTGTCGACGAGGGCAATGTGCCAATGCCACATGCCGTGAGAGCGAGTGTTGGTTCCCACCGACCAAAAGTACGGGATGCCTTTCAAAGTCAAAGCGGACAGACTGCTGCGTAGGGATCGATCTCCTCGTCAGCCCTGTTCTTCTTGCATCGACGGCCCGCTCCTCCTCGGGGATGCCGCTCGGGGTTTGGCAGGAGGAACCTTCCAACCAAATCAGAGAGCTTGATCTTGTCCGAACTTTGCATTTCGGGTCTCTTGCATCACGCCCATCGCGTTGCATGCGGCTGTGACCATGCTTCGTTATTCCCGCGCTCGACGGTCACTCGCTTGGGGATCCCCCTGACGGCGGCCTCGACGGATCATCATGGCAATCAACCAGTGTTGTTTGACGCCAGGGAACATGGCGGCTGCCCGAGTGCTTCCTTGCCTGGCTTCTAGCGTCTTACCCCAAGCCCGAGGTCAAATGGACAGCTTGACCAGCCATCCCAGAAACTAGGGAACCAAGGAGCACCATGCGATTGGTTGGGAAACGAGATCGCCCGTCTGGAGTTATGGTAAAGTCTCAATGCCATGGCACACACTCGTCTGTTCGCTGATCCATGGCCCGTTCTGAGCTGATGCTGGTCCCGCAATGCCGTCCAACGAACCCAGGGGAATGGGAGACGTATCGACACTGGCGGCCGTTTAGCGCAGCTTCGCTCGCTGTGGTCTGGTGGCAAGGATGACACCAAGCGCGCTCCAGGGGCCCAGAATGCCCTCAAATACCTCTGGCGTTGGGTGCTCGCCAAGCTGTCCCGACTCCGTGCCAGCGCTGTGGCACTGGTTAGCCCAAGAGACCGGGCAATCTCATTCTATTCTGTGGCGGAGCTACCAATATGGCCTGAGCACGGAATCATTCGTCCAGAAAGGTTCCGCGCTGGACCACGATTCGT
The DNA here is from genome assembly GCA_911649645.1 of Thelonectria discophora. Taxonomy (NCBI): domain Eukaryota; kingdom Fungi; phylum Ascomycota; class Sordariomycetes; order Hypocreales; family Nectriaceae; genus Thelonectria; species Thelonectria discophora. The sequence continues at coordinate 939,958 of CAJVRK010000022.1, read as the reverse complement.
ATTGAATGCGTCTCTGCCAGATTGTGCCAGCGATTCATCTATCTGAATAGCAGACGGCGGCGGGCCACTCTGCCAACTACCGTACCGCCATGCGAGATGGCACGGTGTCCATGGTAGTGCTGCGCTGTACTGCATGGACGAATGTACAGCGCTGCAGTCTTTCTGCCCAGGTTCTCCAGCCCACACCATTTTGCCTGCCGGCACATGCATGGTTCCATGATCCATCCAAGATGACGATGGCAAGGCAGTTGGGATTGGTGGCCTCCATGATCCATCCCATCCTTCGGCGTCCATGCGTCCGTTTTAGGCTCGCGCGAAGGCGCGGAGTGCCATGACACTGCCGAGGTGAGCGGTTTGGTTTCCGTTGGCGATCCAAGGCGCATTCCACTTTGGGTCGATTCTCGGACTTCAACTGCGACAGCCTCGAGAGCGAGACGCAAGCGAGGCCTCTCAAGATCCCTCAGAACCCCCCCAATGATTTGCCTCGCCGACACAGAACACAGGCTGGACTCTGGCTGGATCGATCTCCCTCCCTCGGGCGGGTATTGGGCGGAGGGGGGTACCCACGCAATAATGCGTTCTTCCGCTTAATCAGGGACTTCCCGACCTGATTTGGCTCCCGTTCCTTACCAGATTCACTCTGTATATCCGTACCTGATCCGCCCATGTTGGCCGTGTCTCCAAGGGAGGAGGCAGGCAAGCAGGGGAACCCGAAGCAACCTCGCACGGATGCAGTTCTGACATTCCTTTCTCCCTTCGCTCGCGATCCCTTCCTTTGAGTCTGCGAGCAAAGGGCAGCCGAGGGATGCTGGCTTTGCCGTCCCCTAATCTTGATCAGGGATCTCGCTGACGCAAAAGGCACCACCCCTGGCTGACTGACCTGAGTCTGAGAGGGCTCTCTGCAGCTCCACCCCAGACTCCCGAGTTGTTGTCGTTTGTTGTTGTTGTTGTTGTTGTTGTTGTTGTTGTTGTTGTTGTTGTTCTTCAACAAGGACGGCTGATCCGCCCACCGCTCGCCCACCGGCCGTCATCCATCAGGTTTCTCTCTCGCTGGCACACGCCCACACGCTCACACCCCTTGGCCTGCACTCCCATGCCGGCCCCGTCCCCCGGCGCCTGGCTACCCTTGTCTCATCCTTGGGCGGCGTCTGCAGCGAGGATCCCCATCGAACGTGAGTTGAACCGTACCCCGGTCTAGAGCCGTTGGGTTGGCGTCCACGCCATCTTGTACCCGCATTGCCGTTGGTGCCGATGGCCAGCGACCTGGGATCGCTCGACGCCTGCACTAGTATCCGCAAGACATCCAGCCCATACCATCCACCTCGCATGCAAATAAGGCCACAGATGCGCACCGCGCCACACGTGTGGGCGAGTGGGTGACGGCACCACTCCCAAGACTGCCCCGGGGAGACTCGCATTCGCGTGGCGTCCGTAGGACCTGCGGACTCCGCTACTACCTCGTCGTCTCGCAAATCTAGGGCCTAGCTGGGTCGAATTCAGCCCATCCCGTTCGTCTCTGACAATTTTGGCAGAACGAGGCGGCTTTGTGCCGCCCCTACTAGGCATCTCCGTCCCATTCTCTCCGAGGCGGCGACCGACTATATCACTAGTTTCCCATCCTCCCTTTCGAAACGCCTTCCTTTTCCTGTTCCCTCTTCTGCTCTGTTCGCCCTCTGGTCCCGGTCCAGCTACACACACAGACACACGACTGTCATCATCACTCGACTCTTCCCAGTGACCGAACGGGTATCCGCTCTACCTCACACCCCCCGTCTCCCCTCGACTTGCCCAAGCCCTTCCCGACAGTCTGGGTCGTGTTAAGATTGGCACACCGTTCCCCTCCCTCCTCCCAAACCAGCTTCTTCCTGGCATCGACTGTCCGGATTAGGGTCCCGCACTCTCTCCCATTGTGGCCTGTCTTGGCGGAACGCTGAAGGGTGCCCTGGAAGCTCGTGCGGTAGTTCTACCCGAGGGAATATCTATCGCCTTTAAGCCCCCCTCCTCCCCACCACTCTCTCCGGCCCTGGCTGATGTTCACCCCATCGCCTCGCCTGCTGTGTTTTAAACTCCAGATATGCTCCGTCCTTTCTGCTCGAGATACATCGAGTAACTCTCTCAATGGGGATCCTACCAGCTCTAGAGTCTCGTCCACGTTTGGCTTTCCCAGATACCCCGCCTGAGCTGGTGAGCCCAGGCGCCTCTTCGTACTCTTCCAGCTCATCGCTGTCTGCAGACCAGCAGCAGCCCTGGATCTCGCCACCGCTGACTTCCCCTTCCATGTCCAACTATGAGAAGCACATGACAACCGATATGTCGGCGGAAAAGAGCGTGGAGGGAGGCCAGAGCCGACCAGAGTCGTCTTCGCAAGGTGCACCGCGACAACAGCTACCGTCATTAAGCAGCCTCTTCGGGCCCCCGTCAAGCGTCCGCCCGCTTCACTCGCCCGTATCTGACCGCCAAGCTTCCTACTCGGCCACCTCACCCTTGGACCGCCCTCGTGCGCCTTCCGGGGACAGACTCCAGCCGGCTTCCTACTTCTCCCAAACCCTCTCTCCGCCTGCAGCGCACCCGCGGACTACTTACGACCCCAAGTTCGACTCGGACAGACACGGTTCGCACGGAGTATCCACGCCCTTTGGCGCCCCTGAGTCTCCAAGGTACCGCGAACCCGACCATGCTCGCCCTGCTTCACGACCGGATGGATTGTCAGGAAAGTGGCCGATGCCGCAGGACCCTAGCCGACACGACTATCACTTGGGGTCTCGAGATCGAGATTCGTCTTTTCGATCACCCCAAGAACAGTTTCGACTGCAGTTTCCCGGACCAAAAGACCGCATGCCACCCAGCTACCCCGAACAAAAGCGATCTCACGGAGATGCAAACCCGCCTCCCACGCCTACCAGCACCGTGGCCTCCGAAGGCATCCCGTCAAAGGATGGGCTGGGACCCAAGATTTGGACAGGAACCCACTTTCTGCCTCGCTTTGTTCGAGCTGCTGAAGTCCCCGGCGAGGGCTTGTGCTACTTTTACGACGATGGAAGCCATTGCAAGACCATCATCGATGGCGAGGCAGTGAACGCGCACTGGGGAGTCACCAAGGCCGGGAAGCCTCGAAAGCGACTCGCCATTGCCTGTGTGACTTGTAGAGAGAAGAAGATCAAGTGCGATCCAGACTATCCTCGGTGTCTTCAGTGCGAGAAGTTCGGCCGCATCTGCAAGTTCAAGAATGCGTAAGCACAATGTCCGCCCATAGGTGGCGTCTTTTTGTATCGACTAACCGTCTTGCTAGTCCTAGAGGAGGCCATAATACATCTCCGTCGACTCCGCCTGCGGAACTAGACGACGTGAGCAAGGCAGGACCATCAAGACAGGCCGAGCTGCAGGCGTCTGGAAGCGAAGCAAGCTCTCCTGTGTCGCCGAGAACCACGTTACGCCAACCTTCGCCAGACGACGCATCCCACAAGCGACTTCGTGTGGGATATGACAGCTATGTGCCTGCCGGAGAGATGATTCCCCCAATAGTACCCCCCGAGCCCGTTCGAACCCCGTTACCCGTTCACCAACCCGTCCAGGCAGAGGTCCCCGAACTACCTCGCATCCCCGACAGTGTCTTGAACCGAGCATGGGCAACAGACCCTTCCACGTCGGATGTTCAGTCCATCCAGACGGTCATGGCATCGTTCTTTACGCGCTTGGACTGCACTAGAATCGTCCAGTTCATTCCCGAGACGCCCTTCAAGGCATGGGTTAACAACACGAGCGAGACGAAATCTGCGGACGACCTCATGCTCCTATACAGCGTCTTGGCTGTTGGGGTGGCTTTGGCTGGAGGCTCGAATCCGATTGCTTTTGAATATGCCCAGGTGGCAAACTATGCCCAGCGCATGACTGGTTCTCCCTCGCTGCAGCTTGTGCAGAGCAGAATCCTGCTTTGCCTTTACTACCTCTCCCTTTCCCACATTGACGACGCCAACGATATGCTCTCTGAAGCGACCGCCGTCATGATGTCCCTGAAACTCAACATTGAGCCCCAAGAGGCGGATCTGGACGGCCTGGAATTTCCCTTTGGAATGGGCAGATCGAGTTACCTCGAATCTAGGAGGCGAACATTTTGGGCCTTGTTCATGCTCGAGCGTTTGAACGGCTACTTCCCAGAGCGACCAGCCATGGTAAATGCTGAAGATACTTACATGCGTCTGCCAGCCGATATGCATAGTTTCGATCGAGATCTCGAAAGCTCGTCGCCCATGTTCAACCCTTACCTCTCGAAACCGTCGGGGGGCCCCGACCGAGAGCTGGGTATCTCGGCCTATCTCGTCGACATCGTGCACATCTGGTCGACGACTATGTCTCGCATCTACCGAATGGCGCGCCACACAGCGCTACCCGAGATGGACTTGGAGCTGCGAAGACTACAGAATCGAATCCTGGACTGGTATCAGATGTTGCCCCGTCGATTGCGGTTTTCCCCGTCCACAACGTCCAACCTCGAAGCTGCGACTTTGGCGGGAGAGTCGGGGCAGTTCCTCATGATGCACATTCTCTACAACCATGCAATGACCAAGCTCAACCGTCACACCACGGTGGGCGGTCGCACATCGACACAGGCCTCCAGACTCCGTGTGCAACGATGTTACGAACACTCGAGGAACGTGTTGGAGATGGTCAAGACGCTCCTGCGGCTGCACCGAAGCGGGCAAGACGCGCTCGGGACTGTTCCTCCAGTCATGACTATGGCGGCAACGGAAGCGGTGGATGTCTTGACGGCCAGCGGGCGCCTTTCTCACATGGCCGACATTGTGGAGGATGTGAGGATGACGCTGAGCATTGTCGAGGCCATGGGACCCCTGTGGGAGGATCCCAGAGGAGCTCGCGAGGCGATTGACGGGCGGTTGGCGATGCTCCTGCGAATCCGCGAGCGAGGAAATCAACCAACGAGTCCCATTGAAGGATATCGCATCATCTTCGGCGTTGACGATCACACCGACGAGAAGACATTCCGATGGCAGATCAACGACCCCATGGAGAGGCTGTACCCGAAGGACCTGGACGGCATCTACTCTCCACTTATGTGAGCCGCCTACTGGAATCTTCCACCTTGTTTTCTTTACCTTTTGCATAATTGGCGTTAGGCAGTGTTTGGTCACGGGCGTGGGCGTGGAGCATGGTTGATTTTGGCCGGCGGAAGGCCTGGTACACGCGGGTTTTGGTCGTACACGAGTTGCCTCTATCCTCTTCGTTGTATTATATTTTCAACCGTCTTTATATGGGAGCGGAGTTTGGCACTGCATTGGGACAATCATGGCCCCTCGGGCTCTGGGGTTCTGGGGCCTTCAGCATTGGCGTTTTTGTTGTTTGGTTTGGGATGACTGTGGGATTCATGTGTGACGATGTCAAGCATGGCCTATACGTGTTGGAATTGCACCACATAAGCTAGTTAGGAAACAATGCAATGAATGCGACGGCCCAGCCCGGCATCGAATTCAAACAAGAAAATGACACCAAGAGTTTTGATGACTCCACGAAAGGATGACATGAGCTCCAGTTGCCAGTTATTGACCAGGGAGGGCTATACCTGAGGCGCGCATATTACAGGGATGGGCAGACTAGCCAGGGATGCAGACGAAGAGAGTTGAGATGGTGTTAAGATGCGAATATGCGCTCAACTGTGCAGTAGCATCGGGGGGGGGGGGGGGGGGGGGGTGGAATCCACTTTCTGCCAGCCATGGATGTGGTTAATAAAGCTTGGACGAAGCTGCATTGGTGAGGTCTAGAAGGGCGAGAAAGAAGGGAGAAGGAGAAGCGGCCGTTCCGAAGCGCCCGCGCATACGGAGGATTTGTTGTTTGATTGGGTTTTGGGACTGGGAGCTGTGTAACACGGACGGTGTGTGTCGGTTGAGTGGAGGAGAGGAGGAGTTCGGGTTGTGGGAGGTGGAGGAGGAGAATAAGCAAGAGAACGGACGACCTGAGGCAGGATGAGGCAGGATGAAGGAGGAGGAGCCACGGGGGCAAGGTTGAAATGCGGGCGGGGACTGGATAAGGGGAAAGCCGAACGGGAACCACCGTGCTTCTTCTTTGGTGAGGGGAGGAAAAACGAGAGCGAAGGAAGCGAGAGCTAAAAAGTGAGACGGGACGGACGGGTTGAACGCCGGATTCAGGCGGGCATTTTGGTTTCTTTGTGTTTTTCTTTTGTTGTTGTCGTGAAGGAGGGGACATAATATTGACAGGGCTGCAGGTGAGGTTGGGTGCTAAGGCAGGACTTGGTTCGATCCTGCGAGCGGAGGGGGAGGGTGAGGATGTGGGTGACAGGAGGAAGAGGCGGCGGTGGTGGTGGTGGTGTGTAAGAGACGGGGATGGATCCGAAGGGGTGGTTTGGCAAGCCTCTCGATTTTATCCGTAATGTATTATTAGAGGGAGGGTTACTTGTGGTTCGTTATTTTCTTTCTGTTTTGGTTGTTTAGTACGGTGCAGCATCTCAGCTTTTCTTCTCCTTCAACTGAAACCTCCTCTCGAACCAGCGCTATCCCGGCACGTTCCGGGACAACATGTCCGGCGAGGTTGAAGGGGCTGAATTGACTGACTGACTGACATTGGATCAATGGAAATGTCGCCAACGACAACGAGCATTATTGTTTTTTGGCGCTAGTCCGCATTGGGTACTTCGAAGCTTTTTGTGGCATTTTCCCATCGGTACGTACCGACGCCGAGTCTTCGATGCGACTTTGACAACTTCAACCGACATTCTTCCATTGTCGACGTTCGTCATTCTCTCGCCCTGCTTTCAACTGCAGTGAGCCAAAAATCTCACACATGTCCGAGAGATAATGGAAGAGGAATCCGCCTCCCACAATGGGTTTCCCTAGTGAGCCTGCCGCTCACCTGCTTGGCGCAAATGGTGAGTCTTCGCATGCCCCAGCTTGAACCATCTGGAAAAGCACATCCTGCTCACATCCAACCCAGGCCCCGTCCACGCCGTCGCATACTCTGCCTCACCAGGCACTTACATCCTAACCGGCTCGGCAGACCGCTCCATCCGGCTGTACAACCCGTTCCCCTCGACGTCCGTCCCCGGCGAAACCAACAACAACATCAACAAGAACAAGAACCAACTTCCACCGCCGATCCCCCAGGGCCGCCTCATCCAAACCTACGCCGCCCACGGCTATGAGGTCCTCGGCCTTGCCGTCGCCGCCGACAACCAGCGCTTCGTCTCGTGCGGCGGCGACCGCGCCGTCTTCCTCTGGGACGTGGCCACGGCCCAGACCCTCCGCCGCTTCGGTGCCAACCCCCCGCACGGCCACACCGCCCGCCGCGTCAACTGCGTCGCCTACGCGGGGGACGCCGACTCACTCGTCGTCAGCGGCGGGTTTGATACTACTGTGCGCCTATGGGACGTGAGGGCTTCGAGCCCGCAACCCGTGCAGGTGCTCGACGACGCGCGCGACGCCGTGACGAGCGTCGTCGTGCGCGGCGCAGAGGTCGTCGCGGGCAGCGTGGACGGCCGCGTGAGGAGCTATGATGTGCGCATGGGGACGAGGACGACAGATGTGCTAGGCGCGAGCGTCACGAGCGTGGCGCTCACGCGCGACGGGCGCGCGGCGCTGGTGGCCACGCTGGATAGCAAGCTGCGCCTCATGGACCGCGACTCGGGCGCCTGCTTGCGCGCGTACGCGGATGTCGGTCGGCGCAACGAGGACTTGCGCGTGCAGGCCGTGCTAGGCGGCGGGGAAAAGTACGTCGTGGCCGGGGACGAAATGGCCGCTGACGACAACACCACGAGTAGCGGCGACGGACAAGGAAGGATCTGGGCGTGGGATCTGTTGACGGGCCGGCTGGTGGCCAAAGTTGCGGTGCCATGGGGTCCCGAGGGGTACGAAGTCAAGAAGAGGGCCGTCGGGAGGGACGGCAAGGAGAAGGCGAGGACCAACGTGGTGAGCAGCATCGCGTGGAGGGAGAAGGGCTGGGGAGACCAGTTTTGCGTGGGAGGGACGTCTGGGGTGGTCACGGTGTTTGGGGAGTTGTCATGACACGCAGCTTCATGGCACAAGCTTCACGGTACTCTCTTCACGATAACATCCTTCGGGATACGCTCTGCTGATATACGGCTCTAAACAAATACCCGCTTAGACAAACATCCAAGGCAGCTTGGTTCAAATTACATCTCAGACATGCCTTCATCGCAATCACACATAATCTATTGACATGCTCCGCCAGCGCCGATAAAAAACCAACAGACCACTCCGCAGATGGCTCCCGCGGTCGATTGCCCCAATATATCCAGATGGAGGTCCTTTTGATACATGAATACATGGCCGATCCTCCCTTTACGCCCAGACAAGTACGCTTACAAGTATGCTTACAGGGCAGAGGGCGAGGTCGACATAAAAGCTGACGTGACTCGTCTCATCGTCGTCGTCGTCGTCGGGTCTCTAGCCCATGCTGGCGTACTTGAACCAGTTCGGACGGCAGTCTTCGTGGTGCAGCCAGGCCTCGCCGTCGGTCAGGCGGCCCGTCACGCAGCCCCTGCACTTGGGCGAGTTGGGGCAGTTGAAGAAGGGGATGTGCTGGTAGCCAATGTCGCGGAACCTGAGAATGTTAGCAAGCCTGGTATAGGGGCAAGGGGTAAAAGAGCAACCTACCAGTGAATCTTGCTCGAGTCTTCAAACAGACCCAGGGCAATACTATGAACCGGCGCATCTCCCCATCGCTCGTAAAAGAAACCACCCGCGCGGTCCAGGTGGTTGAAGTAGTCCTCGTACTTTTGGCTGCGCCAAAACTCCATGTCGCCCACCTCAAAGTTGCTCCAGAAGTGGCACGTCGAGTACCCCTGTGCCTTGCGGTTGTGGCCGGGACGGACGGTGTCGTCCGTCAGCCACTTGAGGGCGTTCTTGTCGTGCAGGTGATCTGGGTGCTCGGCGAGGAACTTGACCGTCTCGGGCCACAGCGACGGCAGGGTCTTTGGGTCGTCGTACAGGTTGATGGTGAAGCCGTACGTCTTGTTGTTGTCGTACATGTAGCGGAAGACGTCGTAGTCGACGTCGCAGAAGAAGTGCACCTTGGGCTCGACGCGCCAGTAGTAGCGCACGTCCTTGAGCGCCGGGTGCTTGTAGAACAGACCGCTGTTCCAGCGGCACATCTTGTGGTACGACTCCTTGGAGGCGTACTGGACGCCGTTCTTTTCTAGGATCTTGGCCGATTCCTGGAAGAGCTGGCTGTCGATCCACGAGGGCGTGGCCCAATGTTCCTTGGGGATTTGTTCTGGAGGGGTTAGCCACTGATGCGCCCCCTTGACGTCGTGTGAACCCTACCATAGTTGCACTTGGCCTTGGTGGCGGCCGTCGTCTTCTTGATAAACTCGTCCGAGAAGGGCTCGTCGTTGAAAAAGGTCCAGGGATAATTGAACTTGTTGTTCCACGTCCGCTCGAGATCCCTCATGGACGAGACCATGTCATCGACCTCGCTGTTTCGAACGAGCGCCAGCAACGTGGCGGGGATACGTTCGGTCGGGTCGGAATCGGGGAGGTAGTTTTCGCTCGTCCGCCTCAGGGTGCCCTGCGGCTCTCCCGTGGCTACGCAGTGTCAGTGGGATGAATAACAACGGGGGGGAAACTCGCGCAGAGGGAGGCTCACGATCTAGATTGGGATCACGTTCAAAGTTGGCATAGCGATCACCGGGTCCGCCAAAGCTGAAGGACGGGAAGAAGATCTGCACGAGGAAGAGGCACCACAGCACGGCCGAGACCACGATGAGGATCCGGACGGGCTTCGCGATGGTCATTTTGGGCAGAGACAAGGCAGGGTTCCGGCCGATTCCATGCAAGAGATTGGGGGGAAGGAAGAGACGCCACGGTCGCTCAAAATTTTGAGTCCCGCAGAGGAAAGCGTCCTTGAAGATCTTTTTGGGGGGCCGTGGATGAGGACGTCTCACAAGAAAGTCGAGATGGGATGTGACAGTTACAGCAATGTACCTTTTTAAAGGGGTTGCCTTATCGAGGCTGATGTCACTGAAAAGAGGCCAATCAGAAGGCGTGTGGGATAGAGTACAAGGGGAATGTGGGGCTGATTGTCAACGCGATAGACGCGCCTGGGTGCGTCACTTCTCCCCGCCATCACCACACAAGTCTACTGGGTGCTTATTAAACTGCTGAAAGCCATGATCAATAATGGCCTTTGCTGCAAGGCTCGGCGCTCTTGCCGGGGAGCTCGTCGAAGCCGTCACACACAACTCTGCCGAGGTAGGCAACCCCTCACGCATATCTCACCTCAATGGCTAAGCCAACTCTCCAGACAAACCCAACCGCCTTCAACCGTCAACGTGACGCCGCCCTACGCACTCTCAAATCGCACCCATACCTGCGAACGAACCAATTCGAAGTCGAAAAGAGCCTGGACGGCCTCCAGGAACGATTCCGTGTCAATCTCCGCGATGAGCTCGCCGACGCCCTGGCCGAGCGAAGACGTCTCCTCGAACAGACGCCCTCGAAATGGCACCCCGAAATCTTGTTCCTGATCCTCGAGCTCTCCGACCAGCCCACCTTCTACGCGAGCCTCGCCGACCTGAACGATCTCAAGAAGCTTGATGATACGCCCGAAAAGCTGAGCTGGGAGGACATTGCGCGGGAGGATGGGTGGGACGAGGACCCTGAGCTGTGGAAAACCATGAAGTACACCGATAGCTCGGATGAAGAATACTACACCCAGGACTCCAAGAGCGAATCCGGAGAGTCCAGCGAGTCGTCGGAAGAGTCTGCCGTGGGAAGGACCGCCGCAGACTTTGTCATCCACCCAGAAGACATTCCTCGGCTCAACCGCATCCGCGAGGCTCAAAACTGGAGGTCGGAGGAGCCCTGGGCCGACAGCTCTGGCCGCGTGCGCAAAATCCCCGTTTCCGAGTTCCACGTTGCTCGAGACGTCTTGTTCATGCTCCAAGGCCTCGACACTACGCTCTTTGCCTCGGACGCTTCAGCCCAGCCAACCTTTCAGATGACCAACCTCGCGTGGGACACGCACAAGGCGCTCATCGGCTACTTTTCCGAAGCAGGGCGCCAGCTGTCCGTGTTGCGCAGGTTCGTCGCCCAAAAGCAACGTGTGTCTCACCTGCAAGTCTTTCACGACAGCGTCGCCTCGCGCCTACGGAGCTTTGACAAGAGGGTCACCGAGGTCCAGGCACCTCTCGTCGCGCCTGATCGAGACGTGGTGGTGAGCCTGCTGCGAATCAAGGGCGAGCTGGGCGCCAGTCTGGAGCCTCTGTATTCCCTCTCGAGCATCGTGGCTCGCATGCAGGACGTGCCAAACGTCGGCGCGTTTCGCTATCTCGAGTTGCTCTTCGAGGAGGCCAACGTGGCCCAGCTTGCAGGCAAGCCCGCCAACTACGAATTCCTGGCTCGCATCTTTATCGAGTGCTTCAACGTCTATCTCCGTCCGATTCGGCTGTGGATGGACGATGGGAAATTGATCCCCGGCGACAAAATCTTCTTCGTCTCGGCGGCCCCGAGCCAGGTGGCGCCCAGCAAGATCTGGAGCGACCAATATCGACTCCGCCGAACGGCCGACGGGAAGCTGCACGCGCCAAACTTCCTCCAGCCGGCCGCGAGCAAGATTTTCAACGCGGGGAAAAACATTGTGGTCCTCAAGAAGCTGGGCCGCTTTGGCTCCATGGGTTCTGAATGGAGGGCGAGAGAGCCTCGGTTGGACTATGACACTATTTGTTCTGCTGGGCTGGAGCTCGCCCCTTTTCATCACCTCTTCGATGCCGCTTTCGACCGATGGATCCAGAGCAAGTATAACACGACCTCTACGACTCTCCAGAATGCCTTGTTTGAGCACTGCGGGCTTTGGTCCTCGCTGGATGCCATGGGGTGCCTCTACTTCATGTCGGATGGTTCGGCGACTGAGGCTTTCTCGAGCAGCCTGTTCAGTAAGCTGGATGCCTTGTCCTCGAGCTGGCACAACCGATATAGCTTGACGAATACGGCGCAAGAGGCCTTTGCATCTCACCTCGACTTTTCGCGGCTCTTCGTCAACGTCAGTCCCGCGGGCTTGAAGGTCCAGCTGCAGGAAGCGAGAGACTCGGTGAGGGCGGCGCTCCCGACTGTCTTGGTCAGCTATCGACTCTCGTGGCCGGTGCAAATGGTCTTGTCCGAGGACACCATCTCGCAGTACCAATCCGTCTTCACACTGCTGCTGCAGCTGCGGAGGGCGCTCTACCTGCTCCAGAAACAAAAGATCCTCGACAGCTACTGGACCGACGACGACAACTGGGGCGAGCGGGCTCTGTACTATTCTCTGCGCAACAAGCTGCTGTGGTTCTCCACGACGCTCCAGACGTACATGGCGACGCTGGTGCTCGCGCCCAACAGCGCCAGGATGAGGCGGGAGCTGCGCGACGCGCACGACGTGGACGCCATGATTTCCATCCATGCCGCCTGCATCAAGCGCATCATCGACGAGGCCTGTCTGGGCAGCCGGTTAGGTCCGATACGGGAGTGCTTTCTCGACGTGCTCGACCTGGCCATCAAGCTCGAAGACGCCCAGGCCGCGCACGAAAAGGAGGTCGAGCAGCTACGGGAGCTCTCCCGGCTGACAGTCATGTCGTCGCCCGCGCGGTCGATGCCGGGGACGCCCAGGCCGCCGAGGACGCCGAGGTACGTCCGCGACAGCGATGACGAGAGCGAGGAGGAAGAGAAGAAAAAGGCGAGACCAGCGCTGGGGAAGCCGTACTTGGGCGTTCTTAGGGAGATCAAGGTCGATTTCGAGCGGCATCTGCGCTTCATCTGCGGGGGGTTGCGGAGCGTGTCGCGGGCGACGAGCGATGCGCAGTCGGCCAAGTGGGATATCCTTGCTGAGATGTTGCAGACGGGGAGTCGGGATTGAATGGATGAGTCGAATGATAATGATACCCTACCGTCTTCTTGGCCGCATAGTCGTCTCCATGTGCTTGTGAACGAACACCTGATCCATTCTTTGCTCGTAACCATCCCTCCTAGAAGCTGAGACTCGGACCAGAGCTGTTGAGCCGATCTGCAAAGAACTTGATCAGCGGCAACGCCTCCTCCCGATCCCTCGGCATATCCACCACCCCTCGTCTCTTCCACCTGACCACCCTCACATCCGCAAACTCGCGCTTTACCGCCTCCACAGCGTCTTCATCCAGCTGCACCGCCAACACGCTCGTGCGGCTCTTGCCCCGCGCCACGACCGTCGACACCAGCGACTGTGGCAGGGGACCACCGATGCTCACCGCACCTTTGAATGCCCGCGGTTCGTTGTTGTCGGTGCTCTGCCCGTCGGTGACGTCGACGATGCGCGAGGAGGGTTGAAAAAGACGCGCCGCGAGGCCGAGGGCCAACGAACCGCCCTGTCCGAATCCAAAGAGAAGCACGTCGCTGACGTCCCAGCCAAACTTTTTGACGAGAAACCCATTCACCAGTTCATCCAACACCACCTTACTCGCCTTTTCAAACCCAGGATCTTCATCTAATTCCCCCGTATTGGTATCAACCACTAAATCATCCCCCCAATGACTCATCGGCACCGCAGCAGAAGACCCATCGGGCAGCAAAGCTTCGGGCAAAGGATGGACGCCGCGGGGCGCAATGGCTAGGACGCCGGGGAGGTTGAGGTTCTGGGCGAAGCGGGAAAAGGGGACTTCGTGGCCGCCGAGGCCGTGGAGGAGGATGAGGAAGGTGGTGGTTGATTCGGGGGGCGAGGGGAAGTGCAGGGAGAGGGGGAAGGGGAGGTTGGTTGTGAAGTCGGATTGGGTTGGGATTCGGGGGGGCATTGTTGTTGTTGATGTAGTTGATTTTTGAGGTGGTGATGATGAAGTGTGGTGGTGGTAAAGTGAGGTTAAGATGAAGTGGTGACGTTGGGGAAGATTTTGGCGTCAAGTTGAGTGCGGGGCAGTCAAATCAAGTGCCGTCCGTTTAATAGGCGGCATAGGCCCTATCTAGATATTCGTCTCGGCGCACAACTGACTGCTTCTAATTTGTTGCGAACCGCGTGGCGATTCTCATCAACTCCTAGCCGATACGAAGCCAATAAAGCACGCCCGACAGTCTCGAGCAAGACGCAAACACGGCGCCGAACCGGGGCTCATCAGACTTGTGGGGCTCCGAAATGCCGAAACTTGCTCCCCAACTCACGCGTGTCCCCGCCTCCATGACATAGAACCTGGCAGATGAAGGAAATGGTACATTCTATTCGCGTATCCGAGAAACCTAATCCATATGTGCTCCGTGTATACAGTATATCCGACATGTATCCAAAATGTATCCAAATCAACGCTGTCGTATTCTCTCTTCGCTACTGCGCGCCTTGACACGCGATGGGCCCGACTTCATAGTCTCCCAGTCGCCGTCCTCTGTCCAGATGCCCGCCTTGGTATAATCCCCGCTATCGCTCCCCTCCATGTATGCAAAACGGAAATATTCTGGCGCGTCTAAATCTCTCTTCCTCGTCCACGTAAACTCATATTCTTCGTCGTCAGTGCCGTCAAAGTAGGTCCGGAACCGCTCCACGTCGTTGACAAGGATGCTGATTCCGTCGTACACGGGACTTGGCGCGTCCTCCCAGTGGAATGTGATGGTCGACTCGTTGTGCGTACTGTTGGCGAGCGTGATGGCTGGCGTGGGGATGACGGGAAGCTTTGTCCCGAGCTGAGCGTCGCCCTGCAACGCTTCCGACGTCTGGAGCACCGAGGCGAACCCCCACCTGGCGATGCCGTTGATGAATAGACCAACCAGCAGACCCTGATATAGCAACGACGGCCGCGTCTGCATGCTGGTGCCCGGAAGAAGCAGCAACGCTATGATGTAATGGTGGATGCGCAAGTTGAGTCCCGGGAGGACAAGGGCGAGTACGATGCCGCCCACAAACAGCGCATAGAGCTTTAGGTATTTGACCAACCGACCTTCTTGTCTGAAAAACCACACCTGCGAGACCACGATGCAAAAGAGCACGACGATGATGATGGACAGTGCGGCTCTGGCGCCCGGTTGCTGGTCCAAGTCGTGCTTGTTTAGTCGTTGAATGGGGATGAAGCTGAGCGTATAGTTGTCCATGGCGCCTACCCAGCACGCGCCGAGCCATAGTACCGTCTTTTCAAACTGCGCCGTGAGGCCCTGGAGGGTGCGACGGATGCCCATCTTGTCGAACATGACCCAGGCGCAAAACATGGCCGGCAGAAACTTGCCCAGAATGTTGGAAAACAGGGCAGGGACAGACACGGCCGAGGGCGGATCCAGCGCCATGCCGACTGTCCAGAATATCCCAATGAAGCAAGGGAAGAAGAAGAGCGCGGGGGAGTGGGTAAAGATGGAGAGAACGCCGGTGAAGACGGCAGAGACGGCCAATAAGGACCATCGCGTGTCGACAGCGTCGCAGTCGACATCTTTCACAAAGTTAAAGGACAGCGGAAAGTAGGAGTCGAATCCGATGCTGTCAATGCCATGGCTGTTTGCCTTGGGAAAGCTCTCTCGGCGACCGACCAGTTGAACAACTCCACAACCTCCCTGTCCGTTGGAGATGACACCGGCGTGGATCGCAGCGGCGCAAATGTATGAATCCCCGCGATATGTAGGCGCACCGTTGCTCTGCCCTCCACCAATGACCAGCGATCGGTATACAATCTCTTGATCCCCCACGGCATGCGGGTTCAGGACATGGTAGCTCTCGCAGTCGGCCGAGCATCGGAAAGGAAAGCCGCTGCCATTGAAAGGGCGACAGTCGCTGCCGTCAATGCCGCAAGAATTCCCCGATCCCCAGTAGGTGATGCCGCACGAGATGCTCTGCGGCTCGCCCCATCCGGCGATTTCGGTCGCAATGGTGCCCTTGCGCTTGACGAGCACAAAGGTGACGATCCAGATGGAAAAATAGAAGAACAGCAACCACGCGCGGTGCTTGAATTGGGGTATGAACCGGTCGACAAGCCACAGCGGGTACTCTTGGACAACGGGCAAGAAGGTCTTGATGCGAAACGGTTGCGGATTCACTGGTCCCTTGGACCACTTAACCACAGACTTTGAAACATGTCGGAACGAGTAGGGAACCCATTTCCACTTCCGCCACGAGCCTTCGTCCTGGATAAAGCGCGGTGTGGGAGGATCGCTTTCGTCAATGTCGAGGGGCGCATCCGGATGGTCGGCACGTCGAGAGGAAGCCTGCTGGCGCTGGCCGTCGCTATTGCTGTCGTTATCGGTGACGGGCACCACGGAGATGTCGACGGGGTGTTGTTCGGGGCCGGTCATGAGGGGCTGTGATTCTTCATCGTCCAGACTCACCATGGCGAAGAAGGGAAGAAGAGAGATGCAAAAACAAGAAAATAAGCCAAGAGTAATCGAGTGTCGCAGCCGATGGCGTGGGTTTCCAGTTGCTGCCCCGAGCCGGTTTGGGGATTGCGTATCCGGAGGATCCGCCAGCTGCCCTTGAAGCGGAGAATGGTGGGGGCGACTGACTGTGCTTATCTGATTCCTCTCACGCCAGATACGTCTGTTAAGGGTGGTGTGCGTTAATGTTCCGAACGTGTGCCAATTGCTGGCCAATTGCTGCCTCTGTTGGCTGCATGAAGAACGGCGGGGTGGGAGAGGAACGCGTGGGCTTTCGTAGCCACAGCCCAAATCTTGGTGTTGTGCGTTTGCTGCAAGCTTCAAGCCACATGCTGGATTGGGCCAGCAATGTCTCAGGAGTCCAGGCACAGTCCAGTCCCAGTAAATGTGTCATTGATCGTCATCAGCCACACGGAATATTTTGCGTCGTGAGGGTTGCGTGCCTGGAAATGTTTAGCTCAGCTGGCCCCTAGCTAAGTTGAGTACTCGAGTGCCTTTCCAAGTCGAACCAAAGTTGTGACCTGAGGCACACAAACGTAGCGGACCTCGAAGGTAAGGCGCCATCTTTACGGGCGGCTGATCCCCGGCTGGTCGCACAGTCTGACACCGTGTGTCGCACACTATCACCACTGTCACTTTAGTGACTGTTAACTAGATCCCTGCCTGACTCAATCGACGAAAAAGTGAGGTTGCAACTGATTAAGACAGACTCAGGCGTCCGCATCACGGCGTGACAGAGGCCGCCCAGTGCCACCTAATAGACTTATTTTCGCTTCTTCTTTAATCTTTCTTCTCTTCTTTGGCCCGAGGCCTCTTGCTTCCAAGCCTTGCATTGCCGCCTGGAGACGCACACCCATTTTATCCTTGACTCAGACTCTGCATCATGGGCGAATCTGCCACTGCGAATCACTCTGCCTCAACTCTCGCCATGTTTGAGGTGATAAAAGCTGCATCCGCCGAGGTAGGCGTGGCTCGGCTCGGCCGTCTGGCCTTTGCCGGTCGTCGAGCCATGGAGACGCCCAATTATATTCCAGTTGCGTCTCGAGGAATCATTCCTCACTTGACGCCCGAAAACATGGAAAGATATACAAGCTTTGAGGCGGCATACATGGCCATCGAGGATTGTATGTTGACCAGTATACCTCGTAGTCAAACACTAACCATTAATAGTCCTCGAGAAACCAGAGCCGCCCATCCTGAGGCTGCCCAAGGACAAGCCTCGCAACCTGCACAGCTTCACGGCCTTTTCGCAAGACCGAGCCATTATCCTCGGGCCCAGGCGGTTTCCTTCCGTCACGTCTCCTGTTGGAAACGGAGCCAACTTTATGAGCATATTCACCTCCACTGGCTTCCGCAACTTGACCATCCCCGAGTTCGCAAAGGTCATCGAGACGACCCAGCCCGACGTGTGCATTCCGCCCGCGGACCTCTTTCACACAAGCTCCACGCCAGTGACAAAGCGTCAGATTCGCATGGCCGAGCGGACAGAGGAGTGGATCGACGAGTTTTTCCGCATTTCAGACCCTCGGGGACGATTGGAGGACTTGGGCATCTCCGTCTTCGCCCCAGTCCTCGCCGTTGAATATCCAATCCAATGGGACTATCTACGACACCTCGCTGAGGATGTCCGAGACTCCCTTTCCGGTCTCGCTATTTACGATGTAAACCTCTTACCTGAGCTCATCAACTACCCACCACTTCTGGCTCTCCCACGGTTGTCGTTCGGCCCCGCCAAGTCACCTCAAGATCTGCTCCGACAAATATCTCTTGGTGTCGACGTCTGCACAGTCCCATTCGTGAACACCATGTCAGATGCGGGGATCGCTTTGATCTTTCAGTTCCCGGCCCCCGAGCCGCAGGGAGTCCAGCCGCTTGGCGTTGACATGTGGGAGCTCGATGAGCCTACATCTCTGGAACCCCTGGTGGAGGGTTGCAAATGCTACACATGCACCAAGCATCACAGGGCCTTTATCCAGCATTTACTCAATGCAAGGGAGATGCTGGGCTGGAATCTACTCCAGATTCACAACCATTGGGTTCTTTCCGAATTCTTTGCCGGAGTTCGGAAGACCATTGGTGAAAGCCCTGCCGCATTTGAAGAGAGCCGCCAAAAGTTCGCCGCTGCTTACGAACCAGAATTTCCCGTCGGAACTGGCGAGCGGCCGCGAGTGAGGGGATACCACTTCAAGAGCATCGCCGGCCAGGTCAAGATCAACGAACCCCGCTGGCAGCTGTATGAGACCGAGGCCACCCCAGGCATGCCCGATGCCGCAGCTGAGCCGCCGGTGGCTCCGAGCGCTTAGAACGACTCGTCACCGAGGACATGAGGTTACATTGGCCCTGTAGACAGGACGAAAGCATAACCTCCACCAGTGCCAACCAAGGTGGAATGCTACCCGTCGTGTTGGTAGGTCCACTATGATATTGACCGGGTGTCACTGAAAGGAAGGCCCTGGATTTCATGGGGTTGTCCAAGACCCAATCATCCAGTGCGGACTCTGCAAGATGCACCAGACAGGACGAACACGTGCAGGGTTACGTCGTGGAATGGAGGACAACTTTACATCGCGTTTCTTTAACCAAGCAATTAGGTGCTATCATGTACAAGCGCGGAAGAAGCCAGGGAGTGAATAGTCGTCCCATCAAATGGGATACTCCAGTCGATCAAACCACTCCGGTGGAGTATAGATCGACTTTCGAGGGTATAGAGGTGTTCGAAATGCAAGATGCATGGGATATATCTAAGACGGGATTGTTTTGTCACCTCCACACTTTACTCATGCAGAAGTCACAAATCCTATGCCTAGACATGGTTAAAAAATCAGGGAAAATCACAGCTAGAAGAATCAAGTGTGCGACGAGTGTCTGAAAGCTGTATAGACTTTATTTGCCCTGGTAGCACGATAATAAGTTGCAAACGTGGTGGGCGCAAGACGAGGGGAGACTGGAGAAGGCAGATGGTTACGGGAAAGAAAGACCCTTGCACCTTCTACACCAACCAGTCTTTCAAAACTCATGCGGAAGTACCGATTTGTAGCATCCTATTGGTCCAAATCACTGAAAGTGACGTGGAAGGAAGGAGCTTTCGGTCATCCCAGTGCTTTGAAAACGCTCCATCAAAACACCAATACCCTGCGACAACTCTCGCCCTGGCTCACAAGTTCCTCCAGCGACTTCAAAACTTCAACGGCCAGGTTACAAAAGCGGCACTCCCCCGAGACTAAGCAATAAGCATCATGGTAATGTTAATTGCTAGCAAAACCTTGTGATTACGCCGCGTCAGATGTGGATTGGGCCGACTCCTCGATGGAGAGGCAAGAATTAAGCATGTCTGATGGTACGCGCGTTTGTACGGTAACACAGCTAAGAGGAAGCAGGAAGCACAAGACGAGGGGTAGATCGACTTGACAAGGGCAATTTCGCCAATGAAACGGCGATATTCACCCACGAGCACTCTCGGTGGAGGAGACGGACCAGGGAGTCCCCCGCCAAGACTCCCGCGTTCGTCTGCGCTCCGATCTTATCGCAACGGGCCATCAGGGAGTTGCAATGCGGCCAACGGGATGAAAAGCCTCGGTGACCCAGTCGGGAAAGACGCTCGACTTGCACGGATTTGCCAAGGACCAAGCATCGGACATGACGGAGCTTGTGTGGGGAATCACGGCCATCATGAGTCCTTGGAGTCGCTTCATGGCAGCTCCTCCAGCTCGTTGCTGAAAGACGTCTTCACACGTGCTGGCGTGCCTCTTCATGACGCGCTGCCCTCCCTTGTTGCGTCTTGCACTTTTGCTTTCTCCCAGGACGGCGGAACTGGCCATGTCGATCCATCTCCCGCTGTCAATTGGCCCCAGGAGACTCCGTCTTCGGCGTAACCTTGGGAGGATGAACGGGCAGGCCGGGCGAAGAGGGCATCTCACTTACAGTTTGGTGAATCCTGGATCATCCAGGGCCGTTGCACGCAACGGCTGCAGCTCCTGTATGCACGTGGCATTGTCCCTCAAGGCTCCTCGAAGCTCGAGCACTATAAAGTCACTTTGGCCTGCAGGCCAAACCTTGCACCAGCGAAATTCCGTCCGCAGTTATGTTTGTTTACTCACACACAACCACTAACCCAGGGACGTCTCCTTCCCTCTGATTCCTTCTCAGAACGCGGATCTTGAGACTTCACATCATGTTGGTCAAGCTCAACACCCTCGCGGCCTTCGCGGCCCTCGCGGCCTCTCTCCCCCTCGTCTCGGCTCAGACATATCAACGCCTGGGAACCTGTCACAAGCTGGGCTGCATCCTGCCTCCCGACCAGAGCGACTTCCTGCCGGGCCAGCTCTTCGATCTCCGCGTCGAGGTGCATGCGCCCGTCAACGGCTCCGAGGCGGCTCACGGCGGCAAGCCCGACAAGAACTTCAAGGTGACCATCGCCAAGGACGGTGGCAAGGCACGCGACTTCTCCAAGGCGTTCGGCATCGCCGACCCCAATCTCGAGACGTGGACCTTTTCGTGGTACGAGGACCTCTTCGCCGAGGACGAAGAGAAGCCCAGCGTCGTCAACGTGGCCGCAAAAGCCTACCGCAAGCTGGCCATCACTGAGCCCGGCGAGTATACCGTCACGCTCAAGTACTACAACGGCGAGGAGACGACTGCCACCTGGACCGTCCGCGATCTTCACACGAAGCGCAAAGCCAAGAACGTCATCTTCTTTATCGGCGATGGCATGACCACCAACATGATCACTGCCGCCCGTCTGCTGGGACACAAGAGCATCAACGGCAAATACATGACCCGCATGAAGATGGACGAGTTCCCCGTCATTGGTCACCAAATGACCCATTCCATCGACAGCTACATCACCGACTCGGCCAACTCGGCCTCTGCTCTGTACACTGGCCACAAGAGCACCGTGAATGCCATGGGGTAGGTGATTCCGAATAAAGCACTCTTATGTATGCTAACGTCGGTAGTGTTTATGCCGATTCTTCCAAGGATCCCTTTGACGACCCCAAGGTCGAGACCATAGTTGAGATTTTCAAGCGCATTGCTGTGAGTGTCCCCGACATGAGACTTCAAGTTGGAACTAATAAATTCAGGGCGGTGCTTGGGGTGCTGTCTCTACTGCTTACCTCGCCGACGCCACTCCCATTGCTCTCACTGGCCACACTCGCCTCCGAAGCCAGTACGGCCCTCTCATCGACCAGGCCCTGAACGGGAACACCAACTACAGCTGGACCAACCACAAGGGCCCCGACGTCTTCTTTGGCGGCGGTGCCGAGTACTTCTACGCTGGTGAGGACTCGTACAAGGGTAAGGACTACTACGCCGCCTTCCAGAAGAAGGGCTACTCCGTCTCCCTCAACAAGACGGCCCTCGCCAAGGCGCCCCTCGACAAGCGCGCCCTCGGCGTCTTCTGCCAGGGCAACCTCCCCGTCTGGCTGGACCGCAACGTCTACAAGGACAACCTCGATGGCCTAGAGAACGACCCCAAGGGCAGCACCAAGGATGCGCTCGATCTTCCCGGCCTCAAGGACATGACGCTCAAGGCTGTCGAGATCCTCAACAAGCGCGGTGGCGACAAGGGCTTCTTCCTCATGTCTGAGGGTGCGTCCATTGACAAGCAGATGCATGTCCTCGATTACGATCGCGCTCTGGGCGATCTCCTCGAGTTTGACGATACCATCCGAGCTACTATCGAGAAGCTCGACAAGCTCGGCATCCTGGACGAGACTCTTGTCGTCGTCTCTGCCGACCACGGCCACGGATTCGAGTAAGTGTTCCCACATCAAATATCAAGAACCATGCTAACCTGACTGTAGCGTCTGGGGCTCGGCCGACACCAAGTACCTCGCCGAGCAAGACGACGACCGCGCCAAGCGCCGCGCCGTGGGCGTCTACGCCAACTCAGGCGAGTCACAGTACACCAAAAAGCAGGCCGGCCTCAACTACGGCACGGGCGCAAACTTCCCGGCCAACTGGGAGCCCCGGTACGCCATCGCCGCCGGCATGGGGGCGGCCCCCGACCACCGCGAGGACTACAAGGTGCGCAAGGACGGAGCCCGCGTGCCGGCCACCGAGGGCGCCGACGGCTCCTACTACGCCAACCCGGACGACTCGGTCAAGGGCTTTGTCGTCAACGGCACCCTGCCCACCGAGGACGACCAGGGCGTGCACTCGCTCACCGACGTGCCCGTGTTTGCCCGCGGGCCGTGCCAGGAGTCGTTTGGGGGCACGTACAACAATGTCGACATCTTTTACAAGATTGCAAACTGTCTGGGTCTGGCGAGAAGCAAGAGCGGCGACGCGAACGAGTACGGTTCGTACTAGGGGACGGTTTTATGATGAGATGAGATAGATGTACTATAAGGTGTGTAATGCAGAAGTAATTGAGATTCACAAATGAGGGGGTAACCAGCTAGCACGGTATAAAAGAAGAAAAGGGACAGTGCTTTAAATAACATGCCTTGATCCATTTGAGATGACCTTGAAACTCCCCGTGATGCCTAGGTATACCTAGTTTCCTTTTCCATTCCGTTCCGACGCCAATGTTCATAACTCGTAGCCCAGTCGGGACTCATGCTCGTCTTCGTCCATTCATCAACTCCCGCTTGAGGACTCTCCTTCAGTCTCCCTCAGTGGTAGATTTGCCTCCACGGCTTATTGGGCGTAGGATACTCCGGGTCGCAAATCCCCTGCGCGTGCCTCAACGCATCCACCTCCTCCGCGCTCGTCGTCTCCGCGTCCATGCCGACCGACAGAGGCACCCTGTAGAAACACGGTGAATTGGTCCACACGTTCTGACCAACCATCTGGCGGCTCCGACCCAGCAGCAGGTGCACGTTGTCCGAGTTTATGCCCTCGGCCACGACGATTTGGATGTCCGGTCCGCGGTTCATCATGGCGAGGAGGCGCTCGCGGTTGTCGAGGAAGGTGCCCGGGCCGCCAGCGGTGAGGACGCCAGTGAAGCCCATTTCTTGGAGGGCGGCGAGGGAGCGGCGCCGTTGGTAGTTGTGGGGTTGGGCGGCGATGGTGTCGAAGGCGCGGGAGAAGCAGCAGCGGATGGGGCGGGCGAGGTCGAGGAGTTGGTGGCAGCGGTCCCAGTCGATGACGAAGTCGGGGGAGGAGGAGGGGGAGGTCTCGGAGGAGAAGTCTGAGGAGGAGTCTGAGGAGGAGTCTGAGGAGGAGTCTGAGGAGGAGTCTGAGGCGTCTGAGGACCCGTCGTCGGCCGAGACGGACGAGACGGTTGTGACGGTCGATTCAGAGCCGACCGGCGAGCCGTCCCCCGTGGACTCTGTAGCCGAAGAAGCAACGTACTTGTTCTTCTTCCTCGGCTCTACACAGGGAAGCGGCCTCACGCGCCTCAAGATGCCAAACACGAAAGCATCTCCGCAAAACGGGTTCATCGTGCCCAAGTCCTTGAACCTTACAATGTCGCGCTTCATCTGCTCAAACTCGTCTTCTGAGTAGATCCAATCCTGTGGCTCGGGGTCGTAGGGCGCCGGGGCGGGACGGGGGCGTATGACGACGCGGACGGGGATCTCGAGCTTCTGGTCGAGCGGGGGGTTCGGGGGAAAGCGGAGGCGGCGGAGGTGGTCGACGGAGGGGGTCAGGCCGCCGACGTGCGAGGATCCCGGGAGGTTGAGCTGCACGCGGTGGGCGCCGACGGATTGGGCGAGGAGGGCGCTCTCGGGGGAGTAGACGGCGACTTCGAGGGGGACGCCGCGGGGGTGGACGGGGATGTCGGAGAGTTTGGGTCGCGAGGGCATGGTGAAGTTGAGGCGGGTGCTGTGAATGGAGAGGGAGGTTCAAATATCGGATGGTCCTCGCTTGAGGAGAGTCAAGGGCGCCGAGGTTGCGAGAAGCAAGCCACGAGAAATCAGAACTGCTCGTTATATACGTTCAGAGGTTCGCAGCGTTTGTGTTTCAGCAAATGCACAATCATACGCGTTCGCGCGTTCCATTTCGAAGACGGTTCCCTGGGCAAACAAGGGCCAGTCGCGAGGGTTGACTCATGGTGTCTGATATCACGTCGTTGGTTGGCGTGTAAGTGAAGCATGATGAAGGCGTTTGATCAGCCCCACTTTACCCTGAACTCGACGTGAGATCGTTCCTGCCTGATTCTAGGTTATTTTCCATTGAAGGCGGTTTGCGGGTAATATGTCGTGTCCGAGTTGAGAGAAACGTGCGATTTATCGATGTGGTGAGAGTTGGCCAATGAGTGTGGTGTTGAGTGAGGCACTGATTAGTCCGACTTGACCACATGAGGTTGAATACATCGGACATTTTCTAGACAAGATCTGATATCGCGTATGAGACAACCGTCAAACTCTAGCCTATACGAATACTACCCGTACTTTATTAGCGATTTACAGTGACAACGACATGTTTTCACACAGTTCGTTGCGTCGGAATAGCAGCAGCAAAATGTGTTTATCCAGCTGCCCTCGAAAACGGCAAGGCAGAGGTCCAGAGACAGATGACGAAAACAAGGAATACACCTGTTCACATGCCAGAAGAATAGACGGCAGACATGGAACGATAGACAGTGGCAGTGGAAATTTTGATGAGTTTTCTTGTGCTCTTCCAAGACAAGAAGTTTGATGGAAGTCCAAAATCCAGCTCCAGGTTCCCGGCTGGAGGCCCGTGCACTGGTGGAGTTCCGCGGCATCCAACAGCCCTGGCGGCATTGCCAATTGCTGGGCAACCACCAAAAACAAACGCAAAATTGGCCTCATGGTCAGGATGGAGGGGCGAGACATAGGGCATCAAAGTGACCGACTGGGCGAGGCAAAAAATTCAAACGAAGCTGCAAGGGGAAGGGGAGAAAAAAAAAAAAAAAACAGGGTCTTGGAGGGGCAGCTGGAGGAGACCAATGACATCAACGCAACCCCACCAAAAAGAATTTCACCGACACATGGACGTTCATGACACTTCCAGACGAGGAAGCCGCGTCCCGCTGGTAGCTAAATTGCTAAAAAGCTACCTGGAGCGGCAGATCTTTCTTGCTGCCGTTTGCTTCTTGCCGCGCCTTTAGCCTTAACTGTCATACCGTTGTCTCTTTGTACCTTAGTCTCTGAGGCTGCTGCGTCCGAGTTTCTTCTTAGGAGGTACTTCCTTAGGCATTAATAAGACGGGTGCTGCCACACCGTCTCCCACAAAAAAATTTCCTTCTCTTCCCTTTCCTTCACCTCGTCTTTCGTCTCAGACCAATTCCTCGAAAAGACACATTTGTCGGACATTCTTACGCTTAAACTTGAAGGAGTTCACAGCAATCGCCAATATGTCTACTACTAGCGACCTTCAGGACGCCAACCTCGATGAGGCCCTCGTCACCTATGAGAAGCTCCAGGACATCGAGGATGAGATGGACGATGTTGAGGTCGAGATCCGTGAGTACCACCCCAATGCCTTGGTTAAATTCATTTGCCTTGAACCGGATGCTGATCAATTTTCCTCCCAGTCCGCCAGCAGGACCAGCTCACTCGCGACATCTACAAGAGACGTGAGGCCGTCATCGCCAAGATCCCCCAGTTCTGGGCTCTCGTTCTCGAGCAGGCCCCCCCGGAAATCGACGAGTACATCCAGCCCTCCGACTCCGAGGCCCTCCTCACCTCTCTTGTCAACCTCAAGGTTGAGCGATTCGAGCTCCCTAAGGGCGACCCCCGCAGTCTCTCTTTCAGGTTCGAATTCAAGGACAACGAGTGGTTCGAGGACAAGGTCCTCGAGAAGAAGTTCTACTGGCGCCGCGCCAAGGACACCTGGGCTGGCCTCGTCAGCGACCCCGTCAAGATCAAGTGGAAGGAGGGCAAGGACTTGACCGGCGGCATGCTGGACCTCGTCCACAAGGTCTGGGAGGACGAGAAGGCCGGCAAGGAGGGCGAGACGGCTAACGTCAAGGAGCTCAAGAAGGTCATGGAAGAGACCGCTATGGACGCCGTCAGCTTCTTTGCTTGGTTCGGCTTCCGCGGCCGCAAGATTTCCGTCGAGGAGCACGAGGAGGCCGAGAAGAAGGAGAAGGAGCGCCGCGCTACTCGTGCTGCCGGCAAGAAGACGGACGAGGAGATGGACGAGGATGAGGACGATGAGGATGACGAGTATGAGCTCGAGGTGTTCCCCACAGCCGACGACCTGGCCATCACCATCGCCGAGGACCTGTACCCGGGTGCGATTAAGTACTTCAGTAAGTCGAAGCGAGAATGCGCACTCAATTCAGTTGCTAACTGCCGCAGCCAACGCTCAAGACGATGACGTTAGCGACTTTGAGTTTGAGTCGGGCGATGAGGATGAGGAGATGGACGACGATGATAAGAAGGATGCTCCTGCTTCTAAGAAGCGCAAGGCCTGAGTCGACGCTTCACGGCGACGACGAGTCAATTACGAATCTTTCTTTTGTTTACCCCCAAAATGGATAAGGTAGAGGCCAAGCCGGAGAGAAGGCTACGAGTTAGACGATAGACGTTCAGAACACATACCCCTGAATTCACATAAGAATGCTCTTGTTATTATTGCTTCCTGTGCACACAAGGAATTTATTAGTCGGTTGCAGGAGCGCAAAAGTGCTTCTAAATTCGACTAATGATGTCAGAATCTGGGGAAGGATTTAAAGCGTCGGTAAGTTAGTTGCGGCGTTTTAATTGGCACGTTTCGGCAACTTCGGCGAGCAACTCGCATCTACACCTTTGGCAGGTATCGAATACTTGGGCTGTCAATCCCAGACTCGACGACTGTTGCCTTGTCGATCGATCTATTTGTCAGCTTTCTTCTTCCCGTTCAAGCAAAAGAACCGCATCATCGTTTGCATCACGAGGACGGAAATTCGGAGCCGGCTGCTACGTAAGGCGGGGACGTCGGCGTTGGGAAACGTTGCGTGTTTGCTAACATGTCACGTTTGACGTAGGGGCTGTCTACCTATTAAAGGGGTTCAGGATGCTGCCTTCTCGCCCGGCATGGAGAGTGTTTGCGGGACAGCTTTTGCGGAATCGCGGTTTGGCAAGGTATGCTATCATGGCGACGCCGTTTAAGATTCATGTCGAGGCGAAAGATGCTGGGTTGCTGGGGCTAAAGTTGGAGGATGGGGAGGCGAGGAAGGTGACTGAGTTGCTTCAGACGGATCTTGAGGTTTGTAATGCCACTTCTTGTAGGTTTTGTGTAGACTGACATGTGCAGAAACACCACGTCTTCTTCAACGCCGCTGGTTATCATGATCATGTAAAGCACACTCCCACCCCCCCTTTCTTTGTTTTCTCTCCCACTCACTTGCTCACAGCTCGTCCACCAACTCCTCACGCTCTACGCCACCGGCGCCTCCACTCACGACCTGCAAAAGGCCTTTGACGCCAACAAGACGTACCAGCTCAAAGCCATGCGTCCCCGCGAGGAGCTCGTCCAGGCGATGCAGAAGGACTGGGCCAGCGGGGCGCGCGACAGCATCGGCAAGGGACGGCAGTACGCGACATTTCTGCGCTTCTTCCAGACGGAAATCGAGCGCGTCGGGTGGAAGCAAGTGCTGCTAGAGTATTTGTTCAAGGACGACGAGCGCGGTCGCGATTTGCAGAGTCGGTTGTTTGGGGGACTGCTGCATCCGTTGATTCAGCTTTCGTACGGGCTGGAGTTTGGGCAGCCGGCTGTGGTTGCGGAGGCGATGGCACAGGTTGCTGTTCATAGTAACAGTTTGCACGCTTATCTGACGGGGTGTCATGACGTGGCGGCGGCGCGGCCTGATGCTGAGCCTATGGGTTCTGTGTTGGACTTTTATACTGAGGTCGCGGAGAACGAGAAGCTGAGAGAGAGTGCGCGGTGGAAGGATATCGAGAACCCCTTCTACGGCATCTTGTGCAATGCGCTGGACGACATGGTCGAGCTGGGGAGTCGTGTACGGGTGCGGCCAGACGAGTTGGACGAGAGGACGGCCGAGATGATGCATGCATGCACCTACATTGCTGCCGCGGCGGCCTTCCATCCTCCGCATGTCCCCAAGTTTGACTTCTTCCTAATGTACGTTCCTCCCCCTCCCCCCCCCCTATTCTCCCCTCCAAACACTGATATCTACAAGCCACCAACTTACCGCCGCTCCCTTCTTTCTAACCATCAACGCCCAACCCTGGATCCCCACGCCCGTCAAAACCCGCCTCCTGGAATCCAAGATCCGCATCGACTTCTTGCAGTACCTCGCCCGCGGCTGCCCGCGGCTGCACCCCTCGATGCTCTCTTCGTACACGCCGACCGACGCGTCGCTCCTAGAGGCTAGGACGGTTGAGGATGTGCTGCCGAGGCTGCACGGCGTGGTGGACGATGGGCATACGATCAAGGTGGCGAGGGCGGCGGTGTTGGCGAGGA
Organism: Thelonectria discophora; assembly: GCA_911649645.1. Lineage (NCBI taxonomy): Eukaryota > Fungi > Ascomycota > Sordariomycetes > Hypocreales > Nectriaceae > Thelonectria > Thelonectria discophora. The sequence continues at coordinate 911,315 of CAJVRK010000022.1, read as the reverse complement.
AGGCGGCGGAGGGGAGGGAGGGGAGGGGGTGGATGAAGTTCAAGCGGGAGGAGGACTGGGTGAGGATTTTGTGGTTGTTGGTTGATGCGAATGAGGGTTGGGGCGTCAAGTGGGTGAGGGGGGCGGGGTTTGAGGAGGCGTGGGAGGGGGTTCCGAGGTTGGAGTAAAGGGGATGAGGGCGAATGAGGGTTGGTGATGTATGGGGATGGGTGTGGTTTCACTTGATAGCCTGGGTGCTTCGCGATATGCTCAAAGTTTGGGTATTCTTTTAACCGTCTCACATCTATTCTAATCCAATCCACTCATCATCATCCGAACCTTCCTCCTCACCATCCTTCGCATCTAAAGCCATCTCCGTTTTTGACCCCCCCTCGACCTTACCCACCTCCTTCTTCCCAGCCTGCCCCTTGGCCTGCCCCAGCAGATAATCAACCATGTAAACGTTCTCATCCGCCAACCTCCGAATCTCGTCCCTCATCCTCGCCACCGCGCGCGCCACGACGCGCAGCTCGACGTCGGCCTTTGCGCGGTTGGCCGACAGCCAGGCGCCGTGCTTGTCGACAATGGCCTTGATCCACAGTAGGCAAAACTCGACGTGGGGGGACTCCTCGGTCTGGGCGGCGACGAAGCGCAGCAGGCGGGATACATAGACGGTGGGCACGTCGGCGACGACGAGGCCGACCTCGGCCGGGTTGACGGCCTGGAAGACGCGCTTGATGAGGCCGGCCTCGTTGAGGCGAAAGGCCATGACCAGGGCCTTGAGGTAGTCCCGCTCCGTCTCGAGCACGGCGAGGGTGGAGGCTGGCGTGATTTCCATGTTGAGGTCGAAGGGGTCGAACTGCACGTCCCTGTCCAGGCTGTAGATGAGGAGGCCCTCGGTCGAGGCAGCGCAAAAGGCGGTGCCGGCGGGCGAGAAATCGATGCCGGAGACGCGCACCTCGGCCACCTTCTTTCTAGCCGAAGGGTCGCCGCGCTTGGAGCCGGGCAGGGAGCGGTCGACGCGGTCCTCGCGGTCCGAGGCCTCGTGGTCGTCGAGCTCGCCCACGGGCCCCGCCTCGGTCATGAGCTTGCTGTTGATGAACTCCTGCGTGCCCGAGAGCGAGAGGTTGACGCTGACGGTGAACTTCTTGAGCAGCACCATGGTCGTGACCGAGTACAGGCAAATGTACTTGCTGTTGCCGCCCGCGAGGAGGCAGCTGCCGTCGGTGCTGTACCGGATCGTGTTGAAGCTCTTGGTGCCGGCCACGTTGGCCGCCGTTCGTCGGTCCGTCGCTTTTCGACCGCCCGAGACGTCTCTCCGGCCGTCCACGCCGGATACCTGCTCCGCGTCCGTCATGGACCAAAAGGTCAACTGGCCATCCAGCGTCGAAATGGCCAGTTGTAATGAATCTGGTCGAATGGCAACGTCGAGCACGTCGGCCTGGAGCTGGAGGGGTTCGCTGGTCTGCGTGCGGCTAAAGATGGACCAGATCCGCGCCGTCCTGTCCCAGCTGCCGCTGACCAGAGAGTTGCCGTTTGGCGCAAAAGCCAGCGAAGACACGGGACCCTCGTGGCCCGAGAGCCGGTCGAGCAGCTGGCCGGTCTGGACGGACCAGATGTGAATGTCGAACGAGTCGAGGGATCCGGCAGCGACAACTTCACCGCTGGGATCGACGGCCATGCAGGAGAAGGAGAGACGTGTGGGGGCTGTGAAGGTTCGGAAGTTTCGGTACCGGATGAGATCCCAGGCTCGGATCGAACCGTCCAGGCTGGACGTGAACAAGACGTTCCCCTTCTTGGCAAACTCGCACGCAGTCACACCGCTGGTGTGCTCTGTAAAGGTGACGATGCAGAAACCCGACTGAATGTCCCACACCTTGATCTTGCCGTCGTCTGCGGTAGTGATGATGCGTTGCCCGTCGGGAGAGTACGTCAGAGCGTTCATCGAGTCAAAATGGCCCTGCTGCTTGAGAATATAGGATTCCGACTGCCATTCCCAGACGAGGAGCTGGCCTAGTTTTGAGGCCCCGAATGCCAACCATTCGCCCGACTTGTTGATGGTGACAAAGTCGATGTCGTTCTGGGAGATGCTCAACTTGTGAATGTTGTTAAAGTCCGGCATCTCGTAGAGTCCGAACAGGCCGTTGGAGAAGCCGACCACCAAGAGGTTGGTCTCGGCGTGGAAATCTGCGCAACGAACGTGGGCGATTCCTTGCATGAAGTAATGGCGTTCCACAATGCGCCATCGCATATTCGACTCGTCGTCTTCCATGTCTTCATCCTCCGTGACGTGGTTGATGGGTCTCACATACTGCCAGTCGAATACCGCGCCATCCTTGCTGACAGTGTAGATGGTCTCCTGGTTCTCGGAAAACCAAGCACCAATGACACCTTGCTTGTGTCCTGATAGCACCGTAGGGACGAAGCCCTCCTCGGGATTTAGACTCCATATCCGGGCCGTCAGATCCTTGGAGCTGGTGAGGAAGAACCGGGAGTCGCTCGACCACTCAATGTGCTGAACGGTATCGAAATGGCCGGTGTGGGTATGGTATCGAACAAACGGAGCGAACTCGAGCTCGCCGTCGGTGGAAGAGTCAGGTGTCGAGGGGACGTGCCAGACTTCGATCTTGCGGCCCAGGCCAACGGCGAAGTGGCGACCAGAAGGCGAAAAGGCGAGCGATGTGACGGAGCTTCGGAAGGAGAAGTGATAGATGGAGATTTGGCGATGAACGTTTGTGAGAATCGCATGGCCGTCTTCGTCAATTGAGAGGAGGAGGTTGCCGCGGGGGGTGAGGCCGATTCGGGCAATGTTTTTGCGGTGCGCAAACGGGAGGGTGTGTGATTTGTTCCTAACAACAAACAAGTCAGTAAATGTAAGAGAACGCGAAACCTATAAAGAGGAGACGAAGGAAGATCAAGGTACATACTCTACAAGGTTGAATACAGTCACCCTGTTGCCGACTGGCGAGTACAGATGGGTGCCGTCTGGACTGTAGAGCAGATTGCCCTGACAGTAAACTGTACCCAGCAAGTTCGAGAACTGAGAACAAAAGGTCAATACGGGCGCATACACACGATAGCCACAGGACAGGCCAGAAAGTCTCGTACCTTGAAGTCGGTCTTCATTGTCGTCACCTGCAGGACATGGTCATGATGAACCGCGAGTCGCAAACACCAAAAAATCGACACAAGCTTATCGATAAGAAATGATTTTTTTGTGGAACTTGCGACGCCGGCAGATAGTTCCTCCGCTCTCGGGATTAACTGCAGGTCGCAATTTATGCTAGCCCGTAAGAGAAAGGTGCTGTGGCTTGACCTGCCAAGCATGGTTCTCGTGGTGCTGCTCTGTGATTCGCTGGCAACCGGGGATTCGTGGCTCTCTCCCCTTGGACGAAAGAGCTGCCCTGACCGCCACACTTGACGGCTCTCCCGTGTGGCTGATGCCCAGCACTGAACGTCCACCGCTGGAACCAGTGGGCCGCCCCGTGTCCAGTGGTCCACACCCCGGCCAGCACCGTCCATTCACGGTCCGCTTCGCACTGGCCAACCAAAGCAAGCCCAGGCCGCCTCATCCCAAACAAGCCCAGGGCAGGAAATTCGAAGGTTCCCCTGAAGCACGAGCTCCCTAACCTCCACCTTGACTTGTTCTTGTCCTTGTTTCTGATCTCGTCCGACTTCATCGCAGCCGGCCGCGCACTTTTGATTGCTCCTGTCTGCTTCGCTGCTCCCGTGCACCTCGTATTTCGAGCTTCGTTCCGTCGATTCTCCCTTTATCCACGTCACCTGTCTTTAAGATGGCTTCAGCTGCTGAGAGCGCCTCACCGATTGGCATTGCCAATCTGCCCAACCAGCGACACAAGATTGTCGCGAAGCGTGGAGCTGCCTTCACCATTATGGTACGCCTCATACCGTCCAAGAGCCCAGCGTTCAACTTGTCGTCGCATTTGACCTCTTTCTCTGACAGCGCATCATAGGTTGCTGGCGAGTCTGGCCTCGGAAAGACCACCTTCATCAACACCCTGTTCTCCACCACTATCAAGAACTATGCCGACCACAAGCGCCGCCACCAGAAGCAGGTCGACAAAACCGTCGAGATTGAGATCACCAAGGCCGAGCTTGAGGAGAAGTTCTTCAAGGGTACAGCTCTCGTGCCCCGATGTGCAACCCAGCTGCTAACTCCTGCCAGTCCGACTGACCGTTATCGACACCCCCGGCTTCGGCGACTACGTTAACAACCGCGACTCCTGGATGCCCATCATCGAGTTCCTCGACGACCAGCACGAGTCTTACATGCTTCAGGAGCAGCAGCCCCGCCGACAGGACAAGATCGATCTCCGTGTCCACGCCTGCCTTTACTTCATCCGCCCTACCGGCCACACCCTCAAGCCCCTCGACATCGAGGTGATGAAGCGTCTTTGCTCTCGTGTCAACCTTATCCCCGTCATCGCCAAGGCCGACACCCTCAGCCCCGCTGACCTGGCCAAGTTCAAGCAGAGAGTAAGTCCAACCACCGACACTAATACGCCGAGTCAACAGCACTGACAACCTCCAGATCGTCTCTGTCATCGAGGCCCAGAACATCAAGATCTACCAGCCCCCGGTCGAGGAGGACGATGAGGCTGCGGCCCAGCATGCTCGCAGCTTGATGAACGCCATGCCCTTCGCCGTCATCGGTTCCGAGAAGGATGTCAAGACCGGCGACGGCCGCATCGTCAAGGGTCGCCAGTACTCTTGGGGTGTTGCCGAAGTCGAGAACGAGGACCACTGCGATTTCAAGAAGCTCCGCTCCATCCTGATCCGAACTCACATGCTCGACCTCATCCACACCACCGAGGAGCTTCACTACGAGGCCTACCGCGCTCAGCAGATGGAGACCCGCAAGTTTGGCGAGGCCCGCCCCCGAAAGCTCGACAACCCCAAGTTCAAGGAAGAGGAGGAGACCCTGCGCAAGCGCTTCACCGAGCAGGTCAAGATCGAGGAGCTGCGCTTTCGACAATGGGAGCAGAAGCTCATCTCCGAACGCGACCGTCTCAACAAGGATCTCGAGCAGACCCACGCCCAGATCAAGAACCTCGAGGCCGAACTCGAGTCTATGCAGGGCAGCGCCGTCCGCAGCCACGGTCGCCGCTAAGCGGGTCGTCTTTGGCGTCAGCGTGCTTTCGTGGCTGCAGTTGGACAGTCGCGGTTTTGTCGTTTCTCTTACCTATGGCTCCAGTTTGGGGTTTGGAGTTGAAAATGAAAGGTCCAAAAATACCACAATGGGAGGGGGGAAAGAGACAGGGGGAGAGGCATGCGCCTATGGATATTCCTGCCCAGCGGTCTCCGAAGCGGAAGAGGGACATGAGAAGACTATGACGGGAAAGGCTGTGGTCTCAGCTAGCTGTGAGAGCCATGGCACCAGCATGTTGGCTTGTGTCCTCTACCCCTTGATCGCGTTGGCAGTTTCAAGATCGAAAGTAAGCCCCCCCGGCAACGAACCAAGACGTATGGAGAAGCCTTTGACAGTCTTGCCTTGTTATTTATTTTGCACCTTTTAGTAGAGCCCTTCTCTCAGCTAGGCACTTTTTAGTCCCCTATGTAATTCAGTCACCGCCTTTCATGATACCAGCTTTTATGCACTTTGTCGGGAAATCGCTTCGCATCAATCCTGTGACGACATGCGGTTTATATTAAACAACGCTGACTCGACAAAGACTGGCCTGAGTGCGACCTTGAACAATATGACCCGTGAAACTCCATGCTTGTATCCAAATTACCAGACATGATGGCACAAAAATCCCCCAATGATACTCTCGTCCGTCCTGTTCTTTAGCCTAAGGACTAGTTCGACTAGACAGCGTCCATGCTGGCCCTGGTAGCAAGCTGCTCGTTCTTGTTGCCCAGCTTTGAGATCTGCAGAAACGCATCGACGCCATAGCCCTCCAGGCTGTGCAGCTCCAGGCTGCCGGCCCAATACTCGGCGTACACGCGACTGAGCGGCAGGCCCATGCCCAGACGCAGGCTCGGCGGACGGCTGGTGAGCGAGGAAAGCGAGCTCTCGTAGTTTGGCGTCTTGAGGTCGACCCGGGAGAGCTCGCCCTCTACGTGAAGCTCCTGCATCGTCGCGGCCATGCGGGGTACGTATGAGAGGTTCTCGAGGCGCTTCTGGCTCTGGGGTCCTTTGCTGAAGGACCAAAGATAGGGAAGCTCGGCACGGGGAATGCCACCGCCACGGTCGCAAATGCGAATAATGACATGCTGTTGAGCTTCGCAGATGGTCACTTCGATTGGAGGAGGGGTGCCGGCGTTGCTTGGGTCCGGATGCTTCTGGTGACGCTCGATAACGGCCTGAAACGAGTTTCGCAGAAGCTCGCCAATGATGTACTCGATATGACTCAGGATATATGGGAAACTGGCCTCGAGATGCCCGTTAATCGTGACCTGAGGGATTAGTACATCGGGGCCATTGACGGATCGAGCGAGGGTGGTGACGGCTTTTGAACAGCGCTCGATGACATCCTTGGCATTGCATCTAATGAAGACTTCGCCTATAAAATCGGCTTCAGAAAGCTTCGCGCCGGGAGAGAAGTGAGGGGAGTTGAATGTCTCGGTGAGGGAAAGGTGCTGCTCGGCGATGACTCGTCTAGAAATACGCTGCGGCATGTTAGTACGAGTTGAATGTGGCCTGATCATTCTGGAACTCACAGATCTCAGTATTGTATTCATGAATTTGTCCAAATCGTTCGGATTCATCAATCCACCGCATTCCAGGATCCCCATCGCCAACTTTGGTATCACAGTCAAGTGACCCTTGAGGTTCTGACCGATGATATCACACATTTTGTCGTTGTCGTCGAGCGATTTGATCTCTTTGATCTTGCGGAACTGGTCGAAAGCATTGTAGTATAGATTATATACTTCGTTAATGTGCGGGTTGGTGACGACGACGTAGGGAAGGCGTTGCATGTCTCTGATGCGATGCGCGAGCCTTGGGCAATCCTCGTTAGCCACCATCTTAAGATCCATTCGTCCGGCTAATGAACTTACCTCGTGGGTAGCTCGGTGCGGACGTAGTTTGCGGAGCTGATGAGGCGGGATTCGGTCAGGGAGCGACCGAAAACCATGAGCTGGCGGAGGCTGATGGGACGAGCCTCTTTCGCGACCCATCTGGCATGAGTCGTTAGTATTATCTCGAGCTGCAGCAGAGCTGTTGGCGGGGAGCTCTCACTCGTCAAGGATGGAGACGGGACGCCATGACGGATTTTTTAGGTTGGTCGCATTGTGCGCATGGGCTCTGGGGTTCGAGAAACGATCAAAGGTCGAAGGTGATGAGAAGAGGGGTCGCAGGTCGGTCAGTCTGCATCGCCTGCTTGGTCGCAGGGCGATGGAGAGCATCTCGTCGGAGGTCGCATGCAGAACGGTGGCGCGAGTGATCGATGGAGAAGGGCGTTGGAACGGGATGTTGAAGGGCTATAAAGGCGCAGAGGCCAACGCGATTCACAAGCCTGGAGGTAGGTAGTCGGACCACGTTCGGGTAATCGAGGATCGTGTGCGAGGTGAGTTTTAAGAGTCAGAGTCGAGGCGTAAAGGCTTTCACGGGTCATAGGTGCCGTCTGGGGAGGAGCTCGGGCAATCACCACCAAAAATGGAAAGCTGGTTGGGGAGTGACAGTGCTGAAGAATTACCCCACACTCGCGATACCGGACATGGTCCGATAAGGCTTATCCGAGGGCGCTCCGCAAGCAGCACCTCGACTATTGTCCGGGATGGAACACAGAAAGATGACATGTGTGATTCACAGTTGGAACTAGTCTTTGGTTTTCTAAATGAAAGCCATTTCAGTATAAAATCAGCGCGTGAGGAAAACGTGGCCTGGATGTTCCCGCTACAACCTTGACTCGACGAGAGCCGTGAACTGAGATGGCTCGGTGGTTGATGATGACAGTGGCGGGCAAACTAGATACTACATTGGGCCTTGAGGCTCCCATCTTCGGGTTCATATACCCCATTCAACCGTTTGAGCCGTTATGGGTGTGATGGAATTCTATCTAGCTTTCAAATTAGGAATGTTTCTAGAATGGTATCCTGGACTGGAATAATATTAGAAGTCGGTTGCAGTCGACATCTGGGCAGGGCACGTTGAAAATCATCCGCACCTAAATGCCTTCGCTTCTACGGATATGGATAACCGTCTGACATTCACGGCTCAGAGAGATCTCTCAAATTGAAACTCCCTTATTCAAGTGACAGATGTCTAGGTCCAGTCACTTGGGCCGCCGTACCATCACGCATCACCGTGGCCTGCTGGTTAGGGACACGAACAAGGCTCGAAAACGTCATTGGCGGGGGGTCGACCTGATGACGCTCATGCTCGTAAAGATTTGTTAAATGGGTACACGTTTTTATCAGCATCTGCTGCAATTCACATGTATCCGCTTATCGCAGCCCGATCCCCGCGTCACATTCCCGGCTTTCCTTGCTCTTGCTGGCTGTGTAGCAGTGGCCAAAAACCCAGGTTTCGAATAATATTCCTTTGGGAGGCCGGTCCACCGTTTTTTTCGCTTTGTTTGTCTGTCGTCTTCGAGTGTGCCTGATCGATTGATTGACGCAAGGCGAAGCTCCTCTCCCGACTACTGGTACTCCCCGTTTTCCTCACAAAGATAGCGCCTCAGCCACTTATTCTAGGCTCCAAGTCCCTAGAGTCAGTTTTTGATTTTATGGAATTTTGCGAGCTCGGGACGCGGCGTCTTTGCTGGATTTTTGTCTGCCGTCTCCATCCAAGCTTGGTGACGGTCCGTTGTTCTTACTACCTCCCCTCTTCGTCGCCTCTTTTTTTTCCCTCCTAGCTCCCCTCCTTCCTCCCTAATAATCACCACATCTCCCCCCGTCTCACCCTTCGACTGCCACCTCCACTGCCGCAAACCTCGATTCCTCCTGGGCGTTGCCTTCCTCGCTCCTTCCCGACCTGGCCGTCGAGCTGTGGTTACTCCCGTCGCTGCTGCCGAGTCGCCCGCCCGCTCCATTCCTGAGGTAGCTTCGCCCGTGTCTCGACGACATCTCGTGAGATCGACCTGCTTCAAGACCTCGCTTGCTCTTGCTTCTACCACTGTCTTAAAAACCAGAGCTGCCGACTTCGCCGGAGCCGCACCTGCCGGCCAACTCACCATGGTACGTTTCTCCATGTATCTGTATTTCAGGCATCCCTCGAACCCTTCCATACCTGGATCTCTCCATTCATTGTCCCTCATTCATGATCCTCTGCATCACCCACCCTACCCCGTGAAAACCACCAAAATCCCATCGCATCGCTTCTTCAACGCCAGCGATTACAATCAACACATTGCCCCTCACCTATTCTATTACTCCTCTTAACTCCGACATAATGACGCGCCTTTACCTTCCTCTCCCGTTTCGTGAAGCTAACGCACGTGGTAACCGCCAGAGTCACGACCTCAACTCCCCGAACGACATGGTCGTCGATACGCAGGACTACATCGGCGTCGCCAACGAACCCGACAAGGATGTTGCCATCATCAACCCAGACAACCTCGAACAAGAAGGAGAGCATTTACAAGACTTGCCTCAGGCCAACGATTGTGCGTCCTCGCCCTGGCTTCATGCATCTTCCTTCTCGAGTGCTACCGTCGTTCCGTCGCCGCTTGACCGGAGAGCCCAGCTAACACACTACAACACCAGACAATGCCATGCGAGATATCGTGCTGCCCCCACTCATCGATGAGCCGAAGATCATCGGAGATTCCGAACATACCTGGACTGTCGAGAACTGGCGTAGTTTAGGAAAGAAGGAACATGGTCCTGTCTTCCATGCTGGAGGATACCCATGGTGCGTTCCCATCACGACATCGCCACCCCCGCAGCGATGCAATCCCACTAAACCTCACTGAATAGGCGCATCCTGCTCTTCCCTCACGGAAACAACATTGACCAGTGCTCCATTTACCTCGAGCATGGCTTCGACGCCGACTCTGTCCCCGAAAACTGGAGCTGCTGTGTTCAATTCGCCCTCGTCCTCTGGAACCCGAACGATCCTAGCCTGAACATTCATCATGCCGCTCATCACCGATTCACTAAGGAAGAAGGTGATTGGGGTTTCACCCGGTTTGTGGAGCACCGACGCATGTTCAACGTGCCCTGGGAGGGTGGAAGCCGACCCCTCTGCGAGAACGACACTGCGAATATCACTGCCTACGTTCGATTTGTCGAGGATGAGACGGGCGTTCTATGGCACAATTTTACCAACTACGACTCCAAACAGGAGACCGGCTTTGTCGGACTCAAGAACCAGGGCGCCACCTGCTACCTGAATTCTCTCCTCCAGTCACTCTACTTCACAAATGCATTTCGCAAGGTAGATGCCTGTCTCCTTCCCTGGACTGATTCCGCTGACCTTGGCAGGCCATCTACGAAATCCCCACCGAGACCGATCAAGGCATGAACAACAGCGCCTATACGCTTCAGCGACTCTTCTACCAGCTTCAAACCTCGGAGCAAGCCGTCGGAACCAATGAGCTCACCAAATCTTTTGGCTGGGAAACGCGACACATCTTTGAGCAACAAGACGTCCAAGAATTGTCCCGCAAGCTAATGGAGAAGATGGAAGAGAAGATGAAGGGGACCAAGGCTCAGACTGTGCTTCCCGAGATGTTCAGTGGAAAGATTAAGACGTACATTTCGTGCATCAACGTCGACTACGAATCAAGCCGAATCGAGGACTTTTGGGATATTCAGCTCAATGTGAGCGGCAACAAGAACCTGCTGGAGAGTTTCGAAGACTATATTCGACCGGAAAAGTTGGATGGAGAGAACCAGTATTTCGCTGGCGACCAGTACAAGCTGCAAGATGCCAACAAGGGAGTCGTCTTCACCAGCTTTCCCAATGTGCTTCATCTTCAGCTGAAACGATTCGAGTACGACTTTCAACGCGACATGACCATGAAGATTAATGACCGACACGAATTTCCCGAGACTTTCGACGCTGCGCCATACTTGTCCGAAGATGCCGACAAGTCCGAATCGTGGGTGTACCAGCTCCATGGTGTTCTCGTCCACAGCGGTGACCTCAATGCCGGTCACTACTATGCGTTCCTGAAGCCAAACAAGGACGGCTGGTTCTACAAGTACGACGATGACAAGGTAACAAAGGCGACCATGAGAGAGGTGCTCGAGGAAAACTTTGGGGGCGAGTACCACACCGTGGCGGCTCACAACCGCGCGCCTCTCCAAAAGAAGACGCCCATCATGCGCCAGAACAGTGCGTACATGCTGGTTTACATCCGCACGACGAGAGTCGACCAAATTCTCCACAAGGTCACCAAGGACGATATTCCCCGACACCTCAGTAGGTTCTTGCCTTTATTTACCCCCGAGCATTTCTAACCAAAAACAGAGGACCGTTTTGAAGAGGAGACGGCTCTCCGAGAAGCGAGGAGAAAGGAGCAGAGGGAAGCGCATTTGTACATGTGGGCCAAGGTTGTGACGGACAAGTCATTCCAGCAATACGGGGGAACCGATCTCTGTCAATTCGATGCGAACCCCGAGGTCGATCCTGCTGCCCCCAAGCAGTATCGAGTCCGACGCCAAATGCCCATGTCGGAATTCGTGGCACAGGTGGCCGCGGATATGAACGAAGATCCCCGCAAGGTCCGCCTTTGGCTCATGGTTAATCGCCAAAACAAGACCATCCGGCCTGATGCGCCTGTTATGGACCTTCGCATCACGATGGAGGATACGTACAATCGGTCTACTGCACACCGAGACACCAATCTGCGTGTGTGGGCTGAAGTAGCTGAGGAGGTCAACGCCGACGGTGAAGCCATTTGGCCGTCCTATCAAAGCCAGCCCAATGGCGTGGTAGTGAAGAACGACACCATCTTGCTTCTGCTCAAGAACTATGATGTGGATAAGCAAACCTTGAGGGGTGTGGGCCACGTGTATATCGGCAAGGAAAAGAAGGTCGAGGAGCTTATTCCCATGATTCTCAAGAGGATGGGCTGGGGGGAGAAGATACCCTCAGACAAGAAGCTCTTCTTGTGGGAGGTACGAAAATCTCACATGTCGCACTCGACATGGCTAACTTTCAAAGGAAATCAAACCGTCCATGATCGAACCTCTCAAGCCGAAGCAGTCGCTGAAGGTTGCCGAGCTTCAGGACGGCGACGTCATTTGCTTCCAGCTTGTCAGCGACAAGGCCTCCGAGCCTAAGCGCGCTCCCGATATCGAATCGTGCGTCAACTCTCTTTGTATGCGAACTCTCACTAATAAGATGTAGGGCCTTCGCCTCGGATCACTTTGATGATGCCCGTCAATACTACGACTTCCTTGAGAACAAGAGGACCGTGAAATTCCACCCTCATCCCACCCGCTGCGATGACGCCTACGAGCCGTTTGAGTTGGTTCTCAACTCCAAAATGCCCTACGATTTCATGGCGGAACGAGTCGGCAGGCACCTAGACGTACCCGCGACACATCTTCGATTCTGGACAGTGAGCTCGTCAACGAACAATCCCAAGGGTACCGTGAGGCGCGGAGCCAACCCTACTCTGAAGCAAATCCTGAACCCCATGGGTGTGGCTAGCATCAGCTCAACGCAAAGAGCCGACGCTTTCTACTTTGAGGTGCTCGAAATGAGCTTGGCCGAACTCGACACCAAGAAGACCATCAAGCTTACCTGGCTGACGGAGGGGATTGCCAAAGAGGTAGGCCTTTCCGTACTCCACGGTGACTATATACTCACAGACGACAGGACCAGTACGATTTGCATGTCGCCAAGACGGGGACGATCAAGGAATTGATTGACGCCTTGATCCAGAAGGCGCAAATTTCCGGCGAAGAGGAGGGCGGCAAAATTCGTGTTTACGAGACGAGCTCCAACCGATTCTACCGTGAACCTTCTCGAGAACACCCCGTTGCAAACCTCAACGACTTCACGCAGATTTACGCCGAGCGAGTTCCCCAGGAAGAGCTGACCGCCCCAGAGGACAGTCGTTTTGTCCAGGTCTTCCACTTCCAGACCGATGTAAGCCGGGTACACGGCGTTCCGTTCAAATTCCTTCTTGTAGAGGTAAGTCTTCTTTCACTTGCCGAATCGCAGTTGTTGACCTTCAATAGGGAGAGAAGTTTGGAGACACGAAGAAGCGACTGGAGAAGCGAAGTGGAATCAAGGGCAAGAGCTTTGAGAAGATCAAGTTTGCGCTTGTCCGACGATCCAACTATTCTAAACCACAATATCTCGACGATGGTAAGTAATCCAGAACGACATGTGGACATGGGCTAATTGTCAAATCAGATGATGAACTCTGGAAGGTGGTCGCAACGGATGAGGACTACCTTGGACTCGACCATGTGGATAGAACGCGGACGTTGAGGAACGGCGTTGGTGATCTTTTCCTTCGGTGATTGCCGAGGTGCATGAGACAGGCAGTTCCAGGTCAGCCCTGGACTTCGGTGTTTAGCATATCAGCCTGCTCATTTTTGAAGCAATATTGCAAAGTATCTATAACCGTTGTTGCAGGAGCCGGCGTTCTCATTTCTTTTGGTATTGGGAACATGGGTGCATACGAAAGAAGATTCGGTTGTTGGCTGAAGAGGTTGGAATTGAGACGGATGTTTCGCGTTATGACAAGACGGGACATGGGCATTGGGCTAGGACTTAAAGGCAGAGATCAGGGACCTATTACGATTGGTGAGGCTTTCATTCGTCTTGTTTGCACTCGCCTGAGTTGTGTATAAGCGTATCATGACCAGGTTGACAATGTTGGCTTGAGAAATCAACAACTAGGAACATCGGACCGTATGAATAGAGTACATTTTGGTGCCTCTAAAAGCTCCTGCAGAAGTAACAAGTACAATGGGAGAAGAAATCAGGCTGAAGCTCATCACTACAAAATGTGGCTAAGCACTTATCGATAAAGAAACCAGCCACTTCCGCCACACGTCTCACTAGCGCCACAAAGCCTTGCAGCTTTTTCGTACCTGCCCCCACAGCTTAGAAAAAAAATCTTTGGAGAACTTTCCAAACACCAACCCGGGCAGCCACCGAGGAATCGCGATTACCTCCGTCTCTTCTCGCCAGAAGCACCTTCCGCTTCGGCCCGGTATATTATCACACAAGAACCACTGCCAAGGATTATTCGGCAATCGCGAACGGCCAACGACGCAACCATGTCCAAGGAAGTCGCAGTCGTGAAGGGGGAGGATGAGTACACCATCAAGCCTCAGGCCGTGACACCTGCCATTGACACGACCTCGTGGCCTTTGCTCCTCAAGAACTACGAGAAGCGTGAGTACAAAGCCCCGGAGATGTCGAATCCGAAGTGAGGGAGTGCGTTGGAGGCAAAACTGACAGATTTCAAGTCTTGGTTCGCACCGGTCACTTCACCCCCATCCCCAATGGTTGCTCGCCTCTGAAGCGCGACCTCAAGTCGTACATCAGCTCGGGTGTCATCAACCTCGACAAGCCCTCAAACCCGTCCAGTCACGAGGTCGTCGCCTGGGTCAAGCGCATTCTTCGGTTCGTTCGCCGCGTTGAATCGCGACCGCCTCGGCCCACTCATTGGCTAACTTTTTTTTCTGCAGATGCGAAAAGACTGGCCACAGCGGCACCCTCGATCCCAAGGTCACCGGATGCCTGATTGTTTGCATCGACCGCGCCACCCGTCTCGTTAAGTCTCAGCAGGGTGCTGGAAAGGAATACGTCGCCGTCATCCGCCTTCACGACAAGCTGCCCGGCGGCCAGGCCCAGTTCGCTCGCGCGCTCGAAACCCTCACCGGTGCGCTCTTCCAGCGTCCTCCCCTGATCTCCGCCGTCAAGCGCCAGCTCCGTATCCGAACCATCCATGAAAGCAAGCTCATTGAGTTCGACAATGACCGTCACCTCGGTGTCTTCTGGGTCAGCTGCGAGGCCGGCACCTACATTCGAACCCTCTGCGTCCACTTGGGTCTCCTCCTCGGAGTCGGCGGCCACATGCAGGAGCTTCGCCGAGTCCGAAGCGGTGCCATGGACGAGACCAAGGGCCTCGTTACCCTGCACGACGTTCTCGACGCCCAGTGGCAGATGGACAACACCCGGGACGAGTCGTACCTTCGCAAGGTCATCTCTCCTCTTGAGACTCTCCTTACGGGCTACAAGCGCCTCGTCGTCAAGGACAGCGCTGTCAACGCCGTCTGCTACGGTGCTAAGCTCATGCTTCCCGGTCTCCTCCGATATGGTAAGTAGCGTCAAGTATCAGAGTTGACATTGTACTAACCAAGAACAGAGGCTGCCATTGAGCACCACGAGGAGGTTGTTCTGATGACCACCAAGGGTGAGGCCATTGCTCTGGGTATCGCCCAGATGTCTACGGTCGAGATGTCCACTTGCGACCACGGTGTCGTGGCCAAGGTCAAGCGCTGCATCATGGAGCGCGACCTCTACCCCCGGCGATGGGGTCTCGGACCTGTTGCGCAGGAGAAGAAGAAGCTCAAGGCCGACGGCAAGCTGGACAAGTATGGTCGACCCAACGATGCCACGCCCGCCAAGTGGACGACGGAATACAAGGACTTCAACACCAGCGATGCGGCAGTGGCTGCTGCGGCTGCTATCCCCGCTGCGCCAGCCAAGACTGAGGACACCAAGATGGGCGGTGCGGATGCGTCGTCGCCTCCGCCCGCGGCCGAGGACAGCAAGGACAAGAAGCGCAAGAAGCACGAGGGTGAGACGGCGGAGGAGAAGGCAGAGCGGAAACGTCGGAAGGCGGAGAAGAAGGCTGCCAAGGCTGCCAAGAAGGCGAGCAAGGGCGGTGATGACGAGGATAGCGACTAAAGAGGTGAAGACGAAGGATGTCGGAGTTGATATGGGGCAGTGTACGATGTACTCGGCCTTGGTTTCACTTTCTGGGCTGTTTTCTACTTGTCATGTTTGGGCATCATTTTGGCGTTTGGTTCGAAAATCCTGGTGGAGTAGATGTTGGTACTCTATACAAGGAGCTCAAGACTGCGATGCAGGTGAAGACCAAAGGGATTTCGTTGTGACGGTTTGTGTAACTGTGGTGGTATAAGGCGTCGACGCATGGATGACGACATGGGTATGCATTGATGCGGCGGTATCGTAGAATTGTATGCCTGTCATTCGGGCTCTGGCATGCAGGGAGAAGGAAATGGGCAGGCTGTTGGTTGAGCTTCTTGGGATGGGACAATGGGGCCCCATCAGCCTGAAACGGGGGATGATGCGTTGGCATGAGAAGTGTCCATGTGAGAAAGGGCAGAGAGAGCATTGCGGCTGATGAGACGACGAGTGCTGTACGGGCTCAAGTTACGACTACTTTAATCAAATGGGAGTAGGATTTTGGTGCTACTATTAGGCAGTGTTACTCGGTAAGACACTATAACACGGCTGTGTCTCGGTGACAACGCACACACGAGGTTCTAGTCGGGATACACAGAAAGGTGAAACATGGAGCCTCTATTCTCTCAATGTTCCAGCTGTCATTATCGCTAGGCATCGCGGTGTTTCTTTTTTCGGCCGAGCTGTGCCTCTTCCTCCGTGGAGGAGCGAGGTTGTATTTCTGTGCTGATGGCGTTGTGCGAGGTCAGCATGCAGGAGTTGGAGTGTTTGTTGGACAGTTGTGTGGGATAAGAATAATGTCCGGATGAGAAAACAGGGCAGAACAGACATAAGAAAACGTTCGTTGAACCGTTTCAATGCAGTGCATAACTTTGCGAGGTTGCATCGCCTGGAGGGGGACTGGCGGTGACTTGGACATGCACCACTGGAGCCACCCTCTCCCCGAGTGCCCATGCGTGGATCTACTTTAGGTATTTGTTCTGTTTCTCTATCTCTATGCCTTCAGGCACACAGCCTCGCCGAGATTCCCCACGGCCGCCAACAAACCCTTTGCCCGTCACCGGTTCGGGAACCGGCTTGCTAGGTCTGTCCCAGATTGCCATGCAGTTCCCTGTCCGCCTCCCCCCTGGCTCAAGGCGTCCGTTCCCACGGGAAGCTCACCTCGCGCGCAATCCCTGTTGCTGTCCGAAATTTCTAGGCTTAGCTGAGAAAAATGACGCCCGTTCGGCATGTCGGGAGGGGCGTTTTCTCGTGCATGGCCATAAGAGATTTGCTACCCAGGGCATTGAGAAGAGGAGCATGGGGGTGGACGAGTTATTTCGAGAGAACGATAGGCTGTTGGAAGGGGTCGGTTTATGGGCCGTGGGCTTGGACTGGCTGGCAAGGGGGGCGGGCGTCGGAAGAGAGCGAGCTGCTCATGGCTTTTGTTCGCGCGCGGCTGGAAAATGAGAGTATATAAGATGGGAGTGGTGGGAGGAGTGTTGGTGTTGAGACGGTAGGCGTTTTGAGTCTTTTTTTACTTGAGTGTCTTGTATCTTGAGTGTCTTGGGAAGAGAGATCTTGTTTCTAAAGTTTTGGTTGTTTGTGATCTTGGTGTCTGAGATATCAACATTCACTCAGGTCGAACACTTCTTAGTCAAGATGGCCGCCTTTGCCAGCTCGTCTTGGAGCTTCTTCCTCTCTGCTCTTCTTCTTCTCTCTCAGGCTTACACGGTCCTATGCCTCCCGGCTCAGCGCGCCCTCACTCCCACCACCACTCCCACCACCACAACTCCCACAACTCCCTCTTCAACCCCTACTACCGCACCAGCACCCATCAAGCTCACCCTCAACTACACCAAAACCCACCACCAGAAACGCCAAAGCAGCAGCAACAGCACCCTCTCGCCCGTCATCAACGCCGACTTTCCCGACCCGGGCCTCCTCCTCGACGCCTCGGGCCAATGGGTCGCCTTCGCCACGAGCGGCAACGGCCACGACGTGCAAGTCGCGACGGCCGACGACGTCTTTGGGCCCTGGACGCTGCTGGATAAAGAGGCGATGCCCGACCAGGGCTGGACCAGCGGGAAGAACTACTGGGCTCCCGATGTGCGCACGCTGGACGACGGGTCGTACATTATGTACTTTTCGGGACAGCTCAACTACAGCAGTTTGCATTGCGTTGGCGTTGCTAGATCAGATAGCAGCACGGGGCCGTTTACTATCGATGGGGACGAGCCGCTGATATGTCCCGAGGATCAAGGCGGAGCGATCGACCCGGCAGGGTTTTACGATGAAGACACGGGCAAGCGCTACATAGTCTACAAGGTGGACGGTAACGCAGCCGGGCTCGACACCCCCCTCAAACTACAAGAGGTGGACGCCTCGGACGGATCTACCTTGGTAGGCGACGCCGTCACCATCATGAACCGCATCGAATCCGAAGACGGACCCCTCGTGGAGGCGCCCAACCTAGTGAAACTCAGCGACGGACGGTACCTGCTCTTCTTCAGCAGCCACATGTTCTCCGACTCGGCGTACGACGTGAAGTACGCCGTGGCGGACGACATCACCGGCCCGTATACGCGCGGGGCGGCGCCGTTGCTGTCGACGCCGGAGCTGGGGCTGCTGGGGCCGGGGGGGGGCACGAGTTCGGAGGATCCGGGGGTTTTGGTGTTTCATGGGTATTGTCGGGAGGGGGTGCGGTGTATGTATGTTGTTGGATATGATATTGAGTAGATGCTGGATACCTAGGTAATACGGGAGGGTAGAGTAGGGTATGCACGGAGGTAGGACACGGCGTTGGTCTTTGGATAGATAGGGTACATGGTTGGAGTATTTTCAGTAGACATTCATATATTCAAGACATTCTCGTATTTGACAGAAGAGCCCAACACTCACCCGTCACCTGTGAAGCAATACTGCAGACCCGACGTCAATGGCCTGGCTGCGAGAGCACGTCACACCGGCTACTCGGCGTCTTCGAGCAAGGAAGAGCCCAGACACTATACTGACAAGGAGGCCCCAGATCGACAGTACAAAACTCCACTGTTTGTTTCTCTCTTCTCCCGGTCGTGTTTCGTAGGCGATATAGTAGCCCATCTGCCGGGCATAGTTCCATGGTAATTTAATCTCGGGGGTCGTTCTGTTGGGCGGCCCCCCTGTAAGTGGTAGTATCGAGATGCGTGTGTCAGGTCTGTGATCCGTGGACTAATATCCGAGGGGGATAACCTGGTTAGGAATCTGCCGAGTGGTTTTCAGCCATGACGATACGAGAATACTGTTGGTTTTTGAATGGATGCAGAGGTGGGAAGTGGTCGGTTCGCTCACAAAAGAACGGTCATTTTCAAGATATTGTGGCCTCTGCGGGTTCGTCGCAATTTATATGGCACAGGAAGTTCAGTTTGCTCCGCTGAGGGCCATTTGTATACGAGCTGCACTTCGGTCTTAAAGCAATTTCAGGTTGTATGACTGTTGAGCATGGTTGGGCTATGTGACTACCTTGGCCGGCCGCGACGTGTAAGTGCCCCATCGTGTATGTAGGTAAGGTATGTAGGTATGAAGATAGTTGGTCAGTCGGCCGAGCACAAAAGAGGATGGAGATAATTAACGGCGAGCCACCCAACAACACTGACACTATGTCAATCATAAGCCTTCCACAAACACATCAACGCAACCAAAAGAACTCAGGTATTGCCAAAGCCGAGAGCGACTTACCACAAGTCTTCTTAGGCCAGTCCCATGGTCGAGGTCAATGACCTCAAGCTCCAAGTTCCAGAGCACAAAGTCCGACTAGGGATTCAAATCTAGTTCACCATCAGAATCAACCCCTCTCAACTCCCTCCAACTAAACGCAAGGCCCATTAATCGATCGACTCCGCGTTTCAGATAACCCGACCGCCAACCAACTCCATGGCGAACCGTGCTTCGCAGCTGGCACAAAGGGCTCGTATCTGCAGGGCGGTCGCTCGAGGATATTAAATAACTGGACACTTAGTGATTTCATTGAGGAAATTTCCGAGTGTTTGATCGAATGGACCCATCGCTTCTGTTAGTCCGGGGGGTTTTAGATAGTACGTCGGTCGGGTCGGGTGACCTCCATGGACAAGTTCTACACAGCTTACCCTGGAGTCATGCAATGCTTCTGTAATGCATCATGACATGCATCATGTATGTATCGAGTCATAACTCATGAGAATACAATCCTCTAGTACGATTCATGGTGAAGTGGAATAGCTGCGTGGAGTCGAATGGTGGCTGAGGCGATAACATAAGCCACAGGTCTCCATGCATGAGGCATCCCAACACCCAACACCCAACACCCAACCAGCCTCACATCAGCACGCCAACTCACCTCAACGTCAAAACATCACATTGCCCACCTAACCTCACATCACACACCAAACCGCACATTACATAGCAACCATCGCAATGTCACCCCTCATCAAACTCCCCCCTGAAATCTTCCACCTAATCACCTCCCTCATCACCGACCGAGACCTCTCCTTCCTATCCCGCACCAGCCTCGCCCTGCACCAGACGGCCAACCCCCTCCTCTACGCCCGCCAAGTCAAATCCTCCTCCCACGGCGTCACATTCTGGGCCGCGCGCGAGAACCGCGTGGGCACCCTCCGCCACCTGCACTCGGCCTTCCGGCCCAGCGGCCCCGGCTTCGACGTCTTTAGCGTCTTCACCCACCCCGTGCACCGCACGTCCTACCGCTTGCCTGAGCTGTCCTACCGGGAATCGCTGCCGCCTGAGCGCCCCAGGGAGCTGGTGCGGTTCTGGGCGCCGATCCACCAGGCCGTCGTGAGCGGCTCGCTCGAGGCGCTCGAGTACATGCTCGGCTGCGGCGCCGACGTGGACAGCCCCTCGCTGGGCCTGTACTCGGCGGGCACCTTTTTCGACACCAGCCCGCGGCTCATGTTTGGCGACGAGCAGACGTTAGAATACCTGCAGTTCATCGAGAAGACGGCCGTGGTGCACGCCATCAACGTCGGCAGGCACGACATGCTGGACCTGCTCCTCCGCTCAGGCGCGTCCGTCGAGATCCCGTTCGCAGGCACGGGCGAGAACTGCGGCACCACGGCGCTGCACGTGGCCGCCACGCTGGGCTCCGACGAGGCCGTCGACGTGCTGGTCCGGGGCGGCTACCAGGACCCGAACGTGCTCGACGGCGACGGATACCCGCCGCTGCTGTGGGCGGCCCTGTCCGGCTCCGGACGTCCAGCCCTCAAGGCGCTGGCCGACCACGGCGCCGACCTGAATCTGAAAGTGCCGAGCCGCCGGGGCTCGGGGGACTCGCACGCGCTCGTGTGCGTTCTGAGACGGCGAAAGAAGGAGGCCCAGGCGCGGATGCTCATCGACCTGGGCGCCGACCCGGATCCCGAGGGAGAAGGCCGTCAGTACAGGCCAACGCCGAGGAGCGACGAGTACTGGAACCAAACTCGACGCAACGCCAAGGCAACTGCGCGATCTCAGCCCACCGGGCCCATGCCGGGCATTAAGGCGCTCGTGTCGTAAGAATAGCCCGACTGCGACAGCATCTGCCAGAACTCGAGGTCCCCCAACTGGCCAAGCTCGCTGTTGAGGGTTGGGTCCGCCGCCACCACGGCCCCGGCCGGCGGATTCAACCCCGTCGAGAACTGCGGCACGTTCATGAAGCACCAGCTCTGCAGCATCTTGATCCTCTCCGAGTACCGAAACAGCATATCCTGGCTCTCCTCGATGACGGTCCTCCGGGGACCCCTCACGTAGCTGGCCGCGCGGAACTGGTCGCTCAACCGGTTCTGCAGCTGCGCCAGTTTGGCCGTCTGGCCCGCCGCGGCCGAGTCCCAGTCTGGGTCGTCAGAGCAGTGCAGCCGGATGAGCTTGATCATGCTCATGGCAAGGTGCGCCGTCACGACAAACGTGGCCCGCGAGAGCGTCTCTGGAGGGATGGAGAGGAACGTCTCGCAGAGAGACCTCACGTTCTGGAAGTAGTCCCACATGCGCTGGGCTCGGGCGACCCCGCCACCGGGCCACTCCGAGGAGGGCACGTGGGTGGCGGGTTCATACATGCGGACGAGGACGGCGTTGTAGTGGCTGCAGAGGAGATCTGGTTGTGTTAGCTACGATCCCACCGTTGCTGGCAAAACCTACGATTCGTCTTGAGCTCAGGGGGCAGCTGGGCCTTCCAATCGTCCAGCTCTTTCCGCATGATGGGAATGGCCAAGGCGTGGAAACCCCGCTGAGAAGGCCTCGCCATGCCGTCAATGGCCTCGAGAAACGAGTTGTTCACCTTTGTGGCCATGTGCTGCACGCGAATGAGCTGCACGAGCAGAGGATCCGTGGGATACTCCTTGTCCTGGAGCAGAGCGTCGCAGCAGTCTTCAAAGTATCGGGTGTACCCGATGCACGGGGCCCTACTCAGGAGGCTGGATATTCTCCAACAAGTCAGCTTCAATACGCAACTCAGTCAGGAGACTCACGAAGAGGAGGCGTAAAAGAGACCCAAGACAGCCCTCCGGTCCGCGTTGGTGTGCGGATCCCGGCGCTTGAACTCGTTTCGGAGCATGCTCGCGTCGTCAATAAAGGACCTGAACAGCAGCCCGTGGGTTTCCGGACACCGGTTCAGTCCCGTGTCGTTGACCAAGCCGGCGGCCAGCTGCAAGAGACTGGTGTGGCGAGTGTCGACATAGTACCGAAAGTCGTTCCTAGCTTGTTAGTCTAGCACGACCAATCAAGACAACGGTCATACCAAGCAAGAAAAATGACAATGGCCTGCAACAGCTCCAATCTCTTGGCGCCCAAGACGACAATCTGATGAGAAATGTATTGGCGAAACCACTGCTCAAACTCGGCCCTGATGGTCTGACTGGGCGGCCGACACGCAAACAAGACCGTCTTGAGCAAGATGGGCTGCTCCCTCGACATGTTGGCGACGCTGGTCGTCTCCAGCGGCACAAAGGGAAACTGCGGGAGCATGATGGTGGCGTACTCCTGCAGCACGGCGTCGGCCTCGTCAAACGACATCTTGAAGCCGGCAATCACCTCAAAGGCCTGCTCGCGGAGCTGCTGCGCCTCGACCGTCGCGTACGGGCTCGGCGTGGGCTGCGAGGTGGGCGTCTTGTCTGTCGTTGCTGGCGATATGGGCAGGCTTGAGGTGGCGAATGGGTGTGATGGTGATGGCTCTGCTCGGTCTACGTCTCTAGGCCGGAGCAAGTGCCGGTTTTCGTCGAGGAGAGACATGATGCCGTCGAGCTTGTGCTCAATCATCTTGACGCGGCTGTGCTGCTCAGCAACTATGCCTAAGCCATCAAGTTGCAGCTACTACTCACGTCGATTTCCCCCGTCTCTTTCTCGGACCTGGCGGGGGCACCGAACATACATAATCGCTTTTGAAGCACCTTATCCTTGTTAGCAATGACATGGTGGACAGGGACGCAGCTCACCGTTCGCACACCTTGACGCCGTCCTTCTCCTTGTTCGCCCAGACGCACTTCGCCTTGGAGCGGGCACAGCTCTTACAAGCTCGCGCCCGTTGAGGGACCGCAAACGCATCGGCCATCAGAATAAACGTCGTCCGGAGTTGAGGCCAAGTCGAAGAGTGGCAGTCGGGGAGAGCGGCAGCCTCGTAGTGTTTAATGGTCGGCGGCGGAGATTTTTGATGCCCGAAGGTGGCATGTGGCCAATCGGGACAAAGTCGCTCTGGGCTTGCAGCTCCACTTGCTCCGGCCGTGGCCAATTGGTGTCATTCTTTGATATTTCGGGCCGGGCGGGGAGCTTTATATTGTCCGGCGTGGCCCCATCTGGGACCTGCAATATCCCCATCCCAATCCCACGAGGCCTCAACTCTCCTTATTGCTCGGCCAGCTATTAGATGCCCGGCCGTTGAAATGTAGATGAACAGGAATTTCCTTCAAACAGGGGCTGCTTTCGTTAATAAATAGAACCCTCCTTCACTCTCTCGTGCAAGTTCTCCTTGTGTCCTCCTTGGTCCACTAACACCATACCCGGCATCATGTCTCGAGACTCGCACCAATTCCACGAACTCTCCGACCGGCAAGCCACTCGCCCGAGCGTCTACACGCCCGCCTCGGCCGAAGATGCAACCGTCTCGGCGGCCAGCACCGCACAGTGCGTCGCCGACCCGACCACAGACACTGACGACGCCGACAAACACCCCGAGTACACCAGCGGATTCCGTCTGGCCGCCGTAGCCACCGGCCTGATTCTCTCTGCCTTTTGTCTCGGACTCGCAAGTCTCCCCATCTCATCATCCCTCGCTGGAAACCTACTTACACGCCCAGGACCGCTCCATCATCTCAACCGCCATCCCCAAAATCACCTCCGAGTTCGACTCCCTCGACGATGTGGCCTGGTACGGCTCGGCCTTTTTGCTCACCACGTGCTGCTTCCAGCTCATGTTTGGCAAGCTGTACATCGAATACAGCGCCACCTACATCTTCCTCTCTGCCCTGTGCATCTTCGAGGTCGGGTCCATCGTGTGTGCCGCGGCTCCTTCGTCCATGGCCCTCGTTGTTGGTAGGGCCGTTGCTGGCATTGGCTGCGCGGGCATCACCTCGGGAGCCCTCATCATCATTGCTCGCATCTTGCCCCTGGAGAAGCGTCCAGTGTTTACGGGTATGATCGGTGCGTGTTCGGGCGTCGCTCAGATCGTTGCGCCTACACTTGGAGGTCAGTCACTTAGCCTTTACTACAACAGACTACTAACCACACGCAGGCGTCTTCACTGACCGTCTAACATGGCGCTGGTGCTTCTGGATCAACCTACCCCTCGGCGCCGTAACCGCCATCACCGTCTTCCTCTACGTCAAGCTCCCGACCCGACCCAAGGACTCGTCCAACACCTTCGTTGCCCTCCTCGACAAGCTCGATGTCCTAGGCAGTCTCTTCCTGATCCCATACCTCATCTGCCTTCTTTTGGCTTTGCAATGGGGCGGCACCACGTACGCCTGGAGCAGCTGGCGCGTCATTCTCTGTCTTTGCTTGTTTGTCGTGCTGTTATTGGTCTGGCTATACATCCAATACATCAAGGGGGACGGCGCTACCGTGTCGTTTCGCATTGTGAGGCAGCGGAGCGTCGCGAGCGGCATGTTGTTTTCCATGTGTTTGTGCAGCGTCATGTTTGTCGTTTCTTACTATGTGCCCATTTGGTTTCAGACGGTCAAGGGGGCGAGCGCGGAAAAGTCGGGCATCAACTTTTTCGCGGCGTTTGCTCCGATGGTGGTGATGGCTATTGCCTCAGGGATACTGGTATGTATGGAAGTGATCCTGGGTATTCGCGACTGACAAATCGTAGACGTCTCGCCTTGGATACTACGTTCCCCAGATGCTGTGCAGCACTGTCCTGTGCTCCGTCTCATCGGGACTCATCTACCGATATGAATTAGACACGAGCACTGCCTATTGGTAAGCCATCAAATTCCCAAAACCTATCCAAATGCTCACAACTCTAGGGCTGGCTCCCTCGCCTTGTTTGGCATCGGCATCGGCTTTGGCCTCCAAATGCCCATGATCGCCGTGCAAACAGTTCTCAAAGGCGACGACATCTCCATCGGCACCTCCCTTATCGTCCTGATGCAAGCTCTCAGCGGCTCCGTCTTCCTCGCAGTCTCGCAGAACCTCTTCCAGAGCAAATTGGTCAAGGAGCTGACGAAGAGAGTCCCGCAGGTCGATGCCGCCGTGGTCATGGCCAGCGGAGCTTCGGATCTCAGGGAGACAATGACCAAGCTGTACGGCCGGAAGTTGATGGAGGGTATCGTAAAGGCGTACAACGAGTCTCTAAGAGAGTGTTTTTTAGTCTGTATTATTTTGTCGTGTCTGGCTATTTTTGGGGCTCTCGGCATGGAGTGGAAGAGCGTAAAGGCCAAGGATGCGGACAAGGAAGCCAAGACGGAGGCATAGATGGAGAATAAGGCGATTGACTCTTCGAAGAGAAGTTGTTTCCAGATAGTGGCGCTAGACTTTTTTAGACTGTAATATATATTGGATAGAAATTAGATAGGTAATTCAGGTCTGCCACCTGGTGTGGCCATGTGAAGCTCTCACTCACGTGTGACCCCTCCCAACGCCTCCGGCGGCCACTTCGGCTCGATTCGCGGGCTCAAGTCTGAGCTTGAGTGGTAGTGTTGATAGCTTCTGTGATATCGAATATCCCCTCTGTTATGGGTTGGAAGTCATGGACGTAGAATGAGTGGAGTGGTGAGGAACTTGAAGAAATGAGGAAACGAACGCACGACTGGAGAAGCTTGGGAGGGCCATCGCCCTGTCTAAGAGGCTCGACGACCGGCCAGCGGAAGACTTCCCACATGGCAGGAGCGCTTTCAATTCTCCTCCGAGTTGAAGTGGTCCTTCTAGATTTGCTTGCGAAGAAGTAAAGTGGAAGGAACTACCTACCAAAGCACCCACTAACCAGCCCACTTCTGTTACTTCGTACCTTCCGTCACTGTAGTTTCATTTGCTTAAGTAAGAAAACGAGAAATAAACTAGAAGGAATCAATCTGCTTCGTGTTCTTCAGCGTGCCTGATATTCTCCCCCATCATCAAACTCAAACTCCGTAATGAACATAGGGAACCCACGGCGGCCTCTCATCTGAGTCATCCTCGACCGTAACCGCTTTCCGATCCCCTCTGTTTTTGCCCGACCCAAATTTCTATCGATCCCGGAGCTCACGAGTTGCATGATGAAGCCCGGCACTGACAGAAGCGTCGTCGCCTGTCTTGCAAGCCTAGAGGTGCGCCAGGAACGGCGCTGCGGCGCTGAGGTTGGTGTCCAGGAGACTCGCTAGCGTCAGTGGAGGCTTCTTCCAGTCTTTGAAGTAAAGAAGACTCTCCAGAGGATCCAGACGTATTCCTCCGTGGCCCGCAAAGTGGAAGAAGCGGCAGTTCCGCAGGGCCTCGAGCGTCTCACCCTGGACTGCCTCGGGCTGGACGATGGGGATCCCCTCGGTGTGGCATATCGACCACACGGCGTCGACCTCGCTGGTTACGTGCGGCATCTGGCCAAGGTCTTTCGCATGAGGAATTGAGACCAGAACGGCATCGCTGCTGGGCGTCGACTTTGCTTTGTTGGTTCGCTGTTGGCGCGTGTTGATGATGGCCTTGATAGTCAGCGGGTACGACGACACGACTCGATCCAAGGTGTTCTTCCCGCCGGCATCATCATGGTAGCCCACTACATGAAGGGGGAAGCCGCTCAATGGCCCGGTAGGAATTCACCACACGCGTGGCCAGTCTTCACTGGGCTTCTCGACAAAGCCCAGTGAGTCAAGAATGGGCTCTACGACGACATCCCAATGCCAGCCCAGCGTGTCCATGGTGCCCCGATCGGTAGCTCACTTAACAATATCCCCTTTGGAGAGCTTGGGTAGCGCAACCGCTTGGATTCCCGACTGCTGCACGAGTAGGGCGTCGCACCGATGGTCGCTGACGTTGACGACGACTATGGGACCCAACTCGGCGGCTCGTCGCATCTCAGCTTCGGGCAGAGACTTTAGGAATCGCTCAAAGCCGGGCTTTTCGCGTATCACGTCCAGCAGCACCGCCATCTGGTCGCTTGTAGCGTGTCGCCGGTCGGCCTTTGTCTGCACATCAAGTCCCGTTTCAGCCTTGAACGACGGTTCCTCGAAAGAGACCAGCTCGTCTGAGGACGGGACGTCGAGGACGTAGCGGAGGCCCTCAAACTTGGCCGCCAGGTCAACGTGCGTCTCACGAAGAGAGAAGATATCGGCGCGTATGCCCTGGAGCGAGCCGGCAATAGCTCCCCGCCCAGCTTCGAGGAGCTCAACCGCTAAGACAGGCCCCTGACCGCTGCACAGCGCGATGGCGGCCGCATTCGAAGCCAAGCCAACGGCGTCAGCCAAAACACGCTTCTTGTTGGTAGCGGGCAGGAAGAAGGGTACTGCTAGAGGAACCAGGTCGATGGTGGTCTTTGCAATCTCGAATTTTCGCGGCCGCGGTGCATGATCTGCGAGTACCCAAAGAGCTCGCGACCCGCGAGGAGGCGTCTTGATACGGGGGAGGTGACCGATCGCATGACGCCTAGGAAGCATCCAAAGGCTGCTTCATCTCCAGCGACCCTCGAAGGGACCGGCTGCTCCATCCCGTACTGGTAGGCTAGGGTGTCGCCGAGCTCGAGTAGGTTGATACCTTGATTTGAATGGTTCTCGGGCGTCAACTTGACCGTCTCTCTGGCGATGTCGATAAGCTCTTCTAGGACAGACGTGGCTTCTGGGTCCGACGTAGCGCATAGGCGCAAGTACTTGTACTTCAAAGCGTCCCGCAGTCTTCCGAGATCTTGGAATCGCCTCGTTCTCTCTTTGCGCGTTGCGTCTAGGGCATTCCGGGTGATGCCTATAGCCTCGTCCGTAGCGCCGTAGCACGCTCGGTCTTTGCCTTCTGCAGCATGAGGGCACCGAGGGTCCCCAGCCGTGACGATCGGGCGGAGGAGTCGGCGGGCGTTAATTCCACGGCTTCTTTGATCATCTTGATGCCTTCGTCCAAGGTTCGTCCATTGGTCGCCTGGTACCGCCAAAAGTGAGCCCTCTGAGGATGACCCTCCGGGATCAGAGCGACCACCTCCCGAAGAATGGAGATGACTTCCTCCAGGTGCTCTACAGTGTTCATGCGACCGGCCATTTGGTGTAGCCCGGTACAGAGGTTGTTCATTCTTGCGGGCCCGTCGGGTTGGCCATCGGGAGTGGTTTTGATGGCCTCCCTCGACGCAGCGATGGCCTCGTCCACAAACTCCACGACTCCAGTGCGCCGAAAATTTTCGTTCAGATAGGTTCCGGGGGTATTCCAGAGGGCTCCGCGCCGAGGATCGCCGTCAGGAGTGGCGAACACAGCCTCCTTGGACAGCGAAATGGCCTCGTCCGAGTCAGACATGTCGTCCAGACGAAGAAACATATAATTCAAAAAGGCGGCGAGGTTTTTGAGTTACTCTGGTCTCTGAGGATGGGCTTTGGGAGCACCCGCAAGCGCGCGTCGGGCCAGGGCGATGGCCTCCTCGAGGTCCTCCACGTCGCTCAGTTTCCAGAATCGGTCGGTGACCCGGATCGCGAGCATGTCCAGCCGCTCTTCCAGCCCAGGATCACTTGTATTAACCGCCGCGACGGCTTGTTTGGCGAAGCCGATGGTTTCTTTCAAGTCTGCAGCCGAGCCGGTTCTTAGAGCGCGTAACCTGAGCGTGACGCCGAGATTGTTCAACTGCGCCAGCAGGTAGGGGTCGGAGGGAAGCATCGTCGAGACCACCTGCTGGAAGATGGCAACGGCATCTTCCAGATCAGCCACGTCCCTGACATTCGAGAAATCGGAGCTGGAGGAAGGAACCGAGGTTGGCCAGCTACTGGCATCGCATGGGACTCTTCTCGGGGAGAATGGACACGACGAGCTGGGTCTTCTCGATGGCCTCATCCAGGTCCTTCATGGACGCCGTGCGCCGGAACCGAACAACCAGCATGTTCGCGAGGACACTTATCCCGTCTCGCCGCTTGGGGGGATCGCTCGAGAGCCCCTGTACCGCCTTCTCGCGGCTGCCAATGGCCTCATCCAAATCCTCCAAGTTGTGCAAGTTCTCGTACTTGAGGTACAGCCTTTCGCTCAATTGAATCTGAGCGTCGGGGTAGTTGGTGCTGCTGGCGTCGATGGCTTCGACCACCTGCTTGGCGATGGAGATGGATTCCGGGAGGTCGGATGGCTGGGCAGTTTGATGTACCCTCGCCTAGAGTAGGGAGCCGAGCAGACTCAATGCCTGCACTCTATCGGGGCTTGATTCGGGAAGAGCCTCCAGCGCTTGTCTTTGCGCTTGTACCGCATCTCGATAGAGAGATCCGCCATGTTGCGTTATGATGCAGTTCCTTGTTACCAGCTAGCAGCCGGGGCAGCCTGCGATATTTATTGTCTCGCAAAGTGCATTTTCATTCGTATTTTCATCACTGACCTGAGTAGCATTCATTGGCTACGCCGCACTTCCCCTCATTTCTGCCGCCTTTCGACGAGGCAGCTAAGCTAATGCACGACGAGGCTGAGACCTGCAGAAGTCCTCAGCAGAGCCAATGGCTACGCGCTGTGGCTTTCGGCAAAGCGGAGAATGAGGAGCAGCCATTGCCTGCTTTTCGGAATTCCCATTGAGGCCTCTCTGATAAGGAAAAGGCGGCGGGTTGTCCAACTCGACGGCGACATCTCAAGGGAGGGCTGAATATGCCTCGTGTTAATAATTGGCTGCCTTATCCTCCCTTCAAACTAACTCGACCTTGACTATAGCCCTATCCTCGACACCAGCAAAGTATTAGTCTTCAATCTTATCTTCGCACTGGTTCACGGCTGGAATCTGCCTCGTCTTAGCTTATATCGACTCCCTCCCAAGACTCATATTAACTCCCTATCAACACTCCAGTCCCATCTTCAACTACGTCACTCTATGACACCACTCCCGAGCAAGACAGACAGAAAACTCATCAAAAAACTCCCTCACGAGAGCTCCGCCTCCAGCGCCGTTGTTGAAGTCGGCGACAATGCGGCACGGGGAAAGCGTCCTTGACGGGCACCACCTTCAACCAGTTTTCGCAGTTCCTCATGCTGCTCCTCGGCGTCTACCCACTGATCAGTAACACGGCCAGTCTAAAATCACCAACTACTCACCGGGCACCGATATCACCGGTAAATTCATTCTCGTCGTCGGCTGGGCAGTGACGCTCGAGCACATCTGCAAGAACTCCAACTATTTCAATTTCGCCACCAGGGTCAGCGCGCTCGGCACGTGGCCATGATGTACAAAGTATGCGGAGAAGCAGGTCAGCACCTGGCTAGTCCAAATACTGTCGACCGTCGTCATCTAACTCTACCCGGCCGTCGAGTCGTGGGGGGCGGAACAAGTTCAAGTGACCGAGTCCCCGGGGACTCGCTCTTGGGGCCGGCCGTGCGGAGCGTAGCTGCTGGCGGAGAGGCTTCACTGACGAGATGTGGCTTGAGCAGATGAACTTTGACGAGGAGCAAGTCAACGAGCTGGTTCGTATGTTTCGTACCCCGCGTCGTGTTTTGCTGGTCTCCCATCTTCTAGGGGTGCTCACCCGAATAAGCATCTCCCACCTGCGGATTGTTACCCCTATCTAACACCCCAATCAACTAGAACTTCATCTCCACGATGCAGCTTCACAAGTGACGGTCTTCACGGGCTCGGCTCTTTCGCGTTCTCTCCATCTCCATCCCGTTCAACGGCTCCTTGGTCTACCCGGTCCCTTTCACAAGACCGACCCCCTATTCACGACGACCAAGATCAAGGCCGGACTTCGTCATCGGATGCCTAGACCATAGTTTCGATGACAGCGGTGTAGTTACGACAAAATATGTTTCCCAAGAGTCCCCCCTGCCGCGACCACACGCGGGGTCACTCAACGTGTGGGCGCACACGGGGGCTCGTTAGGGTGCTGTGGCGCTGACCGTCGTCTTTACATCCATCACGTTGATCGAGTACGCCTTTCTCCAAAGCAACGAAGGGCATGCGTTTTCATGCCGTGCTCTCTTCCACGATGGACTCTTCACGGACTCCCTGAGCCAGAGCCAGAGCCAGAGCCCCTCGTCCTCGTCCTCGTCCTCGTCCTCGTCCTCGCCCTCGCCCTCGCCAGCCTCACCGTTCCACCCCCGCCGTTGATCCGGAAACAACGGCTTTCGTGGGCGATCCTAGCCCCCTTTATCAACAGGCACGTGCCTTCTGACCACCTCGATGTGGTCGAGGACAGGGCTTCACATGCTCCCCCCGAGCCTCCGAGGGCGCCGGCGGCCAGGAGTAAACGGCCATCTCGGAGAACCGACACGAGCTGAAGGAGGCAGGAGAGAGCCAGGTCCGTATGTACGAGGTAATGTTCGCCCTTGATAAGACCAAAAAACCCAGTGACGTTTCCCTCCTGCTTCTCCAGAGCCTAAACCCCGTCTAGACTTCTCTAGACTCTTGTCACCTTCTCCACGGAAGGCTTCCCCGTGCGGGGATCGTGCGAAGGTGCAAGTTCCGAGGCGTGGAGAGATGCGGGAGGGGGGGAAGGCCGTCTTATCTCGTTGCTTCTTCTGTCCGTATCTAAGCTCTATGCCGAGGATATAAACTACCGGTACCATACCTTATTGCTCTCTCGTTGTTCAGCTCTCAACTAGCTCAAAACTCTTTACATTCCCCAGTGACACTCCAGTCGACCAGCTCCCAAGATAACAAAAGAAAATGAAAGCCTCTACGTAATAACCACTTCTTTCCCCTCTCCACACATGACATGGCTAAATGTAATCAAATATAATAAAACCACCAAAACCCCCCCCGCACAATCCATCTTGGACTTCACCCAAAAAAAAAAAAAAAAAAATCCCAACCTACCAATCTCAACCAGCACTTGTTTTCCCCCTGGGACCATCCCGCGCCGCCTTGACCTCTTCTCTTGTTTGGTTCCCCCCCCCCCACGTCGCGACCCCTTGTACACCTCATTGACAAGTGGTAAAAAAAATACACACGACAGCTCAAACACATAGAAACATGGACTTCGGCTCATACCCCACGCTTGCTCGTTCCTCGGTGGAACGCGAGGAGCCGTCGCTGTCCGAGCGGGTGAAGAAGCAACCTGGTGGTTATAAGAAGGATGCGGTGAGGTCAATGTTTTTTTCCCGTTCCAATCATCTCGTCTTGGATTACCAACACTCCGACTCACCTGGCTCTCAAAAGCTTGGCGGTTGAAGTAGGGTTGAAGAAAATCCATGGTTGCAAGTTCCTTCATTGCTCGCTGTCTTTCATGCCCGCTGTCCTGATGAATGGAAGAAGCGAAGCATTTCATGTCGATCACCAACACACAACAAACACCATGCCTGCCAACGCCCGTCGAGGAACAAGGAACCAGTCAGACAACATGCCCGCCGAAAACCGAGACCAGGTTCCCTTATCCATCCAACAGGCATTTCTCACTTTTTATCCCTCCTCTCTTTTGATCCCCTCTTATCCCCTCTTATCCTTTTCCCCCTCCCCCTCCTGCCACGTCCTCAACCCAGACTCACGCCATCCGCCTGCAAGAAGAGGGGGCGTATGTGTGCAAGCTGATAAGCGATAACCGCGGTCATGGAGATAGGAAATGCTTCCAACAAGACCCTGATACGTATCGCGATAAGAAACCGTCCAGACCGCCGCCGCCCGTTGAACCAACCCCATCGTGCCCAACAAGGCGGATGGTGGGAGAAAGCTCATCCATTATATGGTCGGCTTAAACAGGACCTTGCTAGCTTTTCACATAAAAGGTCCGACCCGAAGACTACGGTGATGCCTTGTATTTTTTCTTTCTTTTTTTCTCTTGACTTTCTTTCCTTGGCCCAAGATCGACCCGTCCATGATTTCATTCCCAGACCGAAAACCATCCCCGAATACATGACGCCTCTTGAAATGACCAAACAGATTCCTCGACCCCCTTGTCCATGGAAAAACATGGGAATAAACAGCATCAACTCCGCCTCCCGCCCAATTGCACGTCGCCGACCGATCCCGCCAAACCGCCATTCCGTCCCGTGTGAGAGACTTCCCAGCAAACTCGGCTGCATCTCTTTTTTGACTCTTCTCTCAACTTGCTTTTCCTTTGCTTTCTAATTGCTTGTTGTCCAATAATCTGGGCCATGGGAAGAAAAAAAAAGTCTCCTGAGTGGAAGACTTGGCTCATTATGCCAACCACTCTTCTTCGTCGCGTCTGCGACCTCCGCCCATGACTAACACGTCGTTATCGTCGTCGCTGTCGTCGTCGTCGTTATCGTGGAGTCTGAGTTGCTCGACAGACGTTGCCGCCGCGTGCACATCCTCGTCGTTATTATCTTCGTCCTCTAGCATCCAAGTCAAGCCGTTGGCCTCTTCTTCCAAGGGGAACATTTCTCTAGCATATTCCTCGAGTCCTCGGGGGCCTTCCCACAGCTCTAGGGCTTCGCTCGGGCAGCTGATCTCCAGTCTGGGGTCGCCAAAGTATGGAGGTTGCCTTCGGGGGTTCTTCTCGTCGGGGCTGAAGAGCTTCTCCAACCCGACGAGCTGTTCTCGATAGCCGGCGGGGATCCTGACCTTGATATCGATAGGACCTCTGACGTACTGGACAGGACGACCGACCCCCCGAGAGAAGAGCTTGCACACCTCTCTTGGAGTCAAGTACTCGTATGCAAGCGCAATACGCTCTCCTTTCCACTTGGACGGGCCGTCCTTGAAGATTTGCAGAATGGCCGGCCCCACGTCGTGCTCGGCATCCAGCCAGGGCAGTTTCGCATCCTCGTGGAAGGGCGCCTGCCACTTGAAAGAACCGTTCTTCTGGAGCTCCATGCAGAAGAGGGGGTAGCGGAGGGAGGTAAAGTTGTTGTTGTAGATGCCCGTGTACACAAAGGTGGCAGGAAGTCCCAGCTGCCTGACGTACTGCTCCACCTCGTGCTTGGCGGCCCAGAGGGGCAATGATGGCCAGTTGCGGTGGTAGGCGGCGTGGTCGGGCATGGAAGAGTAGATGTAGTGCTGCACGCCGGCGCGCTTGGCGGCATCTGCCAGGGCCTTGCCGATCTGGAGCTCGTCGCCGTAAAAGGTGGTGTTGATAAAGGCCAGCTGAGCGCCGCGGAACAGGTTCGAGATCAACTCATAGTTGACGCCCACGCCCTGCAAGGGACCATGCTTGGTCACGTCCTTGTTCGCCTCGGACGGGGCATGTCTGGTATAGAGCTCGCCGACGAAGATGGTGACATTGGGGTTGCTCGACACCTCGGTGGCCACAACCCCCTCGAGATTCCTCAGCTGGGCTCGCACATGATAGCCGACGGCTGTGGCGACGCGGATGAGGGATGCCGCCTGCCTTCCGCTGGCATTGATGACGGCGATTGTCTTGTCGAGGTTGGACATGAGCCTCTTTGGCGGACGAAACGTCAGGGAATTGTTTCGCGAGTTTGCGAGGGGGGAGGTTTCGGAGTATGATGATCGGGAGTGCTTGTGTTGTTTGATGAGGACGGTTGTGGTCTGGTCGCCGGGGATTCGAATAGGGATGCTGGCGGTCATGGACCCGTTTAGTTGAGCGGGCATAATAGCGCGTCTTCGCGAGGGGATCGCAGAAGTGTCAAACCGTCCCTTTTATTTGTCGGATGAGGCGTGAATCGGATGGCCAGTGGGGAGGAGACGACCACCAAACTTCATGGGACAACCGACAACCAGAAGTCTGCAGTACGTAAAACGAACGTATGGCGGTGGATCTGGGAGCGCCGATGGCGAGAGAACCGGCCAATGTAGGTGCGGAAACGCAATCGGCAGCGCAGGGTGCGGCAGTAGTCGCAGGAGCGTAAGTTAGCTGGTTCCCGGGGGTCGCTGGAGGAGGAGGATGAGGATGAGGCGGGGGTGGGAGTTGGTTATGTGGGAAGGCTATTGTCTCTGTAACAAGAGGGGGAACGAGAGATGAAATAGAAATAGAAGAAAAAACAAGAGTGTGCGAGAAGAGAAAAGAAGTCCGGACGAAAGAGGTCACGATGCTTCTTTCCGTCGCAACTTTCCGGCTGGCTTGTGCTCAGGTGCGCACTTCTTTCCAAATCGCGGGGCCAGACTTTCTCTCGACTTCTCAGAGCAGGAGGGGAAAAGAAAGAGTGGTCCAAGGGTCAAAAGAGAGCCAAAGCAGCAAAGGACCAAAGGAGCGAAGACCCAAGATGCAGGGTAAAAAAGAGAAGACCCTTGTCAAGGTCGGCGTCGAAAGTGGACTGTGAGTCTGTGGATTTCGCAGGGTGGGTTCGCCGTGTGATGTGGGAGAAGGTGGACTTTGGCCTTGGGGGAGGGGCGTCTCTTTTTTTTTTCTCTCTTTTGGCGAACGC
This sequence comes from Thelonectria discophora, assembly GCA_911649645.1. Taxonomy (NCBI): domain Eukaryota; kingdom Fungi; phylum Ascomycota; class Sordariomycetes; order Hypocreales; family Nectriaceae; genus Thelonectria; species Thelonectria discophora. The sequence goes on along the minus strand of CAJVRK010000022.1, from coordinate 875,707 downwards.
GTTGGTCTTTGGAAGAAGTTCTAGCGAGAAAAGAAGAAAGCGGAGCCTTGTAGGGTGAGATGGGAGGGGGAGGAGAGAGGAGAGGGGAAGGCAGGAGGAGAGGAGATCTGAGGAGAGGAGGGGTGAAGAGGAGGTGAAGAGGAGACGATGTCGAGTCCAAAACGAGGCAGCGTCTTCGAGTTTGACGACTTGTCGGTTGGGTACCCGTAGCGATGGCTCGGTCGCTTGAGAGCGTGATATAGCGGCAATGTGAGGGCACTGCTAAAAGATGCAAAAAGATAGAGCCAAGGAAAGCCAAGAGAAACAAGGATGATGGATCCGTTGCGCCGGGGAAACAAGGTTGATCTCTTGCTCCTTTTCCCTTCTCTGTGTTATCGATCAGTGAGTGATGGCGCTGTTTGTCGGTTGTTGCGATGCGCGGGTTGGGTTGGGTTATGGGTTGTTGAATGAATTGTCCCGTCAGTCGTTGTCGGTGTGTGGTGTGTACGTATCGGAGAGGCGTCGGAATAGCAGCATGCAGGAGTCGCACTATCAAGTGGCAGGTGTGAGGTGGCAGCCTGTCGCACGGGTTTCTGCAGAATTGAAAAGGGTAATGTAGCCACGAGCTAAGGTGGAATCGAGGAACAAACGGCAAGGTTCCAGATCTGGGGCCGAAGGAAGGACGATGAGGCGGCGACGGCGCTGGAGAGATGGTGTCTGGACGGCGCGGGAGGGAAAAGTGTGCTAGACCGATCCTGAACAAGTCGGAGAGAGACCGGGCCGGTGAGGGAGAGAGAAGACGGAGAACCTTGATGGGGATGATGAACCGTTCAAGCGATCAGTGTGAAGTTGGCTTTTTGTCGGTGCAGGTGGTGCTGGTCCTGGTGGTGCTGGCGATGTCCTGGTGGTGTCTGTGAAACCCGCCCTTGTCCGCCCTTGTCGTATCGGCTTGTGCCTCCTTCGTGCTTCTCTCGTGCCGCTCGTGCTGCGATGCCCCGTCTTGATACCGGCTTGGGGGCCGAGTCTCTCGCTCCCAATCCAGCAACGCCAACTCTTTGGGAATGGCGGGTGACGTGATTCGAGAAGGCGACGAATCGCAGTCCACCACCCACCGTTATCAATCACGCCTGGAAAAATTCGTCCCTTTTTCCCACCGTTCTCACTCTTCTTGCCGTTCCGGTCCGTAGTCGGCCTAGTCTTGCTGGCGGGAGCCAATTCGACTCTCCTCCTGACTCGTTTCCTCTTTGCCCGCAGCACGGCACTTGAGATGCCACAAACGGGGGGATGGGAGATGCGATGGGGATGGGGATGGGGATAATGCAGATGCAGGGGAATCAAGCACAAGAACCATCAGATTTCCATTGTCAGGAGTCGGTCGGTAATCGGAGGGGGCAGGCAAAAAGAGGGGGAGAATAAAGGTAGAAGCTGGGGGATCTGAGGCCGCAAAACCCGGGGTCACGAACGGATATGTAGAGCAAACATTCGAGAAGAATCCGAAGAGAGGGGAACGGAGAAGAGATAACGGGAAATTTCGAAAGAGTCAGGTCCACGGCATTTGGGGCGAGACGTTGCCAGATACAGCAAACGGATCAGCTCCCGAGATATACATACCTAATCAGCGTAAGCCTAAGATTGCCAGTGAGCAACCTCATGCGAGGATACGAGTAAGTGACGGTGAGGCCCTATCAGCCTCATATTCCCTCCTCTCTCCTTTCTTCTCGCTTCACTCGAGACCGGTAGGCGAAAGGCGAAATGATAATGCTCTGGCAACACTCGGTGTCCCGATGGTGCATTCTGGCCAGGTGACCACGGTTGAGACGCCTTGGCCGTGACCGACTGATAACGATCCGGCATGGCCCATGGAACCCCAGAGGAAACCCGAGCTAAAATGGGAAGGGAAAAAAATAACATTGGGTCCTTGATAATAGCCCGTGGGCGCTTCGAAACGTCCCAAGTCAATGCCACCGATTCGGGAGACGGAAACAATCAAAACTGCTGGAAACCTAGCAGACGGGTTTTGTCATGCTATTATTACGCTTTGCGGCATCGCGCCTTCCTCTTGAACCTTCTGTCCGCCCTTTTAGCTCCCCTTCTCCCGTCCTCCTGCTTCTGCCTCAGGTCGCCTCCTAACCCCGGCCTTTCCTTCCCGGACTCGTGGGACAGGTCTTCTTTGTCCGTTGCTGGTCTTATCCGTACCTGCCTCTTCAATACCCCCACCCCTCCCGTCCACCGTCCTATTTTCCCCTCTGCGTGTCTTAGCTGCAAGAAGCTTGGACTTCTTTGGCGGTTTTAGGGCGCCTTCCAGTGACACGCCCTCCCACGCCCCCCCGGGCCCTCGGCTCCTTATCAGTACATCCAGTTTCGTACCTTTTTGGCTCCAACCTGAAGTCGCGCCTGCCACGGCCAAGCAAAAAAAAGGCCGGGTCTGGAGGGCACACACAGAAGAAAATTGAGAGAGCAGAGGAAATCGAAAGAGAAAAAAAAAAAGGGCTGATGGTGTCTTTTCTACCCCAGTTGACGCCTCCAGTCCGTCCCCGCTTCTCCCCCAATGATCCAATGCTGCAGACGCTCCGCTCGTCTCGTCCACTGCAGTCGCATGGGCATGTCATTGATCGATCAGGCAAGACAGCCTGTCAGTTGTCTGCGAGACTTTGGCATGTTACCTAACCCTCCTCTTTCATCCTTCTCTCTCTTTTCGTCCCTACCTCTCCCGTCCTTCCTGGGCGACGGTGTGGTATTCCCCTGAGATGTCTCATTGATAAGTGGTTCATCTTGCAAAGGAGACTTACGTGATTACGTGAATGTAGTACCAAACCAAAAGAGCTCCGTGGCCAGCTCGGACGGCAGCACAGACCGACATAACCGGCTGGCCTCAAATCGACAGATTTGGATCGTGGGAACATGGCTTGTGATGAGCAAAGGCACAAGGCCCTGGGCGAGCTCGGGCCAATCGGGACAATTCACTGTCGCTCGTGGCATGGGTGGCCGTGGTTTTCTTCGTGTCGGAAGGGTGTGGCCGCTCGCCGTTGATTGCTGGACGTTTTGCTGACAAGCACACCGTTTGGGGCCGCTGAGTGTCGGTCAGCCAAGGGGCGACCGAGAGTGGGATCTGCTGGGGAAGGCCATGCCGGCGACGCGGCGGGCTGACGGTGAGCACCCTGAGCACGGCGTCTCGCTCTGGACGTTGAGAGGTGAGGACCGGGGGGTGAGCAAAGGAGCTTGCTAGTGTGAGCAGACCAAGATCGATTGGAGCCCTGGATCAAGGAACGTGCTGGCCAGGCCACCGCAGAGCGAAGAAAGGACGAAAGAGTCCGGGGACGACCAATCGGGGATGCGTGTAAGTCGAGTGGTTGTCGCTCAGTCAGCGGTCCCCATCTTTGGCGCATGTCTTGCTTCCCTTGTGCTGTGTGTCTCAGAGATAAACCGTGGTCATTGGACAATTCAGGTGCTAGATAGTGCACAAGTCGCCGATAGCCACCTCATCCATTGAAACGCTCCAGCGCTTTGACTTTACTCGCCAGAGATAAGACGAGATAGGGGTAGTTGCATCCGCCTTGATATCGTCATAGGTGCCTCGGGAGAGAGAGATATATACATATATATGTTTATCATCTTGTCTCAGATATTGTCAACTGGTACAACCGTGCAATCGAAGTACTGGCTTTTCGGTAAGATAACGCGCCTTCGCCTTGGCCGTTGCTGGCCGTTGTTGACACGTCTTTCGCAGACAGCCGCCCAGCATCGGGACCGTACCCGACCTCACCTAAGCCGGGCCCATGCATTGAAGTATCATGCATTTCTTTTCTGGCAAGTGCCAGGAGATGAGAAGTGCTCATATGATCCTTGCGATGGCATCGTGAAGAGAGCATGGGCCACGCCCGAAAAGCCCAGGCCCCCGAATTTGCGGCTTTGCAGCATCGGTCATTCCCGAAGCCTTGATTGGCCAGTAGCCGCCACGAAGCTTTCCATTACATAGTAGTTACCTGATTGCTCTTACTTTCCGTTTCGACCAGTTGCCGTTCTGACCTATTCGGGCCCCGGTCTCGAGACTCATCACGAGACCACTCACGGGTTTTTTTTCTCGATCCAATCTAACTCGGGAGCTCGTCATCTTGCTATACCAACGCCCCCTTTTCGGCCGCGGAAATCTCAGGGCTCTTTGCCTCTCACCAGGCTCACTGGACAAAAGAAGACCTAGATCCTGGTCCCCGCGATTGCCACCGATTGCGCCATGGCCTTGTCTCTTCGGGCGCATGGAGGGTTCCTTACAGTTCATCGGCAAAGCGAGAGGTCGGGGTCAGAGGCGAATGGTCCGAATAGAAGCATGCAAGGCAAGAAGACGGCACGGCAGAGTACGAAGTAAGGTACAGTATAATTTGTGGCCTGTCCGAGTTGCCGACGGTCCGAAGCCAAGTCTAGGTATGCAGATGGAAGGGGGCGATATAGTCGCGGAAAGAAGGAAGGCAGTTGTCTTGGAAGGCGCGACCATTCACACTCCCTCCGCCTCAACAAGCAACATTCCATTCCACCTGTTTCAATTTGCAATGAACACAGACACTTCAATACAGCATCCGGACTTACATGCACGCTGGCGATGGCCTCATCTATTTCGCGGTTTGCGCCATCATCTCTCCAGCAGCAGCCAACTGACCACACAGTCGACAGTTTCCAGGACTATTGCGACTAGCATCTCCTTGAGCCGACACGACCCTCTTCTCAGTCGAGCATGACGATCCAACGAAAACACCATCACGATCAGGATTCCCCAGCCCAGCGAAGCAAGCCGCCCCGGTCACTTCCACAAGGCGATGCTTGGTGGGCACACGCCGTGGACAGTCCACAGTCCACAGCCCACCCAGGGCCACCACAGTCCACGACCACTACCCACGATGGCACAGTGCAGACGAGACAAATGCCGAGTAGCGTGGGAATTAGGTAAAAGTTTGGAGACCGCTCCGCGCTGCTCTCCAGTCAGAAAATTTTGCTGCGATTCAATTTCTCATCGAGTTACCCAAACACCCGACCTTGGACAATGCCCATTTGCTCCCCGCCCTCGACTTGATAGCGGCGTCGACGAGATGGATACGGAGCTTGATGAATTCCAGGTCACCCGACATGAAAAAAATGTGCTGTTTGATCCAACGCCGTCTTCTGCGCCGGCGGTTCTTTTCGCTCCGAATCTCTGGGTAATTAGACGGGGCTATTGTGTTTGCTTTGCATCCCTAGCAGCAGGTACTGTGCGTTGGTGATTTGGCTAACTCCTGTCAAGGCGCATCCCCCGCGAATTGGCGCACATCAGGTCTAATTCGAGCTCAGCCTTGGACGCGAATGCGACGAGAAGCAAACGACACCACCAAACGTCCGTCTCCCTTGGTGCACGCCCCTCTCGACCTCGAGACGAGGACGCAACATCGGCATCATCGATTCAGGACTCATAACCCATCGTCATCATGACCAAACCTTTTTCATGCCACGATGAACATTTCCGAGCTCCGGGAACCACTCGGCTGCCAGGTACGAATGCATCGAATACAGCGGCACGCACCCGCAAGTTTGCAGCCCTTGCCCTTGCGCTTCAAGCCTCGTTTCTTTTCATTACCTAGCATGTCGTTGTGAAGCAGCCACCGCCAAGACGCATGGCGAGTCAAATCCGCGACCACGGCATCGTGACTCTCAGACGCAGCGGTGGAGAGCAACGCTCTTCGGTCGTCCATGTCTCCATGATGGCGACGGTTGCAGCGCGGTCCACACCAGCTGGTCCTGGCTAGGTTGGAGAGCTGCCAAGCGATTAGGACCATAGAGTCGGCCACGAGCTTCCAGTTCGACCGAGAAACAGCTTCGCCGACGATGCTCCAAAGGGACGACCCGCCGATTATGGCAAATTCATCCAGCAAAGAAAAGGTGCTGGCCACTAAGATTGGTCACCTGTCAGTGTTGCGGGTTGTAGCTCCCGTCGGTGAACGTGGACCGTCTTGGTCGGAGGGAGCAGCCGATAGTCGAGCCCTCGTCATTTCCGCCTTACATGTCGCCTATGTGCGGCCAGTCCGACTGGAGCAGAGACAGCCGAGTGAAAGCGCTCTGGATTACGTCGACTGATGTTCTCATGCATCAGACATGCCGACCCCAGCCATTACGTACGGGCAGATTGAGTCCTACAGGCAACAGGCTACAAGCTGCAGGCTACATACGGCAGATACTAAATGAATGCACTATGCGGTGCGCATATATGTACTTGGTACGGATATGTCTCAAACCGATGCAGGCAACTAATGAATATGAACCGAATGCAGTCATTGGAGTGCAGTCTGACAGTGCTTCTGTCTCGGGCGAAGTGGGTGGGTGGACCGATGGGTGCGAGAATTGAACATCTCCGCGGAGCCACCCAACTCCCTTGATTGTGGCGCCTGGCGTCGGCCGGCTTCGCGGCTCTGCCCATGAGATTGGACCGTCGTCCTACGTCATGACCCTTGCCGTGCCACTGAAGATTGTTGCCAGAGCTCTGGAGAGGCCTGGCAGGGCCGCTATCGAGTCGCACATCAGGGTCCTTCTATCTCCAGGCGTGGTCGTGAAGAGCTGGTGACTATTCGTATCTCTCTGCTGACATATCGGTGAGGCCTTCCAGTTGATGTCTATGGGTTCCAAGGTTCTTGACACAGAGTGTTTTTAACAGAGTGCTCATTAGGCAGGCTCGCAGAAGCTCCTCGCACGAGGTGCGCCCACCTGTCCAACCACACCATCACACGATGCCACAATCCAACGCTGCTGCGGGAGAGGGGAGGTTGATGGAAGAACACCAACCAACCTCTCGACACCGACACGAACCGCAACGGATGATACTTCTTCGGCTTTCAGCCGGGTGGTGAGATGAGTGTTTGCTACGTGCGGGGTCAATTTCCCCCAGATTTGATTCCCCAGATGAGAAAACGCCTCCTTTTTGGATGTCCTTTAGGATTGGAGTCCGTCCCCATCCCCTAATCGGCCTTCAGGACACGCCCAAAACACCCTCCTCCCTTCTTGCGATAAGCTCGTCGGTGTACGGTGCCTCCCTCTCTTGCAGCGCGACACCCCTTCGTTTGTTTGTTCCTCATCCGTGCAGGGCCCCAGGTGATTTTAGTCTCCATTCTTGGGAGACAAGAAAAGGGCCTGGAATGTCACCACCATACTTTTTTATGAGTTCATTTGAGGGGTGGCGCGGTTCAGCCTAATGGATATCACGACCAGCTACGAAGTATACACCCTGACTCCCCGACCCCCCGGACTTTCGGTCGTTGAGCCAATCCGGACAGAGACATATCCAGCTCGTAAGTCATTGACAAAGCTCATTTATGTTTATCTCCCGTCATCACCCATGCTTATCGCCCTAGCTCGTTGTTCCCCGGACTTTGGGGTCCTTGGCCCATGCCTCCCCAGATGACACCGCCGCCGACGCCGTTTCCAAGTTCCAGCTGTTCCAGTGGCGGAGGGCACTCCATCCATGTTTGGCCCGTGTCCTCGTTGCGTCCGGCGTCGTGACTATGAGCTAGAGAGATGTCGAGGTAACGCTTAAAGGTCCCGTCAGTTTGCACATCTCCGGGGATTTGGTTCAGCTGCGCGAATCATTCAAACTTACCCAATCCATCTTGTCAGCCGTCTCCTGCATCCACGCCGCGTCGAAATCGAGGTCCGCGGGTAGCCCACCCGCCGCCGCCGTGGCTTTCATTCCGGGGAAGTTCATGCCGGCAGTCGTCGTCACTTCGGCCGACTGGTCGAGAGATAAGGGCGTCAGGTCGGGTCCGGACCCGGACGTCGAGGCTGTCATCATCTTAGCATTCCTTGCACTCGTTTGTCCTGGAACTTTCGTACTTGGCCCCATGGTCGATAAGAAATCGGTGGCGTCGTTGCCAAACGTCCCCATGGGGCTGGGATCCATTGACGGGACTCCCAAGGATGAAGATGAGTTGCCGATGCTGGTCATACGCGGCTGCGATGGTGCGTCCCCCGGCATCTTGGTCGGTCCCTCGACGGGGCAGCCCAGCCGGGCGAGCATGGTGGCTAGCGTGTCGGCCGTCTTCTTGACCTCGGCGGCGCTGGCGGCCACCTCTGCCCAGATGAAGTGCGAGCGCTTGAGCAGGTCGGTCAGCTCGGCCTTTGTCGGCAAGTGCGCCGTCTGGGACATCCAGTCGAACTGGCCGCCCGTCTCCGAGTAGTGCTCGTTTTGGATGACGAGGTAGACCACCATGGCGGCGAGCAGGTAGTCGTGCACGGCGAGCGACGACACGAACCACCCGTTCTGGCTGAGCGAGTGGCCCGGCTTGCACGCTTGCCAGATGGTGTGCTGGTACGTCAGCAGCGTTACGGCGCCCTGGAGGCACTGCGTCCGCGAGTAGTCGTGCTCCGGCCGGGGGACCGCCTCGGCGAGGTATCGCCGGTGCAGCACGCAGCGGCTCTTGTTGTAGATGGCGGCCAGGCCGAAGCGCTGGATGAGCAGCATGGGCGGGTCGGCGACGCACTCCTCGAGGGGCCGGACGCGCATAAAGGTCGGGACTTGTTGCCAGACGTCTTGCAGGAGGGCGTCCAGCCTGGTGACTTCGGCGTAGCTCGGCGGGGTGAGGGCGTGGGCCTGCCTCGCGATCTGGCCGAAGACGCGCAGGATCTTGGTCTTGTGGATGGGGTAGGTCATGGCCGTGTAGTCGCTGGGCGGGCGGCCGGGTGGCAGATCCGTCGTGTCCTCGTCAAAGTCCTCGTCCTGTAGGTTGCGCGGCACCGTCGTGTCCGTCTCGATGCCCTGGAGCAGGCTGGGGAGGCCCATGTGAAAGGAGACGAGCAGCTCGACCTGGAGGGCCATGTTCCACATCCTCCGGCGCATCTCGCCCTCGAAGGGGGAGATATTGGCCAGCTTGCTGGGGTCGCGGTGCAGGCCCATCTTGAGCATAAGGCGCACGCACACGCCCGACAGGATGTAGCAGTTCATCTGCCCTGCGCGGTTGAGGATGAAGTCGGACTCGACGAAAAGGAGGAAGGCCGGCAGGGTGGCGATGGTGGGCTGGGCGTACTTGCCCCAGACGAGGGCCCAGCCGGCGCACGTCTTGTAGAGCTTGGCGCGGTCCTGCGCGGGGACGGGGGAGTCGCCCTCGACCTCGCTCGGGTTGATGAAGTGGTTGAAGAAGACGCCCAGGCTGAGCATCATGAAGAGCTGGGCTATCCAGTGGAGGGAGGCGTCGTCGGGGTTTTGCCAAAACTTGGCGTACTGTGGTTTGTTAGTGTTGTCTGGTTGGTTGTTTGGTCGGTTGTCTGATTGGTTGAGTGGTACTCACGGCTCGAGTAAAGGTCGGTCGATGAAGGATGTCTGTCGCGTGTGAGTTTTCAGCTGTCGGTGGAGAGAGAGAGGCACACGTTGAGAGGGACTCATGGAGGAAAAGTATCTCGTGAGGATTCGATCCGCCACTTGGCGTTCGGGTAGGCATGCCAGCAGCTCCTGGCGGTTCCTTGGACCTACTCGCGAGAAGAGGAGCAGGTCGGCCGAGTCGGACATCTCGCCGTCGTTGAGATCATCCGGCTGGTCAAAATAGCTCTTGAGGTCTTCAATCTGGTAGTGTTAGCCAACTTTGGTCACGACATGACGGTCCTTGACTTACATCCTCGAGCATGGCCATGCAATGCGTAGCTCCCACATATGTCGTCGCATTCTCTCCCCTCACCACATGCCCCTTAACTACCGGCCCAGCAACATCACCCCCCTTTCCATTCCCCTTGCCATCATTGGCCCCTCCCACCGCCACCGCCGCCTCGACGTCAATCATGCCGCGCACGATGCCCTCGAGCCGCCTCAGCCGGGCCGACATGCCCTTTGCGGGCCGCTTCTTCTCGGGCCGCGGGGCGTAGGCACACAGCTCGACGCGGGCCTTTTTGACGCACTGGGTGCACGGCTGGCCGCGGTCGCACTTGAGCTTGGAGGCGCGGCAGGGTGCGCACGAGAGGACCACGCGCGCTCGCTTGAGGCGGTCGGGTCCCGAGGCGGACGAGGAGATGTCGGGCGGGGAGTCTTGGTCCATTGCGTTGGGGGGCCACTTGGCTTACAGTGGAGGGCTTGCGATGGGATTGAATGGTGGTTGTCGCCGGGTCTTATTGACGTGGCGTGGATTGTCTCGTTGGGTTGATGCCGGTTGCGATGGAGTGTAAGTGAGATTTTGCAGGCGCCGAGATGCGTGCGTGGCGGGGTGAGTGCAGGATCGTAAGCGCAAGTTCGCGCCTGTTTAACCCCGAAGTCCAGCATCAAAGCTAATAATCACCACCACCAAATTGTACGGCATAATCACCACACAGCTATACAGAAGGGAAGCAAGGTAGAGAAAAATCACAATCAAGTCTTTTAGCCCCCAATTCATCCAGAAACCAAATTCCAAAAAACGCCCATTTACTGCGGTGCTCCCGGCAACCTCTCTATCACGTACTTGGCCCTCGCCACGCTCATAATCGGCACACCCGGAATCTTGCGTAACCGCTGCTCCAGCGCCCTATCGTTGGTGCCCACAATGTATATCCTGTTCTTCTGCACCCGGTCGACGAGGCAGTCGTCGGCGTAGACGCCCTTGTGGTCACACTCGAGGCGTTCCCAGCGCTCGTCGCGCGCGACCCGGAGAGCGAGGCGGTACTTGGGGCCCAGCTTCTCCAACTCAGCCATGCTGTGATATTGTCAGAGGGGGTTGATCGAACAAAGACATGGAACCGGATCGAGGTCGACTTACACGCAGGACGTGATGATGGGATTGCACTTGGCGTACAGGCAGTCCATCATGGAGTCGATGAGCGACAGCTTGCGCTGCACCGTGTGCGAGAGGAAATTCGTGTCGACGAGGACGTTGTAGGGCGGAACGAGGGCCGTGTTGTGCTGGAAGAACATGTTGCTTGGCATCTGCGGCGCCTCGCGGACGAGCTCCCCATTGACCGTCTTCTTGGCCGCCGCCTCCTTGGCCGCCAGCGCCTCCTTGACCTTGTTCTCCTTCAACCGGGCATCGCGACGGCCGATGACTCGCTTGACCTGCTCGAAGCCGTGGTCAGTCTCCAAACGTTTTTGCTTGAAATTTCGCCTTGCGACGCTTATCGATAAGAGATTTTGCCCACCTGTCCGAATTTTCTCGTCTTCTTCGCGACACCCATGGTTCAGGTTTGGGGCGGTCGCGGGATGGCACAGTGTCTTGGAGCTAAGTCTCAGTTCTGGTCACTCGTCGGAGCTCGGATTGGCGTGGCCTGGGTATCTCGGTGCCGTGGTTTTCGCTGCAAAGATAGGTGCATCAAAGAGTTGTCGCAAGCGGGCCAGATTTTGCCATGGCGACGAGAAGGCGGTGGCCAGGTGGGGGATGAAATTTGAGCACGGACCACGTTCAGACAGCTGCGACGAAGCCTGTCCAGACGCGTCTTGAAAGTCGCGTTAAGTGATGAACCAGGCATCGTCCCCTCAGCTCGACTCCTTCCAATCCATCCACATATACCCAAAATGCCAGCACAAAAGCCAGAACAGCGCGGCGAGTCGTCCAATTCTGCCTCCAAGGCGGTTGCCAATTCATCCGCCACATATGAACTCCCCTGGTACGAGAGCTAGACATGTTGACCGTCTTGATCTAACGAATTGCAGGGTGGAAAAATATCGACCGGTTTTCCTCGACGATGTCGTCGGCAACACAGAGACGATTGAGCGGCTGAAGATTATCGCCAAGGAGGGGAACATGCCCCATGTGATCATCTCAGGGATGCCCGGAATCGGAAAGACGACCAGCGTGTTGTGTCTGGCTCGGCAGTTGCTAGGGGATTCGTACAAGGAGGCCGTGTTGGAGCTCAATGCGAGTGACGAACGAGGTTTGTGCCGACGCATGATACCTCGAACCCAAGTTAACTCGCCTAGGCATCGACGTGGTTCGAAACCGAATCAAGGGATTCGCGCAGAAAAAGGTCACACTGCCCGCCGGCCGCCACAAGCTCATCATCCTCGACGAAGCCGACAGCATGACGTCGGGCGCACAGCAAGCCCTCCGACGAACGATGGAAATATACTCCAACACGACCCGATTCGCCTTTGCGTGCAACCAGTCGAATAAGATCATCGAGCCCTTACAGTCAAGATGCGCCATCCTGCGATACGCAAAGCTGACTGACGCTCAAGTGGTGAAGCGTCTGATGCAAATCATCGAGGCGGAAAAGGTCGAGTTTAGCGACGACGGCTTGGCGGCGCTGGTGTTTAGCGCCGAGGGAGACATGCGACAGGCCATCAACAACCTCCAGTCCACCTGGGCGGGCTTCGGCTTCGTGTCGGGCGACAACGTTTTCAAGGTGGTGGACTCGCCGCACCCAATCAAGGTGCAGGCCATGCTAAAGGCCTGCTACGAGGGCAACGTGGACTCGGCGCTGGACACGCTGCGGGAGCTGTGGGACCTGGGGTACTCGAGTCACGACATCATCAGCACCATGTTCAAGGTGACCAAGACGATCCCGACGCTCAGCGAGCACTCCAAGCTGGAGTTTATCAAGGAGATTGGCTTCACGCACATGAAGGTGCTCGAGGGGGTGCAAACGCTGCTGCAGCTGAGCGGCTGCGTCGTTCGGCTGTGCAAGATTAACATGGACCCCAAGCTGTTCAGAGTGGCCTCCAAGTGATTTGCTGTTTGGCGTTGGAGTTGATGGATCTGTCCCAGATGAACATAGTTGATTTATACATGGTCGGCCCTTTGATGTACATACCCAATACCCGAACGCTCCTAATTGCCTCCCTTTTGGTTCTCCTTGATAATCTCGGCCTCGTACTGCTCCCACTTTGCCTTTTCTCTCATCCACCTCCTCCGCATCCTCATGTCGTTTTCGTACTGCCTCAGCCTCCAATCGGCCTCAATCATGCTGCCCAAGACCATGCCCGACATTTGCAAGTATCTAAGTTGTGTGAGCAAGCCTAGGGTGAGCTATCCGATGAGGTCATACACTTTGAACTGCACCGTCGTGCCCCGGTACAAGGGCGAATAAAAGTATCCCGCCGCTCCGAGCACGGCAGCGCCGGCTCCCCATTTCGCCGCGCCGATGAGGGCTCCCTTTGTGGCTTCCCAGGCTGCGTCAGTCGCCTCTTCGCTCTTCATGGCGTCCGAGGTGCGCATGGTGATGGTGGAGGCGGGGGTGCGAGAGATGGGTTTAATGGCTCGAAAGAATGAATCGATCTGATATCAATGGAAATTGTAAGAGGAAAAGATGTTCAAAAAGCATTCAGGCCGTGTCGAATTACAACTTCCTCATACGACCGGCAAAGTTTCCACTGCTTAGCTCCCTGCATCACTTCAAACGCCGACCACTCCCGCTCACCTCGGGGTTTGAACCAGCCTCACCTTGACCACAGCATCAGCCACATGAGCTTCAGCCTCTCCGAGCTCGGCCAATAGATTTACCCGGAGCCCCGCCCGCGCCCCGCTTCGCAATTGCTTGCCCTACTGGAATTTTTCCCTTAAAAAGCAGCTGCTCTTGGCTGGGTGATTCCTTCTAATCTTTTCTGCGCGCATCCTTCTTCTGCTTTCCAAAACAGAAGATGACACGCAAGCATCAACGATGAGGACCATTGTTGCCTGGTGCCACCACGCCCAGTGACTTTCAGTTTCGGACCGTGCTTTTTCCCTCCTTCATAAACCACATCGCTGGCTTGCTTTATCCTGCTGGAAGCTTATTTTGCACCGGCATTGATTGCTCTTCTGACTCTTCTTACTATCTCCCCATCACGCGCGTTTGAGCAAAGTTGCCCAACATGGCCGACACCAGCTTCCTGGACGCCTATTGGCAGCTCCCTGCCATTGCAAGGTAAGATCTCTCTCTCTTCATTCACAATGAATATGCTAACGACCACAGGACCCTGACTACTGCCGCCGTTGCTCTGTCCCTCCCCATTCACGTCGGCCTCGTCTCGGCCGGACACTTCATCCACCACCCATACTACCTCTGGCAAATCCCTCCCCAGATATGGCGCCCCGTAACATCCTTCTTCGTCACCGGCAGCGGCCTCGGCCTGCTCTTTGACTCGTACTTTCTGTACCACTACCTGGCCCAGCTAGAGATTGGCAACCCGCGCTTCCCGCGCAAGGCCGACCTTGTCTGGTATCTGATTTTCGTGTGCAGCACAATCCTGGTAAGCTACATGTGCCCGTCCGATCCGTGCATTATTCCTCCTGCCCTGTTTCTCTATTACCTACACAACCCCTCATATATCTGCCCGGATAGTGTATTGTCTCTACTACTATCACGGTTCCTGGAAATGAGGAAGATTACCCCTGCACTTCGGACCTCCCAATCATTCGCAAAATCCGGGTTGGTCTGCGGTGTGGGCATGGTGGGATGTCTTATGGATGGCTCGTGCGACTTCCATTCGCTCGAGTGGTTTTTTTGCTCCCTACATTTCTATCCATCGTTGTTTCGTTCAATGTGACCCTAACGTTAACAACGTTCTTCATAGACAATTAACTACTTTGCTGATCTCCCTTTCTTCACCTTCCTCGGCGGCCTGGTCCTCGCCCTCGCCTACACCGTGACCCAAGACCAGCGCGGCCAAAAGGCCACCTTTTACTTCATCACCATTCCCGCCCAGCTGACCCCCATCTGCATGATCCTGATCAACCTGCTCTTCCCCGGCGGCGCCATGAACATGCTACTGCAGGTCGAGGGCCTCGTCGCCGCGCACCTGTTCGACTTCTTGTCTCGTCTGTGGCCCCAGTTCGGCGGCGGGCCCAACCTGCTCGCCACCCCTCCCGTCTTGCACCGCCTTTTGCGCACGCCTCGCGTGTTGGAGAGGAGTTTTGGCACGGCGATTCGGGGGACGACGGATTCGGGGAGTAGCACGGGTGCGTCGACGGGTCCCCTCCCCGATGCGTGGAAGAGTCGGGGCAGTGGTCATCGCCTGGGTTAGCACAATGGAGACGTGTACAATAGATGGGTCGCCCTAGTATCACACGTAGACATGATCAGTGGAAGTGGAATGAAGATTTTAAATCACAATGCTACCCATCCCGTCCGTTGCCCTGGTATCACATGGGGATATCTAATGAGCCATAAACCAATCCAAGACCGCCAATGTATCCAAAACTCCTTGCTATTTCCAGTTTAACAAAATCCTAGCCATTCATAACCCATCACCATAGAAACCGTGTATTATCACTCTTCCCCGTCGTCGCGGTCAGTCCACTCAAGGGAGACTTCTTGCTTTGTCGATCGTGGCTCCTCAAAAAGGACGAAGGCGCCTCGGTCGCGAGCACCTGTCCTCCCTGCAACGGCTTATCCTGAAACCGGGCCTCCAGCACCGCTAGCGGCTTCGTGATGGCCACGCCGCCCTGCGCAGGCTCCTTTCGCTCCGACGACGACGATTCGCTCGGGCCCAGCACGTTAGGCGGGACGTACTTCTTAGGCATCTTGAACTTAGCCAGGGACGGGAGAGCGAGCGAAGGGACCTTGGAGGCTTTGGCGGCAGCCGGGGGAGGAGGTGGCGGTGGTGGCGGTGGTGGCGGGACGACTTCCTTTCGCGTCAAGGCCGGCGACTTGCTCGTTGACTGAGTCTTATCTTGAGTGACGATGGTGGCAGGAATGGCGTTGGGGGGGACCGAGTTGAGCGTGGCAAAGTTGAAATCGATTTTCGGTCCTGCAACCGAGGGGTTGTACGGTTGGAGAGGGTACGAGTTGATCGCCGATGGTGCGTCTCGGCTTATCACCTGGGGGATATATGCCGGGTGCGCTGGGAGAGCAGTCTTGGTGAAGTTCCTGGCTTGAGGAACTTGGTAGTAGTTCAATGCGAGCTGCCTATCCGTCTCTAGCTTATCGTAATACTGCGCGTTGGACATGGATCGATTGTGGGATAGAATGTGCCTGTTGTTGTAGGTTGGGAGAACCTCTGATGTCTGTTGGCGGTGGTTGACGATGTGACGGTTCCCGGTAAAGTCGCCGCCGTTCATCTGGGTGTCAGGGGGGGAGTCGATCTTGAGACCCTGTTGGCGCTTCTTGCGGAAGTAGATGAACAAGAGTCCGAATGCACTGATGAAGGCCAGGACACAGCCAACGGCAATGCCAACAATGGTTCCGGTAGTCATGGCTCCAACAGGAGCTCCGCCATCGCCAGGGAGGGCAGTGCTGGTTGTCGTCGTGTTGGTGATGTTGACGGCGGTCGACGTGAAGATGGAACCGCTAAGACCGATTACATCACCAGCTTCTGGACGTTGCTGGCAGCCAGCTCGGAGAGCGACAAGAACTGAAAAGTTAGTCAAAGCCTCGGCGATGGCTGGATGTCGGCTTACAATTCGAAAAGTACGTCTGGCTGGTAGTTGCTTGCAGACATGTGATGCAACTGCTGTAACTATCGCCGCTCATTGCCGAGTTGCTGGCATCGCAGAAATCGAATTCATTGCCGGAGGTCGAGTTTACCAATGAAGTCTTGAGGGCCTTTCCCAGAGGACCGCATGCACCATCAATATTACAAGGCGAGTTGATGGTGCCGCTTGCAGGAGCATCGGGGTAGGAAAAGATGCATACGTCAAAGGCATATCGGACGTTGTCTGGAGAGTTAGCAGGTCGACTGGCACCGTTGGGGTGGTACATACACAAGAACGAAGAGACGTCGCTTTCTTCGCCGTGGGTAGCATTGCTGCTCTGCAGACAGTCGAGGCAGTTCTTGAACTTGATACCCTTGCCCGTCTTGGAGAAGTTGTCGTCCTCACACACAATGTCGGTCGAGTTGGTGGTCGAGTTGTCCGAATCGGTCGAGGTATCGGTGCACAGAGCCTGGCAGTTGGAGTTTGAGGCAACTTGAAGAGCCTGGGTGGCAGTGAAGAAGCCGAGAGCCAACAGGCTCTGCCATGAACGAGAACCCCACATGTTGGATGTTTAGAAGAGACCAACAGGCCGAGAGGAGCGTCTTAGGTAAGTCGAGGTATCCTGTCCAGCATGATAGGCCGCAGACGGTTCTCCAAGTCGGGAGTTGGTAGACTGATGGAAAGGAAACCAGCTCCTGCAGACGTCAATGGGAATCATGGAAACAGAGGCTAGTTATTAAAATTGAGCAGGCGAACTTGATGACGGACAGTCATTCCGAGGCGGCTGGGGACCACCAAGACAGGCATGGTTGTTTGCATTAGTCCGTCAGTTCTCGCGCAGATCTCGGCGGGCCAAGGTTGAGATGCGGTTTCATAGGACAGAATAGTCGCTGGCGTCGAAATGTTAGTGTGGGAGACGAGAATAGAAACGTGTCGAGGGCGGCGGCCAATAATGGCAAGCGAGCGAGACCAAACAAGGATGAAGCCGTCGTCAGGTCCAATCAGCACGCAGCGGGAAGAGACGTCGGCGGTTAAAATGTGGAGGGCGCAAGGATGAGGAGGGACTCAGGAGGGACCTGCGAAAAGAGCCGTCAAATCACGACTCACCGAGTGGTCTTGCAGACGCCGGCCGGTTTAGGCGGCCAAGTGGCATTCAACCCAACCTCGCTGCAACGCTGTCAAGCACGCGGAAGAGGCTCGAGTCCCGACTGTTGGTTGTGTTGTTTCAAGAGAATTTTGGTGTGCGGGGACCCAGAGGACCGCACCTGCCTGGACGAGTGATTGGGTTGACCTTGAGGCAAGAACCATTGGCCGCTCTTGCCAGGCCGTCTGCAAACAATTCAACAACCCGAATTTACGCAAAATCGCAAACCAGTCCCTCCTAAAAACCGTTGACCACATGGCGTGAAGCCTCACGCAAAAGGCTTCGATCCGTTTCTTGGCCCACCTCCTTGCTCGCCTACTGCGTAGCACGCCGCGGATATCGTCCAGCCGGCTGTCTTGAGCAGCACATTTCAGCGCCTAAATTACCGCAGACGCGCGGGCCAACAGTGAATATTTTCCGGTCGAGCAAATTTGCTTTCATGGTGTCGTACCCCTGCTGCATTAGGCCATGTGATTGTGACGAGACTTGCATATATTGGCTCCTCACCAAATGACTCCGACAACCCCCCCTTGCCAATACGTTCGCCAATTCTCTCAATTGGCCAACAATGGCTTCCAGGCAAATGAAGACTTGTTCTGCTCGGCAATCTTTCACAATCTCGCTGTGCACGTCCATGGATATATATATATAGGCACTCTCGTGGCCCTGCTTCATTTGCGGAGGCGCCACTGTTTCGGGCCTCTCCCCGCGCTCCGTTCATCCCGTCTTCTTCTCCGTGCCGCTTCCATTCTCCGACTGCTAGCCTGTCTTTGGGGAGATATCCATTGTGACGCTCGGAGCGGGTCAAGCGATCTGATCCCATTCACATGGCGGTCACCTGTTTCTTCGTCTCTTTCCGCTACCGGTTTCGTTTCATTCTTATGGAGAGTCCTCTGTGTGATTGATGGACTTGACTTGTCTTGTTTCAAAACTTGTTTCCTTATCCATCTTCGGCGTCCTCCGGTCGGCTATATTGCCTCGGTGGTGGTTCTGTTGGGCAATCTTGCCTCGGTCGTGAAGAGGCCATGGTTCTGTTGGGCAATCCTTCGCCACCAACAGTCTCGTCGAAAGGCGAACAGCTGGACCGAGCGGCTGCCTACCGAAATCCTTCTTCAACCAACAGCCTAATATTCACCCGCAGCTGTGTTGGTTGTTGGCTTCCCATTATTGTCATACCCTCGCCAATTGTCATTGTCCTGTACCTTATCATGGTCCACCGTAAGAGTATCATAGTTCACCATAAGAGAGGAAAGACAGTCTAGACCTCTTAATAACTGCTTACGTTGTTGTCATCACCAGCGGAAAAGACACGGCCACTCTATAAGCCCCCATGGCTCGCGTGCGATGAACGACTACCAATATCACTGGCCCCTCTCCTCTATGGTATGGACAGAGGGTGATGGTAAAGCCTCCATATTGCAGTCCACTCGCCCAGATGAAAGTAGAATCGTTAAATGTATCTGAGCTAGAATGATTGGCAACTACGATGCACGAGTTGGAATGGTGTCAACAACGCAGGGCATCAACTCCGACTATTCACAGCGCATGTCAGGGGTAAGCATTTTGAGGATTGTCACCATCGTCACGTTTTCTAGGAATCATTCTCAAGGCTAGCATTGATTTTGTTTTTATTATGTGCTCGCTGTGTCTACAAATAACCGGTAGGTACTCAGCTGGACGCCCTCCCTCGGAGCACTTGTCGGCGGGAGTGTGACCTAGTTGTGCTGGCAATAGCCCATGAGTTGGCTATCATGGGTATCGGATTCTTCCAACAAGGCCTCCGCCGTGGGCTTGGAAACAAGGAAGAGAGGTGAGGTGAGGAGTCTGCAGCCCGAACTAAGAAGCTCGGCGAGATCTTAAATATCTACCGATTTACTACAACGACCTAGCTACCGCGCCTAATGGGATGAGCGGATAACCCTTGGGCTTACCAGCCCCAAGAAAGCATACCCATAGCCTCCTATTCATAAAACTGCGGTCCGTTTAAGAGACATACCGTACTTTTGAGGGCTTCTCGTGTTTGTCCTGCGGCTTGCCACCCTGGAGTCCTCGAGATATGGCGGAAATCAGATGGAAAAATTGGTGGGAATAAATAGCTTAGACTTTGGTA
Organism: Thelonectria discophora; assembly: GCA_911649645.1. Classification (NCBI taxonomy): domain Eukaryota; kingdom Fungi; phylum Ascomycota; class Sordariomycetes; order Hypocreales; family Nectriaceae; genus Thelonectria; species Thelonectria discophora. The sequence goes on along the minus strand of CAJVRK010000022.1, from coordinate 856,182 downwards.
TTCTTGTACAGATTAGGTAGAGACTCTGGGGTGAGGGAGTTTAATAGGCAGGCGCCCGAGGTCGACTTGGGTTCTTTTGTTTTTGTCCCATTGTTGGACGACTGTCAGGCGAGGGTCGACCAAGCCTGCCAACAGCTGGGTTGCACGGCGCGACGGGCAGAGAAGGTCATTGCAGCTCTCAACAAGCGACCCCAATCGGGATAAGAAATGATGAAATGGGAGATTTTGCTTCCCGCCGACTCACGCCGAGCTTCCTCGCTCGTGGGATGTTCCTGGGGGTGGACATTCGGCGAGGTTAATGCTGCCCTTGCAAAGGGACATCTACCTAGACATATAGCAGAGAGCTGAGATTTAGGTAGCTAGCAGAAGAGATCATTGGGTTTTCTTCCCTTCTTGATTTGGCCTAGTATACTGGAACGTTGCCAACTATCCGTAGCACCTACTGGGAACGAAACCACCACAGCGAAAATTGCAACACAAAACAACCAACACGGACGCGCAAAGAAAAACAACGAAATCAACCGCCCTTCCACAATTGATTGTCAGACGTTAGTTAAACAAAGCATGTGGAGACAAAAAAAAAAAAGAATACACAAAGAATATCAAACGAAACGGGGATAAATATACAAGTAACTATAGGAATGGTATTTGAATGAATAGATGGTAATACCCTCATCAATTACTACTATCGCTCGCAAGTAGTTATCCCCCCCTAATGACAATTAAGTCATGCTTGAAGACTAGTCTCATCCTCACTCAAATTTTTTTCACCATTGCGGCGAAGGAGAGTTCGAATGTCCGACCTCAATGAAGCCAAGCCACGTTCCATCTTCCTAAATCGAGACAGCAATTAGAATAAAGATCAAATTAGAGACGGGGGGGGGGGGGGGGGTGTAGGTTATTCTTACTTCATATCCCTAGCCATTTCTAACTACATGTTCAGCAGAGTCTGGACCAGAGAAGCATGCTGTCCATGATTATCAGCAAAGCAATGAGGAAGAATGAGCAAAAGGGCACTTACCACCGCCAGGTTGCAATGGGTGACTGTGTGACCGATGTTGACTATCGAGGGTGTGACGAGCGTCACCCAATCCCTCACTTGAGTGATGTCGGTATCGGGTTGAACACCTCCGTTGATTTCCTCATCCATAACAAGAGGTTCCTCGATGGCGGAAGACGTTGGAGAGATTGATGAGGGTAGTGTAGCAGGTGATGTTTGGGCGCGGTCAGGCGAGAAGAAAATGAAGAGGAGGAGGAGTTGAGAAGAGTTACTAGAAAGTTCTGAGAGAGAGTTCACACAGGACTGTGGAAAATTTTCATTTGACTTCCTGCTGCAGCTGTCAATAGCTGGCCGTTTGATTGTGCCAATGGCTGGAGGTGTTAACAGCTGTCTGTTTAGCTACGCCAATGACTGCAGCTGTTACCATCGAACCGCCGAAGTTGATCGTTTCATGATTGGACCTTCAGTCATCCTCTCTCTGAGGGCTTGCCCAATTAACATCCGTCCATAACTCGTCTATTGTTGAAGACGCTTCCAATCAGCGACCCAAGCTGGTTGAAGACGCTGACCAATGCCAGCTGGAAACTGTGCAGAGTTTTTTGCCAACTGCTGACACTTAGATCTCTTTGGTGGTGTTTCTTTGTCTCCCGTACTTTATTCGTACTTGTCTCCCACACCTCCCAAACGTACTCGGACAACCATCGATATATCGTTTCTCCTCAAATAGCCATCGATCTATCGTTATCCCCAGACAGTCACCAACCTCTCTCTTTTCTCTTCATCGTACGCCATTCTTCGTTGCACAGCCTCCATCGCTCATCGTTGCTGATAGCCTACAGATCAATTTGGCATCCAAGTTAACGATGGCCCCAGGCAGGAAGCGCGGGCTCAACGAGTTTCCCGAGGCCAACATCGGCGTCGACCCAGACCTCAAAGGAGCGGACGCTGGTCGAGGAACCCGAAAGCCGGAAGAAAGAGCCCGGCGAGCTCTCGAGCGTGTATCGATTTCACGATACAACTGAGCTACTTCGTTCAGTCCCCATCAGTAGCCAGGTCCAGCTCGGATCGACACTGAACTGGATGAGGACGGCAGCCCAGAACCATCCGGTATAGGCAGAGGACATTGGGTTTTGCGAGCCTTATGAAGACCGGACTGCCATTATTTCGAGAGGAATCACATTCGAACAGAACCTTATGGTGCTTGGCCCGATCCCCTTTCCATCGTCGTTGCCGTCCCGGTTGTACCGGCTGCAGAAAATCCTCACCAAACAAGGCGAACCCTCCGGCTCGAATCGCGAAATGAGGAACGAACTGAGGCGCGAGTGGGATGATTAAGCCCGCGCCCATTTGTCAATCGAGTGTTCATTTAGTTTCTTCTTCATGTACGATAGAATAGAAGTGGGTGCTTGGAAGTGTTCCTCCCAATTGGTACCCAGCCCAACATCTACCATCTTTTCTCCCTTATTAGGGAGAACTTAGCATTATGGATTTGTGTTGACTGAATCATTAGTGGATAAAGGTGAAATGAGAATCGACTCTCTTTAGTGATAACATACCATAATCGAGGCTCTTTGTTAGGCGCGTCAACTGCTGGATGCACTTTGAGCCAGTGTGCAATTCGTTGGGGAGGAAGGAGGTGACGCAAGATCCCTGGATCCACAACGGGCCGCCTCACAACTCGCCACCCACCACAGAAAGAATCACAACGTCGCAACATAAGCAAAAGGAGCATCATAATGCCCAGAACCGTTGAAAACCATTCAGAATACAAGAGAAATAAAAAGGTATGATCTAGAACCTTAGAAAAAGGCAGAAAAAAGAATGCGCGAGCCGGGACTCGAACCCGGAGCCAAGGCAGTTTGACTGTGCATGGGAAGCCTCGATTTTACCCTTAAACCACTCGCGCTGTTTGCAGCGCAACCATGCTACTGTTGGGAGCAGTGCTTGAGAAATAATGTTATATACCTTAGATCCTTGGTCCTACCCTAAAAACTCCAGAACAATGCGGAAACGCCACAAAATCAATTCCAACACGATAATAGCCATAGCTGTTTTATAACCTTTCCGTTCAATTTGTCATGTTTCATGTCAGAGTCCCCTATTCTCCTTCCGCTCTCGAGATGTTCGCCCCGACCGGTACAACGACTTGATTGCCCAAGTGGAGCTGCGCAGTGTCGGGTACCGCAAAGCTAGGACACTCGACATAACAGAATCCGACCCCTCCAAGCTGTCCCTCACCAACTTCCACATCATCGACACGACGACTCCAATCCTCTTTTGACTCCCCCCCTCCGAACCACCTCTCCAACACTTCTCCCTCTCGAACCCTCCTTGGCTACAACCTCACCAGCTACATTCCAAACCCACCGCCACCATGGCCAGCAAGGTCGACCGCATCGTGGCGCGGCTGCAGAGCAAAATCGCCGAGGGCGACTACTACGAGGCCCAGCAGCAGACGCGCGTGGCGGCGGCGCGCTATATCAAGACTTCCAACTGGCCGGCGGCCATCGACGTGCTCGCCAGCGTGGCCCAGTCGCTGCTCCGCGCCGGCCAGGGCGGCAGCGGCGGCGACCTGTGCGTCATGCTCGTCGACGTCTACAACCAGGCCCAGCTGGCCCCGGACGGCACCAGCAAGGGCCGCCTGCTGACGTGCCTGCGGCTGTTCAACCCCGAGGAGCCCACGAGGAAGAAGTTTGTGGGGGACATGATTGGGTGAGTGCATGTAGGCAAAAGGGTTGAGGAGAGCTGACGGTTTAGGTGGTCGGCCAAGTTTGGAGAATACCCCGCGGGCGACCCCGAGCTTCACCACGTTGCCGGGACGCTCTACGCCGAGGAACACGACACGTACGAGGCAGAGAGACATTTAGTGCTGGGGACGAAAGACTCGCCCGAGGTGTTGACTAAGATGGAATACACGTGGTACAAGGAGGGCTCGCCTCACGAAGCGGGCCTCTTCGCCGGGCGGGCTGTCATTCCCTACCTCCTCGTGGGCAACGTCCGCGCCGCCAACGCCTGCTACCGCCTCTTCACCAGCACGCTGAGCTCCGAGTTCCCCGGCCTTGGCGTGCAGGACGTGTCGGCCACGAGCGGCGACGCGCGCGTCTTCCCCAGCCTGCCCCTCCTCAACTTCCTCGGCTTCCTCCTCCTGGCGGTCCAGCGCGCCGCCCCGGAGCTCTACAAGGGCCTCGTGTCAAAGTACGCGACGCAGATCAACGAGGCCGAGACGTGGGGCGACGCCCTGCAGATGGTTGGCGAGATGTACTTTGGCATCGCCCAGCCGCGCAAGAGCAACCCCCTGATGGACATGATGAGCGGCTTCTTTGGTGGCGCCCCCTCGCCCGCGCCGCAGCAGCGGAGGACCGTCGCGCGGGGGTTGGACGCGCCGGCGCCCGAGGGCTTGGACTGATGTCTGCGTGTTACAGTTTTGAAAATGGCTCGGCCTGGATAAATATAGCGGGCGTTGATGGTTAACCACGGGGCTGTTCTTCGGGCTCAAACATCCAGTTGTCCTCGGCGAGGGCGGCGACCTTTGCTCGGAGGCTCGCCTTGACGGCTTCGAGTAGTTCTAGATTGATCAGTGACGAGTCGAGGCTCGACGTATGGTGACACACCTTCCTGCTGATCTGGAACGCTACTATGATGAATTCTATGGTGTTTCACCGCCTCGGCTAATCGCTGTCGCTCTTCTGTGAAATCGTAAGCCTCGATTCCAATCTTCATGGTCTTGAAACGCACTCTCCGTCTCCAGGCCGTGGTCCACGGGCATGTCGTCGTCGTCGTCGAGCACCGGCGTGGGCGGGTCCCCCAGCTCGATCTCGCCGTGCTTGTCGCGCACGACAATCTCGGAAGTGTCGGACAGCACATCGACGTCGAGGTGCAGCGTCTCGGCCGACGCCGACGAGCTGGCCGTGGGCCGTCGCGTCAGCTGGCTCTGGAAGAGGTTGCGGCGGACGCCGGCTGCGGTGGTGGTTCCGTGGTGGCGCGTGCGCGTGACGCCGCCGCTTGCGCCTGCGCGGGGGCGGTCGACCATGGTAAGGATCGTAGAGGAATCGAGGGTTAAGAGGTATGCGGTTTAATGAGATGGTTATGATATGGCTGCGTAGAATGGAGGTGTCTAGGTGGGTGGTAGTGGCTGAGAAACGTGGGGTGGATGTTTACATGTGGGGATGCAGGGCTGGCAGTTGCGCAATGATGACTTGACAACAGATGCTTCGATTGGTGAGCTTGATTGTACAAATCACACAGTATTCATCCCGTACAAGTAAAGAAAATATGAATGAATGCCCTGCCTAAACGACGCTAAATAACACACCTCGATCCTATGCCAATAACCATCGACCCAACGACAACACCCGAGTCATAGCGCGACTGATAAGACCTCGCTGCTTACTTTGGACCATATTATACAAGCGAAAGCGCTCGGCTTGCAGCGCCAAGCCAGTGATGCCTACAGAGAAAGGTTGTAGGAATATTCATCCTCCATGTTCTGACTGACCCAGAGAACGACAGAACTAAGCGGGTTAGCCGCATCACAACCGCGGACATTGTAAACCTACCTGAGCCCGACCAAGGCATTGCTCACGACATTCTCGATGCCCATGCCCAGCGCGGGCATGGCGACGCTGGGCACGACAAACTTGAGCACGAAGACGGTGACGCCGCCGGCCATGCCCCCCGCCAGGGCGGCGAAGCCCAGGAACAGCACGACGCGGGCCTTCCAGGCGACACCGGAGCCGCTGTAGCTGAAGGAGTCGGCGCTGAGGCGTTGCTTCTCGACCGAGTTGATGATGAGCATGCCCAGGCTGGAGAAGATGAAGGGCAGCCAGTCGACGAACTTGACGTGGATGTCGGAGCCGTTGTTGGGGGATTTGGACCACACAGCCGAGTCGAGCATGACGTAGAAGGCGATGGAGAACTGGGGGTGTTAGTTGCGAAGTGTGTCTGGAACAAGACGGCGTCTCGAGACGGAGCAAGTCGAGATGCCAGGACGTACCAGACCACCGGCGCCGTAGATGCCGGCGTTGCGAGCCCAGATGCTGTTAAGCCACTCGGGGCGGCGAAACTTCCAGAGGCGCTCCTCTTCCATGGTGTCGGCTATAATTCGAATCGGGGTATGAAGTCGCTGAGGGGTCGGCAGTCGGATGATCGAAGCGAGAGGATGCGATGGGTGTCGTTGAGTTAGGCAGGCCTGATGTAGGGATGTTGGAGCTCCGAGGTTCGCGATGACGAGGCTGGCGGATTGGTCGAGGGTGAGTGGGGCCGTAAGAGTGGGTCACGTGCCTGTCGCATTGCTCCGCCGCCGAGCTGACGGAAAGAGAGACTCTATTGACGTGTGTTACTTCACTCAATTGGAGGCCGTGAGATCCTCATCTGTTGCTATTCATCCCTTCTCCACCAAATATTATTATTTTCATCTTCAGGATTGATGAAGCCATGTCAACTGGGGCTATATGCTGATTGGCCGATAGTTGCCTAATATCCAAGATCCCTAGGACCCCTACCAATAGGATTCGCGGTCATCTCAACTGCCTACCTAGGTATGTCATGATTTCGTCAAGGATTTGTACTGCTTCATGGGATATTCGGCTTCGACGTCTCAGCCATTCCCGCCATTCCCGCCATTCCCGCCATTCCCATTGTTATTACCCGAAACAAACACTATCAACACCGTGGCGTATCTGTGACAGTCAATACCACAACAAACAATCAATCGAGGGACTCACGTTGTGCCCGCCACTATCAGCTCTATCGTCTTGGACCTAGTCATTCTCGCCAGAAAGAGCAGATAACAGAGTGTCGATATCATGACGACAATGATCCGGCTCTGCGTGCTCGTGAGGATGTTGCACACGACAATGGGCATCAGCAGCAGAATCGTCACCAGCGAGAGCATCAAAGCCCGAGCGATGCGTTTTATCCAGGGCCCCGAGTAGATGAAGACATCGGCATCGGTCGAGACGCGGTCAAAGTTTTTCTGGTAACGGTCAGCTTGCTTCAATGGATAAGGACGCCTTCGTACAATGGGCCGCCAGCGGCTGAAGCGGATCAGTTTGTCTTCCACCCACGCCTCGAACCGGAGCATGGCGCTGTCTTTGACCATGGACACGGAGAATAACTCCTTTTCGTGCGTGATATAGTTGCATTCATCCCTCGCGACACACCGGGTGTTGCTCAGCCAGTTGCGGAGGCTGATGGCATCTCGCCGCGACGCCTTTTCATAGGCGAGCGTTTTATGGGTTCTCTCGACAAATTGATCTGGCGGCATTCAGCGATTGCATCCCGATAGTCGGCCCTGGCATACCGTAGTCTGCGAGGCCGGCCTCGATATCTTGGAGGACGGCCTGACGCTCGGGGTTGCGGTCGATGCGACTCTTGGCGAGGAAGACTTCGCATTCTTCTGAGTCGTCAATGTCGTCGAGCTTCTTCTCCAGCAGAGACAACTTGTCCTGCTTCAAGAGGAGAAGGCGGGCTCGAAGCCGCTTGAAGCGGCGCGACACGAACAAACGGTCGTCGGAGGAGATGAGGGCCGAGAATCGAGGGTATCCCGCCTTGTATTCCTCAACTAACCGCCATTAGTTACTACTCGAGATGGAATTATAACCACGCACTCGTTTTTCTCTGGTTATTTGCGTCCTTTTTGAGTATCGACGTCGACATGCACGACGACGGAGTGTTAAAAACAGGGAGGCAAGCGAGGCGGGGTTCTTTTTCGGACGCCATCAAGATGCGCAGGAGCAAACAAAGGCAGCAGATGAAGCAGATGGCGATGCAAGCGAGCGATGCGACGACAGGAAGCATGCTGCACGAGACTGTTTTGGGCTGCTGATGAGATCCAATCACGGGATCCCACGTCAGACGCCGGATTACCCGCCCTTTTAAGCCGTTTTCAAAACGGTCCCCCAACGATACGCGCCGAGGCTTGAATGTCTCAGTGCGACGCTGGTGTGCAGCGGATGACTCTTGTTGAGGGCAAGGCTTTTTGGGAGGCACAATTGCGTGTGGCTTTGGACGTATAAGTGAGCCGATCCGCTCGAGGCAGAGTTGCGGTATTGCGCCTGATCTCAAGCTGGCATCATGTCCAAGTCTGATCAGTAAGTGTGCGAGTGACGAGTTGGAACTCAGCTAATGACTGTATAGAAGGAAGGATTCCGCCAACGAGGTGACCAACGAGGTCGACGACGACACCCGCCCATGGGTTGAAGAGCGCGTTGTGGTTGGTCTTATTGTCATCTACCTATATACCATCCACCAACTAACAGACGATAGAATCACCAATACCGCACGGGCGACGAGGTCAACTTGTTAAGCGACGACGGCTCCATTGACGGACCGTTCCTCATTGCTTCGTTTCGCAAGGGAAACAAGGTGACGCTCAGCTACATGGACGGATCGCCTGCGCTGGGGAGCCGCGAGTTTAGAATCGACATGCTTGAGATGGCGTGAAGAGAGTGTGACAAGGAAGAGTGAGAGTGGCTGTGACGGTGCGGGGTTGAAATAGGCAGAATAGACGCCTGATACAGAGCTTGTCCCCACGCGAGGCTGATCTTTTGGCCAGGGTCTTTCTTATTTATTGCTGCCTGACTCTGCCTCGTTGAAGCCTTCCGACCTCTCGTCATATCACACATTGAAATCATGGCCACAGCCCCAACCCACTACGCCATTCTCGTCGGCATCGACGCCTACCCGTCCCGCCGGCTCGGCGGCTGCGTGGCTGATGCCGATGCCGCTCGTCGTTTCCTTGAATCACAGGCCAACCCCCCAATCAAGGTACAATCCTTCACGGCGCCCTCCATCTCCGACGACCCCTCACCGCAGGACTTGCCCGACTGGCCGTCGTACCAGAACATCACCCGCGCCCTGAGCGATCTCACCAAGTCGGCGCAGGCCGGCGACGCCGTCTATATCCACTTCTCCGGACACGGGACCAGGTGCGAGGAGCCCGAGACGGGGGACAAGGACGTGGCTCACCATGCCACAGGGGATCAGGGGCTGGTGTTGCTGGATAGAGTCCCGGGGCGGGAGAGGGTGCTGGCTGGGCCGAGGTTGGCGGTCGCGTTGAGGGCCATGGTCAACAAGGGACTGAGGGTTACGCTGGCGCTGGACTGTTGCTTCTCCGGGGCCGTTTATCGGCATGATGGGTCGGGGGTGCGCTTCGTCGCCACCGAGGACCTGAAGCTCGGCTCCGGGCCGGACTCGGATAAGGAGCCGGGCTCGGTCTCGGACGGCAGCGGCAAGCAGGAGCAAGAAGCAACCATCCGCGGAGAGAAACGCACCGCCTCCCTCCGCCCCAACTGGTTCATCAACCCCGACGGCTACGTCATCCTCACCGCCTGCGGGCCTCTGGAGCTCGCCCGCGAACGACCCATGGACGACGGCCTCCGTCACGGCGTCTTCTCGTATCACCTGCTCCAACTCCTCAAGGCCTCGCACCTGAGCGTGCGCCGCCGCGACGTCTACAGCAAGCTTCGCGCCAAGTTTGACGAGCTGAGCAGCCAGCAGCACCCCGAGTTCTACGGGAACCAGGACCAGGCCTTCTTCGGCGGTGTTACTACGAGGGAGCTTGGCGGCGAGGGCGTTTCGGTGGCGGTCGTGAAGGGGGACGGCCGGTTGAGTCTGCAGGTCGGCAGGGCGCACGGCGTCAGCGAGGGCGACGAGTTTGAGCTTTTGCCGTGGGGGAACGCCGAGAGAAGTGCTGGGCAGCGGGTGCTGGCGTATGTTAAGGAGGCACGCGGCATGTCTTGCGACTTGGCGTTGCTCAAAAAGACGGCCGGGCTCGGGACGGGATGGAACGCGAGGCCGCGCACGTGTGAGTTGCTGCGGCGGTGGCCCGTCGCGCTGGCGAGCGACCTCTTGCGTGCGGCCGAGTGGCCGGCTGCGCTGAAGGCGAGGTCTCTGGCCGCGTGTCCGGAGAGCCAGCGTGTGTCTGCGGCGTTTTATGTACGCAGGGCCGCGGACGGGGAACTTCTTGAGATCCTGGACCGTTCCGACACGCCCGTCATTAACCTTCCCCCGCTGACTCCCTCCGACATCAGCGCCGCCGCCGACGTGCTCGAACACCTCTCCCGCTACAACCTCGTCCGCAACCTGACCAACCCTGCCCCTTCACCTGCCTTTTCGTCCGCCTTCTCCGTCACCATCGCCACCCTCGACGGCCAAACTCACCCGCCGGGAACCCTCATCCCCGTGGTAGACTCCTCCCCGTCCTCCAAGTTCCACTGCACCCTGCGCGTCTCCAACACGGGCCCCTCGGACATTTACGTCTCGCTGTACAACCTCGGGTCATCGTGGGAAGTCGACAACATCTCGCGCGGGTCCGGCGAGCTGGTCCTGCCCGAGGCGCGCGATCCCAGGAAAAGGGGGCGCTTCTCGCGCAACTTGAAGATGGTGGTGTCGGAGGGCATGAAGAGGAGGGGGTTTACGCAGTGTGATGATGTGATTAAGGTGTTTGTCACGTCGAGGCCGACGTCGTTTGCGGTGCTGGAGTTGGCGGAGATAGAGGGCGGGAAGCGGGGGGCTAGGTCGGGGAGTAGGGTTGGCGGGGAGGAGGAGAAGGGGGGAGCCGAAGAGTGGGCGGCGTTTGATTTTCCGATTCGCACGTCATTGAGGGGGTGAGAGCACATGAAAACTAAGGTCATTCAGTCATTATATTAGTCGTCTGGTCCACGGCTATATACACGTCGCTCCGTGGCGCTCATCTGACTTGTAAATAAAGTATGCAATCCATGCTCATGAAGAGAAAGGGCAAATGGTATCGCCAAGAACGCCGGCTTCTAAAACAAAATGACACCCCGGCCCAAGTCTACTACTTCTTCGCATCCTCCTCGAACCCAATCGGTCCAGACTGCGCGTGCTGCTGGTACATGTTGGGGAACATTTGCCCGGGGTGGTGGAACTGGGCCGGCTGCATTGGACTGGGACGCAGCCCACCTGGTTCTTCGTAGTAGCCCTGCTGCTGCTGCTGTTGTTGCTGCTGCTGTTGTTGCAACACCTGCAATTCGGCCTGCTGGTACAAGGCTGCTTGATGAGCGCCGCCCCCTTCGACGGGCTGCATCTCGTACGACTCTTGGCGCTCCTTGCCTTTGCCCACGGCCTCGTCGGCGCTGCTCCCCAGCGACGACACCTCGCTCCCGGGGCCACCGCCGGCATTGGCCGGCGACGGCGTGGCCTGCACGGCGGGCGTCATGTGGTACGGTCCGTAGGGGGACAGGCCGCCGGACGGGCTGCTCGAGGGCAGGTGCTGGCCGGGCTGATACTGCGGGTGCGAGGCCATGACGGGCCAGTTGGCGAGGCGCAGCTCCGTCGCGCTGACGGGGCTGCTGTACTGCGACGCGAAGGGGGAGACGTGGTGCGGGATGGGCTTCTCGCTGCGGGCGCTGACGGGGGAGTCGTCGTAGGCGCGGAGCGGGCGCTGGCTCAGCGGGGTTTCGCGCATGTCCAACCTGCTCCCAAAACTACCACCACCGCCACCACCAGCACCACCAGTAACAGACAGCAAGGTGGGCGAAGACGCAGTGTCAATGTGTCCCGGCCAGGCGCTGGCGCGCTTGTCGTCGAGGCGGCGGAGAAAGGCGCGGCGGCGGCGCTTGCCGTTCCAGACGACGAAGAAGCCGAGCAGGAAGAGCACCACCGCAAACCCGCCAAAGGCGATGCCGACTTTCCCGCCGATGGTGATGGGGCCCTGGTCGAACCAGTCCGGGTTGACGGTGGCGGTCGGGGTCGGGGAGGTGATGTTGACAATGTCGTCGGAGAAGACGCTGCCGGAGAGGGAGAGGGTGATGCCGGGGGCGGGACGCTGTTCGCAGCCGGCTTGGAGGACGGTGATGACTAGAAACGCCTCATTAGCATTTGGTGGCAGGTAGGTGGTGGTGTGCGGTAGGCTCACAGTTGGATAGGTAGTATTCGCTGCCGGCCTGCAGACACGACGTGCACCCGCTAAACTCGTCGGTGCGATTCCCGGGCCAGCTGTCGCAGTAGGCGTACTCGTCGACGGCCGAGCTGAGGTTCTTGTAGACGATGGAGTCCTTGAAGGGCCCGCAGGCGGTGCTGGTCAGGCAGGGCGAGTTGAGCACGTCGTCGTTGTTGGGGACGCCAAAGAGGCAGTAGGCGGCTGCGTATCGGACATTGTCTGGACTGTTAGCATTTCATCTCTTCCAGGTAGCCTTTGGGGGAGGCATACACAACACCCACTCCGTGTCCGTCTCGTTGTCGTCGGTGTAGTAGGTGCTCGACAGCTCGCACGACACGCACTGCTGGTACACGGCGCCGTTGCCGCTCATGTAGGAGCTCTCGGAGCAGGTGATGTCGTCGGGCGTCGTGGCGTCGAGCACGTTTCCGCAGAGGGTGCCGCAGGGAGAGTCGTTTGCGACGAGGATGGCTTTGGCTGTGAGGGAGAGGAAGCCCAGGCTAAGGCCCAGGCTGTGACCGAAGAGATGTGGTGGCCGCATGGTGAATTGGCCCGGTTGCTTCTATCGCCCAGCTGCTTCTGTCGCGGGGTCGGAGTTGGTGGTCGAGACAGACGTCTGACGGGGAGGGAAGCAATTGGGGGCCGGAATAAGATCAGCGAGCGAAGCGATATTATTAAGTAACCGGTGCGACAAGGCGACGCAACTTGACAAGTGCCGGCTCGGTCGGACAAGCTCTGGAAATGGGGTGACGGCCCCCAGCCGCCGGGAAACGGCATCTCTTGCTCCAAATGTGATGGCCACTGCAATTGGTCCATCTTTAGGACCGTGGTGTTGAGGCGTCCGGGTTTCCAGCCACTCACGAGCCTCATCACCGCTTCCTCCAGCCCCTCATCTGCAAGGGTCCGAGGGGTGCCGGCGGTTAGGCGGTCAATCAGAGCTCGGGAATCTGCTTCCCGCTGATGGTTCCTTTTGACATCCTTGTGCTTCTCCACGCCGAGAGAGTGAGCGCATATTTTCAATTTAATCCTGCTCAGTGTTTGTACCTTGTACCGTACGATTGTCACAATCATCATCCAACCTCCCTCTACAGCCGCCCGGCAGTTGGTGAGTGAGGCCATGGTTGATATATCCGGACAAGTCTGAGCTGAAATCACTTTCCGGTGAGAATAGGGGACCATGGTTCGCGCCGGAATAGTTCGTTCGTCGTACGAGGTGATGTGAACTCTGGTATAGGCATAGTGCATCACGTGGCGCTGAGTCTTGATCGCATCTATCCATAATCAACTCCTTCAACGAACTTCGCATACCTCATTTATGAAGAAATCCATAGCCATTGCATTGTGTCATTCACAAGAAACATGTTGCCGTTCAATTGGACCTTGGTGTTCGCTGGTCACCCTCATTGTAGCTTCTGGAGCTGAACAAACTCCCCAAGAACACCAATCCATTTAACATGCCTACGAGGATATCAGTAGAGACAGAATCTCGCGGTGAGATCTAGGCAAGGAACAGGCCTTGGCTAGCTGGATGGAAGGAGGAGATGAAGGAGAAGAATGTCTGTCTGCTGAGTCTAGTCGGTTCATACTGCCGCAGTTGTGGCCATCTTTACCTAAGGCACGACGAGTGAGTCAATTTGGTCTACCTTAGGTACTCTTAAGACAAACGTATCTTCCAAACTCTGTATTTAACGAGTAAACCACAACTTCCCACTTTCTCACCTTCCCAACTGCTCTTCCATCTTGTTGTTGCCACGCACCTGCCCTCTTTTGTTACCACGCACCTTCCCTTGCCAACACCTTCCCATCCTGCTCGCAGCAAAATCATCAAATGAAACCTGTCAGCTATTCGACCTGGCTCTTCAGCATCACTTTATCAAAGCCAACTTACCTACCTATGGAACACACTATCCAACCTGCGGAACACACCATCGAGCCGGCCGACGAGGAGACTCGCATTGCTGTCGCCATGGAACACCCTGAACCAACAAACGAAGCCCATGAAGCTGCCGTGGAAGAACAAGCTACCGAAGACGAAGCTACCGAAGAAGCTACCTAGGAAGAAGAAACACTCATGGAAGAAGCTACCGAGGAAGAAACACTCGTGGAAGAACCCGCCGTGGAAGAGCTCGAACCAAGCGACGAGACGTATCATGCACGATACTCTGAAAGCTTCATTCTCTGGTCCGCCCAGCGCACCCAAGCCCTGCTCAACCCCGAAGTGCCACCCCAGGTGTTCGCACCGGCCGACCTTGTTCGTCACTGGCCTCCTTTCCCACCGCCTGAGGAAATCGACTGCGAGGGCAGCAGTGCTTTTGCCACTGGTTTTACCACGTGGGAATCTGAGATGAGAGGATGCCGCCACATGTTTAACGATCCAAGTTCAAATGTCTTCGGCTTCACCCTTCAAGCCTCCACCTCGAAGCCAGTCAACGTGTCCATCTCCAAGAACTCAGGAGACGGCTACAGCCGCGTCACCTGGCTCCCTCCTGACGCACCAAACTACATCTCAGTCTGTTTTCTGGCTTGGAACTACATTCTTTCCGCGCGATGGGCCGAAAGCATGCCCGACGACTCTACCATCAGCTACACGCCATGTCATGCCCTGACGACATACGTTGCCAGGAGGGATCGTCCTGATAAACTCTTCGCCCACGTCAACGTGGGGGACCACAGTGCCAGAGAGGGCCTCTGGTGGGCTGCCGTGCTGGCACCTTGTGGAGGCTAGAAGGCGAAGAGGTACGGGAAGCAAATCATGTTGGCACCGTGGTCCATCAACCTGGAATTAGAAAATCCTTTTGCTATATCAGGCCACATCATCGACCCGGCACAACATGTCAGCCACCTAGCAGCATCGTCAGAAGAAGCACTCGGCTATCTCAACAAATTCTGTGCACTCCACCGCCTCCAAGGCCAGAGCTCCGCCGCCTTGGCCGCCGCCATAGTGCTCCCGTCCGTCCAAGGATGCTCCAGCATCAAGCTGCCCGCACCCAATTTTTCAAGTACCAGAGAGTTATGGTTTCCGGCTGCCGAAGCAACCTTAACCGCGGAAATTCTGAGCATCCAAGACGTGGATCGACTCCTGACCTTGAGCTGCCACGAGGAAGGCGTTTGGAGCCTGCTCTTGGGCGTCTTCTTCGATGCCGGGGTCGAATGCAACACGTGTGGACCGTGGATTCAAGGCGCCTTGGACGCTTTAAAACCGTTGCTGAAGACTTGTCCCTGGGTAGTGGCACGAATGCTGATGGTCCGACAGCCCAAGTCGGCTCTCCTGTGGCTCGGAGTTTTCGTCCTCGGCATCCAAGATGACGTGTTGAATCGTGCCTAGTATGACGATGTAATACCAAACATGAGTGCGGCTGCCTTTTCCGGCACGGTCCAATCGTTTCTTCAACTGCCCTGCAGCGACGGAGATGAGGAACTGGACTACCTCTCTCGTGCCAACGAGGCCCGTCTCCTCGTTATGTTTGACGAACAACACGAGCATGGTTGGAGTCCGCGCGTGCCATGGCAGCCGTGTGGGCAAATACCTCTTGAAGACGCCAGCGGTCCAGTCTTTGACCACCACACATGTGCGAGCCACGCCCTACGGTACGTGGGCTTCAGTTGGAGCTCGCAGCGGGGAGCTCTCATAGGAGAGGCTCCGAATACTTGGCATCTCCCGGAAAACCCAAGCGTCGACCCAATGATGGTTGGGGTAATACCACCCCCAAATCAACTGTCACACACGATGGATGCTGCTTCGGAGAGGGCGACGTTTCACATTTTCCACTGGCTGCGCCCAAGGGGCTTTCATCCCAGCGAAATGGCTCTCGAAAGGCATGGATGGCTTCTATGGAGCTCGTCAGAGAGCTCTCGTGGGGGAGATTAGATGTCACTCATGACAAACTCGTTGGAGCAGCTTTCAGTCGACGAGCAGTTTTCGGACGAGCAGCTTTTGGACGCGCAGTTTTCGGACCTGCAGCTTTCGGCGAGCAGCTTATAGTCGACAAGCAGCTTAAAGGCCGACGAGTAGCCTACAATCGACGAAAATGAGATGGAGAGTGGGAGTTGACTGGGTACAGATGGGACAATAGGCGTTCCATGAATGGCCAAGGACGCATGGGAGTCTGGGACAAGGCTTGTGCTGAGGAGGCGTTCTTCCAGGTCAATGGTGGTTTTTGGTCACATTGTTTGGGATGGTTGAATTAGCGTAAGATTAGAATTATGTATTTGAATGAGCGATGGCAGCGTTATCAACTCCTGTGTCATTACTGCGTTACATGCGGGGTGTTGGGGGTCAAATATTCCTTCAGTGCCACATGATGTTATTGCCCGAAGACTCGATGCTGCTGACAATGGCGAGCAGCGCCAGGATGACTGGAGGAATTAGCTACCGACCATCACGGAGGCATCCATCTGCACATACTCGACGAAGAAGTAAGTATAAACGAAGCCACGGTAAAGGTCGTCTGCGGATCCCCTCCCGCGGCGGTCCAGGCGACGGCCACGAGGCACGAGCTGAACCAGGGGAAGGCGCCGGCGACGGCGATGCGGGTCGAGTCCCAGCCTTCGACGAACTCGACGGCGTGGCGGCGGTCGGCGCGGCGCAGGCGGAACACCCAGCGGATCCAGTCATCGCTGGAGGAGACGCGCGAAGGGTGGAGGTAGGCGTACATCATTTCCTGGAGGATGAAGCCGTCGAAGGGGATGATTGTCGGGCGGGAGGTGGGGGCGTACTTCTTACATGTCAGGGAGTGTATATGCAGAAGGGGAGGGGGTTTGGTAAGGGGGGGATAGTATATAGGGGATAGTATCGAGGGAATAGAGGGGGGGGGGGGGGGAGGAGCCTACTGAGAGAATGCGAAACCCCTTGAGCGTCTTGAGGCTAAGGTACCGCCTCCACGGACTCGACATGTTGCCGTCAAACAGCCGGCGCATCTCGCGGAAAAAGGCTTCGTCCGTGTACACCAGCCGCGGGTTGGACGCCAGGGCCGACTGCAAGCCCTGGTCGCCGGCGGGGAACTTGGAGGCCAGCGTGCACTGGACCTGTTCGAGGCGACAGCCGTCGCGGCCGGAACGGTAGCACACGAGGTTGAGGGAGCAGGTTGGTTTGTCGGTGTCGTAGTATCGGGGGGTGTTGGGGTTGCTGTTGCCTGTGGGTGTGGGAGCCGGCGCGGGGAGGAAGGATTGGTGCGTTGACAGGTGAGCACCGGTGTATGTGGTCGTAAAGGGTTGTTGGACCGAGAGGGTGAGGTTTGGCACCGGCGGCGCGAGGTTGGGAATCGTCGAGGAGTAGCCGGCCGGCGCAGTAGTAGTGACAGGGTATGCGTACGCCGGCTGGACGTCCGGATCCAGGTCCGTCACCGACACGTACCCGTGCTTGGTCGCGTCGCTCGCGGGGCTGGTCCCCTCGTCGAGGTCCTCGTCGGCCATGACGGGCGGGAGAATGTTCAGGGGGTAGCTGTGTCTCGAGGGGGCGTCGTTGGTGTCCAGCTCCGTGGGGATGGGTTGGTGTTGTTGTTGGTGTTGGTGGTGGTATGTGGGAAGCTCGTAGCGCTCGTAGCGGCTCGGCCCGAAGTTGTTCGAGAGCGGCATAATGAAGGCGGCCACCTGCGGCGGTTCGATGGACGCGCCGGGGCGGGTGTGGTTGTGATCGTCGCCGGGTCCGGAGCCGGGGCCGGGGTCGGGGCCGGGGTCGGGGCCGCGGACCGGTGCGGAAGGCGGTGGGGCGCCGTACGGTCCGGGAAAGTACGTATCACTCATCGGGGTCCGTAACAAGTCTCTCGTTGAGGAGTGAGCAGCGCGAGCAGCGCAGACAGTGAAAGGATGAACTGATGGTTGATTGAATGCGACGCGCGTCTCTCCAAGGGAGGTTTTGAAAGACGGGAAGAAAGTAGTGACGAATCACCCTCGTCCACGGGATCTCAGCTCTCAAGCCACAGCGCTGTCTAGCTAGTGCCTTTAAGGCGTTCTAGACCGGGACTACGCAGACACTAACACGTTCCGGACCTGGTGGTGAGGCATGCTTCGGCAGTGTCTTTGAGACGTGGTTGGAATGCCGGGTTATTTGGACTGTACGGGGGAGTGGGCTGTTTGCTTGGGGATGGTTTGCTTGATGGGGGGTGGTTGAGGCTCGTCGTCGGTTTTGATGTGACTGACCGTATCAGTAGTCCTCGTCATAGTACCTCTACTGCCATTTCGGCGACATGCATGTGAGGTTTTGACAGTCGACGCTCGAGTGTAGTGCACCTGATGAGGACCGCTCGTCCCCATTGTTGAGACAAGACGACGGAACGGCGAGACAAAGCTCACGTGCACAAAACCAAGCACCCACGACATGAAATCTGCCTCGTAAGGTTGGATAAAAACAAGGTAGACAGCTTGAGCAGAACTAGCCAGGCTCCCGCTTCAGGATGGGCCAAGTCGCTGGGTGAAGACGACTCCAGGCTCTCAGGCTAACAAAGCCATTGTGGCGCTGCTCTGCTGGTTTCTTGAGAGCATTGGCTTCAGCAGACGCGCGCTTCTCGCCAATATACCTCTACGCGCAACTCGGTCGTCGCAAATGGGTTTTCGGCATGTCCTCGACGGGACACCATGGTGCAAAGATTGTTTCTTTACCAGCGACTCGAGCTACGGAAAGGGGGTGACTTTCTCATATCAATGCTGGTACATTGATCTTGAGATGGTTGGCTTCAGCAAAGCAGGGTAAAGGACAGGTAGTCGTCTGTAGGTGGACAATCTTACACCATGATAATCGTCAAAGAACGACTACCGCGATGGGCAGGCGGCTCAGGAGGTTGGCGTTCCAGGGTCGAGAAGGAGGTCGTGACTCCCCGAGATGGATGTATTCAGAGACATCAGGTGCTCGCGAGACGAACAGCAAATACCCCGATGTTGTCAGTGGTCAGTTCCTTTGGCAGTGCATGTAGCTGAAACCAGAAGAAGCTGACACACGCATGTTGGGCAAGGGGCTGGGAGAGAAGGAGAGAGAACCGTTCTCGAACTGGACCTTTTTTCTCTCGTCCTTCCCGGATTGAAAGCATCGCGAATTCAAGAAGGGGGCCTGTACGAATGAACACATTAGACAAGGTCCGCCAAAGGCCTGCCTTCTTGTAAGAACCGAGCAGGCGTCTCTCGGATGGTAAAATTTTGTTTAGGGGTTGTACAAGACGAGTTGGAACTCCGAGAGGGAGTGGCATAACGGGGGTGTCCGAGGAAGAGGAGTGGGAGGATAGATCAGGGGGTATTAGTCTCGGCTTACGTCTTTGGGAGGTATGGCTTTCTTCATTTAGGAGTGAGGATGGTCGCGGGAGTGGCCGCTCACAAGAAGCGTAGTTGCCTGCGTGACAGCTATGGTAAGCGGAAAGTAGTATTGAGGGTGTATTAGAAGGAGGTCCTGAAGGCGTGCAAGGAGGAGCCTCAGGGGCTCACGTATATAACGGGCCAGAGCCCATACCCAAGAAACACAGACTTGGGCAGCATCAACATTACATTTCTGGCCTCTCACTTTCCTTCGTCCGACATGGGGGAGTCTTTTCGCTTCTACGAGAGACATTTATCCTCTTTGCTACACTCTCTCATCACGCCAACACCGATGCAGCGCGAATAAGGCACAGCACGCCGTCCATGATCCATGGTCCCCTCTCTCTATTCAGCCATTCGGTTTGCAACCTCTCGGATATCTGGGGCAGGAAGGTAACGAGACCAAGGAAACGACCAAACGGGTACATGAGGAAAACAATAGCAAAGGAGGAATACGCCATGAGACGAGATGGTCGACATTGCCTGGCATTCGACGCTCTGATATGTCATCTGAGCGAGACACGCGCGTCATCTTGCTGAAATCGGATGTGGTCAAGCTACAGGGTTTCCCAAGCAAACCGATATTCGTATCAAGCTCATATTTATTACCCCTATGACTTATATTCAATTTTACCACCATGTCAAACTACTAGTACCACGGGCCCAATGAACAAGAGGGCTCGACGTTCGGGGCTGGCAAAGAGGCTCCGGCTTTCAAAGGTCAGTTCATTGGGGGGGCTGTATACTTGTCAAACTCGAAACCTTACGAATCGAGATACCAGTTGGGGCTTGCCAATGTCTCGAGAAGGTCGGGTCTTGTCGCCGAAAGCTCATTGTAAATTGTGTACGAAGGGACCACGTTGTGATTGCCACCAGTCTCGGCTCGACCACGATAGTGGAGGGCCAAGATGCCCGGGAACTGATATGTGTGGAATGCCTGGTGCAGTTTCAGTGTCGACTTTCTATTTCAAGGGGCAGATGAAAAGTCACCAGTGGTGCGTTGGAATCCCTGGCAGGCCGATCGGCCTACAATACGGCCATTTCCTTAGCCTCACGGATATAGACTAAGTGCAGGCGTTAGCAAAATGACGCCGAACAACAAACGGTGGTCTACTAACGAAGAATGTTTCCTTCTTCATCTTGCTTCCCCCAGATCTCTCCCACGCGGCTCGACAGGCCAAGATAGATGAGCACGTTGTCCTCGGCAGAGTACTGAGCAGAGTCCAAGCCACGTAGCATGAAAAAGCCCTTTCCTTCGTGAAGGTCGGTGCTCAGACGTCCAAGTTTCTCATCAAGATAGGCATTGGAGAAGTGATAGATATACTCCTCTTCAGCAAAATCCCTTCCATTCCAGGCAAGCGGACGATGCAGGTGAGAAGGCCAGCCACTCAAGACACCAGTGCCTTCGGTCAGTGCAGTGTCGAAACCCGTGTTGGAGACGACATGGGCCGTCTTAACCCCGCCAAGTCGACTCGTGCTTTAGGTGATGCTTGGCTGACCTCGCAGGGTGTGGCAGCGTGACTAGAACTTTGCTAAGCCTCATAAATATAATGATACTGTACAACGCGGGGGCTCAACCTCGGGCCGCTCCGGAACAGGCAGGCCAGCATCGACAGCCTCGAGCCACGATGCAGCTGTGACTGGGCCATCCATGCCGCAGACCTCGCCGGCACGCGGTGGTTTGCTGTGTCAACTTTTGCCTTGGGGAGACGCCCATTGCGAATCGACCTTCATGTTCCAGAGCTCCTGGAGGAACAAGGATACCTCGCAGATACGCTCTCGCCCAACTCACCCATGTTCTGCGAGCTGGAAGCTGCTGGTGACTCAAAACTTGCAATCCATATCTCGCGGGCGCTTCATCATTGGTCCCAAAACAGTCGACACATTGAAAGGGAGTACTTTGAGCTGCCTTTCGGGTCCCGCATCGTCTTCGAGAACATCAGCCACGACGTTCGCCAAATCAACATCCAATTTGCCCCCGTCTACGACATTGAGGCAGTGGTTATCCATCAAGGCGCTTCAGAACATGTGGAAGTTACCTGACGAGGCACAGCCAGAAGTCGTGGATTTTGACAAGCTGCAATTCTGGTGACGAAACGATGCATCTTCGGGGGGAGGCGTGGCGTCTGCGGCATCATCTTGGAGTACTACCCCAGGGGCACGTTGCGAAGATGGCTCAAAGAGCACCCACAAACTTCAGCTTCGACCTCTGACGCTGCTGAGGTTGCCTGGGCGAAACAGATAGCATCGACCCTGTTGCACATTCGGATTTTACACGGACCCCAAGCCTGACAACATAGTCCTGGCCGATTCTGACACCTCGCCTTTCCTCAAGGCCGTCATCATCGATTTTGAACAGCGCCTGGGATCCCCGGCATGGACGCCGCCCGGTATTCATTCCCTGACGTTTCTGGGTGACCTCATCCAACACGATCCTCCATCGTCAATGTCGCAAACCTATCGAGAGTTCTTCAAACGGCACGGAATTGCCGTGCCGGGACTGAAAGGGCGACTCGGTACACGAACCCCGAGGCCGGCTACTGCTACCCGTGGTCTCGTCTGCCTCCTCGGGGGTGCGAAGCTGCCCAGGTCTTCGTGCTAGGAAAGCTGATGTGGTGCATATTCGAGAACTCCAGCATGCTAAACAGCTACATTGACATCGGCTCTTTTCGGGACAATTACTCGGAAAGGCTCTTTCCCGAGTTTGCGAAGACGCCAGAAGCCCTCAGAGCATTCATTCCGCAGTGCACGGCAGGGTCCTGGGAATCTCGTCGGCGGACGCCGCCATTGGTAGCAAAAGGGAGGAAGATTGTGCTTCGAGACAGCTGGAAGCGGGCGGGGGAAGACAGCCCGGGGGAAGTAAGGAGGAGTGGGTGCTTCTGGACTCCGTCTTGCGCCTCTCGGTCGGCTCTCGCATGGAATCCAAACAAGAAAGACTGAGCAGCGAGGACGTGCTTGACATGACACCTCAAAACTGGGATCCCGATGCGGGAAACTACGGAAAGTACTTGGTTCCGCCCGTGATGCAAGCACAGATTGAGATTCTCACGACGTCTCTGGCTCTGCTTCCGATGAAGGCGAAAGTGCTGAAGGAACTCCGGGCGCTCATTGAAAAGAATCTCGTTAGGTTATGGTTCACCATTTATCTGACTTTATTCATCTTGCTACATAGTTGCGCGATGTTAACACGCGCCGAAGCAGTACGAGCAGCGCGAGAAAGGAGGATAGGCGCAGAGGTATATGTCCCTTGAGAACCCGTCAATCGCCACTGCAGGTGGTATCCCTGCAGTCGCGATTCTTCAATCATGGACTCGTGGAAGAGTTTCACGCGGGTGCCCGAACGATGTTCGCGTACTATCACTCCTGTAACAAGGGTAGCCATCCGTTTTCGATGAACTGGGATCTCACTACAAACATATCTTTTGCCTAGCTGGCACCAGCACAGGTCCAGTTCGTCAAAGAAACGACTAGACTGGTCAAGGAGAAACCTATGCTAATAATTCTGCTCCGAGACCCCTACTAATCAAACCGACAGGCGCCCACTTCGAGCATATCAAGTCGCACAAACTGTTTGAAGATGACTACTGCTTCATCGCTCAACTCTATGAGCTGCACTGGAACCTAACTCATGCTGTATGATCTTCGACTCTTGGTGACACTGTGGGGGAATATGTCGCGCAACAGTCGTTTTGAAGCGTGACGTGCCTAGGTTGGTTTAGATACCCTGTAGGATTTTCAGATTCAGTCCTCCTTTTCCGCTATGATATTGTGAAATCAATAGGTCAAGTCACCGCACTAACTAACACTAAGTTAACAAACCTCTGAGTTGCCCTACCTTGACCTTTCGCCTGGGCTATCACCCGAATTGAGAAATGTTGCATTCTTAACCTCGTCATATTTGTTTTATCGTCACCGCTGCTGCGTAACATTCGGCGTTGTCGCATGTACGATTCTGAATCATGCTCCGTGGTGTTTATTTGCCTGACGTACGCACCCCCCTCGAAGAGGTCATACTAGATCACAAAGGTATCTTGATGAGAGACATGGCTCTCACAAGTCATTGCCATGGCCTCCCATCACTGCTTATCAGATTATCATGGGATGCGCCACAACAAGGCATCCTACTACCCAAAAGCCACAGCCGGAGCCACAGCAGCATACATCAGCGCGGCTGAATCGGTGTGAGCTGGGGCCGGTGTAGGAAAACCGGCCGGGTGAGCGTGGCCGGCCTCTCGACTTGGATTGGTAGGAACATTGCACCAGCTCAACCGACGAGGTTCTTTGCGCGAGGCTGAGCCCGATCAAACCGGGCAAACTTGCTGCGGCAATCAGCAACGCGGAAGGATGCGAGGCTGATTCTTCCCTCGCCGGTCGGGTGAGGATTTAGAGCCGATGATCGATGAGTTGAGCTTTCGCCTCGAATATGCCAAACAGAGTACAAAAGCCTTTGCCTCGAAAGCAATCAACTAGCAACGACGGATTAGCAAGACCGATGAAGAGGACCACGCCGGCTTTTCTTGCCTGGTCCTATAAGTATCATAGGATGGTTCAGCTCAGAACGGCCTGAACTCTGGAAAAGGCGACCCGACATTAAATATATGCTGCATTTGCCCCCTGGCTCATTAAAACTGTCCTAGAAATCTTCGACATCAAACACGCACATGAGTCGTCCGGCAGCATTCGGAACATTTCTAATCATCGTCTGTAATGCCGGCTCAACCACCGGTTCAAGTCACTTCTACCCAGGCAGGCAGTCACCTCCATCAAGAGCGTCCCTATACGCAATTGCTTGCGCACAACGATACATCCACTTACCAATGCCCAGAGAGCGGCGCGGCTTTAAAACTGAGCTGACTGTGAGGATATAGGAGCATTTACTCACGATGAGATGCGCTCAATGGCACTGCTGTCTGGCAGCGTGGGTAAGAGGAGTAGCCGAACAGTAAACACGGGGCTCGACGGTAACAGTAAACGGCACTCAATTCAATCTCTTACACAATGCTCGCTATCTATAACAACTACCTGCCTTTTAAAATTCAACCCTCCCACATAAACTCCTGCTTCACGCGCGGCATCAGCGGCCGCAGCGCCATGCCATAGTCCCCCCCGTTGGGCGTCCGCAACAAGGTATGGATGTGAAACTTTGCCGGCTCCCCATTCGCCAAGAAGACGCCCGAGTGGTGGTCAAACTCGATGATCACTACGGGGCTCTGGATTCGGTAATAAAAGGCGTCGTCGTCGCCGAACCCGCCGATCCAGCACCAGTACGTCTCGCCCAGCCAGCCGCGAATCTGCTCCAGCCGGAGCTGCAGGGCTCGCGCGGGGAGGTACGACAGGAACTCGGCGCAGATGGCCAGCAGAGTGTCTTGCTGCTCCGGGGTCATGGACGAGGCGAGCACGCCCTCGTAAGGGACCACGCGGTTGTCGCGATAGGCGCCGCACACGTGCCGTTGGTCGTCGTGGTTCCAGCGCCCCCACGGCATGGCCGGGTCCTTCATGAGCGGGTAGACCTGCGCCTTCTGCTGCTGGTCGGGGGCCAGGCTCTGCATGAGCTGCAGACCTAGGGCCTCTTCGCGGTGTAGGATGCGCGTGCCCTTGTATGGCCCGTCGTCGATGAGGTTGGGCTCCGCGCCGGTGAACCACGGCGAGATGACGATTTGCGTCTTGTACAGCAAAACATTAAGACACAGGTGGTGGCCGTAAAACGAGAAGCCCCAGGGGGTTTCGGCGGACGGCTCGCCAAACAGCACAAAGTTGTACGAGAACTCGTTCATGATGTTGGGCGCGTGCACGAGGTCGCCGAGGAAGCCGTTGACGCGCATGGCGCCCAGGGCCTTTTGGTAGCCTTCGGGCGAGAGGGTAAGCTCTAGGACTTTGAGGACGGCGGCTCGCTGCTCGGGAGAGATTTCCTCGAGGCGCACGCCCTTGTCGCTGAGGAGGAACTCGGGGTTGGACCAGGTGCGCCACTCGGGCGAGTCGATGTGGTGGCACGTCTTTTGGCGCTGGGCGGGGGAGAGGAGCGAGAGGACGGCGAGGGCGGCCTGGACGATGGAGGCAATGGGGATGCCATCATCGTGGAGATGGTAGAGGCCGGGGCGGACTGTTCCTGCGAATGCGTCAGAGGGAATCCGAGTACAAGTATCTGCAAGGACTCACCGTCGTTGGTCACCCCCTTGAACGGCTCCTTGAGCAGCTCCCGCCAGTGCATGAACAGACCGTGCAGCCAGGGCGGTTGGCCGCCCTCGATGAACTCCTTGGCGTACTCGTACGGAGTCTGCTTCTTCATGGTGGTGAAGCGGGGGAGGCTGAGGTCGGGGAGGTGCTTGCGGAATGCGCTCGGGGCGCCTTGAACAGGTTGGGAGCCCATGGTGAGTGTAGTCAGAGCAGTTGGGATTGTTGTTCGAGTATAGCTCGAGCTGATTGAGAAGAGAGAGGTAGCCTTGTGAAATATAGAAGACCGGATTTATCTGGGGTAAGATGCTGTATGCGTCTCTGGCAGTTTGGAACTGAATAAGCCGGCTCCCCTCATCCGGTTGGAGATCCGACGGCCATGGTACGATGTGTCTTTCACGGGGTGTTGAGACGGCAGATGGCAGACGTACAGTTGGAAGACAAGAAACAAGAGGATTCAAACAGATACAAACAAACAACATCACGAGTGAAGACCATGACTTGCCGAATCTCTGGCCGGGGAGGCTTCCCCCGCACTCCGGGTTGCCCCGCTCCCCGCTTCCCGATGGATGCAAATCGGCGGAGTTGGAGCCGAAGCCGGGGGGAGTATCGGATTACGCAGCAGGTCGTGTCGATGGCGCCTTTTATCTCCGGTATATTTGCACCGGAATTGCCGCTTCTCCAATTCCAGCCCAACAACTGGCTTGGATAGTGAACCGGATTGTGTCTTGTACCTCCGAGCGCCGGCCGAGCATCCATCGTCGTCCAGGTGTGTTTATGTAAGGCATACAGACTCAGGACAGTACTGACATTACCAGATATCCGTCATTCGCAACACCCTCACCTCGACTCAACTCAACCCCATCACCCACGACCTCACAATGGCCGCGTCAACCATCCAGCGTACGTCTCTCCCTCATCGCCCTCACCAAAACCCTTCCCTAACCAACTCCTAGGCCTCGTCCGCTTCGTCCCCAGGTCCAACCCCTCCAAGATCCTCATCGGGCAACCCGCCGACAAGGACGTGGACGTGGGCGCCGCCGTCCGCAAGGGCCTTGACGTGGCCGTCAACGTCTTTTCGGGCGAGTCGGTGCTGTCTCCCGGGAGCGACACGGGCGGCGTCGAGACCATTGGCCGAGTGCTCTCGCCGCTGGCCCAGAGCGAGGTTGGCACGATTCGCTGCATTGGGCTGAATGTAAGGGCATTACTCGCATATGATGAGCTGAAAGACTAACACATCCAGTACAAGCAACATGCCGCCGAGGTTAAGATGGACATTCCCACCATCCCAACCGTCTTCATGTAGGCCACTTCCCCCCTCCCCCCCCCAAAAGAACTAATCGTCTTACGAAGCTCACATCACCCAGGAAACCAAACACCTCCCTCGGCGACCCCTGGCCCTCTCCCACCGTCCTCCCCAAGCTCACCCAGCTGGACGACTGCGGCGACTACGAGTCGGAGCTGGCCATTGTCATTGGCAAGACGGCCAAGAACGTCTCCGAGGCCGACGCCATGGACTACGTGCTGGGCTACACGGCCGCCAACGACGTGTCGAGCCGCACATCGCAGCTGAACCAGAGCCAGTGGTCGTTTTCAAAGGGCTTTGACGGGGCTTGTCCTATTGGTAGGAGACACACATACACACACACACACAGGGAGAGAGAGCCTGCTAACGACTAGTTTAGGCCCGACGCTGGCTCTCAAGTCTTTGATTCCTGACCCGTCCAAGCTCTGGATCAAGGGCATCAAGAATGGCACCGTTCTGCAAGACTGCGGCATCAAGTTGGTCTCCCCTTATGTCTCCTCATAGTCTCCCGCTAACAGCCTCCAGCGACTTGATCTTTTCCGTTCCCAAGCTCGTCAGCTTCCTCTCGCAGAGCACCACTCTGCCCCCCGGGACCGTCATCATCACGGGGACTCCTGCCGGCGTCGGCCTGGGAAGGAGTCCCAAGGAGACGCTGCGGGAGGGGGATGAGTTTGCTGTGGAGATATTGCCTCATATTGGTACTTTGGTCAATGTGTTTGAGAATGAGAAATAGAATGGGTTAGATGTAGAGGAATAGACTTTGTATGCCTGCGTGTCTATCCACCGTTCCGTGAACCTTCTCGTGCATGTTGTCCATGATCAATCCTGTATTCACACTCAAACGAATACCCATGCAGGAATGAGATAATGGCAGAGGTAATACTTGCAGCTCACACCTTCACTCAATCTTTGACGTAGTTATGCGCAATCCAAGTCCTTTTGTTTCTTTACTTCAACTCCACCCCTAACCCAACAACTTAGGAACCTCCTCAACCAAGTACTCAACCACAGCGTCAGGCCCCCTCTCGACCTGCAGCCCCGTAGGAATAGCATGGCTCTTGATATCCGGCACCACCGACCTCGCCGTCGAGAAGATGGTGTCCGCCTCCTCGGGCGTCCACATGGAGGCGCAGAACTGAACGAATTTCCAGTCAGTTTCTAACCCTCCGCAATGCTACATAAACCGTGGACATGATAGACTTACAATGACGTTGGGTTTGTGCTTGGTCACCTTGGGGAGGACCTCGGCGATGGCTGGGAGGCAGTCAGTCAGCGGCAGTTTCTGGGGGAAGGGCGCAGGGCAAGACTTACTCTCGCAGTTGTCGACGTATTCAATATCATATCGGTCCTTGAGGGCTTCCATCATCCGCCCGATGAGACGCTTCGCTCGCTCGGGCGCCGTGTTGACGGTGACTAGTCTCCAGGGGCCGCTTCGAACAGACATGGTGGTTATGATATGAGTCGAAGGGGAGTCAGAAGATTAGACAGAGAATAGGCGGCGACTGAAATTGAACAGATGGTAAACAAGAGATGGTGACTTTTTTCTGCCTCTTCTATCGAGATATTTGGGGTTACGTATAGCTCGGGGAACCTCGGCTTATCGACCCTCGTTCAAACGGCCCAGGAAGTGAGGCGGCTCCAGGGAATGCGGGGGAATAGCTGCCCGGATCCATCTCCGGAAATGCCGCCACCACATGCCGGCTTCGAACATGTTAGAAGAACAAACAGGAAAGGGACAAAGGTGTGTTGCGGCGGGGCGCATAAGAAGGATGAGTTTCGGAAATGCCGATCTCCGATGGCATCCATTGACGAATCGGCGGGAGGATGTCCGTTGGAGATGATGCTAATGGGTGCTCTGGAATGAGAGCGAGTACTAGCATTGACGTGTACGGATACGTAGAAGTTGTACCTCTTCTCGATATCCAAGTTGAAGCTCAACATTCACTCAGACTCAAATCATGGTACGTATTTGTATTAGATCATATACAACGCCATCAGCCACAAGGACATCAATGCGGCCAACAACGTAGACATCCGAGACGCCGGGACTACTCTGCTCACCTGGTTCTATGCAAATCATAATCCAACCCAAGACTCCAGGACTTTACCCTGCTGCTCCACCGCTCAGTGCCAAGCACTCCCAGACGACCTCCTCCCCTTCTCATACAACCACCTGTTGTTCAACCCGACGCTCGTCCTCTTTCCCCCCGACGGGCTTGGCGAAGCAGGATCCGAAAACAGGTTGGTGGATGTGCTCGCGCTGAAGGGGCTGCCCGAACCAATCGATGACCGCCGACCGTTGCCGCCGGGGTTGACACTCCTCTGGAAGAGAGGGCTGCCCAGGGCGGACGCCACCACGGGGCTGCCCCGGCCCGAGAGCGGCGAGCTGTTGTAGCTGCCCCGGCTGCCCACAGAGCTGGCTATCGATGGGGTCCGCGAGTATCGGGGAGGCGTGCTGAACTTGGCGTCGGGGGTGGGCGCGACCGAGGAGGGCGGCAGGTTCAGCAGCGCGCGCTGGGCAGCCGTGAGAGGAATGTCAGAGAGGTCGTCTTCGCCCTTGATCAGCGGGAGGCAGGCAATGCCAATGTTGATGACGGGGAAGAGCTGCAGGAAGAACCACGCCCAACCCAGATAGCTGCGAATGGCGGGTGTGAAGCTGCATGTCGTTAGTAACTAGGTGGTGAACTTGGGGGAAAAGCTTACGCTTGAGACCCAACGTTGAGCTTCGCAAGCAGCTGCGCAGACCAGAGGCCTAGAAGAGCGGCGACGTTGTAGATGATTTGGCGCACATTCTTCTCGGAAAAGGTGGCCGCGTTGCGCCGCCTGGTGATTTCGTCGAGTCGCGGGTGTCTCCAGGTGCCGGGGCTGTCGGTGACGGGAGTCTGAGCGGGAGCCGACCTGACGGGAGTTGCCATGTTTGAGGAGGGGTGTGTGCGTGCAAGATGAAGAATAGAGGGCAAAGTTGGCACGCGACAGACGGTTCACGACTGTAGAGCGAACTGGATCAAGGTCTCGGGATGAGTATTCGTACAAGCTGGATGGTGTCGGGGCATCTAGCGCATGCACGTATCCGTATCTTTATGAAGCTGCTGCGGGTTAGTAGTCGTTGGAAGGGGCCGGGGCCGTGTCGGTTGCTCCCTTGGTCGTGGGCTTTGTTGACGTTGAGACGACTTCCCAGCCAGAGATGAAGGGTCGATCTAGGCGAGCCTTTGGCAAAACACGAGAGGCGCCATGCTTTGGGCAGGGGGGAACGGGTTGCAGTGACGACCAGGCACGGGCCACGGCCGGCCAAAGGCCACATGCGCCACAGTGAGACATGGTAGCGCCACACTTGTGTTACCAACCTATGGGTAACTTGCGGTGCTTCAAACTCGACTGTACATCAAGTAGGCATTTGCAGACTGTAAATTCTCATTATGGGCTGTACTGGAGGTGAAACCCCTTCTCTGATACTATCATAGCTATGTCTTTCTTGTTGATACCATCCAAGAGCCAGGTTGCATCTGATCTCGCGCATGAATCCTAATATCAAAGGCCCACCTGGTGTTCGTCCTCGACAAGATCCCATGAAACAGAACAGCTTTAAATCTACTAATTGAGTACATAATGCGATAGACAGCTAGTGTATGACTCTTGTGTTTTTAGTTATATCCTAGCTTTTAAGAAAATGCATTACAACCAAGTCCCGACCTCACCATTCTTTGAGACCAACAGCACGTCAAGTCACCCTCACAAGCCACACACAAGCCACACACAAGCCACACAGCCACACCAGGAACCACCTGCTCCACTAACCTTCAGCGCATCATACGCGCAGCGCCCGTCGCACTGGCAGCTCGAGATGAGGCTAGACCTTGGTCGCACAGCTGGTGCATCGTGGTCCAAGGCTCGTTCCTGCGCCAAAACTTTGCCCTGTCATCATCTCCTTCACCTCGCAACCACCTCGTCATCGCCACGTCTCATCATCAATCACCCATAAATCCATCCACAAACGCTCAACCGCCACTTTGCATACATTTCCTCGCCCTCTCGCCATGTGCTCCTAGAGCGACCACACGCACCCGTCTCCCAAGCACCCGCGTCCCTCCTTGCGCCTGCGGCCGACCCGACGAAAACCTTCAACCATGGCGAGCGAATTCTCGGCCTCGCGAGAGTCCTCGGTGGACATGATGGATAGATTCCGCCGAACGAGCTCGCCTGCTCAACCCGAAGGCAAGTCCTTCGCGTCTCGCGCCATGACCGAGGATGGGGATACCCAGATGGCCGATGCCACGCCAGAGCCCGCCGAGAAGAGCTTCCGCGGCAAGGCGAAAGGATCGCAGCTCAAGGAAGCCAACCAACAGCAACAGATCGGGAAGATCCGCCACTTGAAAAAGGAAGACGGCGAGCCTCTCTGGCGAGTGGATATCCAATACGATTTCCTCAAGGCCGTCTTCGACAATGAGTTGGCCGTGTTTACCAACTCATACGACGAAACTCTGCCAAAGCAGAATTTCGCCGACCTCTACATCGATACAATGTCTCGCAGCACAAAGACCAGCAAGGTCCTACGAGACAAGCTTCTGAGCGACAGGGAGGCTGCCAAGGGAATGGCCATGGTTTGTCTATTGGTCAACGTGGGTCGCATGAACACGACTCTCAATTGTGAGCAACTCATTCTTGCCTTTGCTTCGCGCACTAACTCTTCCAGTCTTTCCCGAAATGCGAGCCCAGCTACGAACGTACCACGCTATTCCGTCCCTACAGGCCCACCAAGACAGCCACGCTTACAAGCAGCTTCAAGACGCACCTCGACTCAAATCCATCTTGAAAGGCGGCGCGGAAGATCGTAACGAGCCCAATTCGCTTGACAAGATCAAGAACGAACCGGTTCCCAGGACAAACCCCGTGAATCTCATATTCGTTATGTGCAACACGGCCCAGAAAATAGCAGAGCTGCATTTCCCTCGCCAAGGGGAATTCCACGACCTCATTATGAAGACGAAATTCGGGAGCAAGTCCCGCGCGGATGCTTTTCTGTGGCTCATGTGGTTTTACCTCGAGTCCGACTTCACCGAGGAAGGCTGTGACGAGAACCCCTTTGGCCAAGGCGTCGACTACGGCCTGGACGTGGCAAATCAAGGCGTGCCTCGGCTGGTTGAGATGACGCCAGAGGAGCAAGCCCAGGAGAACGTGGACACACCAGAAGAGCTGGAGTTTGGCCGAGCAAAACAGAAAACACGAGCCAAGATTCTGGAGATGGACCAAGCCTATCTCAACGAAAGAGAGAACAAACGCGGCAAGATCCGAGCACCGTTCGACGACGGACCGGCTATACTGCCGCGGATTAGACCTTCGAAGCACGAGTCTGACATGGATAGTACGCGATCTACTCCCCCTCCAAGGTCTCTCGGCCGCGGCCTCGCGTCGGCACGGCGAGGGGTGCCCCTGAAATATCAGATTTTTGAGGGTTCTTCCCCGGCGCACGGGGGCGAAGGTGTTGTTGCCCGGAAGCCGAGACCGCCGACAGCTCATCAATTGGCTGTGGAGCGCAACCGGAACCAACGAGTTGAATATATTCTCGATCGTGGTCTTCGCAAGCGACACCACCAAAGTCGAAAGGGGCGACGGCAGGACGGCGCCATCATCCGAGCATATCGGCGAGTTGAAGTGCAGGAAGATCCCTTCGAGGATAGCGAGGACGAACATACGAGGCCCCGAAACTTGACGTACCTAGGCGAAAAACCCGGCGTGTTTCGAGAGCTGGGGATAGGCGGTCTGACTCTACTATCCAAGGAGGAGGACGACTTTGGTGAAGAGGTGACTTCGTACGCGGCAGCGCTGAGACGATCGGCGCGTCGGCTGAATCGATGGGGGCCGGACAAGTTTAAGCTCGGCGTGGTGGCGCCGGTCAAGCGGCCGAGGCAGAAGAAGGAGGCCAAGGAGGACGAGGTCGAGAAGGCGAATGGAGACGCGGATCCCGACGCCACAGTCGGCGACATGACGGTGGGCGACATGACCATGGGCGATATGACCATGGGGGATGTTACGCTGGGCGATGTGACACTCGGGGATGTGCCGGGAGACGGAAACGAAGAGGTTGCCGACAATGAAGAGGACATGACGCTCGGCGACATGATGACGCCTGAAGAGTCTGACGCCGAGGCGGATACGTGAAGGGATGGTTTCTTTTATCTCGTAATGTCTGTATGGGGCGTTGTCTCGATGAGAACGGCGTTGCTCTACTTGGACGCCAGCAGGAATAGGCAACAAAATAGACTTGGCATTGGTCAAGATGTTACTCTTTGTGGGAATCATTGATCTTCAAATCTTGGCTCAGCTTGTGATAATTCTTCCAGTCTCCCCTGCCCGGTGAACTTGTGCCAAAGCGGAATAGACAGGAACCGGCCCCATGCTTGTTCAAGCCGCATGTCAAGCCGAACACGAAAACGGTACCTCGTCGAATGAAGGCCAAGAGACAATTGGTTCCGCTAACGGGTCCAAATTTGCTGCACGTCGCTCCGTCGCGCAGCGGGATTCAACGGTTTCCGAAGCGGTGAGGTCCGGCAGATGCC
Source organism: Thelonectria discophora (assembly GCA_911649645.1). NCBI lineage: Eukaryota > Fungi > Ascomycota > Sordariomycetes > Hypocreales > Nectriaceae > Thelonectria > Thelonectria discophora. The sequence goes on along the minus strand of CAJVRK010000022.1, from coordinate 822,967 downwards.
GCGATTGCCTCCACCGGGACATTAATACGCGGTGCACGCAACACTGTCTACCTACACCACGACAACCGATCCAGCCCTTTTTCCCCTTCGCGTCGACTCAATTGCTCTCCGTCCGAGCCAATTGATCTTTTCTCTTGAATCCTAATGGCTCCCCGGTCTAAAGACGCCCCCGCGGGCATCAGCCGCCTGCTGGGCATCCTCGCGCTGCTGACCGGGCTCCTGGCGTCGGTTTTCTACGTGCTGGAGCAGAACCTCGACAAGTTTTACGTGCTGGACCTGGAGCATCTCGACGACGTGTCCAAGCGCGCGCTGGCCGAGCACGGGAACGACACGCGCGCCGTGGTCAAGTACATTACGGATGAGCTGCACGAGAAGCTGCCGGCGCACATCAACCTCAACGAGGAGTGGGTGTTTAACAATGCCGGCGGTGCCATGGGGGCCATGTACATTATCCATGCCAGTAGGTCTACATCTTGCAGGTCTTGGAAGGTGGGGTTGCTAATCATATATCGTAGGCATCACCGAATACCTCATCATCTTCGGCACCGCCATCGGCACCGAAGGCCACACGGGCCGCCACACGGCCGACGACTACTTCCACATCCTCTCGGGCACGCAGCTGGCCTACGTGCCCGGCGAGTACGAGCCCGAGGTGTACCCCCCGGGGAGCATCCACCACCTGGTGCGCGGCACCGTCAAGCAGTACAAGATGCCCGAGGGCTGCTTCGCCATGGAGTACGCCCGGGGATGGATCCCGCCCATGCTCTTCTTTGGGTTCGCGGATGGGTTGTCGAGCACGCTGGATTTCCCGACCTTGTGGCACACGACGAGGATTACGGGACGGGAGATGATTTCGAACTTGCTCAAGGGGAAGTTTTAGAACAAAGAGGGTTTGGATGGGAGGTGGATGAAGTGTATGTGGTGATCGAGGTTGACGGGCCAAGCGCTGGGTCATGGAGGATAAAAGGGCCATATCAAGACGGTCTAACTAATGGATACCATTTGGCTGCATGCTTCTAGTTCAGTGACGTTTATCTTCCAAGTCGGATCGGGCACGTTTCTTCATGCGTTGGCTTTAGCATGCAAGTCGACTCCCTTAGCCTGGCTTTGGCATCGCTGTTGATGCCCAGACACGACACTGTAATTCGAAGTACCATGCAGCTGAAGGCTAAGTTAGAATCGAGTTTGGCGGACTGGCATCCTTGTCACTGCGTAGGATTGACCTAGTGTTAAAATATAGTTGTAAAGATAGGACTACTTAACAAAGTGTATCTTTATGGAGAGGGTTTGCGGTCATAACACCAAGTAAAGGAGGGAGGCCTACCTTCATCAGACTAACAAGAGGTCAAGAGGGGATACTTTCATGCTCATACTATAATCCAATTGACATGTGCCGGCGAGCCTTATTACCTATACAAGACGTCTCGGCTAGCCGAGGCATTCCCCGGAGATCTCAGAGCAGACCCGAAGTCAAACAGAAGGGTGATCAGAGGAACACGAATACAAGCGCGAAGAGAGGCTCTTTGAGCTGGGGTGTGGTAGTCGTGTTGAGCTGCCAACATGAACCTGTGAGACATAATCACTCCGTCACATACGATATCATCGGCCAGCGTTGGCCGTCAAGAAGTTTAGCGACGGGCGAGGTTCATGCGAGTTTAGTCACATGGCGTCTAACAACAGTTAATATCTAGCATTCCTATATAGCATCCTCCTTTGCGGTAGTGTCATGTCTCGACATGGTAACCAAGTCAAGGACTCAAAACATGAGTCGATTGATGCTTGTTCCTAATGTCGGCAGCTCGTCTTGCTGATGAGGAACACCCCTCCGCATTCTTCTTCACGCACGCATCCAAGAACTGCTTCCCGCAAGTCCGGTCAACAAGAGCGCCCACACCCCCTCAAGTCACGAACAAGTCCTAGAAATAGTAGTATCACCAGCGCCTTGCAAGCCACCAGCCGCCCCCAGGTATATCTTGGTCCACCTCTCCATCAACCAAGCCGACAGCTTATGGGAAAAATCCTCGATGACATGGGTCGGCTTCGGACACCGGCGAGAGGACGCCATGGTTGATGATGTACTGTCAAAAGTTGCATGAAGTTGATAGTGGCCACCGGACCTTGAGCTATGGCAGTGTAGCGTCGGGAGGGCTGGCGAAGAACCGCTACAGCAGAGGTCGCGATACTTGCCACTTGTACCTGAGCTAATACTTATCATCCTTATGGCCGTACCCAAGGATAACTACATTAGGCTCTTCTAAAAATAACCACATTTGGCTCTTGCTTCAAACACTGAGATCTAGGTACATTGAAAAGTTCCTAAGTATTATTCGGAACGGGTTTCATCTACTAGAAACATGGCCAATCCCATCAGAGTGGTTCAACTCCACGAGACGAGACCAGAACCCAAGGCCTCGCGAACAATGCTCGTGCACGGTAAACTCGAGATGACCCGATATAGCACTAAACGTATCAGACGAACCTGAAACTCCTATTTTCGACATGTAACGTTGAATAGAAAAAGAGGCTCAACAACGGCCCCCAGGAAAAGAAAAGAGACATATCGAATCGGGGGTGGCCCGACTGCATGCCAGTGATGGGTGAATAATAATAGCTCCCGCTGCGGGGAGTTGGGGGCCGACCAGGTGGCCGGCCTCGGAGGTAAAAATAGACGGGCCGTTGTGATATCTCGATGGCTGCACCACGAATACTGGGCCACCGCATGTGCGACGTGAAGGAACTGAGACACGCAGCGAGAACAGAGACGACTACTCAAAGGCTTCGGGAAGAGATGTGCCGGCCTAGATAATGCTAAAAATACGTCCATGATGAAATCATGTCTACGGAGGAAATGGTGAATATAAAGAGAACCGCGGCCCATGGTGTGACCGGATCCTGGGGAACAGGCGAGAGTCTGTCCGTCTCAGGCCACGACTTTGTCGTCGCGGCTGTTTCGGAGCTTAAGCGCGACGAGGCTGAGATGTCACTGACAGACATGAAACTAAATTAAGAATTGTTTCAAAGGGTTGTATTGGGATTCTGTTGTGGTTTGGTGATGGGATCTTGTATCGTTTGAATCGGCTGGAAATACGAGGTTTGCTTGGTTCATTGGCGTGGAGGGACGGCTACCAGCAGCCTCCATGAGCGGGTGGCTGCTTGGGCACCCGAACAGTGGAAGACAGTTCTCGTCTTTGGTTGAAAGCAATGAGATGGAACAAGCTGTCGCAGTGTAGTTCCGACCAACACACCCAGCTGGAAACCCGTTAGTTTGACAAAGATGCGCCCCCAATTGGTGGGAAACAAGCGGGAAGCGGGCGGGAGGGAGGAATGGCCCGTCGTCGGCAGTTGGGAAGCAAACAAGTGAGCAAACTGGCCAAGAGATGCAGGGATGGCCTTGTTGGTCGCTGTATCAGTGACCGAACCACCAACCAAGCAGTCGGCGCGGGGGGAAGATGGGACCAGCGTGCATGCATGGAAATCTTCTGGACTTGGTCACGTTTTCATACCTAATTGTTTCGTACAAGAGGACTGTTTAGGCCCTGACGAAATATATCCGGGCGTGCTGTACGTAGCAAGTTACTCCGTCTCCGTAAAAGGATGCGTTGAAATGACTTGCTCTATTTGTGGTGATTTCGATCGACACTTCCCCTTGGAATTATGCTCCTTGCAGAAGCAGATCAAGGTGTCCATCCATCTGATAGGTTTCTGTGCCTGACATGGCCCCGTGGTGTTTCACCATGTGGCCCAGCCAGCGAAACAAAAGCACGACTTCTCGTCCGTGCAGCTGAGGTCGAGGCTGAAGTCGCAGCTCGTGACATGACACGTGGAAGTTTCAAGATGACGAGAAATGCAAAGGGGGATGACGGGCTCTGGCGTGGCCATGGTCGTACGGTCGTCAGTCCATCGACGCGGCCGTCATCTCTGGACCAGCCATTCCGGGCAGTCATGTTCGTCAGTGAGAGATGCCCCCCTGGAAGTGCTGGAAGGCAGTCACAGCGAACCCCCGCAAATAACGGGAGAGGCCGATGCCCAGCGGCTAAGACGAAGATGTGATTGGTCGAAACGACTGTGCGATAAGATACCTCTGAAGAGGTTGCTCTCTGATCAGCAAAGAACCCTTGCTGTTGTCGCATGTCGCATGTTGCACGTTGCACGTCCCCGCTTCTTCCCACTGGAACAGGGAAGGAAGTTCCCACCGCTGAAAAAGTCCGGACCCCACCAAAAAAGACGAAGCCACAACCAAAGGGACAAGGGATATCGTAGATTCTACCATTCCAGCTCTACCGATGGCTTCATCCATTCTGCATCTGCATTTTCACTGAAAAACATGTTTGGCCCTTTTCGTCTGCAGCTCGAGTCCTGGTTTGGTCCCGCCAGATCAGATTGCGCTTAATTCGGCGCCATCCGTCATCTCCAAGTACTTCCGTCTTGCGCCTCTCTTTTCCCACTTGTCCTCCAGGCCCGTACATCGGGTTAAATCAAGTCGCAATCATCCCACCGCCCTTGTGACGAACCCTCCTCTGCCACCGACTTGCTCCCATTGATCGCAACCACATTCCGCCCAAGATGCGCATCGGCTGCTTGCAGTTCGCGCCCCAGGTGGGCGATGTCGACAACAACCTGAACCGCGCCGACGCCGTCCTCTCCAGAGCGAACCCGGATAACTTGGATCTCCTCATCCTGCCGGAGATGGCATTTTCCGGTATGTTTCTCTCCCGAACCCAAATCGACAGAGCTGACCGGTTGTAGGATACAACTTCAAAGGTCTCCACGATGTCAAGCCCTTCCTCGAACGCTCTGGCTCCGGAATCTCCTCTCTTTGGGCAAGGACCGTCGCCCTCAAGTACAACTGCGTCGTCGCCGTTGGCTATCCCGAAAAGGTGGAGTGGTCATCAACATCCTCTCAACGACCCATCGGCCCTGAATACTACAACTCGGCCATCGTCGTCAACGGGGATGGCGAAACCGTCGCAAATTACCGAAAGTCCTTCCTGTACTACACCGACGAAACGTGGGCCATGGAGGGCGGCGGCTTCTATGAAGGCTTCATCCCCACGCTCGGAAACGTCTCAATAGGCATTTGTAAGTGTACTGCACCTACGCATATATACCTTTGCTAACCCTTCTTTAGGCATGGATCTTAAGTATGCTTCAACACTCACTCTCTTTGACCTGACTAACGTCCCAGCCCCTACAAGTTCGAGGCCCCATGGAGCGCCTTCGAGTTTGCAAACCACATCTTGCAGACCGATTCGAATCTCGTCATTGTCTCCATGGCCTGGATGACCCAGGCTGATCGACGCCGCTTTAGCAGCATGCCCAACGAACCCGACATGGAAACGCTGACCTATTGGGTCACCCGTCTTGAGCCCCTCATTCGCTCCGAGAACGAAGACGAAATCATCATCGTCTTTTGCAACCGCATCGGCCACGAAGATGAAGTCACCTACGCGGGAACCAGCGCTGTCGTTGGGATTCAGGACGGCGAGGTCAAAGTCTATGGTTTGCTGGGGCGCGGCGAGAAGGAGTTGCTGGTTGTCGACACCAACAACCCTCCATATGCCAAGATGGTGTACCGCCCCGACGCCACTGGTGATCTTGAAGGGGAGGTGAAGAGCCCAAGCTACGACATCCCCTCTGACAATGACGAATCGATGGCGGAAGCCGACGAGTACGAGGAGTCTTCTCCCGAACAGACCTCCCGTAAGCCCTCCGGAGACTACCAAGCCGGATACAGCCCCAGGACTACCACGTCAGACTCGTCACGACGACCGCGGAGCCCAGAGGAAATGGAGCCCAGGAGTCGCACTCCCCCGGCGATTTCCGTCATCGCTTCGCCAACATCTATCGAGGACCCATTTGCCTTTCCGGCCCCTTCAGAACCAAGCACAGCGCCTCAAGCCGGTCTTCCACGCTTGATGATGCCCGAGTCTGCGTCGATACCGACCAACCCATACCTCCCGGAACCCCCGAACAGTGCCGCGTCGTTCTCGTCGCAAAAATCGGGCCACTCTGTCAGATCCAATGAGTCTGAAGCTTCCGTCCGAACTGTCCTATCTAATCCGAGACCGCCAGAGAATAGCACTCCTCACCCGGCCGCGCGCCCTCAAGTACTGCCTTTTAACGAACCGAGTACTGCCTTCGATGACATGTCTGTAGTGGAGCCTCGCTGGTTCTGGCCACCGCCAAACAATGTCGTCAACGCTGCGGGGGGCTGGACCCCGGGAGCTCCGATCGGACGGGAGCCTGAGCCGTTCCCGTGGTCGGACATTGCATCCGACGTACACCCCCCGAGTCGACAGGTCACGTCTACCCGGACGAACGAGGTTGCGGCAGCTCAGGAACAGCGTGTCAACTCTCTGTATCCCCCCTCGAACGCCTCTTCCCGTCCCAGAATATCCCACAAAGCGTCACGGTCTGACATCTCAATCGCATCTAAAAGGACATTTCAGGAACCAACTGGGAGAGAGCACTTTCCCAGGGAGCCATCCAATCCAAACTCACGACATGCCAGCCGTACTCGCGCCCATGAGAGATCCAAGTCGTCGCTTGGCCAACTCGATGTCACCGATGCCATTTCGCAATACCTCAACGATCTTTCTCAGCGAGCGGAATCGGTCAGTAGGATGCGTTCCGAGTCGTTCAATAGCACCCCGCCGTCTCAAAGAGAGTCGACTTTCGAGGGTCGAAGTCGAGCCGGCACTTTGGACTCGGAGCACGAGATGATTCAAATTGCCTTTAGCCCAGGTATTCTCAGCGAGGATGGTCGAAACCCGTCTCGCGCGCAGTCACGTAACAGCTGCATAATCCAGACCTCACCCTCAAACATCAATGTCTATCTCGATGGGAACGAAGGTCCATCTCCCACGGCGATATCCACAAACTCTAGAGCCAGCGTTGACGCGGCTCGGCAGCCTCCGCGGGCAATGAGCCGAGGACGAGCTCGAAAGCCAGACTCACCATTGAATGGCAATGATTCACGGGCATCATCGATCGACTCGAACAAGAACGACCGGCTTCACTCTCGGATTCGAAGGGGGCCGATCTCGAGAGACTCCCGAAGGTCTCCATCGGTACAGAGGCAACGAGAGCCCGAGGAAGAAGTAGCAGAGCCCGTCGTCTATTTGGGTGCCCAAACGTATGGCCGGGTTCCCTCTTCGTGCGGAACTCGAGCCAGCGAGATGTTTGGGGTTTCGGGACGGTCCTCTCCGCATGTCAAGACGTCCTCGACGCCCAACACTAGTCCTCGACGAGATAGCCCGTTTGGTTTTAGAGATGAGCCGCTGTTCACGGATGATTCCAGGGCCAACTCTCTCTGCCAAGACTCCACCACACTGGACAGCTCCCCCGTGTCGACGTCGTCTGCTGGTGCGGAGATGAGCGACCATGGGGCTCCCGCTCCGCCGACGACGTTGCAAGCGACCGTCTTCAGCCCGGAGACGCCCAAGGCCATGCCGTTTACCATGGACGACACGGACACGGAGGCGGTGTCCGAAAAGCCCCTGGGCAAAGAGTTGCCGGGTTCCCGGCCGTCCATCGATTCTGTCCTTCACAGGGACGAGTCGCCTAAGAGCGTAAGCGTGGGGGCATAGGACACTGGCGATACTCGGCGCTTTTCATTTGTCACCATTTTTTGTTTCTTGCAGAGACGACTCTCTATTTTCTGTTTGTTTTGTGCTGGCCATTGACTGGCCGGACGGTTGGAAAAGCGTGCATTATGGAGGGACAGTTTCCTATGATGAGGTAGCAGCAGGATTTGTTTCATGGGGAAGGAGCGGGCGATCCTTCTTTACTTTCTCAATACCCTCCACCATTTAATGTCTTGGTGGTTGTCAGCATCAGCCTGGTGGCTGACAGTTTTATTGTATATTTGGGCGGGATTATTCTTATTTGGAGTTTCTCATTGCACATCTTCTCATGCAAAAGAATATATTGGCCTCCAAAGCGGCCCACGTGGATTCAATCAAGGCATTGCTCTCATACACTCCCGCATTCATTGGCCGAAGCAGAATTGACAGCTCGTCAGCAATACGAGGTCTGCGTCACGAACCTGTCCACTGTTGTTTGCCCCGCTGGGTCAGTGAGTTCTGGAGCTAGTGACTCCCAGATGATCTGCTTGGCTTTACGAACAGGACCCTGAAAAAAAAAGAAGGAAAAAAAAGAACAGATGAAGCCCGCCCGTCGGAGCGGCCAAACCTCGATGGCCGTGCATTAACGTTTCGTGGTACGGACGGGGAAACCCATGTTGCCGCAGACTTTACTGGTTGGGATGGGGGAAAAGGTTGGAAGGGGCCTGAAAAGGGCTGTGGATGTTGTGAAACGGGGAAAATGAGGCGTCGAAGGTTGGTTGATGCAGCTCTCTGCATGCCGCATCGGGATGCTGTGCTGTGCACGTTGGAGCAGTGCCGGTAATGGCGGGATGGAAGGGCTGCTGAGGTGATGTGCCAGAAATACTTTGCTGAATAATGTATAAGTCTGACTTGACGTCAAGTCTTTGATTGGCTGATGGACAGCTTTATTTTTATGCGTTCCTCTTGTTTTGTTTTGTGCTGCTCCCCCCGCCGTGGTTGTCGTCTCGTAAACCGACATTGGTTGCTCGGGCGGACCAATCGAACGGCCAACCACGCGGCGGGGGGACCCGGATTGCGTACCTATCTGTACGTCGCAATGCAGATGTCAGATGCCGCCGCACACCGATTGCGTACGTACGTAAGTACATACGTAGTATGGAAAGGTGCGTCAAAGTCGCGGGACATGTCGTGCTTGCATGCCGAGTCCTCACTCCGAGAGAGAGAGAGAGAGGGCATCTTCCCATGGCAACGGGATAGCTGCTAGGAAGTCGCCGCTTTTCGTGGCGTTTTGTCTGTTGCCCAGCTGAGCTGGACGCGGAGCATGCCGCTTGATGGGAATGGGATGGGAAAAATGGGACGAAAAGACAGTGGAAGAGATGAAGTTTCTCACTGTGCGCGCACCGTGTTGGCTGACAGGCGCTGATCAAAGGAGACGGGACGCAGGACCCAGTTGCGGTCCCCAGCTGCACCCCGAAATGGGCGGACGCGGCCTCTGCTTAAGCGCCATGGCCGCTTTAACAGCGGTGGCCTCGGGTTGCGGGCAGCAAGAAACATTGACCTCCAGTGCTGCAGGGCGCTGGAGTGCAAAAAGCACGATGACAGCAGCGAATCGACCGCGATGAAGCGTGCACGGTCGAGACGCATGTCAAACAGCAAAAACGGCAAGCGACCTAGTCCCGTTCTGGACTGTGGGGGCCGTTGCATCCGCCCTTGACTCCTTTTTTTGCTCGCGCCTTCTCCCCGTTCTTACAGGTGCGTCGAGAGTGCGTCTCCCAGGAAGAGGCCTGTCTTCAGCTGCCGCTTGGCAAATGCAGCTCTCGCGCGGGATAGAGTGGGAAAGTGGGAAAGGGGAAAGGCTCACAGGACCTTGTGAGCTAGTCTATTCGGACCTGCAGGGAAAGACCGAGGAAATAGAGGGGGAAGCCACGCAACGACGAGTCCGGGGGGGCTGTGCTAATGAAAGTGCCAAGTGCCTTCCCTTTTGGCCCTGCAGTTTTTTTCCCAATTTTTTTTCTAGTTGCGCCTCGCAGCTCTTGCGCGTGCGCGTGCCTTCCGTCTGGAGTCTGTCGTGCGACCCCGTTTTTGCTTTCCCCGGCCCTCCTTCACCTCCATTCCTCATCTCCCAAACACATCTTGGGCCTCATGCTGTGGTACTCATAAAGCCGTAACGACCTTTTCGCCGGTGTGCGCTCTTTATTCTTTTTTTGTTGGGCCTCGGCCTCTTACTTACTAACGACACTCTTTACCTTTTCCCGTCATCTTGGTTCTCTCGTTTGCTTTCCTGGTCGACTTATGAAATACTAGTACGCACACCTTGTACCAACAACTCGAATACCACCTCTCCCCCCCCCCCCCGTCGCGACTCGCCAGCGTGGAACTCTCCTCGGCTCTCGTCTTGGCTAGGCTTTGAGGGACTCCCTCTTGTTGGATATTGCTGTTATTAGAGGAGGAACCTGCGTCAAACAAGCACTCAATCGATACCCCTTCGCTTTCGCATTCAATATCTCGAACCCCTGGACCCGACTCTAGGTCGAGACTGAAACACTCTCCTCGCGAGTCTCCCCAAACGCCAGTTCTCCTCCATCATTGCTACCAACTCGAAATCCATACTCAACGTTCACCATGTGGCCAACACACTTCCTCCCTCGGCCGGAGCTCCTGCTCACCTCCCTGGCCTCGGTGTCCCTTTTTGGCGCCGTGGCGTATGCCGCCGACTCGAGCGCCAGCGACGCGGCAAAGTCGACCGACTCTTCCAACGACTCGTCCTCCAACGACTCCAAGAGCACCGACAATGGAGACACGGCAACGCAGACGACGGCCGACTCGGCCAAGGAAACAACCACCGAGGAGAAGACGTCCACCACGGCCGAAGCCGCCTCTACTACCGCCGAGGCAGAATCAACCACCTCAGAGGCTGTGTCGACGACCAGCGAGGATGCCACTTCGACTACCGACTCGTCCGACTCGTCCACGACGGATATCGAGTCTACAATTTCCTCCGTCTCCTCAGCCTCAGACACGGAATCCGCCCTGACGGGCATGCCAACATTGACTGGAGTATACGCTATACCTACCTACCCGGCCCCCTCTGTCCCACCGACCAACAACGCCCCCTTTATGCAACACTCCAGCGCTCCCGACGGAACCGTCTTCATTGCCGTGGGTGCCATTCTGGGCGCCTTTGCCATTGGCATTCTCCTCTGGCGAGCCATTATTGGATTCTGCCTCCACCGCTCCGTCGAGCGAGCAGCCAAGGCGCAACACGATGCTAATGTTAAAACGGGATTCCCGGCACCTCCTGCACCTTTTTACAAGTACACCGACAACACCTCTACCATGTCACTCTCTGCAGGTCGTGGAGTGCGCCGCACGACGCGCGGCCCCATCCTCTCATCCACTCCCAGCGCCTCCAACCTGTTCTTCTCACCGACTGCAACTGCGGCTGCGTCTGGCGGCGCTGGTGGTAACCGCGCCTCGGCCTTCTTGCCTTCGGGTTTCTACGCTGCCGGTTCGAGCTCTCCCGGAGGCAACCACGAGCATTCCATCAGCTTGACTAACCTGCGCCCCGACTCTCGCGGACAGTTTGGGAACCCATCGCGTAATACCCTGAGCGCTACGCCGCCCGATTCGCCGTCGTTCAATGCGCGACGTGACGTGAGCAACACGTCTCTCAACCTCACTCGGCCTCCGAGCCAGCGAGCCCCCAGCGCCTTCCTCGACGACCTGCTCGCGGATGACCCTTCAGCCCTACCTCCGCCGCACATGCCGGGCTCACAAAGGCATTCTTCGTCCCATAGCAACAGTGTGCCCGGATCCCAGAACCGGTTCTAGGCGAGTGTCCGACGATGGGCGAAAGCACGCCATGACCACGCGGCCGATGCTGTTACATGACGGTCGAGGGCACATGGGAATTGGGATTAAGGGTCACTATACGGCGTCACGGATGGGCATTTTTGGGCACATGGCTTGGAGACTTGGGGAGTGGTTTTTCTTGATCTCGAGTGCATTGGAGTAACATTCTTCTCTTCGCGGTACTACGGAACCGACGGGACTTTTTTGTATTGTACGAGTTGGCTATCGACTGTTGGATGGAGGACAACCGAGACATGGACGGATTGCGTCTTGTTGTATAGCAGCTCTTTGGATTAGTCGTGGAGTTGGCGGGTTCGCGGACAGCCCTTGTTTGGTTCTAGTGGTATATATTTTGAGGGTTTCGAATATTAAGTATTCATGCAAGCGATGGGGCGTGTCGAGTGGTAGTGTTGAGTGTATAAATGGGTGAAGCCAGGACATTGTATTGTTAACTTGTATCCTTGTGATGTATTCGTGCGGTGACTTGCTTTGTGCATGTACTAGGTTCAACTAATCTTGCTATTACCTTTATGCCTGTCTATGCATCACCATGTGTGATGAATCCAAATACATGAGGCCTATTCAACACACCATGCATCCATCCCAACACGCAACGCAAAAACATTGCTCACTTTTTCTTATATCAAACCATCATAGCCCATCAATCAACTCCTCCCCACCAGCTCCTCCCTCGCCCCATGAATATCCTCCACGCGAATCCCGCTCCGATCACACATGCCCCTGAAAATCCCCCCCTCGCGCTTCCACAGCTCAGCGGGGGTATCCAGCTCGGCGATTCGTCCCGCGTCCATGACGCAGATGCGGTCGTACCCGATGATGGTGCGCAGGCGGTGGGCAATGCACAGCAGGGTCTTGCCGCGGAAGCCGGAGGCCATGGTGGCCTGGATCTTGTCGTCAGTCTCCATGTCGACGGAGGAGGTGGCCTCGTCGCAGACGATGATTTGGGCGCCGCGGACGAGGGCGCGGGCGAGGGCCATGAGTTGGCGTTGGCCGAGGGAGAAGTTGAGGCCGTCTTCTTCGACGGGGGAGTCGAGGTGGATGCGGGAGGGGTCGTTGCTGTTTTGGGGAGCCGAGTCGGGAGTATCTGCCGGAACGAGATCGGCTTGGCGGAGGGCGGACCAGAGCTCAAGGTCGGTGTGCTCGTGGAAGGGGTCGAGGTTGCTGCGGACGGTGCCGCGGAAGAGGGTGGGATCCTGGGGGATGATGGCGAGGCGGGTGCGCAGGTCGTGCAGGCCAATGGTGGAAATGTCGACGCCGTCGATCGTAATCTGGCCCGCCGAGATCTCGACGAGGCGGAACAGCGTGCTCATGATGGAGCTCTTGCCCGCGCCGGTGCGGCCGACGATGCCGATGCGCTCGCCGCCGGCCACGCGCATGCTCAGCCCCTGGAGCACGAGCGGGAGCCCCGCGCGGTACCGCATCTCGACGTCCTGAAAGATGATCTCGCCGCGTTCTGGCCACGACTCGCGGACCTCGACCGTGTGCAAGGGGGCCTCCTCCTCGAGCTCGGTGCCATAGTAGTACAGGCGCTCAACGGCGTTCATGGCGTTCTCGACCTCTGCGAGCTGGCGCACCGAGAACTGCATCATGCCGACGATGGACAGGATGTAGCTGAGGACGAGGCCGCCGATGGATGGGTTGATGGAGAAGCGCGACGTGACCACGAGGATGGCCACGGTGAAGACGAGAAGCGTGCCGATCATGTCGATGCGCACCGACAGCCACCGCTGGTTGGCAAAGGTGATGTAGTAGGCCGCGTTCATCTCGTCGATGGACCGCCGGAGCTCGCCCACGAACCGGTCCTGCAGCCCGTAGGCGCGGATCGACGCCACGCCGCTGAGGCCTTCGCCGAACCGGGCGAAGACGTCGGAGCGCAGGACCGACTCGATGCGCTTGACTTCGCGGGCCGAGGCGCGGTAGTATGAGGCCGCCAGCACAAAGAGCGTGTATAGGGGAACGAGGGCGATGGCAAAGTAGTAGAAGTAGGCGATAATCAGGATGAAGACGGACGTGATCATGGCGAGGGTGAGGAAGAACATGCGGATTGCGTCTGTCAGGTTGTTGTCCATGACCTGGGGGTGTTAATCATCCATCTATATCTAGAAGGGACAAGTACTCACATCAACATCACGAGAGAAGCGGTTCGTGATGCGGCCCAGCGGCGTCGTGTCGAAAAACGACATGGGCGCGCGGAGCACCCGAGTGACGGCCTGGTGAAGCATGTACTTGCTCGAGTTGGTGCCCAGAATAGACAGCGTCACGGAAAACAGAAACAGCAGCACGGCCTGAGCGACGCCGAGGCCGGCATAGATGGCAATGTACACGCCCGTCGAGAGGCTGTACTTGTCCGAGGTCCAGTATGAAAGCCACAGACTGGTCATGATGTTTGCGCCCTGCGAGAGGAGCAGCACAAAGACGACGAGGGGCGCGTTGAGGAGAGATCCCGACGCGCCAATGTAGGCGCCGTAGACGGACCAGGGAACGCTCGACTTGGCCCGCTCCTCCTGCTGCATGAGGGCGGCGCCCTTCTTCTTCTTCTTCTTCTTCTGTTTGTCTTCCTCGTCGGGCTTGTCCTCCGTCTGCTCCGTCTTCTCGACGGCCGTGGTCTCCATGAGGGCCTGGAAGCCGGCGTGGTCGCGCATCAGGGCCTCAAAGGTGTCGACAGCCTGGATCTTGCCACCCTCCATCCACACGATGCGGTCGCAGCGGTTGAGCACCCACAGCTGGTGCGTGGCCAGGATGCGGCACTTGTCCCTGAGCAGGCCGAGGATGGCCTTGTCGAAGATGTGCCGGCCAACGTGGGCATCGACCGCACTCAGGGGGTCGTCCATGAGAACAATGTCGGCGTCAAAGTAGATGGCTCGCGCAATGTTGAGCCGCTGCTTCTGTCCGCCAGAGATGGTGATACCGCGCTCGCCAATCTCTGTCTGGTCGCCGTTGGGAAGCATGTCGAGATCCGGTTGGAGGGCGCAGCTGATCACATTAGTTTCGTCCCCAAAAGCCGTCTTAAATTAGGCAACTCACCACTTAACAACCTCCTTATACCAACTCTTGTTCATTCCCTTGCCAAACGTAATGTTGTTCTGCAGAGTCGTGTTCTGAATCCAGGCATACTGCGGACAAAATGCACGCGACGCTCCAAACGTCACTGAGCCTTCCGTCTTTCGCATGTCGCCAGCCAGCGCCGATAGCAGAGAACTCTTGCCGCTGCCGACGGAGCCGATGACGGCGATGAGCTCGTTCCGCTTCACAGCCAGGTTGAGGTCGCTCAGCTTGAAAGGCTCTCGCTCTTCGACAAGCGTGCTGGCCGTGTCTTCAGTTTGAGGAGCCGGCGCAGTCTTGTCCTTCTTCGCCTTCTTGCCCTTGGCTCCCTTCTCGGCCTCTGCTGTGGGCGTTCGTTCCCATGTAAAGGCGGCGTTATCGAGGCGGATCGCGTCCTCGCCGTCCGTCACCATGGCCACTTCTTCGATCATTTCCTCCTCCAAGAGATACTGCTCAATACGCTTCAAGGACGACCAAGCATCAACCACCTGTCCCAAGACAAGGGGAAGCAGATTCAGGGGGATCCGAAGACCGTTGAACAAGGCAAGCGAAGAAAAGATTTGCGACGCGGGGAGGCCCTTGTGCGTCAAGGAATAGGCGATAAAGGCAAGCATAGAAGCAAAGATGGGCAATGACATGCTCACCGCGTTGATGGCGTTTCGAATGGCCAGCAGCACCTGGATGGCGTAAATCTCCCGGTCTCGGATCTCGCCCAGTCGTCCCAAAAAGGCCTTTTCCCAACCAAAGTACTTGACAAAGCGCACCGACTGCAGGATTTCCTGCGTGAGGGAGACTCGCTGATCGGTGATCTTGTTGATGTCCTTGCGGCGGAGGAAGAGGCTGCGGATAGCCCTGGTCAGGAGAGGCATGCAGATAACCAACAGGCCAAAGCCACACAAGGCACTCCAGGTGAGGTTGACGAGGAGGAGGGCGAGAGTGAGGAGGACGAGCACGGGAGATGTCCACGTCATGTGGAAGAGGGCAGACGCTTGGTCGATTCGGTACGTGTCAACGCTCATAAGGTTGACGACGCGGCCGTTGCTCCAGCCTGCTCCGTCGTTGGCATTCGGATCCGGCTTGCCCTTCTTGCCCTTCTTCGCCTTCTCCTTTGCCTTGTCCGAGTCCTTCTGTTCCTCGCCGTTAGTCGCCTTGACGCCGCCAGCTTTGGCTCGGCCCGAGATGACCATGGACTTTTCATAAATGAGTCCGATCAAGACACCTCTAGCCTGCCCGCCGACCGTCATTCCGCGATAGATGTAGTGATTGGTACCGAAACTCTGTGTAATCTGCATGAGCGTGACGCCAAACGCCAGCCCAATGCCACGACCGATGTGAGGAGCCTTTCCGCCTGTGTGGTGAGCAACCCAGGCGTCGGTGGCAAATTGGATAAGGTACCTGAGCGTAAAGGGGCTGATGACCTGGATGATGCTGGTGTAGAGAGAGCAGGCACCGCCGGTCCAGAACTCAGTCTTGAACGTCTCGTGCATGGCCCAGAGCAACGGATACTTGTCGCCTCGTTCAGCTCGATGCTGGAAGGATGCCTTGAGCTTCTGCGTGAGCGGGTCGGCAGCTCTGTCTGGGTTGACTGTCCAGATGTCGTTTTCCTCTAAGGAGCGTCTATAACCAGCCTACCAGAGTTAGTAATCAAGCACTAAGAATAGCACAGTCTCAAGTCATGAGGCAAGTTGTTGGTGAATAATCTGAGACGTACCGTCATCAAGGGCGCCATCCACTGAAACGTCAACATGCTGAAGAAGCCCGCTTGATACTCCCTGCTAACCTTCCTCTCTGTCGGTACCGGAGGGGGGGCGCCCCAACGAAGAGGATTGAGCTTCTTGTGCCATGGTTTTTTCTTTTCTTCCGCGGGGGGTTGCGCAGTCGTTACACGAGTCGCCGTTGTGGCAAGCGAAGCAGCGGTCACTGCTGCTCTTAGTTCGGTGTCCTTGGCGGCAGCCTCTTCTTCAAGTTCTTTTGCGTCACTAATGTCGTTTGTATCCTTCTCGCCCAGCTTTTCAACACGCTCATCGTCTGAATCAGTTGAGTGATCTGGGGTGGCGGATGAGATCTCGGTTTCTTTAGGATTGGGTGCTTTCAGCCCCTTTTCTGTTGGGTCCGCCATGGCTGAGGCGAAGTCGTCTCGACAAGAGGGAGTGATGCACTAAGCCAGGGTAGGGATTGAGGCCGAAAGTGAAGATAAAGTCGTGATGTTAAGCCAACTACAAGGACATGTCTTGGCAACGTCGAGTATTCGTCGAGTGGATAATATCCCCACGGGGGATCAAGTCACAGGTGGGCTCCTTAAAAACAAGACAATAGAGAAAGGCCTTCAGGCTAGAGGGAATAGGAGATGGGGAGCAACCGAGAAATGAGGCCGGGGATCTTCTTAAAGGGGTGACTCTGTCCGTGTAAGAGTCAGACTTGAGTTAACAATGAAGACGCATGGCACTAAGGATGTAAGAAAAAAAGGCCATCTGAGAAGGAAAGAAGACCTAGGAAACCTGCCGACACGGGATTCGGAGCTGGCAGAGGAGAATCGGCCGGTAGTAATAGCCGTTGTGACTGAACAGTTGGGGGCGTGTGAGTGGATATTGGCTGAAGGAATTAAGTGGGTGGGTTAGATTGTCGACGACGAGGATTACAAAGCCATCAATTGTGAACTGCATCCCTGTGTGCCATGACGGTGTTTATGAAAGAGCTCCGGAGGGGCGGTGACAAGCTAAGAAGTCCGCACGAATAAGCCGATCCGGTGGGCAGCCGGGATTGTAGTGGGGGAGGCGAGGAGGCAAGAACAGAGAGAGAGAAAGAGAAAGAAAGAAAGAGAGAGAGAGAGAGAGAGAACAGAAGATACGAGAGACAAGGGACAAGCCCAGCAGGTCAGGCTAGCAACTCCGGAATCTGCATCTTCACCAGCTCTGCATCTTCACCAGCTCTGCATCTTCACCAGCATGCAACATGTCATAGGCTCGGCCTTCGGTCTGCCGTCTTTCCTCCTGATGGAGTCTGGACAGGCCCATGACGAATCGAATGGACAACCCTTTTTGGTCGTCCGCGTATACAGCAATGACAACGGTTAATTGGCAAATTTTCAGCTTCCGTGAGCCGTCCGCGGTGCGCTGCTAGGTTTGTCTTAGGTCATATCCGTCGTGCCCGATGGTTGTGTGGAGTCCGAACTTGACTCCGGAGGAGAATGTTCAATGCTCTGAATCCTCGATCGGGCATCAGAAGTCGCCGGGATGTCAGTGAGAGATGCCTCACACAGACGGTCCATGCGAAATGCAATGCAACATGCATATTGCCTGGTGTGTGTGGATGAGCTGGCTGCTGCCTTGCTGATACCTAGTCGATGTCAGCCGCATCTTGCCTCGGAAGTCGGCCATGACATGTAGATGTCGCGATTGTGCCGAGTTGCGAAGAACGAAAAGGAGGTGCATGGTGGTCGATTCGTCATTGCAACCTTGCAGCATTAACTTTAGCCAAGCCCCGGAGATCGACCTCGACCCGTCGACGTTTTCTCCGGGAACACGTTTGGGCGTCTGTGTGTCAGCACTCAGACTCGTCTTCATTGAAGCACTTCTTGGCTCTTCCTACCTTCCTGGTGCCTGCTGCTGTGAGGCGAACACAGCAGCTCGTAGCGAAATGCTCGGGATTAGCGGCTGCATCGCATCAGCGCGATTCCGCTCTTGCAGGGATAGCAAAGGCGAGAAGAATACGAAATTCAGTTCGGTCCCGATTCGGCCACGACGGGCAACCGATTCGAGTTGGTTGCTTGGAAGCGGAGTTAGTCGGCGAGGACTTAAGCTGTCACTTCGTGGCCGGCAAGTCACGTGCCGAACCCCGGGGGCCCACTTTCTCTTCTGCTCGCATCGGCTCCACCTCTTCCACGATCCCCCGGCCGACAAGCCGGCCAAGCAATTTTTCTCTCGCGTCATCGAGAAATCAACTATCCCAACCAAATATCCCACTCTGTCCACCGGATTCCGACCACAATCAACCATTGGCCAATTTAACAACCCAAAGCACCCAGCCTACTGCGTCTGCTTATCGCTCATCCTCTGGATGCCCCGTCGGTGTTCAAGACACACCTCACTACACCATGGCCGCCGTCGACGACATCCCCTCCTGGGTCCTACCAGGCAAGATCCTCGGACCCGTCTCCAAGTTCGCCCCCGGCGCCGGCACCCACGTCTTTGAGGGCAATGTCGTGGCCTCTCTCAAGGGCCGTGTTGCCGTCACCTCGCCCGCCAAAGCCCCCGGTCCCAAAAAGCGCCTGAACAAGATTGTCGCCGCGCCGGCCATCGAAGAGCTAGCTACTGTAACTGTTTCTCACCAGGGGAACAAGCGCGAGATCCTCCCCAACGTCAACAACATCGTCCTCGCGCGCGTCGTGCGCCTGATGCCTCGGCAGGCCATCGTGGTTATCCAGCAGGTCAGCGACAACATCTTGCAGACTGAGTGGCAGGGCGTGATCCGCGTGCAGGATGTGAGGGCGACGGAAAAAGACAAGACGAAAATCTACGAATCCTTCAGACCAGGCGATATTGTGCGAGCTCAAGTGGTGAGACAAGCGATGAAAATACTGACCTGGGTGTAAACTGACTTGTAGATAGATCTCGCTCGGCGACCAAGCGAATTACTATCTTTCGACATGCGCGAACGAACTCGGAGTTGTAATGGCGACCAGCGAAGCAGGAAACGACATGGTCCCCGTCAGCTGGAAGGAATTTAGAGACCCGGAAACAGGCTTGTGCGAGCCCAGGAAAGTGGCCAAGCCTAACTGATCTGCTCGCTACTTGAATACCTTTGAGTTTCCGCAAGAGCAAGCGATTGCTACAGGACGAAAGATTGCCTCGGATAAATCAACTGAAGACCCTCCGAGCCGCGCCCGACCAAGGACAATAAAAGGGAGACACATTGGTGCCGCCCAAAACGAGGCAGACGACGCTCACGGAGCCTTCATCCCACAAACGGACGGGGTTTTCATGCCATGCCAAATTACAATAGGCAGACATGTTTCTACCCGCCGCAGGTAGAAGGATGATATCAGATAGATTGCAGGAGACGAGACGATCTATCGACAGCACCATCCACCTAGATACCCGCCAAGAAGCCTGTCCGTGGAGCAATAACGAGGAATTGTTCTGTATGAACTCGTAACACCAGCAATACGAGCCAGTGTGATGGTGTCAAGTCACATGCAGAATCAATGATCATACTAGGGACGTGGCCGGAATCGTGGATGACGTGGAAGACTACCGCAGCTGTCTGGCAAATGTTTCATTCCCCTGAAATCAGAAACAGCGTTTGCGCCGATTCATCTCTTTAAATTCTTCAGACGAACAGTATGCGACGTGCGAGGTGGGGTTTGGGCGTTTCTTTCCCGTTTCCAGGCGGCTTTTAGCCCCAAAATGCCCCCAAAATAAGTTACCCCTGTCGCTCGCGAATGTTGACCGCAGCCTGACTCCACCTTTTCTTTCCAACGATGATGCTGCAAAGGTTAAAAAAAAAGTCCGAGGGGGGGGAGGGATCAGGTTCCGAGGGGCGGTTGGGTGACGAGGACTGACATGCGAAGTATATCATGCTGCATATCCGTGAGGACGCGTTCAACCACTACTATTTCGACAATTTCACACCATTCGAGGCTGTACAACCAAGTCGCCTCCTCTTGGTCGTAACTGGTCTGGCACGCGCCCACTGCCACAGTCTTACCCAAGCCACCTTGTTCAGCTCCACCGAAAATAAGACGACCCTTCCACCGTTCAAAGGCCCCCCTCCTCCCCTCGATGCTGACACATCCCATTACTTTCCTCCAACAAACCAGTTTCTACGAATACCGGCTCTGCAAATAAAATACACCAGCCATGGCGTCGACAATGGTCATGACGCTGGCCACGCCGCCATCACAATCCCTCCCCGCCAGCGCTCCCGGCTGCTGTCCCGGCTGCGGCTTCGCCCTCCCTCCGACGCTCGTCGACGACTCCCACGCGCAGCTGCTCCGCGCCCAGGCCCAGGTGCGCGACCTCGAGAACCAGGTGCGCCTGCTCAGCGAAAAGGCCACGGCCGCCGTCGATCGCTGGGCCGACTACGAGGACGAGCTCGCCAAGCTGCGCGCCCAATTGCCTATCAACAGCGGCGGTCGACTCGACGACAACGATGAAGATGATGTTCCGCCGCCGCCGCCGCCAAAATCGCCGGTTACGAACCCGCGCATGTCGTTTTTGCAGTCGGGCACGTCGCGACTGTCTGCGCTGCTCACCCCGCGCAAGTCCACACCCGAACTACGCTCACTCGATACCCGCGCCCACCAACACCAACACCACCAACAACAACACCCGCCCCTTCCCGCCAACCGCAACCACCACCACACGGCCCCTTCCCCCCTCTCGCCCTCCAACGAAGACCTCCTCGAGGCCCTCAGCCGCGAGCAGAACCTGCGCAAGGAGGCCGAGACCCAGGTGGCCGCCACGGGCCGCGAAATCGAGGAGCTCAGCGCCGCCCTGTTCGAGCAGGCCAACGAGATGGTGGCCGAGGAGCGTCGCGCCCGCGCTCGCCTGGAGGAGCGCGTCGGCGAGCTGGAGAGACGGGACGCCGAGAAGAGGAGGAGGCTGGACAAGCTCGAGGGGGCCATGGTGAGGATCGAGAGGGTGAGGTTGTTGCTGGCTGAGGAGGAGGGTGAGGGTGAGGAGGAGACTGCTGGCTTTCCGACATCGCATGACCCAAAGAGGGTTAAGAGCCTGTGATTTTGCCAACGACGAAACCTGGGCGACATTCTTGCGTCTTGAACTGCGGGCTTATCGACATTGGGGGGAAGTCTCCCTGGCCAAGACGGCTAAACACTGTACCACTACAACTATGTATTTCTATCTGTTTTGGGAACCAGCGGGGATCAAACGAATCACGTCGTCGACGTTAACTTAATAATGGGAGGTAATGGGGGGATTCTGACGGGTCGGGATATGGGTTTTGGTTTACACAAAAAGGACTGTTGATGGGTTGGTTCACTTTGGAGTCGGAGGATGGAATGGAATGGCAAAGTTGGATGAGCAGTTTGGATAGTCTTTTGCTGCCCTGAACACGACACTTCACACGCACACCCAAGTCCAAGCTATTTCTAACAGTGTTTTGATTTCATGGGCGCCAACCATAGAACTCGCCCGTACATTGCCTGACATGCGGCTGGGGGTAATAAGTCTATATCATCATCCATCCATCATCGTTGCTTCGTGGGGAGCCCGAAGAAACCAAAACCCCACGTCGAACAAACGCCGTTTGCCCATGACAAGACCCAAAAAACTTTCCTTCATCCCTTCCTCCATCTCCTTCCCCCTTCCCCGTGTGGACCAGCGAGGTCTCCGGCATGTAAAGTAAGTAAGATAGTAAGCTGCTTTTTTTTTCGCTAAAAAATGATTCATGACCCTGGATTGCTTCCAAACTCCAACGCCTCAAGTTTCCCCTTTTTTCGTCTCGCCTTTTATGCGTCTTCACACCCGCCAGTCTTTGTTTTTTCTTTCTGTTCTTTACCCCTCAATCGTCGAAACCGTTCCATGACTTTTCATCATCGGACCGGCCCAGACCTGCGGGCTTGCTCGGGGTCTCCTTTGACTCTCGAGCGGCGGCCTTGCGAGGAGGGGATCCGGCGCCGTTGGGCGACTCTGACCGCCGACGCTTCTCTCCCTTATGAGTCGGCGACGCGCTGCGGCTCCTGCTCTTCTCCTTGGCCGGCGCGGTGGCTTCTAGCGACCTTGTCTTTCCGTTGGGCTTGTCGGAGGGCTCGTTGAGCTGCGCGGACGGAGGTACGCCGGACCATTCGGCCAACAAGGCGGCGACCTTGGGTGCCCAGACGTCCTCGCCCTTGGCGAGGTCGTCAAACTCGAGGCAGTTGGCGGCGCCGACCTCGAAGTGCTTTTGTCGCGATCGACAGAGCTCCGACATGAGGGCGGCGGAGCCCAGCTTGGCGCCCAAGTCGTGGCAGAAGCTGCGAACGTAGAAGCCCGACGTCACCGTCAAGCGGACCTTGACGGCGGGAGGGCCCTCGTCGCTCCAGGGCGGGGGCGTATCCTTGCCGGGGGCGTCGGGCACGAGGTTCTTGCCCTTGTCCGAGTAGACGGGCTGGGGCGGCAGCTGGCCCAGGGCGCCCGACATGAGGGCCGGCGTCTTGGACGGCCGCGACTTTTTGGGGGGCGCATCTTTAATGAGCTTGTCCTGGCGCTCCTCGAAGCTGCGTTTGAAGGACTCGTGTTCCGCCACGGCCTGATCCTCCTCGGCCTTCTCCTCGGGGCTGAGCTTCTTGCCGTTGGTCTCCTGTGCCTTCTGGAGCCTCCAGACCTGCTCGGCGAGGTTGCGCTCAGCGGCCTCGGCCTCTTCAGCTGGCCAGCGGAAGTCGTGCTTCCCGGGCTCGTACCACTCGACCACCTCGATCTCTTTGACCTCAACGTTGCGGCCCTCGATCTCGCGCGGGATGGGCTTGCCTTCCCGGGCGTACTCGTACAGCGGCTTGCCGTTCATCTTGAGGGCCGAGTAGAGGGGCGGGATCTGGACCTGCTTTCCCTTCATTTTGGCAATCTCCTCCTCAACCTTTTCGCGCGTGATGTGATCGTAGGGACGCTTCGTCAGAAGGCGGCCAACTCTATCGTAGGTATCGGTGCTGGCGCCGAAGAGCACGGTGGTCTCATACGTCTTGGTGCACTCGAGGAACTTGTTCAGCTCCTTGGTGCCGGTGCCGACGCCGAGGATGAGCACGCCAGTGGCGAGGGGGTCGAGGGTGCCTCCATGACCAATCTTAACCTGAGAGGCCTTCCTGATGGCTTTGCGACGGTTGTACTGCTTGTTGCCCTCTTGGGCTTGTTTGGCGAGCCCAGCTTCGATCAATGGCTTGAAGAACTTGGAAGGATTGAAAATCTTTTGACACTCGCGGATAATCTGGGCGGAGCTCTGGCCGCATGGCTTATTTATGGCTGGAAAGCGATCCTTGGTCAGCTATTGATATCGAATTCGCATGGTGGGCTGCAGCCTGGCGACGAAGGATGCACAAGCCATGAAAAAAAGTTTTGACGTCGCATACGACGACACCACTGTAGAGTCCAGAAGGGCTACTTACCAAAGACGCCTTCTCGGACAATGTCCGAGGCCATCCTAAAGCTGAAGGGGGATTTCATGCAGAGGGTTCGCAGTGTGTTGGAGCATCAAGAATGGGTAAGAAAAAAAAAAGCAGAGACGGGACTGTCAGAGGCACCTAATAAGAAGCGCGAGATGGTGGAGCGGGAGCGAACGTAGAAAAATGGCTGGCCTTGACGAGTGGGTACCTTTTGGTGGTGGAGGTTACCTTAGCTGACAGAATGGAACACACTGCACTTTAGAACGGTCCAGTGCCAGTACCAATTGGACTCGCGCCGGCAATTTACGCGGCTTTCAGTGGTCGTCTCGCTGCAGGGTCCGAGCTGGGGTACGTACCAATTGCCCCGCGCCCTGCATTTGGATCCGATGATGGAACGCGCTCTCGTGGATTCAACATCACCACCTTTCAACGATTCCGATTCACGACCCGATTCACGACCTCGCGCGGTCGCCCATGGCCATCATGTCTCCCATTCGCCGAGCCTCAACCTCTAGCGTCGAGACGGTCGACGACTCCGACATACGATGGCGGCAAGAAACCTCTATCCTCAAATCCGTTCCCAAACTTAGCGACAACGACTACTGGCCCATCTTCGAGCTCAAAGATGCCGTTGTGTTCAACAAGGATGGCCAGACCATGGAGAATGCTCTTTCTGTTGGCTCCAGAGGCCCCTTCATCGTCAGAGGCACCGTCATTATTGATGACGAGGCTCAAAAAATTCGCCGTGAGTCGAGAGTACTCCGCCCTGTCCCGCCCATGCGCTGACTGCGACCAAGTCATTGCCAGAGTTAGACGCTCGACCGAAATTGAAATCCGCCACAGTATCTCATACTCCATCGGCCTAACTGAGGGAGGCCAACCTATCATATGGGTGTCCGGCAAAGCTGGCTGGTACGAGATCATGCCCTCTGCCTCATACCTCCCCATTTACAACAAGATGTGCGAGGCTGCCACGCTCTACTACAGTATCATGGATATATACAGGACGGAGCCCCCCAAGAAGCCCAAGAAGCGGAAATCTAGTGGCTTGGTAGCTGAACTCTCCCCCGTCTTTCACAAGGTTGGCTCCCCAAATCGCCAACTTTCCAGAGCTAACTTGAATTCCCAGTACGCCGCCATGATTGGCGATGGTTCGACCCTCAACGAAGTCATTGCCCGATGCTCCAAGCACGCGCCTTTTTTAATATCTCAGTTCGACCAGGAGAACAAGGCGGAAATGGATTGGTCAACGACTCTGTTCTACAAATGGATGACTACCAAGCACAGTGTATCATTCTCGCCTCCCAGAGATAGGGCCAGCCGCTAACATTGCATAGGATGTTGTGGAGAAGATTCGACAGCACATACTGAACCCTCCTCCTCTCCGGTCGCCCTCTGTCGAGCCAGCTCCGTCCCCCATCACCCACACATTGCCTTCAAGAACCCGTGCTGGTTCGTCAGTGTCGTCCGTCGCACCAACCAAGCACTCGTCGCCATCTCCAGAAGCGCGCTCCAGTGTACCACGACAACGCTCAACAAAGTCCCAGTCGGTAGCCCGAAATGAAATTCCAGCGCGGGAGACACCCATTGCACAACCAACACCTATCGCAACGGACCATCGTGCATCTACTTCAACCCCGACCGCCCGATTCTCCGAGACAAGGACAACGACCGACGACCAAACGCCCTTTGAAACGGTTCTACAATCCATTGAAAGCGTGTACGAAGAGCTCTCGAAAACCAAGCATGGGATGACCTACTCCAACACGCTGAACAAGATCTATCTCGTCTACAAGTGGCCTATCTACCGAGCCGCTCCTGGCTCCCACAAAGTCCCAGTCGAGGAGGTTTTGCATTATAATGCCGCGGAACTGCTAAAGGTTCTCGATAAGGATACGTATGGCAACTTCCAGTTCTACTCGTGGCTTCAGGAACTTTCCCAGAAAGAGTTCAACCCCGTCGCCCTCAAGCTCTCAGACTTTCCTTACCGCCTAATTCCTCGCGGGGTGCGTCCCAGGGTGGTTCCAAAGCCCCCAGCGCCGTCTAGCATTCAAATGGTGGCATCTGCATCGAGGGATTCGGACGACAGCGGGAGCATCAATTCCGATGCTTCGTCCAGAGCTGGAAAGCTACCCAGAGGGCGTCCGTCTGGGAAGAAATCAAGCCTCCGCCTCGTTTCGAAATCTAGGAAGCGTATTCATGCCGAACTCGAGAGCGGTTCCGACTATGACGACGCGGAGCCGAAACGGTCTCATTACTTTGACGACGGCGATGCCATGGACGTGGACGTTGCTGATGCGAGCTCACCCGAAGAGACATCTCAGGAGCCCATCAAGATTGTCCTCCGAGCGGAAAAGGTTCCATCGATAGCAGCCCACGGACCCAACGAAGTGTGGATTTGCGAGGAGGAAGAATGCGGTTACGTCGTGCGTGGCGGTGATGCCCAAGACTGCCAGGACCGCGTGAAGAAGCACTTTGAGGAGCACGAACGACAAACGAACATGGTCGAGCTGGCCGTTGCCGAGAGTCGTGGGCACATGCCCGTAAAGTACGCATACTTTCCCCCTTTTCTGATCCTCGTTGAAATGCCCCCTCCAACCTATTCTCTTCCGCCTTCTCCCCCTCCTCCTCACGACTTGCACTCTACACCTTCCTCCCGTCCTCGCGGCCGAGAGAACCCCTCGACGGCATCGACAGATCACAGCTTTCACTCCCACATCAGCCGCTTCCGTCGACGGCCTCACCCCGTTTCCGACTCGCTCGGTAAGCTAACGCGCGCTTCATAGTCACCTCCTCGAGAAGCTCAGGAGCATGGGCGAAAAGGCCCTGGGCGCCGCCGACCAGTTCGGCTTGCAGGACATGCACGTTTCGCTTCCCCAGCGCATCAAAAGGAAGTTGATTGTTTAATCTGGGACTGGCTGAACTTGTTTCCGTCACGGTCGGTTTTCAATGGTTATTTTTGCCCTTGGTCAACGGCAACCTTGTTTCTTCGTTTTGGCCTGGAGTTGGACGGGAAAGGATCTTTTACGAAGGACGGAACGGATGGGCGTTTGGTAGACTCGGTTCTCGGTCATTCGCTAACGGGGAAGCTTTGTTTTTTTGGGGGGGGCATGCATCATTCGGAAATCGGCGTGCTGTTGATACAAGCGGCAATGAATGAGGACACATGGGATTTGATTCTACCTCTAAGAGAGTACGGCAAAAGGCCCAACGCCCCGGATCGCAGAGTTGAGGCGATACTCAAAACTACCAAACTCGCACTAGAAATTGATTTTTTACAAAATCCCATTTTAACCGAGCCAGACCTTCCTCCCCGACTACATAATAAGCAAAGTAAAAAAAAAAAAAACCGACCTCTCAATTCTCATCCTCTCCATCCATGACAGTATCCACCACCGCCGCAGCTGCTGCTACTTCTCTCTTCTTGGCAGCCTTCTCCGCCTCAATCGCAAACGTCTCCTCGATAGCACCCACGCGCCTAAACACGCGAAGCCAGCGCTGGCCCCAGCGACGAATTATGGACTCTGTGTCGGAGCTCCCGTCGCCGACCTCCATCTGCTCGTCCTTGCTGCCGCCAGCCCAGCTAACCAGGGCGTCGTCCATGACGCGGAACAGGTCCCTCGTGGCCTTGACTTCTTTGGCGCGGGCGTCGGCGTCGGCGTCGGGAGACGCCAGCTGCTGGCGGGTACGGCCCGTGACCTTTGCAATTGTGTTGGAGACGAGCTCGAATATGTGCGGCTGGGCGAGGGCCTCGCCGCCGGCGCCGGTGCCGTTGGCGGGGGTGCTGGCGACGAGAGCCCAGTTGACAACAGACAAGGGCGTGAGGATCGAGTAGTTGAGAAGCTTCTCGATGATAGAGAGGGCGACGCCCGGGTGGGCGTGCCAGTAAGCCATGACGGCCGAGATGATCTGCGCCCGCGCTGCGTCCGAGGCGTTCCCGGCTTCGAGGAGCCGGCCCTTGGTGCGGTCGATGCAGGCGAGCACGTGGCTTAGGGACTTGGAGCCGACCCAGCAGACTGCAGTCATGAAGACGTCGGTGCTGACAACCAACGGGTCCAAGGCCTGGTCCCTAGCCTGTGCCCCGATGCTGTCGATGACGGGTTGGAAGTCCTCGTCGGGAGCCTTGCGTCTGAGCAGAGCCCCGATTTCCTGGCCTTCCTTGTGGAAAGGTGTGTCTGCTGACATGTTAGAGGTGAGTAAGGAAGTAGGTAGGCCTGGATAAAACTAACCGGGATCGCTGAATTTGAAGTCGGGGACATCCTTCTCCTTCTCTGGCCCAACCAAAGGCAGGTAGGGCTCGGGAAGAGTCTTTTGGATTCTCTGAGCAAAACTGAGCCGCACCTCCTTGTCCAGGGCTCCTCTGAGGAACCATTTTCGGGGGTGCACATCGGGCAGATCACAGTCCTCGGTCCACTCGGTCCACTTCCAAGTAAAGCCAAAGTTGCTCAGATGGTGCGAGAACCAGTCCAGGAAGCGATAGCTCAGCTCCAGGTCCATACTGGGGCTGTTTCGATAGAGATATCGAATAGCTCGTCCCAAACTGGGTGCTATGGCAGCTGGGGCCAGCTTACAGGCCTCGGTAAGGACAGAGTGGTAGTAGACGAGCTTTCGCTCAGGGTTTGGTAGCTGGAGAAGCTGGGAGAAGACCGTGTCGACGGCAACATCCTCGGGCTTCCAGGTTGATCGTCCAGAAGGAAAGTTCTTCAACTCGTCAAAAGGCGTCGCTCGCTTGACAAAGGTGCCATCTGAAAAGTAACAGTCGAGGTCCATCAAGTATCGCGCAGTCACATTTCGGTTGATATCGAGAACGTTGATCGTGTCGAGGAGGCCGTCTCTGATCAGGCATGCCGCAATGTTGGTGATGGGTGGAACAGAGGGCACTTCTTGATCCGTATAGACGGAGAAGTAGATCTCGGGGAACAGCGCGCGGGGGCCAGTCACCACGGTTGTTGGGATGACGATAGTCGGGAGCGCATGCTTTGGCGCGTTGGCGAGCTTGTCCTGAGCCTCGACATCGTCGCGAGACATCTGCCACGGTCGTGGCAAGCACGCAAGCTCCCAGTTGTTGGCTGCCTCGTTCTGTAGCTGCTTCTGCAATAACATGCAAACGCTTAGTGACTTCGCTGGGCTCTCGGTCTTGCCTTCGGGGTGGTACGGGTCGACCAGGGCTTGGAGCGCATGGGGTTCAGACGCGATGATATCAGTCTTGTCCATGAGGTCCACGGCCTTTTGCTTAGAGTTCTTGGGGGCCGCCACCATAATGTAGGGGATCGTGAGGAGGATAATTTTGACAAGTTCCGTGCCAATGACCTAGCGCACTGTCAGCTTGGGGAATCGATTCGCGCCTTTCCAGCGAAACCTACATCTTCAGAACTGGCGGTTTGAAGGTCCGCGGCGCGGCTAAAGAGCTCTTCCAGAACCGGGAACAGTCCATCTCCCTCCAGGAGAGACGACAGGCAAGCCAAGAACTTGAGATACAGCTTCACGTCCCTCCACTCGCCATCGGCAATCTTCTTCTCCGTCACCTGCGCCAGTTGCGCCAAGATCTCATCAACGAGATCAGGCTTAATGGTATTGATGATCAGGACAACGGCGGCGACGAAGGGCGTCTTCAAGGGCTGCTCCACAAGTAGCTGGAGGACCAGGTCGAGGAAGGTTTTCCGCAGGTTCTCGTCGTCGTAGTTTTCGGCCACCATCTGGGCGATGGACTGCACCTCCTCGTTCCATCGACGCAAGGGGGAATCGGCAATGCTGAGGAGCTGTCGACGGACTCGAACGGGGAGAGGCGCTGAGTCGGTCCTACGGCGCTGATGATTTCGACGGTCGTAATGGTCATCGTCATCTGCCAAGATAATGAAGCCAGGTTAGCAACCGCAAAGTGACGCGCAGAGTCGCTCTGGATTGGACAGCGGGATGAGCTCACCTCGATAGCGCCTCTTGCGATTATGGTAGCCGCCCGGCGGTCGCCTGTCATAGTCGGCCATGATGTGTGATTCGGATGGGCTGGTGAGGTGGTTGAGAATAACAATGGCTCGTTCGACAAACTTTGTGTGCTTTTCAATGTCGACGCTGCAAATCTGCTAAGTTCGGAGACCTGCATAAGCTTCAGCGATCAGTTACTGGACGCGCCCTGACGTGCGCTGGGTGCGGGCACCACTTGGTGCCTGAGGCAGCAGGCTTCATGCAAACGCTCAGGCGAGAAATCCAAGGCATGTACATACCTTAATAGGTACGTTTTCAACCATCACCTCAACTCGCAAATCACACAGCCGTGAAATATAACGCTATCTAATTACCAGGTTGCAGTGCCAAGTTTAAAGCTAGTCCATTACATGGCAACAGGAAACTAATAAGGCTCAATTCTCAATTCCTCTACGAGTTACTGGATTACAAGTACGAAATGATCTAGCACTACCATGGTCGCATCTACATAAAAGAGCAACAAATGCAGCTCAAACACCATTCAGTTCACATGGCCAGCAAAGCCATCAGCTTATGTATATAATCAAAAGTCGTGGGAAGATTCGTTATCCCACTCTTCATATGCATAAACTAGGTCTCTCTGTGAGTATCCCCCTCTTCTCGTTGCCTGTCAAACCTGGGTAAATAGCCAGACCCCTTTTTCCGTTTTATCTTCTTGCACCACTCGCACCATTCGACGAGAGTCGAAACCCATGTCTCTCTTTCTTCAAAATAAATAATGCCACAGGTCCGTCTCCGGCCAACTTGAATTGATAACTTTGCGGCATCAAAGACAGGGCAGGTAGGTGACGGGTGTCGTCCACGAACCACTGCGAAACGGCCTCTCAAATCTCCCAGCGCTTCCGACGCATCCATGCCTTAACTTGAGAAGCTCTTAAGCAACCATGAAACCCCAGAGCGTGGTGCAAATTGACTCAAAACCATCCTCCTGCCAGCCTTCCATGGTAGCAATGTCGCCCCTCGTGAGACGCGAATAACGAAAAAAGCAACCGCCATCATCTGTCGTGCATCGAACATGTCTACAAACGTGATTCCCCGTGATATGATCAATGCCGCTCTCTCTGTGGGGGCAGACCTCAAAAAACACACCACTTTCCGTGAGTCCCTTGGGGCAGCCAAAAACGCCCAATCCCATACCGGCAGGGAAAAGACTCCATCGCTCCCCAGAACACACTAGTCATCTCGCGTTTGGCCCGCGGGCCTTCAGTATGCCGAACTTTTTTGTTTACTCCAAAGTCCGAACGCCGTCAGCTTCGGGTTTATATTGCGCCTACTCATCCCCCCGACCCAGACCTCGAACTGGGCCAACGCTCCCGGCCACGCACATGCACTCGATCGCTCGAAGTGGAGGACGCAGGTCTCGCCGCGGAGAGCCTTGAGGGGGTGGCAGCATGGTACTCAACAACCCCCGTCTCGACGTGAGCTGTCTCAGTCGAGCTTTGCCATCATTTCTTGCTTCGTCATTGGCGTGAGGCTGTCAATGTCGAGGCCTTGGGATGCGAGCGTGGGTCGGACGTGCTGGGGCACAAGCTGATGGTTCAGGTTCGGCGCGATGGAGAGTTCTGGGCACGAGTCAGCTTGTTGAGTCCATCATCAACCTCCAAGGGATTGTTCTTACCATGGCGAGTGAAATCAAACAGCGGGGGCAACTCGCGAAGCTGACCAGAGCCGTGCCTGGAATCAGGAAGCTTCGTGCTAGGATCTCGGAGCTCGTCAAAGAAGGGGTGGATCATGGCGTGAACGGCAGACTGTCGCTCTGTGGGGGTATACTCGAGAAGGCGGGCAATGAGGTCAATAGCGTTGGCGTCGGCCTTGCGGAACACCTTGTTGAAGGGATGGGGCTTGATCTGGGGGAACTTGTGCTCCATGTAGTTGGGGTTCATGGTTCGAATCTGTTCTCGAGTTGGTGTTCCCAGCACTTTAATGATCTCCACCAGTTGATCGATTCCAGACTCGCCAGGGAAAAGAGGCTGCCCGAGCATGAGTTCAGCCATGACACAACCGGTTGACCAGACGTCTGCAGTCATGTTAGCTCTTGAGTCATCAAGCGGGGGCTCTTCCATGCATCCTTACCAATCTTGGTGGTGTAATTTGTGGCACCAAAAATCAGCTCGGGGGCACGGTAGTATCGTGAGCAGATGTACGACACATTGGGCTCGTTCTCGACTAGAATCTTTGCACTACCGAAATCACAGAGCTTGAGGATGCCACTGTTAGGGTCGAGGAGGAGGTTCTGCGGCTTGATGTCTCTGTGGCAGATGCCTTGAGAGTGGATGTAGGCCAGAGCCCTGAAGAGCTGGTAAATGTACAGCTTGACCTCCAGGATCGGCATCGTTGTCTTCATCTTGTTGAAGAATCGGGACGCGCGGTAGACCGTCTCGGGGACGAACTCTTGAACGAGGTTAAGGTAGACCTCGTCTTTCTACGATGGATTAGCATGGGCACGCTAGAGAAGGGAGGTATCCCTCACGCGTTCGCCGTTCGAGTAATAGAAGGCCTTCAGTTGAACGATGTTTGGGTGTCGGACAATTCGCATGATCTGGAGTTCACGATTCTAAAAACTTCGTTAGAAAGATGACAGCGTTGCAGGCGTGGATGAAAATACCTTGAACCTCTTGTCCTGCAAAACGCGCTTGATGGCAGCATCCTCGCCCGACGGGGACAGCTTCGTCTGGAAGACGACGCCGAAGGAGCCGTTTCCGACAATTTTGCACTGCGTGTATTGCAAGTCTCGGGTCTCTCCAGTAACGCCATCTTGGACCTTTTCGCGGATAACTTCTGCAGAGGGTGTCAGCCAGCGCTACCGAACGACAATGGAGCCATTTCCCCGACGAATCGAAGCAAAGCCAAAACTTACCTCCCATCCTCAGGCTATTGAACGCATTTGGCCGATGAGCCGACATATTGAAGGCGATGTGTCCGAATCAACACGGGTGCGTCAGTGGTGCGGGAGGCAGGACGCCTTGGGTTTTCAGCAGGTGAGGGGAAATAGTGTGGTAAATCTTGGTGAAGCCGTGGTGGGCAACTGGACTGGGCCAATGACGAAGCTGGATTGAATCGAAGCCGATGGCGCAGGAGAGAGTCTTGGTGGGATGCTGCTCAGGAGCAGAGCTAGACCGGAACGCAAGACTGTGGCTGCAGAAGAGCGGGCTGGAGTGGGCGAGGTTGATGTCTCGGTCGACGAATTTCCACGGCGGCAGGGTGCGAGCACGTTGTAAAATTTGCGGTTCAACTGTCGGAGGCGAACAACCAACGAGCAGAGGTCGAGTGCGAGGACTGGAGGGCTGCGCGGACTAGAGCTGGTAAGTTCGAGTCGAGTCGAGGACAGACAGCGACACGCAGGGAAATGGGCAGAAGCCAAGGGTATCTGGGGAAACAAAGAGAAAAACGAGGGGGAATTGGTGGTGTTTTGGGTGGCACGGGACAGGCTGGAGGGGGGAGCGGGGCGGAGGGGAAAAGGGAGGGAGGGGGAAGAGGGAACGGTGGGCGACAAGAAGTGGGCAGGGGGACGGGTATAAAAGATGCTGTACAGAAAGGGAGCGAGAAAAAAAAAGGACGCCGGGACGGGGCCAAATATGGAGGTGCTCTTTGGGCGTGGTGGCGACGCAGGTGAGAAGAGGGCCAGGCGCCAGACGACCGAGGGCAGAGGCAAGGGAGGAGAAGGGAGGAGGAGAGAGGTGTTAACAGGCGCGAATGGGCGAGGGGTGTGTGGCAGGATGCGCTATACCTCTGCTGCATGCAGCAAGCAGCATGCGTAGGGTAGGTAAGGTAGGTTGAGCTTTTTTCTGTTCGCTCTGACCGTCTTCCCTGGAAAAGGCCCGACGGTGATGCCTAGCACATGCAGGCGAGAAGCAACAGCCGCTGTGCGTTTTGGAGTTTTGGTATCCGCGTCCTGACTTCAGTTCAAATGAAGCTCCATAAGCCCAAACGACGGCAGAGCTGCGCAGAGCTGCGCGAGGGGCGGGGGTCAGGGCAGGTGTGTGCTCGACGAAGGTCGAAGTGTGTCATGTAGTGGACACGGAGGCTGGCACCAGGCGGGTCTGGAGGGCGGGGTGCTTGATGGAGCACGCTCGTGACAGCCCAGCGAGAGAATGCTGAGGGACGGGAGAAAAGGGCCGTTGGTGGTAAGGCAGAGGGCGACTGAGGGCCACGGAGGATGAATGGAGCAGAACGGATGCAGGGGTTTGGATAACGGTAACGTTCATGGGGGGAGGTTTAAAATAAAAATAAAAACGGGAGGTGAAAGGAGAAGAAAAAACTCACGGTAGGGCAGACCAGACGCAGCGCTGGCGATGACGACGGTCGGGTGGGTGTGGTCAGTGTTGGTGGCAGGCACAGTGGTGACTTTTTGCAGGCCCGACACAGCGGCTAGCACGAACGACGGCGGATGAGATCCCAGGAGGCTGAAGCAAGAAAAGAACAACAACCCTGAGCGACAGGCAAGGGAGAAGCCCTGCAGAGGAAACGTCGGAGAAGTTAATTGACTCGACACCCGACGGACGAGAGCTGTGGACTGCAGTGGTGGTGCAGTGCAGTGGTGGTGCAGCGGCGAACGCAGGGGACAAGGCAAACGCAAAGAGTCCAGTGTGGTTTGGGCAGAGGGGACGGGCCGCAGGCACGGTGAGGCTCTCGCCCTTTTCGCAAGCCCAGTTAAGGTAGGTATATTAAGCTTTGTTGCTTCAAGACGCCTGCTCGCAGCTTCAAGTTTCGGGGCTGGACGCGGGGGGCGGCGACGGGAGACAGCGAACGGCTCGAGTCGTTGGGGATGCCGACGGGGGAGGCGGATGCCGTTGCGGACGCCGAAGTGAAGACGCAAGACAGCGTGTCCGGAGGGTTGGAAAACAGCAAGAGGCCGCAGGTCGGGTAAGCTGGCCAGCGACAAACGGAGGATGGATTGGAGGTAAGATGGCAGAGGAGGAATGCGTGACGAGTGGTGGAATGAGCCGAGCTGAGCTGGTTTCGGACTGAGCTGGCTCTGGCTGGCCGGCCGGCAGGCTTGCTGGGCGGGACCGCTTCAGGTTCCTCTCCGGCTTCAATTTCCAGCCCGCTTGGTAAAAGGTACTTGCTTCTTGGTTCGTTGGGTGGGCTGCAGTGTCTGTTTTGGAGATTGCTGCAAATGGGTCGAGGCAGGTTGCTGGGCTCTCAGTGCTCTGGGATGTCGGCGCCTCGATGTCGCCTGGGCGCTTTTGGAGGGGCTGTTTTGGGCTTGGGCGAGAGGCGCGGAAGCTTGGATAATTCCCCAAAAAAGAAGAAGAAAAAAAAAAAAAAACGAGGCCAGGCGATACTGGGAAGACTGGATCAAATGGCACTTGGCCCGTGACCTACAAAATGGCCCACTCTGGCGCTGGGTTCAAGGAGCACGGGCAATATTGTGATGCGGGGCATTGAAGTCTTAGTCGACTCGGAGTGCGGCATGGTCATGGGCAAGGGCATGGGCAAGGACTGCAACTGGGATGCTGTATGCATGATGGGCAGCAGAAGAAGCAAGGGCGGCTGCTGTGAATTGGGATATGCAGGTGAGAGTGTGCGAAGCGATCTGTCAAAAGCAACGCCAGTCATTAAACCGATGAAATGATGGACACCAAGCTCCAACGCGTTTCGAGATGCCCGCAGCCGACACGTGCGTGTCCATCATTGTCCGAGCAGCTTGGGTGTTTGGGAACCACGGGAGCCGTTACAAAACAATAGTACTACGTATGTAGCTCCAACTTAGTAGCCATGTTGGAAACGAGGCAAATCGAGATCTCGATTGTTGCATCTTGGGTGGTGAGAAGACTCTCAAGGGTGTGAGGGGTTAAATCACCGCGGCGGCAGAATGAGGCCCCTTTGTCTCAGTGCCATGTAAGCATTTCGTATGGATGTCTCTGAACCTCTAGGCTCGTTGGGGCTCAGCTTGGGGCGGCACAGAGGTTGAGGGAGTCAAGTGTCAACAAGTGAGGCGAACTTGCTTGTCGGGACCGGGGTGTAACTCGACAGACCGCCCTTCAACAGATGCAGTCCCAATTTTGAGCTGCCTCCCTTTGTCGACCCGAGTTCACCACGATGAGGCAAGTGACTTGGACATGACTGAAGGTACCTGGGTACCCGAAAGAGGGGCCATCTTGGGTGGCGTGAAAGAGGCAAAACCTGCCCTGTTCGACAGACAACCATTACCGTGAAAAGGTTTCATGTATTCACAACGCAGCAAGCAAACAGCGCGTCTCGGCAGGAGTCGAGCATCTCGCACGTAGTACGAATACACCTCCGAGGGGCAAGCAAAAGGCGGCTTTCACGCAGTGTCGACTACATCATCAAAGCAACACCCAAGACCCGAACTAGGCATTCGCCGGGGTTGGGCGTGCTCATGTGGTCGTTTTTGAGACGGGCATCTTGGCGCTAAAATGCTCCGCAGAGTGGGTGTTGAGAATAAGGTCAGGTACGACTGACCGGATGACGGTCAACACGGTGTCTTCCGTACCTGCCTTGCCATACGAATGCATTGGGCTGGTGTCTCCCAAAAAAAGATGCTTGCTTGCGCCTGCCTCCACAATCAAACTCGAGATGCCTGCATCGGCAAGGTACTTCAAGATCCCGACAACCATACCTGGCTTTGTGCACTAACCCACTCAGATGCATTGGTACCTGTGTGGTCGAGGCAAGGTACCAGTCGGGCGGTTTGCCATGCCACTCACCAGATGCATGGGAGAGAATTATGATATTCGTATGCCGTTGGGATGACAGATGACCGCCAACGCAGGTTGCTCTTGCCCCATGCATTGTCTTCGCCATCATCCACAATCTGGGCAAGCACAACGAACTGCCGGTTACGTGCCGCACTTGCCTCAAGAACCACCGAAACAACCTACCTCACCTTGCCTACCTAATTTGAAGACGACGTGTCAGAAAGGCTGTATGCGGTGAAGTCGCCAACCGAAAGTGCCTGACTTGCCACGCTTTGCGTCCCTGCACCTTATCTCGATAAGCACAATGGGAAAGCTAAAGAAATGTGGCAATCACATCCCACGGCATCTTGAAGGGCCCAGAATCGGGTGGGTGCAGCGTGGTTCATCTCAGCTGGCGAGTCGTTCACGGACTTGACCCTACTCGGTACGAGGTGAGTCGTCAACAAAGGAGGGAAATGGAAATGTCTTCCAACGAAGGCAGTGGCTTTGGTCAGCCCGAGTGCCTTTCCTTGTTCAGGCAACTCAAACTTACCAACAATTCCAGTCAGTCAGCCCAACCCTACCTCCCTGCGACACCCAAGAGCCTTACCGCAGGCCTCCCTCCACCACGATGCAAGGCCTTCATATACGGATATTCGTACATACCGCACATGCTCCCACATACACCGAGCAGCACAGACGCGAATCGAATTAGCCACACGATAGGAACACCAGATTCTGTGTGAGAGCCCTGTCAACAAGAAGCCGCCGCATCGATCCCCCAATATCTAATACAAGACGCGAGCACAGCTCAGCCATCATCATGGCCAGCGTTGAAAGAGGCATCTGGCAGTCCACAGGGGGGCCAGAAATGACGGATGGTGGTGGCCCGCAGCTCGTCCATCCAACAGGACATCTGTCGTTCAATCCCCAGTGGATACAGACAGCACCGACCTGCCGTTGGCCCTGGGCAATGAGCGTCCTGACCTTGTGCCGTGTCCTTGAAGCGGATGGAAGCTATGCCGTTTTCTTTCTCTACCGTACCCATCCACAACAACCTCACATGCACGCTTCGCGCATAGTTGCATATTCCGGTGGGCCCAGCTGGTCCTTTTTCCGGTTGCAACAGGAGACTGGAAAGGGCGCCTCAAAAGATCTTATTGCTGCGGTATGAACGAGGAGATTTGACTCTGGGTAATGCCGTGTCCCCCGTGGCAGAGAGATGGGTTTCAAGGTATCCTCGCAGCCCACAGAATTGCCTGCCCACATGATCATCAAAGGTGGATCGACGTTTTCAACCTCATCAATGACAGCAACAGGTCACGTCACGTCACCTCACTTTTTCTGATTCTCGCCTTGCCTCAGCTCAGCTTGTGAGCTTAGCCCTCCTTCGGGGAGATTCCAGGAACACTCAACATCATGCCCGACATGCCGTTGCCTTGGACGAACGACTCCGTCCGAGCCATGGATTTAACTCTGATGGTTCCGAGCCATCCAAGACACCTATCATCGTGTCAGGACTTTCAATAAACGAGCAGCTTCCGCAGGGGTCCTAAGCTAGCTCCCAACAGCCATCGATCAGAATCCCAAAAGCAATTTACAGACAGGGGGCTCCGTACGCGAGGACGAATCACCCGCGGTCGTGGTAGGATGGCATCGCCGTGCCGGCTACATTGGTCCGAGACATTTAGGCTCCGCCCCGGTGAAGGAGCTCAGTCTGACGCCGAATTCAAGATGACGATGGGTTCAGACGCTGGAGGTGCGGTACGGCGGGCCCGAGACACGATGCGGCCAAGGAGTCTCTGGAGCTCTAGAACCGGCCAGGAACCCATCCGCCCCGATGGAGCGGTCCTGAACAAGGCTATTCGCTGGAAGAGCGGCCTCGTGCCCTAATTGTGCATCCACAGAACAGTGTCCCTATTTTGGGATAATTTCAAGGCGAAAGTGCCATTGGCTTCAACCTCTTGCAGGGAGTGGACCAAAAGAGTCTCGGGTCGGTTGCAGCAGCAGAGGCTCTCCTCACCGTCAATCTACCGGACGCCGATGACGGCAACCTACTCAACAATTCCTCTCTGGATTCGGATTTCCTTCAGGTACATGATGACGGCCGAAGCCCCAAAAGCCCCTGGAATCGAGGTGCGGGGATAGTTTTTCGTCGGCAGTCCGAGTTTGACGCTGCTTGGATGGCTATTGCCCGGCCATGAGTGGTGGGAGAGAGTTGTGTGTGTGAGTGGGTGGGTAAAGGGCAAGTAGTGGCACGCCGGCCGTGGTCTGGCCATCATCAGTGGAGGGTTCTACGTCATGCTGAGAATAGACGTCATCCCTCGAAGGGAGCCGTGTGGTTCGTGCTGACAACGGCGAAGTGCAGCAATTCCCGTCACCGAAAGAATCGACCTCTTGGCCCAGTCAGACATGTCCAGACATGCTATCGATAAACGAGAGGGGCCAAGAATGGACAGCCCCAGATCCAAACTGGCGGCGATAGATCGCGGCTCTTGATGGGCTCCATGTCGACTTCGGGACAGTTGCGTCACGTCAGTGAAAGGGGAATGGAACGAACGAAGAGCCGGGACCAGGGGCAGGAGGATGAATCGCGTCACGATTTGACGCCCACGGTTGCTCGCCCAACAGGAGCCAGTCAGGTGCGGCAGATGCTCACCAGAGGAAGCACGAAGAACCAACTGAAGTGACATGGAGGACTGGAAAGGATCATGATTGACGGCCAGAGTGGAAATGCAAGTGGTCTCATGACCTGTCGCCTGCAACGCTAACAAATGGCCGATTTTAGGTTCGCTGTTTCCAAAACTCACGGCCCATCTGATCAGAAGAGAAAAAAGGGGGGACGCCTTGTCAACTTGTCCAACCACCATGTCGCAACGACAACTCAAGACCGGCCAGGCTAGTCGTGGTGAATAGTTTCCGAGCACCAAGATTATCATGCAACACGGCTACGGTCCTGTCGATATCAATTCGTCTTCGCGATTGGTTGCTCCTGAGTGTATACCAACCTTGGGACTCTCCGGGCTGTCGCATCCGATCTCAAACCCCACTCGACGGCCTAGGAGAACGGAGGAGTTGCATGGTTATTGAGGCGGCAGACAATGGAATTCCAGATCAAATTCCCTTTTTCGGCCCTCGCGGATCTGACAGCAGAATAGGCGAATCCTAACGCCACCGAGGAGGAGGGACGGGACGCACCATTCAGTTGGGGGAACATGTCCTGCAGTGGTGACTTGGACGAGACCAGGAGGGACATGTCTTTCTCTGTTCGCGAAGAGGTCAATGTTTCGATTCGATGCCCAAGAAGCTGGTGAGCTCATGCACCACTCTCTCGCGAGGCCTGCGTCATTTTTGCTTGGCATGGGCAAAGAATACATGTTCCAATATGGTCATCTGGTGAGAACTGGATTCATGCAGCGCGCCTCGTCCCGTCCGCGCCTCCGTCCTCACCTCATGCCTCGTGGCAACGAGCGCTTCGATGGCTGCTATTGGCTGTCTAGGTTGCTCCGTCGAAGATTGCTTCGGACCGCGGACGGCAAAGACGCTGGATGCAAGTTCGTCGATCAGCCGGCTAACTACTCTGGCGGGATGCGTCGGTGAGGCTGACGTCGGGCATTTCTCTCGACATATGAGGCGAGCTTTAGCAATATCTCAAACAACGATGCCAGGACAGGGCCCCTCGTCGGGTCGATGGCACGGTGCCACAAACCTGGGTGAGATCCGTGACACCCCGTCAGTTGGGAGCAGCGAGTCGGGACCAATTGGCCTGGTCACCTCAAAATGTCGAAACGCCTTTGCTTAGACGTGTTGAGAGGTGAATTGGGTCCACCTCATGCGGCGCAAGAATGGGCTGGTTTGCACTCCTCGTACCTCGTGATGGCCTCGGATCCAACAACGTCCATCACGAGGTCATGGGACATGTGCGTCTGGAAAACACAGCATGTCCTGCATCTCGCACCCCAAACAGCAAAGGCTGGTCCTACGTGAGGTGTAGGGTAAGCCGGAAAGGCCACCACGCCAGCATCGGTTTCGCTCCGTACCACAACGACGGATCCCCCCCTGCAGCGCAACATTACAAAAGCACTGGCAAAACACATGGCAGTGCAATTTGGCAAACATACCATCATGGCTACACCCCCCTGGGTCATGTAAGGTGACGTGTTGAATGCCCACCGAGAGAGGCCTCTACGGTACAACGGTGAGAGACTTGCAAAGACGATAGGCCGATCTGTGTATCCATGGAAAGGGTACGACACGGAAACAAACGATGCATTTCAGCATGCCATTACTACCATCGAGCCAGCATGCCGGGCAACCTTCTCTTCTCAGAAAGGGCCTCTCCAAGAAATGCCGGCGGCCGTCCCTAATTTGCCAGACCCTGGTACCCCCGAGGTTCCTGTTCTGATCCGACGCAGCCTTTTGCCCGCCCGCAAGGCCTCAACGCCCACTGGATACATGAACCAGGCAGGTCCTGTATGTATGTACGGATAGGTATGTGATTTTGGCACACGGGTACGTCAGAGACCCATGCGTCTCCCGTTACCGGATCGAAGGCGGACAGAAGATGGCCGGAGGGAGCCAAGACGGAGGTGAATCGAGTTGATGAGCCATCTTGTCATACGTTGGGAGATGCCACACACGCTCCAATTAGTCAGGACTTCATGGTTCGACTCTTTGTCTCGGAGGAAACAGAAGAGTTTTTGCCTCGTCCTACGAAGACTTTTGGACGAGGGCATGCATTGTCATCTCCGACCGACCCCTGCCCCTGGGCCTACCTACATCCTGCTCGCACACGCTCGCATATCGAAGGCTTTCGGCGCATCGGTACTGAGGTCTGGCAATTGGTAAACACCAAGACCACATTGGGAGAGGATGCCACCCTACGAGGTAGCGTACCGAAAAGCCTCTCTCTCTCTCTCTCTCTCTCTCTCTCTCTCTTAGCCAACACGACCAAAAGGCTCATTTCCCGCAACCCCCTGAGCCGAGAGACACATTGCTCACGAATTCCAGTTCCCTCTCGGACATTCGTCTCGAGCTCGGCTTGATCCCTCACACCACCCTCACTCTCTCACTCCTCTCCTCCTCCCTCTCTGTCCTACACGACATACATGCTAGGCCTCAACATCCGAATCCGCACATGCCCTGTGCCACCCTTCCACATTCAGCGACGTGCATCGAGCCCGCAAAGATGCCCGCCGGGAAACCTCCCAATCCGAAGCTGCCGGTTTAGTCCCCCGGCTCGTTAGCCTGGGCTTGTTCCCCGTTTTCTATGCAGGCTGAGAGGCGAAGCTGAGAAAAAAACAACACGAAAAAGGAAGGGAGCTTCGAGGGGGAAGTTGTTGGGGATGGATGAAAAAACTGGAAAAACGTCACCCCTTTCGAACAATGGCCAACAGGCTCACTGACTGACTGACTGACTTGTTTTACGGGAAAAATGAGTCACGGCCCCGCTCACACACGCCCTTTTTGCCTGTCCGTCTTGTTTCTGCTTTTCATTGCAGCCTAACACCGAGGCTGCAGCAACAGATTCGCAGAGTGCATGATGCAGCATTTGTTCCCCCCCTTTGGCAAGTGGAAGAGCCAGCATGGGCCGAAACCCTTTTCGCTACGTGGAACCTGTCATTGGGAATCAAGAGATACCACCCGGAATACATACGCACCTCCCCCTCCCCATCCCGCGAGCATGTTTCCACTCACTCACTCCTTAGAGGGCTTGTCAGG
The DNA here is from genome assembly GCA_911649645.1 of Thelonectria discophora. Taxonomy (NCBI): domain Eukaryota; kingdom Fungi; phylum Ascomycota; class Sordariomycetes; order Hypocreales; family Nectriaceae; genus Thelonectria; species Thelonectria discophora. The sequence continues at coordinate 781,049 of CAJVRK010000022.1, read as the reverse complement.
AAAAAAAAAGCTCCCTCCCACCCGTCCTGCAGGGTGTCAGTCGTCGTCCTGTCCCATCTGCAAGAAGGGGGATATAATATGCCATGCTCGCATTGGTCCGAGGGGGGGGACGGGACCTCTTGGATGAGGAGGAGGGGAGACGTTGCTTTCGTCATCGCTGGGCATCTGAGACGACGTACCCCCTCGGGAAGCGGCTTCGTTTTCCTTGGCTCTCTTGCCCCAGTGGTAATGGGCGTGCTTGCGACCGACGCTCTGCTCTTCCATCCTCTGGGTAGGTACGTACAGTACGGTAACTACGTACTAGGTATGTAGATACAGAACTGTCCGGCCATCGATCTCTTGTGGAGTTTCCCGACTCGGACCTATGGACGAGCGCGCCTGGTTTCGGGTTTCTTGCTACTACCTCGTGCAAGAATAGGCTGGCTCGTCGGGCATAGGCTGATCGTTCGGAGAGAGGGGTAGACGTCGTAGTTTCTGGTCGAGGTGCATAGCCAGGGGGATGGAGATATGACAAGTTGGCAGGCTTTGTTCCGTGGTAGCGAGGCAAATGCGGCGGACATGACTTGTCATATTCTGGGCTGTGCAGGTGTACATTGTAGGGAATGAGACTTAATCAGAGTAGGAACGTCACCGAATAGTTCATGGGACGTACGCGAGATGAGCTCATCGTTGTCATGGGGTTTTTTAAAGGATCAAATATGGTCATCGTGGCTTTTTGGAATCTTCAAGCACGGATTTCCTCATCCTAATACATACTTTGCCACCACCTACCTCTCCTAACTACCCCTTGCCCTCAACGTTTGCGTGTCAAATCAATGACCGTTTTGTACCGGCCGTTTCTAACCCATCCTCCAAAACGAACTCGACAGTCCTACCGGCGGAAACAAGCCCCTCTTCCTTGCCAACCGCCCCTTAATCCTCATCATCGACCTTGTCAGCGACCAAGTCCTTGACCGTCTTGATGACCCTCTCCGACGCCGGAGACCTCTCGACGGGCTCGGCAGGACTCCCGATGCCGCTGGGGATGGGCGTCAGCTGGGCGCTCTGGAGGGCGCTCCCGGGGACGGGGATTTTGATGTCCTGGGGGGAGCCAGGGATGATCCTGGGGTCGAGGCCGGGGATCTTGATGCGATGGGCCTCGTTCTGGTAGGCGGCGGGGATGATCTCGATGATTTCGTCGCGGGGGAACTTGAGCAAGGGGATGTCCATGGTGGAGCAGTGCATGAGGTAAGCGTAGAGGACGCGGAGGACTGACTCGTGCGCGATGATGAGGAGGTCATTTTGTTCGCGCTCGAGCTCGAGGATGATGGGTTCGAGACGGACTGCCAAGTCGTGGTACGACTATCAGAAGAGAGTCAGCATTTCTCTTTTCGACTAACCTGGGGGGAGGGGGGCTTCATACCTCTGCGCGGGGATAGCGGTGATGGTACGGGTCGAGCTCGTGCTTCTCGACCTCGTCCGGGTAGATCTGGCGGATCATGCGCTCCGACATCTTCTCGCAGACGCCCGGGTTGATCTGGCTGAGCTGCGTGCGCTGCCGGACCTTGAAGTTGCGTTCCTTGAGGGTGTCGGCCGTCTGAACGGTGCGAAGCCTGGTCGAGGTCCAGACCGCCAGGGGCGGCAGGGGAGCGTTGGGACCCCCCTCTTCGATCTGCTTCAGCCGCTCCTGTTCGCGATGCTTCAGGAGAGCGTCCGTCATCTTCTCAGCGTACTCTCTGCCTTCCTGCGAGAGCGGCGCGTCGGCCTTGTACAGGTCCTCCTCGAGGGAGGTGCCGGCTCGGGCGAAGAAGGTCTTGCGAGACTTGATGTGCAGGTTGGTGAGGTAGAAGACGATGCGGTGCGAGAGATAGTTGAAGCTGACGTTGTTGTAGAAGAACTTTTGGCCGGCGTTGATCATTTTGATGTAGTTGAGTTCCTTTTCGCTCATCGACTCGAAGACGGGAATCTTCATTTCAATCCGTCGCAGGTACAACATAGCCGCCTCATCGGGGTCCATGCCTGCAAACTGTTCCAACAATGAGCCCGAGAACTGAGAATAGCTGGCGCGGGACTAGAGCACTTACATCTGGAGAAGAAATCTTGACGTTTCGAGCATTCTCCCGGAGGATACGCTCATCGTCTACGTACGATTCGATGAACAAAGTCTACACGTGAGTCAGTATGGCAAGTTCACATCATGGAAAACAGTCATACCTGAACATCATGCTTAGCAAATTCCTTTGCGAGGGATCGTCTGCCGCTCGCAGTAGGATTAACTGCATCATAAATGGCAACTTGGCCGTTCTCATGGTTGAGCCAGGAGTAGATGTCCTCACGACACTTCTTTAGGATCTTTTGACGCAGAATCACCGAGGCAGGCGAGGCGTTGGGGAAGAAGTAGTCTTCAGGGACTGCGCCGCCAGGGCCGACAGTGGCTCTCCGGTAGTCTCCTAAGTGGAAGATGCGAGTCTTGACGCCGAGCCACTGTAGGTAGCGCGCCATGGAGACGCAGATGTGGCTGCTCAGGTCAGTCGAGAACGTACACGGTTCAGCAGAGAGATACCCACGTCTTTCCCCGCGCAGGCGGCCCGACCATGGCGATGGCTATCCGGCCTGAATGAAAGAGCCGGCCCGACATAGTGCTATAAAGCTGGGCCGGGGCTAGATCCTGGCCCTCGGTGATGTCGTGGATGCCATCGATGAAGGTTGAGCTTCTTCGACGGTAGCGAGGTGCGTTGGCCGCAATCTCGGCAGTTCTTTCATGGTCAGTCCAATCGTGTAAAGGAAGCGAGCATGAAAAGAGACGTACAAGAGAGTATCCATGTCGTCGCAATGATCCCTGTCGATGGTCCAAAGTGGTGCTCGGAGTAGACCCCTCTCACAAATATGAGGCTTGAAGCAGCCAAGATGACCACTGACCGTCTACAATGAGATGTATGCGACGATTCGCCCGCAACGGGTTGTATATCGGAAGCGGCCGTTTATCTAAGTTGTTAGAGAGCTCCCATCAACCGCGGGGCAGCCGAGACGATTGCACGGCCCTTTGCCTGAATGAGGAACTAGAGTGAGGGAGTAAGTGTTGGAGATTGGTAGAGGTTGATATCAGCGGAGGGATAGGTGATGGTATCCTAGGTCACTCTGGCAGCGTCGAAGAGGTAGAGAGAATGGTTCAGCGTCTTGAAATGACAAGGAAGTGATGTTGATGTGCGGGACATGGATGGCTCCCGAGAAAGGTGAGGTGCAGTGGCGGTACTCATAGTAATACGTACAGGTTGAGTGGCTACTATCGCACTAGCCACTCTAGCTATCTCCACCAGCCACATTCCAGTGAAAGCCAGCTATGGTCATTGGACTGGTAAGAGCTGAATTGAAGGCAAACAACTAGCAAACGACGAGAATTTACGTATGCTGACCTCAGAACCTTGTGTCAGTTTGATAACCCCGAGCCATCACGAAGACATGATTGTCTTGGTCTCGCCCAAACCCTGCACATCGTCATGTAGGTGGTACGAACTGGGTCACCCTCTTCGATGCAGACACTGTCAATCAGTTACGTACACAGACGGTACACTGAACTTTAGGTGTCAGGGCTGAACCACTTGTGAAGTGTGCCACACCAATGGAAGGGTAAATCGACCAGTTTGCAAGACTCAGGTGTTTGGTGTCGGCTGAGAGGGGAGGTACCATTGGTAGGCTGACCTCCCGCTGGCAGACGGACAGTGCGTAAGTTGCCTGATAGGGAGAACTGGACGTAGTTGTCACGACGTCACTTGCAGTTTGTTGAATAATTAGGTACCTTGACTTCCTGTTGAGAAAAAAACAAATAATGAAATCATATTTACTTCGGGATAGAGAATTCCATCCTCATGACCGCCAGACCCCAGAGTGTTTCAACGGCTAAGTCTCGGCTTCCAAGCCTCTCATGCGCCACGTCGCAACCTAATCGGAGCACGGAAGATTCGTATCTCCGCCACAGAAACCTCGCAGCCGACTCAGCATCATTGGTGGCTCGTGCTCCTCACTAGGAAGCTGTCCCGGCCAGATGAAAATTATTCTCCATCTCCATTACCATCGCCTTCTCAACTAAAGAGCGTCATCACGTTTCTGGCGTTCACGGCAACGCGACCCCTCTCCACCAATCCAGGCTGCCTCAATAGCCTCTTGGTCCTCGTCCTTCCTCCCCGACCCTCCGATCTCGATTTCGTTGTCACATCTCTTTCTTCGCCGTCGCCCCGTTCCCCGACAAATACTCCGGCTTAACGGCCACCACATCAATCGCCATGGCTTCCGCTGCCTTGGACCCTGTCCGGTCCCTTCTCCTCTCAAACCCCGTCGCCGCCGTGTTAGGCGATGTCCTCAATTCATTCCATGAGCGAAGAGCCAAGCTCAACCTGCCCAACCCCGGGACCATTGAGAATCTGGCTAAAGACGTCCAGCGCGATGTCTTTGTCAACAATTACATGTTCACCGGCATCCGGGCCGATCTGACAAAGATCTTCAGCATGGCGCCTCTCTTCCAAGTCTCTCACCAGTTTGCCTTGGGCGAGCGTCTGAACCCATACACCTTTGCCGCCATGTACGGTACTGGAAAGGTAGATAACCCCGATTCGCGTGTCGAATTGTTATATCGCGCGGGAGGCTGACACCCATCCGCCAGGTTTTCTGTCAAGGCAACCTCGACAACGAAGGTTCTCTCTCCGGACGATTCAACTGGCGATGGTCAGACAAGCTCGTCTCCAAGTCCCAGATCTCCATTTCCCCCGGCGGCCAAGACATGGCCCAGTTCGAGCACGAGTACACCGGCAACGACTTCAGCGCCTCGCTCAAGATGCTTAACCCCTCTGGTCTCGAAGGTGGCGTCACTGGCATCTTCATCGGTAGCTACCTTCAGTCCGTCACTCCCAAGCTCGCTCTCGGTCTCGAGACTCTCTGGCAACGACCCGCCCTGACCCAGGGCCCTGAGTGCGCTGTTTCATACTCTGCCCGCTACAAGTCCGCCGACTGGATCGCAACTGCTCAGCTTCAAGCCGCCATGGGAACCCTTAACACTACGTACTGGAGAAAGCTCTCGGACAAGGTCCAGGCCGGTGTTGATCTGACCCTCGGCCTCGTGCCTGCTCCTGGTGGCCTCATGGGCGGTGGTCTCCAGAAGGAGGGTGTTGCGACTGTCGGCGCCAAGTACGATTTCCGTATGTCCACCTTCCGTGCCCAGATCGACTCCAAGGGAAAGCTGAGCTGCGTCCTCGAGAAGCGTGTTGCCCCGCCCGTGATGATGACTTTTGCGGCCGATATCGACCACTTCACCGTGAGTATCCCGGATATCTGGTCTGATCCAAAATAGCCTTGCTGACATTTTCACAGCACCAAGCCAAGATTGGTCTGGGTGTGTCCATCGAGGCTGCCCCCGAGGAGCTTCAGGATCAGCAGGAGGCTCTCGGTTCCCAGCCTCCTCCCAACATTCCTTTCTAGATGGAAGCGGAGTAATTGCCCCAACCCAAGCGCAACCGAATTCCGCCTCTCTTTTGCTGGAATAATCTAATTGTAAAAAACCGTCGTGGGACAGCGCAGAGAAGCCAGACCTCGGACCATTTCTTCGATGTCTTATTAGTTGTGCTTTCCCTTCCCTCCCTTGATCCAGCGGAAGCCCGTCTTGACGAATCTGTCTGTATCATTACTCTCCCCCCACTCTCTCCCCGACCTTCTTTGTGAGGTCAATCTTATTGCCGTGGGACTCCGGACTTTCCCAGGCCAACTCAATAATATGGCCCTGTTGGGAAGCCGTGGGGATCTCGGCATATGTGTATATTACTTCCTCCGCTAAGAGGACTGTTTTTATGTCTTGGGCGATGAAAGAAAGCATGTTTGACCACGGGTTGTGGGCATGGCACGGCCGAACGAAACAAAAAGCGAAGCTGGGCAAATGGTGGTTACACGAGGTGGTCTGGCTGACGGGATGCATCCGGATGGGAAGCTATTGGGAAAATAGCTCTCCGTTTATGTATTGTGTATATGGAATAGACGAGCTGATGCTTTTGAACATGCGGGCTGGTCGTAGTCTCTTGTGATGTGAGCTCGTTTCTGGTAGTGATGGCATCTTCAGCATTCTTCCAGTGGTTGATGGGAACCTCAGTTATTGATTCATCACTCAACTATCCCACGAATCTCACATAAGAAATGTAGTAAAACATCAAGACCACCAAGGCCTGCTCCATGTTTTATGAGAAAACTGTTCAAAAGAGCCCTAAACAAGAACAACCCAGTCGCGGTCACCTTCGCAATCGAGGGTATCGATACACGCTTCCCGTAAAAAAACGCCTTGTTAAGTGTGTTATCTTCTTTTTTTCCCGCCGTATAAATGCAACACGATGCCAGTAAGTGCCAACACACCCCTTGTCTTCGTTTTCGTTTCCCGAGCTTGCAACCATGGCGACCGTCTCTTTCTGTGCCTGTTTGCTATCCTTCCCGTTTCTCGTTTAGTTGCGTGTGTGGTTGGTCAATGAGATAAAACCCGACCCCCCAAAAAAAAAAAAAGAAAAAAAAAAAAAAACAACCCATTACAACCCATTACAACCCATGAGGCGTTCTCCTAGCTCCAAACAAACCCATGTGCCCAGCAGTTTGGTCACGTCTTTTTTTTGTTTCCAGACTCCTCTAAAGAAATGCTTATTCCAAAACCCAATAAAACAAAAAGTATAAATTCTGTTGTTGTTCCATTCTCTCATACCCTTTCTGGTTCGGGTGATTGTCGTTATTCCGGTTGCTGTTATAGCCGTGAGAAAAAACAAGAGGCGTTCGTTTACATGACGCTGCACTCCCGCTCGGGCTGATTGCTGTTATTCTTGTGCTTGACCTTGTCCTTGGATCGGATTCGTTTGTGGCCGTGTTTGTGAGCATGCGGCGGATGCACCTGGAGTTGCTCTGGGTCTTGCGGGGGTAGCTCGTCGCTCTCTTTGGACGACTCGAGCGTCAAAGGGCCCGTCGAGTTCGCCGAAGAAGTTCCCATGCCTGTCATGTCCTTTGTCTCGACCAATGGCTCCTTGCTGGGCCGCATAAGTCCGACGTAGCGGGTCATAGAGAAACTGATGCGGCCTTCGCCTGTCTGGCTGGTTGGGCGACTACGGTTCGCCTTTGTGAACCGAGATGCTGCCCGGGATAGGCGAGAGGCCGTCGATTCGTCGTTTGGCGTTATGGCGGGAGAGTGACCGTTGGGAGTCACCGCGGGGGTTCCAAACGTCGAGTCGGTCCAGTTTACACTTGGACGACGAGAGTCGCCAAGCAAGGAGCCAAAGTGCTCGCCGCTTCTCCGAGGTGGTCTTTCGCTATCGGATGATAATCGGATGCTGGGAGGTTTGCTGGCGGTCAGCCCAACAGTCTCGGTAGTGGGAGTGTTGTCGAAATAGCCTTCCTCCTGCGCAAGGAGGTTTGACTGCCCATCGGCACGTGCCGGCGTCGGGGGAAGCTCGATGCTGATCTTGGATTCGTTATAAGATGGGGGTTCCTCCTCGGTATCGTCAACAGAGGGAGGCGTGACTTCGACCATGGGTAAGATCTGGTAGAAGAGCAGGTATGGCATCTCGTCCCTTAGGGACTGCTTGATGTTGTCCACATAGGTAACTCGCTTTTCGACCTGGAGATCATCGAAGCGAACCCATTGAGCCTCTTCGTAGTCTGGAGGTGGGTCAAAGTCATGCCTTCGGTTGTCTGTAAGCAACTTCGGTGCTACTCGGGCAAAAGCAATGTAGTGGCCGCTCTGCAGCGAATCCCCGCGGTGGCATACGACTGACTGGAGGACCAGCTTATAGTCATTGTTCAGCATGGTCTCCTCTTCCAGTTTCGGGCCGTCGGCCATCATGAAGTGAGGAAGTCGGAGACTGTCTGGAATGTCGATGAACGTGTTGTGCCTCTTTGGCTGGCCAGACTCGGTCATGGCATAGCGCTTGAGGCAAATTCCCACAACGGGTCTCTGGTCGAAGTTCATGGCAACGTCGACATTGTTTTGTGGCTCGCTGCTTGTGAGAGCATGCCAGGCTGCAGTGAATTAGCAATTATCACGCCGAGTTATTAAGAGGAACGCACGAATAAGCCTGAAGAACTGCCAGGCGGGGATTGTCACGGCCTTGACAACCGTCGAGCCTTTGCGCACGGCCTTCTGCAGCATCGTGGGGTTGTCTGGGCTAGATGGACGACCTTGCTCATCTAACAAGACGCGCTGAATGACGCTTGTCGACCTTGTCCGTACACTTAGCTTCTTCTGGAGGTTCGCTTGGTCTGCACTTGAAGCCTCCGAATGCTCGGCCAGCTCAACAGTCGGGGTTTGGCCATCTTCCTCAGGTTTCGTACCTTCCTTGGGCTTTGACTCTTCCGTAGGCTTCGACTCTCCCGTGGGCTTTGTCTCTTCAGAAGGTATCGTCTCAGGCTCGTGGTTCGGCTCGGCTGGCAACATAGGTTCCTTCTCGTTGGTCGGGGTTCGTAGCAAAGGGGAGAGGGTGATGGGCGATGCGGTAACGGTAGGTGTGGATGCTTCGCCCAGCTCCTCGGTGATGAGGCGAATCGTGTCTCGATGGACGAGTTTTGGAACTTCGCCGTGGCTAAGTTCCCGCATGGGGGACTTCTTCCCCTCCTCGCTGTCTCGTTTGACGTCGACCTGGGCGTTGAAATACTCCTCCATGCAGTCCTCCAACTTGATTCCCTTGCCTTCTGGATCGGGGGGTACAGCGAGGTTGAGGAGGCGCTCGTAGACGACTTTGTGGTCATCCTTGTCCTTTTTGCCCTGGTGAAAGAGGTCAACCTGCAGGGAGAGGAGGGGTAGCTGCAGCGTCTCGGTGATGAATGCAAAAGCTTCAGAAGTATCTTGCTGCTCAAGCATACGGGCATCTGACCAGCCACAATCGGCCAGGGCGTCTTGGATAAGCTTAGTCTGCGCTAGGTCAGTCGAGAGTCTCGTTTGTGGGAAATGCTGAAACGCGCCCTACGTACCAAGTCTGTGTGAATTAGCTTCCCGGTCCTCAGCATGTTTACCCACATGCGTAGCAGGGTGACCAGTTTGGTGCGGTTATCCTCGTCTGGAAAATCGTTCTTCAGCATGCACTCGAAGGCGTCGAGCTTGGAAAACATGGCGAAGAGCAATGCGTCAAGGTAGCAAGTGACGTTCCCGCGGTTTTCGGCACCAACCATGTCAACGCTGGGGTCGTAGGGCGTAATGATGGCAGAGGCAGCCTTCTGCTCCATGTCAATAAACTCGACCGTCTTCTTGGGGTCGCCGTCGGCGAACTTGGTGGCCATGATGTCGTGGATGTGATCGGGAGTGACATTCGTAATATTCAGCTCGTCTAATAGCTTGAGCACCTCCTCGACCTGGAATCGCCTCTTGTCAATGATTTGAACGAGTGTGGATATGGGGGACCGCCATACGTCCTTGGTTGTATCCTTTTCCTTCTCTGCTTCGGGAGGCTGCTTTGAATTGTCCGTCTTGAACATGGCCATGAATGCGCCAGCCGAGAGGGGTCGTGGCTGCGGGAACCCCCGTGTTAGCAAACGAGCCCGATTGAGACGTTTTGAAGCTTTCGACGGTACTTGACATGACGTAGAGGCTGGCGAAGAAGAGGCTGGAGTAAAAATCACCTTTGATGCTTTGGGTGCGGCAGGACCTGCTGGCACCGGAGGCGTTGACTTGGCTCGACGACCCGAGGCATTCTTGTCGCGGAGGCTGAGGAACTTCCTGGGAAACTCCTTCATGATGAATGTGTGTAGATGTTCGGGGCGAAAGAGGATGGGCTCGCGGGTTTTAGCGAGGAAGAAGTTGAGTGCCTAGATCCTTCATTATCGGGGTCGCATGCGACGGTGTGTTTTGAATCTTCAGCTCGATGCTCGTGCGGTGGCGGGGAGAATCACTGCTCGGGGTCGGGGGTTGTCAGTGACGAGTATTAGTGCAGATGTCGAGCAACGGTTCGGGGTTTGGCGGTGGATGGGAGATGAGCAAGCGGCGGAGGAGGTCGTCGCAGGGGCAGGGAGTAAAGAGCGGAGGGACCCGGAGAAGACAAAGGCTCAATATATCTGGATGATAGTTAGGGGATGAAGAGAGAGGGCGAACGGCGTAATAGAGCAGAATGGGAGCGAGCGCGACAAATACTTGCAGCTACTTTGTCCGACCCGATGGAGGGGGGAAGCTCCAACAATCCAGCGGAGGTTTCTTCGCGATCAGGGTTTTAGGGACCGAAGGGCCTGAAGAGGACCCAAGGAGGACCTAAAGAGGACAACGGCCGAGGGCGACAAAGTCACTCATCTCATAGTTGACGTGGCCAGGTACCTCACAGACAGGCACGGAAGTCAGTTTGCTAGTGGCGGGGGCGGGACAGTGGGGACTCGGTGTTGCTGGTATCGAATTCGGAGGGGCCAAAAAGCATTCAATCCATCGTGGGAAGGAGTGAGTTGCTATTGGACAGGTGGTTGATACGGATAATGCCACTGCCCGCCGCAAGGCACATTAGGCCCCAGATGTCTTCACCAAGGCACGGAATATTCCATCATGCTCGTGATAGTTTCCGTCTTTCATTCGTATACTGTCCTCACCAATACCACCACCCTCCTGCCTAGTCTAGGTACCCGAATTACTGTTAGGTAGCCCCGTCCTTGCTGTTAGTCCGCCTGGCCTCACGCGTTCGTCCCTCATGATTCCCGGGGCCCTGGCGGTGAATCGGACCCCGAATGCTTGTTGAGACGGGCGACTGGGAACCCGAAGTCACCCCAGACGTATATACGGAATACCATCATCCGCCAACGACAGTTGACGAATCCGAGTACGTAGGCGATCCATCACAGGATAAACAAGATAGCTAATAACAGCCATCCCACGCAGCAAGGAACCGTCTAGTTTACCACCGGGCGTGTAACTCTGTGTTGCAACCCTGCGGCAACGCCATCTATCGGAACCACAGTCGATTCCGGGAACCTCGAGGCGACTCTTTTGGAACAGGAACGGGGGTGGTACCTTGCCGCATACGCCCAAGGCAGACCTGTCTCGTCCCGGGTTGTTAGGAAACCCAACCAGGAATTCAATAGAGCAGCCTGGCGGGCGCCCGGCATTTCCGTCATATTTCTCTTCTTTGGTCGGATTCGCATTCTGCTCGCCCGCGAGTGACGAATACTTCGCCCGGCCTCTGACTGCGCCGCGTCCCGTGCGATAAGTGGACGTGAACTCTACGAATTGCTCTACATACGAACAGGTACTGACGTATGTGCTGAAAGCTTTTCCCAAACGCAACGAAGCAATACAATTGTGCAATCAAGCTGTCCGAGGACGCGCAACCCGGTGCATCCCCTCCGGCGGAGAGGCGCAAATCAGCACTCCATCAGCAGATTCTATCCGTCGCCGCGCATCACGGGGACGTATCCGACACAAACCGCATGTTTCGCTCCATTAACCCCCCCAACAAGGAAACAGGGAAATTTTGCCAAAAAAAAAAAAAAGTAAAGAGATAGAGTGATTGAGAAAAAAAAAAAATTGACCGTCCTATCGGGCCTTGGCATCAGCTGTTTGGTCCGAAGGTGGACGGGAATGTCGCGACGGTTGGGCGGTCGAACCACGGACTTGCCGCATCCAACCGCTTCTGGTTTGGCTCTTTCGGAATGGCCTTGGATGAGTTTCGTGCGAGTCCAAGATCAGTCAAGTAGATGAGCAACATGGCCTGAATCTCTTTGCCCTGACATCACTGGCCTGTTTCGGATGAATTCTTAGGGTCACGCACCGAGCAATTGTTCTTTTGACCGAAAATCCTTTTTTCTCTAATACGTGGCTGGATTTCGGGGTTGCCTTATGGAACATGGTCAGCCGTCTATGACCCCTTGTCTAGGTATTTAACAATCCACAAAGTGAAACGTCCTTAGGGTACGGTGTCTGATCGATATGAAGGCCTTTATAATACCTATACGAGTACAAAGAAGTCGTCGCTGAAACCTCTAATCTGGCCTATATTTTAGCTGTCTATGGATACACAATCTATCGTCCGTACCTAGTGTAGGTGGAATGCACCAGTGACCTCGAGGCCTTAGATTGCCGAAGACTGAATCTTTCAGTGTCTACTCGGATGCAAACCTCAGACCAATAAGCTCGACAATTGAAAACAAGACCTGCTGATGCGAAATCTCTTCCGAGCCGTTTCTCTGTGGTCAAACTTCTCAAGGTTGCGGGAAACTCTCGGGCCGCCCCCAAGCTCCCCCAACCCAATGAGGATAGACATGCACGCAATAGTGACATGGCCACGAACCTAAAGATCAGGCACATGGCATGAATGGATAAGACAACTCTGATATGATGCTGAAACCCGATAGGTAGAGCATCTCGGTACCAATATCTCACCGCCAAGTTGCATTGCACCGCCACGATCTCAACCCCCCCCCCCACCAGCCACACGTGGCTCAAGCCCGCCCTAGGCCGTCCGGGCTTTGGAAATTTCCAATTCCACGCGACCAATTCTGACGACGAGAGCTTCGAGTTGCGTTGCGAAAACCCCCCAATCCCCCCGCCCTCGACACACGCAATGGCCTCCCTCCGCGAAGGAGCTCGCATGGCGAGCGCGTTGGGCCGGAGACGACTCCCCCTGAGGGCCGCCTCCTCGTGCGCTGCCGCCCGCTTCAACTCCTCCCAGGCCGAAAAGCCTGCCAACGCCGCCTTCTCCGACCTCGACGCCGCCTCGTCGTTTACCACCCCCTCGCCCGACCAGGAGCGCCTCCAGGCCTTCAATGCCGCCGAGAAGGCAAAGTCAAGGGTCAAGCAGCTGCCCGGTAACCGGTGAGTCGGCGAAAAACCCTCCGTTCGAAGCGCTCTCCGGATGGAACGAGGCTGACGGAAATGATGCGAATAGCTATCAGTACCACCCTCCCAAGTACTACCGCGGTCCCCTCCACCCCGTCCAGGTGCCGCCCTCCTCCGACCCGACGGCTCGAGACTTCGTCCCCGGGCCCTTCAACCTCCCCCGACTCAAGCACACATACGACTCGACCATTGCCCCGGACCTGCTGACGCTGAGCTACACGCACAAGCCGCCCGGCACCGTGGCCCCCGAGTCCAAGAAGGGCGTGCTGCGCGAGTGGGACGGCTCGTCCCCGTACCACGAGAACCGGCCCCGGCGCGGGCCCCGCGGCGGCGGCTCCTCGCGCCTGGGTATCCTCGAGCGGGAGATGGCGTGGCACAACCTCCCCGAGATCGAGGCCGTCACCATCAACTCGTACGCGCCCATGAGCTCGCAGAACAAGGAGTTCCTGCACGTGTGCCGGGCCGTCATCCAGGCCATCTCGGGCGCCTTCCCCGAGGTCACCACCATCAAGCACGGCGTCATCCAGTGGCACGTCAAGAAAGGTGACAAGGGCGGCAGCAAGGTCACGCTCAAGGGCGGCCAGGCCTACGAGTTCGTCGACAAGCTCGTCACCCTTGTCCTGCCCAAGATCAAGGACTGGTCGGGCATCAACGCTTCCACCGGAGACGGCGCCGGCAACTTGGCGTTTGGCATGAAGCCCGAGTGGATGGCATACTTCCCCGAGATCGAGTTCAACTACGATGTAAGTTCTGAAGGGTCGACGCTGCCTGGAAGTGCGAGCTAATCGAGTACGCTTAGATGTATCCCGCAAAAATGATGCCTGGGTGCGACATCTTCATTAAGACAACGGGAACCTCGGACAGACAAGCTCGCCTGCTTTTGCAAGCTCTGGGCTTCCCCTTCTATGGAAAGGCCACTCACTAGGTCAAGAACATGAGCGGGACTGTTGGATAGTTGGTCGAAAATAAGGGCCATCACCAATGGTTGATATGTGGCATAGATCATGTAACAACGTATTTGTATCATAATGGACAATAACGAAAGGGCTTTGAACCACCCATACACCACTATGTGATGCTTAATTATACCGTTCTCAATCACACCATTTTTCTATCCCATATGTCCAAGGGCTCACCAAGGAGCCGTCACGCCTCAACTCCGTCAAATTTACTTCATATATCATTCCAAATCATTGCACCGCGTCTATGCCTTGTTGATCTTCTCCCGAAGACCGTGAACGACCTGGTCCACCTCTTCCATGTTGGTCGCATCCACCTTGCCCGTGTCGTGACCCTTCTTGGTCAACTCGACGACGAAAATATCCATGGCGGGCTGGTAGTTCCTGCACGCCGAGCTGAGAGCGTAGACGGCCTTGCGCCGCACGTCCTGGTGCTCTTCCTCGTCGGTGGCGAGGTGCACCAGCGTGGGCACGCCGTGATCGCCCATGGCGGCCAACCGCTCCTGCGTCTTCTCGTTGTTCTGGACGGCGGTTCCCACGCACCAGGCGGCCATCTTACGGACCTCGCGCTCGTCGTGGCGCAGCTGCGCCAGCAGCGGGGCCCACATGCCCAGGTTGTGCATGTTGTTTGCGTTGTCGAGCCCTTCGATGAGCTGCTCGAAGTTGTCAAAGGCAATCAGCTTGTCGTCGAGGGAGACCTGCTCCGAGTCGGTCGAGGTGATGATCTCCATGGCCGCGTTCATCAGGTCCGCGTCCGAGGGCCCTCCCATGATCGAGGCCAGCAGCTCCGGGGTGAGCTCGCTTTTCGGTGGCGGCGCGGCGGGATCGTTTCTGGAGGTTTCCGAGTTTTCGATGCTCCATTTGAGGAGATCGTTGAGGCGCTTATCACCCATGATGGCGATTGGTTTCGGAAAATGGGGATGATTGAAAAGAAGCGACTGAGAGATTGAGAAAATATGCGTTCACTAAATCCTCGAAAGTTGGCTGGATCTTGTGGTTTCAATGGAAGTTATTTAAGAGGAAGCATCGTGGGGTTGAAGTCTGAGAATCTTCAACTTTTTTGACAATCGCGATGACGGAGATTTGCCCGTTCTGGAATGTTCAAGAAGCATCTTTACCCCCAAAAGACTAGCGCGAGCGCACTGGCTCGATTCGTCTTCATTGGAAATTTACAACGAGCTGGAAGATTCGATGCTCCGTCCGCCGGCGGGGGTGATTAGGTCGCCACCAACCCAAAGAAATCCTCGACATCCGCAAGCTCGACGTACGAATACGTTATCCGTAAGTGATAAGATCAGGACGCCATCCATGTCGTATTCTTCGTAACGCATCTTCGTGTCTGGGGGTGCTGGCAAAACTCAACGTGGCAGCCGAAGCCATGGAGATTTCATCATAGCTTGCCCCCCAGTTCACACAGGCAGCCCCACCATGCATACTGCCCCTCATCGCCGCTTTTGCGATGCCTGGCCCAAAGCGAGCGAGACCGAAAAATGGGCGACGAAGCGAGCAGCCAAAAATTTCACAGCGCACAAACCAACTTTCCGCCGTTCGAGCCCACCACGGCGGCAAAATTCGACGAGCTGACGCGTGTTCGGCTACGTCCGAGACCATGTGGTTTGGATGGGAAAGGATAAATATAGAAGAATAGAAGGCAGCAGAGTTGGTTCGCTTCAGCTAAGAAGGGCTTGGCCTTGGAGCGAAACGAAACAATGCAGCCTGGCGGAATTTGATTCTGTGGGAGCACGCCGAGGCTGGCGTTTTCGCGGAGCTTTGCCAGGCCGCTGACTGGCCACAACTCGGGTGGATTCTTCTGCCGGCTGAGCAGGGGCCGAGGACGGTTCGCTTCTTCAAGGGGGATGGACCGACGATTTGTTGGGGCGCGCGGACCTCTGAGAAGAATGAGGTGAGAGGGCTGTGGCCAAGTCATGGGTAGTATTATAATGAGGACCGCCAGTGATGGAGCACCAGGCTCGACCGTGATGGACTGCAGCATCCGTCACACACAGCACATGGTAGTGAACTGGAACGGGTTCGGCTGATTCAGATGACACAAGTCAGCGGCATATCAGATAGATAAGCGGGCGGAGTTCCTTCCGCCACGCTGCAAGATTCACCGATCTGGTCGGCGTATTCGAAGACGGAGGCGCGGTGAGGTAGAGAGGACCATCGGGAGGTGGTGCATGGTAGAGCAAGGCAATTCAAGGCTGCAGCATCAGCCATTAGTGCCGAAGGAAGATGAATGTGCATCCTTCATGTCATCGCCGTTGGTTCAACGCAGTCGTTTGGAATGGAGGCTGCCTGCCTGGCCAGTCGGAAGTGCTGGCTCCTTCGTTGAAACCGGGACTTCTGAGATTCCCAAGATCCACCAAGACTATCTGCGTCCGGGACCGAGTGAGATATGTCATGCAGATTGAAAACAAGCCTCGCGGTATGTGTAGGTAAGTACCGGAATGCACAGCCAGCCAAACACCGCCATGATCCCGCGTACTACTGATACGTAAGAGAATACGGTGTCGTCGACCTCGCAAATAGCAGGTGGTATCGTGCCTCAACTACAAGCAGTTGTTAGCTGCAATGGTGGATCTGGAGACGAGTCTGTCCGCTTTCCAGCCTTCTTCACCGTCCGGGCTCGGGGGTGAGCCCCGGCTGGTCCGGCTGGCTTCTTTCTCTCCGGACCCAGTTCTGTTCTGGTTCGCCTGGAGGCTGGCCATCGGGTGAACAGTCAGGGGGAGGAGTTGCTTGCTGAAGCGAAGCACTGTCCAAGAGCAAATCTCATCCCATGTCTGTCACTGGAGTGGGCGAAATAGGATGAGCAAGGGCGAGGCAGCCGCGAAAGCTTGGTCTCCCGAGGAGCTGTGACCTTTGGCTTTGCTCTATCCGTGATGGTCGGTGGTATCCGATGCTGTTCGCCGACGGATCAAGGACATTTGGCGAAGCTGGCCTAGGAGAAAGGAGGGGGGAATTGATTCTGCCGTGACAGAGCTCTGAAGTAGATCAATTGCCTGGCACCAACACATCCTGATGGCCTCTTGGCACCAGGTTGAAGAATAGAAGCCTCGAGGCTGCAGCATTAAAAAGTTCCTGGCTGGCTGATGTAGCGTGGTGGTTTAGCATTGTGGCGTTAAACGGGAACGGTTGATGACGACGGCCACATTGAAGGCTCCCAAAGAGGCAGCAGGTCAGGACACCTGTCCCAATGATAAAGAGAGGCAACAACCATCGCGCGGAAAGAGCGATGGAGAGCAACGGCAACGGCTACCACCTACCACAGAGCAGGCGCAATCCAAAGCAACTACAGTCAAAAAGTAAAGGAGCCGCGTAGGTCTTCTCATCAGCCCAGCCCCCCAACCACCAGCCACTGCCACCACCACGAACCAATCAGTTAAAAGCGGCAAGCCAGATCCCTCTCGTTTCTGCCACCTTTCCATTTCCCTCCCACAGACTCCCACAGACTCCGACAGACTCCCAGCGAGGACCCAGCCCGCTTCCCGCCAAACAAGGTAGGCGGTCTCGTCCCCCCCTCCCCCTTTCCAGCGCCATAGTCCAGAACCCCCCCTGCTAGATCCCCCTGCTCCCAGTGGACAGTGGCCACTCTACCGGGCGTGGTAGTGTCCACCTCAGCATTTCGGGGCCCGCCCACAACTTTCTTGTGACAGCGTCGCCCAGCGATACTTCCTCCTTTCCCCCTCCTACTTCTCCCACTTCCCCCTTCCCCATTCCTCCCATCTTCTTGCTCCATCCACCGTCAACCTCTTTTCTTCCAACTCACCCACCCGTCGAGTCGCTCTCTCCCCGACTCGTTCTCCCATCAACTCCATCGCTTTCTTCGCCTAGCATCTCGTGAGCATCTCCCCTCCCCTCAAAACGCCCTCTCTCCGCCTCTTTGGTCATTTCCGCCTTTTCCTCAACTCGTGGGAACCTCGCCGCTAAACCCGTTTCTGGACAGCTTTCCACCGTAATCCACAGCCATGGAGGGTACGTCGCATCACGTCGCCGCATCGCACGCTCTGTTCAATTTGTTCAGAGCATCGCCGGATGCCTTTGGAGAGCTTCGCTGACCTGTATTCTCGCTACAGAAGAAGTCGCCGCCCTCGTCATCGACAATGGGTAAGCTCCCCCGCCTGTCTCACCGACCACCTGCCGCTCCCCGCCTTGATCGTGGCCTGACTGCCACGGCACCAACGAGGCCAAACAACGCCTCGAAATTCCATATCGAGCTGGGAAGCGACGGAAGCTTGGGGTTTGAATTGGTATGCTGACTCGATGGTAGTTCGGGTATGTGCAAGGCCGGTTTCGCCGGTGACGATGCTCCCCGAGCTGTTTTCCGTAAGTACCCCACTTCGACACCGCTGCGCCCAACGCCCGATAAACAATGTTCGAGAGCGCAACGACTGTCTGAACGTTGAGCTGACGGCTTTGACCAGCTTCCATTGTCGGTCGCCCCCGTCACCATGGGTAAGTCGTCTCGTCCGCCTCTCCCGCACGGTCGGCTAACAGAATCAGTATCATGATTGGTATGGGCCAGAAGGACTCGTACGTTGGTGATGAGGCTCAGTCCAAGCGTGGTATTCTCACTCTGCGATACCCCATTGAGCACGGTGTCGTTACCAACTGGGACGACATGGAGAAGATCTGGCACCACACCTTCTACAACGAGCTCCGTGTGGCTCCGGAGGAGCACCCCGTCCTGCTCACCGAGGCTCCCATCAACCCCAAGTCCAACCGTGAGAAGATGACCCAGATTGTCTTCGAGACCTTCAACGCCCCCGCCTTCTACGTCTCCATCCAGGCCGTCCTCTCCCTGTACGCTTCCGGTCGTACCACCGGTATCGTCCTGGATTCCGGTGACGGTGTTACCCACGTTGTCCCCATCTACGAGGGTTTCGCTCTTCCCCACGCCATTGCCCGTGTTGACATGGCTGGTCGCGATCTTACCGACTACCTCATGAAGATTCTTGCTGAGCGCGGTTACACCTTCTCGACCACGGCTGAGCGAGAAATCGTTCGTGACATCAAGGAGAAGCTCTGCTACGTCGCCCTCGACTTTGAGCAGGAGATCCAGACCGCTTCCCAGAGCTCTTCTCTCGAGAAGTCCTACGAGCTTCCCGATGGCCAGGTTATCACCATCGGCAACGAGCGCTTCCGTGCTCCTGAGGCTCTCTTCCAGCCTTCTGTCCTGGGTCTTGAGAGTGGCGGTATCCATGTCACCACCTTCAACTCCATCATGAAGTGTGATGTCGATGTCCGAAAGGATCTCTACGGCAACATTGTCATGGTAAGCTCCAACACGGCACCTATTTGAAAGATTGGCTAATTCTCTCAGTCTGGTGGTACCACGATGTACCCCGGTCTCTCCGATCGTATGCAGAAGGAGATTACTGCTCTTGCTCCTTCTTCCATGAAGGTCAAGATCATTGCTCCCCCCGAGCGAAAGTACTCCGTCTGGATCGGTGGTTCCATTCTGGCCTCCCTGTCCACCTTCCAGCAGATGTGGATCTCCAAGCAGGAGTACGACGAGAGCGGTCCCTCGATCGTTCACCGCAAGTGCTTCTAAGGTATGTTGCTACAATGACCGTCGCTGTGGCATGAGACTGACTTTGATAGCGAATTCCCCAACAAACCGAACCCTCCCACCCTCCACACAACGACGGCAAGATCATGGAGGTCGCGACGGATGCGGAGCCTTGGGTGGATGGCACGCGTCTCCGGCGAACCTCATATCTACGAAAAGTTTTTGACATGGTCAAGAGGGTGGGCGTTGCCTTTTCTCCTAAGAGTTGTGATGGCCCCTGTGGTGTAGTCGCATTCAGAATGCGTGCATAGGGGTAGAATGCCGAGGCTGATCATACAAATACTTTTGCTCCCACCTAGATTCGTTGAATGGAAAAGTGATGATAATGTCGATTGACTGCATAAGCCGAGCGCATGATTCAATGTTTACGTGGTTAATTTTATATTCGCTGTATTGTGATTGCGGCTGGCCTCTCGACGTTATGTTTGGTCGCCTGTTCCCGAGGTGCCTGATGTTGGCCTTCTGACGTCGGATCCAGCTCAGTGTCAGCACCAACTTTCTCTTCTTCAAGCTTCTTATACTTTCTGCGACTTTTCTTGGAGGAACTGGCTGCTTTCTTCTGTTTTATCCTGCCAACAATGGCTGAACGACTCTGGTCACCGTTGTGAAATTCGTCGACACGCTGCGCAAGCAGCTCTCGGGCGTGTTTGCGGTTCTGATCTCGAGATCTCGTGGCCTGAGACTTGACGACGATTCCGGTCGGGGTGTGCCGTAGCTGAACGGCCGAGTTGGTTTTGTTCTACGAGGAGCTATTAGTCATCGCTCAGAGGGAACGGCGGCTAACACAAGTATGCGGGACAAGTGCCGTACGATTTTTTGACCGCCGGGTCCGCTCCCCTTGACGTAGAACTCCTCAATCTCGGACTCTGGAGGGGGTTTCGGTCGCGCGGGGAGGGCTTTTGCGAGGACGCTGGGGGAAGTGGTGAAGGTTCGGAGGGGGACGGAGCGGACGGAGGACCAGGCGCATGATCTGGGGTGGAGGAATTGGAGGAGGGCGCGGGGTGGCATGGCTATAAGATGAGGTGTAACTATACAGGTTTAATAGGGAGGTAGGTTCGATTTACGAGGGTCGGGTGTGATGATGAAAAAGGGTCGCACCGTTGAAACGAAACGCAGCTCGCGAGGCTGCGGAAGAAGAGTCACAAGCCACAAAGCCACACGGGAGCCACGTTCAACAAGAGTGGGACTGTTCAGCCGCAAGGTCTCCGGGAGAAAAGTGGAGCCTTCGTCTCCAGTCACCAGGTGGGACAATTTCGGAGGCGACGGGAAGCTTTTGCGGTCAGGGACGTTCGTCGCCGTCTCTCCTTTAAATCTTCAAATTCCATTTAAATTGATTTCAACAAGCTGAACCCCCGCATCGCCGTTGCACCCTTTTTATCTTTTTTTTTTTTTTTTTTGCCGTTCCTTCTTGCGACTTTCTATACAGCGCGCCCTGTCCATTCCGTTCACGATTCGAACCGATTGCTACTCCCCCGAAGGGAATAAAATAAAAACGAACACGCGAGCGCGCGCGGCCTTCGTCATGTCCGTCATTGGGTCGTTCCGCCGGTGGTTGAGCCTCAAGCAGTACCAGCTCGAGGTGACGTTTAGCGTGTACATGTTTACGCCGTGGGAGAAGTTCTTCTTCAGTGAGTGATCCTGCCGACCTCCAGACCTACGAACAGGAGTTTCTCGAACAAAAGACCGTGTGTGTGACTAACCACGCGACTAAACTCCATCAGACTCCCTGGTATTCCTCCTCTTCAGCCTGACCTTCATCGCGGCGTGCCTGTACCTGCCGCACCACATCTCTTTCCTCCTGGGTCGCGCGTGGTACTACATCAACGGGGAGCACATCGACGTGGCCGAGGCGGCGCTCGAGGTGCTTCAGGACATGTCGGCGAGCGCGCTGGCGGCGGGCGCGGCGACGGAGACGGCGCAGGAGGTCCTGAAGGAGCTGTAGGAGCAGTGCGGACGGATCGCTGTGGCTGATGCGCTGCGGGAGTGGTGCGGTGTTGGGGACTGGGGAGAGGGGACGATGACAGGGGAGCGTGTGTATATGGACGAGAGGGAGGGAGAGGGCGAGGGGGTGGAAACGGACCTATAAGGGATAGTGAGTGTGTTTGCATGCAGAGAGGCTGATGGGGGAGCGGAACTTTTGTTGTTTCTGATGGCGTTGGGAGGGATGGGCTTGGCATATGTATATCGGCCTGAGAAATGGTCTAATGATAATACGTTACAATGACATCGATACTGTTTGATTGGAATTGTCGGATGAGTGGCGTGAAGGTGACAAAGCACGAATACATAGACTACCATACTACGTAGCAGGTCTACAGACGAGAGACGAGCCAACTGCAAGCCCAAGGCCAACTTGAACAATGTGCTTCTCGTTAAGCTTAAACACAGTTGAAATCTCGACCGTCCCCCAGTTTGTTAGCAACGGGCTAGATGTCAACAGCCTCAACGCCTCAATGGACCGCAGCGGGTCCCAACACAGATGAGATGTTCTGCTCCGATGGCTTTCCAGGGGGGGATTGGTTTTTCCTTTTGAAGAGGGCTTTTCGTCTTTTTAATCGACCTGCTAGTTGCGGATACAACTCCTCAAGATCAACATTCGTTCATACAAGTTCGTCAGAGGGCCTCGTCAAAGATGGTGTCGCTTAGAGTGCTGCTTGCACTTGCAGGTCCGGTTTTTGGCCGTGTTTATGCGGCTGGGCCTTGTAGGTTGTCGAGTACTTCTTTGACGCCGGATGGGACGTCGAGTGTGACGTCTGCGTCTGAGGTTTAGCCAAGTTCAACGACGTCTGCGGCGACAACTCCAACGATAACACCGGATACAACGCCAGAGACACCAGAGACAACGCCAGAGACAACACCAGAGACTACGCCAGAGACAACACCAGGCACTATACCAGAGACTACGTCAGAAACTACGCCAGATACCATCCCCCCAAAAAACACCATCCACAACACCCTCAACACCGTCTACAGTCTCATCAACCCTTACCACTTCCACCACGACAAGCTCAACAAGCTCAACCACCACGACCACAACCTCCACCACATCCTCAACGGCGGCGACCACAACCACCACAACAACAACATCCGCCCCAGCAACAACCCAAGGCCTCGCCACTTTCTGGATACCCGAATCTTCTAGCAGCTGCCTCGGCATCAACGCCAACACCGTGCAGTACAGCCTGGCCATGGACTGGACGCGCTTCCAGGCCGACCACCTCCCGGGGACCGCAAACGTGTGTGGCCGCCAGGTGTGCGTCACGGGGCCCAAGGGGAGCGTCGTGGCCATTGTGGTGGACGAGTGCTCTATCTGCACGACCAACACGCTGGATCTTATGATTGCGACGTTTCAGGTCACGGTGGGTGATTTGAGTGTTGGGAGCGGGACGGTTGAGTAGGAGTATGTTTGAGGTGTGCTGGAGATGGATGGGTTGGGTTGTGAAGAAGGGGGGGGGTTACATAGAGAATGGCGAAGGAGATATAGAACGGCTCAAGGACATGTACATCGAATCGTAGACTATAATCGTAATAGACACTCCATAACCATTGAACCTGCAGCGACATCACAAAACGGGAAATTACCAGGCATTGGAAACAGTCGATTACTATGAACCTCCAAGATAGCCCTCACTAAAGGCATACACCCTCAGCGAGCTGTCCTCTCCCGCGATCGCAACCTCGTACGCCCGGTCGGTGCCCTCTCGGGGCACTGGTCGCCAGGCGAGCTGCAGCACCGCCTTTGGCAGGCAATATCTATCAATTGTTAGCTGGGCCGGGCTGGGTTTTGGGTTAAAAAACAACTTACGATGCGCAGGCGGGCTTCTCAACCACCTCGGAACCATCCCCCTTGACCAAAAAGATGCTCAGCTTCCCCAGCTCGGTGCCCACGCCCAGGACAAACCGTCCGTTGATGGGCTGCGGCAGGAAATCGACCGACGTGACGGGCGTGCCGCATGGAATCCCCGCGGCCTGGACGAACTGCACTTTGCCGTCCTCGCCGGTGCTTCCCGCCCAGATGCGCACCTGCTTGTCCCTGCCGGCCGTAGCAAATAACGGCTTATCCGACAACGGCGCCCACGCGGCGTCAAGGATCATGCGCGTGTGGCCCTTGGGATTGGCCTGCAGCAGCCGATACGCCGCGTCGTCGCCGGGAGCCCGCTCGAAGACGGCCCACTGGCGATCGCGCCCGACGCTCAGGAGGTATGCGTCGTCGGCCGAGAAGCGCAGCCGGGTGGCTGTGAGGGAGTGTGCCGTCAGCGGGGGGCGCAGCTCGGTCCAGCGGTCCGTCTCGAAGAGCCGGATGACGGCGTGGTTGGTCGAGGAGGCCTTGCAGGCGCTGGCGACGAGCTTACCGTCATGGCTGGTCGCGAGGCAGGACATCTCGTAGCCGTGGCCGTAGAGCTTCTCCGTCTCGGGCCAGAGCGTGTGGCGGGAGAGCGTCTCCTCGTACGGGGGGTGGTCGATCTCGAGGTGCGATTTCTTGACCACCGAGGCCGGGTCCATGGCCTCGCGGTCGCGGTCGTCGATGGACGGGATCTCTTGGTCGTCGTCGACAACGGCGTCAATGGCCTTGTTGGACAAGCCGAGGACGGGCATGTTGGCCGCGTCGGGCATGTGTTGGGTAGCCGCGTCGCTGCCGATGCCCGCGAGCCGGTTGAGCATGGAGGCGACGGCCTTGGGCTCGCTAAAGACTCGCATTAGCTTCTCGTCGGCCCCGGAAACGAACTGGGACTCCCCCAACGAGTCGATACAGTTGAGGTCGTAGCCGTGGATCTGCGGCCGGGACATTTCGTGCCACGTCTCGACCTCGTTGCCCTTCCAGCGTGCGTGCAGTCGGGTCGTCTGGTCGGAGCTGGTCGACAGGAGAAAGTCCCCGTTTTTGGCCCAAGAGATGCTAGTGACTGCCTTTGTATGCCCCGTGACGGCTACGCGGGGCCGCCAGCTATCCTCGGAGGCAACGTACTCCCACCGCCTCCAGCTGCCGGTGCGGCCCAGAGTCGCGACCGACTGGCCGTCGGGCGACCACAGACCGGTCCAGAAGCCACCGGTGCTTCCCGTGGCCGTGGTCGCGCCCTTTTCCCGGCTAATCTCGCCGAGCCTCGCCATGCTGACCCAGATGCCAGAGCTGGGATCGGCCTCCCAGATGGCGAGAGAGTTGTCGGCCGAGGTCGAGAGCAGCTGCAGCCTCCCGTCAGCCTGCTTGTACCATTGCGCGCTGTAGATCCAGTCCTCGTGGCCCAGGAGCAGCGCCTCAAAGGTGACGGAGAAGTCCTTTCCAGCAGCCTTGAGGCGATGCGCCTTGTTTGAAGGCGACTTGCCGGGGAGGTAGGCGTCGCTCGAGGGGTCGGCGCCGCTGGCCGCTAGGGCCGGGAGCTCTTTGCCCTGGTGAATTCTCCAGATGCGGATATACTTGTCTTGACTGGCCGACGCGAGCAGGAGGTCGCCGTCAGGGCCCTCCGTCTCCTTTGTAAAGCTGAGAGACCGGATCCAGCCTTCGTGTCCGCTGAGCGTCGCCTGGACTTCGAAGTGAACGGCATCGAGGTTGGCCTCGGACGTTAGGATCTGGACAATATCCCGGGTTCCGGCAGACGCGAGGACGAAGCCGTCGAGCTCCCGGTTGAGGTAGCTGAGAGAGAGACAGAGGGGAAAGTATTTGGGTGCAGTTTTGAGTGTTTGCAAAAGGCTCAGCTGGTCGTTCTCGAAACTCCAAATCTTAATGATGGCATCGGCGGCGCCTGTTGCGAGAATCCATCTTGGAGACTCGGCCTCGATGCGCAACACCGAGATGCAATTTATGGCACCAGAATGCTCCGAGGAAGTTTGAACAGGGGCAAAGTCTTCACCATTGTGTGATGCCTTCCAAATGATGAGCGTCTTGTCATCGGAGCCGGTGATGAGATAGGATGAATCATCTCCATCCTCGTCAGGGAGAAAGGCCACCGCCTTGACAAGTTGTAGGTGGGCGCTCAATATGGCGGTTATCCCCTTTGCTGGCTCAGCCTAGAAAGAAACAAGATATCCCCGGTCAGCATAGTCTCAGTCATGGCGACAAGCAACACTCACAGCAGGCCTCCAAAGAGCGACATTGATATCAGACCCAAAAGCCAGGGTGCCACCTCGACTCCAATCTGCAACGGCCGTCTGTCTGTTTGCACCCGTCGACAGATACTCGACCGAAACGGGAGGACCGGCCATTGTCTCTCTGCCGTAGATGTGAGTCTGAAAATTGTGACCAACTCGGAAGCTGATTGGCTGCCAGGGTTTGACTCTGGGATTTGTGGTGCTGTGTGGCCTCCAAAAATAAATGTTAGTGTTGATTATGTCATCGGACTTCTCCGCGCGGCACAGCATCGACCTCAGCTGTTAACTCGCAACTCGCAACCCAAACTAACACGGAGGAATATATGTTCAAGGCATTTCCACTCCGGCTACGACGCTGCAAGCCTTGAACGACTCAGCACTGCCGCTTCCCATTGCCGCCCGGTCTCTATGTTGGGGCCCATGTTTCGCGGCGCATCGATACGTTTTGAGCCCTGGAGCATGACGCACAGGACGACACACAAAATATGTACATTTGTACTCCCTTGTCGGTTCCGATCTGACCGATTTCGTACTCGGAAACTTCGCAAGGCCAGGGCCGGCGCTTCCGATCAAGTTATTCGCCAATGGAATCGTTTGGATTGGTTTTCTTAAAGCAACCATCCCCCGCATAAACGACCATGTGCTGTTATGTCGGACAGCTTGCAGACTAGGTATCGATTTGGCTGATGGATGGCGTGGTTATACTTCCCCCATACTCGGAGAATATCTCCCACATATTCCAATCTATCCGATATTTTTACTTGTTTTTTTTTTCTCCCTCCCTTGTTGGTTGACACTTGACAGCTCCAAAGCTTTGGTATGAGAGCGGCCTTGCTCGCCCAACGACACATGCGAACACGAATGCCAACACGAACATAGTCGTCACAAACCGGCCCTATGTAAATGGCGCACCCAAAACTCAAAATAAGAAGAGGAAAGTCCATTGACGGTTCCTGTTTCGTGCTCTGTCCGTTTCGAAGCGACGGGGGAGGACCTTGCGAAGACGAGTATTCGTCCGTCGGCTGGCGGTGGTGCTGGACCGGGATCGTTGGCAATAAATGCCGTCATCTCTCAGACACGTTAGCAAAGAGATGGGTTCTGGAGACGGCTGTGAGTCATGAGTGCTTCAGTGGCTTTTGTGGCTTTTTGGGACGGCCGAGATGTTTATGCGTTGGGTCTCGATGCATGGAGGTGCCCAAGAGGAGCTGACGCAAGAGAGTTGTCAATTGGGGGCGTTTTCTCGGGGGCAAGTAGACAAGCAAGTAGACAAAGCAAGAAGCGAGATGAACAAAGAAATGAATCTGGGGGGGGAGGATTCGCGAAAGAAGCTTTAAATGAATTGGCCATCGACCGCATCCAACGACAGATGAAGTTATCGTGTCACGGCTCGACGTCTCACGTGACGCCAAAGCTCTCGGACCAGACATGGACCACCACTTTGGGAAGCATATCTCAACGACACGTGGGAAAAAGCATTCATCCAAACCTCGATCCTCTGCCTGTCCACGTCCAATTCGACCTGCCGCCGTCGCTTCCGTCGCCAAGTGTGCGTTGTCCAGTCCTGTCGTTCCAATAGAGGGCCCATCCCAGCCAAAAACAGCGGAAATAAGCCATCCTCGGGTCAAAACACCAAAAATCCACCATCCACCATCCACCATCCATCTCATCATCCGTCATCACTCTCGCCCTCAAAGCCACCAGCAACCAGTCGACAGCTTGACAGGCACCACAGCGCTAGATAGAGGCAAAGTTGCGAAAAGGAAAGGACCGGGATTGCGGACATTGGCCTTCCTGCTCGCCCCCTCCAACAATAGCAGCATCCATCCATCCAGTCTCACCATGGCCGAAGCCCACGCCCACGCCGCCAACCCGCAGAATCTCTTCATTACCGTCGAATTCTCGTAAGTCCTTCATTTCATTTCCTCTCGTGATTTTGTGAGCTGTCATTCTCGCCGTCTCATCCCTCCCCCGAAACCACCATGGGCGGTCCTCCCCATGGCCGGCCGAGACCTCTCACTGCCTCATCACGCCGTCCGTCTGTCAGAGCCTGTTCCCTGAAGCATGCTGATTGACCACTGGTCATGCTGATGGATCATGTTTGCTTGTGATGCGACAAACTTTTTCCTTTCTTCTTACCCACCCTTTTCTCCAACGGGTAATTTGGCAATGACCTCTCTTTGCTTTTTTCCACTTTAGCAACTCCTTTTTTTTTCTTTGTTTGCTTCAGTTCGATCCCATGCTGACCGTGTGTGTGGCTCTTCAGCGGCGGGCTTGAGATGCTCTTCTCGAATCAGCGCAGTCGTGCCATCACGCTTCCCGCCGCGGACAAGGATGGAAGCCCTGCCACCATCGCCAATCTCATCGACCATCTATGCAAGAATGTCATGGAAGATAGTCGCAAGGACTTGTTCGTGCTCGACGATAACCTGTAAGTCTTGGTCCTCGAGGCCCTCTCGCCTCTCCGCGTGCGTTGCCTGCGGCCTTCCCCCTGCATTTGCATGCAACCTCGTCATCAGCTGCTTCGGCTCTGCGTCATCCTACAGGAGGGCATGTACCGTCGCTCCCGTGCTTCGTACATATGTACAATCCCTCCCCTTGTCTCGCATTGCCTCACCTTCGCATTGCCCGGCATGCCACTCGCTACACCCACTCCCCTGAATGCTCAGCTGCAAGTACCGGCATCCTGTTCTGCCGGTCTCGACAGGATCTTATGTCGAACCAACCCCCTCTCCTCAGCTCTACTCCCCACAGCATATTACTACCCTCTCTCTCGCCCACGCCCCTCTCTAAATGCACCCAACGCCTGCGGTGCTGTCTCCGTAGTTCCAGCAGCTAACGAGGTGGCCACAGTCGTCCAGGCATCCTAGTTCTGATTAACGACGCCGACTGGGAACTCGAAGGCGAGGAGACCTACGAAATCCAGAGCGGTGACAACATCCTCTTCGTCTCAACCCTCCACGGGGGCTAGGCACCCGGAGCACGCGTATCCTGCCGGCCTTGGGCCTCCGTCGGCCTTCTCCTTTGTGCTACGAAGTAGACGTGTTTGTATGCAAAAAGTACGTACAGTCCAGGAGATTCTATCAACGCCGTCCCTTGCATGAGAAACTGTTGGGCAGGTTTTCAAACGTGGTAGTGGCTCCCTCCCCTCCCCCTCCTTCGAGCTGTGCATCTTCAGGCATCAAATCAGTTCCGTCTCTCAGGCGATAACCTCCACCCCGGGGGGGGGGACCACTCTGACGCTGTTCATGCCTTGTCTCCTCAATCGTTTTCCCCTGTCGCCTTGTTCGCGATCGAGATGAAACGGTCATCAATAAAAGAAGGAAAAAGGCCTTCTTCCACGTTGTGCGGCCCCCCTTGGGACCTTCAGCCACCTTGATTCTTGATGCACCCCCTCGAAAAGGAAATCCAGCGCGGGGGTCGCCGCGTCCCAAGATGGGCTCGCGTTACGAATACACCAGCGTCTAGCCCCAGGGGAAACACCCCGAACCGGCATGCCTACCTTTCGGTACTTTGTTCCCATCTTGCAGGACAGCCAGGCGGCGACAGCAGCGGCGGCCTGGTGGAGGAAGGGTTTATTGTTTTTTTTTAAACCCACGTCTACTTTGTAGCCCAGAAGCCCGCATCAAGCAACTCAGGGCGGGAATGGCTTGCATCTGGTTTGGTCTGGTCCAATCCCAGAAGAGGGCAATTAATCGACTCAAGGGTCCTCCTCCTCCCCCTCCAGTCCTGTAAACGTTGGTGCACAACTGGCCTACATGGGAAACGAGTGACGAACCTATGGCCTTTGCCCGCATGACATGGTTCTATCAAACGCCTTGGTTCTGGTCTGTGCCGTTGAGATGCCGTTTTTGTCCTTGTCGCAGACCAAGGCGGTGAACATGACTTGCGGCTTTTCGCGAATTGCACTGCAATTTTAGCATCAATAGAGGAGAGGTAGGTGTACTCTGGAGGACTTTTTCACAGCGGGTATTCGTGACTGAGACTCTTGGATGTCACCAAAGCGACGATCGCGGATCCATCGTCGAGAACTTTGTATAGTCTACAACAGATCTCCGTGGCGGTGAAAGAAGAGCCACGTCTTGAAACAGACGGACGCAGTCGTGCCTCACGCACCTCTACGGCAAAGACACCAAGGACAGCCAAATGTAGGTCTTTTTCGTATAAACCTCCCTGCTTTTGTCTCGCCCATCGCCGAGCCCGTTCGCCAGCAAGCATATGCATATTTTTTATTCGTCTTTTTTTGGGTTCTCCATCCGCAGACCCCTCGAGCGTATCTCGTTTCGTCTCGCCGTCATTGCCGTGTTTCGATCGCCAGGTCTCACTCACCCTCTCTTGCCCCCCAACATTGATTGACATGTCATAGAGACAAGTCACAGAGACAAGACACAAAGAGGGAGAGACAACCGTTTGGTGCCCGAAACCCCCCCTCCTCTCCCCTCCCGAAAACGGTCTGGAATAGCTCATCTCACACCCATCCCATCCCATCCCAACAACACCTCTCTCACTCTCCTAAGTACGCACACCAGTCAGTTCAAGTGTCGTTGTCGCTCGGTGCAAGATGCTGTCCTCGGTCAAACACCGCCCCCCATACACCACCTAGCTTTCAGCCCCGTGCTATAGTCAACGGCGTAATAACAGTCCCCCCCCCCCTCCGCCATCGGACGGCGTTTTGGACGTCAGCCACACCAATCCATCCCCCTATAACAGTCCGAACTCCGAGATAGGTCCCCCTCCAAAACCCATCCTCGTGCCCTCTCCCCTTGAGAACGTAGTGGTGGTGGGGGCCACAAGATACCAACCACTCCAGCAAAAAAACGGGCAGCCTACACTAAAGAGTAAGATAGGGCAGCGCATGACATTGCGGCAAACCCCCCAAAAGACTAGAGGCAAGAGCACTCCCCTTTCCCCGTCCCCTGCGGCATTTCCCTTGGAGTCCCCATTCTCTTTTCGTCGCTCGGTGTTCCTAGATCTTCTTTCCCCCTCCCCCTCCCCCCGGACACGGTGTGTCGACGAATCAAAAGACGATTAGGGCATTCCTCGCCCGCGTCCCTGCAGGTCAGCATCTTCTAGCCCTGGGGGAAGACCAGAAGAAAAAAAAAAAAAAAAAGGCCCATCCATCCATCGGGTCCCGAGATGTGGAGGCGCGTGGTTGGAGAGGACACACTGGACAGAAAATAAGAGACGAAGAGGTCCCATGGGGCAACCCAGACCCAGACGCAGGAGCCCTTCGGGATTAGAAGCAAGGATGATGCCAAGTCGATAGGGCGACTGGCACCTTGTATGGCTAGGATATCATGTCTTGCGAAAAAAGACGGCTTAAGCTAAACTTGTTTCAATTTCAACGAAAAAAAAAATACTTCTAACAATTGTGAAATTCAGAAACCCGTCTTCCCAAGGCCCAGTCGTCCTCTTCGCCCAGCCACACAAGCCCAAAAGAAACCGAAAATACCACAAGTTGCTCCGTGTCCGTTTCCCTGGGGTTTTTCGAACTCCGATGCCTGCAAATGCCCTTTTGGCAAATGCCCGTCTCCCTGCCTCCCAAATCCAACCAACCGACAAAAGAAGCAAACGAGAAACAAGAAACAAAAAATAAAATACCAAGAAAAAATTGTCAGAATATCCTCTCCTGGTTGGGACCGCTTTTCCCAAGTCCCAAGTCCAGACCAATTAGTCGATACCGCCCATCATTCAGTTATCCCTTGCGTCCCGTCCATGCCATCCATCCGTCCATCCAAACACGTAGCCAAAAACACAAACGCTCCAATCCAGGTGCCAATGATTAGTCTCAAGACAAG
Source organism: Thelonectria discophora (assembly GCA_911649645.1). NCBI lineage: Eukaryota > Fungi > Ascomycota > Sordariomycetes > Hypocreales > Nectriaceae > Thelonectria > Thelonectria discophora. The sequence continues at coordinate 749,852 of CAJVRK010000022.1, read as the reverse complement.
ATGAGCCTCCACTTGTTGTCGAAAAGAAAGGGAAAAATAGGGGGCAGCCGTGATTGGGGGTCATCAAAAGGCGGCCCATGATGCCCCAATGTGTGAATGTGCGTGTGTGCAAGAATTTGAGACAACCGACCACGAAAGAAAGCCACTTTCGTCCTGACAAAACTCCCTCCCTGACGCTGGCTGTTCGCCTGGCGTTCCATTTTCCAACTCCGTTGACGTCTTCCCGTCGTTTTCTTTTCCGTGTGGGCAAAATGTGCCCAGAAACATACCGCCATCCTCAGCCATCCATCGACTTGACAAAGAAAATAAAAATCATGCTGATTTACCGCCATGCTGTTCTGTTTTATCCTTCATGTACCGGGATTGTCGAATCCCGTCTTTTTCCGTATGTGTGTTTGCTTTTTTCCCTCGTGTTTTGTGGCGTTTTTTGTCCCGGCGAGCAAGTCCCTCAACGGGATACGTGCCCCCCTTGATGACCAGCATCGTCTCGCTCAGTACATGCGCTCAAAGCCCATGTCGCGAGCGTGCTCGTTTTCGTACATAAGCCCACCAGCGTTGGATGTCTGCACGGGATGGTGCTCCCCGTCCATCTCAAACATATCGTAGCCGCCAGCGTGATGGCCACGCTGCATGTTGTTCATCAGGTTGGCGTGGTTACGGCTCATGCTGTAAGCAGCCAGGCTTCCTGGGTGAGACACTCCGTGGTGCTGCTGGTTAGGATGAGCCTGCTGTGGGGGAGGGATCTGCGGGAGGGGGAACTGAGGAGTGACCGTGGGAGCAGGTACCGCGGCGGGCGCAGCAACGGGCACAGGCGACTTGGAGTCGCCCGATTTGGCCTTGGAGCCAGACGTCGACTTGGACTTGGCCTTTCGCTCGGCAACGGTGCGGGCCTTTCCGCGTCCCTTGATGCCCTTGTTGCTGTTCTTGTAATGCGTGGCGAAGTACTCAAAGAGATCGCGGTCGGCCTCGGGAATCTCCTCTCCAGAGTTGAGCATTTGCGCGAATCTCGACGTGAGAGCCTTGAGCGTCTGCTTGTGGAAGTTGTTCTGGTGAGTCTATGCGTCTATTAGCGTCTCATTCAGCCACAACGTTTGGATGTCTGCCATACCTTCATGTTTCCGAGCTGAGAAAAGGTCTTGTTGCAATCATCCAGCCGGCACACAAAAGGCTTGAGCCCTTGATGGGTCTGCTCGTGAGCCCGAACGTTGCCACGTTGAGCGAATCGTCGACCGCACTGCTCGCAAGAGAAGGGGCGCTCTCCGGTGTGGCGGCGCACATGAGTCTGGCATCTGGTTAGTGGCAGTTTTCACAACATGACTTTGAGCCCGCTTACCTTGAGGTTTCCGAGTTGGGAAAATGTGAGCTTGCACCCGGGAAAGTCGCATTGCTGTCATGGTCAGCTTCATGCGTCTTGTGGGGAGACCGGACTGCTTACGTAGGGCTTATCGCCAGTGTGAGTCCTGCGGTGGATCTCCAGGTGCGTCTTCTGGGAGAATGTCTTCTTGCAGCTGGGACCGTCGCAACTGTATCGCTTCCTGTGCGGGATCTTGCCGTCGACTGGCGCGGGAGTCGAATGCTCGCTGCACACCTCCGACGAGGGAGTGAGCGGAGGCTGCACAGTTGTATCGTTGGCGGGCTTGCCCTCTTCCTTCTGCTGGATGGCCTTCATCAACTCGTCGACCTCGGTCTCAAAGTTGACCTGGAGGCTGGGGTGGACAGTCGCGTTGGACGTGATCGTCTTGGAGTTGAGGTTGGGGTTCGAGATGGATCGCGCAATAGAGGCCTGGGACTCGCTTCGAGCTGGTGAAGGCGCCTGCTCTCCATATGGGTGCTTCATGTCCCTGGGAAAGGGAAGGGTTCGGTTGGTGTTGTCGGTCTCGGTTCCCATCACTCGGCGATCGTGGTAGTCCGGCTTGAAGTGAGGAGATTGGTGAGGAGGAGTAGGCGGTCCGTGGTAGGTTCCGAACGGGTACGGGTTGGGAGCCTGGTAGTGAGGCGACGCGATACTGTTGAGAGGGCTGGGGTTGTACGAGCCCGTCACCAGGTAGGGAGCCATGAGTGGGCGCTGGAGGGGAGGAGAGGATGTCGTTCGGTTGTCAAAGGGCATCATTCCCGAGCCCTCCATCATGGAATAGTCGCTAGCCATGGGCTGCGACCAGCGCCCCCAGTTGGGAGGCGCCGAAGATTGAGTCGTGAGAGCCAGTGTGTCGGTTGAAGGTCAGCCTTGCCTGAGAGCAAGACCGACGAGAGAAGTCGTTGGAGGTTGTCACCGGGGGGTTGTTGCACACAGGCAAAGATGCTCGTGCTGTGTTGGACTTGGCGCACACGAAAGAGGTAGGGCGCGTTGTGGTGACTGAAGTAATGCAGGTGAAATATGAAGTTGAGACCAGAGTAATGGTATACAAGTGTGCAAGGCAGAGAAGTCGCAAGTGTATAGTAGTACTGGCAAGTGAAGTCTTGTGTGAGACGGGATCGACTGGAGGGTTGAGATCTGGGGAGCGAAGCCCAAGTATATATCCGAATGGGATTTGCGAGGCCGCTTGATGTGCGACAAGGGTCAAATCTCTCGAGCCAATCGAGCGGTAAACCTCGGAGATCCTCTCGCTGGCGGGTCACTTTCTGCTTGCACCTCTGTGAGTGAGCTCCGGGATAACAAGAGAAAGGTGATCCAGGTCCCTCTCGTCATTCTGGCAAGCTCTCCAAACCCCCCACAGGCGGATACTTAGGGGTGGGTAAGGGGGGGTGGGATGGGACTCCCAGCAGGTCCAGACGGCAAGACAAGGGTCAAGATGGAGGTTTTGGGTCGCTGCGAGGTGATCAAAGGAGGGGAGCAGGGATGTCGCCCAGAGCTTGGCTTTTGGGGACGACTAGACCACCCTTGTCATGCCTCTTGAGCCTGTCCGGGTCGCGTTGAGGACTGTTAGATGTCTGTCTGGGCGGTTTTTGATAGCGGTCCATCTGGCAACTGGTAGCCTCGGGTGAGACATTTCGAGGACCAAGCAGAGTCCCTTCTCGGCCGGAAGGTCCCAGGCACACCTCACAGGCCTTCTCCGCGTTTGCTTGCATGTCCTCTCGCGCCCGACGCCACGGGCGGCCGCTTGGGGGTGTCGACCAAAGATGGGTGAAACAGCGGTAATCAGCACTCGGGAAGACGCAACGGCACTGTCTCCAGCAGCTTTGCTTCTGCGGCTGGGGCATTGTCGGGCACTATCAGGTCTCATATTTGGAGATTCCTTCACTTTCATCTCAGACGTGAAGTCGACTTTAGACGTGGGTGTGGCATTGGGGCGCGGGATCTGAACAAGGGTGTCTCGACGCTAAAAGAGGCGCCGCTGCTGGGGAGCTTGGAGCTTGGGCGAGGTGGAGGGAGAGGCGTGCAGGATTGTGAGGGAGGGGGTGTGCCCAAGCCGTCTTGGTGGTCGAGCAATAGCCGGGGGCATCCCTGGGCTTAGTATCCAATCTCGAATTTTTTCTTCTTCTCTCCAGCCAGGCCTCGTTCAGCCCGGACAGGACCGGTGTTGCCTTTTGGCTTGGACCCGGCTGTTGGTGCCGGGCGGTGGCCTCCGTCCATGCTGTACGGATAATGTACCGTCGAATAGGTACTCCGTACAGACAGCCTGGGCTGGACCCTCCGTTTTGGGCCTTGTGATGTCTGGCCCGCGGTTAACAGCCGTGTCTCGTCGACGAGTTGAGCCTGTTTTGCCGTCAGCCTGTCTCGCATCTCATGGGCCCAAAACCGAATCAAACATGTACCCAGCAACCCAACGCCTTTGGCCCAATGTCTCACTCTCTGAAGGATTCCCCAGCCAGTTGAACCATGGCGGCGACGACAACGCCGTCGTCAGCTGGCTCGGGACTCGCCTCCACCGTAAAGCCAGCCGACTTAGGTCCGCTTGACGGCGCCGGGCCTTAGTTTTAGCGTCCCTTCCGTCTCCTTCAACATGACGGCGGCTTCCGCACAGGAAAGTCCTTGCTGGTGGGCAATGCGGGCCCGATGATCCCGTCGCCCGGCCTTGTGCGATACCTAGTCGAGTCGCTGTTACCGTGCTGTGCAGCGCTGTGCAGCGAGATATCGGGACTGTCCTCGAGACTCGGTATGCCAGATCAAGCACACTTGCCACAGGGGTCTCTCGTAGCTTCCAACGCGGCCGACGAGGCGAGATCAACATCGACTCCCTTGCGTCAACGCCGCCCGACCGCCTCACTTAGCCCTCCAAGGCGTCATGGACACCCGAAAATCTCGTCCGAGCCTTGACTCGGGAGCCTTCTGGACTCTCTTCGCTTTGTTCTTATGAATAGTCGTGTCTGTGGATCGCCATGGACCAGACCCTCCGTTGCTCAGGTTGAGCCTCGAGGCGACGTCCGCTCCGAGTTTTGCAAAGAGGGGGAGGCTAGCACCGTTCAGTTCGTCTCAGGGCGTATCCGTACGGAGCAGGAAGACCGACTCCTCCTTACAGAAAACGGCCCGGGAAGAAGCTGCAACGGTCGAGCGTTTGCGCCAGCTTGCTGGTTTCTGGCTGGCTTGGGCCGGTTGGTGACTCCGCAAACACTGGACTCACCCTCACTTTCGAGAAGCAAGACATCTGGCCTCTTCCAATGAGCCGTGCGAATGGCTCGTGCCAGTTGTGCTGAGCCACTTAGGTTGTCGAAGCAGGTACGAACGTTGGTTCCTGCTACTGTACGCTCTCCCGCTTTCCGAGTCCCATCTTGCCTCCTGCCCCAGCGCAGCCTGCTTCGCACATGGAGGTACTCGAAGAAGCAGCTATGGGAGGCAACTTCCAGTTGAATTGCGGGAGGCAGGCTGCTGCAGCGAGGCAGATGCCGAGGTGACGACGGCACTAGTCCAGAGGCAGGTGCCAAGCACAGGATCCGTACGTTCAATACGGTAGGAAGGACCGACCCATGGGCGGACGGCAAGCTCGCTCACCGTTGCCCCTTCCCATCTACCGTTCGCTCTGACGGCTAGTAATCGATTACCGTCCTCCAGACTCCCTGGACCTGGAATCAACGCCGTCGTCGTGCTAAAACTGGTAGGAAGCTCTTAGCACACAGAAGGGTTGTTTGAGCCAAACTCGGCCTAGTCTACTTGTCTCAATTGTCGTTCACCCACATCCTTTTGTTTCCTCTTCGTCGTCGACGCTCTCAATGGCCTTCGTTTGGCCGTCAGAGACTCGCAAACTGGCCACAGTTAGCGCCGACTCCTATCGAGCAACTGATTTTCGCAGCCGAGCCCAGCCGCGCCCACCGAGTCGCACTTTGCACAAATGGGCGTCCCGGAATCGGAAGGGCTGTCAATGCAGTCACAACCAGGACAGGCTCCCAAACAGGCTGTCCTCGTGGCCCTTTTCGGCCACTGAGTCTTCTGTCCGGTCAATATCCGGCCGGCTTCAGCCTTTTGCCTCTGTCGCCTGTCTGTCATCCCCCAACGACCCTCCACCAAGACCGTCGCTGCACGCGGCACAGCCAAAATGGGGGGAATTTGGCCTTCTGACACGCGAGGGCTGGCAAATAACCTACCTCTGAGAGCCTCGTCCCCTCCCTCTAAATCGGCGGATGCGCCGTTCTCAGGTCTGCTGGGGTCGGCGGGCGTGATGATTGGGTCGACGAGGGTGTGTGAGAGAATCAGCCACAGAGAGGGTGTGCCGGCCAGGGCATTTTTTTTTTCCCCTATGACCTTTTCTATTTTCTGATTTCTTTCCTCTCAGAGTGGCCAACACCAACCAGGGGGTGGCCCATTTGCACGAGCTAGGATCATGCATCTTCGATTTGTTCAATCACAGATTCAAGATGCCCTGCTTGTGCTGTCGATGCGGACCAATTGTCGCCTCTCCTCAGCAGAGCGAGTCCCTATGCACGCGATAGCATTGCCCACCAGTTCCCAATCACCGGTACCGACGAATCGTTGGCCAAGGCTCATCCGGTATTTTCAACATCCGTCACACATCGGGCACTCTCACACAAAAACACCCTTTCTCGGCCGGGATGGGAGGATCCGGACTCGACAACAGCTTCCTTGCTGAGCTGTAAGGTCGTACAGCAGAGCCACCGACCGACGTCCGAGATGCGAGGCAAGGGATGCCGTACTTGGCACATTTCGAGTGCATGTCGATTCGGTCATTGATGGACACATAATCTTGGCCACCCCCGTCATCCTGTCATGCATCCTTGGGCACTTGTTTGCTCGCAGCCGACGAATTATGCCTCCGTATCGACGTTGAAACGGGACGTCAACAGCCAGATGTGGGGGTCGGCACTATATTGTACAGAATCGACCTCTCCACTCGCCGTATTCGTCCCAATTCGTTCCCGAGGCCGCGCCTGGCATTGATTGCACCGCAATTTACCGCTCTGGGGGTCCCAACTTCATCTCGACCCCAATCGTCTTTCTTTTCTGAGCTCGACCTCCGAGTGCTTTCCCCAGACAGGCCGTGCCGTGCCCGTCAAAGCTGCTCGGTTCAAGCCAAGAACAAACGTCGGCCGGCACGCTCTAGTACATCAACCGTCTGTGGCACGTTTCTTGGTGAGCGGGCAATGTCGGGCAACAGTGGTCCTACCCTAGCATTAACGGGCAGCCTCTAACGGCTACAAGTCTTGTCACGAAGCATGGCAGAATGGCACACTCTCCCAGGCACATCTCCCAGGCACGTCTCCCAGGCACATCACGGCGCAATCCCGTGCCCAAGTTGTCTCGTTCAGAATTAGAATGAGATGTATCATATTCTCTACCGTTAACAAGATGAGCCAGCGGGCGCCCTTGTCCAAGTCCGAAATGCCTCGGCCGCTCCCCAAATCCGAGCGACCCCAGTCAACCCTCCGGCATTGTCACAGAATCACGGGACACGTTTCATTGAGTTGCGACTCATGACGGTGGCCTCCAACAGAGACGGTGTTGTTTCCTCGACCGACGACGACTGAGAAAAGATGGATTTGGCGAGGCATCCTCGTTTGCCCAGGATTCATGCTTGCTCGAGCTGGGGTCCGAAAGAGGGGGCGTGGAGTTTCTATTCTCGAGCTACAGCCACCCTCGTGAGAATGGTTGTGTGTGCCGCATGTGACGTATCACTCCAATATCAACCGGATCCAGCGCTCGATTTCCACCTCTACGAGAACCATTGGAAATCGTGCATCTCTCGCGGGTCCAAGACTGCGAAATCTCGATATTTCGGATTGTCAACAGCCTACCGATGGATCGCAGGGTCACATTCGAGGATGAGGACCAGGTGCAAGGCTCGAAGTGAGGCCAGGCGAGTCGAGAAACTTGCTTCTCTTGGGCAAAATGTGCCCAGAGAGGGCTCTGGCTCTCACGACGCTGCTCTCTCGCCTCGCGGGGCCCCTCGTACCCGCTTCAGCTGTAAGGCACTTCCGATGCTGCGTCGGGCGAAAAAGCTGCATTGCTCGCTGCCTCTGATCGGTCGCAAGTGGTGGGGTAGGGTCATCCTCTTGGTCACATGGCCTGCGAGGGTCATGGCGATCCAAGATGGCAGTTGGACGTGGGCGTGATACGACCCGATCTACACGTTCAGCCTTGCTTTTGAAGAGTTGGACAAAGATGACAGCCTGGCTGGCCTGGGTGTTCGGGGGAACAGCCCGATTGAGGCCGTCTACCACTCAGAAACTAGAAAGAGTTGGAGGGCGACCCAGTACCGTGGTAAAGGCTTCGAGGCGCGCCGCAGCCGCCTCACGGAAGTCAGGCCGCGCTGTCAAGACTGCCCGGACCAGGTCACCTTCAGGCCATAGCGGTGCGCCTCCAGGTGTCACGGTACTACATACAGACATGGCGCTCTCATTCATGCGCAGTGACGGACGCTAGGACAAAGTGCCGAATTCTCGATGCTGGATTCGTACTTCGTACATATGTCCATTCAACCCGTGGTGCCTGCCATCGTCGGCGTTAGGGGACGCATCGGGCTTGCACAAAGAGAGGGCATGAATGTCCTCTCCCGCTTCTTCCACTTTGGGGTTGGCCCAGAGCACGACGAAAAGGTCGGCAAGGGTCGCAGGGAGGATTGGAATGAAGAGGCGTCTCATGTGGTGATTGCCAAATTTGGGCAAACAGAGTGGGAGGTGGGAGAGCCAGGAGAGCTCGGGCAAGGGGTGATCAATGCCCTGGTCAAGCCCTCAAGCCCACCCCAGACCAGGGGTCGCGAGATGGCAAGGGCGGGTAATGAGGGAGCGGGGGGTGTGCGGAGGTTTAAACGCCCTCCGTCTCTGACTGCCGCGAATCTCCCATGCTCCTGCGTGCGCCGGGCGGGAAGACCGGGGTGTGAAGGGATGTCCAGGGCGGCGAAGCCTTGGGCCAAAGGTGCCTCTCAAACGCCGGCGACGCAAATAGACGACCTTGGATCAACCTGGGAAGCCCGGGCTCGGAGCATCGATGCAGCAGCACGGTCACGGATGCAGACCTCCAGCATCGACTCTATTCTCGTTGTCGGGAGGATGTGGTCGGGAATATTGGGCCTGGCCGGCCCTCCAAAGCGAGAGGAGCGAGAGCTCATTCATCCGCCCATCATCTCCCAGGGACCGACCTGGGTTTGAACCTTTTTTTCACAGCAGCGCCGTTGTCAGGCCGTTTGGCGAGAATGAAACCACCTTCCAGGGCAAGAGGCAATGTTTGCTCGTCGGCGAACAAACACCAGGCGACTTTGGAGGGCGGCCAAACAGGCCTAGTGGGCAATCGGATCCCGGTCAAACTCTTCCCAGAGGTTTGGGAGAGGGCGATCCCCCGGCGAATTGGATGTCCACCTTGAGTGGGCAATCCAGGCACATGGACTCGGGGAGTTTGAGATGAGAATGCTCAATGCCTTCCCTCTTGGATGTGAGCCCCGAGATTTCGAAAGGGGGGCTTCGCAGGTGTCTCTGCGACGGTAACTCGAGAAGGCATCGCCATGTCCGACTCTCCCGTCACGCGCGGTCCGGCAACTGGCAGCAGCTTTCAGAAGAGCACACGGCAAAGCAAACGAGGTGGCAGACAGGGGGGTTCTCGATTCCAGGGGTGGTCGGTGGGCTCCGGTTGAGGAGGGCTCCGGGGACAACGGGGCCCAATACGGGGACGACGGAGAGGGAAAGACGGGCACGGCGAAGGGGACAGAGAAAAAAACCTCCGGGATTTTTCCAGAAGCCCGCCCAAGCCCGTTATTATCGTGGGCAGGTCTACCGTCCAGAGGAGTCAGGGCATTGGAATCGTTCGATCCCCGCGCATCACGATGCACCACGGTGACATTCCTTTTTTTTTTTTTCCTCCCCATCCCCGGGCCTGAAGATTGTGCCGACGAACCCTCTTGGATCCAATTCATATCCGTCTCCAAAAAAGCTGGAGGGGTACTCGGGGAGGAGTGGTTCGGTTCGGGTGCGGCTTCCATGGCGCCATTCCCGTGTCAGCTCGGATGCAAGGCAAAAGGCTTTTTTGGTGTGTGAAGATTTTCCAAAACACCATGCAAGGCACGCGAGTGGTGTCAAATCAACTACGGAGTTGCGAGCGTGGCTCGATGCGGAGCGGCCACTCGGGGGCAACCCGTTTAATTCTCTGCGAGAGCGGGAATAGCAGGGCCCGAACATGCGAAGGTTCTAGTCGGACGGGACTGCGGCACCGGGCAGGACGGGCGTGAGGAGTTCCAGACGAGCTTCAACTTCAACGGGGAGGGGGGTGGGAGTGGTGGTGGTGATGTGCATGGCATCATGCTACGGGCTAGGGAAAGCAGAGAGAGGCACAGCCAAGTGAAGAAGAGGTTCCCGAAGACCACGCGATTCCCCAGACATTGATTTTCGTGCCAAGGGGGGAGTGACATGGACTGTATTGCAGCCGGTGACGGGTAAAATTGGGAGGGGGGTGGATGATTCTGGTTCTGACCGGCTGTACTATTGCAAGTACAATACGTACTCGACTGCAAGGCAGAGGCAGGCAGCGAGGCAGGAGAGGCAGAGGCGGGTAGCCTCGCCAGTTTTTTGTTTGCGTGCGTGTGGGAAGATGGAGGCATTTCGGAAGTTTTTGGTCAAAGAGTGACGTGAGTTGTGGATGAGGGGGGAGGCAATTGCGGACGGGAAAGGCATGGGGGGGAGGGGGGGGGGGATTGAAAAAGAAAAAAAGGGCAAAGTCGGCGGTGGCCAAGAGGATTGAGAGAATGCAATTGCTTGACCCAGAAATGCCATGCCATGCAAATGCGATGCCATGCAATGTAGTGTAGTGCTTCATGCCATGCCAGCATTTCTCGCATTTGGCCCCCCCCTTCGACGCGCAGCATCAGGTGGCGGCGAAACAAAAGGAACGCGACTTTTTTTTTTTTTTTCTTCTTCTTTTCCCCCGCCTATGAATTTGCCGCCTCTGGCTGGTGCGAATTGGGCAAGAAAAACAATGGAAATCCTTCCATGTGGGAAAGGGAAGAAACAAAAAAGAATAAGAAAAAGAAAAAAAAACAAGTTACGAATACGTGGCGCTGTACGTGCGGCATGCGTCAGAAAAGCGTGGAGGGGAAGGGGACCCTCCAGCTAAGCATGGAACACATCTCTTACCTCCTCAGCCTTCTTGCTCTCCATTGCTTGCGTCTCGAGTGGCGGGATTGGAAGAGGGTGTTCACTAGGAGCAGAGGCCACCCAAACGACGCGCCGAGAGAGAGGATCCCGAGCTGAGAAGCCGACCAAGGGCATGGGACCAAGAGAGACAGGCATCAAATTTTCTTATATCCGTACCCAGCTTTATTTTTTTTCAGAGGGGAGATGGGGACTAAGGGAAACGGAGGAGGCGGAAGTCCAATGGAGCTTCATCATCAATGCAAACGCAACGCGTGACTATGAGCACGGCGGCTGTGTGGGGAGAAAAGGATCCATGCCCCGTTGGAAAGTCCCGAGGGGAATGGGCCAATGATGGGGGAGAATTGGGAGGATTTGGATGGAGGGGAGGGGGAGGGGAGGGGAGGAAGAGAGGGGAATTGGATGGAGGAAGAGGAGACGGCGGAGGAGAAAGGCCACGGCTTGAATGACACGCCCCTCGAGTCGTCACCGTCTTGCCTTGTCTCCGTCTGTCAGTGTGTGTGTGTGCGTGTCTCTGAACGGCACAAGACCACTCACTGACAGGCACTGACAGGGCTGGGGGCTGTCGAAAGGGCGAAAATGGAAGCATTGGAACAGACGAGAAACGGAAACAAGGGCGATTCAATCCCAATCCAGCAAAGGCCCAAAACCTGTCTCTGCATCCACTCGACGTCAAAGAGTCCGCCAACACCCGAGAGCTTCTTCAGCCGCAACGCTACCGACGACAGTCCCTACTCACATCAGTCCTTCTTACTCCTCCATCCTACAGACTCATGGCCGATCATTGCATGCCTCGCTTCTGCTCCTGTATGTACGCACGCACGCACGAAGCATCCATTCCCCATCAGACAGACTTCACCCGGGCCTCTTTTTCACTTTAAACGCTGCACACTGCTCTGCCTTACATGAGGTGCAAGGTACGGTATTCTACCAACCTACATACAGGTAAAACCTGCAACTCCATATTCGATATTACCCTGGAGGACGGGAAGTCTGCCGGAACTTGCACGAGAGCAATTTGTAGAGTACGGGATCGTAAGTAAGAGAAGAAGGGGTCTTCGGGAAGGTCTCTCCACTTCTCGCTTGACGTCGAGTTTTGGACATTGGTTTGCTTTTTGCTTCGCCTTCTTCTTCTTCCTTTCTTTCTTGCTCCTCTCATCTCACAGATCAATTTCATCTCCTGGTTTTTCTTTTTCTAGCTTCATCGCCTGGTCGCTTCCTTACTTTTTTCGTCCTTTCATCTTCCACTTGACGGGCCCTCTTCCTCCATTATTCACTCCTCCCTGGGCTGATCTGTGGGGCAAATGGTGGTGTAGGGTGCTTTCGTGAGCGGCATCCATTATTCGCCAGGAAAAAAATGATTGGAAACGTCCTTGTTTGACTGCAAGGCACATGCAGGGGAAGAAGGAAGAAGCAGGAACGCCTGTCTAATAGCTCTAGGGTCCTTGTGTGTTTTCTTCTCTGGTTGGACTGGTTTTGGACTCTTGCCAATGGCTGTTGATTGCTTGGATTGGTGGATGTGGGTTGCAGGTGGCTTCCTGTTTTTTTTTTTTTTTTTTTCCTTTTGCATGTGCGCTAGACGACTTAGACGGGGGAGTGAGAGGAATCCAGGTACGATGACTACCAAGAAAAAGAAAGCAAAAGAGGCGTGAGAGAGGCGTCCAAATTTCCATCCCATGTTTCCCGAAACGGGCGAGAAGGGGGGGGGGGAGGGGTCGCAGACGAAAGACTCAAATTGCGGCGGAGGGTCTCGTCCATGCGGATTGCCCGAAATATCGCCCTCTCTATCTTTCACTTGTTTCTTTTTCCGCCCGTTGGATTTCCTTTTTGTCCATGTGCGGCCCATGTGTCATGTTCCCGTCCTCTGCGTGGGTGGCACTGATGATCAGAAGGAAGGAGTCGAAAAGAAAAGTAAAAACACGGGAAAGGGGCATCAAATCGATACAAGGCAAGGGGAAGACGGGACACGATGGGACGTCAGAAGGGAGGAAGAAGCAAGGCAGACTGGCTGATTGACAAGAAAGAAGCAAAGAGACTTGCCCTTGTTTTTCAGCCCCAAATGCACCCCTGGTCTGATCTTGGTCCCGATCAGAAGACGGAGAAGGGGAAAAGAAGTAAAAAACTCGGGATCTTGACATTGCTGATTCCCAGGGTTGAGGACAGTGTCGTAGTCGTACTGGACATTGCATCTCCATTTTTAAAACGTGCGAGCGAGATGGGAATATGCAAGGTACCTAGCCTGGGCGACCTGACGATGAAGGAAGAGGACTACCAACAGGAAAAAGTAAAAAAGCGGTGCCAAAGGCGAGACCCGGCCCGTGGAGAGCGGTTTCTGTTTTGTTTTCTTCCCGAGACGTGCAGTAGAATGAGAAGCAGAGGTCAGACGAGACTGACACTGGCGGCCGGCGAAAAAGACGGGGGGGATTCCTGTAACTAGAGGGAGGGGGGGTTGAGTTGAGCTCATTGCTGATCAGACGAGACGAGGGGAAGAGGATACGTCAAGGTATGCGGCCGTTGTAAGCTAGAATGCCAGGAGGTTGGCGGTTTCTTCTGTGGTGAGTCGAGCAGTGACACACTGGACTGGACCTCACGGCGTCGGCCGTCGAATTCGATCGTTGTCGTTCGAGAAAAATGTGAGACTCCATGGCGCGTTGCCCGTTGCAGTTCCCCCTCAAGCTGCTATTGCTTTGCGGTCGGTTTCATCTGCCATTCCTCTTCTCCATCTTTCCCAATTCTCCTTTTGCCTCTGTGGTGAGTAGCTCAGTCCTGATCAGCTTTGATATCTTTTGTCTCTTCCATTGGTTCCCCTCACCGGCAGTGTCACCGACGGTGTGTGTTTGTATCACTGTGTCGCCTTGGCCGTTGTGCGGTGCGGGCTTAGCGTCTGTTTCGGTGCGGTCGTTTTGTGCCACGGAAAAGTGCCGAGACAATGCGCGGGGGATGGACACACCGAGGAGCCGTTACATGTTTGTCCCCTTGCTTGTTGAGAGTTGCAGTTTGCTAACACAGCGATGCAGCTCATACTCTACGTTTGTCACAATGATAGCCTACGAATAAACACATACGGATAGTCCGTATAGTCGAAAAACGTCAAAAACACCACCAATCCCATCGTCGTCGTCGTCGTCGCTTGAAACTCGGGACTCATCCTCAACCGTGCTCATCCAACCCCCCGGCCACTTACAAGGAGAAGGGAGAAAAAAAAAAAAAGGCGTCGCGGTGCACGATCCGTCCCGCAGGCCCGGGTCGTCCCCCTCCCTTTTTTCCAGCCGTGCGTCGTTGCTTGCCAAGCTATGGACTTTTTTTGCTTCAAGCGGAGAAGGAGAAAGAAACTTTGGCCGTCAGTGCGCGCGAGCGGGCGGGCGGTAGGACAAGAAAAGGCCCCCCGGAAGGTTGAGAGCTGGTGCCAGCTGAAGAAGGATGAAGAGAGAGAGAGAACGAGGCGGTGGAAGAAGGAGCAATGGACAGAGGTTGGCCCTGGCGGCAGCTCCGGGGAAGCGAGACGAGACTGGGAGAGATGAGATGAGGGAGAGAGAGATTCCCTGGCTGACGAAGGCCCTGAGAACTGGACGAAAGGGAGACTGATTGGCGGGATTCCCGAGGAGCCGGCAAACTACTAATGAAGGGGACCGACGAAGCTCTGGCGACCCGACTTTGGCGGTTTCGGTGGTCGACTGGAACGGTGAGAAGCCCTGAGGGGAGAGATATTGGGGAGTGAATGCATTGGCGAGCGAGGTGAGAGAACTGCCGTGTTTCCGCGTCCTTCTCACCAGACCTCTCTCCTCTCACCTCCTGACCTCTTCACCTCCCTACCTCTGCAGCCATCGTCCGTCGACGGTGTGAGTCCGACGTGTGATGAGCTGAGCGCTTATCTCCCCCCCCCCCCCCCCCCCCCCTTTCCCGTGGGATTCTATTCCCTTCTCCTTTTCATCCCACGCAACAACGGCTACAACTTTTGACCGGGAACCAGGAACAAAAACCACAAGCGAAACTCGAAACGAGCCCATCACGCCCTCCGCTAAGACTTGCCGTTCAAGGACCTCCCTGGGAGATTCGAAGCGCCAATCAAGGGGACATTGGACAAGGCAAGGATGGGTGCGGAGAAAAAGAGAAGAGCTGAAAGCTGGGGAGGGGGTGTTGGGCACAAATATCCTTACTCTACGAAGGAAGCCGACGGAACGGGAGACAAGGTGAAGGGTGAAGGGGGGAGAATAACCCAGAGAGAGAGAGTCGCTAACTGTGGCATCGCCGTAAAAAATAGTAGGTAGTCTTCTTTGTTTTACCCGTTGGTACCGCTAGACTGGGACATGGGACGGAACGGCATCCAATGGGCGGCCCCTTTCCTCGGGTTCACCCTTGGCCAGCTTCAGGTGGTCGCAAGGCCTTGGCAAAGGTGTACTTTGCCCTTTCTTGCTTGTCTCGCACTCGTCTCGACAGGGGGTTTGACGATGATTCAGTGCTTACGGCCACGATGAGAAGGAATCTTTGCTATATATTGCTTACTTACAACAAGTTAGGCTGTTCGTCAACGAAGCCCGGTCAAACCTTCAAAGTAACCCTCCCAAGTCCCTGGGAAGAGAGACGACCAGCGGAACCTGGGAGAAACAGGGAGGTCTGAGACCGCCATCGGGCCAGTGCATGACTTCGCGGTCCGCTTCCTTGGGTCGGGAAATCCCCTGGGGGTTTTTTTAGATGTTCTTTTCCTAGCAGGTTTTTATTTCTCCTTCCCCCATGTCCAAGAGAGAGTCTCGAATTCGCAGGTCCTGCTCTGGATGTTACCGCGGGAAGAGAAGGGTGTCCGTCTTCCCGGTCTGCCGTGCTCATCTCAATCTGCGCACTTTGGGCCGACCCGCAAAGCCGACGGCTACCAGTCTGAAGAACAAGGTGCTGACGGTCTAGAAGTCACCTCTCTATCCATCCGTACTCCGTATGTACGTGCCGTATTCGCAAGGGAAGCAAGAAGGGCGTCTCTCTCATTCGCGTTTCGTCCCGGCCTAGTGGCCGCGTTTGCGGACTTTTTAGTCTCCCTCCCCCTTCTTCCCACGCCTATCACGACCCGGAAAGCAACTTTTCCACCTACACCCAGATGAAGAAGACCAGACTTTTTCCCCACCTCGAACCGAGACAAGACGAGACGGACGGAACCAACAGGACGGTTGAGAGCCGGGATGCGCGTTTGGCTTCATTTGAAAAGGGACAACAAGTTGAACAAGGCCACATGCCCAAAAAAAGCAAAAACAAACAAAAAAGAAAAGTCAAAGAGGGGATATTGCTTTGTTCCCACTGGTCTTGCAGCATCGTGGCCACCGCCCGTTTCTGCTCGTGCTGAATCGTGGCTAATGTTTGCTACTTGCTTGCTTGCTGTGCTATGCTTTCATGTACGAACGTTGAGAAATTAACTCGTTTTATCCGTTTTATTTCGTTGGTCTCCAGCTGAGGGGGAGGTGAGGGGGGGTTGGGGGTACGGGTTTAATTTGGAAAAGGGGGGGGGGGCGTCGCTATGAAACGGGGAGCTGCGAAAGGGAGCGTCCACAAAAATGCAAGCCGCCTGGGGCGGGCTTCTGAAGAGGAAAATGACTGCCTTTTTTGCTCTCATTGTGTGATGGGTGATGAGGCATGGGATGGAGTTGAGTGGGTGACTGAGTGAGTGAGTGTTTTCTCCTTCTTGAACGAATACAGGTACGTAACTGACGCGGGAGGGGCATGGGGGGCAAGGACAGAGACACAGAGAAGGATTAGGAAATGGGGGTCGACATATCGCCTTGTGCAAGGGAGGCATGGAAGATGGGGGGCCCGTCTCTCGATAATCTTGACGGTGTTGTTGTCTCTTGAAGACGGACTCGGACTCAGACGGAGTGAGCGAGGAGAGGGGGGGGGGGGGGTTCAGTTGAGAGAACAAGCCAAGATGGACAAGAACAACCCTCCGTATCAAACACAGTTTATCATTGGCATCTGGTTCTCATTACATCAACAGCCCAGCTCCGAGTCCAGACTCTCTGATAAACATTATGCCCTTGTGCTGTGCAACGCTAAGCCCTTCCCTCCCGCGCATCCTTATCCACCCTGGACCTTTTATCCCCTTTTTCCCCAAGACCCCCATGTTTGACAATGAAATTCTATTCAGACGATCCAGATTGTGCACGACCGGGTGACCTACCCTATGTATAAGTTTACCACGCAAGATGACTTCATCGTGAAACCGTATCTCGCCTTACTCGAAGATCCCTTTCGCCTCGCTTTGCTGAGCCCCCCGCCTCGTCTTCACCGCATGAGCGCATGGCAAACGGCCAAATGCCGATCTTTTCGTCTCAGAAGGTGCAAACCCCTGTCAAATTAGACATTCCCGGGTTCCAGATTCCTGGAGTGGGATGTGCAGTCGGCAAGTCCTGTTGCTAGACCATTTCGCATCGGGGTCTGTCCGGCTAGGACACCGCATGTAACCCTTCTTTCCAGATGCGTGTGTGGCTTGGAGGGGGTTGCTCTGTCGTTTGCTCTGCCGAGAACGGAGGAGGGTTATCAAAAGCCAGGAGTGCAAATTTTGCTGTAGGGGAGTGATATCCTCAGTGACTTGTTCGTAAGCAAGGGATGACTTTTTGCCATGAAGGGGAGGGCAAAAGGAGGGCATTGTGCTGTTAGTTGAAGCAAGGGGAGGTTGGTGTGTGAGAATCGTCGTTCAAGGGACTGGGGTCCAAAAAGGGCTGCTTTGCAGCTTTGGACAAGCGGGCAACGTGACGCAGCTGGTCCCCTTTTTTTGGGCCACTCCAAGTCAAGCCCAGGCGGTCCGCCGACTTTCAAAGGTGTGTGTGTGCGGGGGCAGCGCCTAGGATTCTTAGATGAGATGAGATAGGACAAGGCGGGATCGCGGGATGAGAGGGGGTATCAACCAAGATCCCAAGAGGTAAAGAGCCCAAGAGGGCAGTGCGAAGATGGCCGTGACACGTTGGGGATGGTCGGATTGGGGGTTGTGGTTGGTTGAGTCCTTGGGATGCTTTTCCGAGAGACGACTCCCTGCTTGTCCCTCACCCACTTGGTGTGTGCTGCTAGTCTAGCACGAGACAGCATCACCGATCCGGCAATGCGTGCCTGGGCGTGGGCAAAGCGGCATCCTCGCGATTAGTTTTTTTTTTTTTTTTTTTTGAGTCAGTGGCATCTTTCATTCGTATCCGTACAAGAAGGACATATGCCTCTTGATTGACATCCCAAGTGGTATGGTTGCAGCACGCTGTCTCGGGTCTCTCTCCGAAAGTGCGGAGACTTTTACGAGGCCGGTCATGTCATCTAGATTCCTATCTGCCTCACGTTTCTAGCTGGTTCAGCCACGGCATGGAAATCAACTCAGTGCCGGTCCCCAAAAGGGCCTCGACTAGTTGATTTCAGGTCGAGACATGAAGCGCCACAGCAGGCAACCAGATAGTCGTCCCCGCGATTTGCGACTCATCACATTTTATCACGGAGCAATGGCTCACTTGACCAACAAACCTGCAACACCAAAAAGGACGACTAACCCAGGGCCTTTGTTGGTCCCCACGACGAGGCTTAGTGTCGAAAGCTTCTCCCTCTTTTTCCGGCTCTTGGGCATCCCGAGGGAAAGGGAGAGGGTCTGGAGCTGGGTTTTGGCGCTGTAACCCTACGATCCATCTCATCTCCCTTGTCTTTTGCCTCTTTTGAGTGCTCTTCCTCTTGAAGCATCTCCACTTGGAGACTCCAAGCCCGGCCCGTCGCCCCCCGCGGAGAGAGATTTCCCACCGAAGGAGTGCAAAGATTTGAGAGATGTGCCAGGCCGGCTTGCCGCGAGGAATGGATATCCGTTCGGAGTACTGCAGTTGGTTAGGCCGTGAGAGAGAGTGAGAGTGAGGCTGCCAATATTTGTGATGCTCTGACCGACGTCTTGGTTATTAGCCGGTCTAAGTGATTTGGGCCGGTGTGGCTTGACCCATGTGGCTTTCCCCGTTGCGTGAGCCCCATCATCTCGGCATTGTTTTCCATGATGAAGGTTCGTTCATAAATTTTTATGTCTCACATTCATAAACTTGTCTTGCCTCTTATTTCCTCTCCTCTCCCGTCGGCCCTGGATCCCAGAACATATTAATCAAACTGACAGCAAGCGGCGCTGGGCACCACGGACGGAAAGCAAATAAACGAACACACGGAAATACCGGTAACGGGCAACGGACAGCAAAACGGACACGGGCAACGGCCGACGGGCAACACGGCCGACGCGGCTAATTCTGGGGGCGTGACATTCTCGTTTTCCCTCGTTTTTTCCCGCCCTATTTTTCGTTGCTTTTCCAGAGACACGTTTTTTTCTCCCAGCGGCCGTTGTTTGGAACGGCCGAAACGCGAAAAAGGGCGTGGCCGCCCCTCTTTTCCCGTTTAACCTTTCAATTTATTTTCTCTCTTCTTTTCTTTTTTGTTAGAGTGGTTATTCTTTACTTTTTATCGTCTCAAGACCGGTTGGCTTGGCCGCTGATGCAGTCTCGCAGGCGTGGTCGTCCAAACAAAGCAAGCGTCGCCGGGAGAGGGACGGTGGCTTTTTCTTTTCGCAGCCGATGCAAGGCGCACGCCATGATCGGATGCTCATTGGTGCGTTTGTGGATTTTGATTGTTTTTTTTTGCCGTGGGCGTGGGTGGGCATGGGACGAAGACTCCCTTACGTGACGAAAAGCAAGAAATCCAGCACGCTTGAGATGAGGGGGTCGGTTCGCAGCCCTTGCGTCAGTGTTTTAGTTGTTTGTTATCTTGGTTCGCTTGCTCTTGGCAAAAGGGATATTTATCTCAAAGCCAATCCCGTTGGTGAGATTATGCACTGGTTGGGTGACACAATCTCGCTACGGCTACAGGTACGTACCTCTTTGAGAGAGGGCTTCAGTTTTGTTCGAGGGAGAGGCCGATCCGACACCGGTGCACTTGGGTGTGGGCATGTCTCACAATACGTCAGCCTTTTTCGTCAATCCCCAGTTTGTATGCCGCCGTTTGGAGGCGTAGTCCGGATTGGATGCTCCGCGGTTTTCAAAGGGGTGGCTTGGAGGTCAAGACCAATGCGAAGCGAATGCATGCATGTCTGAGCAGGGAGATAGGACAAGTTGCTTTTCCATGATTGGAAACGAGACAGCGAGATGGTTTGTTATCCATGGTCACTTGGGATTCCATCCGATGAGCCGTGCCTTGATCCCGGGGACACGGCCCACGATGGCTGAACCGGTTCGTGCAAAGTGGTTCGCTACGACAAATAAGCAATGAAAAAAGGAAATAAAAAACAGAAAAAGCCAACGGAGGAATCGTAGCTAAGACCAAGTCCGTATGTCTTGCGAAAAGAACAACATCTTGCGTCTTTCGGCCTCTCGCTAAATCCCAAGTTCCCTGACCATCTTGTCCTCTCTGGGCAAACGGCGGCTTCGCCTAATGCGCAAGACGGCAACGCATCCCAAGGCAATAATAGACCTGGAAAAACGCCTTTTTTCTTGGCTTCTTGATTTTTTATAACAAGACGCCCACTTGGAGGTGAGACAAGAACCCTAGGGGACGGGTCGCAGAGTCCGGGCGCAACGGGTGCGGCACGGGTTGAATTAGATAGTCGGGGCCCAAATGAGAGACACGGCTGAGTTGTTAATGTATGTAGGGGGATCGCGAACGGGATAGGTCTGGAGTCGTGGCGAGGTGATGTAGTGGGAGGCCTATATTTGCGTCCGTGGCGAATACTTGGACCGCGACGACACCTCATGATTCAGCTATCATGTGCCGAAAACAGACGACACAAACTCGCGAATAAACAACAGCAATTCAGCTGATTTGCCCCGGCACTTCGGGCCACTACCAAGGATGGGATCAAGATGGCCTCCCGTCGGGAAAACGGGGCCACTTGGGACCTTACTACTGTAACCACACAGACCTTTTCCCTCCCGAAATCTGGCGCTTAACTCAGATCGTGAGCGCGTGCGTCTGAAGCATCTGTGTCATGACGACCATGCTTCTCCCTGCTTTCAGCGTTACGCAAGAGGCATACGTACAATACGTACCGTAC
Organism: Thelonectria discophora; assembly: GCA_911649645.1. Lineage (NCBI taxonomy): Eukaryota > Fungi > Ascomycota > Sordariomycetes > Hypocreales > Nectriaceae > Thelonectria > Thelonectria discophora. Next base: position 729,307 of record CAJVRK010000022.1, on the reverse strand, counting down.
ACGGCTGTATGCGCATCTTCCCGGTGGCTGCAGTTTCACTTGGTTCGTGACAGTGTGTGCGACGAAAGCCGGCATCTGGGCGACCTCGTACCGCGCAGGTTCGACGCCTCCCATCTCCATCAAGGTAGCCGTGATGACAATTGTTTGATGCCCATGGTCGGAACCGGTGGCTGCGAGTGGTTGGCTTACTGTCCGTACCGGGTAAGCACTCCTTCCTTCGGTATTCGTACATGTACGAAGCAGGTGAGATGCACCTTCCCGCCTTGCTTCTTGCCCACACCGAAGCCTCAGCCCCAGCCACACACACTCCCCATCTCCATTTCCAAATCCCACTGCACCTCCCATATCCATATCCCATCTCTCTCCCTGCATCCCCTATCCCGTTTCTCCCTCAGCTTCCCGCGCTTTCCCATGCTACTTTGACCGGCAATGTACGGTCCAGAGGCGTCCCCCCGCGATGCCTTCTCCACCTGTGCCTCACCCCCTTGATCCCTTGATGCCACCTCGAACCGAATCGAATAACGCACCTTGCCTTCAACCATGGGGGTGTGGCATAGTTCCGCCGACTATTCTCGTCCATCATGACCAACTGGCCAACAAGTCTTGTCACCTCTTGTCTCTTTCGCACGAAAGCGTCTCTCTCGACAAACGAGACCCATTCCTCCGCTTACACCATGTCACCATCCCACTCTGCAGCTGAACCACCCCGGTCCGAATAATTAACTACCACACACACCTCGGCTCCATGTCACATATCAGATTCCGTTCTGTGCTTGCAACATCTCAAACGCAGCTCAAGAGAAAACAATACGAGCAAAAGAGGGGGGGGGGGGAAGTGCCTGGCCCCCAAGATGCACGCGCACGCGCACGCGCATCTCACGATTGTCTCCGATCATGCTGCCCTCGTCGGGCGGCCGACATCGAGAGGGAGAAAATCCGGGTACCAGGGCGTGCCACCATCACGACCGCCCCCCCTTGCCAGGAATCCTTGGGTCCAGGCACACCAACCATGGCAACACAGGGCGCAGCGCTGTGATAGGACGCCAGGCACCCGGTGCCATGGTAAAGAGGATTTTGGCGTGAGGTCGCTCAGAGCACCAAACCGTTTTGACAGGCGCATCGACTGACCGTGCGACGCTCGGCGTGCGACAGACGACCGACGACCGAGTTTGAAGATGTTTGTGTTTGCTTCATCAAAAGACGCGTTGCGACTGTTGAATCTCTTCGAAAAGTGCCCCACAAGTCCCAGATCCGATGGGATGCCTTTTGTGAGGTGTCACTCGAGGGCGCCTTGCAGCAATGACAAATAGCCATTCACGTAAGACGCAAGGGAGGTCATCTTCTGCAGCAAGCCACAAGCACCCCGCCAAATACTACCCCCATCTTGGACGCCTCCGACACCTCAGATAGCATCGTCTTTGATGCCGTGGCACTGTGGCAACTCGATGCGATGCTCTTGACCCAATCTTGACCGAGCGGGTGGAAGAGCTTGTCTTCGGCGAGCCAGGGTCTGAAGCTGTGCCTGGGGTTACATCGTGCCAGAGGGATCACCCACGAATTGCCTTCTTCACCTCCCCTGCCAGTCTCCGAGCATCACCCTTACCTCAGCTCTCTATGATATCTCATCTTGTCTCTCTGCATTCTTGTTTTCTCGATCGCCACGACCCCTGACAGTCCCTCGCCATCTGAACACCGATCAGACCGACCTCCTGGCCTGTTCCCCTGGCCTGGCCCTTTTTCTCCCTGTTTTCGCCTTCCTGTCCAAGATTGCACCTTGACCAGTCGTTTTGTTCTGCATCGCCTCGAGCCACCTAAAAGGACATCTCCAACTAGCCCCGTTCTTTCCCTACCCGCCACAGGTCGAATTCCCCTAGCTGTAGTTGGGGGAACCAGAAAATGTCCAGGGCAAGGGACCGAGAGAATGGTAGTCCAGTGGAAATCTAATGGCCATGTCTGTCATCGGCTCGTCCCGCTTGATTCGCTTCACCTCGCAAAGTCTGCCCTTTGAGGTGACCAGTACCGGTATGGATCCCTCGGCCTTCACCTTCCGCTCGAGGCACGAGGTCACTAGGACACCACGAATAGACCCTTCCGGACCGAGATGTTCCCTGCTGCCATTTCCTATCCACTTATCGGTTGGGATTGGAGAAATACTATCAAGGCTTTGTTTTCTCCAGGTCATGGCTTGTTGCCTCGAAGCTGTCATCGATCAGGATTCGTCCCGTCACAACGAGGCCCACGATGGCCACCCCAGACAGTCTCTGGGCCCTTCTGCCACATGGACGTCGACTCTGGCCAGGACGTCCTGGCATCAAGCATCAGAGAGAGTTTGGACGAATGCTCGCCGGGACCGGGACAGTTGTCTCGTCACAGCTCTGGTCACAGCGAGTCGTCTTGAAATTCAAGGCCTGGTGGGGAATTCTCGGTTTGAGGTCTGGAGGATTCCATCACATTGCATGCATATCCATACAGTCATGCGCCTCGTGCAGGAAGTTTCCGTCACATTTCAACACTCTGGCGTTAGTCATGAAGGCGTCAAAGTCGACGCTTGGGTCCTCGGCGTAGAAAGTTCTCGCCGTGGCGGTGCGGCGTGGAAGTGACAGGTCAGGGATTGACAAGGCACCGTTGTTTTTTCCCCTCAGGTCGAAACTCGCCATGTGACGCTCCGCCAAAGTATCAGCCTTGCCGGCCGAGGAAAGCCGTCTTGGAGCCGGTTCGGAGGTCGCCTCTCCCACGGTAGCTCGGGTAGCAACGCGGGACTCATTTCGGCGGGCTGCGAAGGAGTGTCGGTCAAGGGCGAAGAGGAGAAATAAATGCCGATATTGAGAGCACTCACAGCCGTCTCAAGACGTTATTGTGTCAGGCTGTGCGTGTGTGAGTCTAACGGGTAGCTTTACAAGGGCCTTGGTTCCGGGAATTTTTCACACGAACGGGTCCGGTCCACGAGCAGCGCAAGCGCCTTTGATGGGGATGCGACGGGTTCCATGCTATAGGAAACTAGAGTTTTTTTTTCACTCTTCATGCCCTCCCCCAGCATTCCGCGTCCTCAACGGTTTGAAATGGACTGATTTTCGTCTAGACCGCGGAGGGGAAAGGTGAAGGGGTGTGAAGGACCTCCTGTCGGTGTGTGCGCTTCCTTGCCGACGCGGGCGGCTGGTGAAAGGAGGGGAAGAGAGAGGCTGGTCTATCCAACCATTGATCCTTTTCTCTGGGGTTTCTTGCAGCTAATGGGGGCGTTTTGACAGGTTGAGGTGTTTTACCCCGGGTGTCGAGCAGGCCTCGAACTTGACGGGTATCCGAGAAGCCGGAAACAACAAGGCTCAGGCTGGACATATTTTGGCGACGGCCAACTGTGGTGTTGGACGAGCCCTGCTTACAATATGGACGGGAATGAACCGGGAGGAGACGCGCTCGAGTCGTTCCATCTGTGGTGTGACTGTCCGAGTTGTTTTCGTCTGGGGTAGAGTTTCGATACACGGCGATGCGGCCGAGACCAGCAGCCAGCCGTTGAGGATTCGAAACGCTTATTTTTTTGGTCCCTTTGCGGGTTTGCCGTCTTGGTGATCAATGTACGGGGTAAGGGGTGAAGAAGTCGCGTGGTTCTTGCGTATGCTTGTGAGCTCGCTTCGTTGCAAGATGATTTTGAGGAACAGGACGGACGGGATGTGCGGGAATTCGAACCCTTGAGTGAAAACTCTGACAATGGCAATCCTTCGGGAGGGTGTTGAGGATGGGAGTGAGGGTTTGAGGGTTTGGGAGGTCAATGGCTTGGAATCGCCGAGTTATGTCCTTGGAGGTGAGGGTTGGTGTTGAGAAGGAAGTTTGAGTCTTGTGTAGGGTAGCGTCCCGCGAAGAAGACGTTTTGGCGATGGGAACGTGGTGAGTAGTGTATGGTACCCGCGATCTAGTATATCATGAATGACTATTGATTGTTTTGTTGCGTTTTTTTCTTCATTCTCGTTCTCGTCCGATGGCCTTGTGTGGTTGGTTGTTAGTGGATGGTGATGGCAAACAATGACCTCGTTTGGGGCAACAAAGAACACAACTGAGTCAAGCGGTGCAACTCGGTCCGTGGAACACGGGGGAATCAATACCGCATGAATGGGATCGATGAAAACTTGATATTGGAACTAATTTCCCACATTCTCGGATTCAACTCGGGCCGGTGGTTCCTGAGTGATTCAGCTGGTGTGCTATCGTAGGGTCGTTGGCATGTCTGGTCTTGAACACTGACAATTCAAGTGTCGGCTGTATTACTCGTACATGATATTATTGAAAAGAAAACGAAAGCTGGACTCGTGGTTGTTTATTGATTGTCGTGACGGGCAATGATTGCGTCCTCTTCTGTGATCTGTAACGGCGACTTTCCACCTTACCCCTTCAACCGCCAGTATTGTAGAGTTCTGTGAATCAGTGCAGATAATATGGCTGTATTCTCGCCCGACAGAGGATTGGATATTTTCTTTGAAAAGGTAGGAATGGTAGTTGTTTGGTTCGCGTCTTGGATAGGTCACCGATTCTCGTCTCTGCGATGGCTTTCCGGGTATTCACATCTTGGACTGCTGGTGTCAAGCGGACATGAGTTGGTGGGACTGAAGAGTATCGGCTGACTATATTTTCACGGAGGAGGAGATGTCTATAGAAAAAGATGGGGTTAGTTTGTTGTTCAATGTAGACCTTTGAAAAGTTCGCCTGTCCTCGTTCAACGACGGCAATCTTTCGGGGTGTCATGGCCTGGAGGACTACTAGTTTCCGATGACACGGGTTGGCAGACCTGAAGATTCCTAGTTGAGACCAAGAAGGGAAAAAAATGTCTATCGGAATAGACGTGGCTGGTTGCCCTCTTATGCATACTCCCGAGTACGACGCCCTTAGTTTCACACGACGGCTCCCTGGGATATCACGTCTTGGTCGACTAGTGAGGATTGGTTGACATGGCTGGAGGGAGCAAGAACTGCTGGGTATCGAAGTCTCAGGGGGAGAAGGATTTCTGGAAAGATGGACATGGTTAGTCGTCCAGCATTAACTCCCGAGCAGTTCACCTGTCGCGCCTCCTCAACCGCCGCTCGCTTTTTCAGGCACCACGGCTTTGAGTACTACTATTTTTCAGCTGATCCAGGTCGGGGCGGATACAAGAGATCCTAGTCGAGGCCCTGCCATGGAGGGGAAAGTGTCTACTGGAGTAGATACAGCTGGTTACCGTCCTGTGTAGACTCCTGAATCGCCTCTCCTCGTCTCGGAGGATGGCTTTCTGGGGAGTCACATGTGGGGCTGTTGATTTAGTTTGTTTGAAACGGTTTGCTGGAAGCTAGGACGGTTGGGTATTGTGTTTTTGAGGGAGGAAGGATATAGATCGAGGCAGCCGTCGTTGGGTACCGTCAAATGTAAGCTCCTGAATAGGGCACGTCGGCTCCCCGCAACGGCTTTCCAGGGTATTCTGTTCCTTTGGACTGCTGGTGCACATGCAGGTTGACTGATATGGGCTCGTAGGAGTGAAGAAGGATATGTGACCATGTTCTCGTGGAGGGGGAGAGTTCCTATCCATACAGCCATGGTTAGCCACTACTCTCCAATATACACCTTTGAATAGTCCACCTGCTCTCGTTCCTGCGTCTTATCTCGGCCACCCTGTCTTGCACTACTAGTGAAGTTTCGGCTGATGCGAGGTTTGTGGAAACGAGTGGTGTCAGGAATATTATTCTGGCCGAAGGGAATACAGTTGGTTCCTGGTCCTTGTGAAGTCTTGAAGAGCTCGCTTGTCTTCGCATCTCACCACGGCCTTCCCATGTATCACATCTTGGACCAACGGTAGTTTGATCGAGACGGCTGGCGGGAGTTAATGGCTCCAGTTGTCGTGTTCTTCGAATAGAGGGAGAAGTATCTGCTGAGGTATAGATAGTCAGCTACCGTCCAATATAAACTGAATAGTTCACCTTCATCTCCAACCATGGCTTTCTCGCATCACGTCTTGGAATAGCAGTGGTATTACCGGCTGCCATATGCCTCTAATGGAGAGAGGAGCGTCCATGAAGAGGACATGGTCGGAATCTGCTCAATGGAAACTCCTGAAAAGTTCCAGGCACTCCTCCTCGTCCACTACGGGGACTTCCACGTTGTAGCACCAGCCCTGAACTGTCGAATTTTCTGGGCTTTCACGCGTTGGCGTATAGAAAGGATGCTGTTTACTTTTGGGTCATCCAGTAGGAGCGTGTCTTGTCTGTTCACTGGTTGCCGGTCAATGTCAACTGCCGAGTGATTCACCTGTCCTCGTCCGTAGGTAGGTCGACTTCCTTAAGTACCAGCCCCAAACCGTCGAGTCTTGAAGATGTACCACGTTGGTGAATAGGATAGATGCAATGTACGCTCATCGAATGGAGGAGTATCCTGTTTGTTCGTTGGGTGCCGTCCAATGTAAACTCACGAATAGCTCACCCGCGTCTGCTTCAAGCGTTATCCCCTCATCTGTCGAGGTTGCACGCCTCACTCGGTTGGTGAATGTGATAGAATGTGGAGAAAGCACCGGATAGGGGAATGGTATTAGGGTTGATGAGTGCTGTCCAATGTAACTGCTGTATTGTCAGGGCCTCTGGGTTTCCCTGCTCGGCTCGAATGGGGAGGGGGCTTTCTGTAGCATCCCTCCTCGCCCGTGGAATCTGTTTTCTTCTTGGTCCGTCGTTGTAAACGAAGATGAACGAGGGGCATAACTCAGTTACTAAACCAATGAGGAGGGATAGTTGCTTACCGTTCAATGGAAGTCCTGGATTGTATGCTGGACAGATTCCCATTCTCGTCGGGACAGACAATGACTCATCCACTGCCGGCCCGATTCTTCTCCCTATCGTTGGCTGAGGAGTGAAGCGTCTGTATTCTTGCTCAGTAGGGAAGAGATGGTTGTTCAAGTTCTGATATAACTCCTGGACGGCGATCTTGGGCGGTTTCCTATTGTTGCATCAAGGAGGGGTTTACACCCTCTGCTACGCCCAATTCAGCTTGATCTCGTTAGTACAGGGGAAAACTGCTGGTATGCTTTTCATGTAGAGGGAGGGAGGAATCGTTGTGTACTGTCCAATGCAACTGCTGGACTGCAGCAATGGGTCGTGTCCCAAGTTGTCTCAAATAGGGGGGTTCACCACCCAACTACCGGCCTAATGCAGCCGTCTCCCGTTGGCTCAAAGTACCTACCTGTATTCTTACCTTATACCAGGCTAATGCTCCATGATATGGTGTCGTTGGCTGGCTGTCCAATACGAGTCCCCCATTGGGGTCTCGCACGAATGCAAACAGGACGCATCCTCAGTGGACGCGACCTATAGGCGTGGTTTGAAGGACGGCTGGCCAGCCGAGCAACGACGAATGATTAACTGCAAACCGTGTCGGTCTTTTTTACTTCCCACCTTGATATCTCCCGGGGAATAACTTGACTGTTGCTTTGTTTCCCTGCCTTTCACAACACGGGCACTCCACTTTCTCTCTCACACATCTCTTCACATTGGGATATCAACAATTCCCTTGCTTCCTTCACATCGTGATATCATCACTGCCTTTCTATCATCACTTCTATCTCCACTCCAAACTTCTTCCACTACCCAACTGAAACCATCATCATGTGCCTCACCGACCGCATCTACCACTGCTGCATCCACTGCGGCTACCTCAAGATGATCGAGAGCGAACCGACCCTCTGCCCCGCGCGCAAGTCGCATCTCGACGCCGGCTTCATCATCGAGCTGGATATTGAGCCCACGGGCCTCAGGTGCACCCGCGAGGTGGTCGAGTCGACCAAATTCGACGTGCCCCGGTCCGACTGCAAGCGCTGTGTCCGCCGAGCCGAGCGCCGTCGCCTCAAGGAGGAGCAGAACCGTCAGGCCGAGGAGGAGCTGGCAACGCTGGAGTGGCAGCGCGAGGAGATGCTGGCGAGGTTGGAGGGTGAGGAGGAGCGGGAGGGGGGGGATGGCAGTGATGGAGATGGGGATGCGGATGATGAGGCTTCCAAGTCGAAGTCTGTTTGAGTAAGTTGCTTTTCTTTTTCAAACTTAACTCGAATGGGTTCTTGGAGTGATTTCTAACATATGCGAACTAGAAACATGCCAACTCCGACCTACAAGACTCGACTCGACCAGACTCGAAGTCTTGTCACGGCCTCTTGCCACTTTCAGCCACGAGGACCAACAACGGAGTAAACAAGTGTGCACAACAAACAACCTGGGGGAACAACAAAAATTCCCAAGCATCAGTCTTTCTTTTTCATTCTCTTTTTTTTTTCCAGCGCGGAGTACGAGTTTCAAGGGTATTCGGAAAATCAGGCTTCAGGATGGATGAGCATCAAGGGGTCTAGGGGGATCTTTTTCAAAGCAGGTTGTGAATTTAGGAATTAAGTGAAAGGAGCCTATCAAGTCTAAGGCCAAGGAATCGTGTGTGTGTTCAATCTGAAGTGAAGTTGATGTTTTTGTACTGGTCGTGTGAACTGGGACCGGATTCGGCCGCTTGTTTACTCGAAGAATAGTCGTTGTTTGTACTGGCCAGGATTGCAGCCTATGAGTGTTCCTATTCAAGTCAAGAAGCTCAGGGTCTACCTACCAAGGTATCCAGGCATCGAGGAACCCTCCCCCTCTGCACCCTTCTCTACCCTTCTCTAGCTTTCCTCCCCGCTACACTAACATGAACATGACCACAACCCAAAACCTCCAAACACATCTTCAAACACTACCAAACCTACATCAAAACACCAAAAGCCAAACACCCTCAAGATGTGCATCCTCACACAAATCGACACTCGGTGCGAGATCTGCCACCGCCGCATCAGCATGGCGCCTGCCTACAGGGTCCCCCAGCGTCAAGTACCCCCGCGATGCGACCTGCTGGTCCTACGTGCGATATTACCATCCAGTACGTCTCCTGGATCCACTGCCACCTCTGCGTGACCGAGGATCGGGTCGCGTGGGTTCGGCGGTACGGGTCGACTGCGAGTATTTAAGTGTGTGTCATGTGTGCCATGGGAGGTGAAAGGAGTGAGTGCTGATGGTGTGGCTAGTCACGCAGAAAAGACCGGCCTCTGTTTCATCTAGGGGACGGAGATTTCATTATGGGGGCATGGATATATTGTTGTGGCTTGGAGAGTTGTGACTGCGTTGATGGGAGGATGAGAGTCACCTCATGAACGGCCAAGGTTCATCAGCATACGGATCGGAGAGACGTCTTGAAGCTATAGTGAAGACTTGAGGTTCAGGTGTATATCAAGTAATCACTTGCTTCTCGATATCAATATACTACATATGAGCACACTTCTCTACCCATCTCGAGACTCTGTCGCTTCCCCATCACACTGCTCCTAGAACCACTTTCATTATGACCCTTCTACTTACCCTCTCACTGCTGCCCTCTCGCTACTACCCTTTCCTAACCACTCCCTCACCACTAATATGCCAACAAAACAACCAATAGCATGTGCGGAAACTACACCGTCCGCTACTACTGCATCACCTGCGGCCGATACCTCGTCGCCGGGAGCTCCTTCAAGGACCCCTGCCTGGACGGCAAGGGATCACGACGAAGGAGTATGATGTGAAAAAGGTACTTCCCGATGACGAATGCATACCATGTTCTTCCGCTTCTAAAAGTCGTACTTGGATGTAATGGGGGCCGAGTCTCGGGACTCCCGAGATAGGTAAATAGGAGAATGTGAGTTTGATAGGATGAGAAGTCATCGTTTCGCAAGCATTCGCGGACAAGGATTCACCGACGAGAGAAGATGTTTACCATGGTGAATAGGTTCAGTACCAAGACGTCTATCTACCATGGTCCTTCATATAAATAACAGTATATCGTCCTTCCAAAGTTGATGTCTCCCCACCCAACTACACCTTGGCTACTCTACTCTAACTACGCTCTTGTTACCACATTACTTACTACACTGCAATCTATTCTCTCGCAACTCACTCATCGCCCTCCCTTTCAAAACCAACTCCTTTTCAATGTGTACCAGGTTCGTCGAAGCTGACCACTGCGCACAGTGCGGGCGGTTCCTCAACTACGGCGAATCCTGGATCGCTCTCTGCACCGAGGCCACCAAGTGGAACATGGAGTGCGCCGTTAAGAATGGCCAGGACGACATGAAGTCGGTGCCGGCCTCGAATTGCCCGCGTTGTCAATGCGTAAATGTGCTGGAAAGTCGACTCCAAGGACGTCCTCTACAATGATAATAGAGGGGGGGGCTCTGGAACTCCTGAGATGCATAGATGGGGACAACGGAGGCCAGCTGATCTCATGGATATGAGTGAGGTTCCAAGTTTCTAGTCTTATAGATATGTGCCACGTAGGGATCGAGACTCCTACCTCTCTTGTCTACTTTTTGAAAAACTGTGACCGTCTACCCAAAACGCCAACCCCCCCCCCCCCTCTATAAACCCCCTCTATCCCCCCCACCGCGGCAAGTAAAACTTGACATTCTCATACACCAAAAACGTCACCCACGTCGCCGGCATGACCCTCACCACCCCGGGCACCAACCCGCGATAGAACCCCCTCATGCCCTCCTCGCGCCAGATCCTCGCCACCACGCCGCGGAACCCCCTCCCGAACTGCTCCTCGGGATTGTAGCCCTGCAGCCGGCTCCGGAGCACCTGGTAGGGATACGTGACCGCGCCGGCGACCAGCTTGGCCGCGCTCGACAGCGCCACCGTGGCCCCCGGGGCGATGGGTTCCCTCTCGCCCACCCCGTGCCTCCGCAGCCGCGAGGCGTAGTACCACCGCTTGGCGGGCTCGTACACGGCAAACTGCACGGCGCCGTGCGACACGCCCAACAGGGAGACGGCCAGGCCGCGGTAGAAGCCCCGAGGGCCCTCAGCGGCGAGGATGGCGCGGGCGCCGGCCAGCATGGAGGGGTAGGCGCCGGCGGCGCCGCGGTCCGAGGAGACCATGCGCGTCTTGAGGACCCAGACGGGGTTGGTCAGCGCCGCCGTGGATGCGCCGGCCAGGGCGCTGGCGGCGAAGTAGTCGGCGGGGGAGGGACGTGAGGCTGAGCCGTGAAAGGTCGCTAGGGCGCGCTCGAAGCGCGACTTGAAGAAGAAGAAGGACCCCCAGCTGGAGGCGTTGCCTACGAGGTTGGGCGTCAGGCCGCGGTAGAGCGAGGCGAGCGGTCGCGGGTTGGACGTGAGAGACGAGAGGATGGACATTGTCGAGGGGCGCACGGCCGAGGGGTGGGAGCTGCGGTAGACTGGGAGGTTAGTCTTGGTCATCATTGGGAAGAGAGAGGTATCGAGACACACTCTGCATGCGAGTCTTGACTATGTCCAGCGGGTGAACCACCAATGTAGCGACGGTGCCGGCGCTGAGGCCGGCAATGGACTCGATGACGGCGGGGGAGAGTCCCGCATGGTTGAGGTCGGGCATAAGAACAAGCAAAATGTCAGCTCCTGTCACATTGTGTGAGTCGAGAGGGTGTCGAGGTGAAGAAGAAAAGGTCCATGTCGAACCAATTTTTTTGCGGAGCTGTATCGTTAGCCCCGAGCTTTCCACGGACCGACGTCACCGTACTTCGGGAGGGATCCCGGCGAAAAAAAGAGAATTGGGTCGACAACGAAGGCAAGCTGCAAGAATTAAGAGTGGTTTTCCCTGGTCGTTTCAATGATGATACACGTTTTTTTGTTTCCCTCAGTACAGTCAAGCCTCCTCCCAAGCAATACGTCGGGGCGTGGTCCCGGCCTTCCATTACCACGCCATATCCTCAACGCCGTCAATGCCGGTGGTGCTGTCCCCTTTCCCCTAGAGTCTTTTGGTCCTTTGATATAATGTACAGTTGTTGGTTGTTGGTTGTTGGTTGGGTCCTGCGCTTAGGAGAGGGGGGAGAGAAGGCTATCGGAGGGTTAGCCGCTTATTATATATCATGGGAGTCGCTGCTTCATTATGAGAAGTCGTCGCTTCGAAGGGAAACGCACCGGATGACCGAAGGTCGGGGGTCGCTGCGGGTGTAGCCTGGATAATCATCAGTCTCGTGTGCCGGCGAGCCGTCGTTCACGTCGTCGTACCGAGGTAGAGGATCAGGGGAAGATAGCCACTGGGAGGACAAGATCAGTCATTCGCGTCAACAAAGGCGGTGCCCAGAGAACATACTAGTGAATGGCGACGCGGGAAACATCAATGAGCTTGATGATGCGCTCCTAATCCCCAAGTCAGTCCCCTCAGTCCTTATCATCCATCCACCCTCGACCCTGCGCAGCGCACCTTGGACTCCTCGGAAAGAGCAAACATGTCGGCGGCCGGAGTAAGATGAAGAACGATTCGACAAAAGTACAATAAGAAGCGACGGCCAAAATGCGAATGTGAAGGTGTTGAAACGCGGGCGTTTTTGACGTTTGGATAGACCTCTTTCGTCTGGCCCCAAAAAATTCAAAGCTCGAGCGGAAAAAGTCGCCCTTCCGACCGCCCTCCGGATCAACTTCGGCAGGACCGAAAAGCTCCAGCCTCCATGACACCAAGGCCGAACCTCTTGTCGCAACGGCAGCCTGGTCTTTAATTTTGTGCTGAGAGGTGAGAAGACTTGGTGATTCTTTGCGCTCTCGACCAACGGGAAGGATTGAGATTTCCAAGAGGAGATTAAGGGGATTCGTTCCTCTCACAGCAACCAGGCACCATGGCGCAAAACAGGCACTGGTAAGCTGACCTCTCCTTCAACCCTTGTGTTTGGTATAGCTAACATCCCCAGGGAACAGGACAAGGAAGCCACCGTCTACATTGGCAACATCGACGAGCGCGCCACGTCCACCATGGTCTACGAGATCATGCTCCAGATGGGCCCCATTCACAACATCCACATGCCGCGCGACCGCGTCACCCAATCCCACCAGGGCTTCGGCTTCGTCGAGTTCCGCACGCCCACCGACGCCGAGTACGCGGCAAACGTCATGAACGGCGTCAAGCTCTACGGCAAGTCGTTGCGCGTCAACAAGGCCAGCGCCGACAAGCAGCGCGCGGCGGAAGTGGGAGCGGAGCTCTTCGTCGGCAACCTGGACGCCATGGTCGACGAGAAGATCCTGTACGATACCTTTAGCAGGTTCGGTCCGCTGCTGAGCCTGCCCAAGGTGGCGCGCGAGGAGAGCGGGCAGAGCAAAGGGTTCGGCTTCGTCAGCTTTGGCGACTTTGACAGCAGCGACGCGGCCATCGCCAACCTGCACGGCCAGTACATCCTCAGCAAGGAGGTGTCGGTGCAGTACGCGTTCAAGAAGGACGGCCGCGGCGAGCGCCACGGCGACGACGCGGAGCGCTCCCTCGCCGCCGAGGCCAAGAAGCGCAACATCGTCCCCGAGGCCCAGCCCGTCCCGCAGGCCTTCCTCCAGCTCCCCGGCGGACCCGTCGCGCCGCCCCCCGGACCCCCCGCTGGCTTCGACCCGTCCGTCATGGGAGGCATGCCGCCCATGGGCGCGCCGTCCGCCATGCCCGCCGGCTTCGCGCCGCCTCCCGGCCGCGGTCTCCCCCAGTACAACTCGGCGCCGCCACCGACCAGCGGAGGAGGAGGTGGTGGTGGTGGCTCGCGAGGCATCCCCGCGTCCCTGCCCCTCCCCCCGGCACCGTCGGGCCTGCCCGCCAGACCCCCCCAGTCCCAAGCCGGCTTCAACAACCCGGCCGACTTCCACCCGGCCAGCTTCCGGCCGCCCCCCAACGGCGCCGCCGCGGCGCCCCCTCCAGGCTTCCCCGGCGCTCCCCCGCCCGGCTTTCCCGCGCCGCCGGGAACCTCTGGCGCGCCTCCGCCTCCTGGGTTCATGTCCCCCGCGGGTTTCCAGCCTCCGCCTGGCTTCAGCCATCGGTGAATAGGTGCACCCTCATAAACCTCACATCAACAACTGTCCTAAGCCTCAAGATGCTCATCAGACTCCATGCCGAGTCGCCCAACTTCAGGAATTAAAAATAGGTTCCCAAAGCGTAGGACCATAAAGACGATGATGGATTCCATCGTATCTAATTATTCCCCTCCCCCCTTTACCCCCCAAAGCAAAAAGTTGAGACCCCTCAATGATGATGCGGTCAGGTATCGTACAGCTCTGATATATCCCAATACTTCTGGTATACAAACCCGTCCAAAACAAAAAAACACGTTCCCCCTTTCTTTTTTGTGTGGCAAAAAAACCATGCCTCAACGCCGCCGGGATTTCGCAATTAGCACGCCCCCCCTTATTTTTTGTTGTTTTTCTTCTCAAATCCAGCGTTCAACGCCCCACGAATGCCTCCATGGCCTCTCTCCTCGCCTTCTCCCACTCCCGCGCCGCCTCGTCGCGCTGGCCCTGCACTTCAAACGACTGCGCGAGCATCCCGTCGGCGACGCTCTGCCACAGCACGTTGCCGCTGCGCTGGGCCTGCTTGGCCGCCGCTAAGGCGCTCTTCAGGGCCTGCTCGCCAATAACATTCTCGAACAGCCGGCTCCTCATAATGGCTAGCGTGACGGCGGCCCCTAGCACGTTGTTAGTCGACCTAGAACCCGACATGGCGGCCTGGATGTGCTGCTTCTGCATGTTCAGCTGCTGCGGCGGATCCGTGACCAAGGCGGCCATGACGTTGTGCCACGCGGTGCGCAGGTCGACGTTGGGGTGCGTGTAGCATAGCGGGTGCAGCTGCTCGATCAGCTCGACCGTCTCCGGGTCGTTGCGCTGCGAGGGGTGCTGCATGATCCAGAGCCGATTGAGCGCCGCGAGGAGCCCCATCTCCTTGTGCGCCGTCTTGATGCCCGCGCCGCGACGCGAGAGGCTGAACCTAGGGTCCCGGAAGATGGTGATGGCCGACTGGAGGTCTGCCGTGCCTTGGTAGTACACGCCCGACAGATAGACCGAGAACAGCTGCAAGATCCCCTCCGTAGACGGCGTAATGAGACTCTCCAAGTTGTTGATGAATTCCTTTGCCTTGGTCCACTGGCAGTGGCTGGCCGCGAGCAGGCCCAGCAGGATGTTGAGATAGGTCTGCATTTCTATGCGCCATTCGCGCTGTCTGATGGCTCCCTGCAGCGACACGGACGCGCCGTATCGTTTCCCTATCGTCATTTGATCCCCTGAGGACGTCAGCGGGCTATTTCAACTGCACAAGTGACACCCAACTTACATTCACCGAGGATCTTGAGACCCTCTCGCCAAAAGTCGGCCGACCCGGCCCCTCTACTGCCAGTCGTAGTTTTGTGGTAATTGGCCAGTCCGCTCAGTATGTGTCTGACCCGAAGTTAGAATTTGAAAAGGGGGTGATTCCAAAGCGACTTACACAAGTGATCTCAACTCTATTGGCATCATGAATGACAAAACTAAGAAATCTGTGCGTCCATCGTGTTCTCCCTCGCGGATAATGGTCGACGTGTCAGCACTGATGGTCTGACTCGTCGACGGTTGTTTCCGAACGGGCACGAGAAAGTCTGCCTTGAAACTCATCGACTGGTCGCACTCGTCCATCCTCTTCTGCAGGCGCCGTAGCTTCTGCGATATGACATCTGGGCTCTGATGGTTGATCCCTGAGGCCAGATCCAACAAGAGAGTCATGAGGTCGAGTTGCATGATTTGGAGAGACGGGTCGAACTGGAACTTGGCCGCCTGCGCGATGCAAGTCTGGACACGTTCCATGTCCTTTGAGGCTTTGAGGAGGATGATGCCCTCGAGGATGGAGGCAAAGGCGCTGAGGGCAGTGTCGCCGCGGGTATTGGCGATGGACTGGATGGACTGGATGTTGTTGAGAGCGCTCGCGTCGGCAGTCTGGCCGACCTCCATGTGAAAGGTGGCCTTGAGTAACTTGAATGTATATAACCAGTGGATGTGTTTGAAACTGCTTGAGGGTGAGTATATGTAGAGCAAGAGGAAATAGGATACAAACGCTTCACAATCCGAAATGTGGCGATCGACAGCGTTGAGAGCGGCCTTGTGGTTTCGCTGGAACAGAACCTTTAACATTAGATACTGCATGCAGTATTTCAAATCGAATAGTCGGTGCTGAGACAGTTAGCCGTGGCTCGACAGGCTCGGCGGTATTCGTACCTTGTCACAGAGAGTGATGCCCTTGGTGAGCGCAGTCTCGGCCTCCATGAGGTTCTCCGTCTCCTCGAGCATCAAAGATGCATACCTCAGCCGCATCCTCGCCTCTTGCCGTGGGGATAGTCGGTTGCTCTGTAGAGCTGCCTCCAAACACGCCAGCCCCGTCGTGATCAAGTTCTGATACTCGTCCACGCGAGTGGGATCTAGGGACATGGCCACATCGTGCACCGAAGACCTCGCCTTGCCAAAACACTCCTCCGCCACGGCCACCATCATCTGAACCGTATCGACCGGCCGGGCCTTGGGGGTAATCGCGGGAGATTTCTTGGTGATGCTTGGTGACCGAGCTGTGAGGGCCGGAGAGTTTGTGACAGAGGAGTGTGGACTTGGCTTGATCCGAGGGGTGGCTGCCCCTGTCCTCTGTGGTGGCGGTTGAGGTTGAGGCTGTGGCGTCTTGAGAAGCATTATATCCATGGGCTTGACGGTGATTGTGTCCATGGGCTTCACCGTAATGGTGTCCAGCTGGGCGGGATTGATCGTCTCGGGGGTTGGTGTGGCTATTGGAGTGCTCTGCGGCTGGCCAATCAAGGATGATTGAGACGGCTGTATTGACTGGATGTCTTGTAGATTCACATAACTCTGAAGTGGTTCTAATAGCTGTTCTTGCCGCACTTGATCGAGGGCAGGTTCTGAGAAGGCCTCTTGATATGTTTCTGGGACAGGTTCCAGAACGGGTTTCGCGTCTGGTTCAGGGATAGGTTGGGAGACAGGTTGGACGGCGGTTTCTTGATATTTATGGAAGTCTGGCATTGTTTGCAGCAAGGGCTCCTGTTTAATTGGCTGCAGGGGATGTTGGTCATGTTGGACGCCATTCATCTGCTCCGGTTGCTGGCTGAAGGAAGGCTGCCTTTGTTGATGAACTGGCGACGGCTGGATTTGGGGTTGTCGCTGAGGCGGGTGTTGCATTGGCTGGCGCTGGCGCTGAGGCTGGTACGGGCGTTGCGGTTGCGGCTGATGAAGCTGCTGCATCGGTTGCTGGAGCGGGGGCTGTCGGGGCATCTGGGGCGATGGAGGGATCGAGATTTGAAAGCCATGCTGCTGGCCAATCGACGGCGTCCTCGAAATGGACGGTGTTCTCGGAGACGGCGAGGGGGCGAGGTGCGGAGTCTGCTGGCGTTGCGGCGACGCGACGACGTGCTGCTGCTGCTGGTACCGCTGAGGCTGATGCGGCGGCTGGGGCTGGAAATGCTGCTGCTGTTGCGGCGGTGGCGGTGGTTGCTGCTGAAACACCATTTGATGCTGTCGCGGCGGCTGAGGCGACTGCTGCTGCCACACGTTCGGCTGGCCCATGTACTGCGACGGCGCGCCCGACTGAAGCATCTGGTGATGGCCCCCCCGTCCATCCTGAAAGGCCGCCTGGGGCGACGGGTCAAACGGCGGATACGCGGCCGCCATGTTGCCGTACGGCGCCATCGGCGGTTGCTGCTGTTGCATCTGCTGAAGATAGGCCTGTTGCTGCTGCGCCTGCTGTCCCTGGACGGGATAAAACTGGCGCTGGGGGTTCCCGTACGCCTGCTGCGGGAAGCCACCTCCACCTCCTGCTCCTCCTCCCGGGACGCCGTTGGGGCCATTGGCCGTCATGTAGGGGTTGTTCATGGACGGCTGCTGGCCCTGCTGGCCCTGTCCTTGGAAGGCAGGGGCGCCGGGGTAGCTCATGGCCTGGACGGTCGACGCGGGAGCCCTTCCTTCACCATGCAGATGCGAGGTCCGAGTCGTCGTCGTCGTTCGTTCGTCGTCGCGGGGGGCGCAGCCGGATCATGGCATTCTCGAAAGCGCGCGCGTGTTGGGCGTGTCGGAGTCGAGGATAAAGAGTCGGGTTTGTGGCTTTCGATGGTGGCCGCGTCGTCGAATTCGTGGAATCGTTCGGATGATGTTGGGTTGAAGTCGTCGGCGTGTTGGAGTCTTGGTCACTGGGGTCTGGTGGTCGTGTCGCGGGCCCTCGTGATTGGCTGCTTTCGAGGTCTCTAGCGCCTTTAGCGCTCCGCGCCGTTAAGCAGTCATATCCGTACTTCAACTCATCATCATTCCAATTACCCGTCACGAACCGCACAAAATCACTTCTTCATATTAGGCGAAGTCATGTATTCGTTGCGTCAAGTGCCACATACTCTCCTCAACCAAGTACTTTTACATAATACACAGGCCGTTGTACATCCTTTTGTTCTTCCACCCTCCGTTGTCCTGATGCGATACCACGCTCGTCTAGCCGACTCTTGAAACGAACAAGAAAAGAAAACAATAAAAGACCAATTCCCAGCGCCAGGGTATGCAACACCCTCTGATCCCCTCAGGGTATTAAATAAACACAGTGTATAGACGTGAAGCCCTCAACTGCAGTCGGCTTCCTACCCCATGCAGACCCATTCCGCAAACACGCACCAACGCGCCGTGCGGTCTGCCAGAACGAGACCTCGCCAGACGCCCTTCTCTGAACACTTGATGATGGTTTCCCAAGTGCCTCCGTCGCTGACCTCCTCGTTGCTGGACAGTCTGCCAACGTGGATGCCCTTGCGATCCTCCTTCCTCATAAGTCGCAGAATCTTGCCTCCAGGCGTTTGAATGGCAAGTTTCGCGGGCTTCTTTCCAGCTACTGTGCCACTAGCTGCAGAGCTGGGCTGAGAACCACTAGCAACCGAGGCGCTGGCGCTCATGGCGGACCCCGGTCGAGCATGGGGTACAGGACTAGTGCCACCTGGATTTGACGTTGGCGTCAACGGGTTGTTAGTTAGTGAGCTCGGGTGTTGTCTGATGGCAAAGACGAATGTGTTGTTGAGTGCCAATCGCTGGCACTGAGGCTGAACAACATAAATGTCGTGTCTCTGCGCATGAGGAGTCGGGTGTCGAGTCACGAACTCGTAGGGAGGATTCTCGCCAGTATGGACGACCGGCAGCGCAAACGCCAATGGATGAGGAATGTCCTTGATGCTGTGCATCAATCCTCGCTTGCCAGCGTACACCTTAAGCGTGCCCTGGCCCTCGTCTCCGGGCAAGAGGGCCTTGATCGTGTATCGCTTGGTTCCATTGAACCACTCGGCTTGAGCCAGCGCTCTCTTCTTGACCACTTCTCCGCTCTCAAAGACATCGCCGTCGGCATCACGCGTGTATCCTCGCACCTCCACTTCGGCAGCCACTTCGATATCTGCGGGCACATTAAACTTGATGTGTACCATTTCCAGATCCTCAATGCGCGTGGCGGCCGTGTTGTAGTCAACCATCTCAAAGTCGTTGCGGAAGAATGGCGACGAGGTGCAGGGCAGGTTGAGAAGTGTCTCGTGAGCCACAGGCGGAACAATGTGCTGTTGGCTGTGGTGGTCTGGGATATGTGTCCAGCATATTTCCAGTGGTCGAGCAAGGAACCACCAAGGGTCGGCCGCTGTGTTGCTCCAGCTCGAGTACAGATGTCGACGGGGGTTGGACGGGCTGGCGAGACAGCAGTCTATCATGCGCCATTCGTTGTCTACTACAACGGCGTTCCACCAGTGATTGGCCCGGGGCATAATGTTGATCTCGGGGACTGCGCCAGGCGTCTTGAGATAGCCCCGGACAATCTCACAATGGATTCCAACCGCCGCGCACATCTCCATGACCAATACAGCATACTCCTCGGCGCATCCCTTCTTGGATGAGATAACTCGTCGAGTGTCGATCTCTCCCTCGAAATCCTCTTCCCAGTTGACCTTCTCAGCTGCCCAAGTGAAAATTGCCCTCAGACGTTGCACGTCGCTTCGATACGGACGGCAGACATATGTCGTCGCGAGACTGGCGGCTGTGGTTGTGCTTGACATATTATCGACGAACCTCGAATTCTTGTCCACTTGCGAGAGATTGATGGCGTGGAAGTTGGTGGGCTGTTCTACAGGTTCGCCGTCGGCGCCCTCATCTCCCTCAACAGCCTCATACAACTCATCAACAGGGTTCAGTGCCGGATGGTCCATCATTTGGCAGCGCTCGCGGCGCTCTACCATCTCGTTCTTGCTGATGGAATTGGATCGGTTCACATCGCGACGCACTTGAACCCAGTCAACAGTTCCACTCAAACCCATATCAGCAGCGAAATCCCGTCCGTTGCCCGCATTGTTCATCCCGGCAAGCTGGGCAGATCCTGGTGGCATGGATCTCGCAAAGGGAGATCGACTTGTCACCTCAGTACCAGCCACCAGGCCTCCCCGACTGCTGGCAACACCAGTCTTGGCCGTGTCTAGAATCTTGCGGAAGATGTTCCTCTTGGGCGGTTTAGGCTGCACGAGACCCCCAAGACCAGGAGTCACCAGGCCACCAAGACCCGGAGTCGAGTCATCATGTAAGACGATCTGTGATTGAGGTCGGGCCGCGGGCACAGCACTACTGGCATGGCTGCTGTGATATGTGACACCAGTGAATGGTGTTTCCGGCCTATCGCCGTCAACATCTCGCATCCCCATGGCGCTTTGAGCGCGGTTTGAATTTCTGGCGAGACTTCCCGCACTGGTGGTGCTGAATGCACCCGCCGAGGTACCACTCCACAGGGTTCGAGCGCTGCTTTGCGTGGATGAACTGGTATTGCTCTGGTTGCCAGAGGACGAATTCGTAGCATTAGTTTTGATTGTCGACGTCCTGGCAACTCCTCGGCCAATCTCATAAGCTGACTTTCGAGCGCGGAGCTTTCGTTCTGAGGCAACAGAGCTACCCATTGAAGACTTTGGCCGCTCAAATGGCACATTCTTGGGAGGTGGTGCCGGCGGCTGGTCGCTGCTCTTTGAGTTTTGACGGTGCAGCTGCTCGAACTGCTTCTCCATACGCTGAACATAGCTGTTGAGTTTGTCATCGTTTCTAGGAGTCTGGTAGGAGACCTCTTGCTGCGAGCTTTCGCCACTCCAAGTCTCATAGCCTTCGTCTGGACCTGCAATGCCTAGTGAGGTTCTCGGCCTGGGCGGGTGTCGATCCTGCGGTTCCTGTTTCTGAGCGTCTCTCGTCACCATCTGGAAGGAATCCGGTGACCAAGGATCCAGCGGGGTTTCTTGAGTCTCCTCGTCGTCTCCAGAGTTACCAAGGCCACCCAATTGACCCAGCTGCTCCATCACACCATCCATTGCTTCTCGGAGGGGCGAAGGTGTCATACCACCAGCTGGAGACGCGGGAACTGGAGAGACAGCGCCTGGGGTGTAGGGGATGTAGTGTCTGTCGTCGAAGGAGTTGTGCGGCTCATGTTTCGCCAGAGGAGGTGGTGGTGGCTTATACGAGTTGTGAGAGTTTTGTCTTGAGATTTGCTGGTTGAAGGAAGCATTGGATCCGTGGCGACCAAGGTCCATGGAACCTCGAGGCAAATTGCCAGAACCATGACGGGACATATCCATTGAGCTCCGATGTGCATCGCCCGAGCCATAACGGACGAGTTCCATTGACCCCCGGTACAGGTCATTGGAGCCTGTTCGTGTGACATGTCTGTGAGGTGGAGGAGCGGGAGGAGCGGGCGAAGCATCCCTATCCTGACTTCCCCGACTTCCTCGAAAGCTCTGGGGGCGGAATGAAGGAGCAGGTGAAGGACCTCTAGCAGCATAGTGCTGAGGGGGTGCAGGCGAATGGCTCCTGGGAGCGTAATGCTGGGGAGGCGGGGCTGGTGAACGAGATCTGGGCGCATAGCTCTGAGGCTGAGGGCCAGGTGAAGGGGCTCGAGCGTTCCAACTGTTTTGACGGGAATAGTGGTGAGAAGGCGGTGGTGCAGGAGAAGTGCCCCGTGGGATGTAGTCGCGGGGAGGGGCTGGAGAATGAGCCCGCATGCCGTAACCTTGAGGGGGAGTGGGTGAAGTGGCTCGGTGACCATAACCACGGGCAGGTGCCGGGGAGTGAGACTGCCTACCATAGCCATGAGGGGGAGCAGGCGAGGGGGCTCGGGCACCGTAACCATGAGGAGGAGCAGGCGAAGGGGCTCGGGCACCGTAGCCGTGATGGGGAGCCGGGGATGGCGCTCGAGAGCCGTAAGCATGGGGAGCTGGAGAAGGAGCTCTTGATCCATAACCGTGAGACATGTGAGACGGAGCTGGTGACGGAGCTCTTGAGAGGAAGTGTTCTTGTTCCTTGGGGGCTGGGGCTGGGGAAACGGATCGCTCAGGTTCATGGGTGCTCGGGACGAACGAGGCCCCAGAGTCTTGTCTGACTCGCGACTTGGGCGCTTCTCGATAGGTTTCGGGGATCTTTGCGCTGGTGTAGTGAGGTGCCTTTGCATATGCTTCGAAGGGCTTTCGGAACGACTTTGACTTTTGGCTGCTCGGAGGCGTGTTGCTGGGAGGCAGCGGGCTCACAGACTTGGTCGTCGGTCGGAAGTCGGGCGGACACACTTCGACAAAGTTGGAGGGAAAGGAACCTATCGTCCTTCGATCGCGGTAGAGTCTTCCCACCCACCAGGATCCATCTCCAGCATTCAGACACTCAATAAGGTCGCCCTCAATGAATCCTAGGTCGCGTTTGGACTATCACAGTGTCAGCCTTCGGTGCAACCAGAGCAAGAAGTCGCCATGAATAAGAACTTACCTCTCCGCCCCAGGAGTAAACAGCCCTACACCAACAAGGAAATCGCGTTGGAAGCGGTGACGGCGCAGGCACCATGATTCAGAGGGGACCACGTCGGTTGGTCGGTCGGAGCCCAACGAAGGGAGGGAAGGTGCGACGCGATCAAGAAGGTATCGAGGAGGGAATCTACACGCTCGTAGACGCAGGCATATCATACAACAACGATATGGAGTAGACGAGAAGGCGAAGGGCAGGGATGCAGCAAGGTGGTGGTAGACGTGTTGGTAGATATGCGGGCAGGGTGTTCGGTGAGGTATGTTTGGGCCACGTCGAACGAATCCAATGGCGAGTCTAATGGAGATGGTGATGCGTGGCTCAGCAGGAAAAAGTGTGCAGGAACCAAAAGAGACGTCAGGAATGGTTTTGATGCAAGTGCCAGAAACAATGGGATTGTCGCAGTCTCACGGGCAGTCAAAGAAAGTCATGGTCGGTACCAATGGCCGTCACCACTCACCGAAAGCAGCAGGGCGGAAGAGGTTCCAGGGACAACAGAGCGGGAAGGCGGTTGCTATGGAGACACGGGCTGCTAATTGAATTCCGGGGAGGCTGTCACAGCGCTAGCGGTCGTCCCGCCCACGGAAAACACCCTGGAGCATCATTTGCAGGTCTGGGCCAGGCCTTGGATGAATTAACTGGCTGGTGGAAGGGCAAAGGGCGCTAAGGGCAGTCAGGAACGACGTCAGAAAGTTCCAGGTTGAGAGATGCACGACGGAGACGCAGGGACCAGATGTGTAACCGAGAAGAGCCATCTCGTTTCTCAGTTGAGGCAGGTGCGGCTGAGCATCGGCATCGCACCTGACAGAACAAAGGACAAAAGACAAAAGACAAAAGAGAAGGAAGGTGCAGTGTGAGGCTCTGTCCGAATACGGGATGAACCTGGACGACACTTCAACGTCCTTATTTCTTTTCCTCGGCCGTTGAGGCACAAACTTGTTTTTTTCCTGCGTCCCTCTGGGCGCAGAATTGCTTTTCATGGCGCGTTTGCATCCGGTTTGCGGCGCATTTCCAGCGAGACAGCCGCAGGTTTCTTTTGGGTAGTTCGCACGGCGTCATGCACCGTACCTGCGTCAAAAAACACATGGGGTGTATTTTGTACCTTTTCGTAAATTGCAATACCAAATTTGACGCTTGCCTCGATGGCTTCAATTCAAATCCACCCTGAATCATGTTGCACATCATCCGCCCCCGGGCGTGACCGGGGACACATCGTGGATTCAATCCACTCTTTCAGCTGGCAGCCAACGGGCGCCGCCCAGTTGACAGTTCAAAGTTGGGTCTCCCAGGTCCGGCCGGAGCAGGCCTGGAAAAAGGGCCGCGGTCCATGGGAGTCTTGGATGCATGAGACCACCCGACCACTTTCCTGCAGCTGGCATGGAATCGCCCATTCTCTAGAACCTCTTAATAGGCCCCATGATCCTTTCCTCGTTGGAAACACAAGTCTTGACTCTCCTTTTCAATTGAAGGGAGAAGCAATCCATCCCCGCCGTCATCATCCATAACCGCCTACCTCGTCTGCCCCTCATCATCGCCCGCATCTTTCTGCTCAAGCTGCGCTGCGGCTCCAAAAAGCTGTCCCGTTCGGGTCAATTGTAAACAAACCGTCGGGCCCTAGCTTCGCACACCCCGAAGCCCCCCAGTTCACTCCCAACACACCCTGGCACTCGCTCCCTCCTGCTGTCCCAGACAACCATTTCGCTCCGTCGCTGCAGCGCCCGTTGACGTTAATAATAACTATCAGGGCCTGCTATTAACTACGAATACTGCTGCTCACTGCTCGCTACACTGCTCGCTGCTCGTCTCAGTCCGTTTCTCAAAAGCTCCCCTTTCGTCGATAGCCATCCGATTTCATCTGCTGCTCCTCATACAACAATCAAAACATCGAGACTCCGCTTCAGCCCCTCTGACGGGTATCGCCACCCATCGATTTCCAACGGCATCGTTGCGTGACGTCAAGCTAACATGGCCGACGAAGGCGTTGCAGAGCACTACTCAGTCCTCGAGGAGTTGGGCCGTATGTCTTCCCTCTCCACGCCACACTACATGCTAACATTCTCACAGGAGGTAGTTTTGGCGTCGTCTACAAGGGTATCGAGAAGGCTACTGGAGAGACTGTTGCCATCAAACATGTAAGTTCTCCTGCTTACCTAGCTCGCAACCACGCTGACAACCATCTCTAGATCGACCTCGAATCCAACGACGACGATATCCAAGATATTCAGGCCGAGATTGCTGTTCTCAGCACCTGCGCCAGCTCCTACGTTACTCAGTACAAGGGATCATTTCTCCGAGGCACCAAGCTATGGATTGTCATGGAGTACCTAGGTGGCGGTTCTTGCCTGGACCTGGTACGTGATAATCCTTACTTGCTAACTCTGGTCGACCTCGAGCTAACGAAGGTCGATAGCTGAAACCCGCCAACTTTACTGAAGCACACATCGCCATCGTCTGTCGCGAGCTCCTTCTCGGTATTCAATACCTACATAGCGAGGGGAAAATCCACAGAGATATCAAGGCCGCCAATGTCCTCCTATCCGAGACCGGCAAGGTCAAGCTGGCTGATTTCGGCGTGGCCGCTCAGTTGACCAACATCAAGTCTCAACGAAACACCTTTGTGGGAACCCCTTTTTGGATGGCCCCCGAAGTTATCCAGCAGGACGGCTATAGCTTCAAGGCCGACATTTGGTCCCTAGGTATCACTGCGATGGAGTTGGCAAACGGAGAGCCTCCATTGGCTCATATTCACCCGATGAAGGTCCTCTTCCACATCCCCAAGAACTCCGCTCCTCGTCTCGAGGGTAACTTCAGCAAGGAGTTCAAGGACTTTATTGCCCAGTGTCTCACCAAAGACTACGATCGTCGCCCCTCAGCTAAGGACTTGTTACGACACCGCTTCATTCGAAATGCCGGCAAGGTCGAGGCCCTACAGGAGCTCATTGCTCGGAGACAGATGTGGGACGCCAATCAGAACCGACAGCAGCACCCAATTTATTACCAGGAGACCCTCCAGACTATCTCTCCCAAAGACGAGCAGCAGGAGTGGACCTTTGAGACGGTAAAGTCCATCGCCCCCAGGAGGCCTACCGTGAAGCACCGCAAGCCTTCATCCATCTTTGCCGCCGACGAGGCTATGCGAAGACTTGACCTCAAGGATGCTCCTCTTGGCAGCTCCTCACCTGCCCCAGGCACTGTCCGCAGATCAACTGTCCGTCGGACGCCATCGCTTGCTCAGCCTTCGATCCGTTCCAACAGTGGCTCTCCCCGCCCTTCTCTCCAGCCTAAGAAGCCTCTCCAGCCAGACATGTCTTTTGGCAACTCGGGATCTACTATGCGTCTATTCCGACGAGTACCGTCAGACGGCTCCTCGCAAGGCCAACTAGGCCGAGCCAGCGACTCAGACGATGTCTTCTGTGATGAGAATGCGCTGCCATCGCACCCTGCCCCTATTGTGCCCTACGGAAAGGAAGCCGTCCTGGGTCGTCGTCTCTACACTAAGGCCGTCGAACCGACCCTTGCCGAGTTGCACGCTCAAACTTCTGCTATGCAGAAGCGAGAGGCGTTGGCCAAATTGTCGGATGCCTTTGCAGCCTTGGATGCTGTCGATCCTGAGGGAGCGTACCACCTGGTCAGCAACTTGGTTTCAACCATGTCACAGGATAATAAGCTCAGCGCTGCCATTCTTCGACAACCAGTCCAGAAGATTCCCGACGATGGAACCCCCCAGGGGACCGTCATCATCAAGAACTCGACGCCCCAGCACAGCCCGTCCAAGCTAGTCCTCGCCTCGAGCAACCCGCACCTCCGAAGCCATCGGCGCCGGAACTCCGAGTCTCCTCAGAAGGACTACAACGAAAAGTCCGTGATGGAGAATCGATACCCAGGCCAAGACGCCCGCTCGGGCATGGAACACTGCAAGCAGCTTTCCGACGTCCTCTACTCCCGCTGGGTGGACGGTCTTCGACTTCGCTGGCCCGCCGTTTGATCTCTCAGTCCAATCATCATCGCCGATAGTACATAATAGATGAGATGGGCTGAGACTTTCGAACGAGCGAGCACAACAGAAATCGCCGACGGTTGGCGCAAGGCGACTCAAATTTGTATGTACGATGTGTAAGGAATCATTGCAACCTACCTAAGGTACTATAGCCTTTTTTTCTTCTCGGCAGGTTTTTCCTTTTCAATGGAATTGGAAGAGGCGTCGGCACCCCCTTTGGCAACAGGTGGTCCGCTGATGGTTCTGAGGAAACGGCATGGCGATTCACGGTTTTCACGATCTCTTGACGGCCGCTTGTTGCTCTTTCTTTGCTGCTTGCATATTAATGAAGCTTGGCGTTCACGGAAACATTTAAGGTTTCTCTCGGTACTTTGGGGCATGGAACGGATGGATAGGCTTTGTGACTTTTGAACGTACCCAGATTAGTAGGTGGTTTGCTGCTCTTGTCTTTCAGTTAGGTAGAATAGGCCTTTTCAAAGGCGAATGAATGTCATTAAACTCGCAATATTTTCTCTCTTGTCCCTTCTCTTTCGTGTTTCACCTTTGTAGTTGGATGTGGTCCCTCATTCGTCCAACTCATGATTCATCGCTCGGTCCCAGCGATAGCTTTATCCTCCAGTTCTTGAACTCGTCTGACAAAATGTCACCGTGGCCCGTCTCTTCAACCTTGTGCACTTCTATCGTAGGCGACTGCGGACGTCGAGTAATCCTCCAGACGCCTTCGTCGTTGATAGTTTCCGTGAGCCCTATCCCTCATATTAGTCCCCCCAGACCTCAAACACTCAACTTTGAAAAGGGGGGCCAACTCACACTCCAAAAACACGCCCGCAAAGTTGACGCACATGTCGGCGTTCCACTTTGGGTCCGGCCGGGCGGCGACCGTCTCGGGGATGCGGTGCGTCTCGAGCTCCTGGACGTCGACGAGGATGCCGTCGCGGGTGCGGAATCCGACCATGATCTTGGGGACGCCGAGGAGGAAGGACTGGATCCAGTACTTCATAAGCTTGCGGTGGAAGGCGTCCACGTCGCCCTGGCTGCGGATCTCGACGCTGGTCTTGAGCTCGACCCAGTTGATGGGGTGGCCCTTTTCGGTGGGCTTGGAGTCCCAGACTGCGGGAAGTGTGTTAGAGAAGGGGTGGGATAGAGACGTGAGGAGAAAGTGAGAGAGTTGGATAGAGAGAGTGTGAGATGGAGAGAGGTTGGGATAGAGACGGGAAGGGGGATGATGGGGAGAGGGGTGGTTCATGTGAGCAAGGGAATACTTACTTGCGTCGACTTCACCGCCGAGGCAAAGAGTCGTCTTGCCAATGCCTGTGCGGACGATGGAACAGTACTGCGCCATGTTATTCACGACTTCGTTTTCGCGGTTCTCGATAAAGTCCCGCGAAGTCTCGGCCCAAGTCTTGGGCAACGTCGCCAGCGTCTCAAACTTGTAACCTGGACAGTGGTTAGTCCAAGGGCGCGGGTGGCTTCACAAAGGATTGAACGCACCCCAGAACTGCATCACCTCGAGGGGAGGGCCTCGTCGCCGTCGGTTGTCGCCTTGTTTGGCGCGTGAAGCCACTTTGTACGCGTGGTTCTCCTCGATGAAGCTATGGAGGTCAGTTTGTATGTCGATTCAGACGATAGGTCGACCTACAGGCATCCCTTGAGAGTAGGCTCAGTTAACTCGCTGTTCAGTTGACAAAGATGAAGTACATACTTGATATAGGGTGGCGTTCATCTCGAACCTATTAACGGTCAATGCCAAGCTACTAGAATCCGAGTGTTTGGGAAATACGCACCCATCCATCTGCTCAAAAGGCGAGGCCATGATCTGCGGGTTCTCAATAAGCTAACCCTATAGTTAGCCGGGAGGGGGTCAAACCTTGGTCATCATGCCTCGCCACGTAACGATGTTGGCGTCAATCTTTTTCCCCGTCTCCTTCTCGTGGGCAGCAATGGCCTTGAGCAGGCTGTCGAGGTGCTTGTCTCCAGAGTCATCGTGTTTCACAAAGGTGTCGAAGCCCTTTGAGAGATCAGCGCCCAGTTGCGGGGTGTAATAGTACTTGAGGGACGAGTCGTCGCCGTGGTACTCGTGGTTGTCGTCGTATGAAAAGCACGCAAACTCCTGGGGACTTTGTAAGTGAGCGTGACTTTGGGAGGATAGTGAAGTGATGTACCTTGGGCCGCTTTACGGGCTGGCTGCCGCCGACGAACCTCCCGATGGGTTGGACTGGGAACGAAGCTGGCATTGCGGTGATGGCGGATGATGAGAGGACCGGGGGGTACTGGGTATGGTCTGAAAGGAGTGGAACTATTTATGATGGCTCCTGAACTGTGCCGTGGTGGTGGTTCTTAGTTGAGAGCGGTTGTTGATCCTAAGAATAAGATGGTCGGGAATGTGGCAGGGAAGAAGAGATGTGGCGCTACGCCGTGTGAGATGGGCACCAAGAGTGGAAATTGGTACATAGCCGCCAACAAGGGCAAAGACAACCAGAGAGAAACCTCGTTGACTTCATGCGTGACAACGACAGCAGGCTCCCGTTTCAAATCTTGGCAGTGGGTAGCACAGAGCGAGCAGAGTGTGCACTGATGCAACTATATGCTCGACAACTAAGTTACACAGCTGCGGTCACCGCCTTGGAGTCTGGACTGACCAGCGGCCTTTATACAGAGCGCCCTTTTCGTGATGCCTGTACCATATCAAACATTCCTAAGACGGGTATCCAAACAAAAGTTTCCATGACACGCATCTCATGTAGCAATAATCGGGCTCTGACGCAAACAGTGGTTTGGGCCCCATGTAACGGCACGAATAGAAGCCGCAGGCCTCATCGTGATTCACGTCGGCCTGACACGCAATCATAAGCTCTTAGGGTACGTGAAAACGAATGAGACGGCATACTATTGTTTCTGAGCTGTCAATAGCCAAGGTTAGGGTAGCGAATATTGTGGGAGCTAGCATAGCGCATGAATGAGTGTGATCCGGTGTGTAGGTCGAGTACCTACGGTGCCTTCCCGCTTAAAGTCCAAATCTCGTTTCTTTCACCCGCATCCGTTCTCAACCTTTGCATCATTTCAACCACGAGAAAAAAGAACCTCAACGACGGCAAAAATCCCATCGCAAACCCCTCTGCTTTTGCCTCGCTCAAGATTTCGCCCAGCATCCCTTACCAACTCCCTGTCCTCCCGCTAGAGCTACAGCGACAGCCCCCACGCCATCTGCACTGTTGGTCCCTGAAGTTTCAGAGCCACCTTTTGACCTGCAGCGAAATCACGTGAACTCGCATCGTCTGTTGCGTCAACCCGAACGCCTCCTTTGCGACTCGACTGGGCTTGTTGTCATCGTCGCCGCGCCACGTCTCGGCCGACTCCTCAACCACGCAGCGTTGACCGTTGTAGTTGGTTCTCCCAGAGCAGTCGCGTCACTATAGATTCCTGCGCGACCACTCCCTTTTTTCCCGCGGGCCCTTTCGCTCCGAACCCCTCCTCCGGCTACGCGCGGCCGCATTTGTATCTCGCCATTCCTCCACCACAGCTTCCATGCCACGCCGGGACCGAAAATCAAAGAAACGCGCAGCTCAGCCTATACAAGAAGAGGAAGAAGAAGACGGCTGGTATACGGTTCGGGGCATCCTTGATGAGAGAAAAGTAAAGGGGAAAACCGAATACCTGGTGGACTGGGACGATAACCCCAAGACTGGAGAGCCGTACCCGTCCAGTTGGGTGCGTGTATTCGTTTCATGTAAATGTGCAAATGGTTCTAACTGCTTGATAGACTCAGTGGGTGTCTCCTGATATCGTCAAGGACTGGAAGAAGCACAAGGCCAAGGCGAAGAGAGCTTCAAACCCCCCTTCAGCACCAACACCTTCCAATGAAAGTGAGCAAGACACCCGGCCCTCTAATTGGCGACGAAGTCTCAAGCGTACGCATGAGTCCCCCTTGAGTCGGCCCGGATCAAGTTCTCCCAGCCCCAAAGAGCCTCCCAAGAAGAAGGAGAGGCTCGCGACTCAAGAACGAACCTCCGAGGAGCCGGCTTCTTCCATCATCTCGGCTGAAACGAGAGATACCGAGAGCCAGCCACCTCCTGCCCCATTCCACTTGGAGCAATTTTCTCGCCTCGGGGGACACAGGCTTGCCATAGAACTGAGCAAGCCGCCCGAGTTTGATCCCTCGGACTACCAAAGCATCACCAACACCCAGAGGAGCAGTCAGCTCGTCTCCGAGCTTGAGGAAGCGGATCATAGGACCATCCTATCTTCAGACCTGAGCCAACGGACGATCCCCGATTCTCAATATCATTCCTGTTCTGTCTTGGCCCAATCGCTACCGATTGCACCTATCGAATCACTGAACACCAACTCTCAAACTCGGCCACCGTCGCGTCCAGCAACACCGTCCTCGCTCTTCGTCCCGGATTCCCAGGATCAGCCCAGCAACTGCCAAGTCTCGCCACCCGCAGAACAGACGGATAATTCGGCTCCTGTGGACCAGGGCGCTTCGGATTGCTCACAGCCAGCCAAGGTCCTGAACTCTGAAGCCCCTCCGTTGGAGATTCCATCGCATCAGCCTGAACCGGAGCGCTCACAGCCGCTTTCCTTAGGAAGTCCTGATCTGTCAACTGGTGAACTTGTGTTGCATTCCGCCGAGTCACTCCCAAGAGCGTCTACTGTTGGTGCCCCTGACCTTGCAAGTTCAAGCGACCGTTTGATCCCGAGAGCATCTACTTCTGGTCTTGAGTACTCAACTCCAGCTGAACCTTTGGTCCCAAGAGCATCTCAGGCTGGTATTTCTCAGCACTCAGCTTCAGTTACCGCCAATCGCGAGAGTCTCTTTTTGACTCAACCCCGTATTTCACTCGAATCACCCGCGGTTACCAGCTCTCTTCCAGACTCTCTTGCGGCACGGTCTTTGGAAGGGTCTAGTTCCGCTCGAGTTGGGGCCTCTTCAAGTAGTCATCCATCACACCATCCTGAAAAGCCTAACAACCCTCAGCCTAGTTTCAGAGAGTCGCAGGCGGCTCAAATCGTTGCTCGGGACTTCGAGGCATCCCCAGCCAGGATCGCCGACAGTAACAGCACTGGACGCAATCTCACGTCACGCTCCGGTACTGCTTCTGAGCCTCCTTTCCCTAGAGCAGCAACACCCCGACATAGCATTCGACCAAGCCGATTTTCCCCCGGGCCCAACTTCCCAAGTAGCTCTATTGCTCCCAGCCCGGAGATTGTGGACCAACTGCTCTCTGGCTCGAGTGACAAGAGCGCCTCCATCAACATGGAAGAATCGGCGAGCTCGTCACGGCGGTCAGCAGCAGACGAGCTGAAGAGCCTGTTTGACTTTGGTGGAGCCATGCTTCCGGCAGATCTTGATGTCGACACTGATACACTCCCTCAGGATGGCGCTGAGTCGTTACCAGACGGGTCAGCACCTGCCGGAAGCACACCGTTGCCGACGCCAGACGTTGCCGTCCGTTCTCTTTCACAGCCTGCCTCGTTGGAACCCTGGAAACCAGAAGTCCTGGGTAACACCGATCACGGCATGCCGCCGCCTTCCATCTCACCAGCTTCCATTATGCCTAATCCAAACATTTCTCCAGCCGACGCCCTTAAGAACATTGTCGACATGACGTTTGGTGGCTCGAGTCTCTTGACTGACACATCAGGTCCACCACCAGGGACCATCTCTCCGGCCGACATCAGCTGCTCGGTAGGCCCCGGGGAAGCCAGCCACACGCTAATGATGCCTCTGTCAGACCAAGCTGCGATTGCCTCGGGTTTCGACGAAAGCCCAGTACAGTCCATCGCCATGGGCCAGGGCACGCAGCCCGACTACGAAGGATCTTCAGCATCGTCTCAAGAAGACGCGGGACCTTCAGAACACGTCGTCACTTTGCCATTCCAGGCCAGCAGGCGGCCCTACTATGATGATACTCTAGTTGAGTACAAGGCCGAGGCTGAAAGTTTTGGCGAGATTTTTAATAGCGAAGTCTACAAAGAACCCGATGAAGGGCTAGTGCAGCAAATTGACGAATTGTTGGGCCGCTTGTTCAATATCTGCGATTATCCACAGGACCTCGTTGGTACCAGGTTGGAGGATTTGCCACTTGTTCAGCAAGCCAAGTACGCAAACGACGCCAATCCCAAGTTCAACTTCATGTATGAACTATTTCAGACCATCCAACACGATACTGACATCCTCGTCCTTGCTCGAACCCCCGAACTCCTGAGACTTCTATACGCCGAAACCGAGGCATTGGAACTGGAGAGCGTGTGTCATGGTTTCGAGAAACCGAACGGCACGTATAGGACATCTGCCGCCCGCGTTACTTTGGCTCTCTCGAGCGAGGACTTTGACCCATTCAAGTTTCACGTCGTCATCGGCTTCGATCACACCTTTTGCCACTCACCCGTTTCACGACGGTTATCATCCGGCAACAGCAAGGAGAAGGCACCGCTGGTGCTGCAGTTGGTCACGACTCATTCCATAGAACACATCCTACTTCACATTCCACAGGATCTCTCGCCTCTGGAGAAGAAGAATGCGCTCCTGTCAGGCATCGTGCAAGCGAGGAGCCTTATCGAGGATCCCGAACCTGGCTACAATGAGCCCCATCAGGCCGCGACAACTTTTGCGAGCTATTTGAATGGGACGACGGAAAGCATCTCCTGGGAACCACAGTCAATCCCTGACAACGTCATCGACTTCTTCCTCAACGCTCAGTCCCTCTCCCAGGTCCTGGAAGAGAACAGGCTGGTCAAGGGGAACGGGCTCAAGCGCAAGTTGGTAAGGAACTACGAGGTCTGTGTGATGAATACGGTATTGACGTGAAGGCAGGATACCGAAGAGGACCCCGATGTTGCCAAGCGGATGCGTGTGCTTCCAGTGTTGGAGCCGATTCTCGACTCCCACGATCCTCCGCTTCCCTACCCAATGCGAGAATTGCTGAATTCGGCTCGACCAAAAGGCCAGGCGAAGACACGCATGTCCAAGATCAGCATTCCGTTAGCGGTGCTGGAAGTGCTGACGGAACAGGTTAGTGAAGAACAGTGACGAGATGCGTTCAATCTCTAACCACCTCCAGGTCGCCGAATACAAGCGTCAAGCAGCCTCGAATGCACTTGAAACACAGTACAAAGTCGTCATCGATAGGCTCGAGAAGCAGGTCAAAGAATATCAGAGGACGACCAAGAAGGTGGAGAGATCTCACAGAGAAGCTCTTCAGGATAGATCTACCTTTGAAAGGGCGAGACTAAAGGCGGAAGAAGCGGCCAAGACAGCTGCAGAGGCAGCCCAGAAAGAAGCCGACAAGCGACTCAAACGGATAGCGGAACTTGAAGCCGTGGTCGCTCGCTTGACAGCCGCTCCAGATGACGAAGAGAGCCCCTTGTCCAGGACCGAGAAACTGCTCGAGGAGGCACAGAAGAAGATTACGACATTGGAGAAGCGATTGGAGAATTCTCAGAGGGAAGCCGATTACATCAGAGACGTCTACCAAGACGTCAACACGAAATCAAGCGCCATGGCAGCAGAGATGAACGCCTTGAGAAAGGAGAACGAGGACCTCCAGCAAAAGGCATCGGCCAACCTGAAGCAAATTCACCAGATGCAAGCCGACGCCACCAAGGAGGTCCACCTCCACCACATTGCGGAACTTAAGACGCTGGTGCGGGAGCAGGAGTACGAGCTCGGGCGGCTGTGTGAGGAGCGCAGTCTGCGCAACGGCCGGCCCTCGACGCGCCAGGCTAGCGTGCCTCGGAGCCCGAGGACGGGCATGATGAGCCCGCGCACCGTGCGTGGCTTTGGCGGCTCGGCAAGCAGAGGGACCAGCCCGGCGGCCATGCCGGGATACGACGGCGGCAGCGGAGGAGGAGGAGCGGGGGGCATCTCGGGCGTGCAGTTCATGGGTCAACAGCCTGGGAACGGCCGATGGGGTCACCTGAGAGATTGAGGTGCGAGGAGGGGAAGAGTCATACGAGAGGTCGAGGAGATGAGGTTTTGTGGTCACGGGGTGAAGATTGATCACCCTGAGAAACATGCTCCTTTTACACGCTTCTTTTTCCCAGTCGATAATAGGGATGGAAATACTAGGTGGCGTGGGACGGCTACCACTCTTGTGTTCTCTTTTTTTTTTTTGTCTTGTCGAAAACGTATAATCTCTTCTTCTATTGCAGAAGTTCTTCGATAGGGTCACATTCATCGCGGCACGGCGTATGCGGAGACAGGGATAGGGGAGGGAGGGAAATCGATTGCTTTGAGATATTGATGTCATGCATGCTACGTTGATGCGTGGACGCAAGTGAACCTATATGTGTGACTGGATCGCTCGTATATGTGAAACGAGGGCATGAGTTCTTTGGTTTTGGGGAGGAAAAGGATTTTGTTGTTGATGAGGCATTGAATCCCGAGGGATGACTTTGAAGAATTGTAGAGTTGGGGGATGGAGAGAGTGAGATGGGAGGGAGGTGAGGATGAGCCATTGGACTGATGGTCGATAGATTGCGGTAGCTAGATGAGAGGACACGCAGACTGTGTGAGATCTGCAGAGTCGGACCAATTGCTCATCCTTTACTCTCTCATCTCGCTATTACGAAAATCCTCGCATCTTCAAAACATTTGCAGACAAAAGAGACACAGCCTGATCGTAGCAAGTTATAAAGATACAACTGCGTATACAATATTCAATATTCCGAGGAGAATTAGCATAGACGGGGGGGGAGGGGGTTCGAGTTTGTCGGGGGGCTTCTTATAACACAATCGATTCTGGGGCTGCGGCAACCAAAAACTCCCCCGTCTACCTTCTTGCTTCTGGAGAAAAAACATCCCTTTCCGACTCTGCTAACATGTACACACGGGGAGCTCCGACTTCCCCCCCGAGGGAATAAAGAAATCCTGGATTTGTTGCTGTGCTTGCGCGAACAAGCTTTGGGGGGTGGTCCAGTGCGATATCCTTTACTTCTCCTCGGGGTAAAGCTCCTCCTTGAGCGGCACGCCGAGCTCTTCCCGCAGGGGCTTGAGCTCCTCGAGGTACTGCTCGTACTGGCCCTTGTTCTCGACCTTGGACTTGATACCTGGGGACGGTAAGTCAGCGGGGGTTGGTCCAGCATTCAGTCCAATTGACATCGCCGTCAACTCGGTGGTCCATCGATTCGCTCCTGAGACTTCTTGGCAAGCCATGCGTGACTCAATTGTGCATGGTGGGTAATGCAACTCCCCCCATTGGCAATACTCGGACGGGCGGACGGACTGGCAACGAGGAGGACTCAATTGCGATATATTGCGTACCTTCGAAGATGCGGACGGCAGTGCCAAAGTCGTTGACCCTTCGGGCAGCCTTGAGGGCGGCGGCGATGACGGAGGGGGCGGGGACGAGATCGTAGGCGAAAGCGTTGTTCAGGTTGCGCTAGAGTGTCCATGGTCAGCCATGAACCAAAGTCATACGACATTTCGGGTAGGGTGTAAAAGAAGAAGAGCTCGTGGGGCGCATTACCTGAAGCTCGAAAACGTCCTGGACGCCGTCAAACTCCTTCTCGAACCTGTTGGGAGACGCAGCTTAGCAATTGGAGTGGTCGAGGGACTCTTGCGGGCGCATTGAAGGTATTCGGGAAAAATCGCGTGTGCAGCCCAGCTACTGACTGGCCCAGTTTTGAGGCATCTTTTTCAGCGGCGGGACGAGAGGGCAGTTGTTTTGTGCTTGGGTGCCTCGACTGAAGAAGCATCTAAAACGGCGGCATTTGAGGCCATTGGGTTCCGGAGGGAGGGCGTCTCACCTGGCAGAGAACTCTTCAAAGGTCTCTTCGTGGTGGTCGCTTCGTCGGGGCGTCGACGTGGTGAAGCAGGCGACGGCCGAGCGGGTGACCAGGGGCTGGGCGGCGACCCGGATGGGAGCGGCACGGAAGCCACGGGTGGCGATGCGGAGGGCGGCAGACATTGTGAGGCGGAGAGGAGATTTGTCTGGGAAGAGAAGAGGGAGAGGGCGTCGCGAGAAGCTGGCGGTCGGTGCGAGGAGGAATTGGAGGTTTTGGTGGTGCCTGGGCGTGGGCTTTTCCGGCTCGGGTGATGCTGCAAGAGTGGTTTGCCAATTGGGCGAGGCACAAAGAATCATCTGAGGCCACTTTCTGGGTGACTCAGCAAAAGCTATACCGTATGCAGTAATAGTGGGGAGAGCCGTGCGAATTGGGTCGGCACCGCAGTAGATGAGAGGCACGCGGCAGCCATGAGGTCCGTTTTCGCACGTTGTTGGCACTGTTCCCTTTGCGAGCTTACTTCAGGCGTCTTCCATTCGTCATTTCCCGGTTGCTGACCCAGACAAGGTCCCCAGGAGAGCTTTTTCAGTGGACACGGGAGTGACAACAGCTGAAGACTGATAGGATGAAGGGACTGACAAGGAAGGAAGAAAGGTTTGCCTGAGGCGCGAGTTCCCTCGTAGCGTTGAAATCAGATGATTCTCAATCGCCGACTGTCGCCCGCGTGTGATAGGGATAATAGAGGGAAGCGAAAAAGAGGAATCGATAGAAGATGGGATTGCAGAGGAAACATTATCGGCCAATGCATTTGACTCCTCAGGTTCTCGGTGCAGGGTCCTTTTTCTCTTTATTTATTCCTGGCCATTTATTTCTTTCCACTACGATGCATTGCCAGCTCCCAATGGCTCGGTCAGCTATCTAGTATTTATTAGCCCACTGCAACCCGCCTCAATTGACGGTTTTGACATCACCTCGCGCCACAATGACAGCGAACTCGCAGCTGCAGCAACATTCACACGTGGTCGGCTGTCTCTGCAAAAGGGGAAGCCCCGTGTCGTGAACACCAACGATGGTGGCGGGCAAGTTTGCTGACGGCCTTGTTCTCGGACTCTCCTGAATCATTTCTCTAAAATCTGCGGGGATTCTGTAAGTTTGGGAGATCCATTGACAAAAAATATGTGGAAGATAAATGAGACTCACGACATGTTGAGATATATTCCCTGAGAAGGCACTTCAAAGTTCAACGTTCCATTGTTTCTCTCAGCTGGCGCAGGGGGGTGCTGGACAAACCGGTCATTCCCTTGCAAAATCCGACGGTGATTTTTATTTTATATAATAGCCCGGGCCTTGTCATGGCAGGGCAAGGCCAACTCAACTATAACGCCCCGAGCAAGCGAGTGTCGCATCGCATCACTGTCACGACTCGGCGGGGAGTTTGTTGCCAGAGACGTGTGATTTCGACTGCCCTGTGCCAAGTCTTCATAATCATGATATGGCAATATGGATCCGGTCGGATCGCCGGATAAAATCGTGAAAGTGATCAGCCGGAAAGGCCTCACAAAACCCGAAATTAATGGGACACTTGGACGCTGGCAGCTGGAGCAGCAACAGCAGGCGAAGGATTGACAATGCATAGGTGACCTCGGGTTTTCGCCCATTGAACTCTAGAGCCGAGTCTTGTCCAAGGGGGTTCGAAGACCAACGACAAGAGAGTTGAGGCCAAGAACAGCCATCTTGATCATGACTGCTTGAGGAAGAAGTCATGATTCTAAGGAAACAAGGGGAGCTTTGAAGCCGAGTAGCCGTGCACCAACGTCATAATCTACGATGAAGACTGCAATGGAACTGAAAACAGGAGCCTCGGCCTCCGCGGCGACGCGCAGGACCTTCCAATCTTGGGGTGCGTCTTGGTGCAATCCCGGGCATCCTGGTGCGTCTGGTGCGTTTCTCCAGCGCATCGCTGGCCCCACGCCGAGTCAAACCCGTTTCATCACGTGCCGGACGGTGTTGGGCGAGATGAAGGTCGAAGTGGTGGCTCCCCATTGGCTCAGTCGGCGGACCCGGCAAATCACATGCGAAAGGCCTTCATCTCCAGCATCGTGTCCTCTTTGCGGCCGGGACGAGGGTTCGCGTAAAGGGTGTGTACCGTGTGCGCCATGTGTGGTGGTCGATGACCTCAATCGACACACGTCTGAACGCATCGTCGGGAGAATGTCTCACACCGGGAGGGGCGGCCGGGCCTTGTCGAATTCGTTTCTCGTTTCTCGTTGGCAAAGCCTATTTTACATCTGTCCAACGGGGGAACCTGTTAGCCACGGGCCGACGACTCTAGGAACCACCCGCATCTGTGTGCACATCTCACGAGCATCGACACGACGGAACAAGAGAAAACAAAAAGAAAAAAAAGAACAGAGCCGTCGCTAGGGAAGGCTCATTAGCAGGTAAGCCTGCTAACGATGAATCTGCACTGGGGCCCGAGGCAAGTACTTGGACTAGCAGGCGGACAGCCTGGAGCGTGCCTGGGTCCGTCTGTGGGTAGCCAAAGGTAGCGCCCCTGCTGCTGCAGACTCGCTACCCGTTGGTGAGGTCGTGCCTTCCCTTCTCCATCGTCCGTCTCGATGGAGGTCACGTCCCTGTGCCAAACTCGATCTGATGTCAAATTTCCCCTTTTTCGATGCGCCGCGTCTCCTGCCCCGAGTAATCTTCCTCTTCTTCTAGTCTTTTACTGCCTTCTTCTTTTCTCCTCCTCGACCGCTCCTCGACCTCTTCTTCTTCTTCTTCCCCTTGTTCGTCCTCGCCCCCCTCCCGAGTCCGCCATCGTTCCTCTCTCTCTGTGGAGATCTCCCTTCTCTTCTTGTCATTCCTTGTCCGTTTTTTAATCCGCTTCCATCCCCCAACCGTCGCATCGCCCTCGGTGGTGTCGCGTGCAAAGAGCAGCAGCTTCTTCACGCCGTCCTCGTTTCCGCTTCAACTCCTCGAGCCGAGCCCGACAAGTCTTCGACTGCCCAAGATGTCGTCCGCCGGTCCCGCCACCTTCTACGAGCAGCTACCGCTGCCAACGCTCGACCGCCCCTTTGGAATCCATCTCTGGCCCATCTTCGACAAGGCATGGACGGCTGTGGTGGGATATCCCGCCGGCGAGTTCGAGTTCGTCCCCTTCAAGACGCCCATGTCGACACTCAAGTCCACGTCCATCTTCATCGTCATCTACTACATCATCATTTTTGGAGGCCGCGAGCTCATGCGCAACCGTGAGCCCTTCAAGCTCAAGTCGCTCTTCCTCATCCACAACCTGTACTTGACCATTATCAGTGGTATTCTTCTGGCCCTGTACATTGAGCAGCTTTTGCCTACCGTCGTTCGCGGCGGTATTTTCCATGCCATCTGCGATGCTGACGGCGGTTGGACTCAGCCCCTCGTTGTCTTGTACTATGTAAGTCGTGTCTTTTCTTCGACCTATTGGCCACCCTTGACTTTGGGATACCAAGCTAACCACTACGACAACAGCTCACCTACCTCACAAAATACCTCGAGCTCCTTGACACCGTCTTCCTGTTCCTCAAGAAGAAGCCTCTCAGTACGTCTCCAATAATCCCCCCCGACCGATCCGCTCACGGCTAACAACCCCAGCTTTCCTTCACTGCTACCACCATGGTGCTACCGCTCTTCTCTGCTACACCCAGTTGATTGGCTCGACTTCGGTTTCCTGGGTTCCCATCACCTTGAACCTCTTTGTTCACGTCGTCATGTACTGGTACTACTTCCAGAGCGCTCGCGGCATTCGCATCTGGTGGAAGGAGTGGGTCACTCGCATCCAGATCATCCAGTTCATCATTGATCTCGGTAAGTTACTCGGCTAAAGACGTTTTCACGCGAAACTAACTAGGAATAGGTTTCGTCTACTTTGCCTCGTACACCTACTTCACGTCGACATACTTCCCCTGGATGCCCAATGCCGGCCACTGCGCAGGCGAGGAGTTCGCTGCTTTCTCTGGTATTGCCATCATCAGCTCCTACCTCGTCCTGTTCATCTCGTTCTACTTGGCCACCTACAAGCGTGGTGGTAAGTCCACCACTCGCAAGAGCCTTCGACGTATGAGCCAGGCTCCTCTTCCGGACCTCTCCTCGACGCCAATTAAGGGTATGACCAACGGTACCAGCACCGGTGCTAAGACCAACGGCACCGCCCCTCGATCTCGCAAGGCCTAAACGAAGTGCCGAGCAGCTGCCGGCGACGGCATGGCGCCCGTTTCAGGAGGGTGCGCTACACCCAAGTGGAAGCATCCTATCGCCTTGCCCATTCTTCGCCATGCAGCCACGAAGCCTCGGAATATGATTTCGAGGGCGACGTGAACAAGCGTTGGATGTAATACACACTCCGGAACCGATACGTACATATTCATAACTGGGGTTGGAGATTTCTGTTTCGATTGCGTTGCATCTTGGGGACCGTGGGGCCGTCTGGGGAGAAGGGAGTCTCGGGGAGAGTAATATTTGTACTTTATACGTGGGCAGTCATAATGACGGGTGGTCGGTGAGGGATGGTCTTGTATGAATTGTTTTCTGAGGCGAACAAGGGGGGCATTTTGGCAGGACGGCAGGGTTGTAATGGGACACAAACCAAAAAGCCTGGCCCGGATTTGCGACAAGCATGAGCCGGGCGGTTCCGGGCTACGACGATCTACCTAGTACCCTTGTAATCACTCTTCGCGAGCATCGATACTGCATGTACGATAGAAGCATCACGGCTTTCACCCTAGAGTCAAACTTTCGCTTGACATGTTTTGCAACGGCTGTGATTGGCGTGCCTTGATTGCCTTGTTTGACTGTGCCCAAACAGTAGCAAAGCTATGATGTCATCGAGGGGAGATGCAGAAGAGCCGGCATATGCGTCGAAGAACTGGGAGCGAATAGACGCAGGGCATGCGGTTTGGCGACGAGTGCGCGGCTCTTGACTGGCCGAGACGGCCTAGGCGCCGAAATAGGCCAAAGAGGGCATTGGGCGAACAATGGAGGAGCGGGCCTGCCAAGACGCTGATAGACGCCTGTGAAACGACCAGGTCAACACACACGCCGCGTCCTTAGAGCATAAGTCGTGAGCGAGCATCAGGCAAAGCTTGGCGATGCCACAGATACATGGGAGGGCTACGCGTCACAAGGAAGGGGAGCAGGTTTGTTCGTCGGAGCATGACGTGAGGTGGAACGCAGAAGTGGATAATTCGCGATGACTTGGTGTAGCATCGCCAGTGTGATGCTGCTTTGTTCAAGTGATAGCAGTGCAGTCAGTCGCAGGAGCCCTCCATTCCCGGCCGAGAGATGGGAGTTTCGGGGGAACAAGGGTTTAGTGAGGGAGGGGTTGAGCAAGGTTTGGCCTTGGTTTAGGGCGTGACAAAGAAACAAAGATCGATCGCTAAAGGAGGGAAACTCGGCAGTAGGCGGTTTTGA
This sequence comes from Thelonectria discophora, assembly GCA_911649645.1. Classification (NCBI taxonomy): domain Eukaryota; kingdom Fungi; phylum Ascomycota; class Sordariomycetes; order Hypocreales; family Nectriaceae; genus Thelonectria; species Thelonectria discophora. The sequence continues at coordinate 687,547 of CAJVRK010000022.1, read as the reverse complement.
TGGGCATGGGTGCCTTGTGTGTGGCGGCGGCACCAGAGCGGCCGTCTTTTGAAGCCGAACGAGAGCGAACAGATGGCCGCGGGAGTTGATAGGGACGGGGGAGGGAAGAAGCCCAGGGGATTTTCCACATTTTGCTTTCTATATCCGACGCGGCGGCTCAAAGAGAACCGTTGCCAACGACGTTTCGATAGACGGGCACAAAGTGGATGTCGGCCCAAGTGCACTTCTTTGTCCTTCAGCCCCTTGATAATTTCCTCGGCATCTCAAACACGCAGACCTTGCACAAGGCGAATTGGGCTTCAGCCTGTTTCTCGATGTGCCTGACTCGTCCGGTCTCCTTTCATTGTTGTCGTTAAATTTCAAGGGGTCAAGACGAGTGAAGAACACAGGAACTTGGAGAGCCCAGGGGGTACTTGGCGAAACAGCCCAAGCCATTCGAGGTCGGAATGCGCCTAACGAACGCGCTTGTTCGAGAGCTGTAACGGGCGGAAGGCGCGAACAGACCACCTCCTTCACAATGGAAGGGGACCAAGGCACTCGCAAGCCATCGCAGGGCGGTAAAACACTGCGTCCATTTTCAGATGGCCCGCCTTGTGCCTGGTCCCTGTTCCCTGTTCCCCCTCCCCTTGATCCACGGGGAATCACTGGACACAAAAAGGCCCTCGAATCTGCCTCTAGCTAAGCCGGAAACCCCAATAGGTCCAGCTAAATACGGACCAACCAGCTGGGGGAGTTTTGAAGACCCAAGCAATTGGCCTGCAGTGCACCCTGTCCCTGGCCGGTTCATTGGAACGACCCGTGGACATCTGGAGGCGATCCCTCCTCCTGCCTTCTTCAGCTTCTCCTCCTTCTCCCTCCCTTTCAGACACACATTCTTTCTTTAATCCAACTACATGCCGTTCTCTTGTCTTCTGCTACTAATGTTCCGACAATTCAATACCTAGCAGCAGGCACGTGCGAAGTCATTCCTCCTGTTCTCTTTCTTTCCTTTCTACTTCAAGGCTCCTTCCCACCTCCACTTCCCCCCCTCCTCCCCTCCTCCCTCAACGCGGCCGCCCGCTCTCTCCACCTCCAGATATCGAATCGCCCGTCTACCTACCGAAATAGGACCTCGAAAACCACCGCAGCCATGCGCTTTTCCTTCCGCCGCAAGAGCAAGAGCAAGAGCAAGAAGCACGACTCCCAAGGCAGCGGCTCCGACGGCTTCTCTCTCCCAGACGACCTCGTCGCACCTTCCCCGCGCTTCCCCCCGAGCTACCGCTCAGCCCAACTCCTCGCGCTGCTACCATCCGCCGTTCTCGAGCGAATCTTCGCCTTTGTCTGTCCCCACACGCGCGATGAGAGCTACGATTCGTGCGAGGGCAGTGCCGCCACCAGCGACTCAGTCTGCATGCTCTGCGACCTGCGCGACCTGGCTCACTGTGTAAGTGTATGTCGCGCTTGGCGTCCCGTCGCCGTCAAGATTCTGTAAGTTTTGCCCCTTCTCAGCTCGAACATCTGCCCCGTGTCTCATCATCAGGGCATTGGCTGCGACAATGGCTGTGCCCAAAGTTGCATGAATTCGCTGACACGTAGTGCGCCACGCAGATACCACAGCATTCGAATCGACCCCGTCCACTACTGCCCCCGCGAGGCATGGCTGGCAGAGAGACGCAAGAAGACGCGATTCGACCGCAATGGCGTCCCGGAGGATCCCGCCCAAGCCCGTCTACGACTCTTGCGCCGAACCGTCCGCGACGACCCGACCCGCATTGGCAAGCTGGTCCAGTTCTTCAAGATGCCCTACATGCTCCGCGAGTCTTGCCACGTCGAGGTCGCTCAGACCATTGCGGTGCTGCCAAACCTACGCTACATCGACCTACCCGAGGGCATGTTCAGTGACGATCCTCACTTCGCCACTCTGCGTCTCGAAGTCCAGGCCAGGTGCCCAAACATTCGCAAGATGACCTATAATGGAGGATCTGAGCGAAGCTTTGCCATGCTGGCTTCTGGTCGAATCTGGCCAAATCTGGAGGTTTTGGAAATCAATGGCCTCCAAGTCGATCCCATGACCATTCGAGCAGTCCTAGGCGGCTTGCCGAACCTCCACGCTCTGAAGGTCTCGGAAACGCCTACCCTCACCGATGAGGTTTTGTCATCCGCCGACGGCTTGCCTACACTCCCGCCTCTGAAAGAGCTGGTTCTCTCCGATACGCCCCGTGTGACGATCAAGGGAGTTATCGAGTACCTCGCATGGCAGGAAACACAGCAGGCCCTCACAGTCTTGACTCTTAAGGACACGGGCGTGCACCCTGCCAGCTTGCAGGAAATTCTCGTCATGGCGTCTTCGCTGAAAACTTTGGCTATCCAGGATAAGGTCCAGGATCAGTTCCCTAACAGCTCAAGTATCCGTCCATTAGCATCCCGATCTTTGGAGACGCTTCGGTTCGAAATTAACGCCGCCACGACAGGTCCTTTCTCTAGCATGACAGCCGGCTACTACACATATCTTGCTTCATCCATCATGGGTGGCGGCCTGCCTCGCCTACGTCGCCTATATGTACACGACGATACGTTCCCTGATCAGCTCCAGGGTCTCCCACCCCCAAACGCCGCCTTCGCTAGTGGGCATATGCGATCCGGTTCCAACACATCTGTCAAGTCGAGCCCGGGCTTCAGCCTGGCACCCCCTTCCGGGAACAGTCTCTCCCCCTTTCCTCCTACACAGCGACGACCCCTCTCGAATGCGCCACCCAGCCATCGTCTCAGTTCCAACAACCCCTTCGCCTCCCGGGGCCCCAACTCGCCGCCGCCAACACATACGCTTGAGGTCTTTACCAAGAGCGACGAGTTTGGCAAGTGGAACTTTGCGCGCGTTGATACCTTCAGGGCAACTGCGGCCCCCCGTCGTCCCGTCAGCAGTTACGGGTTAGCTGCTGACGTAGCTGGGTCCGGTTGGGATAGAGGCGAGGCGAGGCGCAGCGTCATGGTTGGCAACGGGGCTGGTGGTTTCCTGGCCGTCCCTGGACAGGCGTCGAGCGGTGATGGGTACGATAACGGGCTGTCAGAGTCCTGGCGACCTCACAGCAGCGGCGGGGACTCGAGTCGGGATCTTTGGAGATGATTGACACGCATCAATGCATGGACGGCGTTAATATTAATTTGTCTTCCTATTCAGGGGCAATGTGCAAAATGAAGGATTTGTTGACCGATCCGCGGTCTCTGCGCTACACGAGCATCTCTCGATAATTTGACGGGGCTATTTTTGGGAGCCAAAAAAGGCCAAGATCGATAGAGTATGTACGGTGTTGGCCGTTCTGAGGGATGAGAAGAGTATGCGGGATTGCTCGTGTGGAATGGTGGGCAGAAGGGGGCAATGAGGCCTGGAGAAGGAAGGGCGGGCGGCCTTGGTAGTTGCGATTATTCTGAATGCACGCACGGTCGGGAATAAAATACCCTCACAATTGATGATTACCTGGTTTTGGGATTTAGAATGAGCAAAGCAATGCAGCGTTAATGATACAATTTTTCATGGTTTGTCAGATATTCGGTGCGAGTGTTGGGTACCCTAGAGTGAAGTAGAGAGCATCAAATCACGGTTGTAATTGAGCTGCAACAGGTTGTTCCGTCAGCTCGACCTCCCCAACTCCAACTTCGTCGGCGAGGAAATTGATGATGCCATCAACACCCCTCGGCGTGTTCATCCAATGCCCGCCGCCGGGAAACTCCTCCCAGGTAACATCGGCGCCGAAGCGTCGCAGGGCGTCCCGCAGGGCCTTTCCGTTCTCGACGGGGGACACGAGGTCGGCCGCGCAGTGCTGGACGAGCACGGGAGTCTGCCTGATGGCGTTGACGCCGTCGTCGTCGGGCTCGTCGTGGACGTACCCGTTGACGAGCGGCTTGGCGTCAGCGTCGTCGTTGACGGGGGTGAGAGGCTCGCGGAGCAGGCAGCGCATCTCGGCGAGGGAGGGCGGCGCAGGGGAGAGCAGGCGGCCCGAGATGCACAGCACGGCGGCCAAGGGCCGGTCATGGTGCAGGAGGACGTGGGAGGCGACGATGGCGCCCTGGGAGAAGCCCATGACGATGACGCAGTCGTGGCGGCCGTCTGTGCGGGAGGCTTCGTCGACGATGAGGTGGCGGATGGCACTCACGCTGGACCGCAGGCCGGAGAGCTGCTGGGCTCGCTGGCGGGGCGGGAACCACTCGGTACCGTGGTGGGCGGCGGCGGCGGCGGCCGTGGAAGCTGGGTTGGGAGTCGGAGGATCCTCGGCCGAGGCGGGAGGCGCGGGGAAGACCCAGCGGACCGTCGGGAGGGCCTGGACGAGAGAGCGGCCCCTCGAGTCCGGGGTTTCGCGGGTGAGGGCGGCCGCGAGCTGGCTCGGGGTGGAGCCGCGGCCGTGTAGGAAGATGATGGTGTGGGTGTGCGTGTCTGAGGGGTCGATGGTGAGGGGCATGCTGGTTGGGGTTAGAGGGAGATTGGCGTGTCTGTGATGAGACTTACATGGGCGATTGGTGGCTTTGCGAGTTGGTGATGGTTTGAGGATGTTGTTGTTGTGTTGAAGGGAGAGAGGGAGGGACGGAGGGAGGGAGAGTAAGGCTGTGTGGCTGGCTGTTGGGTATGGGATTGTAACTGCACCTACCTTGTTAGCCTGCACATTGTGCATGCTCGTCAACGAGTAACTGACGGCTTCGGCCATGCCTCATTCTATCCCTCCAGAAGGCCAGGACACGAGTTACTCAACGTAAGACTTGGTTAGCACCCACAGCCAAATATGTGGCCGCCACAATCATTCTAACCAGAGGCAAGGGCCTACCAACTCGAAGGCACAGATACCAAAGTACTTTCGTGCTTGTATGGATTGAGGCCATCTCGCTCTCCAAGCCAGGCCCTCATGCAAGGGAGGCGACGACTCGAGGGAGGGCGAACTGAGCTGTCATGGCTTCTAACAGCGGGTCCATGCTTGACAAGCTGCGTCTGCCTAAGGGTGCCATTTTTTTAACCCTTGAGGCAACGGAATGGGAAACAGAAATATTGGAACGATTTCAAGGTAAATGTGCACGCAGGCAAAAAGTTGGAAACTTGCGAGAGAAAAGGTTGGTGGATGGGTTGAAGCGTCGTCGGCAAGGATGGACTCGTTGATGTCATGGCAGTGACACTCGTTGAGACAGCTTTCGGCGTGGGCGATGGAGATGTGGGAGGGCGTTTAGAAAAGAAAGAATAAATAGACAAAAATTACAAAGAATTGATCGAGCTTAATCTCATCATGTTTCTTTAGATGAAGCACTTTGTACGTATCACCAAGATGTAATTAATCCCTGAGCATCTCTATTGATAGGCTATCTGGAGTGGAGAACTGTGAACTTTGGAGGTGTTGATGTGCTGAAAGTGGGACGCGGCGGTTACGTCAACTGCTAGTGTTTAAACAGGGAAGGAACGCAAGTGGAGGGGAGCTGAACCGACGCGAGACGTTGGCGGGACGTTTGGCGGGGAGCTCATATGGCCTCATAGACTCTTCTTTTCTTCTTCTTCTTCCTCCTTCATCCTTCCGGTCTCCAGTAACCGACGTCTGCCATACCACCATCAACCCTCACGCCAGCCATGGCCGGCTCCAATGACCACAGCTCCCAAGAGGGCAACTTTGGGTTCGTTTTGTCCACAACTCACCATGCCACGCAAGACCTACGAATAGCTTCAACAGCTAACCCGTGCTTGCCCACAGCGTCGACTTTGTAATCCACTACAAAGTCCCCCCCGCCGCCCGCGCCGAAGCCGAAGCTGGTTTCGTGCAGCTCATCGAAGCCGTAACGGCCGTGGGCCTCGCGACCGAAGTGCGCCACGGCGAAGCCGACTCGCTCCTCATCTTCGTCAAGGTGGCGTCGCCCGACCTCTTCGCCCAGCAAGTCTACCGCGCCCGCCTGCAGGACTGGCTCCACGGCGTGCGCGCCTCGGCCCCCGACAAGGATGTCTCCCGGGCACTGCACGACGACCCCGTCACCGAGGCCGAGCGCCTGCGATTGATATACATGATGCTCACCAAGCCCAAGAACGAGGGCGGCGCAGGCGTCACGTCTTCGAGCCCCAAGTGGAAGCACGTGGACGCCGTGTTTCCCCTGCATGACCGCTCCTTCAACAAGGCGTGGATCAAGCAGTGGGGTGGCAAGTACGTGCTGGAAGAGGAGGATGTGGACAAGATCCGAGACAAGTTTGGCGAGAGCGTCGCTCTGTACTTTGCCTTTCTCCGTTCCTACTTCCGCTGGCAGGCCGTCCCCGCCGGTCTCGGTGCCGTGGCCTGGCTGATCTTTGGCCAATTCTCTTACCTCTACGCCCTGGGCTGCGGGCTCTGGTCTGTCGTCTTTTTCGAGTACTGGAAGAAGCAAGAGGTAAACTTGGCCGTCCAATGGAGCGTCCGGGGTGTGTCCAACATCCAACAGTCTCGTCCCGAGTTTGAATGGGAACACGAGGAGGAGGATGCCGTCACCGGGGAACTCATCAAGGTCTATCCGCCCATCAAGCGTATCAAGACCCAATTGCTCCAGATTCCTTTCGGAATTGCCTGCGTTATTGCCCTTGGAACTTTGATTGTGCTTTGCAACTCATTGGAGATCTTCATCAACGAGGTCTACAACGGCCCGGGCAAGCAGTATCTGGTAAGCTCACGAATTGGTGAAAAAATACGAGAGAATCTGACCGTTCTAGGGTTTCTTGCCAACCATTCTCCTTGTTGGTGGAACGCCAACCATCTCGGCTCTTCTGATGAGTGCTGCTGAGAAGCTCACCATCTTGGAGAACTATGCGACCGTGGACGGTACGTCTCTCACTTCACATACATGAGCCACTGCTGACGATATCTAGCCCACGACTCTGCTCTTATCCAGAAGCAATTTATCCTCAACTTTATGACCTCCTACATGGCCCCCCTATTCACGGCGTTCGTCTACATTCCCTTTGGACATGTCTTGGTCCCCCTCCTCGAATTTTGGAAAAAGACTGCCGAGACCGTCACGTTTAGCGAGAAGCCCATCAACACGCGCAGTTTCGAGAGCAACCCAGCTCGCATTACGAACCAAATGTTCTTCTTTACCGTCACTGCTCAGATTGTCAGCCTTGCGACCGAGGTGGTCGTGCCCCTCTTGAAGCAAAAGGCTATGACAAAGGCCAAGGAGTTTAAGTCCAAGGAAAATGAGAACTTTGACCACGATGAGGAAGCGGCCTTCCTTCAGGGGGTCAGAGAGGAGTGTGCGATGGAGGTATATGATGTAACGGCTGACTATCGCGAGATGATTATGCAGTTTGGTAAGTCAGAGTCATAATGCCGGCAAAACATGACTAACAAGGTCAAGGCTACATATCTCTGTTTTCTGTTGCCTGGCCTCTTGCGGCCTGCTTCTTCCTCGCCAACAACTGGGTGGAGTTGCGGTCTGATGCCTTCAAGATTGCCACGACTAGTCGTCGTCCCATCCCTTGGCGAGCGGACTCGGTCGGACCTTGGTTGAGCGCCCTTAGCTTCCTCTCTTGGTTTGGAAGCATCACGAGCGCCGCCATTGTGTATCTATGTCGACACACCGGAAGAGGCAGCAACGGTGCCGCCTCGCATTTTACCGCTGGCGGATTCCTGCTGAGCATTTTCTTTGCCGAGCACTTTTACCTCGCAGCTCAGATGGCTGCGCGATTCGTTTTGAACAAATTCGAGAGCCCCGGCCTCCAGAAGGAGCGCAAGGAGCGGTTCTTGACGAAGAAGAAGCTCTTGGAGGAAAACCTCGGCCAGGATGTCGTGGCGACGCCAGGCATTGTCAACAGCGAGAAAATTACTCGGGAGGCGCTCGAGGAGGAGGCTCGCCAGACATCGCTGCGGGGACACGGAACCCCCGAAGAGGCGTAAGACTTGCCCCTGACTGCCAAGAATATAATTGATACTGACCGATGATAGTTTCTGGCAGCGACAACGAGGGTCTCAGGAGACGATCGAGGTTGGACGGATGATGATTGCCCAGCAGGTAAGTTGACGCAGCGGCTATTGATATAAAGATCCGTATGTTGACCGCTGATTGTTACAATAGGCCAACTCCCGAAAGCAGAAGGGCAAAGCACCTGCTCCAAGTGCAAGAGCCTGAACAGAAAGGGTATATGATGAAACGGAACTTGACATGGAAAGCAATGGTCCAGAGATTGACAAGAGATGGAACCTGGCGAGCGATTTGGTAACGAGATTATGATTGGGATTTGTAACTGCTTCTTGGTATTGTCGCATTGGGTTGGGGGTTTGCAGATTGGCGACAAACGGGTCTGGGGGGAAGCATCGAGAGTCTGGAGTGACGCCGTAAAAGTCGTCCCCGAGTTTGAAGCTATGAGTAACTAGTCAAAGTTGAAGCCCTTGACATTATTCTTGAATTTCGACTGAACTCTAGCCATTAGGCCATCTCATCATTTGAGTAAGTTCCTTGGTGTGCGGAGACACGGAGCCCCTGACCTACCAGCGAGTCTAACGGGATCTTTTTGACAATGCGGAGGCACATTCTATTTACCTAGGCATAAGTACTAACTACTCCCTAATGTTTAGATACATGGCTTTAATATTACGGAGCAGTTTTTATGCCTAAAATACAAATCCAAACACGCTATGCGCTCCCTGCTTTTACTTTATTTGTTTTCCCAAAGAGGTTCTCAAGAATCTTGCATGAGGTTGGGAATATCGTCCACCTTCTTCTTCCCATGCAGAATGTCGTTGACTGCGGTGAAAAGGGGGTAATCCGCCTCGAGACCGCGGGCCTTCAGGAAACTGTTGACCTCCTCGGCCGTTGTGGTGCCCTGGATCTTTTGGCCGTTGAGGTCTTGTTTCTCAACTTCCTGGACACTGATGCCCTTCTCTACCGACTTCTTGGCACATCGGAAGTTACGACCTCCGGAGCACGACGTGATGAGATCGGCAACGCCCGCAGACGACTCAGTAAATGTGGCAGTGTGGACATTCTCACCAAAGAACTCCTTGCCAAACTTGACCATCTCCATAAGACCAATACGCATGATGGCAGCCTTGGCGTTGTCACCCCAGCCGCGGCCGTCAACGAAACCGGCGGCAAGAGCAACCACGTTCTTCAACGCACCACTCAAGGACACACCAGCGACATCCGAAACCATCTGGACGTGGAAGTAGGGACGATGGAAGAGAGTCCGGAAGCAGTCCTGGTCCAGGGGAGGGTACTCGGCGGGCACAGGGGTGAGCTTGATGGACGAGGTGCGGCCGCGGGCATCCTTGTGACGAATCTCGGGGATCTCGATGCCGTTGGCAGCCGGGCTTCCATCACGAGGCGAAGGAGCTCTGCTATTATCCATGGCTGGAGGGTCGTAGGCAATGGTCGTCTCAGACCATTTCTCCTCAGCAATCTCGCGGGCAAGATTGGCACCGCTGAGGGCGCCGCAGTAGATTCCCAGGCCCTCGCCGATCCACTCGCTGAACAGGCTCACACCGGCGTCCGTGACATTGACACCCTTGATGCAGCTGATTCCGCGGGCATAAGGGAGGACGTGGCCATTGATTTGTTTGCAGACGTTGGCAATGAACTGGTGGGGCAGGTTGAAAACGAGAATGGTGGAGTCTTTGACGGCATCGCGAATATCAGGGTTTGCCTTGATGTTTGGGGGCAGGGCCACGCCTGGCAGGTACTTGACGTTCTCGTGGTGCTTGTTGATAACCTCGGTGAGCTTCTGGGGCTTATCGCCAATGGCCTCGTCGTAGTACTTGGAGTCCTTGGAAAGCGTCACCTCCTCCTCGTAGACCCACATCTGGACATTTTCCTCGAAGAGCTTGGAGTTTGCGCGGGTATTTTCGGCAACGATCTTCGCAATGGTCGATCCCCTACAATTGGATGATGTCAGAAGGGCTGCATGATGTGGGAAAGGAACATGGAGAGGTAGGGTCAGTCGCACCAGTTACCAGAGCCCACGACTGTGACCTTGTGCTTCCTGGATGGCTCGCCGAGAGAGGTTAAGGTCGCCATGTTGCGGATTGTCGTGGGGTAGCGGGCACACAAGAATAAGTTGCTGGCGGGACGTACTCGAGATGATCGAGCGAGAAGGGAGCGAAACATACGGTGGTCGGGAGAGGAGGAGGTTAGCTAAAGTTTGGACTTGGGAGGGGCACTTTTAAGTAGAAGTTGTACCTCCCCTCGGCCAAGCGTTTTGCGGGCAGTTGTTGAATTCACAAGCAGCCACGATGACGCACGGGGAAAGTGGCAGAGCTCACCGCTTTCCGCATGAGGATAAGCGTCTCATCAAATCCCGGGGTTGGTGGCACCTGCTCCTTCCGCCGATGACCGCTGCTGAGGCAAGTGCCATCCAGTGGCATCAGTGCATCACCGAGGACAATCACATGCAGCTGACCTGGCGAATTCCAGCTCCCAACTCGTGATTGTGATGTTGTGCACTCAGCCGCAGCCTGGTCTTTCGCACGTGAAGGCCCTTGGATCGAGGCAATCCGCTGCAAAACCAGGAACACGAATGGGTCCTGATCCAAGTCGTTGCTAAGAATATCGCCACAAATGCAGCCTCAATCGGTGCGCGACATGGGTCGCACGACGACGGTGACGTTGGGGGCACCTTGTATATTGTATCGTCAAGAAGCCAGCTTTGTTTTGCTTTCGAATGTTGCATTGTGCGCGCTAATTAAATCTCAACAAGAACTGGTGAGGGACCTTGCCCCAACATCGACATATCCGTTAACCCGTTCGTCTACTACTCGATTTCTTCCAGCAATGCCGCTTTTTCCTCGTCGGCACTTGGATATCGACGGTGCAATTTTTGCGTCCACTCGTGGTTTATTCCCTTCTCTTCTTCAACCTCCTCGGTTCTCTCCCCATCTCCGAAAATCGGCTTGTAAAGAGCATCATATTCCATCCATGTCACGGTGACCATCACTGTCATGGTTACAACCATCCAACGGGGCAATTTGCCATTCTTATCAGCAAGTATGTTCGACAGCGCCACCACGAGCAGAAACATGAGCCCGCTAGTGAGGAGGAAGACCAAAGCTCCAATCCGCTGTCTGCAGGTTGTGATGGTGTAAGGTTGCAGCGACTGCAACCAACGCTGGTATCCATCAGGAAAATCGTGTTCTGCGGCACCATCTGTAATGAGCTTCAAGTAGCGAGCGCTCGCTTGAGCATAGTCAGGCTCGCGACGAGGCCCGATGAGGAATCGATACCACCACCTCTTCTTGCGTGGATCGTCCGGGAGGTCAGGCTCGGGGATTTGAGGCGCGTACAAGGTTCGGGCCATGAACGGCTTCGGAAACTCTGGAATAGGGGGCTTCTCCGGGACAGAGATCTTGGGCGGGATGGCTATGCACGGGACGAGGATCTCTTTGTAGCTAGCCCCGCCGCCCTCGGTGCGGATGATGGTCCTATAGTCCTCCTCGGTCACCTCATAGACGACGCCGACGAGACCCTCGTTCCACTCCGTCGTCGCATGCGCCCGGGGCGGCTGAAGGGTCGGTGGCTCAATCGGCGGGACCTTGGGAGGGATCGACGGATCAGGCAGCTTGGGCGGCTTGTCCGGAATCTTCCTGAAGTCGACGTTGGCGAAGCAGGGCTCGCGATAGGGGATTCCGGGGAGGTTGAACTTGAGTTCCAGTGTGGGGACGGAAACCGTTTTCTGCGAGATGGGCCGGATGCCGCGCATGCCCAGGAACGTCTTGGCGGAGAGGTTGGAACCGTAGGCGAGATAGAGATACGTCACGGGCGTTGGCTCGTCGCCGTGCGTGGTCGCACCCTCGGCCGCCTGCGCCAGTCGCACGGGAGACGTTTGCGGGATGGACTTGATGGACGGGTAGCTCCGAGGTGCCGGCTGTGGCATTGGCAGCACCGTCTGGAGTTTGCGCAGCATAGCGAGGGCGCAACCGTCAGACGGGCCGCTCCCGGAAGTTTGTCCAGCCATGGCTGACTCGAGGCGTGGCGCAAGTAAGACGAACAAAGAAGGTCGTGCGGGAACAAATTCGATGTGATGTAGGCGCAAGATGGATGGAAAATGATGCAAGATGATGAGAGCCGCAGATGCAGGATGGAAATCGGGTCGTCGGTCTTATCTTGCCTTCAGCGTGGGATGGAGGGAGCATTTCGCCCGGCGACCCGGTCTGGAATGAGCGGAGGTGCGGAGTCCACTGACGATGTCTGTCCGAGCGCTGCAAAGTCCGCTCACATTAGTCATGCCTCTTATGAGAAAAGACGATGTTGTTTTATTGTGTTAAAGGATTCGTGATGAGCCGATGGATTCTGTTGGGATTTGTGGAATGGTGCCACGATGACTATATAATCACTCAACACTTATGCAACGAACTGCATCGAGTGTGACGGCCGCGCTCCTCGGAGTTGCAGATGCTTTGATACCTTGGTAATTGTACTTTCTTATCGAAGTCTTCCGACGTGTACATACTGATGGGTACATTGAAAGGAGCCCAAGAAACCAACGTACCAACGTACCAATGCCCAGGGCCATGCATCGGGATGTGATGTACGCATGCGTCGTAAATAATGCCTTGTACTATGTGTTTCCGTTGATGTGTGAGTGGTGGACTTTGGGGCTCTTTTCCACCTTAGGTTGCCACACTCTTTATGGCTATAATATTGATCGCGATGAGCATAATTGAACGCGCTAAAGTAACTTGAATAGATTTCGTGAAATAATATGCTTCATGCCATGGCTCTTCACACCTAGAATAATTCATGACTACCCCACGCCGTGCGGGTGAGGGTCCGCACCGGCGCGATCTGATGGCCGAAATCCGAGTAGATCTCAGCTAATTACCGGAACTCCGGATAACTACTGCACTAACTGATGACCACTGCCGTACGTACCAGGATGTCGGGAGTACCAGTATGAGTTTGTAGAGCTGCTATTGGCGTGTGATTATTTGGTGAATATGGGGAACACTGGGCGAGAATTTATTCGATCCTGATACTTGTCTATCTTGGAAGGCCGGCAGTAACGGGACGTTGGCCTCGCACATCGAACCGAGTCTGATCATGGCCTCTTCGCCTGAATATCGTCCCGAATCAATCCTTTCATCCGCGGTATCCTAGGAGACGAATTTATCTTGCTGCCTCTGTTTGAAAATCAAGGGTCTGACCATGCACGATAGGACCCCTACTGTTGCGATGACTTACATCGTCGTGGAGACCCCCCGGGATGTTGGAGTCGTAGGTGCAGCCGACGGTTTACAAATTTGGCAACAAAGTGTTTTGTTTTCGCCTTCCAGTCGATCCGGGTAGATTTGGCCCAATGCGCACACGTGTTTGGAGCCGCTGGCCAGTTTCTCTCCAGACTGTAACATGCATCAACCCTGGGGCCTGGAGGTGGCCCGGAGGTGGCCTTTGTGGATGCCAACTGGCGCGCGTCTGAAGACGGCAACTGCTGGCCACTCGTGTTGCGCCTTCCTCATCAACGTCGGATCCCACCCACCCGTACCTTCCTGTTGGCCTAATTCCCATGGCAACAACAATCGCTATCTGGGCAGGTAGAATGCAAGAAAACCTTCCCTTGGGGCTTCTATTCATCCTTCCACATCCCAGTTCCATCAATTTGCCTCTCACCTGTTCGACCACCATCGCCAATTCTCCAGCGCTTGAGGGTGCGACGCCCTCGGATTCGCTCACCACCGGATCTGCTGGCCTCGTTCCGATTAGTGGTGGCTCTTCCAGGAAGGTGCAGAGTCGCCTTTGGAACCATCGCAAGTTCATTTGAATCCGCACCGTATCGCCCCGGCTGGCGATATTTATCTCTCGTATGTGTGCACCATCATTGCGCATACCGAAATATGATTTGAGATCACGACTGACTTTTCTGCAAGAAAGTAGCAAAATGGCAGTCAAGACTCGTGGCAGAGCTGCCAAGTTGAGTCGCCCGAGACAGCTGACCGAATTTGGGGAGCTTGACACGACTCCGACCAGTCGCCACCTTCAATCTCCAAGCGCTAAACAGCATTCTTCAAGCGACCGATCGGGAGAAAAGGCTGGGCCTTTTTCACCCAAAGCGGACGCTTCTTCCAGCATGGTCGACACATTCTCTCAACCCGAAGAGAGTGATGAAGACCTTGACGACGACCTTGACGACGAAGACTACATTCAGTTGGACCCCGATCAAAACAAGTCGCAGCCTTCCCAAGGCCAAGAATTCAATTGGTCTGAGCCTGGGTCAACTCGACGAAGCTCACCCCTGCGTGAAACCCCCAAATGTAGTTGGGAGTTTGAAGATGCAGATGAGACCTCTTTCGATCATTTCTCCAGTCCCCAGTCCAAGACCGGAGATCTCCCTGATACCGTACCCCTCAATGCTGACGTGCTGGTTGCCTCCGAGTCCCAGGCACAGGTGGAGGAGAGACGGGTCGACTTCTCCGAAACAGCTTCTACGATGAAACGAAGTTCCCCAGTCACCATTGGGAGCACCCCTGGGACCCGATGGGAGGTCATGGAAGTTGCTTCCCAAGGGGGGCTTCCACATATGTTGCCGAGTTACCAGACACCTCGCCCCTGCCCTCCTGCAAGTCCCCCAGCACACTTTCCGGACGATGAGCTGTACGACGCGACTCCTCCGAGGTTGCGAAGTCAGAACCGACTGTCCAATATAGGTCCAAGTGCGGCAACCTTCGACAGACAAAATGCAGATCCTACGCCGCCAGAAACTTTGCCAAGGAAAGAACCCAAGACTTCAGCTATCCTCAACGCACCCAAGCCAAGTAGGAGATCCATGGATCGTATCGCCGGTGAACCCGGTTTGACAGGCAAACAAACCTCTCCATGCCCAGAGAATGGGGGCTCGCAAAGGGACTCTGTGGAATCTCAAAACGAGCCTCCTGTCAGCAAAGTTGACGAGTTGGCAGTCCAACCAATGCAAGAGACTTACTCACCCGACCAACACATCCCAATGGCACCGAAGCCAAGTCGGAGGTCAATTGATTCACTTGAGATAGAGTGTGATTCCGTTGACGAGCAACCTTCTCCTTGTCTCGAGAGTATGCGAAGGGACTCTGTTGGTATTCGAACGGGACTGCCTGCCGCGTCTCGTCAGCCCGCGAACCAGACAGCATCACAGTCTGGCCCTGTTCGCCCATCAGGCGATCAAGGTGACAATCAAGGCAGGAAGAAGAAGAAACAGCGAGCGAAGACCCCCATTCAGTTTGACGAGAAAACAAATGAGATGAAGAGTCCCAAACCAAAGAGTTCTGATCTGGCTCCGAAGAAACCCGTCTCCAGCGCACCCGGAGAGGCCAGAACATTGACCTCTGCTGCCTCGAAAGCAAAGAAGAAGACTGCCCAGAAGCCCGCCCTGAAGACCGCACCTAGGAGGAAACCACCAACAAAGAAGGCGAGCCGGCCAACTCGAGCAAAAGGCAAGCTGAAATCCTCCCCGATCGCTCCGGACCCAGTTTGCGATTCTAGTATGGAAGATGGACCGCCACCTGCAGGGCCAGCCATCCACGAAGCGCAGGAACCAGATGCAACAGAGCCCGCTCCCTTGGTCAGCTCTCCTACCCTCACCACCGCCGGTGCCAGTGCCGAAACAGTCGCACTATCTGAAAAAGATTTGGGCTTGAATGATTGGCACGAAGCTTCAGAAAGTTCGTTCGTACCACCTCCGTCGTTGCAAAAGCAGCACTGCGGAAATTCACTCAAGACGACATCTGGACTCAAGGCGACTTCTGAGTCCAAAACTTCTAAGTCCAAGACAATTTCTGAACCGAACACTTCTGAATTCAAGACGACTTCTGGGTCCAAGACCACATTGGCGTTGGCATCGGAGCCGATTCAAAGAAATGCCCCCCTGGACAAGGCTCCCACCCCCTCGAAGGACTCTAGTCATCATCCGACAAGTCAAGAAGTGATCAGTATTGAGCGGGTGAGTGCAGTCGATTCGGCAAAGACAACGCAGAAAGCTACTCGCGGCGAGAAGAATAAGAGAGGTGGCGCCAACGCGTCCAGGGTTCTGGCTCCCCGGGACCCAAACCAATCCACGAACAGAGCGATGAGCTCTGCCAAGCAGACTTTCATGAAGAAGAAGCGAGTCCTAGAGCCGGTGGAAACAGGGCTCCAGCACCCTCGAAAGGCCAGAAAGTTGTCCCGAAGTTTCAGCGTTACAGAGACAGGAAGCCCACTCCCCCTCGAATCAAGTCCTTGGACGCAAGACAGTCCTAAGATATCGAAAGACTAGAAGTCTCACATGGGACCGCCCGAGTTCATTGCCGGATCTCCGCCACGACCACGCGTGCCTTCGACAGTGGCGGGACCGAACGTTGAGGCCTCGCAAAAGGTCATGCTTGTACAGCCAACCCTTGGAGAACCACCGAAGATGGGAACTCTCAGTATTCCGCTGAGAACCAAGTTGATCGAGCCGGTGAACGCCCTCCAAGAGCCCAAACCGCTCCCTCCGCAACTTGCTAGGCTTCAACGCAATGTTCACGACCAAATTTTGAGCGCTCTCCGTGGGTCAGTAGGCGGAGTCAAAGACGGATGTAGGACCCAAGAGACTCGAGAACAGGGATCCGACAATGATGTGAAGGGATCATCGGATGCTGTTGCTCGAGTTCTCCACGAGATTGTGGATGTAAGTAGGAACAATCACTCGCCTTAGGATGTGCTAACAATGGAGTAGGCAATGATCAAGCATCTTCGGGCAAAGGAAGAGACAGTCTACCGCAGCGCCAAGGTGTATGAGAAGAGCGGATTGGAGTGCGTAGAGAAGATTGCGCACAAATGCAACCGAGAGCAAAGCGTATTGGGCAGTTTGTGGAAATCGGATGGGGACACTTTTGTTCAGAAGGTTGAGGAGGCCAGGCATGAGGTAAAGACGAAGAGCAAGAAGTTGGAGGAGAAGCTGGCGCAGCTGGAGGGAAAGCATGCGAAACGGGGAGCATTGTATGAGCATGCAACGGCCAGCCTACGGGGCCTGCGTGACGGGCTTTTGGAGGGCGAGGTTGGCGAAGACTGAGATCGCATGTAACGGGCAAGACTCGAGCAACGTGCAGGCATGTCTGCAAAATTTGGGGTCTAGTACGGCAATAATCAGATTGGGAGATTTATGGAACAATTTCCTTCAGAGTTCAGGCGAAGTTTCATGTGTGGGAGATATGGACTCGGGGACGGAGAAGTGACGGGTGCCCGTGTCTGGTGATGTCCATGTCTCGGCGAGCAAGGGCCGGGCTTTTGGCCGACGTAATGTTTGAGAGGGAAAGGATGTGCAGGTAATGTTTGGGATGGGGGATGAATCAGGGCATCTGCAGGTGGTGTTTACGTATTAGCACAGGGCGAGGCAGGGCGACAATTTGGCCGCATGGACGGCCAGGCGAAGCGAAGGCCTCGGGCGTGGGGATGTGCCGTGACGTGATGTTTTAGAGTTGACGGCGGAATTCGAAGCATGTAATCAGCTCTGGAGACTGGCGCCTCCCGAGTCGGGGCGGGAATGCGCTGCGGCTGGCTTTGATGGTGACGTATTCGGATGGGAGGGAGCGAATCTAGATGAGTTCCTGCTGAGGGGAGAAAAGGCGACGGGAGAGGGTGCCTAATTGATCCCACCCACACCATGTCGAGCAAGGCAGACTGCGACAGGGACAACAAGGATGGGTTCCAGCAATATTAGTGATATGTGCCTTTTTATTGACGATTTCCCGTTTCTGTTTTCTGTCGTTTCATGGTTTCGTTTTGCTCCGAGAAGAGAACCCACACTTATCTCCTCCTTGCTGTCCCCAAGCTCCAAATCTACGTATCCTCCCCCGTCTCTTGCCTCTTCTGTTCTCGTCGCTGGCTGGGATTCGTCGTGGCTGGGGAGAGCCTGAGAGGGGCATCGTTAGCAGTGACGCAAGTAGTGTGCATACAGTTGACGGCTGTGCCGGCTGACGGCAACGTTGGGGAGGTCTCGGCAACTATGGATCTTTGGGGGAAAGAACCCTCAAGAACGACCGAGAGGAGGGCGAGTCAATCAGTCTCGTGATGTGGCCCCAGGACGGAACTTGCAGCATGTTTTTTTTTTGCTTGTTTCCCGACCTTGTCGTTTCAAAGGCAGAAGCTTGGGTGTCATTGGACCCTTTTCCCCTTTCCCCCTTGGGCCCTTGTCACTGCATCTGCAGCTGCAGCTGGCTTGCATCTGGCAGCCAAGCAGCGCCGAGTTGGGATTTCGGCATTGGACCGCGTCCAGTCTCTCCCCGTCTCTCAGTCACAGTGATCCAGTGTGCCCGTCTCTAGCCTCTCGGAGGTTGCCTTGACTTTCTCACCTCTTCACTTCTTCCCGTCTTGTTTTGCCCCGCGCCCGTGGTTGCCTTGGCCTGTTCATCGCTGCTTAACCGCACTACCGCCCACTCCGCATTCTCGCTCGCTGTCTTTTCTCCCTCTCCCTCTCCCTCCTCACCCGCCTCCCTCCCTCTCCATCCTCCATCTCTTCTGCTCCTGGGTCTCATTGCCTTCTGCTTCATCTTATTCCTCTCCTCCGTCCCCCAGCCAACCCTTCCCTCCTTCCGTCGTCCGTTTCCCCTCCCTCTCTCGTCCTCCCTTCGCCGCTTCGTCTCCGCGTTCACGCATCGTCGGCCAGTTTCAACCTCGTCTTCCCGCCGGTCGAAACCACCAACGCCCGACCCGCTTTTCCGCTTTTCCCCATAGCATTCGCAGACGTGAGAGATCGAATTTTTTCTTCTTCTGCTTGTCGGTCGGCACTGGACGGGTTTGCTCCTTGGTACCACGAGGCAAACCGATCGCCATCGTCGCTTGTCCCACCACCCTCGCGCTTTGGTCTCGACTTCAGCCTTGGATTCGCATTCCACCCCAACCACCTCGACCACCTCAGCCGCATAAAGCCTCCCAAACCTCCCGGATCTATCGGCTTCAGTCAACTCCCACAGGTACCCAAGATCGAAAATGACGTTGCGCCAAAGAATGGCCCGCCATTTTGGTGACTCGGTAAGTGTACATCTCCCGCTCCCTGTCACGGCGCGCGCCGCGGAAATTCCAATGGCAAGGCACTGACTTCATGCTCTCCAGCTGGCCCCCGAGAAACCTTACCTGAGCTACTACGATGTGCTCTTGACCGTCGAAGACATCAAGGCCCTTAAGCACGACTGGTTGACGGACAACAACATCGCCTTCTGGGAGGAGTACTTGGAGCGAGAGACGCTCCCGAAATACCCCCAAGCTCGCATCGTTCTCCTTCGACCGAGCATGACCTTTCTCCTCATGAAGGAGCCCGACATGCGACAGGTCCGCGCCGCTTTGCCCGATTTTTCGAGGGTCACCCACATCTTCCTCCCAATCAACGACAACCGTAATGTGAGCGTCGCTGAAGGCGGAAGCCATTGGTCTCTGCTCCTGGTCTCTGCCCTCGACGGAGTTGCCTTCCACTACGATTCTCTCGGTGGCGCAAACTACCAAGAGGCCAACTATGCGACCAAGAAGCTCGTTCAAATTCTCCAGCGCCCTTTGCGATTCATCAACCTTGAGGATTGCCCCCAACAAGAAAACGGCAGCGACTGTGGCGTCTTTGTCTGCCTGCTGATGCGTCACCTGCTTGTTAAGCGCCTTCTCTGCGCTAATGCTAGAGAGAAGGTGTCAATGAGCATGGGCGGCAAGATGGTGGATAGTTACGGCGGTCGAAAAGAGATGCTGCGCATCATTGAAAACCTCCGAAAGGAGGGTGAAAGGCGGCGGTCGTGAGTATTCGTCTAAGCTACGTCTCTTGGGTGTACTAATGTCGAAGATAGGAGGAGCGCTAGCCCATTCACAAACAAGACGCCGCCACGCATCGAGTAGCGATCGGCCTGTTACGGCTCTTGCAAAGGATTTGACCAACTGTTGCAAGAGGTTCAAAACGGCGGGGAAGGAGACAATTCCAACCTCGCGCAGACCAAGACCAAGCCTGCTGTCAGCCAACCAAGTCGAAAGTTGGTTATAGAATTGCCTGCCAGTTTCAACGGGAGTGACTACGTGGACGGAGATGACTTTCGAGACGCGACTACAGCGATGGAGTTGGTGGCTTTGTCAAACTCGACTCTGGTGGGACGGAGTCCTCCGCGACCATCATTCGAATCAACCTCGCGAGTAGCTTCACCACGTCGGACTCCGCCACGTCAGACCCCACCCCGTCAGACCTCCCCGCGAACCTCGCCCTGTCGAACCTCGCCGTATTCTTCGGCCGAGTCAACCTCGCTGTATCTCGGGAGTCCTCAGTCAGTGAGCGCTAGAGGGGTATCCAAAGCTCGATTGCAACACCGTTCCAGGAACACGTACACGGCAGTGAGGAGCAGAGGGAAGCGACGACCAAGGTCTAAGCTGGCATTGGCTGCTGCCCGCTGAGGCCGGGTTCTGATTATGAGGAACGCCGATCGGATTTTACTCATGTGTTTTTGTCTTTTTTGTTTCCTTGATTGCTTTTCAGTCTGTTTCTAGTACGGATGGTTTTCGTTTGGCGTTGGATGGCAACTGCGTAGGGTGCAAGCCTGTTTTGTACACAGAGATACCTACTACGAGGATAATGAGGGCACGATTGGGTGCACAGCGGTATTTATTGTTCACGAGCGAGGATGGCGCTTGGAAGTGGACTTGTAGCCATGGCTCGACGAGGCGTTGAGGGTCGAGAAAAAGGATGAGAGCAAAAGTCTTGATTACAAGACGGATGAGATGAGACAATGCGGTACGAGATTATGGGTTCTTTATTTCGTCCATCTTGAAATCCTTTTTCCATGCCAACTCCAAACTCCTATGTGACAGACAGGCTGAACGTTCCCGCCGTAAAGATCTAATTTGTGGTTGACTGACAGCAATTGAGCCTCGACAACTCAGTTCTTGCCCGCAAAAGCCGGGTTCTGTTCCATGGTGGCAGAGATGTATCCTCGCAGCGCAGCCCACCGGTTCGCCGTCGGTGCCGCCGCAGCAGGAGCAGGAGCAGGAGCCGCCTTTGCCTCCCCGACCGTCTGGCCCGGCCGCTCGTCCACGTCGTCCATGTCGTCTCCGTCGTCGTCCTCCCTCTTCTTCAAGCCCGCCGGGACTTGTGACGACTGTACAGGTCCAGGCGCCGCCTCCGCCAACTTTGCCATGCTCACGCCAAACCGATCCATCTCCCCGCGCACGACGCGCTCCTTGCGCTTCAGCGCGCCCTTTCTGCTCTTTAGGCTGCGGTGGCGGATGCGGCCCGCCAGCTCGGCTGCACCCTCGTCGGCGGCGAGGGAGGGGAGCGCGTCAGCGAGGTCGCCGAGGTTGGCGGCGAGTTTGCGGCTGGGGCGGCGGCGTTTGTTGGATTTGGTAACGCGAGAGGAGGAGATGCGGGAGACAAAGGAGGAGTGCTTGATGAGGCGCTTGTCACGCTTGCTGGAGAGGAAGGAGTCCGGGATGGAGGCTTCGGGGCGGATGGTCTTGGGGGGGAGGAGGGGGTGGATTTGGCCGGTGATGCGTTGGGTGCGGAGGGTGCGGGCGGAAGGTTTTTTGAGGGAGGGGGGGAGGGGGGCCTATAGAATGTTGGGATTAGCTGGATGGGGGAATAAGGGAGGGGATAGGGGAGGGTACCATTGTGACGGTTTTGGGGGGCTGGAGGAGTGAGGTTGGTGTTTGTGGTGAGAGAGCTGGTGTGGTGGTTGTGGTGTTGAAGGTTAAGAATTAAGAATTATTTTCGGTGAGAGGTGCTTCACCGAGATAATCTTCGGTGTAAGTGGGGCACACCGAAGAATGGAGGGGCATTTCTTGCCGCTGGCTGAAATCACCGTCTCAACTCCCAACTTTGATCACATCCTAATCCTTCAACACCCTAGTTTTCTTCAGATAAACATAATGCAAATGGAAGAGACAAGTACAGGAAAAATAGGTAGTCTCCGTAAAGAGATTGCCGCCCGCGAAGCAGAGCTCTCAAACCTCAAAACCCAACTCGCGGCCGCAGAAGCAGAAGCGGAAGCGCAAGCACACGCGCAAGACGAGACGTGGAAGTGGCCGCTCGCGCCGCACGAGTATAAGCGGTATAGTCGACAGATGATTGTTCCCGACTTTGGGCTGCAGGGTATTTCCCTTCCCCTTTTCGTCTCTACTTCTTCACTTCTCCCTCTCTCCCTCCCTTCTCCCCCCAGTTATCACTACCGAGTTACGACCTGTGCATGCTGATATTCGATCTATAGGCCAGCTGAGACTCAAAAACGCAAAAGCCCTGCTTGTCGGCGCCGGAGGCCTCGGGTGCCCGGCCGCAGCGTACCTCGCGGGCGCGGGCGTGGCGACGCTGGGGCTCGTGGACGGGGATCAAGTCGAAGTCTCGAATCTGCATCGACAGGTTGCGCACGCGACGGGGAGGGTGGGCATGAGCAAGGTTGAGAGCGCTATTACATATCTACGAGAGTACGATTTCTCCATGAACCACGCATACCATGCCTTATGTCGCGCCAAAGCACTAACATGTTGAAGCCTCAACCCAACCGTCACATACAAAGCCCACGCAACACACCTCACCCCCCAAAACGCCACCTCCATCGTCTCGGGCTACGACCTCGTCCTCGACTGCACCGACCACCCGACCTCGCGCTACCTCGTCTCCGACACCTGCGTCCTCCTCTCCAAACCCCTCATCTCTGCCTCCGCCTTCCAGACGTCGGGCCAGCTCATCGTGCTCAACGAGCCCCCCGGCCGAGGCCCCTGCTACCGCTGCGTGTTCCCGCGTCCACCGCCACCGGCCAGCGTCGTGGGCTGCGGCGAGGGCGGCATCGTGGGGCCCGTCGTGGGCGTCATGGGGGTACTGCAGGCGCTCGAGGCTGTAAAGTTGATTGCGCGGGGAGGGCTCGAGGATCAGGGGGGAAAGGAGGAGGTGAAGACGCAGAGCATGTTGCTGTTTAGCGGCATGGCAGACACGCCGTTTCGGACGGTGAGAATGCGGGGACGGCGCAAGGGGTGCTTTGCTTGCGATAGAGAAACCTCGACGCTCACGTCCGAAGTGCTCAAGACGTCGGTCGACTACGTGCAGTTTTGCGGCGTCAGCGAGCCCGTGTCGCTGCTGCGGCCCGACGAGAGGGTCTCGGCGACACAGTACGACCACATCCGCAACGACGCCGCCACGACAGAGCACCTGTTGCTGGACGTGCGCGAAAAGGAACACTTCGACTTGTGCCACATTCCCGGCTCCGTCAACGTGCCCATCGGGCGGTTCATGAGCGCACGCGGCAGCCACCTCCCCGAGGGCTTCCCCATGGGGCTGTCCCCTTCGACGCCCGTCTACGTCGTGTGCCGCGTGGGCAACGACTCGCAGATAGCAGCGAAGAAGCTCCAGGAGGCCGGCTTGGGCGGCGACGGAGGACGATTCATTGGCGACATTGAAGGAGGGATGAGGGCGTGGAAGGCGAGCGTGGACCCCAGCGTACCCTTTATATAAGACCAAAAGAAGGACAACCGCATTAAGAGAGGAAAGAGAAAAGTAGACATTCATTGGATGAGAGAGTTTTTGACTGATGGTACATGTACATGCCCGCAGGAACCCCGGGGTTATTTTTCGCAACGATTCGAGATATGCCTCGTCCATTTTGATCGAGGCAGCCTGACGGCTGCGCCATTATAGATGTGTTTTGCCAAACAGTTACGGCTGACATGGAGATGTGTGTGTATGTTGTGTTGGTGAGAGTACGGATGGGTCATGGCGGAAAGGCGAGGGGTTTGGTCGAGTTTAGACAAACTTGGCAGTCTTCTTCTTGTTAAAGGCCTTTTGGTCTTTTAGCCAGCGGCGGTACCCGGTCACGCTCTGGATCTTCTCGCCGTAGAAATCGGGGACTGAGAACGAGTAAGCCAATTGCAGCCGATGCGAGTCGTTGAGAGCCAAGACGAACCTGGGTTGCTGGCGCTGGAGTTGCTCGGATCGACGCGGTGCTTCTTGATGCGGGCAAAGAACTCGGCCTCCTTCTGGGTCATCTGGCGCTTCCACTTGCGGTAGCGCAGCCAAAACACCTGGCTGCCGATGCTGGGCCCGGCGAGCCAGCCGAGGGCGGCAAACGAGAGGGTGGCCAGGCCAAGGGTGACGACGGGGTCGAGGGCAATCTTCTCGGTAATGAGCTCCCCCGCGCCGGCCATGAGGGCCACGGCGCCCGAGAAGCCGCCAAACAGGCTGCTGGCGACGGAGAAGACGAGCTGGACGCGGCGGCGCTTGAGGCGCAGGTCGAAGAAGGTGTTCCAGTCGAGGGGGGTGTGACCGTTGGCGGCGGGGGTGCTAGATGTTTGTGAGGACGAGGTGTCACCGGAGCTGGCCCGGGAGAGGGCCTTGGGGAGCGGCGCGGCGGCGGCGAAGCATTGCGGGCGGGCGGGGACGCGGGACGACAGGCACGACACGGGACGGGCGGTCGTCGAGAACGGAGCCGCCTTGGGAACGCAGTTGACGAACCCGGCTGTGCGGCCCGTGGCAACCGCCGCCGCCGCCTGGCACGGGTAGCGCAACACGAGCGCCTTGAAGGGCGAGGCCATTTTTTTCGGGATGTGGTGCGGGCAGTCGTGTCGTTGTGGAAGCAGAAGAGGGGTCGAGCAAGCGAGCTTGAAAGGTTACGTTCGCATCCGAGAGGAAAAAAAGAGAAAAGAGACCGAGGGGAGATTCGTCGATAGCACCGGTGGTGTTTGGGTGGTGGTGGTGGTGGACTTTTTTGGAAGCTTGTCCACGAGCTAGAAATCGTGATCTCATGGGGGGAGAAGCGAGAAAAGCGGGCGCCTGAGTTGCCGCGGTTAAGCGCCATTCGTCGCGTGCGGGTCGGAGGAGCTATGACCCGGCTCCGAGGTTATTGAGCTCGACGTGCCTGCTGTGCTTGTTTTGCTTTCGCCGCTTGGGAAAATGGATTAATTGGAAGGTAGAGTCATATTTCAACCTTTTTGGTTTTATTTGAGCCAGAAATGTGGTGTGCCGTTATGTCAAAATACCGGTAGGTCGTCATCTTACTCAATACCGTCCACTCCTGGTGTATGGAGAATCCCCCGCCGAAGATTGGCCAATCTCCCTTCTGTTATTGCTGGATTCGACGCCCATCTCTTTCGCTATGCTGAGGTAGATTCTATTTTAGGCATAAATACTATTCCCCAATAATAAGGCTGTTAACTATCTATATAAAATTAAGCAGTAGTACTTATGCTTAAAGTAGAATCTGACCGAGTATTGTAAAGGAGATGAAGAATTCTTCCACATAACTATGCGTTGTTGAAGTACCTCCTATCAATCTGTGCCGTCCCGCCCACCAGTACCCCATTGCTATATCATGTCCCATTGCTTGTCTTAGACCCATTCTCAACCCTAAGGCTCGGATTGTCAAGTTCCTTGTTTCTTGATGTGCGGTTCTTGGGGGATCTCTCATGGCCTTCGACCTCAGAAACGGTATTGTAGCCCTCGGATTTCTATCGTGCTATGGGGTCAGTTGACCAGAAGATCTGTTAGCGAATGAGTTTGGACGCAACTACGGCCAGAAAAAGAGATGGGTTCAAGGAAAACTTGTCTCATGATTTATTTGGCATATGGTTGGCAGAAAAAGGAGACTTGCCGTCATTTGGTGCTTGCGGAGGGGGAGTAGGGACAGTATCGGTCTTTTCTGGGGTAGAAATGATGACGGTCGAAATGCTTGATGTCCCAAACGCGGCTTATTTATCTGGGGATGTCATGAGATTATATTATATATCCCAGACTTCAGATTCTCGCAAAAGCACTGCAGGCCACCTCACGAGGTAGTATTGACCGGAATCTCCCGTACACCTTCCCGCGTGACATCATTTTTCCGTTGGAGAAACAATTCTCGGATTGAGGGAAGCTGTCAAATAAAGCCATTGTCCGTGGGCTTTTGTGTCATGGGATCTAAAAGGCGAGGAAGACTCTGACCTGCATGGAAGGCGTGGGAAGGAGGTTTGGAGGAGTGCGGGGAAGGCTTTGGGGAGTGCATATAACCTATAAGTAGTTAAAGAGGGCCAATTCTGACGTCCAAGGCATTTGCTCTTCATGACACGCAGCTCTCGCACTCTTTAAAGCTGACTTATAAAGAGAGTGCCCCGCCGAAAAGAGACATTCCTGCACTCTCTGTGAGTGAGCCAGTCAACAGATTCTCCCTGAGAGACAATTCCAAAGCTGAGCTTTCCCTCTGCCTGCTGCGCCTTCTGGTACATAATGAATCGGTACCTATGAGGCCGATCTGTTGGTTCCAGTTTGACTTGCCTGAAACCATGACGCTCAAGACAGGTGAGTGACCCTCCCTCGCTAAGCACAGAGTGCGCACCGAGACTGCATGATATGCAAGGGGCAGCCACCACGAGTTAAAGAGGAGGGGGGGGGGGGGAGGGGGCAAGAAGTGAGTGTCATACTCTCGCAGCGGAGGAGACCAGGCTTCTTGCGGGAGGAACGAGCCTCTGGTTGCATGCATGACGAATACACCATAATATACGTCTTATGACAGTAGTCACTGCCTGAGAGTGATGGACTTCCCAAAACCTCAAGGTAGGCCGGTTATAAACTATGACTCATTCCTAACAGCGACCGCCCTCGAACTGTCTTCTCCTATCACGCTTCTTCTCCTATCACGCTTCTTCTCCAACCACGGTTCTTGTCCCATACGGTTCTTGTCTCACCACGGTTCTTCTCGCTTCGCTCTTCTTCTCCCACCACTGTCTTTGTCGATCGCTGTCTCGAATCCCATCGTCGAAATTCTCGCCCTGTCCTCACCAGCCAGAGCCAACGAGTAGCCAAATCATCTCATTCCAAAGAGGTCAAGCAGCAAGCGAACGGTTGCCTGAGACTCCCAATACGAAAGCAAGAGCACCGAGGATCTCACCTTGATTCTCTCTCAAACGGGTGAAGAGCTTTCGGCGGCCAGAACGAAGCTCAAGCGACAATCTTCGATGGACGCCGAATATTGGGAGTGGTATTGCTCCATCTTCCAACTAAACTACATCAGCGAAGCCTGGCCGTTCGATCTCAGCTAAAACTTAGAAAGTTCGAGTCTCAAAACCCCAAGGAGAGCTGGCACGAGCAGCGCGAAGCCGAAGAAATTAGGATCCAGTACCGCGGCTAGAAACAATTCGAGGACATCACCAACACGCAAATTTCGTGCCCCAAAGGCGACGAGCCGCTATGAGCGGTTTCCTCCTCTCGGCAAGGGGCCTGCCATTCAGCCCAACTACTGGACGCATCCAAGAGAGCAGATCTTGAGCAGTTCCAAGGAGTTTGGCCACACTACCGTGGCCCAATTTGAAGATTGGGATGCTGGTGAAGGGGCTCCCAATGAGGTCACTGAGGTGTGAGATTTGTACCGCGTTGGTATCACAAGCGGGTAGCTGGGTAAGGAAGACCCCGGTCGGCAACCTCGGTGGAGGGCAGAGAGGGCCAGTTTCCAAGTCCAATTGATTCATCATTCCAATAGATACGTGTCGGAGCATCTTCGTGGTGGCGACGTGGTGCATGTAATTACCACAATTGCACAGGCGGGTGAGTATCGAGTTAAGTGCAGGCCACAGGGATAATAAATGCAGTACAGTACTGCGATTCCGGTGAGTAGGGTCATCCGCATGGGGCTCTTCTCATGTACCGTTGAGGATGAACCAGTCAGGAAAAGAGCCCTGCGAGGTAAGCGAGTGGACGGAAGCCTGAATCCGGCCACACCTCAGCCTCCTCCGGGCCAGGCTTCGTGTTGCAGTCAATATTCATCTCTGATCCGACGAGGCCCTCCTTCCTCCACACTGCCGGCTCGGGCACACACATACCTGCCTACGGATACCAAGCTGCTCCCTGCAGCCAGCCCATCGGTATCGGCCAAATTTGTACTTACCGAGGAACTAATTATGGCATGGACAAGAAAAAACATGCCATCGCGACAGCACGACTGCGTGAATTCTCCCCAGGGAATGAACTGTTGATTCTCTTCTCCCTCAGCAAATTCTTTGCCATTTAGTCCCACCAGGTAAAAAGATAACCACCTCTTACCTCACACGAGGCCACCCATCTCGAACCCCAACTTCCCATCTCTTGCCGCGCGACCGGGCTCTCCCATCGAGGGGCTACTCGAGTCTGGCTGGTAACGGTCTGTATGATGCACCAATCAAGGTGGACAATACGCACGACCACGCTTAGGTATTATGCCTCTTTGGCTACGCCTTGGCCCCGCCAGCCTCGTCAGGTCAACCTCCTCTATAACTCCCGTCTACGGCTCTCGGCCGAATGCTTCCTATATTTCTCCCTCGGGAACGCTCGTTTCCCTCTCTCAACGCTCGGCCTTATGGCTAGCGCTTGGCTTCTTTTGCTTCTTCGACGAGGCACGCCGGTTTATGTCTCGCCGCCTCATGTGCAGATATTCCTCGCGCCCATGGGTGAAACGCTTCCCATTTCCGGGCAGAGATGCCCAAGGTCTTGGTATTTGAGCGCCCTAAGAGGGTCCCCAAGTCGGACTGGTAGAAACCTAATCACAACCACCCGATGAGAGCCGAGAATTGAAGGACTCTGCGAATCGGTCTTTGATGGCATTATCAACAACGCGCTGAAGGCGTCCTCCGCAACCACACAGCCAGAGAAATCTACGCCGAAAAAAAAAAAAAACGCATGATTGGTATCCCGTGCCAACGCTAAGCTGGAACTGCAGGTAATGTGCCAGTGTAGAGATCACGAAGCTGATTGAGGACCGGGGCAACTGAAAATCCAAAATAGGTTGGCAAACTGGACACATCTCTTGATTCCCGCCAGATATACACCATGCTGAAATGAATCGAATCAAGGCCGAGCCCGACACTCATCTTTTTAACCCCTCTACCATCAAAGGAAGGTTTGAGTTCCAAGAGTTGTCCCCGTTACATACACGCCTAGAAGTCCCCCCGTCACATCTCCTGGACCTCTGCGCATCTGTGTCATCCCACGACTACCCAGTTACTATCTAAGGTACGTATGTCATTTCTCCCATCCCTTCTCGGACCCATTCTCAACCTTGAGGCTTTCGTTGTCGTCCTTTTGCTCCTCTATACGAATAAGATTCTTGCAGGACCTCTTGCCACTTGTGCCCACTAAGCTGGGGGTGAGGCCAGGAGCGAGGTTGGGGAAGAGGTTAGGAATGGGGTTTGGGGTGAGGCTCGGAATGGAAGCGGCAGTCCAAGGCTCGGTTTTCTTGTCTTGGGCCAACCATCGTGCCATGGGGTCAGCTGGCCGGGGATATATCAGTGAATTTGGACATGTGATGGCCAAGAAGTAATCGGGTTTGAGATAAACTTACCCAATAATGCATTCGGCGTTTTTCTTGCAGCGAAGGGAGAATCACTATCAACTGGTGCATGTTGAGGGGGAGAAGAGGCAGTGTCGGGCTTCTTTTGGGCAGGCATGCTGACCGTCGAAATACTTATCGTATTGATTGACAATCGAGAACATCACTGAGAAACATTTGAACACCGACTGATAGGACTGGGAATTTCATGGGATTATATTCTTTATCCTGGATCGAATGTTTTAGTTATTTTTTCCAATACCACTCTGAGCCTACCAAAGAGGCAGCATACGTTTAGATTTGCCGAGACCACCTCACATCTAGCATAGTTTTTCCTGCAGAAGGGCCAATTCTCGGATTGGAGAACTGCTCAGACACAATCACTCAGCTCGGGGAATTTGGTGTCATGGGGGGCTTGATGGGGGGCTTGATGGGGGGCATTGTGATCTGCGGGTTGAAGAGGCCCAATTTTGACATCCAAGGGCTTCGGTTCCTCGGCCTTCAACAGTCTCACTTCTTGAAGCTGACCTATGGCCAAATTGGCCCTCTAAAATGAGCATGTCCCGCTATATGCGATGAGCCAATCAGGAAATTGGCCCTGAGAGATAATTCAAGCCAAATCCCCAAGCCGACTGCGCCTTGTTGGACCCAGTTTGGCCCACCCAAGACAATGATGATCAAATCAGATAAATGGCCCTGCTGCCTCATTGTGTGACAGTGCGTACTAACACTGTACGATACACTGCAAGGGGAGGCCACCATGAGGAGTTGCTCCCTTCTGTTACACAGCCAGGACAACTAAGGCAGCAAGGCATCAGTGCACATCAAAACTTTGCTCACCTCTTGAGACTCAGTTGATCTTTCTATTCTCCTTCATCACAGACATACTGCAGAAAACCGGCAGACATCGTTTTGTCCCTCGGGACAGAGCGATTACGTCTTTCCCTAGAAGCTATACCATTCGAACTGCACAGGTACGCTCAATTACCTTGCTTGAATTTGCGCACGCGCCAATACTAATAGAATTCACTCAGAGTTCTCCCAAAGTCGACTTTTGCAAACACACGCGCAACCACATCTTCTCACACCGACATTCGACCACTGGTATGTTTGCCCTCCCTGCTTCACTTTTATAGTATGGCAGAAGAAATTGACAGATTGTTGATTCAGTGAAGTTTACAGAAACTTACCCTCGCCTCGCCTCGGCGAACTCTTTAACCATTCCATGAAAGGTCTGACGCCGAGCACTTCCTCGGCGTTGCGGACATTTCGTGGGCCCAATATGATCACCGCGTAGATGACTTTCCTAGTCACCCTGACGACGCACATTGGAACCACCCTGAACATTCTCTTGAGACGGGTTTCTTAGATGTCTGGCTTAGAACATCTGGACAGCGTGGTGGTTTGAGCGACCAGGAAACTCCTCTCCTGGAGACGTCAGCCGCTACCGATACAGACTTCAACTCCAGCCCTCGAGAAGCCTCGGGCTCACCTCAGAATCCGTTAAATCTTACGTCTAGTCAGCCTTTCTACCCTTCCTCATCTTCCCTTCCCCAGGTCAATTCGCCTTCGCTCCTCGTCGATTCCAACCCAACCCCGCCATCGGGTTTCACTCCACCGCACCACACCCCTAATGCCATCAACAGCACCCAATCGTTTTCCAGTTTCCGGTTGACCAACAGTCATCCGCCACTGGACATTGATCTCTCTCTGCAGAGCCGTTGTATCGAATCCCGGCAGGACACTACTGGGTTCAATCCGCTTTGTCTTTCCCAGGAAAACTCGCTGGCCGTGCCTTTGCACGAGGATGTTTTGGCCCCCCCGCTAAGCCCCGCTGAGCCCTTCGAGAGGAACGCAGGTTCTCTCGAGCCAACGAGATACAAGTTCATCTGTGAATACAATTTCTGCGGTTTTCTGGCGGAGACTCATATCAGACTCGCGTATGGTCTTTCGCCCTCAGTCTCGGTCTACTTTCAAAATGCTAACATCATCTCCAAGGGGTCATATGATCCAAGCTCATTACGAAGGCAGCTGTGGGCCATTCAGTTGCGGCAGCTCTACATGCACGGTTCGGGCTTCTTTTCGCGACGAGAGAACTCTACAGCGACACTTAAAGACCAAGCACGGAGTCGAACTGTTTGAATGCGCGTGTGACGAACCCCGGCCGCGAAGGAGGCGGAAAGATAAACACCAAAAGCACCTCAAGAGTGGTGCCTGCTACGGTGGTAATCCTTTTCAGTGCGAATGTGGCCATTCTACCCACAACTTGGAGGCGCATGAGGTGCACATCAAGGCCTGTGGCCGGAAGACACGCGGAAGGCCACCGAAGAGACGAATTGCTGACATAAGTACGACTGGATGGAACGCTGAGCGTTCTTAGCGAAGTGAAGTTGTACTCGTGAATGGACGTGAGTTCGTTTGTGTCCTATTGGATCAGCAACTTGCGTCTGGTCACGAGTTGCGAGTTCACATGAGCCGCTTTCCTGAGAAGATCTGGGTCACTCATGCCTCGTAAATGGGCTGACCACGATTGCACTTTCTCGGCTGATGATATCTTTTTCCTTTCTTTTGTTTACTGGCTACCAACTGGTATCGGCGTCGGCGTCTTTTGCTTAGGTACCGGCTCAGAGCCTACTTACCTAATTTCCCTCACAGCTAAACGCCTTGATTTCTTTTAGTTCTGTACGAGATATGACATAGGGACAGTGGGCCAACAAAAATTACAGACACATTTTCGCTTCTCCCTGTACATACACCAAAATCATCATTAACTTTAACCTCATTTCCTGCATTCAATTTAAGCCGTGATGGTATCGCAAGTACATCATTCTCCCCATACGCGCACGAGGATTGTATGGAGGTATAACTCGGGCGTTTCCGCTGCCTTAATTGCGCGCGATGAGGGCATAAGTCGCCATGCAATTTACGGTATTATCCGACGATATCGCGAGCAACAGAGTGGTCAAGACAAACCCCGGTGCGGTCGCCCCCCAAGCTCGGAGACCGGGAAAAAAGGAGGATATTGAGAGTAATAGCTCAAGACCCTCATATCCAGCTAAAGGAATTAATCGAGGAGGCCAATTTGGACTGCTCAAGCCGGACTATAATCCGGTTCCTTAGAAGTGGGCATTATGCACTTCAAATCCCTCATCCGGCCCTTCATTAGCGAGTAAACGGCCAGAAAACGCCTCCGCTTTGCCAGGCGATATGTGCATATGTCTACGGATTTTTGGCTCTCTTGGACCTTCTCAGATGAGGTTATCGTCGCCCGCGGGGAGGGTCAGAGACGCAGTTGGTGCTTCTGCAAGCCGGTGAGTTGCTTCTTTGCGATTGTGGCCGCCCTGACTGTCCCTAGCACGAGAGGCTGTTCAGACAGAATTTTCAGACCCGTGTCACGCCGACAAGGCACTCGCAGATGTTCTTCAGCGCCTTCTACGCTCGCAGGAGGCTCCCGATGATCCCCCTTGACGGGGACCCAGAATCTGAGCGCGGCGGCGTTACGGCGCGGATCCTGCTGGATTGCTTCCAGCGATATCTTCACCGTATTGTCACCAGGAACAGCCACTTCCAGCACGATAATTCATCGCTTTTTCGGTCCCAATTGATGATGAATTGGCTGGTGGACTGGTGTGAGAATAGGAGGGCAGAGGTGATAGACTGGCCTCCCTATAGCCCCGATCTCAACCCTATTGAAAACCTCTGGGCGATCCTTAAAACACGGATATGTGAGCGATATCCTGAGCTCTCATATATGCCAAAAAACAAGGAATCGAAGCAGCGGCTAATTGAGGCCGCGATCGAGCTGTGGCAAGAGATAGAGCCAGAGGTGTTAGAAAACCTGATTTTTTCAATGAAGCGCAGAATGCAGGCGGTTATTAACGCACGAGGCTGGTACACGAAATATTGAGCATGTCGTTAGAAAGCCCGTTCAAAGGGCTCTAGATTAATATATATAACTATTTAATTGAGGTTATCCTAGATTTCAACGACTTTTTGAAAATGTAGCCTTCATTTGGTGCAGGTACTGTAACACCGGGTTGACTCCGGATGTGTCGTAATTTTTGCCGGCCCACTGGAAGAGTAAAGGTGATGGAGATGGATATGTGTTTCTGACCGACTCGGCCCGTACTCGGCGTCCGCAAAGACGGTCCTAATGGTAATAAAGTAATGAGATTTGCCAAAATCGCTACATCAAGGTGTGACAGAAAGACCTCGCGGTAAACATTAAGAAGTGCGCTTGGGCAACCGCCTGGAAACAGCCAAGAGAAGTTTCCTACACCAATCAAGATATTGGCCCTGGGAATGATGCATGCTGGCTAAATGCCGCGTCTGCACGTGTTCATCCACTCGGTCCCCGGCGGATGACTCTGCCCACATACCCAGGCACACGCACTCAATTCAGCTACATTTCCAGCGAAACGTCTTAACATTCATATGTTCTTCTCCAGCGCACCCGACCTACGAAATACCTCATAACTACGCTAGCTCCGAGGCTTTACCCCACCTAACATGCCCCTGCCCGATGTGCAACTTCCGACGCCCCATGGGGAGGGCGAGAACCTGCCGCTCGGAAGACAGTTCCACGGCTCTCAGTACTGTATTTGCCAGTTCCTTCGCAGTGAGAAGCACGTCAGCGTGTATTCTGTTTGCGACGACGACTCTGGCGCTGCGCCCATTCAGGGCCTGGAAGCTCGCGTCTACGTTCTCGGCGAGGTCGACGCAAAAGTCAGGAAACACCGACTAAGGTGTATCAAAAGACTCGCTGGCCGGTCAGTTGCCGAGGTCAGGCATAACAACGTCTGCATCATCATCACCCGGGTGGATGTGCCGTCCTCGGCGAAACCTGCGGCCGATGAGGATGAGGTCGACGCGATGCCCGCAACGGCCCAGCTCGGTGTAGGCAGCGAATCGACTGGTGAGGCGGCTGCTCGTCCGCTGCAGAGAACGTCGCAGCAGGAATCGGCCCGGGTCAAGCAGCAGCAGAGACGTCAACGAGCGAGGCTGGAGCGGCGGCGTCGGGCTGCTGGTGAAATCTCAGGTGCCGAAGAGGACGACGAGATCGGCAGTGATTTTTCGCGGGTTGGATTCGAGTGCGATGGGGAGGGCGTCGATCTCGGAACTCGGCCGACGATATCTCAAGTCTTTCGGGAAGCATTGCTTGTGAAGCAAGTCCCTCCCGAGTCCACGAGTCTGCGAATACTCGAGTCTCCTGACTTTGACACCACGAGGTTCTACGGATTGGTCAAGCGAAGCGAAGCCAAATGGAGGCGGCGACAAGAAGAAAGACTGCGCAAACTCTGTGAGCACATTGAGAAAGGTTCTCGAGCTCAACAACAAAAAATAATGAACACTGCTTGGGGCTCCGGCAAGAGTGATGAACTGCAGCGGAGGCTGGCTGTCAGCAGAGATTGGGTCCCCATCATCAAGCAAATGCAGAGTATCCTACTCAATGCAGCGGACAACGCCGATAAGATGTATCGAGACTTGAGGGAAGAGGAGGATTCTGTTGTGGAAAAGGAGCCCAAAAGGGCCGCTGGGATTGAGGTCATACTCCTAAGCATCATTCGTGGGGAGGGCTATGCAGATTTGTTGTGGTGGGAGTCGTTTGAGCCTCGAAGGGATGTTGAAGGTCCGAAAGAGACCAGCTGAGAACAAGCGCTCGCGGTGCCTAGAATGTTTCTGGTGACAAACTAGAAGGGCTTGGATAAGTATACTTGAGGAGTGACCTTGCATCGACGCTTGATGTATGGGGTGTCTTGGGCGACACAGCTGCTTACCTCACACGTGGGTCCTGGAATAGGTGGATTGGCTATTGTAAGGGAGTACAAGTACTACTGCCTGATAGTAAGGCCATATACCTATAGGATATTTGGGAGTTGTACTTATGCGTAAAGTAGAACGTGCCTGAGCACTCCCACGGAGGCATGCGAGCCACCGAGCTCTAGATACGAGTGTGAACAAAGTCCCGAGTTTGGGCGGATACTCGCTGAGACATGCAGCAGGTAGTGACGTGCCAGCTGTCTTCATGTCCAGACGAGACTCTTCCGAAAGGCTCGCTGGCGTAGCTCGCGGTCTTGCTTCTGCGAGCTACAGTCGATGGTGGTGAGACCAATTCACGGGACGGACTGTGTTACAAAAGCACCGGAACGGAGATGTGTGACATCAATGCCATCCAATGTGCCACGCTAATTGGGCACCTTTACTCTTTACCACTTCGTAAAATTGTTCAGGTTTCTCAAAGGAATCCGACCTCCCTCCGAGAATAGAAAGCTTGAGAATAAATCGGGGGTTGCTTCCGCAATCCAGGGGTGACATGCCGCCTCCGCAGCAACTCCTCCACCCAATACGGACCGAAGGCGGGATGATCGACAGCGGCCAAGACATCTCTGCCGCTGTGGAGACGTGCAGGGAAACGGAATATTGGCTTCGCGAATTGGAGTCTCGATATGCAATGCAAGATCACACAGCTTCCGCCACGGCATCGGGGCCAAGAGAAGGGAGGGACAGATGAGGGGTCGATCTGGGTATAAGTAGCTGCTGCTTTCCTGCTCCAGGACCCCAGCTTCTCTCATTCAAAGAGTCTCTTATACCATTCAACTCAAACACCCCCATCTAACCTCCTCCACAAAAACACCATGTTCTCAAAGCTCCTCACCCTCTCCGTCGCCATGCTCGCCACGGCCCTCGCCACCACGCCCACCTGCGGCGAAACCACAGCCCTGCACTGCTACAACGGGCCTGACGACTCCCCGCAGGACATCACCGTCGAAGACCTGACCTACGCGGGCAACTACCTCCGAGCCTACGGCTGGGAGACGCAGGGCGGACGCTACCTGACCATGACGGCCAAGGCGGCCCCCGACTGCGCCGAGTGGACCATCTTCCCGCACGGCTCGGTGCTGGTGCTGGCCAAGCACATTAATCCGAAGAAAGACTCGTCGGTGCTATACGAGGATATCGCCAATACCATTGACGGCGGCCAGCAGCACGACGAGGTTGGGCCGGCGCTGGTGCAGTGTCTGGCTGATGGGGGTGCGGCGGGGGTTTACTTTAATGCTTCGAACCCGGCGTATCACACTGATGAGTACAAGAAGGCTGGGTACTCCCCTGAGGGTATTCTAATCAAGATTGTCAACACCCACCCGGATGAGCTGTGAATGGGGGAGTGCCAATAAGAGAAGGAATTGATGCGAGACAGATCACTTACGCCGAGGTCAATTGATGAAAACTAATTTACTTGTGTCTCATCTTGCTGCCCTATACTACTTGATTCAACTCAATCCCCCATTTCTTCTCCCTTCGTGCTTGAGCGTGGTGGGATTTGGAAACGTTTTTGTTTCCGTCACACCGTGTCTCATCGTGTAAGCACGACACAGCGCAACGCTGGGTGAGAAAGACGTGTCGCAGCTGGCAAAGATTTAGAAATGCCAATTGCGACAAGCGGATGCCGACACCTACGAGCTCAGCTGCACAATAGAAAGGCTATAGTTAGTCCACGGTTGGCAATATGCGCTCCGTTTTATAAGTGACATATTAGACAGTGTATGAAACTTGCAAAGCGATAATGGGCATAGGGTAAGTTAGATTAGTTATAAGTTAGTAAGGTAAAAATATAAGTTACAACTCGTTAGTTCACTAGTTATTAAATAATAAAATAAATATAACTAATAACTATCAGATTTTGGAGGGTAGAAGATGTAGTGGTGAGACTGATGTGTTGTATTCATGAGTGAGTTTGTCTGTGTCTCTTGTCCGTTTTCCCTCTAATTCATCTGATCAAGTGGTCTTTTATAGACAGAAATGATACTGCGGCCTCTTCCTTCTTCCGAGCCCTTTGGGTATCCGACCTCTTTCTCCGAGTCCTTCGGGTAGTCGGCATCATTGGTAACAAAGGAAGCTGGTCATGCCTCTTAATCATATGTCTTCCTGTTGATCAGGGCTCTAGTCATCTGACCTTAGAGACAAAGGGATCTTTGTCTCCTATATCATTTGTGTGGGCGACTTCTTAGTACGGCTTGCGCCTCGGTTCGTGACTTCGTATTCGTCCGCATGTGTGACGGGCTGGCCCCAGGGGGGCTCCAGCGAGGGCTAGCGCTGCGGCCGTCAGGGCTCCTGCGAGCCCTTCCCAATTGAGGCGCGGAGGCTCAAGGCAAAAGGAAACGTATTGACTTAATCGCACAACGATTAGTCAACTAGCCCTATACAGCTTACGCAGCCGCGCATACAGGCAGGCGCCGCGCATACACAAATTAAGGCACGAGCAAAGCCCGAGACCATAACAGCATGTGACTTTATGTTCATGCCTATGTCTTTGACATATCTGACAATAACTAAGGCTTTGAATCACTGAAATAAAATTAATAACTTTTAAGTAACTCAATATTTCGTTACCTAAGTTTTATAAATTAATGATAACTAACGTATGTGATAACTAATGTCACGGCCCGTGACGACAACCAACAAGTCACGTGGCTCCCCCACTTCAAACGGCCCAATCAGAAACACCCCGCTTCAGTTCACCCAGGTTCACCCAGTGAACCACAGTGAACCTTGAAGGAGTTCACGAAGGCTCACCAAGTGAACCAACGTGAACCTCCGCATATATAAGACCTTCACTTCTAGATAGGAGGAAGCCTCTGCGCTACCTCAGCTTTCAATAACACTGCTTTACCTCAATCACCTCCGCCCTCAAACCTCCTGTGATTGATACATCAAGCGACGTAACACTCTCATTGCTCAGAACCACCGTAACGCCCTATTCTATCTGCCAACATAAACCAGGCCCTCCTGATTTATCCCTTGGGAATTGATCCGGACCGTTACAACTAAGTGAGTCGATTTGTTGAATAGCTTCGTGTGCGCCGTCAATCATGTGATCAATTCGTCTGTGTTGTGTTGTCTGTTCTCCCTTTCTTCTTCATCGTCGCATCGCCCCCCTTTTTTTCCCTAGCGACCGCGCGCGGTCGCTGATCAGTCATATGACTTTTCCACACCATTCATCATGATGCCTCAGGCACCAACTTCTGGACTAATTACATGATCCAATTCAACACGATTAACTAAGTGAGCCGATCACCACACTGTACACCTAAAATTTTTATTTTTAAAATTTAAAATGACTAACTATGGGAAATATAATTTTGAAAAGAAAAAGAAACTTTATTTTATGAATAGTATGGAAAAGGAAATAATATATGATCTTTTCAAACGTTTTATAAGCTTTTAATATAGAGAAAAAAGTTCGAATACAGTGCGAATAGGCTCTCTCCTAATAACTATTAAATAGAATATCGATGTAATTTAGAAAACCTCTTACGTATAGAGATAGACTTAATGAAGGTAGCCTAAAGGTTCTAGCCATTTTAGGCTTAATTTGGATTTTAAGGAATTTATTTAAAATTGCGATTTAAGGTGAAAACTGAAGTGGTCGGCCCGCTTGGTTGACTGGCTCGCTTATCATATACGTTAATAAAAATAGTTCATAACTTTACTTTATAAAATCTTTTATGTTTAAAAACCCTTTGAAGTGCTTTTTGTTCTATTTTTTAAAGCTTAGTAAGGTGGGTCTCTCTAATTTGTCCTGATCTACCACTGAAGCTTTCCCTAACACGATCAGCACGAAAGAAGACAGCAACACTTCACACTTTGCTGGCCACAGTCTTATTCCTCCCAAAGGAGTTCTCCCCTAAGATCAATGAAAAACGAAACGTGAGCTGCCGCGCTGGCGCTTGTTCAACCACCGACATCCCGAATGAGTCCTAGCGCGGACCGCGAACCGGCCAACCTCGTGCACGCGATGGACTCGACGACAACCGCGACGACCATCACCGTGAAGATGGGCGATGCCTCGCTCAAGCGCAAACGAGAAACCTACGCCCCCAAAGGAAGCCGAATCGTCATCGAGCTCCCCTCCAAGCCGCGAGACTACCAGCCGGGGTCGGGCCCCCCGCTACAGCGCATCGGCCTCCTCCCCGCGCAGGACTCGACGGCCTACATCATCGAGCGCATCCTCCTCCCTCCGGCCGGGCTCGCCGCCGACGGCAAGCCGCTGCCGAAGCGGATGACGTACATTGTCGGCTGGCACGACCTGCCCGCGGCGCGCATGCTCGTGCCCGCCATGGAAGTGCTCGAATACGTGTCGCCACGCGCGCTGGAAGACTGGGAGTACAAGATGGAGATGGACCTGGACGAGGAGCGCGCGAGGCTGGAGGCGGAGAAACAGAGGGCCAAGGCTGGGAGCAAGGCGGTGCAAGATAAGGCGCAGACGACGAAACCGAAGAGGAAGCGCGTGAAACTCCCCGCCCACAGCCAGATCGAGATTGCCGTCGTGGCCGAGCCGAACAATGAGGCCTTGAAGACGGGGAGGCCATCGACGGGCGCCATGAGCTTAACCACGCCGTCGAAGAAGCGCGTGCGCGACTTGGGACACGTGTCGGACGAGGAGGAGAGCCCGTCGAGGCAGCTAGAGCGGGAGGCATGGCAGTCCTCGGTGGACGCGACTACGCGCGAGGGGTCGATGATGGACGTGGATTCCGTGGCGATGGACTCGGAACGGTCAAGGGCGGTGACGAGGGAACCGTCTGCTGAGTCTTTTGGGCCGAGGGGGATGGGAGGGTTGTACAAGGAGGAAACGCTGTCGAGGGTATGCGATTTGCCTCCCAAGTCTTCATTGGGAACCGCAGCTGTTCTCCCGTCATCGGTTGCCTCAGAGAAGGAGACACCCATTCCACTCCCCAAGATTCCCGGGCTCATCACCTCACAAGCTATTGGCCCCCAGTGGTCAGTTCAACGCACGCCGTCCACCTCTGTAGGCGCTTGCACGTCCTTCAAATCATCCAACCCCAACACGCCAACCCTCTCAAAAGAAACGCCCTTCACCTCGACGGCCACGAGACCAAAACCGACCCCTAAAACAAAAGACACCCCCTCACAGAAACCCAAAAAGGAGCGCCAGAAGCCAGCAGCAGCACCCAAACCACCCCCTCCTCCCCAGGAACCCCAGCAACAATCCTCCTCAGCTGACGCTGACGCTGCTCTCGCCGAAGCCGTGTGGGAGGTCAAGCGCGTCGAAGCCGTCGAGCTCTACGAGGTCGAGGGCGTCGGGCTCGTCCGCTACTTCAAGGTCCTCTGGGAAGGCGACTGGCCGCCCGACCAGAACCCCTCGTGGGAGCCCGAGGAGAACCTCCCCGCATCGCTCGTCCGCAACTTCTTCAAGCGCGGCAAGAAGAGGCGATCTGCCGCCGCCGCACCCGCCGCCGCTCCAAAGCCGAAAAAGGCCCTCGCGCAGCAAAGTATTGTGTCGTGGGCCACGGCTGGTGCTAAGTACAAGAGTGTCAGCGAGGCGTTTGCGGGCGGTGAAGATGACGCTGATCTTTTGGGCTCACCGGCTGACGCCCAAGGACATGTTCACCAAGAGGAGGAAGAAGACGGATACGGCGTCGAGGAGTTTCTCGTCGTAGCGGAGCCGCCGCCACCAAAGAAGAGCCGCAAACAAGGCTCGGTGGGATAGAACCGGAGTGCGACAAATGGCGGGAGCGCCGCGAGGTTGGGGTTTCAAGACGTGTTACATTAAAGCTATCGCGGTTGATGAAAACAAAAGGGAAATGATGGGGGATTGCTTTGGTGGTTATTTAGATACTAGGTGGACGAGGCTTGGTTGGGAGTTTTGGGGTCTTGCATCTGTCGACTCTGGCACAACATTTCAAGTGTAGTGTTTCATGAAGTATCATGACTTATCTAACGAAGCATTCATAGAGTAGCCGAGCATTCATTCAAAGACTTTTTACTCAAGTCGATGCGAGGATTTGGCTCGTCGGGCCTTTCCCTTGAACCAGTTGGTCATCACGTGTGTGCGATATGAGTGCGAGCAGCACTTACTAAAACAGAATCATCATTCGTCATATCTGGCTACCTACGTGCCGCCATGCGATAACAACAGATCCTTTACAAACAGAATGCCACCCACATGCCACCTTGATCCATCACATTCTGTTTGTGTCCACAAGAAGCTTTCATTCCATCATCACCAAACAGTACCATGCCAACTTGGCCGAATCCACGTCACCAAACAAAGACAAACTATGACGAGACCGACGACCGAATACTGGCAATCAGACCTTGTAAGTCTTGCGCTTGCTGAAAGAGAAGCACCCCGGTATGTTGGGGCGGATGGCTGCCTTCTTCTTCTTGCAGTCAGGGCAGTTGCAGGCCTTCTGGCTGGTGCACTCCTGGACTTCGGTCGAGGCACTGGGCTCCACAGACGCAATGGGCTTCGCAGGCTTGGCGTACGACTCTGGCTTTCGGATGTTGATCTTCTGATTGTTCTTGTACCAGAGGTCCCAGAATGGAGCCCACGAAGGGCGGTCCAGCGTCTTGTTGGACAGATCCTCAAGCTCGGCTTCGCCCGCAATCACCCAGGTGTCATTGACAAGGCTGATGCGGGTGGTGCATCCGACAATGGTGTATGTCTTTCCAGACATGAGGCGAACCGAGTCTGCGTTCATGGCAACGTAGTCGAGATCGACGCAAAGCGAACGATCAAGTGCCTGAGTGAGCTCCGCTCGAGGGAGCTGGGCGACACGGGCAGAAGAGCGCTGCATTCTGTCACTGCTCAGCTGGGTAGTCCTGTTGAAGATTGCGTTGTAGGGGTAGACATCCCACTTTTTGGCAATGTGATCAACCGGGATGTAGGGGACGACAACGTTCTCCCGCTCCATCTCGATGTCCTCACTGTAGTAGGCGGACCCAGAGTAGAAGTCTTGGATCTTGCGATCTCCACCAAGGCGGTAGTGAGGAAGCAACCCATTCTCAACGTAGGCACGAGCGTTTTGAGCTGCGACGACGGAGCTGAACTCGACAGTGAGAGTTCCGTACTCAAAGTGCGGAACGTCCGGGTCGCCAAGGTGCTTGCCTCGAGAGTCGGTTTTCTTGAAGGACACATCGATGATGTTGAGAAACCCCATGTAATCGAGAAGTGACCAGATTCCTTGCTTCGGGTATCTCAGGAATTGCAAGACTCGACCAGCCATGGAGATATGATCAACGGTCAAACCCGACTGTCTCCTATGAACCGAACGAACCGAGTAGTGTGGGTACGTTCGAGTGTTCAAGGCCATGACCTGAGGAAGGGAGGCCCTTCCTTTGGCATCGATGAAACGAATGGGCCAGCGCCGGAAATGGGCCACGAAAACTCTGGCAGTAGAGCTCCAGTTGAACTCGATCATTGCCGACGACGTCTCTCCATCGGTCAATCTGCCCGGGTTGATGATCTTGATCTGGTAGATGCCTCCCCAACCGCGAACGGCCTTCAGGACTTGTGCCGCAGTGATGTTGTCGGGAAGATTGGTAATGACCAGGCGGCGGGTGAAGGACATCACACTAGGACCGAAGACATCCCGAGGAGTATTTCCGTCACTGAAATGGGGCTCGAGCCAATGAGGTATGTCCGGAGCCGCCACCTCCCGGCGTCTCTCGTACACGAGGTCCTCGGCAGCGCAGGCTGGGTCGGGTTCTGGGCCAGTGTACCCGTCATCCTATTCAAAGACACGACCTTGAACCTTGATATAGATCTTCTTCTTACCATCAGTATTCACCTCGCGCACTTGAACGACGTCAAAATCATCGTCGTCAAAGATCTAAGATCCAGGTCAGTTTGCGGCGCAGGATATGCGAACATAGGCTTACTTACTGGGCCGTTTTCGAGTCGTTCGTGTTTAACAATCAGTGCGATAAGCTGAGAGTCTTCCACCCAGGCTTGCTTGCAGCGACGAGTTAAATCTTTCTTGAGGCTCACAACAACTGGCTCTTTGCCAGTGTACTTCAAGTTATTGAAGTATCTGAGGTGATCCTGAGAAAAGAATTGTCAGCATGTTTAGGCCGGCGATGCGAAGGAGGCGGTTAGGGCGACTTACGATCAGAAGACGGATCTCCTCGACGGAAGCCTTGAGCTTGGCGAAATCAGTCTTCATTTCCTCTCGAATCTCGATCGCGACCGAGCTGCTGTACAACTCATTGTTATGTTTGACCTTGGCGAATGTGTCGTCGAAGACCTTTGCGAGGTTCTCTCGTCGACGGACAATGCAATACTCTAGCAGAGAGTAGCGGAGCGACCCGATGAAAGCGTCGATAGTGACGTCGAGAGACTCGTCCTCGCTCTCAGAGTCACTCAGGGCAATGACGCCCATGTCGCGCTGACGCGCGCTGGCGACTTTGGACCAAACAGTAGGCATCGTTGAAGGGAACGCTAGTCAAACGCGAGACCAGAGGAGAAAGTGCGAGAAGAGAGATAGACGGAACTGCAAAGCAGGTTCAAGAGAAAGAATATAGCACCTGGTGGAAGGCACTTTGCAGAGTTGAAGCCGTAACGACGAGAGAAACGGGTGAGGCGCGAGTGGTGGCGGTTGAAGAGAGGTGAGGGGGGAAGAAACGTGGAGGCAGAAGGCA
This sequence comes from Thelonectria discophora, assembly GCA_911649645.1. NCBI lineage: Eukaryota > Fungi > Ascomycota > Sordariomycetes > Hypocreales > Nectriaceae > Thelonectria > Thelonectria discophora. The sequence continues at coordinate 643,949 of CAJVRK010000022.1, read as the reverse complement.
CGAAGGAGGAGGTGTCATGATTTGGTGGGGTCGAGAGGGCGGAAAATGCGTGCCGCACACGAAGGAGGGACCTGGAGTCAGGGACGCGTTAGGGGCTACGAGGTAAACAAGAGCCCTGAGACCTAGGGGGCTCGTTGGGATAGGCTGCCGCTTGCGATGGCTGACCAAGGTCGGGGGAAGGAGCTTCCTGAGTGGTCGGTTCGACAGTACGATGGATGTACCATCAACGATACGGCGTACAGGTTGGGAGCAGTTGCTCAGGTGTCTACATTGTTGAGCACCAAGTACCATACGTTACCAAGATACCTTGCCTGTTCATGGTGACATCTCCCGAGAATCATGCAACGTAACTGAAGCCTCCTTCCAACTTCTACCTCCATGTATCTCAGCCCTCATCTGGACCTGACGTTCCTGCCCTCACCGTAGGAGGTGGTTCACATCTGCCCACGCTGAAGATTGAGGTGGCCGATGACTGGATGAGAATTTTTCTCACCACCACATGATAAACCATATGCCACTTAGAGAATATGAAGTCAGGCGCAAGGCAAGAAGTACATTGAAGCGTAGAATCGTTTTTACCCGCTCCTATCAGCTTCAGGTAACGTGGAGTACAATCCAAGGGTGGTGGGTGCCTGTGGCCAGAGATCGAGAACTGTCGGCAGTGATTCATGTCTCGTAGACTTCGAGCGGAACAGAAGGTGCGAGCGGGCTTCTGTCCCTGCCTGTGCTTGCCCTCGGCGAGACTTGCCGTGTGCAGATGAACTGTACTTGGATTACAGAAGGGAACTCAAGGGGACACCAGGTATAGGACAGCAGCAGGTCTAGGCAAACATAACGCTCCTTCACGTTTGTGCATTGCCTCTTCGAGTCCGTCTCGCGAGATCCATCTGCACCTGCCACCACATGCACCTCAAGGACGGTACCAGAACCCTTTAAGAACCAGTCAGCCTCGACAAAAGGATGGCACAAGGTCTGCTGCCATTTTTTATTCTTTGTTGCTCCTCCCTCCTAAAACTTGACCGCAATCTCTCGCTCTCGTCGCCGAGACGATGGTTTGGCAGGCTTCATGTTTGCGACGACACGAGGCTGGATCTGAGAAGCCCCCCGTGCACACCAACTCAGACATCCTGAAGATAACCCAGCTAATGCCTGCGAAATAAGGAGATCACCATTATATCCAGATGCATGAGATTTCGACCGAAAAAAATCTCTTCTTCCGACTAATCCCCTTCGAACCGATCGAAAGCGCCTCTTGTCGTGCGAAGACGCCGCGCGCGCACCCCCTGAAACACTCCGAAGTAGCAAAAGTCCGAACGAATATATAGAAAAATAGTTACACAAATCGTGGGAAAATCCAAGACGATAGCTCCAATTGCATTCATCTTTTGAATGACAAGTAAAACGTGGGACAGAAAGGCTGTCTGGTGAGGGCTTTCAGCTCTTCTCCTGGCGCCACCACCTCTCCAGCCGTTTGGCTCCAGGGTACGCCTCTCCGACGGAATGGCGCGGACGTTGGGATTGCGAGCTATGCTTCTTTGACCGAGTCTGAGGATGGGACAGGCCAAGATAATTTGGATTTCTATCTCTATCAAGTCTGTTCAGCGAACAACGTGCCTTTGATTTTTGATTATTATGACGGGGGGCAGAATAAGGATGTTTCCGACTTTCGTTGAACGCTTCCATTCCCATGTGTTAAGACTCGATTTTTCGCCGTCAGGGCGAATCGATGTCTATTCTTCAGCAACTAGATCCCAGTCATAGCTACATACGTCAAGCCCCCCTTGGATCCGTTCAACGCTGCAACAGATGCCGTGCTCTCGATCTCACGATGATCGCAAACTTGGGCCACCAGATAAACCCACCCCCATCATGGCAGTCCTGGCGTCGTGGCGGAGACGATCTGCAGCTATTCCCCGGTGAGTCAGGCCGCGACAAGGGGAAGCTGTTGGGAGCCGTGGGCAGCTGCAGCAAGGACCCCGCTTTGCCTTTTGTTGTGCTCCGTATGCTGAGTACCCCGCTGCATCTCCCTCTCTCTCTCTTTTTGTTTGTTTGCTCGGGCAGTTATATCTCCCCTCCCTGCACATTTGAGCACATCTCCTGTCTCACTCCTTCTCTGACCAAAGATCCCTCCTCGAGAACGACACAGAACCACTCCGTCACCCAAAGGGCGCGCCAACATCTTCAACAACCCACACCTGTGGAGAAACCTCCAGGCAGACCCCGCGTGCAGACAGACAGCCATCAGCCGCACTACCAACCCGGGCTTGCAGGGCTGATCCCCACCAACCATCCCTGTAGAAGGGTGTACACTGGCACACCTATACTCTGGAGGGCAGCTTGAAGTCCCAAGAACAGTTCGGTCTTGACTCACCGGCCACCCCCCATCACCCCATCAAGCCGTCAGTTACCAGTCCGCTCACTCGAGCTTGACCACAAATATATAAAGCTGACGCCTTTGTCTCCCAAACCCAAACACGGACACTTCTAAACTAGACCGCAATCATGGATTCGTCTACTACCAACGCCCCTCAGCCCTGGTTCCTCCAGTCTTCCTACCCTGTCCTCTTCCCGGCTCACGACGCCCTGAAGAAGTCCCAGGTTGACTTTGAGGCATTCCTCAAGCAGGACCTCGCCAGTCGACATGATGATGCCGTTGTCGATATCACCGAGGACAACGACAAGCCCATGACTGATGCCGAAACCGAGACTTTCACCGTTGTCGCCGGCGCCACTGACACTACGTCAGCCGAGATCCGCCATGCTGTCGAGGACATGCAAGTCGATGACAAGCAACAGGAACAGCCAGTCGATGCTCCCTCCAATCCTTTCATGGACGGCTTGCGCAACCATGGAAAGGAGGAGGAGCAGGTCCGCAACCTCGCAGGCATGATGACCACGACCAATGGCGACCTGACCTACTCGTCTTCCAAGGATGCCTTGGTCGATCTCTTCCAAGAGCTCGAAGAGGTTGTTACCGGTCCTCGCCTCTCCCAACTTCTCCAGGCTGCCTGGGCTGCCGACCCCCTTTCCACCCTCAAGATCATCCTCAATGCCCGATCGATTCACCTCGGCAAGAGTTCCAAGAACACCTTTTACCGTTGTGCAGGCTGGTTGGCTCAGAACCACCCTCTTACCCTTGTGTCAAATCTCCGATGGTTGAGCCGCCCCATCATCGAGAAGAAGGCCAAGAAGTTGGGCGATGATGACGATGACATTGTCGTTGTGGACAAGGATGACAGTGATGTGACCAAGTACGACGTGGAGAACGGCGTCGCTCATGGATACTGGAAAGACCTTCTCAACATGTTGGCCCTGGCTGCTAACGAGAAGCTCCATGTGCTGTCGGACCCTAGAGATGTCTTGAACAGCGAGAACCCTGGCATCCTTCGGGGCAAGAGCATTTCTCGGCTTCGCAAGGCCGCCGCCCGTCGAGGCGGAAAGACACGAGGACGTGGAGGAGCTCGGGGGCGTGGAGGAGGTCGTGGCGGTCTCCAAGCTGCTGTCACTCGGGAGCAAGAGAGCGCGCCAGTCGAGGCTGTTGAGTCAGTCCAGCCCGCCAAGCCCGTCAACCCCAAGATGGCCAGACGTCAGCTTCGAGATCATCGCCACGAGGAAGCCGTCAAAGCCTTCAATACCGACCCTGTCTATCGCGCTATTCACTTGACGGTTGCCCGCCTCTTTGCAGAGCAGCTCGAAACCGATCTGCGTGCCCTTCGCGGAACCGACCCCAAGGCCAAGCGACACATCTCGCTGTGCGGCAAGTGGGCGCCTTCGCACGATCACTTCCACGATCGACACACCTTCGTCGTCAGCTCAATCGCCGAGATCTTATATCCCCGCGACTCTCTGGATGCAGTTTTGCCCACCGACGACCGAAACACATACCTGCGATATGCCCGCGAGGAGTACCGAAAGGACACTTCTGCGCTGCGCAAGCACCTCGAGGTTGTCGAGAGAGACCTCAGCGCCAAGACGTACCAGAACATCAAGTACGACCGCATTCCGTCCATTGCGATGAACAAGTACTCGAAGCTCTTCATTGAGAAGGATCTGGCTCGCTTTGAAGGTTACATCGACAAGGTGGCCCAAGGCAAGGCCAAGATCTCTGGTGCCACATTAATGCCGTCGACGCTCGTCCTCGCCCAGAAAAGCCTCGTGCTTAGTGGGAACGTCGGCACCATGACGGATGAGGAAAAGGCACGATTGACGCCCGAGCAGCTTGTCGAGAAGAAGATTGCACAAATCGAGGCCAAGGTTGCCGACGGTCAGTGGAACGCGTTGGTGCAGCGCATCAAGGATTCCGGCACGCTGGACAACTGCATCGCCGTGTGTGACGTCTCGGGAAGCATGTCGTATCCCACATTCAAGGATAAGACGTGCCCGATGGACTCGGCAATCGGCCTCTCCCTCCTCATTGCCGAGGTTGCCGAGGAACCATGGAAGGGATCCTTCATCACCTTCCACTCGAACCCCAGCGTCGTCACTATCGACACGACCAAGTCTCTCGGGGAAAAGGTGTCAGAAATCCTGAATTCCAGCTGGGGATACTCCACCGACTTTGTCGCCGTCTTTGAGAAGTTGATCCTCCCCATGGCCATCAAGAACCAGCTCAAGAAGGAGGACATGGTGAAGCGCATCTTCGTCTTTAGCGACATGCAGTTCAACCAGGCCGGTTCGGCCTCCAGCAGCTCTCCGTCTAGGTGGGTCACGTCGTACGAAAGAATCCAATCTGCGTATCAGATCGCCGGATACGACATGCCGGAGCTAGTCTTTTGGAACTTAGCTGGCGGCGGCTCGGGCATCGAGACCCTGGCTCTCTCCGGATTGGCCGACTCCAGTTGGTCAGACGATGACGAGTCCGGCTCGACAGGCGACGACGAGGATAAGGGAAACGCGGCGAACTCCATCGCGCCAAAGCCAGTCACGGCTGCCGACGAGGGAACCTGTCTCGTCAGCGGATACTCGCAGGGCTTGCTCAAGGTCTTCCTGGACAATGGATCCTTTGAGAGCGCTGAGCCTGCCGAGGAGGAGGAGGCTGTCGTGGTCAACGAGGATGGAGAGACTGAGCCCAAGAAGAAGAAGGCGAAGATGGACCCCATCTCGATTGTCCAAAAGGCCATCGGGCACAAGGCGTATGAGATGCTAAAGGTGGTCGACTAAGAAAGCCACTCCAACGTGGCTATGGAATGATACCCAAAAGTGGATTAAGTTAGAGGTTTAATGACAATAGAATTCGATTCTATTCTATCGTGTATTTTGAGTCCGAGTCCTGAAATGTCTTGTGACGAACGTAACGAGTGTGGTATTGTGATGCTCATAATTAAGCACCTACACATGCTACGCCAACGCCTTTATCCAAGAACCGTTTGATCCAAGTGCCTCTATCAAATAAAGGCCGTCCGAGAGTCGGTTGAGGCCGAAACTTTAGATGTTGTTCGTCCTCATCCCGCCTGTACTTAGCTTGCTCGTCCTCTTCAATGCTCCTCTCCTACACGGGCTAATCAACCTCCCTTTCCCCAACCTTGTTCCAGAACTTCTTCCCGACCACAATGTGGTTGGTCTTTATCTCCTTCTTTGCCATCCCCAACCTCGCTCCAAAACTTCTTCCCGACCACCATGTGGTTGGTCTTCCTCTCCCGTTTTACCATCCCCGAGTTTGTGCTCTTTGGCACATTTCCAGCGCCCTGCCTCATTAACAGTCCCAGACCCTCTAGCCTCTACTAGGTACATGTAGAAGGCTTCAAAAGCCACCGAACAATAAGTTATGCTTGGATAAAGTATACAAGAAAATCATGCAGATACAACAGGGGTCGACTCTAGGCCGCTACGACATAACTCAGACTCTAGCTTCGACACTGATCTTTCTTGAGATCGGGTGGGCGGCGCCGGAGATCCGGGAGAAGCTCGTCGTCAGCACCGCCCACCAGCCCCCCAATGATGTTCCCAAGTCTCGAAGTTCATCTTTTATCTCCGCACTTTTGTGTGCTCCTTTAGTATTGAAGACTTCTGGCGGCTGAAGCTGCTTGCAGCCGCACCGCCCCCGGGGCTGCTCCCAGGTTTCGAAACTCTTCTCTTTCCCTCCGCACTTTTGTGTGCTCGTTTGGTATAGAAAACTTCTGGTTGCAAACCCAGATGACTCATTTCAACCGTTCATATAGAGTCCGTCATCCTCCCGGTTCCAGTCAGTCGCCATGTCCGATCCGGACCGCCGCGCCCCCGCTGATGTTGTTGAGAGGTTGGGCAGTATATCTACCAGGCCGCCGAGACACCGGTATAACTTGGAACTTGCGTATCCAACCTAGACAACGCAGTGTTGTTGTTGGTTCAAGTTGTATACCGCAAGAGCTGAGTTTTGTTCGTTTTTGGTAAGGGGGGAAAGCGGGCTTGGCAGTGGTACCACCATTCTCTTCGTAATGAGTCGGATGCCCGCCCTCTCTTAGGGTTTCGTCGATGAGCTCTGGAAGTGGCTCGGCTGCGAAAAGCCCGCCCTGCCGCCATGCCAGTTTTCATTACAAGTAACGAATAGGCGGAACCGAGGTTCCCCCTGTAGAATGTTAGCGGAAGTACAAGCAACAGGGGACAGAGCATGGACAGGGGAGAATGATAACGTACCGCTTGAGCGGGAAGAGAATGGTCAGGCTGCCGAGTTCAAGTTACATGTTGCCTGGGAGACCATCATCGACCGACGAAGCCGGCCGAGAGGCCACGGGCCGGGCGATATGTTTCTCCACAAACCACCTTGGGCCGAAGCCGCTACCGATGGCAAAGAGACGGATAAAATGGCGAGGAGATCCTCGGCTGTCGCCGTGTGGCATTGGCGACGGTGGAAAGGGGAAATTTCTGTTTGGTGGCAGTATCGTGCAGCGAACGAAAAAGACGCAGATAGAAGTTCGGCGTAGTGACATGATGTATCCGGCCGCCGTGCTGGCTAATGTGTAAAGCCAGTCTGCATTTTGCCGATTCATGCCTGTTGAGGGTAGTTGTTGACATACAGCTTAGACACGGAGGATGTAAGGTACGTGCCGATCCCATGGGTAACTAGAGGAAGTAAACAAAAGCCCATTGCCTGGAGGGATAGGATGGTTCGAGAGTTGAAAGTAGAGGAAGGAAAAGGGGGGCAATGGAACAGCAGATGGTAAAGACGGAGACTTTGTAGGGGGACGAGGAAACGGGAGCAGGTTGCGAGGTCGCCCCGTCGACGAGGAGAGTCAACAACTAGCTTGGACTGCTCAACAAACAAACAAAGAAGGTAGGGCCGTACTACACATGCGTCTTGGGTCGGACTCAGGGACTGGTTAGAGACTGATGTGGAAGGCGGATGAAAGGGTCGGGTTCATCGTCTAGGGGATGATCTAGTCCTTGCCAGCCCTTGCCTCGAGAGGGCATAACAGAGGTTCACTCACGGGGTGATGGCGTTTGAATTGTGTTGCAGAGGGAGGAAAGAGGCGAGTTGTAGTGTGGAAGGTCGACAATAATACAACAGTCCGTCCGACATGCTACGTACAGCTTGACAGTACCATACCTCCACGAAGGGCAGCATTAATAACCATCACGGTGAGGACAACTTCGGATGTAATCAAGAGAAATTGAAGAATGATGTCCAAATTAATGCATCTCTGCCGGTATTAGCTGAAGAATGGGCATGTACCTTGAGAACAAATTTGGTAGCAATTGTCCCCCTGGCGTGCTCCACCGTGAACCCATCCGTCCACGACTGTTTGCCGTCCACCAGCCGGCTAAAGGTCAGACAAGCTTCTATGCAGAAGTAAATAGCTAGATCTCACAACTTGTGAGAAGAGAAGGTCTGATTTCTTCTCTCCTGTGATCACCTGCCAAGCGAGAGTAAGGGTGCTGCTGAATAGGAGGCTGTTGAGCACGAGTCTGACGAAGAGAGGAGATCATCTACGAGGCATGTTCACTTGGGGATATTGGGCAAGCACGATACTAGATATATTGATCGCCGACAAGAATAAGAAAACAGAAAAAAAAAATACGAAGAAAAGACCAATCCTGGGAAAGACGAGCCCCTTCCATTCATTCCACATACTCTGGCGGTGGCGGTGTGAGCCTGTACCGCGGGGGGTTGCCCCCCTCGAAAATACCCTCGACCAACTGCAGAAAACTCCTCCGATACTCCCACGGACCGAGCTGTCCCGGACCCGTCGGCATGTCCTCTCGCCAAAAGTCGGTGATGAAGATGCGGTATCGCCACTCGCCCGTCTTATCTGGGACTCCTGAGCGAAACGGGCCGGCATTGTCGTCGACTTCTAGGCCGGTGACCCCCGCGGGGAAACGAATCAGTGCCAGCTTGTAACCGCAGACGCCTGCTTGGGCGAGCGCGTGCGTGTCGTCGCGGACGAGGTCCATGAGCTGCTGGTGGAGGGCGTCGTCCAGGCTGACTTGGCTCCCGAAGGCGTCTCTCCGGCGGTAGCCAGGTGAGGCCACAGATGCAGCAGAGCCGACGGCGGCGGCGGGAGACCGGACAGTAGGTGCGAGCTCGTACACCTCCCACAGGGGACCCAAGGTCTCGGCCGTCTTGCCCGCGACGGGGTTCTCCTGCACGACGAACAGGCCGGCGGCGGTGCCCACGGCCAGCCCCAGGGACTTGTGCCCCGGGACCAGCGCGTCCGACACCCGCAGGAGGAGGTTCTGCGGCGCCGCGCACATGCGACCATGATAATGCTGCAGCGCGCGGCTACCGAAGAAGCCTCCTCTGTCCAGGGCACTCCTAGCAACGGCCACGACGAACTTGCCGTCGGGCGTCGCAAAGGAGGCCACGCCGCGGCCGCCGTCCGTCCAGGCGAAGCCGGCATCGCTGCGGGCGACCCTCCGAAGAGTGGCCACGCCGCGCGGGTCGTCATCGTCGTCGCAACCCCGGCCGCGGTTCCGGTCGACAAACGAGGCCACGGAGATGGCGTCCCCGTCGTCCTCCGAGTCGGGGACCGCGCGGTAGTCCGGGTTGGCCCGGAAAGAGTCCTTGTACGCCGTCTCGTCGACCCCCCAGACGACGCGTAGGTCCCGAAATACTTCGGGACTGCGACGCCTGAGGACCGACGAGTGCAGTCGGAAAAAGGACTTGAGCTTTTCGGACGCCGTGGGGGGAGGGGGGGGGAGGAGAGGGCCATGGATGGCGCGGGCGACGGGGACGGAGACGTGCTTCGACTTGATGGTCATTGTGACCACGGGGGGAAGACTTGGGAGGAGGAGGAGGAGGAGGAGAAGCGCCAAAGGAGGCCGAAGAGGAAGTGTCTGAGAAGCGACCAAAGAGGAAGCTCTCACGAAGCGAAAACACGACACGGAGAGAAGAAACGGCGTCGAAGCGTCGATGATGAGAAAGCGTCGGCGAAGGGAGGCGAAGAGGAGAAGCGTAGAACAGAGGGAGGAGACGGAACTCGAGGCGCCACCACCAGACGGCAATCTAAGGGGAGCGGCCGGGAGACGGCACTCCACAGCCCCGGAGGGAAGACTCTGCTCAAGGAGCGACGAAGAGAAGAGCGCCGCCAAGATATCGTCGGCGGACGAACGCTCTCGACGGGTGAAGAGGAAAAAGGAGGTTCTCAAGGAACGACGAGGGGAGAGAGAGAAAGAGCGGCCGAGAGACGACGGGGAGAAGAAATGAGCTCGGGAGGCGAAGAAGAGAGAAAGGCCGAAAGGTAACGCTCGAAAGCAGCTATGGGGGGAGGGACGGAGCTCTAGAGGCGGCGAAGAGAAAGAGGGCCCGAAGGGACGAGGAGAAATAACGTGGCAAGAGGACGTTGAAGAGAGGACAGCTGAGGGACGAAGAGGAGAGGGCGACCGAGAGACGGCGAGAAGAAAAGGGTTTGCTCGGAAGCGATGAGGAGACAGACCCTGCATTGGCGGCTTGAAGAGCTGCAGCGCGAGCGACGAGGAGAGAGAAAACGAGCTCGAGACGAAGGAGAGAAAGGAGGTTCCCGAGAAACGAACGACGGATTAAGACCGAAGCGCAAAAGCTCGACAGGAAAAGAAGGAGGGCGAGGAAACGAGCGACCGAAGAAACGGAAACGAGGGGAGAAGAGGCCCGAAACGAAACGACCAGAAGAAACGGAAACGAGGGAGAAGACGACCGAAATGAGGGACAGAAGAGACCAAAAGAGAGGAGAAGGAGGAGAAAAGGAGCAAGACTTGTCGCCAAGGAGGAATGCCAGACTCAGATGGAAGATGAGGAAGCGTGGGAGAAGGAAGAGAAACGAAGGAGAGAAGGGCGGGAAAATAAGAGATGGAGGGGGGGGGGGATTTAGTGTTTGTGATTCATGAGGGTTTGTCTTTGGGCAATAACAATAACAAACGGAGTGAGGGAGCGTCCTGACTGGCTGAGTTGGGGAGCGTCGAGGGGGAGGGGGCTCTGTTTGGTTCTATTCTACGGGTGGTGCATATTGGTTGGGGAAGGATGTAGTAGATGCCATCGAGGGGAAGATGGGCTTGGAAATATAACATTAGGAAGAGGATCGCAGGGCTTCATATATCATTGGCGTCGAGGCATATCTACTCCAGATTTCAGAGGGGCCAGCTCCTCGAGCTCGACGTACGCTCCTCTTTTTCAGAACTCTCCTCGAGGACGATGGCCATCTCCAGCTCAGGATTCTATAATCGAACCTAATCTACTATCCCACGTCCCTCGCAGTTTCAACCGTGCAGAGAACTTGTCGCTGCGTAGCTCCCTCGAGGAGTCCCGGTCCATCGTTCTCCCGACGCGGAGGCCGTTCTCGTCTCGCATTGGCTCCGAGTGTTCGTTTGCCCTGGGCGATGTACCCCTGCCCTCGCCGCGGCAGTGACGCAGACTCAGTTACGTACAAGCAGGAGCTGGATATCAGGCACGTAGGAGAGCGCGCGAAAGTCGTATCAACACGCATGCATGCATCATGTCAAGATATGCCCTAGGTGGGTGAGGGGCGTTCTGGATATTACGAACACACTCGGCTGCAGTGCCAGCCCATCATGCAGTGCACAATCGTCCACTTCAATAAGAAGAAGAAGACAGTTACATTGTGAGCATGGTCAAGATAATGGGCTTATTCAAGCCGTATTCGAAGAAACAATGCGGTGACATTATTTTCCCCTTGGCGAACAATATGCCAGCCCATTGTTCCAGCATCATGTCCTTCAGAAGATATTGGAATGTGAAAGCATTCTGCTGCGAGGATGCAACATCATGCCTACTACCTAGGTAGGCAAGTGAAGTCCATTTTGACTCCATGCCGAGACACCGTCTCAAACCTCACATACCCTGCAGCCACCCCTCCCCTCCATCGCGTATACCAGTGCTTGCATATCTGGTAGCCACCATGTACATCCTGGTATATAACACTGCGGTGTCCTCTTTTCGCCCGAGGAGCTTCCAGCCGTGACATTGTAGGCAAGTCGACATTATTAAGTCTGTCAGCTACTGTTGTTCCAATACCCCTACGCCATTCGCTGCCAGTGCTCCTAGCTATAAAAGAAACCCATAAAAGAAACCAAACTGAAAAGGAAGCCCAAAAGAAATAAACCCAAACCATATCCATCCCGCTGTCCTTTCCCCGAGTACTTGTTCCCATATCGTTGTCCAATATTACCCCCCTATCATCCCAATCGTGCTTTTATCCCACCCAGGCCATTGAACGAGGCATCGCCTCAAAAACTAAACAGTCCACTCCTCCTCTTCCCCAGTGGATAAACAATCAACGCACTCATAAACAACCCAACACTGATCCCAATCGCCACCTGAATCACCTTCAACAACACCGTAAACGCTGTTGCGTCGAGGGAGCTGGAGCTGGAGCTGCTGCTATTCGACCCGGTCTGCCGGTTCAGCTCGTCCGCCGACGTGATGCTCGCCAGCAATGACCCCCCCGCCGCGAGCCCCGACGGCACCTGCACGAAAATGGCTGGAAGCATGGCCGCCGCGGCGAGGCTGTACCCGACCTTGCGGGGCTTCTTCTCCTTCTCGGGGATGCGGGGACTGCACTGGCCCGACTCCGGGTCGCTCATGGACGGCAGCGACCACGAATCCGACGGCCTCTTCTTCTTCCTCTTATCCAAGGCAGGCCGGACCTTGCGCTCCCACCACTCGACAAAGTCCAGCCAGGCGTTCTCGGCGTGCCTCCCCGTCCGCGAGTACAGGTTGGCCAGGATGCCGATGCACAGCGCGCCCAGCATGTTGGATATCTGGCTGTTAGACTGGAAGTAGTCGCTGCAGTAGCTGTTGACGCAGAACCCCGCGAGCGACATGACCACCATGACGGGGATCTGCTTCCACTTGGCCTGGTTGATGAGGCAAAGGCACAGCGTGAAGGCGGGCACGAACAAAAAGTACCACCCGCGGTGCAGGGGGTCCGAGCAGGTCGACTTGCTGACCGCGTTGGAGTCCATCATGCCGTACAGCGAGGTGCCGATGGTAATACCATAGCCCAGGAACAGCGTGTAGATCATAGCATGCACCATTCGCACGCTGCCCGCCACGAGGTTGGCGCTTTGCAGCTCCAGCGAGCTGCAGAGGACCATGTACCCGGGGAGGATCAGAGCGATGCTGCTCTGCGCCAGCGCGCTGAAGCAAAATGTTTCCCCGCCGTTGATGGACCCGAAGCCGCGGGAGATGAAGGACGTGATGACGGCGGCCGTGACTTCGAACACGTTGGAGTAGAGCTCGTTACTCGGCGCCAATACCAGCTGAAGAATGCCAACGATGCACCCGAGAATAAAGGCGATGGGCAAGTCGATGAAGCGGCCCTCGAAGGCAAAAGGGGCCACGCAAGCCGAGGCCACGCCGTACAGGAAAACTCGAAACCAGGTGTTGAACTTGTTAGATCGCTGCATGACCTCGTCCAGTCGCTGCGTCGCATCCTCTACCCCGAGCTTGTCGTGTACGACCTCCTTGTAAATGTTGTGAACGTCTCGCAGACGGCCTAGGTCGATTCCCTGGGTAACGCGGACAAGCTTCACCTCGGTGGTGTGGGTTGTGCTGTCGTCGAAGCTGATAATCATGCACCCGGGAATGTACAAGAACTGGCCTTCGATTTCCAGCACCCGCGAGGACATGGTCATGTACTCTTCGAGTCGGTGCGTAGGTGCCCCGTACATCATGAGAGCTCGGCACAGCTTTAGGAGATAGCGATGGCGCGAAATGATGCCGGCAATGTGGACAGTGATGCGCGCCCGGTTCTTCTTCTTCGTAAGGGGCGCCTGCTTGATCTTCTCGGCCCATTTATCGTGTATCTCAGCAGAGGCCGGGGCGGCAAACATGGACGAAGACTTCATGAGCTCGGTCAGGGCCAAGGAGGAAGTTGAGTGGCGGTTCTTGTGGTGGGCAAACAAGCCGCTGCTCGGCCGCGGCCGAGGACTCCCAAACATGGACGCAGGTCGAGACGTCGGCGGCGAGGGACGAGGCGACATGAGCGGGGTGCCAGGTGCACTACCGCTGGGAGTGTTAGGCCCGCTGGAGCCGGACTTGTCCTCGTTGTACAACTTCAGGAGAGAGGCGAGGATGCCGCCGCGATACTTGTCGGGTCTGGGCACGTAGTCGTGGGCGTAGGCCTGCTGGAGCACGGGAGTCGTCGTGCCGGAGGCGCTCCCGCGCGACTTTTGGACGAACAAGTCCTTTCCCTTCTTCGTGTGAGACCTCACCAGCTTCTCGGCAAGCGTGTGGTCCTCCATGCCGTCAGGGTCGATGGTTGGGATCCGGTGCCTGAGAGTAGAGACCCCTCCATCATAAACACCTGTGCCCTTGATAGGATAGTCTGCTTCGCTGTCGTCTGTGTCTTCGACTAGGGCGCGGAATGTAGGTGGTTCTTCCAAGTCGCTCGAGTTCCGTCGCGAGGCTTGGGTAGAGTAGCTAACCACCGAGACGGCCAACCGATCTGCCCTCTGGCGAGCATCCGTCATGGACTTGAGCTGACGCTCCGAGGCCTTTGACTCGGCCATGTCGGCCTTTTGTCGTTCGGCCGGGGCATCATAGCTGGTGTTCCGCCTCAGCGCCGGCCTCGGGCGTTTCAACGTCGAAGCCTCCGGGGTGCCGGGAGACGGAGGGACCTCGTCGACTCTGCGCTCGCTAGCCCGTTCGGCCGTCAAGATCTTAGTCAGGGCGATGCTTAATTCGACGGCGTCCGGGGCTCCCGGGGGAGTCTGGCCGGGGAGGAGCTTGGGGGAGGCGCTCGGCGAGAAGATGACTTCATCCTGGGTGAGCAGGGCGCGGGACCCCGAGCTGCCTGACGGCACGGCACTACTGCTGCTGGCATGGAATCCCACACGCTTCTTCTCCTTGCGGAGAGGCGTGGGGACTTGGCTGGGTCGGTTGCTGTCGGTCTGTTCGGGTGACATATCGTCACGGCCGGGTCGAGTCAGACTTGGACTTGAGCTGGGAGGATGGAGGGGAACGAGGATGAGGAGGGAGACCCCGGGTTGGGCATTTGCTCGGGGGAGCTCGAGAAGAAAAGAAAGGAGCTCATAGCAGAAGCTTTTTTCTCCTTTCCTTTGCTCAGTGCTGGGGCAAGAAACAAAACTGGGCCTCGTCGTCGTGCGCGATGGGGTGCTCAAACTAAGACGTCGATAAGGGTTGGTGGGTCACCGAGGAGAGAGAAGCAGGTTATTGTTGGGCACTGCTTGTCGTGTGGGCTTTGGGCGTTGTGGTGGTCCTGGTGGTGTTGTTATCCTGATATCACGCTCGGCCGTTCCACCAAGGTTGCGCCGCCATGCGGCCGCGTTGCAGCAGCTTGCTTTTTTGGAGGTCGAGGAGCGTGCTTTTTCTGTGGTTGAGCCTCATGGTTGGACTAGGATTGGCCAGGAACAGAGCAGAGCGGTTCGATGATGTGCGAGGGTGTTTTGGGTGTGCCGGCGGTTGAGATGGAGGTGTGAACCAAGTCGAACGGAAGCTGTTGGAGGAAGAACTGGGTCGCGGTTCCCTGCCGATCTCGCTAGCAACAAGAGGCTGCCTCAATTTTTCTAGCGGCTTCTCGATTCGCCACCTGTACGTCTTCCACCGGCCGAACAAAGCCACGTGCCTGGCATTGTCCTGTGCATCAGGACTCCTCGCCGAGCCTCACTGATGACCGAGTTAGATGGTAGAGTTTTGGCCAGTTTGACTCCGAGATGAGATGCGGTACTCGAGCTTGGTGCTGACCCCTTCATTCTAGGCACGGCACTCACGGAGACATCAGATCAGATCACCGCTCGTTGGCCCATACACACATGCTCCGTACATAAGCGATCTACGATTTGCGCCTCGGTATGCCTCATTGGGACGTGAGCCAACCTGCAGCCGCAATGGGGCCATCGCGAGCCGACCCCGAGACGACTCGAGCAATGGATTTGCGCCGTGCAGCGATTGACGTGCAAAGTTGCTCTCTCGAGCCCGTGGGCCAACCGGACGCATAATTGGAAAAGCCAGCAAAGCGACAGCTCGACTTGACAGACAATCTGTTCACATTCGTTTCGATAAAGCAAGTTTGCTATGGCAGGGTTCAGCTTTCCACGAAACCCGAGCTTGGAAGTCATATCCACGCGGCCCGGCATCTCCGTCCACTAAAACCTTCTAGGGCCGCCTCTAAAGCACGGCTGTCAGCTTCTGTTCAGAGCATTGAGCATTCGCTCCACTGAAGGATGAGGAACACGAACCGAGCCTGATGGCCGCGAGGAGGAAGTCCGCTCTGCGCACCGAAAGCTCGACGCCGGTGTGTGGCCAATTACGTGTTTGAATTTGGAAAGGGGACATATTCATGGACGGCCCGAAATACAGACGACGGCGCCTTTGTGTCCAGGAATAGACACAATGGAAAAAGATGTTGTGCATTCGTCGATAGCGCGTCGAGACTGGCACCGTCCATCCCTTTTCAGGCAAACCGCTGACTCTTCCATCCCTCGACCAACCAGCACGAAAACTGCACAAAACAATCAACCTCGCGCAAACACGCCACTCGTCTCATCTCTGCGACACCAGTCATCTGCAGAAAGCTTGCCACGGCCGAGTCACAGATACGCCCACGCCCTGGCTGATTGAGATAGATTCGGAATAGGCTTCAGGGTACTCCGTACGTGATAGCCGCCAGCCAACGGAACTCTGCCGTCCTTATCACGCAGCTCGTGTCGACACTTGTCATTGCCGTCATCGCTCGTCGTCGTCAGCTCAGTCGCAGACAGTCACAGCCTCAGAGTCACAAAGATGGCTCCCCATCCAATGTCGCAAGAAGCCCCTGACCGCATCGTGCCAATGCGCGTCATCGTTTGCGGTATCCCGAGGACTGGCACTCTCAGTACGTTCCACTTACGGTTCCGCAGGTGCCGACGGCCTCTCCTTTCTGGCTGCCTTGCATTGCATTGCCCTTGCGTCACGCCATAGATCTGTTATCATGTCCTACAGTTGTACCGGCACCAATACTGACTCTCCGCCGCGGCTCCGCAGGCATCCGTAGCGCGCTGCGACAGCTGGGCCTGCACGACTGCTACCACATGCACTCCGTCCTCGACAACCCGGCCAACGCCCGCGAATGGGTCCGCGCCTTTGAGGCAAAGTACGCCGGCAACGGGACCTTCCTCCGCGCCGACTGGGACCGCCTCCTCGGCGACTGCCAGGCCGTGTGCGACGCCCCGGCCGCCTACTTCGGCCCCGAGCTCGCCGAGGCCTACCCGGAGGCGAAAGTCATCATCCTCAACCGCGACCCGGAGGCCTGGTACGAGAGCTTCCTCAAGAGCATCTACCCGCTGACGCGGCCCAAGGCCCTGGTACCCAAGCTGAGGATGCTGTACTGCTTCCTGCTCGACGAGCACGTCCGATGCATGGCGGCGTACGGCACCGCGCTGCGCAAGTACGTGACGACGTACGACCACGGGACTGACAAGGAAAAGGCGCTGGCTTACTACAAGAGGCAGTACGACGAGTTTCGCGAGCGCATTCCCGAGCACCGCCGCATCGACTACACCATCTCGGAGGGCTGGGGGCCCCTCTGCGAGTTTCTGGAGATTCCCGCGCCCACGGTCAGGGACGAGGCCACGGGCGAGCTGGTGGAGGCGCCGTTCCCCCGGCTCAACGACCGCGAGAGGTTCCAGGGCCAGTCGAGCGGGCGGTTGACCAAGGCCACGGAGAGGGCTAACGCGAATCTATTGAGCGCCGTTGGGAGGATGGCGCTGCTCGGGGTTGCGGGGTACGCCGGGTATCTGGTGTGGAAGATCCGGCTGGGGGGACGAGGTTAGGGGGGGTTGATGAGGTTAGGAAGAGGAGGGAACCGTGCGGAACAGGATTATCGAGATATTGGGGGGTTTGCGTCGAGGGACAAATTGGGGAGAGAATCCCACAAGAATCCTGCAAGAATCCCTCGTGGACGTCGCAGTAACTGAGGAACCAGAGTAATGTAAGTAATGGTCATCAGCAGCTCTGCCATTAGTCCGTTTCCAGACCGACATTTCAATTTCAACTTGTCGGAATCGACGAGCGACATACGATTCTCGACCCCGTTTTCAACCCTTCCCCCCTCTTGGACTATGTTTCTTGACCGCCGGACGCACAGAGAAGGGAAGCTTGCTGCACCTCGTTTCGCCTAATTCCACGGGTCGAGTGCTTTGAGTCCCACAAACCCCGGACAAAGCCGCCATGATCAGATTCCGACCTTCATCACCATCTTCCCGCTTGTGTCCCCCTCCTTGAGTAACCCCCACGCCGTAGTGGCACGTGAGAAGTCGGCGCTGCGCTATCCGCACCGACCTCTCCCAGCGGCGCGGAAGACAATCCTGACTGACAAGAAGAGAGAGGGAAGAGTGACAGTACAGGATGCCCTCCGCGGCGGTTAGCCTGGAACTTTGTTGCCCTTGTTCTTGGTTTTGGCTTAATGCACACAGGCTACTGTAGATGATGTGTGGCCGGTTTTGGTCAAGACGGCGAATGAGATTGGCTTCTCCTGAAGATCCTGGATGGGGAGGCCGAGTTCCCCGAGGGGATGGTTCAGGTGGGTGATGGCTCAGGTTGGTGATGGGCTCAGATTGATTCGCAGGCCCCCCCCTTGGCTCGCAAAGCTCGCTCTTGTAACACACCAAGTTGTCTATTTGACGGGAAAGCTGTTCGTACCTCCCTACCTTAGCTAGATGCGCTCAGGCAGACACGCACCTAAAGCGGCGAAGCGTCGTGCCATCACCACCACCACCATCGTCATCGTCATGAGCTAGAAAAACCAAGGATGCAATCATGCAGAGATTCCCGTAGCCCTGCTTTTCCGAACATTCACAGCCCTCCGTACTCCGTACAGTTCTCGGCTTTCCTCCTCCACGGTTCGGCATCCATTCTCCTCTCCTCGGGAGCAGCACCTCAACAGAAAACACAGCGCCCCCCACGCTTCTTACGCCCACGCCTTTCCACCAAATTCTTCAGTCCCTTGTCTGGACTTGTTTCCCTTTGGACCAACCACCGTCGTCCTAATAGAGGCTTCGCTGACCCAAGCACCTGGGGCGCTAATTCATACATAGTAAGACGACCAGCTTCTTGTCAGTGGGGTGGGTGTGGTCATTGGGGCACTCTTTTTTGTGAGTTACACCAGAACCGAGGAGCTCCGAGGGGTTGAAAATAGTCCAGTCACCAGAGACACCAGACCTGTCAATTCGAGACGGTCATTGGTCGGGGGCTTGTTTCTGACGCATGAGTGTGTGAGATGGGCGTGGGGGGTTAGACAGAGAGACTTGCCTCCTGATTTTTTCCGCCTCCTCATCTCAGCTTGTTTGTTGACGAGATGATGCTTTGGGGTTGGACTAGCTACGGATGCCGTAAGGCAATTCGACACAGGTGACAGGCTGACAGCACCATCCAACTTGGTTACGAAGCGGCGCAGCTGGTGCTCTTTTGCAGGCTGCAGCCTTTGTTTCCTCCGGTGTGCCTCTAAACTGTCAATTCAGCTCGTTTGGGGTCGTCGCCTCGTGTGCCCATCTCGGTAGCACACATCAGACGACCCCAAGATCGCCGACGGTACCTGCTTTCGTCCTCAGAAGTTGGTGTGCTGAAATGCGCCGCCCAATTGAGGCTTGGAAGCAAAAGAATGTGATCTTTTTGTGCCGCCCTCCCTTCTCATCCCTCGGAGACAATTCGCTTCTCCGACACTTTCCATCTCGCACATTCGGTACTTGGTTACATGTCATGTTCTCGACCCTCCTTTTTTTTTTCAGCCCATCAAAAAAAAAAAAACAGCCCATGAGTGCAGTCTTGCCAAAAAGTCCGGAGTACTGCGAACACACAATGTGCCCCCCCCCACGGACGGTCATGAGGCGTCGCCCCTTTGACTTCCCCTGCCCTATCGGAGCTGGCCTCTTTTCGTTTTCCAAGAGTCCAGCCTGATTTCCCCCCGCTTGGCCCCCCTTAACACCAAAAAGTTACGACCTCAGTCAACCGCCTCGTCGCTCGCTCCCGGCCCGGGCTTTCTCGGCCGGAGGAGGATACGCCCCCCGCTGGTAGAGGGGCGTTGGAAATGGGCACTCCAAGAGTCAGGATTCCTGACCCCAGCCCAGCTAACCCCCACGCTTCCTTTGTGGTGCTGCTGGGAAAGGACATCTATCTGCCGAGGTGGGCCTCTGCAGACCGGAGTGAGCCTTGGATGAGATGGGAAGCTTGTACGGCCCAAGCCTCATGACATGGCTGCTCTCGTTGTCTCCTGCCCCCGCCAGTCTCGTGCCCCTGGGGACTGTCGAGTATAAAGACCTACTGGTGCCAGTCGTGTTTGGTGTTGGTTTTCCTACTTCTCTAGCATCGAACACATCTTCGTCTTGACTTTGTTGTCTTATCAGATCATCTCCTCCACACGACTTACACGAAAGCATCCTCAACAACAGCTTTCGTCCTCCTCCTCCAACCCCTCCTTACCTACCTCCTTCCATATGCCCTCTGCACTCCTCACTGCTCCTACAATGGGTTCTCCCAAGGCACTCAACAAACGCCTCCCCGACGGCGTCTACGTCCCCACGGTGGCCTTTTTCAACGCCGACGACGAGGTGGATGTGTCGGCGCTCGAGAAGCATGTCATCAAGCTGCTCAACTCTGGCGCGGCGGGCATCGTCGTCCACGGGTCCAACGGCGAGTGCGCGCACCTCTCGCACGACGAGCGCGCCGCTATCATCCGCATCGCCCGCGACGCCATCCACCATGAGGCCACAGGTACGCGCTTCCCGCTCATCGCCGGCTGCGGCGCCCAGAGCACAAAGGAGACGACCCAGCTGTGCGTCGACGCCGGCCGCGCCGGAGCCACCCACGCGCTCGTCCTCCCTCCTTCCTACTACGGCGGCCTGCTGCCCGACGAGCTGATTGTCCAGCACTTTTACGACGTGGCCGACCGGAGCCCCATCCCCCTGCTGGTGTACAACTTCCCCGGCGCGGCGGCGGGCCGAGACCTCAACTCGGACGTGATCCTGTCCATTGCCAAGCACCCCAACGTGGTGGGCGTCAAGCTGACGTGCGGCAACACGGGCAAGCTGGCCCGGATCGCGGCCGACTGCCCCGAGGGCTTCTTCGTCGGCGGGGGCAGCGCCGACTTCATCCTGCAGGGCCACGCGGCGGGCGCCAACGGCACCATCTCCGGGCTGGCCAACCTGTGCCCCCGGGCCTGCGTGCGCATCACCGAGCTGGCCGACGCGGGGCTCTGGCGCGAGGCGAGGCAGCTGCAGGCCACTGTGGCCAAGGCGGACTGGACGGCCATCAAGACGGGTTTCGTTGGAGTCAAGGCTGCGCTGGGCCACTTTGCCGGCTACGGCGGGGAGCCCAGGAGGCCTTGCGTGGGACCGTCGCCCAAGGAGCTGGACGTTATTGTGCGAGGGTTCCAGGAGGTGATGGATCTCGAGGCTACTTTGTGAGGGCACAGCTGCAAGAAGCCAACTCAGTAAGCAAACACACGACCGACGGGCCGAGTCTCAAACAAAAAGGCGCGGTGGGACGAAGCAGAAAAAAAAGGACACGGGCAAAAACGAAAGCATCCAATCACGGCCGCGGGAATGGTTATTGATACCTCGAGAAAGGAACGACAAGAGATGGATCGATTTGGGGGAGGGGATCCATGTGGAGCAGCACAACCGGCGTCTGGTGTTACAACGGGCATAAGAATCATCAGCGGGTTTTCTACTTTGTTTATTACTATTGGGTAATTCGCTTCGGTATTCCCTACTCTGTATAGTAGACTTCATCAATTCAAAGGACTTCCTTGTTAAAACCAAGTACATGTCTCTTATGTGTCATGGATATTCGCGTGTTGTTGAGCGTTGCCGTTTGGGACTCCCAGATGTATCGTCGCATTTTTACCCCGCAGAACGGGCCACACGAATGCAAGCCATAAACAGACTTGTTGTTGCCGAATGCAACCCACGAAAAGAACAGATCCGGTCCCCTTTTTTCCCCTCACTCACGTCACAGGAACAAAAAAGGATTTCAAGGTGCAGCCGACATTCGGGGCTGTCTTTAATGCAGGTGGCCTCATGATGCTGCAGTCTTGTCACGCTGGCCGTTTCCTATTCTGGGACGCACGCATGGGAATAACACGAGATTGGTGGCGATTGGGAGGGCAAGTCTGAAGGAGGCGTTTTTGGGGACTTTGTTTGATGTTTTACCGGCATCGACAGCCGGCTCTTCACGGAGTATGCAGTTTAATATCCTCAAAGGGCAAGGGGGGGGAAAGGGCAGTGTAAGTTGGGCTGTCGGATGTGGCTGTGGTTGTTCGTACGGTCATCAGGGGCCTGACGCTGCACGACGTGGCTACATGCATGAATACATGTATGTACTGCCTTACCGGTATGGATTTGATGACAGCAGTCCCGGTAGTCAGTGGCTAAGAAAGGAAAGCCATCAACTCTGCTTGCTACCGGTCAAGAAAATTGCGTCCACAGAAAGTGTGTTGTCATCAACGGGCTTTCAGCCCCGAACGACGTAGGCACGGCTAGGAGACCCCGCATTCTCGCATCCAATTTCACCAAGAAATTTCTCTCTGGCATCCCCAGCCAAATCCTCCTGGCGGGGGGACCGGCCAGCCACGAAAGCAGAAGCCCATAAGGTGGGACAAACCAAACGAACAAGTCAAAGGCCAGACATTCGTAATTATTGCCAAAGGGGAATTGACCAACGGAGCCAGCCCAGCAGGTAATTCGGGATTCGGTATGGAGAAGGAAAAAAAAAGGGGGAGCCAGCCGGGCTAGAGTCTTTGGGGGAGGGGGATGGGATGGGATGCCCGATGGGATGGCAACGTTTTTGTTTCGGTTTACCGCAACATGCGATATTGCCGATGTCGAAATTCACTTGGAGCGCGCTGGGAAGGGGAGTTTCCATTGCAGGTTTCTTTTTTGGCTTCACCTCGCGCCGGTGCTACTTTCAGAAGGCGTCTCTCTTAAATTGGAGAACCCCCCACGCTTTACGGTTGTCGAGCAAGTCGTCCTGGTGAGAAGGCGTTGCAGGACAAGGAGCCGAGGCATAGGAGAAAGTCTTCGACTTGCTGTCAAACTCGGAGCCTTGAAACAACCACAAGGCGTCAAACATGTCAGACCCGGACTGACAACTGACAGCACCCAAGAGCCAACAAACCCAGCACCACAGCCCGGTCACCGGGACGTACTTTTCCCTCTTTTCATCCATCTTACGTACAAAGTACCTTCGTATCCCATGCCCGGAAAACAAGCCTTGTTTATTTCTCTCATGGATCCTCAACAGACACTTGTTCCATGCAGACAAGGACCACGACATGGGGTTCTAGTTTCTTGCCTTGCTTGCCTCAAACCGGTGAAGAAATTCGCTGGCAAAAAGCCTTGAAAAAAATAAAAGTTCAAGATTTGGGGAAATAAGTTTGGGGGAGGGGCATCGATGGGGGCAGTTGCACATGATTGGCGAATGTACCCAAAAGTAAAGGAGGTGCGCCGCGATTCGGCCACGATTTCTGGGTCGGCATTTGGCTGAAAGATTGGGGGAGAGAAGAGGAGAAAATTGTGGATGGAGACATGGCACGTGGGGGTCACAAGCGCTTTCTCCGAAGAGAAGGCCACAGGCCCGGCTGGATCCAGAAAAATCACGTTGTTTTTCTTGCGGATATCGGCGGGCTTCAGCTCCCCAGAGTGAGGCCATCACCATCAGGTGAGGCCATCTCCGTCCGTCGACGGTCCACGAGATGACGCACAATCCATCCCGTCTTTCGAACGAGCCTCGATCCTCCCACTAGGCCCCGAATTTCTCACTTCCCGGTTAGTCCATCCGACATACGAATACAGACCTCTCCACGAGTCCATCCCGTCCTCCTAATTCTGGACACCGAACTACTCTATACACCGCTTGCTACCAAATCACCCCCATCTCAAACATCAGCCGCATCGAAATTACGCACCAAATCGTAATAAAACTTGACCATGTCAAGGTGAGAGTCCATCCTGACCCGTTCGTCGACGGTGTGGATGTTCTCCGAGCCACGCTGTCGGGTGGGCGTGAACCGATAGACGTGCCGCGAGAGATCTGTGGGGGTTCATCAGCTCAGCTCTTATCTCTCATCTTGATCTCGGGAGTCCATGCTTACTCAGATAATGTCTGGTGTCCGTGTTCCCCGTCATGATTTCTCCGACCGGCACCACCTTTCCTCCGTCAAACGCAAAGATGTGCTGGATCGTTCCCGAGAAGATGTCCCAGATGGGCCCGCTAGTGGGAGACACGGGCGTGACGTTGGACTTTTCGTCCGCCTTGAGCACAAGCACTGCGTCGTAGTCAACATTTGGCGCAGTTGTGGCATCCGAGGTCTGTGAGGCGTATTCCTCGTACTCCTTGTCACCCTCGAAAGCCTTCACGTCAATGTTGTACTTCTTGACAACCGACTGGATATTCTTGACGAGGGTGTGTTGGACCTTGGGGATGCTATCCTGAGGAGCGACACGGTAGTTGACACCAATCGTCACCACCTCGGGCATGGCATTAATCTTTTGTCCACCCGCAATCATGTCAACGGCCTGCGACGTCTGTACCAAGAATCGTGCCGCAGGATCTATCTCGACCAGCACGTTGGTAAGTTTCTTCAGGTCATTCTTCCTCAGGAGGCGTGTGAGCTCGGGCGCTTCGTGGGGAGAGAATCGTGCGACGCAGACGAGGTGCTCGTAAACGGGAGTGTCCTTGAGAACCTGAGGCGTGTAGGGCTGGGATTCGAGCGCCGTAATCAACTCGGCGGCGATGCCAATGCCCGTGTGCGGGAAGGGGATGGAGCTGTGGCCTCCTGCAACGTGGAGTTCGGCCCAGATGTCGACATGGCCCTTCTCCATGACGGCGGGGAGGACATAGAGCGTGTTGCCGAGTTCCTGCATGCCCAACCCACCCTCGTCGAGGATCAAAGAGATGCCGTCGTCGCCGTATGTTTTGGTCAGGTACTCGCCAATCTTGCCGGCGCCACGGAATCCCGAGCACTCCTCGTCAAAGCCAAAGGCCAAGACCACGGTACGGGCAGGGACCCAGTTCTCTTGCGATAGAAGGGCCTCCACCGCAGACATGAGACCCGTCAAGCTGTTCTTGTCGTCAGAGGCACCTCGACCCCAAAGCCATTCGCCATCCCAGTACGCCTCGAACGGAGGATGAGTCCAGGTCGACTCGTCGGCGACGGGAACAACATCTTGGTGTGCAGCGAGAAGCAGGGGCTTGAGCGATGAGTCTGAGCCACGAATGGTATAGACGAGACCGAATGTGTTGATCTTTGTCACCTCGGCGCGTTTATAACTGGATGCTATCAATTGCTAGACTGTGGTCATCCTCGGGGCTCGACTCACATGGTGGGATATGTTTCGGCTAGGACATCGTGCAGGTCCCAAAATGGCGCCCACCGCTTATCGTCGTCAAATTCACCGAGATCGTCGTAGCAAATCGAGGGCACGCGCACAATAGCCTGGTGTCGTTCCACCTGCTTCAGCAATGCCTCGTCGGAAGAAAATAAGCTCTCGGAAGACAGCAGTCCGTCGTCGACCGGAGCCAGACTCGGCGGAAGACGGCATCCGAGACCGGCGACGTCGGCGTCTTGGCCCAGCGGGCGCTGCGACTGGCCGACAGGCGCCGAAGCCAGGGCGGAGACGCTGGCGACACCGGCGGCGAGAAGGGAGAGCTTGATTAGCGTCATTTGAAGGTTTTCACAGTGTTGATGGTGAAAAGCCAAAACGAGTCGAGGAGTACGGAGTACCTGGGTAGTTAACTTACCACCGCCCGATTTGTAATGCGAGGCGGGGACGAGACGGCGATAAGCACGACATTGTCGGGCAAGTGCAACCGAGACATGACGAGCCGAAGCCGACGATGCACTCCGGGTGTAAAAGCGGGCGACTTCGGCCGTTGGTTGATGGTGCTGGATGGGTCCGGGAATGTCAAGAATCGACTCTCGGGAACACGAGAACTATGCGTGACGTGACCGGCCCTTGCATTGTGTAACCGTCGCCCAAACTCCGGGCGAATTTCCTATCAGTACGAGTTTGCGCCTCGCAAGTTTGCACGACAAGCATGCGCTGAATAAGTACCTCGACAGTCACTTGTGCGACAAAACGGAACACGAAGCCTGGAGAGGACGTATTTGTTCTTTAAATATCCGTACCCTGCTCAAGACAGCCCTCCCCCAACTATCCCTGCTAGTACAAGAGACTCCCCTCGCCGATCCCTGACCCAACCTACATGATACAAGAACTATACACCAACATGAAGCCGATACAGAAACATGGCACCTCATCTATGACTTCTTCTTCATAGTCTCAACGAAGCTATACTGCAGCACCTCCTGAAACGACATCTCCTGCCACACCCTCGCGAGCGACCTGCCCGCGACCGGCTTCCCGTAGACCATCTCGGCATACATGCGCAGCTGCGTTGCAAACGTCGGATCCTGGTAATGCTCCATGACGAGCTTCTCGTCCAAGTCGGCACACAGCCGGTGCCACTTGGGCTCGTCCGTCTGCAGCGCCACCTTTTCGCACGCGACCCTCTTGCGGTCATTCCACTACGACGGCAGCAAGTAGTCGCGCGCGGCCGCCAGGTCGACAAAGTGCCGGAACGATGGGATCCCTGTGGGGTGGCCGCCGAGCACGCTGTCCGGGTCGACGCACCGCTCGACGACGAACTTGTCGTGCATGCGCAGACGGTACGCGTCGATGAGGAGGCGGTAGACGTCGCGCTCGGGCCGGCCGTGCATCCAGACCTTGTTGTTGAGCATGTAGAAGGGCGTCGGCATAGGGCGGTCGAGGCCCCGCGGAGGGCTCCAGGCGGAGGAGCCCGGGGCGAAGCAGATGCGCTCCCTGTATCCCTTGGGGCGGCTGACGCCCTTGCAGAGGTGCTTGCAGATTCTCTGGTGGCGGATCTGGTCGAGGATGCGACAGCCTGACGAGCAGTAGGCCGATTTGCATGCGGGACATCGCGCCGATTTGTTCACCATCCTCATGGCTGCCATGCAAACGTCCCGCGAGCACGGGGGGTTTGTCAACATGCGTCTAGGGGGCGGGAGTTTTGGTGTCGTCGAGATGACGACGCGGTGGTTCGATGGTGCCATGTTGAAGCTGTGGTGAGAAAGATTTGTGATGGTGACAAGGAGAAGAGGTCGAGATGTAACTAACGACAGCAGGCAGAGCCGACATCAGATGTAAACAGAAGCCTGGGGAAGGAAACAAGGAGAACGAACAACAAACAACTTGGAAGCCTGGAGTCGTTAGTTCGACCAGGCAACGTGATTCACCCTCGAGGCCCATCCCCCGTGACTTTTGTTATGATTGATTTCTCAAGGGACAAACTCAGCCAGTGCCATCAGTTCGAAACCTAGGTAGCCTGGAATTTGTTTGTGTCTGGGCTGCAGCGGAGATCCCCAGTACCTACCTACTTGGATAGCAAACGCTTCGATGGAGCCCACGCACTCTCGAAACTACAGTGCAAGCAGTAATGATAATCTTCCATCGTCCTCTACTTCAAACTCATCCCTAAATACCCTAATCCTTAATCCTTTACAGCAACATTACAAGTAACTCCCAATTCCCATCTATCTTCACATCGCCAACAACAACTTCGAATAGCCTGATCCTTAGCACCTACCGCGAAATAGCAGCGACTACATCCCGTATACCCCCCCCTCAAAATCAGACTGCCATGGCCTCGGCCTCCTCGAGTCTCCTCAACTCAAGTCTTATTCGCCACAAACACCCTGGCCGCATCCAGCCCTCGTAGAAATCTTGAATTGGAGTCGTCGCGCCTCTTGGGCAGAGAGACCTTTTCCAACATGTCTGTCGTAGCGACAGGCGGCGGTTGTTCCATCGTGCCAGGTTCCGTGTCTTTCGGAGACTGGTGTCCTTGTGCGCTCAGAGGGAGTCATGGTGCTCTTCGCAATACAGTACTAGCCCGGTCCAGGATCTCCTACTTAGGTAGTCGTCGAACGATGGGTCGGAACGAATCGATGAGACAATAGTGACTCCATTTTCTCCCCCGCCTTCCTGCAACAAAATTTGTCATCGTTGTATCCTTCTATTCCAAAGTCGCGTAGCAGAAGGACGGCAGAGGCATCGTTAGGAACGCGAGTGCTCATAGTGAACAGTATGGAAGCGAGGTCGATTTGCATCCTGGCCACCCCGTCAGCAAATAGTCGTTACGGGGCAACAAAGACCTGCTCACCAAGCACCACGAGACCAACGTACCTTGTTCCGAATCTCAGTCGAGGTTTCGTTATCATGGGATCGTCGTCGCTAGGAGGAGGTTTATAGTGATGCATTCTCGTCCCCGTTCCTGGTATTTCTTAGCACAGTCTTTCGGACATCTGTGAGAATAAATTGTGTGCAACGAACATTTAATCGTGGTCGTCGCAGACCAAGACCTACCATTTAATCTCAGCGTCTCCGGTGACTTCCTGCCGTCCATTCCGTAAAGAAGGCGACGAAATAGGCGCAAACCTCCAGCCGTCGCTGAACAAACGACAAATCCCATCCTATGAAACTTGAAGCGTCGCGATCCCTTCTCCAAAACCCAGCGCCCTCGTGTCTAGTTCGCGATGCCCGACGATCCCAAAGATGCATCCTGTCCTTTATCCAGAGACGAGATCTGCGCCTATCTCGTCGCCATCCACCAAGAAAACCCGAGCGTATCGACAACGCAGATCGCCTGCTTCTCCGTGGGATGGGCATGCGTTTGTCTTACGGCAGCCAAAGACTAGAGGCTCCGAGACAGAGGCTGAATGTTGGACGCCGTACAACAAAACCCTGCCCACCTCAAGAAGAAATGTTCGATCTGCGTTGTCGATAGGGCTCAAGTTTTCGTGGCAGTCATCGTAGGACAGGATCGATGGCGCCGAATAACTCCAGGTCTTGGCTGTTCGAGCAAGGCGAATCGATGTCTGCAGCGAAATGGGAACGCTTCCCTGTATTGCATTGGTGTCCCGAGCGACGGAGAAGATGGAGCGACAAGACGACTCCCGGGCTGAACATAGCCCGTCTCTCCTTTTTATTGCAGAAAGTTCTTTGAAAGTCGTCCTGAAGCTGTTGCTCGGCGGTGCGTTTCTCGGGAGGTTGTTGGCTGGAAGACCTCGGCGGCAGCCGGACGGTCGAGGATGAGGTTTCTGTCTTTTCAGTTATCCATGATATGCTCTATGGTTCAGATTCGCTCGAAATAAAGGAGATGTAGAAACAAATACCTTGAGAGGAATAGTCAGCGCGTGAACTGCCCCCCAGCATGGGGGGTTGCAGGTCGATGTTTTGGTGAGAGTTTGGTGCACAGCTGGCGCGAGCTAGGCAACAGGGGTAATCCTACAGCGAACGGTGTCAGGAAATTCGATCGGCACCAACTCTGACGGCTTTTTGTAAACTCCTACGTCCAAGATAATTTCTAGTAGCCTCTTGATTAATTATTAATATCTAATATCTAACCTCCAACTTGGTCGAGAATAGGTTCACGTGTTCGACAGAAGCATCGAGAAGAACCCGACGCCTAACTGATCAAACAGACTCGACAAAGAAGCTCACGCATCCTCGAGTCGTTGACGCCACCCAAATTCAACTGCATGGCCTACCAAGCGGCTGCACAGGGCCAAGTGGTTGCACAGGACCAAGTGGTTGCACAGGACCAAGTGGTTGCACAGGACCAAGTGGTTGGAAGGTCATAAAAGTAAAACTACTAGGGCAAGTGATAACAGTACTGGGGTAAGATATTGTACATGGAGGTGTGTCCGTCTACACCGTCTCTTGGTGTTTCTCAATAGCCGAATCCTCGCTCTCGCCTTTGGCGGTAGACTTGTTGCGCTCGCTCTGTCGAAGAAAGTAGGCATCGTCCCTCTGCTCTCGAGTGATGTATCCTGGGGGAGTCCACGAGGCGCTGCTCCAAGGCTTCAGGTCTGGCTGGCTGTACATTAGATCGACGCTCTCCAAGCTGAGCATGCGAGATTCGTAGAGGAAGAAGTAGATCATGGCCGCAGCCAAGAGGTTGGTAGCGAAGAATACGAAACCAAAGGCATACGAGATGCCGCTGTCGGCCAGGGGAGTGAGGAAGCCGATCATGACTATCAAGGTTAGCACGAGCCCCGCCATACACAAAGAGACTTACAATTTCCAAGCCAATTGCTCGCAGTTGCAAGAGATGCTTGCTTGGCTCGAGTTCGAAGAGGAAACGACTCGCCAATCACAACCCAGGCGATCGGACCCCAAGTTCCAGCGAACGAAGCAATGAACATACACGCTGCCACGATCATGACGACTCCGACCGCGGGATTCTCCCTCGGGTCAATAGCAGTGCCGACTGACGCAAAAATAAGGAGCCATATCGACTGCCACAGAGCTCCAAGATACAGGGGTTTGCGCCTTCCATACTTTTCCACCACGTAGAGACCGTAAAAGGTCATGAAGACGTTCACGGCTCCCAGAATCAACTGTGTCAAGATGGGGTCATTAATGCCCGCAGACTTGAACACTGTCGCTCCGTAGTAAAAGAAGTAATTTACGCCGGACCACTGCTGCAGAAAGTGAATGCTCATGCCTAAGAGGGTGCGGTAGAGAAGCTTGGGGATGTCGTGGCGAGGGTTGAAGCACTCCAGCCAAGATCCCTTTCCCGCACGATTCTCCTGCTCGAGGTTGTCTCGCATTTCGATCAGGTCGTCTTCGACCAGTTTGTTGTAAGGATCGTCCTTCATTCCACGGAGTCGAGCCATCGAGACTCGCGAACCGTCCCAGCGGTCTCTGCTAGCCAGCCATCGGGGAGATTCGGGCACGCACAGAATACCGAGGCCAAGAGGGATCGAGAAGGCAATTCCCAAGCCTATTACCACACGCCAGGACGCCGATGACTCTTCGATCTTCCGCACGCCAAAGTTGACAATATTGGATACGAGGATACCAATAGTAATCATGAGCTGGTATGAGGCCACGACGGCACCTCGAATCTCTCGTGGCGAGCACTCCGACTGGAACATAGGGACACCGACCGACAGGTTACCGACCCCGAGTCCAGCGATGAAACGACCAATCATCATATGGACCCAGGAGTACTCAGCCGTAATCTGGAGGATGTTGCCAACGATGAAGACCAAGACTCCAAAAGCGAGGCTCTTTCGACGACCCCACCAGTCGGCGGTGCTACGAGGCATTAGCAATAAGGCGAGATTCGAAGAAGGAGACGTACTAGGCTCCCGACAAGGCTCCGAGCAAGCAGCCGATGCTGATGAGCGAGACAATCAGGGATTGTATAATGGGCTTGAAGGTTTTGGTGCCGTCATCGTTTTCTTGACCGAATCGATCGATAAAGTCCTTGAATAGCAACATGGCCGAAATTTGTCCCGTATCGTAACCAAAGAGGAACCCTCCCAGGGACGTCATAACGCCCAAGATAAGGGCTTCGACACCACAGTCGGCTCCATTGATTTTGATCGATCTGGGGTAACACGTTGTTAGAATTAGAAAGTGTGGCTTTTGCAGAAGAAGTTACCGTTTCCCAAACATGGTTCGAGATTCCAGGGACTAAGGATGGCTTGAGGGGGTAGTGATGATGGTCGGCCCCGGACAACCGTGGGCAGATGCAGAGGGTTTTATGTCCGTTAGAAAGGACAGGGGAGGAATCTGGCCACAGGAAAAGCCATCGTGTCTTAGGGTTCAACGCGTTGGGTCTTGCCGGTGGTCACGAGCAAGTTTGGTTGGAACGAGCCGAGAGCGACTACCTTGAAGCTTTGGTCGTTCCTGCACTTGGTAATCGTCATGGAACCTTTCTCGAGCCTAGACATGCGTTCAAGCTCCGGGGTTTGGGAAAGCTCGTTGTGCTCGTCGTGGCTGAGGAAAGGGCTGATGAGGTCTTGTCTGGTGGTTCTTCTGCACTTGAAACGATGGCGTATTGATCTTGTTGGATTTTTCTCTTCGAAATTTGTTCCTCGATGTTTGCTCTCGTCGCACAGGACGCCTCCGGAGGTTTCCGTCAATGGGCAAGGGGCTGACGATGGTTTCGCTTGGAGAGGACCGAGGACTTGGTGAATCATTGCTAATTAGATGAAACATTGGCGTGAATTAGGCGTCGTGTATTTTACGCAGGATTCATGTTGGATTCTACACGGGTGTCGCGAGTCAAAGAAATGGTATTGGGTAGGGTGCTTTGACGAGTGTTGGTGTTAAACGCTAGGGAACGGGGGCTGTGAATCAGAACAACTTCACCGCGTAAGAGCCTTGTTTGACACCCAGTTAATACTTGGCATCGAAATGAGCACTTGCACATACCGATATGACCAAATGGGCTCCATTATCTTCCGTCTCCTCCTTGACGGTCTGTTTCAATTATTAGAGATTTCAGGTCCTACTCTGTAATTTCTACAAGACTCAGTACTGAGGGCGAGAAATGGCAAAGGGAAGGCACCCTAATGACAACTCCCGACACCTGGCACTTCCACTCTCCGCACTTGTCATCAACATCATCGTCGTCAGTTGTCACAATTGCCTCAATATTGGATCCATCACTCCCCGTCCGCAACGAATCAAAGACCAAGGATTTACCCCGGATTCGAGACTGCTGCACCATGCCCGACTTCACCTGTGGGACTTGCTGGCGTGCGTTCCCGGCCGGATTCCGAGCCCGAGACACCGACTGCAAGGTTAAAGGCCACCAGAAGTCCCCGGTCGAGTGCGACAGCTGCAGCGAGTACTTTGCCGACGAGTGGGAGCGTCGGGGACCACATGGACTACGAGGAACACTGACGTGTGCCATGATTCGTTCCCGACTGAGCAGGAACGCAACGACCACTACGTCGACATCCACCGCTACTGTGCAGACTGCATGCGCTTCTTCAGGAACCAAAACGGTATCCTCAGGTTAGACCATCCTACCGACGGACCTGGACTCTGGCTGACTTGATAGTACTTGAACTCGCGCCTTCACCGCCAGAGCTTTATCTGATGTCTCTTCTGGAACGTGTCCCGTGGATCGGCGACTGGCCTCATCCACCACGTCGAAAGGGGATGCTGCCACGCCGTGCCTCTCGATCGAATGAAACTGTACAAATCTATTCGAGCACGCGACCTCTATGGCCATATCACCATGAAATCGCTAGAAAGGCTCGGAGAAACCGTGTACGAGGTGGCAGATAAGGCCTGGAACCCTTGGCATGACATGTTTGGGTGCTATCTCTGCCACGGTCTTTTTCAAAAGCTTGACGACCTCAGGCAGCACCTTGCGTCCCCAACGCACCAGCAATCCCTATACCATTACCCCAACGAGACGTGCCCCAAAGACTTCTCGACGTTGGCTGCTTTGATCAGCCATCTGGAAAGCGAAACCTGCGACTACATGCGCTTTCAGGCTGGGCAGACAAATGTCGACAAACTCGTGTCTTCTGATCGAAGAATCGAGCTTTGAGCACTGTGCGTGTGAACCGTGAACAGTATTTCACGGTTGGTATTTTACTGATTTGGTTAGATCAAGGTTCGACTTGGCTTTTTCAGCCATCCAACTGCTTTATCGATTACAAGCATCGGCACGGCCATGTCAAAGTATGTTGAGAGAGGTCCAGCTCGACTGCGCAAGGTCGCAGCGAAACCCCAAGTCACTTGGAGAATACCCCGACTACATTTCGGCTGATCAATGGCTGTCCCTACATTTCACACCACCTTTTGGTCGGCCCAGCCTATGAGCGACGCAGCAACGACATTCCCACGCATGGATGACGACACGATCAGACGTCTTCGATGCTACGCGACTGGAATCGGGTCTTCGTCTGGAGGAACGACATCTATATGAAGGTTATGACCCCCCTAGCTTCCTACTTTTGCAACGACGTATCGCAACTATCACCTTTGCATCCAATCCATCGTCTACACATCGTCAACATGCTTCGATCCGCAAAAGCTTTCCAGCCAATTGCTCGATACCGCCTGACGACAGTCCAGCGCGGATTCCGTGCCTCCCGCCCGGTTCGACAGTCGCCTACTGGGGGAGTTCCGAACCCCGAGATGCAGCGGTATGTCGCCGTGGGGCCCTGAATGATCGCATGATTCTGATGTGTTGGTATCAGGAACAACAAGTACATGATGTACGGAGCAGGTGCTTTGGGTGTCATGGCCGTATTCTACTATATGAGCGGCTCGTCTGAGAAGCCCAAACCGGCGAATAAGTAATACGTTGGGTTCACATGATCAATGATTGGGATACGGTAGGATCAGTTTGACTGTACTTGGTTATTACATTGTATGAAATAATGGGCTCGATGTTATCAAGGATTCAAAATGTGTTTCGTCTCCAGGGTAAGGTCATTTGTTGTGCCATTTGTCCCGTGAACATGACAGATTTGGAATACAGGATGAAGCCTGTCAATGGTCCGACTTTTCTACCATAGCTAGAGCAGTAGGATACCTTGGTTTCGCCCTGTTTGCAATTTGCTGCATGCGAATATTCGCACCTCAAGTGGTTAGGCCGGTGATTAGGCAGACGTTTGGAAGATCCCGTTGATACCTTGCAGAGGGAATAACTAACTAATGCGACATGGCTTGGGCGTGATAACAAGATACCTAAGCTCAAAAGGCTAAGCAAAAGTTGCGGTAATACGGCAGCCTGGACGTCAGCAAATATCATGATCTCTGCATGGTTGGAGGCCCCTGAGAGATGCGTGATGGAGGGTACATGTATCCATTGCCAGATTAGCGGGCGACCAAAGTACATACTAACATACCCAGCCACACTAATGGATATCCGTATCCCCTCGGTTTCCCCCTCCATTCCCCTCCATCCCTCGCAGACCGAAGGATGAGACGACCGCGTCATCGCACACGACGCGATTCAGCCTTGCGAGGCGGATGAAACGGATTCAGCCCTACGAGAAAAGACAGCACGCGAGATTTGATATAATATCTAACCCTCGGGTCGATCCGAAGTTGAAGCTGGGCCAAACCAAGCTTGTTTTGCTTGCCGTCCCTCATCGGCCCCCAAAATTCGAACCATGGACGGATTCTCCGTCATCTCGCTGACGTCGCTGACTTCGACCATTTCCAACCGCGCCCTCTCAGCCGTCGAGGACCTTGATGACCTGACGTCGACTTTGGAGCCTCACCACGCTGCTGCCGTCGCGGCGGCGCGCCTCTCGACTTCATCGGCGCTGCTTCGCGACCTCGACCGGCACGCCGCGCAGCTGGAGACGGCGCTGCACGGCGCGTCGGCCATTTCGCAGCGCCTGCAGACCGACTTGACTCGTAGCTTGGGAGCCTGCGATGGCCTTGTGGCGGGCTTGAGCAAGCAGGTCTCGGGCTTGCAAGCCCATAACGTCGCGAGGGTGGATGCAGGGGTTTTGGGCGTGCAGGGCGGTGCGTTGGAGGCGTACTGTCGATTGTTTGAACTGTTTGTGAAGATGCTGTGTTTGTATGTTTTGAGTGCATATTGTGTAATGCCAGGGCTAATCGTGGTTTGCAGGTCGGATAAGGATGCTCAGGATGGGGTGTTGGACTCGGTTGAGGGGAGGACGGTGCTTGAGCAGGCGTGCCTTGCGTCGGAAAAGGCTTCACAGGGAGACTTGCTGCTCTCGGGAAGAGACTATGGGATAGGGGCCTCGAGTAGAGGGCCTTCCGACACTACGATCGAGCCGCCACCATACGAAAACGCGGCCTCGAGCTCATCACCAACACCCACACCTGCACCAACCTCCTCGAGCTCATCCGGCTTCGCCAAAGGCATGTCCTCCCTCACAAACTCCCTCAAAGCCATGACGGCCTCGCTCTGGCCCAAACCCGACCCCCTCGCCACGGCCTTTTGCCAGGCGGCCCTCCGCGGCGACGTCCAGCAGATGAGCGGCTTCCTCGCGCAGGGCGCCAACATCAACGGCCGCAACGGCGAGAGCAACACCCCGCTGGGCTGCGCCATCCTCGCCAACCAGGTCGACGCGGTGCAGTT
The DNA here is from genome assembly GCA_911649645.1 of Thelonectria discophora. Lineage (NCBI taxonomy): Eukaryota > Fungi > Ascomycota > Sordariomycetes > Hypocreales > Nectriaceae > Thelonectria > Thelonectria discophora. The sequence goes on along the minus strand of CAJVRK010000022.1, from coordinate 608,650 downwards.
CCTGCTCGCCGCCGGCGCTGACACGGCGGCTTCGAGCGGGTCGTCGAAGCTGCCGCCGCTCTTCTTGGCTGCGTCGGCCGGGAGCGGCGAGGTGGTCAAGTTGTTGCTTGCGAGGGGCGCCGACGTGAACCAGAAGAGTTGGACGGGGCAACCGTACTTTGTCGAGGTGGCCGAGGGGGGAAATGTTAAGGGCGTTGGGTTGTTGCTCGAGGGGGGAGCGAGCGCCAACGCGAAGAACTTGTCCGGTCGGCCGGTGGTCGCGCAGGCCGTCAAGAAGGGAAACCTAGATCTCGCGGCGCTGCTGCTGAGGCACGGCGCGGACCCCAATAGCACCGACATCAACGGCAACTCGCTCCTCGCGCTGGCCTCGACGTCGGACCGCGTCGACCTCGTCCATCTACTGCTGAGCCACGGCGCCTCCGCCACGGGCCACCTCCTCACGGGTCACTCGCTCCTCGTCGACGCGGTCAACAAGCGGCGCACCGAGATCGCCACGCTGCTGCTTGACCACGGCGCCGATGCCAACGCGCGCGACCTCTTTGGCAACCCTATCCTGGTAGCCGTCCTCAAGGACCGGCAGCTTTCCGTCGCGGAAAAGGCGGCCACGGCGCGGCTGCTGCTGGGCCACGGGGCGTCGGCCGACGTCGCCGACGCGACCTGGGGCGTGTACGCCATCTGCTACGCGCTGGAGACGGGCTCGGCGGACCTGGTGCGCGCGCTGCTGGAGGGCGGCGCGTCGGCGGATCGGAGGATGCGTTCGGGGGAGACGCCGTTGCTGTACGCGCTGGACGGCAACAAGGTCGAGCAGGCGAGGTTGCTGGTCGAGCATGGGGCGAACCCGAACGCGGCGGACAAGAAGGGGAGGACGCCGTTGATGCAGGCCATTTCCAAGGGTAACGTGCCGCTGATCAAGGTGTTGAGGAGTCACGGGGCGGATGTTAATCTGGGAGGGTGCGTGTCGCCGTTGGATCTGGCGGGGGTGATGAGGAACCCGGAAATCTTCAAGGCCTTGGGTATCAAGGTGAAGAGTCCACAGGATGGACAGCAAGGGGAGGCAGCATCGAGAAGACCGGATTCGCCGCCGCCGGGGTATAGTGCGTGAAATCATCATCTATAACCGCTCGTCTAAGAGTGCTTCTATCCAATACCCAATCTAATCAAGTCCCAATCTATTGCGGGAGGAGCTGCTTCAGCCACCAAACGTGTATCCTCGCATCCGTCGTCAACTCGGGGTGAAAGCTCATGCCTAGCACGTTCCCCTGCCTGACGGCCACCACGTCGCCCGAATCGTCCACCGTCTTGGCCAGCGACACGCCGGATCGCATCTTGTCGACGCGTCCGGGGAGTTTGGCGAGGACTTCCACGGGGGGTCTGTCCGCGTGGTCGTCGGAGAGCAGCTCTTCCACGACGGGGGCGCGGATGAAGACGGCGGGAAAGGGCGGTTCGTCGGAGCCGAGGAAGGGTAGGTCCATCGCAGCCTCGAAGCTCTCCATCTGGCGCCCAAAGTGGTTGCGGTGCACGCGCACGCCCAGGCCGCCGATGAGTTCCTGGCCGCCCTTTTTGGTGGCGTTGGCGGCGTCGGAGAGGAGGATGAGGCCGGCGCAGGTGCCCCACGTGGGACGCTTCTGGACTCTTTAAAAGCGTCAGTATAGCAAAGATGAAAAAGTATTCCTCGAGACGAGAAATGAAGGCATCGTGATTTGGGACTGACTTGACAAAGTCCCTCAGCGGCTCCAGCAGCCCCGACTGTGCGGCCACAAAGGAAATGGTGGTGCTCTCGCCGCCGGGGATGACGAGCGCGTCGCAGCCGGACAGCTGTTCGGGCGTGCGCACCTGGAGGAGGCGGAACGTGGTTTTCGAGGCCAGATTGGCGGATGCGAGGTGGGAGGCGGCTTTGGCGAGGAGGGAGAGGTGTTCTTCGAAGCCGCCCTGGAGGGCGAGGACGCCGACGGTGAGGCTGATCATGGTGGCGGGGGAGGGGCGAGAATGGGAGCCCTGGAGGGATTGGGGAAGATGGGTGAGGGATGGGAGAGGAGGATGACGAGGAGGAGGAGGAGAGGAGGAGTTACGAAGAGAGGCGCATCAATGGCCAGACAATTGATTGAAATTGAACCCAGAAACCTGCTCAAGAAAAGAACAATCACTTCTTCTTTCGCCTCACATCTATCTCTACACCACCCTCATGACTCCCCCACGAATGCGGAGCCCGGGAACCATGGGGTCCGTCTCCTTTCTTTTTTTTTTTCCTCGGCGCCGTTTACTCCCCTCCTGCACGCCCTGCAGCGCTAATGCCCGTCGTGCATAGCGGACCTTCTCAGAAGGGGCAAGGCCCTGAGGGGTGCCGGCGATGGGCGTCCAAGGATGCGGAGTTGAATGGGCCATGCATGCGGCATGCAGATTGGATTGCTTCGGCGGACGGCACTTGCATGACACTCCAACCCGACTAACACGCCGCTGCTGGAACATGGCCGAGGATAACGGCATGTCTTAGTTATCGAGACATGCTCCGATGCTTGCATCTGGCGGTATCGTCGCGTTGCAGGACTGTACGCGGCAGATCCGCTAGAAGCAAATCCGGAATGTCCTAGGACCGAACAGCACCGCACCGCACCGCACCGCACCGCACCGCAGCGTGATCTGTAACCACTCTTGAGCCTTTCGTTCCCGATGATTTCCGTACCAAGCCCTACTTAACCTCCCCCCCCCTTTCCAGTCCGCAAGTCATGCAACCGCTTGTCCTAGCCCGCCCTATTCATGACACGGAGAAACTGGCCGAAGGAGGGGAGAGACTCAGGGAGATGCCCGATTAGAGTTTCCGGCGTTCTTTGAGTCAAGAGACCAGCAAAAAAAGTCTCATACTAAGAAGGATCTAACAATGTCCACGTCTGGACTGGGTCGAAATGTTTGCTTGCGGGAGGTGGTGGTCCTGCCTTGTCCGTTCTTGCAGGACGGTTGCATGGCGTGTTGCAGATCAGGAACCGTAAAAACGGAAAGTCCGACTTTGGGGCTGGAGTTATAAAGGGGGGGATGTGATGTTGTTTTTGGGTGAATCGTCAAGATTGTTCTCCTCTCTTTGTCATAGACGACTACTCGTATCTCTCACTCCTCGTCCTCCTGAATACTCGTACACTCCTCGTGTCCTCCCTCTTCACACTCCCACTTCCACACACACACACGCACACACACACACACACACTCTCTCTCTCTCTCTCACACACACACCATGGGCAACGAAGTCGACTCGGCCCCCTCGGGCACCACCCAACCCCCCAAGTCCTCCTTCACCGTCAAGGCCGGCCTCGCGCAGATGCTCAAGGGCGGCGTCATCATGGACGTGACGAACGCGTCGCAGGCCCGCATCGCCGAAGAAGCCGGAGCCTGCGCTGTCATGGCCCTCGAGCGCGTCCCCGCCGACATCCGCAAGGACGGCGGTGTGGCCCGCATGTCGGACCCGGCCGTCATCAAGGAGATCCAGGAAGCCGTCACCATCCCCGTCATGGCCAAGGCCCGCATCGGCCACTTTGTCGAGTGCCAGATCCTCGAGGCCCTGGGCGTTGACTACATCGACGAGAGCGAGGTGCTCACCCCCGCTGACCCGGAGAGCCACGTCGAAAAGTCCCCCTTTGGGGTCCCGTTTGTGTGCGGGTGCAGGAACCTCGGGGAGGCGCTGCGGCGCGTGGCCGAGGGCGCCGCCATGATCCGCACAAAGGGCGAGGCCGGCACCGGAGACGTGGTCGAGGCGGTCCGTCACATGAAGGAGGTCAACAAGCAAATCGCCCAGGCGCAAGCCGCGCTGGCCGAGGGCGGCATCGTGCGCATCCGCGAGATGGCCCGCGTGCTCGAGGTCGACGCCGAGCTGCTCCGCCAGACGGCCGAGCTGGGCCGCCTGCCCGTCGTCAACTTTGCGGCCGGAGGAGTGGCTACTCCGGCCGACGCGGCGCTGATGATGCAGTTGGGTTGCGATGGTGTGTTTGTGGGGAGCGGCATCTTCAAGTCGGGCGACCCGGCCAAGCGCGCAAAGGCGATCGTGCGTGCCACGACGCATTTCCGCGATGCAAAGGTGTTGGCTGAGACGAGCACGGGGCTGGGCGAGGCCATGGTTGGGATCAACTGCGATACTATGAAGCCGGAGGAGAAGCTGGCTGCGAGGGGGTGGTAGGATGGTCACGGGAAGCAAAAGTTAATGAGCTATGTGAATATCACGAGTTAGGTAGTCAACAGCATTGGGTTCATGTCTCCGACGGAGGTGATTCAATAGTGCAATGGTATTACAGACTGCCACTTATCACGGTTGTTGACAGTCCGCTATCTACAACTTGGTGTTCAACTCTGCCACGCTTGTGCATCTCCCCTGAATACCATCCACCACAAATAGTTAATATTTCTTGTTTGAATGCAAATATAAGGCCCCAATGATCTCCATTACTAACTCCATGGGCAGTCTGAATAACCCAGCCTCGCCACCCTTGCTCCCGCGCTTCTTCGTCCTACTTCAAGCACGTACTCGGCTCGGAACCCGCTCCGGCCCATTGCGCGTCATCTTCCAAAACAAGCGACAGTCGCCAAACGACTCAATCTTGGGCAGAAACCAGACCGAGTGCATGGCCAAGTGCAACGTCCGCCTATCCCTCGCCATCTTCCCCTTTACCCACGCGAGCCGATCCCCAAACGACTTGAAACCAGGCTCCTCCTCGTCGTCCAACGACCACCAGCGCACGTAGTCCCACCCAATGTGCGCCCGCAGGGCCTGGTTGAGCACCTCGCCGCAGAGCAGCTCAAAGTCACGATCCGAGATGGCGTGCTGGCAGACGGAGGGCCACTGCGCCCGCAGGGAGGTGGATTCGTCGGTGCTGTCGGTGGAAACCGTGATGGCTTCGTACAGGTCCTTGTGGTAGACGCACCATTCGGTGCACCGCGAGGGGAGCGTCGCGTCGTGCGAGGAAGCTTGCTTTGCTGCCCTGAGCGTGGAGAAGAGGGACTTACGGTCGTAGATGTATTCGGCGCGGAGGTCGGGGGAGACGTGCTGGGATTTGACGCCGGCGTAGGTAAAGGTCAGGGGCGTGGTGGACGGGGGTTTGGCGGTACGGATCATGGTGACTTGGGGGCTGGGGGTAGTTGGGGGGATGGTGTCTGGGTGTGTCAAGACGGTGCTGGGGGAGTCGAGGGTGGCAGGGAGAGTGCATGTGGTCGGAGGATTGGAGATGTGAGGTGTTGCGGTGGTGGTTGGAGTAGCCACGGAAGACGTGCTGATGCTAGGAGCCTCGATGGGCGCGTTAGTATTGCCCATGAGAGCGTGGACGCTGCCAGAGGCCAAAGATTCAAAGTTGGCATTGTTAGCTGGATTAACGTCCGCGGTGGCCAACATCATCACCCAGAGGCTTTCAAGCTCGTCTTCCGTCCACGGAACGCCCTCCAGCCCGGGAGCGTCGAGTCGCTGATGGATATATCTGCCCAAGGCCTCGGCATCCGTGACGGCCATAGGATCAGGGCCTGCCGGAGGCCACATGGGCGCTCTCTGGTCGAGTGTAGCCAAGATTTCACCAAACGGCTGCAAGTGAAGATTGGGAATGAACTCGGGCACGGGAAAGTCAAAGCCCACGTGAAGTTGGGCCATTTCGAGGTATTCCTTGGAGGGTCGAAAGTTTAGCTCAAAGGCTCCGTGGACTGCCGAGTCCTGGGGATATGGGTTCCCTTGATGGGAAGACATGGTCGCGGAGACGAGCTCGATGTTGGGGAGTTCACTGCAGGTTTGATCTCAACTTGATGCGTGTGTGGTGACAGCAGAGGAAGCTGGGCTGGGACATTACCAGATTGGAATTCTCGTCGAGGATTCACGAAAGGGTGTTCAGTGGAATAACAAAGGACTGCGGTTTCCTAGGTGCTCCGAGCTATGAGTAACTGCGAGTGTTCAGGGCCTTGTGCCCAGCGTTTGCACGAGATGGAACAAACAAAGCATGGCCATGGGGTTCCAAGAACAGATGGGACAGGCAAACAATCAACAATGGCAACAAGACGCGCAGATACTCAAAGTCAAAGGACCAGCAGGTTCGATATTTGGCCAAGACGCTGGACAAAGGCCGACACAAAGCACCGATGGAAAGGGGCTGCACCACTTCAGCCGGTCAAGTTCCAAAAGCATACTCGTCAAATGACAGCCAAAATACCAAGTGATTCCATACATCCATACATTCATATCGCTAATAACATCGTCTACAGCGACGAATACGCATTCAAAGCCAACTGCCCGCCCAAGTGCGCATACAGCACATTCCCGCCCGCAATCTTGCCCGTCCTGATCAGGTCCAGCATGCCCGCCAGGCTCTTGCCCTCGTACACGGGGTCCGTGATGAAAGCTTCCGTCTCGGCGCCAAACTTGATGGCCGCAATGGTCTGCTCGTCGGGGATGCCGTACACTTTTGCGTTGTAGTCCGGGTTGAGCACCACGTCGGCGGCGGTTATGTCCCCCTTCTCGAGGCCAATCTTTTCGCCCGTGAACTGCGCGATGCGGAGCACCTGGTCAAACGTCTGCTGCACCTTGCCCGACGCGTCGATGCCGATGACGGAGCGCTTGCGCCCGCCGTTCTTCTCGAGGAGCTTGAAGCCGGCAATCATGCCGCCGAGGGTCGAGCCCGTGACGGCGCATACGAGGACCGTGTCGAAGAAGATGCCGCTCTCCTCCTCCTGCGCGGCCACCTCGTACGCCCACCGCGCGAAACCCAACCCTCCGAGGGGATGGTCCGAGGCGCCGGCGGGGATGTAGTAGGGCTTGCCGCCCTTTGCGGCAATCTCCTCCTTGAGGCTCGCCAGCGTCGTCTTGTGCTCGATGCCGAAAGTCGAGGGGTCCAGGCGCACGTCGCCGCCCATCAGGCGCGAGAGCTGGATGTTGCCGACCTTTTCGTAGCCCGGGTCTTCCCAGTCGACCCAGTGCTCCTGCACCGTGGCGGCGGCCAGGCCGAGCTTCTTGGCCACGGCCGTGACGGCGCGCGTGTGGTTGGACTGCACGCCGCCGATGGAGACGAGCGTGTCACAGCCTTGGGCGAGAGCTTCAGAGGCGAGGTATCTAGAGAGTTAGCGGGGGCTGTTGAAACAGTGAGGGGGATGAGGGAGTGCATACTCCAGCTTTCGGACCTTGTTGCCGCCGTAGGCAAGACCAGAGTTGCAGTCCTCGCGCTTCGCAAACACGCCGACCTTGCCGCCGAGCGCAGCGGATATCCGAGGGAGTTCTTGGATGGGCGAGGGGCCGAAGAGGAAGTTTTCCTTGGGGATGCTGGCAAAGGGTTCGGGGAGGTTTAGGTTGGCCATTGTGATTGTTGGATATGTAGAGATGTGTGAAGCGGTTGTGACGAGTGTTTGGTATGGAGGTATTTGAGGTATGAGTACTTTCTTCGAGAGGGGAAGCGACCCTTATAATCCCCTCCGTTGTCGGGGGCTTAGATGAGGTTATCATCGGTCAAGTCTCCCGGCAATGCGACCGCCCCGCGGACGACGATCCACTCCAATGGAATCCGGGGTCCGCGTGATTGGGCCGTCGCAGGAGATAGGAACGCGGTGGAGAAGCGCGTGGCATCATCTTGTGGTGTTTCGGGTTCCGGCGTGTGCCAAGGATGCCGGGAAAGAGGGGTCAAGCAAACCGTGGCTGTAGTGGTGATGGTGTTTTGGTGTTTCTAGCGTTGATATGGCCTGTTTCTAGAGGGCGTAGGGGTGGTTTAGTGTCGATTGGAGGGGGAGGGGTTGAGAGGGGTCCTTGGTGTTTATCCTCTCGGCGTCTACATCTACGCTCCGATTTATCGGCTTGTTGAAGGGTCGATTGAGCACCGGGTAGAAACCGGAGATTCCGTTCTTCTAGCTTCCGATCGTCGCTATCGGAGAGGACCAAGTGACTATTTTTGAGATACTAATAAGGCACCTTAGTCACGCATCAACCGAACGAAGCCCCGATACTGGTCTGGCATGATTCATCTGGACAAACATGTCAAGTTGCACCTTGATGATTCGAAGGAAGGGGGGGAAGTTTGATTCTTCCCCCTAAGTTGATTCTACAGGGCTCGAATGGGTTCTAGTACGGCAGTGAGTGAGTGATCTCAACCCTTAGGTGTCGAGGGGAGGCGGGCAGGCAAAGCCAATGAGAGTGCGGGAATATGTATGAGTCTTCAACGAATGGACATCGAGGAGGACGGCTGCCTGGAACGGACTAGGGACACATCTTTTGTTTACCTTTTCTCACTGCCTGATGCCTTGTTTGTTTCCCTCTTCTCACCGCCGCAACCACATCACTCCAACGCGTGGTGCTAGACTACCCCTTCTCACTACCACCTACCCAACACTCACGTAACCAACAACTCGCGGCTGCAGCCATGTCTCGTCCAGCCGCCCCCAACGCAACGGAAGCCCAGTCCTCCACCTCCGGGATGGTAACCTACCAGTACCTCCTCGAGCGCGACTCCTTCCTCCGCGAGCACAAGCCCTGGCTCGACCAGCTCATGACGCGCTGCAACCAAGACGCCTTCACCAACCGGGTCTACCGGTACATCAACCGGGGCACCGCGCGCGTGCTCCCTCCCGAGTACAAGGACAAGCTGTACTACTGGTTCGAGCGCCGCCGCGACGCCGAGGGCATGGAGTGGTGCCAGCAGGCCGACGACTGCGGCGTCGTCGTGGAGTAGCACGTCCCGACGGCCGTTTGCGGTATCGCCAGCCAGCTGCAGCAAATTGGGCAGGGCCTCAAGGACGAGGGCGAGAGGGTCGACGTGGGGGACACCATTGTTAGGCTCGCGGATCGGTTGCTTGATTTCCCGACCTGGCCTGTTATGGGTTCTGATGGGCGTGTCGACAATGTTGCGTATCAGTATCAGTGTGCTTGTGGGCGCCGTCTCTGGCGATGGGCGGATGAGAATGACGGGGATGCTGAGGGTGAAGAGGAGAGTGACGAGGAAGAGGAGCCTCAGCAGCAGCAGCCTCAGCCCCAGGCCCAGGCCCGGCCTCAACCTCAGCCCCAGCTTCAGCCGCAGCTTCAGCTGCAGCAGCTGCAGCAGTCTCAGCAGTCTCAGCAGTCGCAGCAGGGCCTCGAGATCATCTCCCAGAAGCAAGAGATGACCGAGTCTGACGAGGAGACCGAGACCGAGTCGCATTCTCCCCCCCTAGATAATGTCTGGGACCCCCCTGCTCCCGTTGTCGAGCCTCAGTGGTGTAAGTCTTTGTTTGGGTGATCTAATGTCTTGTGCTGGACTGACGCGACGGCAGGGATCATGGGCAACCACATGCCCGACGGCCGATAGCGGCCGAATTGCTTCTGTACAAGCAGGAACGTGCCTCCCGACGATACCTCTCACGTAATCTCGAACAGAGTGTTGCTCTTACATACACTCATCCCTTTATCCATAGTGGTTCAACTCCCCAATTGTCGTTCCCTTCTTACTAGTTACGCAACCAAGCTATGGCCTGAATGAATGTCGGATTTGGATGTGGGAGGAGATGACTGGCTGGGGTGTATCCAGTCTGGGGCGAAGTGCCGCAAAAAAATAAAAAATATTTGGCATTTCTGTTTCTTGCTGCGTGATTGAAACATATTCCCTTTGCTTGGGGTGATGTAGAGCGACTCTGCACGCCTGTGGTGACACTCATGTCTTGGCTTGGAGGACTCATGGTGTGGACGTGTATGGAATATGACGGGGTAGGCAGTGATGACGGGAGGATGTAATAGGAGTGTAGTAGTCTTCCAAGAGCCGAGACGAATATTGAACCCCATGCCGTCAGTTATTTGAGATGATCTACCGTAAAAGGCCTGACACGCCTACCAATGCCATAGAATGGAGATTACTAGTGATACAAATAATGCCCATGCCTCACTTCTGCTTCTTGCTCTCCTCCGCCTCACCCCTCTCCTTCTCACCCCCCTCATCCCCCTCCCTCAACCATATCCGCAAACGCACCATCCAAATGCTTCCACATGGTATAATGCGTCTCCCCCTCAAACTCCCTCAACCTGCACCTCGGCAGCCTCTCCGCCATCCACCTCACCATCTGAATCGGCGCGTTCCCATCCTCGACGCCATGCCACACCTTGACCTCGTCGTAATCCACATCCTCCAGCCTGAACCCCCAGTCATCCGCCGACAACAGCATGGCCTCGTGCGTCGTGGCCGCCGCGCCCTGGCGGTACGGCTCCCTCACCATCAGGTCGATGAGGGCCTCGCGCTTCTCCGCCGTCGGTCGGTCGGACATCCACTCGGCGACGGTTTCGTCCTCGATGGTGCCGGAGGAGCCCGACTTTTTTTCTTTGGCTGCGTCGAGCCACTTGTCGAGGCGGGTGGTGATGAAGTTTGTCGATACGATCCATTGCCATGCGCGCGTGAGGGCGTTGAGGACGAGGGTTAAGCTGCCTGGCGCGCGCGTCGACCACACGCTCAAGAAGCGACGGAACCACGACATATGGTGTCTCCCAGCCGCCCAATGCGGTCCGGTAGCGAACAGCCCAACCGCAGAGAGCATCTCTCTCGGCAGAAATCGCGCGCAAGCGAGAGCGTAGGGACCCCCGCCAGATAAGCCCAGCACAGCAAACCGCGGGATCTGCATCCCCTCGGCAAAGGCGCGCACATCCTCCGGCCAGTCGGAGAAGCGGCGATCCGGCAACGGCGAGGAAAGACCGAAGCCGGGACGGTCCAGGGCGATGAGTCGGAAGCCGTGGCGGGAGGCGAGGGCGGCGGCGGGGCCACCTTCGAGCCGGCAGCAGGGATAGCCGTGAAAGTAGAGGAGCGGGTGGTCCGACAGGGAGCCGTATTCCGCGAAGCCAAGGAGCCGGCCGTCGGGGAGGGTGAAGGTTTGGTGCTGCGGGGAGGTGGACATTTTGCGGAGGAATGGGCGCGAAAGGGATGGGAGATGGCGGAGGGACATTTCAGGACGGGAAAGAATGAGTGTGATTAGAACATGGCGAGAGATTCCTTTACCGCGTGAAGAAGGCATTTCTCTGCTTTTGAACCGTCCTGAGATGTGAGCCCATCAACGCCAAGTCTTATGACTGACCATCCAATACGAAAATACGACAGGGCTGAGCGCCGTATTTGAATACGGCAGGGGTTGACCGGGGAATCCGGAGGGAAATCACGGAGCAATGTTTCAAAGTTGACAAACACCCTCAGCCTGACGTCCCAGAAAGCAACTGCATGATAGTTTCCTGGCCGAGGGGAGGTGAGGGTCATTTTTGGCTGCCATCTGCTACTTACATGGGCATAGTAATTCCCAACCGATCCGTAAAAGGACTGTTCCAAATGCCAGTCGAGTTGAGTTGCTTATATACTGCCAACCACTCCTCCGATCGTGCATACCTGATGGCAAGATCACCCTTTTGCACCGTATCCAAATCTAAGCCCCAGTGCACTCTGACTCCCTTGCCGTCTGTCCCCGAGCAGAGCTGCTGCGCCATGAACTTGAGAAGGTTCTTGCCCGTCTTGATGCCGTAGAGCATGTCCATCTCGACCATCATGGTCGTTCGGCCCTCTTGCGGAGCCAGGAAAGCATCCGAGGCTTTGACGAACCGGAGCGCAAACGGGCCAGCGAGGTACCATCCATGATCTCTGGCCGCTTGCTGGAACAGGCCGAGAACGCGATCGACAATGGCGACGATGTCTTGAGTAGCATCGAAAGACAGCTCCATGGCGTAGGCTTTCACGTTGTCGACCGCCCCGATGTCGAGCACCTTGAAGCTCTTGTCGATGTAGCCGCTATCCTGCAAGGCGTTCATTCCTTTTGAGATGGTGCTGATACTCAACTTGGGCCAACGATTGAGAGTCCACACAAGTAGATCTTCGGCCCAACGAATGTTGGCGATGACACCGGCAAGCCAGTTTGCGCACCCACGATCCCCGCTGGGTTTTGTTCCCTCGGGAGGGATATTTCGCACAGTCGTCACCGCAACATTCTTGCCCAAGGTAGGATACGGGTTGAGGTCGATTTCGAAGTAGCGGTTGCTCAGGGGGTCAGAGCGGATTCCGTTGGCGAGTTCGGATTTATAGTCTTGCCAGGTAGTGAGGGTGCGCTTCTCGTCCAGGAGAAACGAAGGAACGACTTCAAGGATGTACGAATGGATCAGCCCCAAACAGCCCATCGCGACCAGCGCGGCACGGAACCAGTCGTCGTCTTGCTTCAGCTCCTGGGCGACGACGCCTGGTTTGAACTTGGCAGGATCCGTAATTCCGTCTTTTGGCTCAAGCTGATAGATCTTCCCAGACTCTGAGACCAGGACAATTCCTCGAACCAGACTTGCAAGGTTGCCGAGCGCAATCCCGCTACCGTGTGTGCCGGTCGAGATGGCGCCGGCAAGGGTCTGCCCGTCGTATGCACCCATGGTTGCGAGAGCTTTGCCCGCCTTGTCAAGCTGAGCGTTGAGAGACTTGATGGTGACTCCGCTCTCTACAAAGACGTGTCCCTGAGCATCCGCAGGGTTCTTCAGAGTTGCAGGGTCCAACTCCAAGAACTTGTTCATTTTGTGCGGGTCGAGCAGGATTCCGCTGGTCGGGCACACGTCTGAGAACGAGTGACCTGAACCTACGGCCCTGACTTGAAGGTTCTGGGCTCTTCCATCGTGAACAGCGCTCGACAAATCGGAAACGTTCTGAGGGTAGCGTTTCTGTTTGGGAAAGCACTTTTGCTCGCCAATGCAGTTTTGCCACGAGGGAACAGAAATCTCTTCGGTGCTTCGGAGGAATGTTGGGGCACATTCGTCGCACTCTTCCTTGAATGCTTTGATCTCTTTGAACAACTCGTCGTTTTGGTCTGGGTCCATGATACGACGATGCATCGCCTCGACCAAAACGTCGTTGTCCGGTTCATTGTCAAACTTGCGGACCAGATCGGCCGCAGACAAATCAAGGTAGTCGGCCATAGTGGGAGCAGGGAAATGAATTCTCAGTAAGAAATGAATGTTTGTGTTATGCTGACATTGGACTTCAATGAGTCCTTTTATGGGAGTTTTGGAACTCCCGCTGTCAGTGTTAGTCGGGGTTCGCCGATGTAACTCAGTGAGGGGAAATGTGATAGAGAATGTGACATGTTTTCAGCTCTCTTCTGCTGCTGTGCTAACTAACTCGAACCGGACGTAGTCGCCAGATTGCTGTATTTCGTTGGCTGAAAATTTCACATCAATAGGACTATCGAATTCACGAATGCAGCATTTTCCAAAACGAGACAATTGCTGATCATCTGGCTGCCTGAACTGAGACATCAGCTCGTTCCATCCGAGTCTAGCCAGCCACCACTACCCCAATAGCACACAGGCTGTGAATGGAGACCGGAGCAACCCTTTTTCTTACACGTATAAGTCTAAAATAGTATAATTATTGATAGAGGGGAATTATTGAGCAATATTTTAATAAAGTTAATAGAAACACTTTCAACCCTAAAGACCCAGAAAGCAACTGCATGACAGTTTCCCGGCCGAGGGTGGTTGAGTGGCGTCTTATTTCTAGGCGTCGTAATTTCCTGTCCCAACGGTAATGCATCTCACCTTCTAGTCTCGACATCATTCACAGGCGTAAGTATCTAATATGGAAAGAGCCCAAGGAACGTATTTAAACGGGTCAGAAGGGCCTAGAAGAACGTGACTCGGACACTTTCAAATATGAATGCTACCTCAGGGCTGTCTTCATCACAACGTTCCTGCTACCACGACTCCATCACTTACGACGATCTCTGTCTTTTGGAGTGTTCCTCTGCCGAGCTGCTTGCAGGAGTATACCACTTCTGCAATTGGGTTCAGACCAGGGCGCATACTTCTACAACATTGAACTCTACCCTGCCTCAACTGTCATCCTACAGGTAGATCTATACCCTAACCAGATACACAAGTAAGGTCCTATCTGTTGGCCTTGCCGCAATAATTAACCCATCTAAGCCAGGATAAAAGGAGTCCATCGCTACACCATCCCTACAGTCCGAACACGACGCCTCAAGACAAGGTGTCCGTTCTGTGTATCTCGAGAGCCGACATACCCATCATCTTGGAACAAAAACCAGCCTTGAAACGAGTTGCACGATGAAACAACACTCCCTAATTCCAGCGCTGGCCCGGTTCCCCGGAATGGCAGCCTCGCCTGAAGGCAAGATCCTGCCGGCCTGCATCAACCCAAGCCGCTCGAACGGACATGTTCAGAGCCCTCCGGCGGCCATGGAACCCAGGACATGACCAGACCGATTGCGCAACGTTCCTTGGGTGCGAAGTGTGCGCATCTGGAAATCGTCGAAGTGGTCACTATTGCGACACTGGACTTACACGCCGGGTTTTCCGACCATCTACGCTGACGCTGAGAATCGACATGAACCAGAACCGCAATCGAATCCGCGAGCGGCAACCGGCTTCGAAGGCAAAGGAAGACAAGGCAATGGCAGATATGACGCGAGGTTCGAATTGTACGTGATCGCCGATGAGGAGGTGGGTGGTGTTGATGCACTTGCTGATGGGAATGAGTGCCTGTGCCTCTGCGTGACGGACGTCTACCGTTCGAATGACGCACACTTTTCAGTCTATCACCGACCAACTGACGGACTACGTCCGGCCGTATTTGCTCCATCATGGGCGCATTGCTTTCTTTTCTCCCGATGAAGTCGATTTATTTCTATCAACAACCGACCGACTTGAAGTCTGCCCTATTAAGTGGCAGGAGAACAAATCGACGAGACTCGACTGCTCTGTCTGACGGGAGGCCTCAAGACTCTGGAAGCGGTCCAGTGAACTGCGATTAATATCATCCGAATAAGCCACCCATGAGCTCGTAGCTAAGTGTCGCAAATATGGTGCACCCCTACTTGCGGCAAATGGATCCTAAAGGGATTTGCTAAGTCTTGAGGGCAACGCCTTTATGACCGTACTAAAATGGTTATACTTTAGACATAAGTACTAATCCAAGATTTCCAATAGGGCACCGACTAGTGAAAGGTGCATTCAGGACAACGGCATCAAGGGCAGCCCTTGAAAGGCTCAAAAGAAGATTCGCCGAAATTCACGACCCAGCTGCCAAGATCATTGGCCCGTCGTCTTCTCGCCCAGGTACTGCACTGGCACATCCGCGTCGGGAATCTCACGCCTAAGGGACTGGGCACTTATCGAGTTGCACCAAGGGAAACACCGGACGCCCCCAAGCACGTTGCAGAACCGCGTCCTCGTAGGCGAGGGTGACGATCGGCAATGCAAGGCGGCATGGCGTGAAGAGACTCGCCCCCAGGATCGATCCGAAAGGCCATTTAGGCTACGACACGACGGGACGGCCTCTACGATTCTCCTGCAAGGAACCATTGCAGAGGAGGCCACGAAACGACTGTCGACTCGGCATCGCTCGATAAGCCGGCGAGGGTTGTTTGCAAGCACGGTCGCACCTCCGGACTGACCATTGGCGTTGCGAATGTGGAATACCATTGACTACTCGGTGGTCAAGGAGGCAGGACTTCGCATATGGAACCTGGCACGTATGCCTTTAAGGGCTGGGGAAGAGTTGACGTCCGAAAAGTGGTGCATTATGGGCCACAAGGCGAGCGGGCGGCCACGAACGACTATTTCCGGAAAGGGGTACTCTGGATCCTGTGTTTGGGACATGGAGGGTCGTATTAGAGGCATGATCACTGGCGGCGTTGAGATGGGAACGAATGGGTTCCATGATACATCTTATGCCGCGCCGATTGAGTGGCTTTTGGAAGATATCAGGGCGCATGGGTTTAATGTCGAATTTCTTTGAGGATGGGAGAAAAATACCAATAGAGTGCTTGCAGTATATAGTCAGCGTACCTCGTATTTGCAGGTAGGTAAGGTATATGTAGTTCAGACTTCAGCGAGGCAAAACAGTTCCCATGATGTTCAACTTGGACCTCGGCTGCTCATAGGAATGACAGCCTAGTTGGGTTTTGGGTTCTTCAAAGACTACTCGTAGGGTAGGCCTGTGTCTTCCCTAGGTACTTCATAAACCGACAAGAGTTGTTTCTCACGGCGTGGGACCTTCTCAGGGAGCACGAGGAACGCGATCCGTTGCCACTCGAACTGGAGGAACAGGCAACAGAAGTAACGACTGAGGCACTAAAGAAGCAGATACAACGAAGACGGTCAAGAAAAAAGCCCGGGCAGTGGTCGAAACGGGCGTCCTCGTGCAAACATTTGGACTGCGTCATGTCTGCATCGTGTGTAAGAACCCCATCGCGATTTTCGTCATCAGTCGGAAGAGATGCGTCCACATTTCCGACACGAACTTTAGGTCGCGATCCCATATGCACTTGCTCTGCAATCCCCAGTCGTAAAGTAATAGCGCCGCAGCAACACGATAGCCCATTCTGCCGCGCAGTATATTGTGTGCCCCAGCAACAACCAACATACCTCCACTTCATTATCCATTTGCCAGTGATCGTAAGCATCGCGTCAAAGGTTTCCCATTCCTCATCAATTCTCCAGAACGATTCAGTGATTTTGTCACTAGGTACCTAAGCATGATACCCAATACATCTACCCTAAGAGTAGTCAGGTAGTTTTGCCAGTGCTGCGAGCTGTTGGGCGAGGCAAGGGGTTAGTTATTCCAACGATTTGAACCACGATGTCCCCTAGTTTTCAGGTGTATTTATTCCAATCGAGTGAAGGAGCGCAACCTTCGTTGCCCTGTTGTCGATCGATCCCCGTGCTGCGTTGTCCAGTCCCATGGACGAAGGTGCTGCGGCGAGGAACTGACAAGATTCTGAAAAGGTCAGCGGACCTGACGAAAGCTCCAGGTCCAGCACTGCTCGGTCTGTAAAATTTAAAGCGGTATTTGATACTTTGCATAGCGCGCTAGAAACTCGACTAGGCGTGGGCAAAGCAGAACTACAAATGCAAGGAGCTGTTGGCGACGAGGGCCCAGGGTGCGAGCAGCGCATCTGGCGATTGCTGGCCCAGAAATTCACCTCCTCTGAATAGTCGTCAAATATTCGATGGCTGTACTCGTAACGTCAATTCTAATTAGTTCCTATCAGAGTATTTGTTTGACCAGACACGAGATGATTGGGGTGTTATTTGATACATAACTATTTATGGGTGTTTATCCGAGTTCTAATTCCACACCATGCCCAACGTACTCTCTGTTATTCTCCCTTTAACTGGCAACAAAACATCTACAAAGACCCAGCATGTAAAGTTATCAAAATATCTCATGGCTTCGATAAACTGGCCGACAACCAGAACCTGCTGTGTCGTGAGCACATTGCGGTATCGAAAAAGCCAACTTACCTTAGATTCATGCAGCCAGAAGAAAACAGCATGACATTGGCTTCAGATGTGCCCAATAATCTTTGTTCTGGATGAGCCGCGCTTCTCCAGAGCCCAACTCAGGGAATTGTCGGTCATTTTGGCGCTGGAAACCCGTTCAGCTTGACTCCAGACTGTTCCAACATCGAAATGGGGCTGCCTCCCAGTGAAAGCACCAGAGCTCGAGTGAATCACACAGGTAGTGTTGCCACGTTGATGGGATTTACTATAGAAAGGAAGGAAGGTTGAGAGACTCGAGGTCAAGCTCATCGCTTCCTACCGGTCCCCAATCAAACTCGCTGAGATATTCGATGGGTGATGCCGGACATCCGAGAAAACCTCCATCTACTTGAGGCAAATCAGCCGGGCTATCAGCTGCGAGACTTCCCAGTTCCGAGTCCAGCGTTAGTGTTTCACGTTGGGTCATTGGTTTTGGCGTGGAATGATTTTTGGGTGTCAGAGTGAGAGCATCATCAGGTGGGCTTTCACCCGTGTTTGATGGGGGGTTTTCTAGAGAGTCATACAACTGTTCCTCGAGTATAGGAGTAAAATGCGACCTGCCATTGCTGTTCTCGTGTGACGTCTCGTGCTCCATCAAGTCTGGACCGTCACATCTTTGCGCGAAGTGACGCTGGGCTTCTTTGAGTAGACGCTTGAGAAGGAT
Source organism: Thelonectria discophora (assembly GCA_911649645.1). NCBI lineage: Eukaryota > Fungi > Ascomycota > Sordariomycetes > Hypocreales > Nectriaceae > Thelonectria > Thelonectria discophora. Next base: position 590,741 of record CAJVRK010000022.1, on the reverse strand, counting down.
TGGAATGTCGCCCTCATTGACGCCGCCCGCCTTTGCCTTTTCGATGAAGGAAATGGCGGCGGGGGAGCTCTTGTGCTTCCAATAGTCACCGAGCATCCCAAAGACCTCGTCAAAAAGGGTCCCAAGGTAGGGATCCTTTGGACAGGGTTCCGCTTCGAAGAGTATTCTCCAAATTTCCTCCCACTGCTCGACCGTCTGGCCCTTTGGGCCTCGGTGGCTCAAGAATTTTTTTTGTTTCGTCGTAATGCCCTGTTTGTGTATCCGAAAGTCGTGTTCTTGGCAGCCATCACCAGAATGGCCGTTGAAAGGTGGTGACTTGGACGATATTGTGTGGAAGCAGTGTCGGCATTGGTATTCCGACATACTGTGGCGTCGCCTGAGGTGTTGCTTCACGTCCGATGGAGTTCGCATTTTGAGGTGTATACAGTCTTGGTAATCGAAGGGATCTCGTTTGTAGAATGGGCAGGCAAAGAATTGATGCTTGTTGGGTTTCTCGGTATGGGCCTTCGTCGTCGAAAAGTGTTCGTGAAGGCGAATAATGCGGATATCTGCACCATCAAGAGCCTTCCGTCTCGGCAGAGTGACACTGGCACCGACCCTTTTATCTCGGATGGGCGAATTCATCGAAATATTGCGCTGGGGACTTCGATACCTGGATTGATGTAGCCTAGGAGGCCCCATTGTGGATGGTGTGAGGACAGTTCGACTTGTGGAGGAGGGAAGTATATCCAAAGATGTTGGTTGAGATACTTGATGAGAGCCGCAACCACCCGAGTCTGGAGGAAAGAGTGAAGCAATTATGTGAAGAAAAGAAGGCAATTGACAGAGGCAGAGCCTCCTAATAGCATAAGGCGAACCATCTCGGCGGACCACCTGCAGTTTTACGTGGTGGCGTGCACGTTGGGATGACCCCTGGCTGCTCAATCCGAGTGGGGTTCCAATCCTATACACACACACCTCCCACATGAAAGCGGTATCCGTATAACTTGTACCTACCTGGGCACATACGGGCCAATCAAGGTCTTCTAAGACGGATTTATGGATATTTTGTTTGGGTTATTGTTAGTGGAAGTTTCCCGTCGGACGGCAGAGAGCTAATGACCTGATTCAATGTTGCCTTCGATTCGGACTATAACGGATGTCAAATACAAATAGAGAAACTCGAAGACCCCCTGCAAGGCGGAATCTATACAGTTTTCCTTTAGCTAGTTATTCTTTTCGACCTGTGCGTTCTGAGTTGTGGGTGCCGTAGGAGGCTGAGGCGACGCGCTGCTGCCTGCCAAGAGCCTGCCCTGAATGTCAAGGCCAGGATCCAATAACCAATCTTGGATGCGTTGTTGTTGTTGTTCCTTGTTCGAAGCCTTCTCGTCACTAGAAGGGCTTATGCAGCCACTGAAAGAGACTGTCAGTCTGGGGTGTAGGAGACAAAGGTACTTGTGTACCAACCTCTTGTCAGTGGGTGTTGTCATGATGATGGATGAGGATGCGGAAGAATTCGATCTTAGGTTGCGTTACGTCTTGTAGACATCCAAAAGACGGGATAACTGCAACACAAGAAAAAAGACTACTTTTACCTTATGAATTCTTGACTGTGACCTTCCTACACGGCATGCCCCAAATTCGTGGGATGTAATAGTGACGAGTTTGTCACACTCCTCCTGCTCCTATGAGATAATCCAATACAAGCTGCCATTTGGCACGGATATGGGGAAGGTGGTGAGTCAGTGTTGAAAGGGACAATCGTATACCTTGTGTATAGATGCATCCGTGATCTGGGTGAATTGCGTATCGGTCAATTGTCTACGATATGGGCAATTTCCAATTGGCACGCGACTGGGAGGACCCTGGATAGAATCGAGGAGTATTCTAGACTCTATTTGATAGGCGCGGTTTTCGTCTCCTTTGGGAGACGAGGAAGCGCCTCGACAGCGTCAGTTCCTGATGAAAATCTTATGTCTGTACCTGCGGATTTGACCATTCGAGGGGCCAGGTCCCATCAATCCAAGCAAGCCTACGAAGTCCAGGATGGCATCAGGCCCCATCAGAGACCTCTAGTCTCCAAAAGCACATCCTCAACCTCGAACTACGCTGATGGAGTGTCATCACCATATGACACCCCTCCTCTAAAATTTCCCACATTTGTGGGAGACAATGTGTGCGAGCCAGAATGATTGGCTGTGCACCTGGCGTCAACTGGAACATGTGTGATTAGGAGCGCCTACGAATCAAACACACCGGAAGCGCTTACATCGCCGCTAACATCGCCCCGAGACGTGCCGCTGAGCTCTTTGCCATGGATATTTCTCTCCTCGGTGGAATTAGTTGGTTGACTAATATGGTCTCTTGGGACTGTCCCAAGATGAAGCCATCACCCAACATATCAGTAAATAGATAGAAAGGCCGCTGGGCTACCGATTTTCTAGTGAAGAAGCTCATAGTTACATCACCGAATTCGTATGTGTTCCCTGAATTACTACGTTTTCTCCAAAACTCGGGAGAGCCTCAAACTTCCCGCAGGCCAACTGCCATTTATGTGGTAGCCGCCACCGAGCGTGGCGAAAACACCAATGAACCTATAACATCAACAAAAATGCCTAAGCCCGGGCTTACTTATAATCGCCTCGAGGGCATTCATCAGGTCTTGTTGCCGGATCTGTCTCGGCAATGGAATCGGTTTACCCTTTGAACCATGCTCAACTCATTCGAATTACCTCCTGGAAATGACCGACACTTGGCAATGCTTGATGCCCGCATTACTCGCCTCGGTGAAAAGCGTCACCAAAGAACTAATGAGCCGAGCATCAACTTCACAGCATCACATGGAGGGGGAGCTGGACCAGAATATGTCAACGTGAGCGCTTGTGAGTTCTTTCAACTTCCCCAAGCCCGATCATCAGAGATGCGAGTGGATCTACGGGACTGACTCGCCTTCTGTCTAGATATCCCTGTGGTAAATGTTACAACTTCGATGGCTCTACCCGACCCTGCTCATTCTTTTCCAGGAAACTGGGAGCCACCAACTGGGCTTTCGCAACCACAGCGGCTATGCAGCCCGACGAATCGGCCGGAAGCGATCCGCCCCGGGTGGCGGCATTCAACTCAGCGCGGCCAAGAAGCAACGGGTTCAGTCCAAGAAAAAAGCATACGTGTATGTTTGCCCGTTCCTTGCAAACGACCCGGATAAGCACGGAACCTGTTTTGGTCACGACAAATTCGACACATATTCCAGAGTGGTGCAACATCTGAGGGTTTCTCACCGTCATCCCATTTTTCGCTGCTCGAAATGCGGAGAGACCGTATGCAGCGACGAAAATGCCCAGGGGGCGCAGTCGAAGTTCGATGATCACGTCCGAGGATGTAACGAGGAAGCCTCACAATCTGAGGAAAAGAAGTTGCCTTGGGGCGTCATCCACGCCGCTACTTACACAAACCGGGATGGCGATGAGGAGAAGAAGAAGCTCATGAAAGAACTTGACACCGACGACAAGAAATGGTTTTGGACCTACGACGCGCTCTTCGGTGCCGACAGCAGCCGACCAGGGTCGCCATATCACCATGATTACCGCGTGACTCACAAGTCGACTCAATTGGACTCTCAGGCTGGTCGTTCTCTGCTCAACACCATTGCTGGTGCTCATGCAGAGCCCTCGATAGGACAGGCCTCTCACCAGGTTGTGCAACAAGGTTGGCCGCGGGTGGCATCCAACCAGCCCTCTCATCAATTGCGGCCTAGACATGAGCTTCTAGCTAGGCTTGAGCTGCAACACGTCGGATTTGTCCCTCCCTGTTACCTAGGGCCCGCATCCGGGAGCGGCCAAACGAACGGTCTTCAGCAACAATCCGGACACGTGATGCCCTCTGTTTCCAGCATAGGCCAAGAAAACTTTCAGCAACATAGAGAATCACAATTCCCTCAGGCCGCTCCGAGCAACTACCCAGTTGCAGACCTCAGCGAAGAAACCTCCTACCAGCAATCGGATTACCTGTCTCCCCAGCCTGAGTTGTCGATGCCGGCAGATGGCCTGGGGCAGGGCGCGGCTTGAACATCACCTGCCTCACAGTCATGCCTGAGCGCTGAACGGAAGCGGAAACCAGTAGATGCGGGCATGTGGGATGGTCCTTAGAGGGCGCATTGGATACATATTTAATTGTTCGATCCTGGTTGGTCGCCCTTTAATCGACTTCTCGCAGCAGTCGGCTCCTTGCCGGCCGCTCTTTGGTTAACGATCAGGTAATCATCCGAGTGATAGCGACAACTTGAGGATGCAAACCCGACTTGTATATATCTCCAGGCCGGGCTGTAGCCGGTGCCGAACCATGATGAAAACAATACCATCTTCTCAAATAACTCTAATCCGAAACCTCACTTGGCCATGACCCAAATAGAAAATTCTATCCTCCAGGGCACTCCCGACGTCCACGGCGTCGCCTCGGGAACCCTCCTCTCCTCCTCCACCGAACTCAGCTTCTGGGGCGGCGTCGACCCGGCCACGGGCGAAGTCATTGACCGATTCCATCCCCTCAGCGGCCGCCTTCTCAAGGACACGGTGCTCGCCATCCCCGGTGGGAGGGGCTCCTGCACCGGTAGTGCGGTCATGATGGAGTTGCTGCTCAATGGCCTGGGGCCTCGAGCGCTCGTGTTTGAGCGGCGAGAGGACATCATCACGTTTGGCATCATTGTGGGTGAGGAATTCTTTCAGAAGACGGCCCCTGTTGTGGTGTTGGGGCCGGTTGGGTTCAAGACGGTGTTGGGCTGGGATGGACAGGTTGTGTACATCCATGGCGATCGAGTGTCGAACATGCCATTAGCCGTACCGGTCGACGAGGTCGGGAAAGCACCCATCGCCGAGGCCCCAACCGTCTCCGTCTCCGACTTTGACCGCGAAGCCCTCTCCGGCACCCACGGCGAAGCCACCCGCCTCGCCATGAAGATCCTCATCCGCACCGCCTCCCTCATGGGTGCCCGCGATCTCATGTCCGTCCGCCAATGCCACATCGACGGCGCGTGGTACGGCCCGGGCTCCGTGTCCTTTGGCCTCCGCCTCCGCGACATGGGCGGCCGGTTCCGCGTGCCGGCCACCATCAACGCCCTCACCGTCGACCAGAAGCGGTGGCGCGACCTCGGCGTCGACGACGGCTTCGGCACCGCGTGCGAGGACCTGGCCAAGGCGTTTGTCGACATGGGCGGCTCGGTGAGCTTTACCTGCGCGCCGTACTTGCTGGATTCGGCACCGAGGTTGGGGGATGCGGTTGCTTGGGGGGAGAGCAATGCGGTTGCGTATGCTAATAGCGTGCTAGGCGCGCGGACTATGAAGAATGCGAATATGCTGGAGGCTCTGATTGCGCTGACGGGTCGAGCGCCGAGGGCAGGCGTGTATCTCGACAAGAACCGGCTCGCCTCCGTCTGGATCCGGGCACCGGCCGCGGATGGGGCCGACGACTCCTTCTGGCCGGTACTGGGCTACGCAGTAGGCGCCGTAGCCGTCAACCGCATCCCCGTCATCACGGGACTTGAGCATTCTAAGCCGATCAGCGACGACCTGAAAGCCTTTGCGGCGGCATTTGCCACGTCGTCCAGCGCCCCCATGTTCCACATGGTCAACGTGACCCCCGAGGCTCCCACACTCGAAGCCGCCTGCGCCAAAGGTGCTCTCCCGGAACGCGTCGATATAGACCGGGAGGCTCTCTGGGCCTGCTGGCAGGAATTCAACCACGGATCCTCGTCCCGAAAAGTCGACCTCGTAACCCTCGGCAACCCGCACTTTTCCCTCCTCGAGATGAAAAAGCTCGCTTCCCTCTGTCGTGGACGCACCAAGAGCGCCTCAGTTCACGTTATGGTTACCTGCGGACGCGCGCAGCACGCCCTCGCGACGCAGGCGGGATACGTCGAGGAGCTGGAAGCGTTTGGGGTGCGGTTCCTGACGGACGCTTGCTGGTGCTCAATTCGGGACCCCGTGATTCCGAAGAAGGCGAGAGTGATTATGACCAACTCGGGAAAGTACGTGCACTACGGGCCTGGGTTGACGGGGAGGGAGTTTTGTTTTGGGAGTTTGGACATGTGTGTTGAGGCGGCGTGTGAGGGGAGGAGTACGGGGGGTGCGCCGGGTTGGCTGCAGATGGGGACGGGTTGATTTCGGGCCTATTCTTACAACCAGTATCATCAGTTATACTGCTGCGTATTTTTACGGTGATAGATAGCATAACTAAACACGAGAAATACATGATTGATTCTGGAATGACACGGCGCCCGTCCCTAGAATGAACCGAATACACTTCTTCAGTGCTTGTTCCTGAAAGAGACGCTATGATCTGATCGGCAATGAGTTGAGGTGCCAGTAAGCGTATCTGTTCATTGGGCGACAAGGCGAGTACCGACTCCCGAGTGACATGCTTGGGCGCGTGGACTGGAACGACCTCCCTCTAAATGAAGAAAGGCGACATGAACTTTGGGCAGCTACAGGTTAGGCCACATCTGAAGACATACCGAACGAGACATACTCGGGAACTGGAATGGCATTCTGAATTCAGCATCTCTGGCATCTACCAATTGCGACGTCTCATCATTAACGCATGCAAACAACAATAAACCCCATCTCGCAGAGGAATTCATGATCCCGTGTCACGCCATCACCCCTCCATATGTGTCATCCCACTCGAGTGGAACAAAGCAGGGGAATCTTTCTGACCTGTGATATGTGAAGCATTGATGCCGAATTCCAAGACAGGGCGTTGGCTGTGCCACCAACCCCTCCTTGGGCATCCACCACGACCGTGGTTGAACTACCGACGTCCCTGGTATGTAAGAGCGGTGTGGACGGGCGTCACTTATGGAATGAGAGCGGACTGCAAGGCATAGGCCTCTAGGATCTCTGTACAAGCTTGACGGTTCTACGAGGACCGTTTCATGCCACCTCCTTAACAGGGGTCAACTTATGCAGAAGGCACTCAAGATTCACTTGTTCAGGTCATGTATTGCTATGGAGTGGACTACCTAGTTGACATCTGTACCCCAGTCCAGCGCCACCAGAATCTTTTAACGAACCAGTATCATGAGCTTTTCCAGCCCGCCGCTCACTTCCATTGAGCAATCAGGTACTGAGCGTTGGAGTCGGGGTCGACAATGTAGATCTTGATGGTGATGGTGTCGGCGATGCCGTAGCCCTGGTTGTACTCGAGCAGGTTGACCTTTTGCGAGCCGTCGGCGTTGACAGCGTACGAGTCCTTGATGCCCAGGTCGGTAGTGCCCTTGACGACGCGGTACTTGTAGACCTTGTCGGTCAGCACCTTGGGGAAGGTGACGTTGTCGACGTAGGTGCTGGGGTTGCCGCGGCCCCAGGCGGGGGTGTAGTCGAAGCTGGCCTTCTTGACCGTGGAGGCGAATTGGAGGAGGGTGGTCTCAGACATGGTGATGTTGGTTGCTGGTGTTGGTTAGCTGGGGCTCTGAAGAGTGGAGGAGGAGGGCCAACCTGGGCAGTGGTTTGTTGGAAAAGTTGTTGAGATGGAAGATGAGTGAAGATGAGTTGAGTGATCTGGATAACATCTCGAGACCTGCCAGCCCTTTTATACCCATCTCGTCGGTATTCCCATCACCACCGCTCCCTTCGAGGACCAGTCACACCGGTATTTGCCGGCAGATGAAAGCGAGACATCCGTTGACGTGTCACTCGACGACGATCACGCAAAAATGCCAATCACCATGGGAGAATGAAGCACGCGAGGATGGGAAAGACGGCAAAAGAGGGAACATGGCATGTAAGACGAGGGGTAAAAACGACGCCAAGCATCACGAATGCGGACACGGGAGGGCTCGAGAGCCAACGGCGAGCCAAACAAATGCGAGGGCGGGAAGCTCGAGGGCAACGGCGAGCCAAAGAACGGCACGCAAGACGAGGTCGAAGTGAGGGGTAGCGGGTGTTGCAGAGGGCCGGGCGACGCAGAAATGAGACACGGGACGGGATGGGATGGGGCGGGCGAGGCGGTACGGGAGGAGTGACGAGGGAGCACGCAATGAGGAGGGGGTCGTCACCTCAACTCGAGTGCGCAAGGAGGATTGCTGTTCATGCCTCTCATTCTCGTCGTCGATGCCAGACAATACATCCCACAAACCAACATGGAGTTGAGCTTTTTGCCCCCCCCGGGAGACCAGCCTTACCAGATCGTCCCCTCCACGGTGCGTATGACAGGCCGGGGGGATCCAAGTCTGCCGGGCAGGGGCAGCATGGGTGCTCCCCGCGATGTCGGAGGGCAAGGAAACATGAACTGGCGTCGTGGTTCCGGTACAGGCCGACGAGCTGCTGCTCGCTAGTCCGCATTAGCGGCCGTGTGTTTCTGCATTAGCTGCCGTGGTACACGGGAGGGTACTGCCCAACGGACTCAACTGCAGGGCAGTGTAGCACACAGTACCTGCACTGTAGGGCCGACTTGAAATTTTTCACCTCCTTCCTCTGTGCTAAAATTGCAGTGAAATGTGTCGGTAGACACAGTGTGGTAGGATTTTAATTGGTTGCTGAAATTAGGCGATGGTCTGAGCTTTAGAACTGTGGTTGCCGGAAGCATAAAGAGGGATCGTTTTCCCGTCGAACAGTGAGGAAGGCAGGCACTTTTCCCCTGGTTTTTATTGATCTTTTACTGGCTTTTATTTATCATTATTCTTAATTCTTATTGGTGGATCAACTGGTCCTTCTTTGTTTCTATTGGTTTAGACCCCAGGTGCCTCCATCCCTCCGCCTGCACCCCTCCGACTTTCCCGTCTCCTGCGACCTACCCTACAGTTGACCGCCGGTCCTTGCGTGGTTATGTGGTTGTGTTGTGTTCCCCCATCAAAACAGTTGCATCCATTTCGATTCTCCGAATGCCGACTGCATTACCTAGATGTACAGGTCATAAGGATAATAATATTAATTAGCTCGAAACTTGATGTCCGCTGTTCGGAAGTAAGAGCACTAATTGAAGCGCGGATTAGTGGCTTCGTTCGGTTGTCTGACGCAGAAAAACAGATCGGTAGGGCTAAGTCGCAATACTGCAGATCTAGCGATAAAACGAGTGCGAGAGAAGTTGCAATACTTGCCACTCATACTCGAGCTAACATTTATTATCCTTGCGACCTGTACGTAGTAGAAAACTGGGACGTCGGGTGGAACGAGTTGGATTCCATCCAATAGTGTAAAGGGTGCCAACGCTCAGGCGCCGAAGCCTATAAAGCTGACTTGGGAAGCATTAAGGTCGTGCATGGAGGACCGTTCTCGCGGGTGCCAACGTGATGCCAACTCGTACCGCTTGGAGCTACGGTAGTTCTCTCATGCCCGACCTCACATATCGTTCAATTCAGCCGACTGACAGGTATCCCTAACTTAGATGCCCCGGGTGTACACTACCTCACAGAGTCCCGGACTGATTGGTTCGACTTCCGTCGGCTCCGCAGATGCGTGAGGCACAGCCGGTAGAGCTTCTGGACTGAAGTATCCCTACGACTTGAGGTCTCATTTGGGCACTAAATGTGTGCTACTCGTCGTTTTTTGGCATCATTTATGAGAGTTGCCCCATGTCCTCTACTATATTTGTAATATTGTATGCGTACCTCCACGGAAAGGTTTTAGTCCTATCGCCAAAGGCGACCTTCTCTCAGACACTCAAGTTGGCTGCCACTGCTAAGGTATTCGGGCTCAGTCAGAGGAACTCTCTCGTATCTCCTAGCGATAGCATCAATATCTTCGGGTGCTTCATTCCCTATTTAGAGGATGCATACAGCATAGTGCAAGATATCCCTTCCAGCTCGACAGCTCGAGAGGATTTAAGCGCGTGATAGTGCGACGCACGGTGTATACTGTGTGATCCAACTTAGAGATTCCGTTCTCATGTATGAATATATCCAGCTGCTGCTTCTTTATGCTAAAATTAAAGAGTGAGTAAGTCTTTTTGCTTTTTGCCTGTGAACTTGTCACCGACCGTCGTCCAGTCAGCTCGACTGCTCTGGAGGGACTCATTGTCAGATACTTTTGTTCCGACATCCTCCAGCTTCTTCTTCTGTGCTTTAACTGCAGTGAAGTTGAGTCGATGAGGCACCCCAAAGTACCTTAACATAGAACTCAAGGTACTTAGGTACCTCATTCGAACATGTCGCCACGGAAGACGGGTGCCTAGGAATCCTCGGCCGAACATACTCAACACAAAAGCCAATAACACCACAAAGTGCATTTGGAATCGCCGCAGCTCCGGCAGAATGAGTCCAGCACCAAATATGGACGCGTTATGAGTCGACTACAGACGACCTAAGGCAGAAATAGGCCCTGTGCCGAAGGCGACTTTCTTTCGGGCGGCCAAGTTGACTCTCACTGCCGGGTTGGTAGGACTCAATCAGAGCAAATTCCCCTACTATTTTCTAAGATATCCATGGGCGTTTCGTTACCTGCGGATCTATTCAGGTGAGGCATGCATCAGTGTGCGAGAGCTCGACTCCTCAAAAGGGATTCAACCGCAGAACAGTGCGTTGAACTATGTGCACCAGTATGGTCTCACTATACTTACTCTCTTCTGTTCTGATATCCCATGGCCCAGCTGCTTCTTCTGCGCTAAAATTGCAGTGCAGGCAAGGCAGCTGATTACAGGTGGCTTAGCTGCTGCACTGATCCTTGCGAGTGCGGTTTCAACGACGGGAAGCAGTGTCGTCATTGGATAGATTAGGTATGTACCGGTCCCGGCATCCGGCCCGGTCCTCACTGCAACTTTAGGCGCAACAGAGCACAAAGCATATCCATCCACTCGTCCCCATGACCTCGGACGTTAATTCGTCGCGTTGAAGACACGGCCGCGAGCTGAGGTCGGATGGCTATGTCATCTCAACCACGCTTGAGCAGGCAGCCGGCTGCGCCTCAAGCATCTGCGGAGTCGAAGAAAACAAGCAGGCCAATAAACAAAGAGCCAGAATGGTAGTGGGGATTTTAGCACAGAAGAAGCAGCTGAAGGATGGAATCCACGGCTGGGTACCCCTCGCAGCATATTATGCCTTGCGTGTGCTTTATTGCGCCTAAAATTGTACTGAAGCTCTTTCAGCTCGCGTCATGATTACCAACCACCTACCAATTGGATATCTGTAGCTCCGGCTATGCTCCCAAGACATTCGATGCATCAGGCTTCAACGCATCTCCGCATCCCTCCAGCCCAAGCTCATCCCACACGCCCTCGAACCGCCCGAGCAACCTCCTATCCGGACAAAACGTCCTCTCCAACACCACGACCACATCCCCCCACCGCCGCATCTTCAGCGCGTGAAACATTCTCTCCAGCTCCAGCATGAAGAACCGCCTCGTGTCCGCCCTGCCTCCGCCGCAGTCCCGCACCGCTACCGCCCCGACCATGAACTGCCAAATCTTTAAGTGAAACGACGAGCAGGGCCGCGCGCAGGGACTCATCAGGGCGATCCGCAGCGCGTCGGCTTGGTCGTGGAGGGAGGTGTGGGGTGTGGTGGTGGGCAGCCAGGAGAGGTGGAGGAAGAGGGAAAGGGATTGGGCGAGGACGCCAATGTACGTCGTGTCGTGGCCGCGGAGGGATGATAGGTCGGCGTGCAGTTGGGCGGTGTGCGCGTCGATTTGGGTGTGGAGGAGGAGCAGAGAGAATGGTCCGGTATCGGTGTGGTACTGGTCGAGCATTTTATGCAGCTGGTTTATGCGACGGGTTATGCATGACACTTCGGTCATGACTTGGCTGTTGGTGGCGCGCAGGGCGTTGATGTGTTTGGTGTGGCGGGCTTGTGTTGACATGATGCTCTCGCTGATGGAGTCGCTGTCATGCTGTTAGTTCTAGGCTACATCATCTGGATAGAGACGAACGTACTAGAGCATCAAGTCCGAGAACCATTTCGGGATGAAACCGTCTCCATTCGCCAGCCTCAGCCGGATCATCTGCGTCAAGCCCTCGATGTGAGCATCCCACGCCACGCGATTATTGCCAAGTCTCTACAACCACGTCAGTTCAACCCTGCTAGAAGATCCAGCAATCTCACCTCGCCAACGCCAAGCATGAATACAGCTGCAAGCATGCCGTCACTGAAGCACGTGCCGGGGGCGCTCAGCCGATCGTTGATGATGCCGATGGCCTTGCAGATGTGCACCATGGCCCTGCGAGTGACGGACGCGTTTTCCTCGCCGCAGAGGAACCGGAGCTTCATGAACATGGATGCGTTGAGCAGCGCCGGCTCGGCAATGAGCATCTCGATCCACGATTTATCAGTGAGGCCGTATGGGGTGCGGATGTCGGAAGGGAAGACTAAGGGTCGGAACTCTTCCAGCACTACACATCTATCAGCAACCGATCAAAACAAGGCTAAGATGTAAACATGAAGGAAGCCCACAGTATCGTATGCAAACGTCCGTATCGGTCGGCAACGTCAACAGTGCCACCTCGACGACGGGATCTGGCAGGGGTGGAGTCCTCGACACACGATATTCCCTGCTGCCGTCCGCAGATGCATCATCGGCTTGCTTCTTCCGCCGCCGAGCCTCGTCCTGCTGGCACTCCCGCGCAATGCGCAGACGCCGCGTCGCGAAATTGGTCCGCGTGACGTGTGCTCTCATGCGCTTGGCCTCGGCGGGACCAAGACCGGGGGCGTTGCTGATATTGAGGAAGACGAAGCCGTTTGGCATCTTGTTAACTGGATTGGTGAAAGTGTGCCAGGGGAAAGAAATTGTGCTTCATGTGAGGTTGGAGTGAAGTTGGATCAAAGGGTGGTCAGTGACATGTCGCCGGGGCGAGCCCGTGATTTCCGGAAGGTCGGCATCGACTCACGCCGTCGACGGCCGGGGTGTCCGGGTTGAGATCCGAGATGGGCTATACTGGTTTAGGAAAATGAGATCTCTTGGCACCGGGGAAGAGGATCGATTTGGAGTGTCCCGAAGGCGAATGGGGATGGTCACGCCAGCGGCTGCTGGGCTTTTACATGGACGAAATGGGAAAATCAGATTGTTTGATGTTTGTAATCAACGAGTGGCTCTTAGATGTCCATACTGAATTAGGGAAACAAGATGCGGCGATGGCATCATTCGGCGACATGGGGATAGCAGCTCATGTTGTCGAGGCCGAACTACGAGAATGTTTCAATCAATAGGTAGTTATCAACTTTTGACAGTATAAAAATCGAGTCTTCTCAGGAGACGAAGCAGTTATTTATTTGAGGCATTCTTTGTCTAGTTCTCAGCAGCAAATTCCGCAGCGAATCAGCTACACCAAAATGTCTCCATTCTCAACCCAACTCTCCGGAAGCCACGTCCTCGTAACTGGTGCGTCCCTCATCTGCCAACCTCGCGACTCGGCGAAGAACTAACACGCCCAGGCGGCACCAAGGGCATCGGAAAAGCAATCGTTCAAGCCTTCCTCTCCGAGGGTGCAAACGTGTCGTACTGCTCCCGATCCTTCCGGGGCGACGACTTTGTCTCGTTTGAAGCAGCCGATGGCGCTCGCGCTATCGGAGCAAGCGTCGATATCAGCGACCAAGCGGCCATTGAGTCTTGGGTCGAGAAGGCGGCTACGGAGTTTGGGAGAATAGATGTTGTCGTTGCCAACGGTCTGTCACCCTTCAATTCTCACCTGACCTCTACTCATTTCTTCCTCAGCCTCCCCCCTCCTCCACGAACCAACCAAGGAATCCTGGCAAAAGAGCTTCCAAGCCGACATCCTCGGCCTCATCGCCCTCATCGACGCAACCACCCCGCACCTCTCCCAACGCGCCGGCACCGGCTCCATCGTCGTCCTTAGTTCCCTCGCCGGCTTCGAATCCCGCGACCGCTACGTCGCGGGGCCCTACACGGCGTTCAAGCGCGCGCAGGCCGTTCTGGCCAAAGATTACGCGCGCAAGCTGGGGCCGCTCGGCGTGCGCATCAACTGTGTTGTGCCGGGCATGATTGAGACGCCGGCGGTGGTGACGCCTAGTGGGCAGGAGGAGTTGAGCACGTTTCAGAGGGTCAGGAAGGAGAGACCCGAGTATATTGACAAGTTGCTGGAGGGGGTTCCGTTGGGGAGGACGGGGAGTGTGGTGGATGTGGCGAATGTGGTGGTGTTTCTTGGGAGTCGGCTAGCGGGGTATGTGTGCGGTGCGAATGTTTTTATTGATGGGGGGATGTCTATTTCTTTCTGAAGACGTTGGGTATAGTTGTGATGTATAAATAGAGGACCATCGATATCGATAGTTAGTTGAAACAACTCGATTCTTAGTGCCTCGCTGAAAAGAACTTTGGTGACACCGCCCAATTGGTGCCTCTCCACCTGTGAGAACATCACATCAACACCATAATCTTCACAACCCAGAAATGAGACCTGACACCCTCCCTCAAGCCGACTGGCAGTATGATCCTCTTCAAAGCGACGAGATCCGTCTACTCGACTTGGGGCCAGCCAACTCACCATTCTGCCCCTCCCTCACCAAAGCCTCACTCAAGGCCTCTCCCCTCCCCTCCTTTGTCGCCCTCTCGTATGTCTGGGGCGATGCAACCACGTTGATGCCCCTCGAGATGCAGGGCGGAACCATGTGTGTCACTAAAAACCTCCACGACGCGTTGCATCACATCGCCGCTCGCCCAGATCGGCCGCGACGTCTCTGGATTGACGCCATCTGCATCAACCAGTCCAACTACGACGAGCGCACTGCCCAAGTCGCGCAGATGGGCTCCATCTACTCGCTCGCGTCACACGTCCTCGTTTTCCTCTCATCCACGTCGGCAGAGCACGAGCTAGGCATCCGCTTCCTCGAAGAAGTAGTTTCCAACCCCGACGCGCACTACGAACTATCGCTGTCGCCGATCCTCTCCGTGCTAGACCCCAAGGACGAGACCACGCGACTAACGGTCGAGTCCGTAGCCCTCAGGACTTCTCTCGTGGCTTTTTTTGCAGCGCCGTGGTGGACACGCGTCTGGACGGTGCAGGAGTTCCTCCTCGCAAAGCACGTCGTCTTCCAGTGCGGCTCGCGACGCGTCGCCGGCGAGACGGTGACAAGCGCCTTTGAGACGCTCCGTCGGCATGAAGGCGGATGCTGCTGGGGAGCTCGCGTGCGACGACTCTGTGATACGGAAGCCCCGAGCTTCATTGACGAACCGAACCCGGCGCACGGGGGGCTGTCCATCTACCACGCCACCATGCGGCTCGACAGGCTCAGCACGCTCTCGGATCTGGACCAGGTGGGCTACAATGGCCTGCTGGGCTCGCTGATGCTGTTTCGCACGCGGCAGTGCACCAATGCGAGCGATCGTATCTTTGGGTTCATGGGGCTTGGGTTCGACGAGGGGGATGTGAGCCGGACCATCGAGCTGGACTACAGGATACCAGCTGGCCAGCTGTACGAGAGCGTGACTGTTTCGATGATTGAGACTTCGCAGAGCCTGGATGTCCTGAGCCACGTTGCGGGACTGAAAGGACAGCTGGGGGACTTGCCGAGCTGGGTGCCCGATTGGACGGCCAGAGTCGATGATGCGTACCACTTGCTGTACTCGTCCCGAGTAGCATCCTTGCGCCTATTCGCAGCAGCCGGCGACTCGACGCCAGATTGGAACGTCGTCGCCCCCGGAACCGTCAAGACCAAAGCCCTCATCCTCGGTACCATCACCAACACAACCCAAGGCTACCCGGAACACTCCTCCTCCCAGCTCACCGGCCAAGCCCTCCTCAACGAGTGGTGGACCCTCGCCCTCCCCAGCCTGACCCGCGAACTCGACGGCCACCCGACCGACGCGCAGCTGCGCTTCCAGTTCATCGTCTTGACATGTGGCTCCCTCAACCCGGGCCTCGACTGGGTCGACGACGCGCGCTTCGTCCGCGGCCACGAGGCGTGGTGCAGGTGGTTCGCGGCCGAGGACCCACGGGGGTTGCCGGAGGAGGTGAGGGCGGATGCGCGGACGCTGGACACGCACGTGCGGGGGGCGAGCGCGGCGAGGAGGATGGTGCGGACGGGGGAGGGGCATGTTGGTTTCGGGCCGGAGGGGGCGAGGGAGGGGGATGTGGTGGTGATTATGCCGGGGGGGAGGATGGTTTATGTGCTGCGGCGGGAGAAGGGGGTGTATGGGCTGGTGGGCGATTGTTATCTGCATGGTGCCATGTCTGGAGAGAAGATGAGGCCCATGAACTCCAATGGTTGGAAGGATATAATCTTGGTGTGATAGCTCTAAAGCTTGGTGTCATGAGCCGGGACAACACGAAAACTGTGACCTCTCCAACGTGAGTTGCCGAAGAGGTTCATGACCGTAGACTAACAGCATAAATTTGGTCTCCAAGTCCCAAGAGCCTTCATACGACACGAGAGGTTCTCGTCTCGCGATACAGAGTCGCCCTTAGCTTGGCAGTCCCGTCCCATTTCCCAAGCAAGCCAGCTTGTCCCCCCTTGACTCATTCCTTTTAACATATGCTTAAGATGCATCCGATCCCCCAAGATCTGATGGGCTTTGGAGGGCAAAGATTGGCGAACAATCACGTCATAGTACAACGCGCTTGGGTCCCCTCCTAATATACTATCTACTCTCGACACTCTCCGATGGGGCGTCAAAGTCATGATGCTCAGGTTCTGCAGTTTGACCAATAGCGCATCCAGCGCTCCTCGTTTTCAACCTCCTGCGGCAATGTCCCGCACAGCCTTATCTTGGCCTCTTGGACCACGGCAGTATCCGTGGATGGGCGGTCGCGTGGCCCTGAAATCGGCCTGTGGCTGTGAGCTTGCGGGGAGGAGAGAGTGGTTTCTGGCTTCTCTGGGAAAGCTGGGGAACTTGTATGGCATCATCGAGGAGCACTCTGCAGCTACTCTTGGGGTGAGCCATCTATCAGACATCCTCCGCGAGCCCGTGCAGACGATTGACTCTTACTAGTATGCAAGAGGGGAAGCGGGATGATAACACGAGGGGTAGTGTATATATAGGTAGTTATATGTCCATCCCCAGCGGAGAAGCCAATATCGTCAACACATCCCAGTCATCAACATACAAACCATGGCAACAAACAAACCACCCCCCCTCGCCGACCCCGGTCAACCCCTCCAAGCCCGGCCACTCGACCCCATCACGCCAGTAACCCACATCGCCGACATCCGTCCCGAAGACGTCGCCGTCGCCGCCAAGCCCGAAGAGCAAACCGCCGCCGCCGATCCCGAAAACATCTTCAGTACCGGCGGAAAAAACTATCGCACCCTCGGCAAATGGGATACCGTCTACGTGCTGGTGAGCAACCAGATCGGCCTGGGCATCCTGTCTCTCCCCGGGTGCCTTAAAGTCCTGGGCATCGTGCCGGGCATCTTCGCCATTGTCGGCATCGGCAGCATGTCGGCGTACACGGCCTACGAACTGCTCATGTTCTACCGCGCCCACCCGCACGTCGTCAGTGTCGTCGAAATGTGTCGCGTCGTCGGGGGTCGACCCCTGGAAATAGCTGCCGGCTTGGGCCTGATGCTCAAGGTGATGATGACGTGCGCGTCCGCGGCCGTGACGCTGAGTGTGTCGTTCAACACGCTAAGCAGCCACGCCTACTGCACCGTCGTCTTTATCACCATTGCTTCCGTCGCCTGCTGGTGCCTCTGTCTGCCACGCACCGTCAAGTTTGTATCGCGAAGCGGGATTCCGTCCACGGTCAGCATTGTGGCTGCCGCCCTCATCGTCATGATCAGCCTGGGCGTCGCGTCGCCCAAGAAGGCCCCCCCTGGATGGGACAAGAAGATTGACATCGTGGGGAACCCGACGTTTCGCGAGGGCCTCAACGCCTGCCTCAAGATCTGCTACGCCTACGCGGGGAATATCAGCTTCGTGTCGTATATGGCCGAGATGAAGAACCCGAGCCGGGACTTTCCCTTTGCGCTGGCCACGCTGGAGGTGTTTTCGATTACTATTTATACGATCGCCGCTATTACGATATACTGCCTTGCCGGAGAGTATACGGCCTCCCCTGCGCTCGGCTCGGCGTCTACGATCCCCGCGAAGGCGGCATACGGCGTCGTGATCCCAGCCGTCTTCGCCACGGCCATGGCATTTGGGCACACGGGCATCAAGTACATCTACGTGGTGCTCATGAAGTGGATGAAGGCCACCGACCGCGTCACCGACCGCAGCGTCAAGTCGTGGGCGACGTGGATCGGCTGCGTGACCATCTTCTGGGTGCTCGTCTGGATCATCTCCAACGCGATCCCCGTCTTCGATTCCATCTTGGCGATATCCTCGGCGACGACGATTGCCTGGTTCACGTTTGGGCTGAGCGCCATCTTCTGGTTCCATCTCAAATGGGGCAACTTGACAAAGGACTGGACGACGATTGCGCTCGCGGGAGTTAATGGATTGATGATTGTGCAGTCGTTGTTTATGAATGCTGGGGGGCTTTGGTCGTCAATTACGGAGCTCATGGAGATCTTTGAGAAGAGCGAGGTGAGGGGAGCTTTCTCGTGCGGCGATAACTCGGTATGAGGAGGTCATGGTTTATTCAGGGAGTTGTAGCGATTTGGATATCTTACGGAGTTTGGATTAATTGTAGATAATTGAATAAACATCACGTAGGTGTGTAAGTGCCTCCCGAGTCCGAGTGAACCAACAAGCAGATCGCCAACCAATTAAACAGCCCACCTATCACTGGTGTTGTCCTATAGAGCCTCGTCTCGCTCATCTTCTGCAACGTTTCAACTCTCCTCCTCCATCTAGAGCACCATGCCGTCGGTGAGTGTTGTGCTTCCAGGCTGGATCACCAAACCTTCCTTGTTGTTTGGGTTGTCGTCAGGCTTATGTCGATATTCGGTATAGGGGAAAGTGGGCGCGAACACAACATGGCGACAGAAGAAGAGAAGTGTCTTGTCTGAGTTCTTGTCATTTCGCCTGTCTCCGTCATGATGGGAGTTGGTTTCCTCAACTGCTTGCTTCAGGCCTTCCATCTGCTGTTGAGTAGCCGTCCGAAACAGGTGGTCCGATCGCATGGTCGTCACAAATGAACAGTACTGCTGAGCGTATGAGACGAGCTCGTCGAACGTCTAAGAAAGAGGTTAGCGAGGAATCAAAAGGGCAACCGGAGAACCTATACCGGAACACTTGCGGACCACGCTCTCGCTCAGGGAGCATATGACAGACGCCGTGCTATCGGGTTTCGCAGAGCAGCAAGTGATCTTCTCCCACTATTAGACCAGGGAGATAACCGAAGCAAGGAACCTTTTCTTGGCCAGGGAAACCGTCAGCAGCACCGGCGGGAGATCCCCGAGGTCGAAGACCGACAGGACAGAGACTTGCTACTTCAAGGTCAGGTAAATATAAATAGTATGCAATTACGGCGAGGCTCTGAAATATGCATGGGATAAATTTCGAAAATTGCGTCCGTTTCATAGAGGTAGTTGCCGACAGACGTTGCCCATGTTGTCGATTTCCACGGGTGGTCAACGAGGGGGGTTGGGGAAATGCGTATATAAAAAAGCGAGGGCTTTGCCATCGGGTGTTGATGTCGATGTATATAGTTTGGTGATCTCGGCTGCTGGCTTGCGAGAATGAGGGTGTGGCCAATGTTGGTATACCTGTCGTAGTCGTCCTTGCCAACATCCTGGTCGTAGACTGTCGTCTTTGTCGTCGTCGTTGTCGTCGTTCTGCATCGACATGCAGCCAGTTTGTCTCTTTTCCCCCCTTGTTGGCGTCTAGCAAGAGGAGTCGACTCCCTGTATTTGATTGGATTGTCGACCTCGTCGGGGTTCGTTACCGCCATGGTCGTGCATGAAGCGGGCTCCGACGGCCCCTGACGGAGACGTGGCCGAGGCGACCCAATCGGGCTCGACGGACTCGGCAGACTCAACGTCTGACAAGATTTATCCCTGGAGACTTTCTCGTCTTGGTCATGCTACCGTGGCTGTAGAATTCATGAGTCAGCCAAGTAATCGGGAGGGCTCCCCGGGTGAGAGGCTTTCCTGCGAGCCACCACTGTAGCGTCGGCCGTCATGCCAGTATACATATGGACGTGACGGTGGCTCCTATACGCGTCACTTGTGTTCTGTCTCTGAATTCATCTCCACGACAAGAATGAAGCCGTCGTTAAGCTCCAATTCCACTGGACGCCGAGAGGTAGGATCCGAGTGCGCCATGCAGCGTCATCGGTCCCGACAATGACCTTGAGAAGATGGTTGACTTTGCCGAAACACTTAGCGAGTAGGGTCGATTAGTCCCATTTCCCTGCCTCGGCTGTTTCTCCAAAACCTTCGCATCACTAATCGCCTAGACAGATGCACGGTTGCTGTTGAAGACGAGATGGTGTCACTTAAGAGGAGGTCGGGTTGGATCGATGACATGAACTTCCTCATCCGGGAAGTTGCTTGCCCCTCTGTAGTAGACCATGAGGTTGAAATCGGGGAGATAGCCCGTGCTTCCAGGTATCGGTACATAAAGATGCTGCGTGATATTCTTGGAGTCCTTTTACTCTTTCATGACCGCTGTCGCTTCGGCTAAAGAGCAGCCATGGAAACGAAACGAGGGTGGTAGACAGGAGAAGGAGGAGTCATTGGAAGAATGTCGTACAGATAATTTCTCCATGACTGTCACCGTCGCTTCCTCGGAGGTAGTGAAGGCCGCCATAAACGAGGCGCCAGATGGAATGATGCTCTTGAGGTTCACTTTCGCAACGTCAACGACCGGCCCGGAGAAGAAATTGATATGCTTGTGGGTTTAGGGTGCGCTTACCGCACAGGATTCTTCGCGTAAGGCGGGCATTTACGAAAGCATGCACTGCATCGTATTGAACCAGCTCAAGCTCAAAACGCGTAACAATTGACACGAGTGTGCGAAATGACCTTCCGGCGAGGGTGGCAGCGTACGTTTCCTCAGTTGAGGCGATCAGTTGCTGGTCTCCACGCACCACAAGCCGGGCCTTGCATTTGATCAGGAATCCTGCCTTCTCAAGCTTGTAGGTATACACCCACATGCAGTCAAGGACTTGTTGATCCTTGGCCTAATGCCAGGGGATCTCCGCCCAAGAATCCATTTTCTCATGACTCTGGAGGTGGTCAAGTTCCGCTTGAATGAAGCCTTCCTTGTACGGGTGCTTCTCAAGCTGCCCGTGGTGTTTTAGCAATGGCGGGAGCTCACCCCGATGCATTTGTATTGTCTGATCAGATGCTTCCCCAGGTCTTTTCCTGAGTAGACGGCGCAGGCGTGCTCTATTGATCATTTCTCCCTTATAGGACCCCATTGGGGCGATCACAGCCTCCCACTTGTAAATGCTGCTTGCCAATAGCCTGAGACTTCTTGAGCGGCTTTGTTTTCTCGCGAAGATGAGTTGCTGCCTCCGACCTCCGTGATACCCTTTGCTAATAAACCAGCTAACGGCGACTCTGCTGGGGTCGGATAAAGCGTCTCAGGGCCTGTCACAGTCTGATCACTTGGATCATGACCCTCATAGGTCCCTTCAAAGACCCTAGGAGTCTCAGGTCCTGTCACCACACAATCCTCGTTATGGAGGTTGCTAACAATCATAGCGTTCGTGTGTTCATAGGCGCCGTCCTCTACTCCCGGAACCCTAGGTCCTCTCACGGCATCAGAGCTAACAATCATAGCATCTGCGCCTTCATAGGTACCAATAGCTCCTTGATCCAGTTTTCCCCCATCGTCATTTTCGGCATCCCGACCGTCATAGGCATAAGCATCGTCATCAACGAAGGCCAATGGGCCAGCAGCATTTGCAAGTGGGAGCGACAGGAGAATGGCGGACCGTGGCGATATAGGGAGGTCTTTCGCGTGCGCGAGAGACATTTGTCTTTTGCACGACACAGACCCATTTATGGCGTGTGAGTTCCTCCGCGTCGGTCTGGGTCCGATAAGCCGTGCTGAGCACACCAGTGACATGTGACCTCGGAGGGAAGCTCTGGGGATTCTAGTGCCGTGTCAGCGGGAGGGCGCATAGAAAAGAGATACTTTTCCGCAGCGTACGTACCTAGTTTATAAGAACAAGACACGCCGAGCCGTAGCGGTCTACCCATCTGGGATGAGAGCCACGGCGTGAGGCTTCGTGTCTGAGCCGAACTCATCGGTTGTTTCGTGGATCTGGAAGAAGAGCTTACATATATAGCCCAGAGGACAGATCTAGATCTCAAATGTCAAGAAGTAAAAGGGCAAGTATACGTATACGCGTGTTTGTCTATTGGTTGGAACACCGGACTACTCCGATGATTGGTGTTCTGCGACAGGCCTGGGCTATAAACGTGACGCTCCGTAGTACCAAGGTGGAGAAATTGTGCTAAAAATAATTAACTAGTTAACCAGACTTACGGGAGATTTTAGATAACTAGTTATAACTAGAAGCTCGTTTTGATCTTCATCCTTGGACCATTGTTGTGTGGTCTTCTCTCGTTTTTTCCCCCACGTCTTCGTAGTATTCATCTTCAGGTACTCCAGGTCCGTCATGGACTCTCCAACCTTCTTTTCCATACTGGCAGAAATGGAATTAACTGTTCGCTTGTGGGATGCGCTATCAATTTTCGGCGTGAATATCCGTACTTGTTTGTTGTTCGTTCATCTCCTACCCTAGGCTTTTGCGTTCCCTTCCGGTGGCACGGTTTGCCGCAAACATTAGGAGAAAGTGCAAAATTCTACCCGTCTGTGCTACTGGATGCAATGCAATTAGTCTAACCGGTAAAAAGTCATGAACAAGCTGTCAATAGGGCCAAATTCATGCCCGAACGCAAGCTGGACAGTTACACTCGGAGGTAGAGACCAAACGTTCACTCATTAAGAGACAGTGTATCGACTTTTAATACATGAATCAACAATCCCGTCTGATGCAGTATTACTTACAGACAAAAGGCTCACAAATCATTCCCACGACACCAAACATTCTCATCAAGAGACAGTATATTGACTTTTGATACATGGACCTACAATCCCGTACGTAATGCAGTAATATATACAGACAAAATCTCACAAACCATTACCATCAACTCTCCAAACAATGCCCATCTAGGACATGCATTAGGACATGGCGGGAACGTTAATCTCCGAAATGGTCCAGACCTTGCCGCCCTGGCTCATGGACAGACCCGAGTAGGTGGCGCCCTGCGACGTGGAAATGGTGTTTCCAAAGTTGGTGTCCACGCCGGCGAGGGTGATGACGGTGTTGAGGTACTGCTGCTTGGCAATGGTGGGCGTGCAGCTGTCGTCGCACTCTGTGCCCGTCCCGTAGCCGCGCATGTAGGGGCCCGACTTGTACGAGAAGGAGCTGAGGGCCTCGCCCGTGTCGGCGTCCGTCACCGTCTGCTTCCACGTGTCGTTGTCGGACTGCAGCTCGTAGACAATCTTGACCTTTTGGTCGCCCGACACGGGGGCCGAATCGCCGTCGAGCTGGCCAAAGGAGCCGAACAGGGAGGCCCGGACGCACCACTGGCCCGTGGTGGCGCCGCACCACGAGTTGTCGGGCCACGACTCGAGCGTCGTCTGCACGAGGTCGCCCGTGCCGTTGGACATGCCCGGCCAGAGGAAGAGCTCGCCGTTCTGGGACGAGGGGGCCGTGCCGGGGATGATGGTGGTGACGGCCTTGATGATGGTCGACGTGGTCGGGCCCAGCGAGACGGCGCCGCCCCAGCTGTCGCGGCGGTGTAGTGATGGGAGGGCCGATGAGCTGCCGACCAGGGCAGCGGCCAGAGTGGCAAGAGCTCCAAGAGAGAACATATTTGTGGCGTTGGTGAAATAGAGTGTTTGGTGAGTAAAAGATTGGTTCGGCCGGCCGATCAAACAGAGAATGTAAACGGGATGAACAGTGTCGAAACAGGAGAATGTCTGAGGAGTCAAGTTGAGACACTGGGCCTCAACCAAATATCTATACTCGACACCTCCAGAGACGTCGGGCCCAAGACGCTGGAAACGACCTTTCGGCAGTTTCGTTCCGTGGAGAATTTGTCTTCGAAACAGGGACGCCAAGTTTCTGTCTCAGGGCGACCCCTACCACGACAGGGGCCGTCTAACGTCGCCGAAAGCAGACGATTGACTATTTCCAGCTCGTCGGTGGGCACATTTCCTCCGGAGAGACAGACGCCGGCCTACCGACCCTGGCAGGCGGAGACGGTTGACCACGGAGCATCTGGAGTCGATACCACGTCGGTCCACAGGGGCAACTGTACTGGAGCCTCCTGGAAACTCGTCCGGATATGAATGAATCGTTTTACTTCGGGGTCTGGCATGTTTCGAGGGGAGTCTAAGTGGTGAGCCTTGACTATGGGGATACGAGACGATGGTTGACGGCTGGGGTTAATCCACCAATCAGACAATAGATGGGCTGGATGATGGGATGAGGAACGCTGTCCGCAGAATGGAGCGCTGTCCGTGGAATGCGAAAGCGATGATTACGGAAGAACTGGGCTATAGGTATTATAGGTTCCTTATTATTCCGCGTCGATGGTGGTGTTTTCGTACATTGTCCTCCATTTTCATCCTCGGAAGCGCATCCGTTCTTGAGCGCTTATAGCAGCCAAGTTGGGCAAGTTGAAGCGACATTATTCCGCGAGATGCTTCACAAAGGTATTCGTGCAGAACAAACATAGTAGCGTAGGAAAGGTACCTGGCAGTACGGATACCTGTCGTCTTGAGACGATATCAATTTCAAGGGTAAGTCTGCACCGTTCGCTGACTTCTGTTTGAGGCCCGGTTAAAGGTGTTTGGATGCCTGCCGGAGCCACAGTGCGGGAGCTAAGTCAAAAGTCCAATCTCACTGTGCGTCAGCGCCGACAACCATCGTCTGCTTGCCTATTCCTTCCAGGTGCCCTTCTAGCTTGTGATAAAACTCTCACACACTTTCAAGTCAACTGTTTCCATGATGAAGTCTCATGGGACTAATTGCTGGACTTATGGCTGCTCCAATAAGAACCTACAGGGATCGTCCCCAGAAAAGGCAAGGACTCTGGATCAATCAAAACCTCGCGTTTCAATGTTCGCCCCTGCAACCTCCGTGAAAGATCCCCTTCCAGACTGCCGCCATGTTCGGCAAACGACGCGACGGTGATCGCGCCGCCGCTGCTCGAGTCGCTCGCGACGATGAAGCCTTTGGCATCTACGAGCTGCCCTGGCCGCCGTCGGATCGCTGGAATCCGCGATACAATGTGCCCCGAAACTCGACCGAAGACGGGTACGCCACCAGCTCGCTGGAGGATGGCCTCAAGGACGACGAAACCCCCAGGGCGAGGAATCAGGGACGCTCGCTCTCGTATGGCCGGAGTCGAAGAGACCTGGATACCTATCAGGATGGCGTGGGCAGGCGCGTTTCCATGGACGACGACGAGGAGGAGTTTTCCAATCTGCGCCACTGGCTCGAGACGCTGTCGGAGTTGTACATGAACGACCTCGACAACCGCGCGCGGTGGGATCCGCGCTGGCTCAACATTACGCGTCGCGAGCGCTTCGAGGGCCTGCAGTCGGTTTCCGTCTCCGTCATTGACTACTTGGCCGACGACAGCGCCCGTCAGAGCGATCCTCTGACGAGCAAGGCAGAGCTCGCCAATGCGCTGGGGGATCGCCCCGAGGATTCCAAAGTGAGGATCATCGTGGTGAGCGACCTGAGCCGTTTCGTCATGGGGACTCTGGGGCAGATGTACGCCGTCGACCCGGACTTTTGGTTCGAGCACCTCGCCAACTCGGGCTACGGCGCCAGCGACAGCGGGCTGAAGCTCAAGAACGCCATCTGGGTCAACTGGGTCGAACGCGAGACGAGGTTTCGACACCACCCTTTGCCGGGCCCGGGTCATCGTACGGAATGGAATCTCGCTCGACGGACGCATCAGCGAAAATGGGTGCACATGCGCTGGGGTAGACTGGGCCTGCTGCACTACCTGGGTCGGAAGGGTTTCCACGAGGACGAGATTGAGAAGCGACTGGCCGACGGGCGCTGGACCATGGAGCGTGACGTTGTCCTCGACAAGAAGGGCCTCTTGATGACGACTAAAAGACAGGCCCGTCGCGATAAGGAGGCAAAGAAGAGAAAGGCAAAGGGTGAGCAGTCAAGGGATGACGATTCGTCAACCAGGGTCAAGGCGTCCAATATCTATCGTGCATACAGCACATTCCAAAGCCTTCCCAGCAATCCTACGTGGTGGACGAACAGAGATCTGAGGGTAATGGCGCCTGAAGGACTGAGCTACTGGCCGACAGTCGATGCAGACGGGAAGAAGACGAGTCAGTGTTCCCAACCCTCGGCGTAATCTTGGCTAATCGAGCAGTCATACTCTTGCTGGATCCCGTCAGACGCATGCGACACGACAAAACCAAGGAAGAGACGCCCTCGCTGACCTTTATGCCCCGTGCCTTGGAGATTGAGTCTTACACCGAGGACGAGCTCTGGCGAACGGCAGACGTGGGCGAAACGTACCTCGACCCGCGCCCTCCGCTTCTCACCAAGAAAGAACAGAGGGCAAAGAAGCTCAAGGCCAAGGCGGAGGGCCATAGCGAGAAGAAGGACCGCTTGACGCGGGAGCTGGCCAACAAGGAAGCCAACGACAAGGACGATGGCGACAGCGATTCCTCGTATACCGATGACTCCGAGTACGACGAAGAGTACCAAGACGCCATTCGCGCAGGATATCGCAATCCGCTCCCGTATGTGCGAGACCGCGACTTTGCGAGGAAGTATTCCCTCTCTACGTATGACTTGCTCTGCCGCTCTCTCAAGTCGATTCCCACCAGCCAACTGCTCGAAGACGACTCCATAGTCCCCTCGCTTCTCACTAACGTCTCGCTCGACGACCTCTGGCAGCTAGTCGCGGAGATGCGGCTCGCTCTCGACCAGATGGACGCCGACTTGGGTGCGGACCTCCACGTACACTTGATCGAGTCGTACGGCGTCATGACGCGGCAAAACGTGGCGTGGATGAGATCTACCCTCCAGCAGCTCGTCGACTGCGTCGCTCACCTCGAGGCTTGCGCGGGCCGCATGTCTCGGCCGCCCGAGCTCTGTGAGGAAATCGGGGCCCTCTTGGCCGACATCAGGAGACTCCAAGGCCGGACGGAGCGGACCCTCAACCTGCTCGTCGCGTCGACGGGCATCTCCCAATCTTCCCTGGTCATCGACCAGACGTCCGGCATCAACAAGCTCACCGAGCTCGCCTTCTTCTTCGTCCCGCTGTCCTTCATCACCTCCGTCTTCTCCATGCAGGTGCTCGAGCTGACGGAAACGCCGCCGGCCATCTGGACCTGGGGCTTGTCTCTCGGGGTCGTGTTCCTGACCACGTACGTCATCCGTTCCATCTTGCGGTCCCCCTCTGTGCGCGTGCTCGCCATGCACAGCCGGCAGGTCATGCTTGATCGCTTCACGTCCACGTCGGCAAAGTCGGCCTCGCGCCGGCTCAACTCGGTCGGCAACCGCGCTATTGCAAAGTATCTCTGCATGGCTGTCCTGCTCCTGTCGTTTCTCTTTGGCCTCGTTGCCGTGTACCTCTTTGTGTGCTTTGTGCTGTACATTGCCATCTGGCTGGGTGCGGTTGGCACGGCCACCTATTTCATCGTTGTCAGATGGCCGGAGCCGGCGGTGCTGGCGCCGTGCTTCGTGTCGATTGCGCTCGCGGCGGGCGGCATGGCGACGGTGTGGTATTGGAACTCGGCGATTCAGTCGGTGGCGGAGGTGTGGTTCATTCAGAGCTTGTACTGGTTCATGGGTCTCTTGCCTGAGAGATGGAGGTTTAGTAATTCTGATGACGATGATTTGGCTAAGGAAGGGGTGTGGACGTATGCGGATCAAAAGGTGCTTTTATCAACGTGATTCTATATTCTCGATCTAATGTTAATTTTTACAATTCGTTATCCGTACAATTTTCATCTTCTATCCTCGTCTCGTCCAGGCCACAGAATCTTCTTCAACCGCACCGCACGTATCTGGCTACCCGCCACAAAAAACCATACCACCACGAGCAGCACCGTCATGCCGCTCGCCACCCACTTGATGCCCTCACTCCCAAACTCCTCCCCGATGCTCGCCGTCGCCAGCGCGAACCCCACGTTGGGAAACACCAGCGCCCACCACACCATGGAAAACCGCAGCTTCCACCGCACGCCCACGGCCAGCACGGCCAGCAAACTAAAACCAAAGAACCACAAGCCCACGCACCAGATCCAGACGCCCGTCCACGCGGCCACGACGCGGAGGACCTGCGCGGCGAGCGGGTAGGTCGCGAAGTAGCCGTAGTCCTCGGGGACGGCGCGCGCCATGCCGATGAGCGCGACGGTGGTGTATCCCGCGGGGCCGACGGCCATGAACATGCCCGGACGCATCGGCGGCGCGGGCAGGCCCTCTTGCATGAGACGGCCCAGGTATAGGGGGAAAACGAGGGTGGCGACGGTCCAGCCTAGCCCTTGGTAGGTGACGCCCGCGACGAGCATGGGGAGGCGCTGCTCGGGGGGCTGTGAGGGCATGATGGACGCGGCAAGGGTCCCCGTGAGCATGGCGGGGAAGACGGGGAGGATCCACGAGGGGGTCATGCTGTGAATGGGCAGGTGGGCGCCGTTGAAGAGGACGAAGAACTGGACGACCGCGGAGACGGTCGAGACGGCGGCGTACAGCCAGAAGCACACGCGTAGCGCGACGGGGAGCCATGCACCGCAGGCGGGGACGCCGTAGGCGGCCGAGTTGGACAGGATGGTCGCCACGCTGAGGAGCGAGCAGGGGAAGAAGAGTCCCTCGGTCGGGTGCAGCAGACTGGCCTTGAGACACCCCTTGGTACTCGCAAACCGAAACGTCATGCCCGATACGAGGATGAGGAAGAGGAAAATGGTCAGAAGGAAAAAAATCTTGCCAATGGCGTCCAGCCCGCGGAACCGGTGCGGCGTGGCGTGCAGCAAGAGGCCGATCCCCCCCGTGGCCATGACGAGGGTGAACCAGGCCCAGGTGAAGTGGCGGAAGCGCTCGAGGAGGAGCACACGGTCGAGGGCACCGGCAGAGCGAAGGCGCTGGTCGGCGGCGCGCGTGTGGCCTTCTTCCCAGTCGTCGCGCTTGAGGAGGTCGAGATGGGGGAGGGGGAGCCAGTGGTCCAGGGGGGACTTGTGGGAGTCGGAGGGCATGTTTGCCGATGAAGATGTGTATGTGGAAGAGGTGTCTATGGGGAGCGCATGTTCTGGTGTCGAGCGGCGAGATGTTGTGTTGTGTTGTGTTGTGAGGTGTTGTGAGGTCAGGTGGTGAGGTTGCATGAAGTCAGTCGAGATGTCGGCACAGAGAGATAAGATGATTTCTCGGCAGGGATTGTTCCGGGGAAAAGCTAACAACCAGATCTAGATCTTGCAACGCGACCAGACAACAACTTATATCACCGTTCACAAAATCCAGAAAACACTTCAGATCCCAGAAAACAAGCAACCCCGGGCAAACATCTTCAATAGTCAGCTTACGTACACTCATAGTAAGCTTTTTAACGGCTTTCAATTGACGGGCAACATGGGTAGTCTAAGAAATTCAACGTCCAACTGCCGATCGCCACTCCACAAACCCGCCGCTGGCGCCGGCGAGGAACCCTGCATCGGGCTTGGCATTGGAGATGCACTCGTCTAGGAGATGGGATGTGCAAGGTAATTTTGCTTGTTGGTTGGAGGTTCTAGAGATTATCCATCCTTACATAATGCGACATACGGTTTAGCAATTGGGTGCCGTTGTTTCGCTGAAGGCTTAATGACATTGCCTCCAAAGGCACTATTGGATGCTGCGGGTACCGCTGGCAGTCACCAGAACGTCCACCGAAACACCCGACCCGGCCATTCTCTGCTCCGTCGACGGCGGTCACTGTATCCGGTTTTCCCGCCGACCGAGTAAACGAGGTACATTATCGAATTTATATCTGCCTTAATGCTTGAAGACGCGTGACATCCATCACAGTCTTGCTCGCACTGTTGCACAGTTTGAGTTGCTGGTGGCAAGTAGAGTCAATGTTGACTTCCAGGATTCACAAATCCAGTCCAGACAAACATCAACAATAACTAACCAGATCTACTTCACTTCAAAGAATCTTTTATCCTTCTAATTTTAATCAAACTGCATGCTAGTTCGACCTCAACAACGCCTAGCTCCAGCCCAGGCTTCCCATGTCGACATTTCATCTCGCTTTCTGTGCCTGGCCTGGCAGATGATGTAAACATCACCCAGTTAGGTGAATGGTCATCTCATTTACTAAATTCTCATTTAGACGCCCTATTTCCTACTCCTTCGCTCTCTGCTTCTCATTTTCCCAAGTCCCCTCGCCTTTATCTTCTTCATTCTCGCCTTCATCCTCTTTATCATCGTCTTCATCTTCTTCATTCTCGCCTTTATCCTCTTGAACATCGCCTTCACCCTCTTCATTCCCACCTTCATCCTCCTCATTCTCGCCTTTATCATCCCTTGCTCATTTTCACCCTGCTTCAAGGGTAGCATGTTGCATCCCAAAATTCGCAGCAAGTCATGGCATGACCCAGTCTCCCGTTTGAGGCATTGATCCTCGTCACAAATGCGACATAAGGGCCAAGGGGAATGGCCAGTATGGCCTCCCAGGAAGGCTTCGTCGCAAGCGCTGGGAGGACTCCACGGCAATAGAGTCAGGGTCATGGGACGGGACTCGTTCTCGTCCATGTCGCCCGCTTCGCTCTAAAAGTTGATCTCGATTTCGCCATCATTCGTTAGCCGCGACTCCCAAGACGTCGAGGTTCCACGGCCGTACGTTGTCAACCTAGATGCGACGCCAACTCCGATGATGATCCCAAAACCGACGTACAGTTGTGTTGAACTCCCAGCCTTTTTCGACACGATACAAGTACACTGATGACCTTATCGTCGGTGATGTTTCTGGCAGAGAACGAAAGAAGCGAGGTAGGGAGGATGACGACACTAGGACATCGAGCATCGCTAACCAGGGGCCAGATGCGAGGCAGAGAAGACCGCGTTGTAGGAGAAATCGCCACTGAAACAGTGCGCAGTCTTCTCTTTTCATTTCGCTTGCGACAACCTTTTGGCTGTGAGCCTTGGGAGGCTGTTCCTTTAAGAGAGGAGTGTATGTTGGGATCGTCCAGTCGCTCGCAACGTTCGCCGTACTCGGCTCGGGCATTCGGTGAATGATGTTTGTTTCGGCTAGTTGCGCTCTGGAGCGATGTCAAATACGAGGGCGTCGGGTGTTTCGTGAAGGGATGGCGACCTCGATGACATGCAAACATGTTTGACGCCGATTAGGTCGAACTTCGTCAAATCGGGGCTCATTTTGATCTTCTTGTGACGACGCTGTCCGATTGTCTGATATTAATCGGCATCGGTGGTCTTTTTGTGGCACTATGCCGGCGTTGGTTGGTTCGGTGCTTGCGATATTGTGTGATAAACAGTAGATTGCAATGGCGGTTTGAATGGCCTTTCTCCCATGCTGAACTCGTGGATGACTTCGAGCTTGGTGGCGGTAGCATGGAGGAGGGAAAGGTTGGCTTGTCTGCGAGTCCTAGGCCCTTTATATTCCCCCAATACGAGCTTCTTGCCCCTTTATAGATTCTTCCTGCTTCATATTCCCACGTCTTCCCTTCCCAGTACTCAGCTGTGACTGCGACTTCCGTTAACTCTGTTCTTTTGTCAACCACAAACCGACCAAAAGGAAGCTTGAACGACCAGCAGCCTTCACTTTAGGCCTACTGACGAGAATAATCTCAGAAGGTATTATGGATTAACTAGCTTATTGGACGGTAAGTAAGGTACAACCCTGGGGGCATCCCCCATCGGTCATACACTCGCCCTCGATCGATTCGGCCTACTGTTCCAATGGTAGAGAGACCCATGACACCACCAATCGGGGACCGCCGGCAGAAGCTCCCTCGGAGACGGACCTCTGGAGGACCTGTCTGCAGCCCGGAGATGAGGGTAGTTTGGTGTCGGACAGTCGGGAAGCCCAGCTGAGGAGAAGACTGGCTATGCAAGCACCAGACGAAGATACATGAGTCACACCAGGTCCTGTGTATGGGAAATTCGTTTCACAATCCTCCTACTCCACGGCAACACAGGAGAACTTCAACATGAGAATATGGAGAACCACCGAGGGAGAAAGCCAACCTTCTAGTACCCTGGCACCAGGAGAATAGCAGAGAGCGAAGATACGAGTATGCGAAAAACTTCCGACATACATAGTTCTACGCGAGGGCACGAGCATTCATGATGGGACCCTTGATCGATGGAAAAGTAAAGAAGGGTGAGGGTGCGAGAAAGCGACTGGGACTAGACCCAAAGTCTACTGCGATAGGTTCCTCTGCCACACCGGTTAATACCGACAAAGCCGATGAGGTGTATGTGCTCGTTGTTTAACTGAGGTGCTCAGGTTCGCTCGTTTTCAAATCACGGCGACGTGCAGGTCTGCGACTGAGCACTTACTGTGCGGCGTTGACTAGCTTCTCCGAGATTCGTTCCCTCTTTTCAAATTTGATCATGTGCACTCTAACATTTGAACGGGATCAAATCGGCTGAGTTGCGCTTATATAGAGATTTATATATGCTGGCTGCCTCGAGGTGGGTACTTGTCTCAACCAGCGAGACAGAAAAGCGAAAAGGTGCAACCGACATGGAGCGCAAGCCGACACAGGACACTTTCCCCCGAATGGAAAGAATTGCCTGGACCTCTGAGATAAATGGGCACATGAGGGACGAACTTAGTTTTGGTTCCCAGACCTGAAACGAAGACTTTGAGAATTAAGCAAGACTACCGAGATGTCAATGGCGCGTTGGTAGGACCGGAATGTCTGGGGATTACCCTATAGCGTCGGGCATGGCTTGCTTTCTCTTTATAGGCAAGATTTTAGTTCCTAATTTAATATGAAATTATTAAGTGTATCTCAATAAACCTTCATTTTGCAACTCGTAGGATTTACCCTTGAATGCGAGACAGTCAACATTATTATCGCACTTCATCCAGTCCTCTTACACCTGATTGGCTGCTCCCGACGATGCATCGGAGATGATTCTATTGGCCAATCCTCGTCCCGCTTTCCCCCTCCATCTCGACCCGGACGACTCCAAGACCAAAATCGACTCTCAAAACAAAATAATGCAAGATGAAATCACCTAAAAGCTCAAGAAGAGTCAACAACGCGTTCGTCGCCCAAGCTAGCCTCAATTGAACTCTCCGGACTAATCAAATTGTCCCAGGTGCCAACGCTGTCGCCGGCGCAAGATCCGATGCTCGGGATCGCAGCCGTGCACCAATTGCTCGCGGAGGAATTTCGAGTGTCACTTTGATGGCGAGGGGAGGAGGGTTGTTATTTCTCAAAAGTATTCCTCCGAGCTGAGTCGCCATTCAATTTGACTCACATGCTTCTAGATATTTGCAAGAACTTCAAAGGGCAGCCTCCCGCTCAGAGAATGCGACTCCGGCCTCGGCAAATCCCGATGCATCCCCGAGCCGACCGGGCGCGGCACAGCCGATTCTCGATGCGGCGCAAGACACTTCTTCAGTCCTGCCTCAGACGGCTCCGGATTCGTTGCCAACCCCCGAGTCCAGCGGGGAGCCCTCCAACCCCCTCGCATCGGCCAAATCCTCTTACATCTCCGACGACAACGGCCGTCTAAGTGCGAACTCCCCCTGTATCTCTTCTATAGGTAGCCACTGACACTCACAGGATGGCTCGGCGAATCCTCAACATGGTCCTTCAGCCGCAAAACCCTCATGCTCTTCCGCAGTCACGTCCAAGCATCCGACCTCCCGCACATCGCCATCAACGAAGAAAGCCGCGCCTACGACCTCTCCTGGGCTCCAGACAACAACAACAACAACAAGCAGCAGCAGCTCGCCCTTGCCCTCGACGGCTTACCCTCCCCCGACCATGCCGCCTACCTCATCGAGACGCTCAAGTTCCACGTCGGCCCGCTGTTCCACCTCTTCGACGAGCGCACTTTCGCGCGGCGCGCGCGCGACTTTTACGCCGATCCGGCCGCGCACGCCGCCGCTGGTCGGATTTGGTATGTTCAGTTCCTGGCCGTCTTGGCGCTGGGAAAGGCCGTCGCGACGAACCCGGCAATGGGGTCACGGACGCTGCCGGGCTCGGCCCTGTTTAGTCGGGCCATGGCGCTGATGCCGGATTCCTCGTATTTGTTTAATGATGCCCTGACGGCAATTGAGACGTTGTGTGTTGTTGCGCTGTACCTGCAGAGCGCCGACATGAGGAACTCGGCCTACATATACGTGAGACACTCCTCATCCCCCCAACTCCTTACGGCTCATCTGACGACTGCTAGACCGCCCAAGCAATGGGAATGTCCCTCGTCTTCGGCCTCCACCGCGAGCGCCCAACCGACGGCGTCTGGACCTCGGAGACGGCCAGTCGCTGCCAGAGGGTCTGGTGGACGGTATACATGCTGGAGCGCAACTTTGCGTGCACCATGGGGGTTCCCATGACGATTCACGAGGAGGACATCACCACGCCCATGCCGGACAAGAAGGACGCCTCCATGTACGTGCACGTGCGGATATCGGGGCTGATCTTCCAGGTTGTTCGAAGTAAGTCACTTGGCGGTTGACCAGGAGGATAGCTGACGAGACCAGAAATTTACGGTGTCGAGGGCCGGCTTCAAGCAAACTTCTTACCCAGCGTCAAAGAAGTTCTCGCGAGAATAGCGTCCATTGCCGGAGATCTCAACGGATGCTTCCCACTGCCGTCCGAGGGCTCCGAGGAGGTCATCTCCCGCGCATCCGCGCATCTCCATCTCGTCTACCACCAGGTGCGTTCTCCTGCCTTTGCTCCTGAACCACCATCTGACCCTGTAGGCGATCCTTCTCACAATGTACCCTTTGCTCCTCTACCTCGTACAAACGCGACTCGGCGAAGGAACTCGCAGACCCAACGACACCCGAATACTCTCGGAGACGACGAAGGCGCTGTTGAAGAGCTGCGCCGAGTCGTGCGGCACCATGATGCGTATCCTCAGCTCGCTACGAAGAGAAGGACTCCTCGGTACGTTTTCCCCACCCCGCCTCGACCCAATGCTGACTCGGCAGAATCCTTCCTCCCGTTCGACCTGGAACGCATCTTCTCGGCAGCCTTTGTCCTACGCATGCTGCGCTTCGTCATGCCCCGACTGCGCAATTACCGGGCCCTCCGCGCCGAGTCTATCCTGCTGCTCGACGACCTGGCGCACAGGGGCAGCATCCCTGCGAGTTTCCGCAAGTCGGAACTAGAGTCGCTCGAGACGCTGATGGGGATCTGGAGGGCGGAAGAGTCGCGCCAGGGCCAGGGAGGTGTCGATGCCGAAGAGAACCCGCCGACTGCGAGACCGCCTGTTGACGTGCTGGAGACGCCGCTGTGTGACATGGCGGATCTGGGACTGGAAGACCTCGAGGGGAACTCGGACGATTGGAGCAGCATGTCGCCTGGGCATCTGCTGTCGCTCGTGGAAATGGTTGACTTCCAGGAGGGCACCGTGGACACGGACATGACGTGGATGGATGGGTGGTTGTGGGAGAATCCGGAGGAAATGCCCACGTGATCCAAGTGTATAAGATGGAGGGCACGCGGATCTGGAGTGAGTGAGGACGGTGCCCCTTCGGGTCCAATGCCTTTATGGGGTCATCGCTCAAGGACTTATAAAAGCCCTACATGACCCAGATCGTCTCTTTTCGCAACCCCTTCGTCGACGCCAACATGGCCGTCGCCCCATCCAGGGCGCGTATCCCGAACCAATCCATGTACTTCCCTATCACAAACCCAAGTCCTACACGCCGGAAAACCCCCGGATCCTCTCTGCTCTCCCGAACTACCAAAACCGTCGCTCGACACCCGTCCCTCGCCGGACCGGTCCGCTGAGCATGTAATAAAAGGCACCACACCTCCGGCCCCCCCGACTGCACTAAAGGCGTTGGAAGAAACGGCCTGTCCAACGCCACCTCTGCAACGGGCTCCCCCGTCTCGACGTGCAAGAGCATAGCAGGGTACCGCGGCTGCTCTCGCTCGTCGAAGCCGTCAAAGTCCGGATCCTGGGCGGTACGGCATCGACGATGCCGCGCCTCCGTAAACTCGTCTGTGTGCCGGAGCAGCGCCTTTCGCACCGGCGTTCGCAGCGTGAGAAGCCCCTTGTTCACCTGCCCGAATGGATTTCCTGCGTCCGCTGCCTCACAAGCGACTTGCACCACCTCGCACCCGACACGAGGCAGTGGTCCCGACGTGCCCCTCCAGGATCGAAACCGCAGACGAACTTTCCCGACCGCGGGCCAACTCCAAGACGGCCCCTCGGCCGCGTCCGAAACAGGACGCTTGTCGCCGAGCCCGACGTACCATGACAGCCCGAACTGGAGATCCTCCTCCCACAACCCCCCTGCAAACTCCCCTCCATGCGTCTCGCGAAACAAGGCCGCTAGCCCGCTAACGGCCTTGAGGTTATCCGACGCAAACGTCAACTTCTTGTCGCTGTACTCCTCGAGCATCCTATACCACAGATCGAACCGACTCTTCTGTGGCCCAGGGTCCCGAGGTCCTTCGTCGCGGCTCCGAGTCGCGTAGAGCGACGCGCGCATCGTCTCGAGAACCCACAGGGTACCCTTTTCGGAAGCCTTGGATCGGGGGCGGAGGATCGGGTTGGTTTCTTGAGCTTCGCCGACGGTGCAGATCCAGGACATTTGGCGGCTGAAGACTAGGCAGCGCGAGGAGAGGACGCGTTCTTGGAGGATCCAGCCTCGGGGCGCGAGGTGGTCGGGTCCGTCGTAGGTGGCAGTAAGTGTGATCGTGTTAGAAGACGAGGCGTTGGCGGTGGTCGTCTTGATTGTCACCTCGCAAGGTCGGTAGAGACGGGCGTTCCTGTTGACAAAGATGCCCGCGTGGGAGCTCTGGGCGCCCTGTGTATAGATGGTAAAGTCTGCGTATTGGTAAATGTCGCCCATCTTGGGCAGCTCCCGGTCTTTATCGTCCTTGTCATCCTGTGTGATGCAAAATGCGTCAATCCAAATGTACGTATATCCAAGAGCCGTGGCGGTCCGGATGGCATCCGCAAAGGTCCGAGGGAGAGTGCGCATGGGGAGACATTGCAGATAGTCTTGGTAATTCTCTTTCAGTGTCTTGAATTGTTTCCCTTCACCCCAGCAGTAGCTCAATGCGACGTACGGCCCTTCCGTCGACGCTGTGGTTTCCTGGAGGAACGGTCTTGTCGGGTCGCCCACGTTGATGAGGCGCGTCGGAAGTTCAGGTTTCTTCGCGTGGTTGACTCTGCACTGCGGATGTTTCTCTCGACACTCGGTCAGCCATATTTTCGCTAGTCTGAGGTTCTCGGGCGAGCCGGTCGATGTGTTGGCGCAGTTGGATGTCGCCAGGTTCGTCGAGGGCGTCGATGAATTGCTCGTTTTGAGCCGCTTTCTTGGGCCGTCTTGCCGTTCATGCGCTGAAGTGATGTTGCCCTCTGGGTACATGAAATCATATGCTCCTAGTCGAACAAATGTTTGTCAGCGTAATTGTTTGATTGACAAACAGTGATAATCGCGCACCTGGGATTGGCCCAAAGACCTGCAGCAACACGTTTCCCAGGAGGCTCTCAACGCCAATTGAAGTGATGTCACGGCCACTACCCTTCTTGAAGAAGCGGTGCAATATCATGAAAGCCCCCAACTCTTGACATGTTTGGTTGCGAACGTGGACGCGTCCCAATTTGCCAGAGATGAGCAAACAGAGGTCACAGCCCAAGGCCAGAGACGCTTTGAAGGACCCATGGTCTCGATGGAGAAGCGCGAAGAGCGTGTTAGGCTGCGCCGGGATCTCAATGCGAAAATCAATCGTCTTGCAGTCATTGCAGAGCATTATTGGTGGGTTCTTGCGCAGTGTTAGTGATTCATGACGAGGGACGAAGCCGTAACAACTTTTTCAGGCTGCAGTGAATTCGGACTGCATCTCCAAGGATGAAGTCTGTTGCCTCGTATCTTCCTGGTCGCTGCCATGCACCTTCCTATTCTGCCTGGAGAAGCAAGGTGGGTGGTTGAGTTAAAACGAGGCAATCTGCAAGGCAACCAACAAGCCTCACCGCCAACGAAGCAATGGCGGAGCAGGCACCTGCCCTGCGACCAACAAAGCCCAAAATCTGCCTCGGCAGCAAAGCCCACAATGACTTGCCAAGCTGACAAGGCAAAACCACTGCAAAGGCAAATGCCCTCCTTCGCAACCCTTCCATCAATGTTTCACAACGTCTATCGAGTCGCCGACCTCGGCGCCCCCCGCGACCATCACGCCCTCTTCATCGAGACGGACCCCGAAACCGGCGGCGGCGTCATCATGCAAGTCACCGGCAACATACAAAATGGAATGACGTTTGAAGAAAAGAGCGCGCAACGCCCAGAGATATCTCCAGGCTTTGTTGGAAAAACTCACCTCGGCACCGTTTCAGCCAGTAAACGGGGCCTCGTTGGGGAAGTGTGTCGGAGCATCCCGGCGCCAAAGAAGCAGTTTCACGGCCCGAGAAGGATCTACCCCGACGAGCCGTTGCGGCGGTGTCAGGAATGGACAAAGGAGGCGGTGGAAGCTCTGAAAGCTAATGGTGCATTGGAGTGAAGCTCTCGGGGCCCAAATATCGTTACTACAAAATGTCCATCCTTACATCGCAAAATCCTAAGAAGCGCGCAGCCATTTATATGTCCTCTAGCACTTCGTCCTCGTCCTCGACCTCTGACACTTCGTCCTCGTCCTCTGACACTTCGTCCTCGTCCTCTGACACTTCGTCCTCGTCCTCTGACACTTCGTCCTCGTCCTCTGACACTTCGTCATTGTTCCCCTGATTAAACCCGGCCTTCGCCGCGAGCTTCTTTTGCCGCTGCTGAGCTCTCATATCCTGTTTGGTCAGTTAATACACAAATTCATGTAGAAAATTTGGGGCTCGTACATCCTCGACGGTTCCAAGCATCAAGTACCGCGTGACGACGACTTTGGCATTCTGTCGCAGCCGAATGGCCCTCGCAATCGCCTGGTTTTCAACGCTCGGGTTCCATTGCAGCTCCACGATGAAGACACGGTTGGCGGCGGTGAGGTTCAATCTAGAAGGCCCAATGAGCTTTGTTGAGGTGTGGAAGTGCCGCCTGCTTACCCGAACGCTCCGGTCCCGGTCGTCATTAGCATGATTCGCTTGCCGTCCGTCTTCGAGAACTCATCGAGCCTTTCTTGCCTCTTGGACATGAGACATTCTCCGTCTATGCGGAGAAACTCGATATTCTCCTTTTCGAGATACATCTCAATGAGATCTAAAGTACGCGTCCAACACGAGAAGATGATGCTGTCTATTTGTTAGCCACAGTAAACCAACTCGAGGTACAACAGACCTCTTCGTTTTCCCAATACTCCCGTCTGAATGAACGACCCTTTTCTTGAGAGTATTTTTGACATCTCTCACGAGCGCCTTCATCTTTGTCGACCCGCCCGTGTCATGGAAATACCGACTGTGTTTGTCTTCCCCGGCCGCACTCACGTCATTCCGGGCCTCTCGTCCGCGCCGAGTCCTCTTTCTCTTCAAAGTGTCCGGCTCCAACTCGCACAGCGGGCAGTGCCTCAGAGTGCCCTCATCTACAGGCGAAGCCTTGATATTGTCGGAGCACTCCCTGCAGAATGTGTGTCGGCACTTTTCCAAACAGTCGTCTCGGAAGTTCGCCGAGATGATGGGCCTGGGCTGCGAGCACCCGTCACAAACTCTCTCCATGTTGTCCCCAAACTCGGCCTGCTTGGCTTCTCGGGCCTCGGTATTGCTGCCGCCGTTCATCT
Source organism: Thelonectria discophora (assembly GCA_911649645.1). Taxonomy (NCBI): domain Eukaryota; kingdom Fungi; phylum Ascomycota; class Sordariomycetes; order Hypocreales; family Nectriaceae; genus Thelonectria; species Thelonectria discophora. The sequence continues at coordinate 551,106 of CAJVRK010000022.1, read as the reverse complement.
TCCACGAGTAAAGTCGTTGGTGGGTTCCATGGTTGCAGAGGAGACGGAGCTGGAGGTGCACATGGAAAAGCCCAAAGTTCTTGGAGTTGTTATAGTGGGAGACTCGATTGGCAATGCAGCGTTTGAGCATGTCGGTTGATCGGTCGTATTGATCCTTCTCCTCATCGCTGAGCCTCAACTTTCGCCAGATTTGCTTCTGACCAGGTAGCGTGAGGATATCTTTTGTGCGTCGGAGGACAAAGGAGTCATAGAGCATGATCAGCCGCTCCTCTGCAATCTTCTTTTGTCCTTGTTCAAAGGGAGAGACCAAGTAATACCGAAACCTAGCCATGCTCCGAAACTGATCGGTCTTGAGGAAGACAAACAAGGCACCGATGTCTTCGAGTCTGTTCTGGATCGGAGTTCCGGTGAGACACCACCTCGACCTGGTGTGAAGCCCAGAGCATGCGCGATGGAAAGTCGTTGCTGGACGCCGAATGTTGTGTGCTGAGACCTGTTAGGACATTTCGGCTGGTAGAGTGCGACATACCTTCGTCGAGAACAACTCGGAACCAACTCATAGCATGCAGAGGACTTTTGACTCGTTTCTTCGAGGTAAAGTCGGTCGCCAACGTCTTGTAAGTTGTCAAGACGATGTCTGCTTTTGCAAGATCTGCTGGGTTGCGCCGTCTTGCGCCTCCGTGATACTTGATGACCTTGATCTTGTCACCTAGGTGTCTGGTGACAGTCAGCTGAATGATCCAACAATTGACCGAGGTGGCTTACATCGAAATCTCATCCTTCCAACCGTTGATGAGTACTAAAAGGAGCCAATTAGTCGCGTCCGATTGACTCCCTGGGGTCCTTACACTCTGATGGTACAATAACCAGAGTCGAATGAGCATAAGTTTCGACATCGGAATGGACCAAATCCTCGTTCTCCTGCTTGGTCACCCACTCTTTTCCCTCCGTAAGCGTATTCACGACGAGAGCAAGAATGGATAGCGACTTCCCCATGCCCATGTCGTCGGCGAGAACTCCTCCTCCCTTCTCGTCGGGGCGGGTAGCGCATCTGGTACCTGTGATGCGATGGACAAACCTATGGGGGTGTGAGATCTGGCCATTCATCGAATAGAGGCTTACTTTTTGATCTTTTCATTGAAGGTCCATAGCCGGTAGGCCTCTGGAATCTCGCCTGATTCTCGTTGCTGCATGAAGTTGAGGGCTTTCTTTTGATGCCTGGCTTAGTTAGCGAAAGTATGGAATTAGAACGGCGATCCTAACTCTAGAAGCTCTGTCCGAAGCTCATAAGAACTCGAAATGGCTTCGAGGTTATCGTCTCGGCTCGTCGAGGCCTGTATAGCCTGGATTGTGCCCTGGAGGATGTCATCCGCCGTCGGAGCCAAAGGAAAACCTTGTCGGCTGATCTCCTCGGGGTTCGTCCCGTCATGCCCAGGGAACTTGAGGACATGAGGGTTCTCGTAGGGAACAGGTTTCTGGTAGTCGGGCTTCTGCAGCCATGCCTTGTGTGTCGTCAGGCAATCTGCGACCTCTGACGCCACACTGCTGGGGCCGTAGATATTGATGTCGACGTGCACCTTTGCCTCGGTGGCCTTGTCAAACTTGATGATCTTTTGAAGGAGCTTTCGGTATGGGGCGGTGGCTTCGAACTCAAGGTTTTCCCAGCTGAGGAGCGGTAAGAGTGCTTCGGTCCTTTTATTGTCGAGGTACCCGAATTTCGCATCGTTGGGGAGTTTGAGTAGGATGTGGTCGGTATTATCGAGAAGAGTGAATCTGTTGATGCCATCTTCGCGGTTCCCGTTTTCGAGCTTGAGCATGTCTAGGAGGTTTTCCATGTCACCAACGAGCTTGACCTCGGCGTGATGAAGCTAATTGTCGTCAGCTACCTGTCAAACAAACGGAGGTTGGATGTTGTGAGGTGCGTAGGTACGTACCATTCCATAGCAAACTTTTCGGTCGCCATCGGTGGAAGGAGTGCTTGGGGTAGATGCCGAGTTTGCAGGAGTCTCTACATCGGAAGGAACATTGCTCGCGCCTACTGTCTCGCTCGCAGACGCGTCCTGCCAACTCTGCTCCATCTGCGAATTCGTCGCAAAATCCTGCTCCGTCGCAACCTGAGACCAATCGTTTCCTTCTCCATTCTGCCAGTTTTCGAAGGCGATGTCGGATATCGTCGGGAGGGTGATGCCTTGCCCAGGCGCAAATTGACTAGGTGAGGCCTCAACACCTACTCCCGCCATCCACGCATCAAATTCGACGAGATTAGGACTTGGACAAGGTCAGCTTCTCCGCCTCGGTTTTTGGCCAGATACTCACGCATAGACTTGATGCCCAGAATGGAAACCATTGTGACCCAGCTCGCTGTCGAGTTGGTGATCTTCGTTGAGCATACCAGAGAGGTCCATGATTCGGCTGCGAGATTTCTCAACCCCTTCCGAGGAACGATCTAGTGTAAATAATCGCAACTTGTCCCAGCCAAAAGCTCTTATTGTACAGCCCGAGTTTACCACCCCATTCGCCGCACCTCCCCAAAGGCGTATCTGCCTCGTTGCCTTTTGCCACAGGGTGATTTCTCACCGCCGCCACGATCCAATCAAGGGTCGTTTCAGTCGCCTTGACTGCAAGGGTGTGCTGGTATGCTCCGGAAGTCTGCATGGTGAGGCTGATGAGCCGACGGCTTGAAACTCCAAGCCACTGGGGGGAGGCTTGAGGCGGCAGGGTTTTCAAGTAAGCGGAGATGCCCTTGAAAAGTCATGAGAGCTTTGGCCGTTTGCTTTCTCATCATGCATCCAGCAAGTTCTCCAGCAAGTCCTTTTGTGGTATTGATGGCTCCCACGCTACCATGCCTGGTTAGCAGCACCTACGTCAACGACGATACAAGTCGCATTCGTGTGCTCATCCTACCGAGCTCAAACACAGGCAAAATGTTCTCACCCGACGAAACAAGTTTCTCAAACGCGATTGGGCAAATGGGGTTCCATCCAATATGCAAGACCACGGGGCAATCCCCAGGAGAGAGGCGCAGCTATGACGGCTTCCTCATGACAGCCTAGGCTGACTCGGGCAAGCAAATGGTTCGCATGGCCGCACGACTGAGGCTCCGTTCTACTTGAGCACCCCTAAGTTCCCGCCTAGCAACCAATGGCCCAATATTGTCTTCTTGCTCGACAGCGAATTTCTCCGATTGAATGGCAAATGCCATGAAAACGCCATGGATGACTACCAGCAGATCTTCCGCCAGGCCGTGGATCGCTTCGCCGCTGGTTCAAGCGAAGAACAGAGGAGCAAGTTCAGAGCGACGCGCCGAGACGACATCCATGGACGGCTCATGGTCATTCAGCGCCTTCAGGAACAGATCAAGGACATGATCAATCTCAACCGACTTGACCCGATTTTGCGAGCACTGGATCAATTCGACAAAGCGATCAAGGCCTTGGACACGGGCGTTGACGACGCCTCAGATTACATTTGGGGGCCGCTGAGGCTGATCTTTAAGGTTTTTACTGTCGAGCCGTTTTCTATATAGAGTCTAACTGCGAGTAGTTTGCCGAAGACGATCAATCTACGCTTGATGCCCTTTTGAACTCGTACCACAAATTCGGTCAACACATGCCGCTCGTATCGGAGTACGGTTCACAACTCACAATACAAGACGAGATCAAAGTATGCCTGGCCCGGATGTATGATGACCTGCTCAAGTTCAATTCCATGATGCTCGACATGTTCAAAAATCGCAGTAAGTCGTCGATCAATTGGATATGACCATTTGTACTCATTCACATCAGGTTGGAAGAAGACCTTCATGCCGAATTGGAAGGACATGCAGTCCGAACACAGCCCTTTCCGCACCCTCCTTCTTTCGTTCGACACCCATTCCGCACTGTTGCAGAAAATGACGGACGTTCAACACCACCGCGTTTCCCTTGAAATGAATCAGAGCCTGAACGACCACATCATGCAGTATAATCGCGACCGAGAACAGAATCAGAGCCTGAACGACCACATCATGCAATACAATCGCGACCGAGAACAGGACCAGACCCTGAACGACCATATCATGCAGTACAATCGCGACCGAGAACAGATTTTGCAAAATGCCCGGGAACGACATGAGGATCTGCAACATAACCAATATGTCGAGCTCAAAAAATGGTTACAGAGTCCTGGCGAAGAGGACTCCGAGGAAGCTTATCAGATCAAAAACATAAACAAGAGGAAGGAATACGAAGGGACGGGAGACTGGTTCCTTGACGAGGAGCCGATCCGAGACTGGGTTGAGGCCGAGATGCCAGAGTTTCCGATTCTATGGGTGCACGGGAAATGGGGAACAGGTATGAGCTTCATCACCTTCTAGGGATTGACTAACTTATACGCGTAGGGAAAACAATCCTCGCATCTGTGCTTATACAGCATCTTCTGGATGAGCACAGCGAGACCCGCAAGTGCAGCTACTTTTACTGCAACGAAGACCAATCTAAATTCCCGGAACCGCGTGTGCTCGCCATCAAAAAGAGCCTCCTACGACAAATGCTAGAGTACAACCGAGAGCTTTTACCGACACTCAATGAGAAGAAAACGGGGGGGCAGTCACATCTCGGTGACGAGAAGACGGCGGACACGCTGTGTGATCTGTTCTGCGAGACGGATCTGAACCAGTTCATCGTCGTCGACGGCTTGGATGAACTGAATAAAGATGATCGTTTAGGTGTCTTGCAGCATCTCGAGAAAATGGTAGAAAACGGCGAGAAAAACGGCCATCCGGAAAAGATTCGTGTCATGATTCTGAGCACTGATCTAAATGCCATCAGAGAACGCCTGGCGGAGAAGGACAAAGTAGGCCAGTACGAGGTTACCCAGGACAAGAGCGAGAAGGACATTGAGCTTTACGTCTCAAAACAAGTTGAGAAACTTGTGAACAATCCAGAGATTGGCCTCAACGAGGAAGTCGCCAAGAGGCTTGTTCAAGAGACTTGTCAGAAGTCGCAAGGTACTGTTTGCCGCCTTCTTGGGCTTTAAATAGCTGACCGGCAAAGGAACGATGCTTTATGCGTCTCTGGTGATGGAGAACCTTTGCGAAGTGTCGAGTCCTCATGATGTGTCTGCTGATCTTGCCAAAGGCTTACCCACCGGAATTGAGGAAGCGTGCGTGACGGTTTCCCTGGTATTCCCTACCTGTCCCTTTCTAACTGGTTCCAGGTATGAAGAAATGTTTGAAAAGCTTAAGAAGAAGCTGGGTTCATGGAAATGGAATGTGGTGTTGCGGATTTTTGGCTGGCTCTCGTATGCAAAGCGCCCGCTGAAGCTGCACGAAATCCATGCCGCCACGTCCATCAATGTCAACACTGACGGCGCCGGCGACGAGATCGACGAGTCCCTAAGGGTATGTCGTCCCGTCGAGGAGATCTGCGGATCGCTTGTGCGCATCATTGGCCGGGAACGGGTCGAGTTCAGTCATTCTACGGCGAAGAAGTAAGAGTCGGGCGTAGTCAACTGGTTCACTTGCTGACCATTAATTATTAGGTTCATCTTGAAAAAGAACGAGGAAAATGGAAACACGCTAGGGTGCGACATGCTCGTTCTCTGTTTGCGATATCTTTCCCATCAGTGTTTCGAGAAAAGCCTCCCGGCCGGTCACAGAGAGGCCTTTGTCAAGAGAGGATTCTATGCCTTTCAGGACTACGCCATACCCGAGTGGTTCGAGCACCTGAGGGACATGCTCGAAAATTGGACAACTATCCTCCAGGGTTCCGATGGGCCAAAGTACCGGTTCAAGATATCCAGGGTGGTGCAGGCCTTCTACGCCAAGTACCGCACCGGGCTCGAAACTGTGACCGAAGAGCAGAAGGGGCAAGAAGCGGAACTTTCCGCAGAGGCGATGCGCGAGTGCGAGGCGCTTACAGGGGAACAATTTTACCAGCCACTCCTCGTGATCTGGAAGCACGTCCTGAGACATCACAAGCAGCATAACAAGAAAGCGAGCCAGGTCAGCATCAAGGAACTAGGTGAGGGGCTCAAGGAAACGCGAAAGGTGCTCGAGGGGATGCACGATCGCCTGGACGACACGGAGGGGACGCCGCCGAAACCCACACTCCGAGAATACTACGGCAGCCATGTCTTCAAGTGCACGCGGGCGACATGTGCCTTCTTTTACGAGGGATTCGAAGGAGAAAAGGCGCGCAAGCACCACAACAGCCGACACGACCGCAACTTTTTCTGCGAGGAGCCCGGATGCCACTTCGGGTCGTTTGGGTTCATCTCGAGCCAGGACCGCAACAGGCACTACAAGATGCGGCACGCTGAGCGGGCGGCGCAGGCCACGGGTTTCCCCGACTTGTCGCGGTCGCAGCGTCGGCGCGATCCCAAGTTCCAGTGCGACGATTGTCCGAAGAGCTTCACGCGCAAGGCGGCACTGACGGCGCATGTAGATAGTGCTCACCTGATGAGAAGGCCGTATGAGTGTTCCACGTGTGAGAAGAAGTTTGTGAGGAATAACGATCGGAGAAGACATGAGAAGCTTCACGTGAGGCGGCGTCGTGATTAGGGTCAGACTGTTGATGATTGCGTTTCATGCTTCACTATCAAGAAAATAAGCTGCTTCAGAGTACTCAGCTAATTCATCCGGTGTTCCCATTGCTAATGTCCATGGCCGTTGCTCCCAAGCAGTGTACCATCAATCATCCCATGTTCCCATGTCCAGGGCGCCTCGCCCTCAAATTCCTTGTGTGATTGGTGACATGCACCCGATGTCGTTTGCTCAACGCCCATTGCTGCCTTGCGATACTACCCCTATTCACTCAATGTCCATGACATCGTTGCCTGCAGTCGCGATTCGTTCTAAGACTACCCATTTTGTCAGTCCTTCGCAGCCTCCTTGAACGTCTTGATTGACAATTCCGGATGCCAAACCAACCCTACCCCAACCCCTCACTGATCCCAGAATCTCCCAAGCAAATCATTGGGCAGCGCCTCCTCCCTCCCGTCGGAGACGAAAACAGTCAGCTCCAAGGGCCAGCGCGTGCCGCCTTGACAAACCGCCACGCACGCCCTGCCCGGCGAGGTCGCCACCAGCGCGCGCAGCTGCCACAGCAGTCCCGCCAGCCGTCGCAGCGGGCCCTGGTTCTGAGGCCTGCGTTCCCAGAGGACGAGGTTCTCGCGCACGTCGGCCACGCGCACCGACTCGACGTTGCCCGACAGGTGGGTTCCCTGGACGAGGTAGCGGGAGCGGCCGAACCAGAGCGCCGGGAAGGAGAGGACGGACGGGTAGTGCGGGGCGGCGGCTTTGATGAGCGCGGTTTGGAAGTGTGGGCGTTCGGTGCCAAGGGGGTTGATGCGGAGGTTGGGGCGGTAGTTGGCGATGGAGTAGGCGGGGGAGACGGAGGAGGAGCCGGTGCGGGAGTTGGAGGATGAGAGGCCTTCTTCTTCGTCGTCGGTCGAGGAGCCATGTGAAGAGGATTGGGGGGGTGAGGTTTCGTCCTCGGACGAGGATGAAAAAGAAGAGTCTCCGAACTTGATGTAGGCGTCGACTTTGCAAGTGACGACAAATGTAAAGGGACCAAAATCATACTTCAAAACGCGATGATGTCCCATGCTCCCCTCCAACCCATCCTCGTCTTCCGTAACGGCGTCCTCGAACCCCCTGGCCCAACCCGTCGACCGCGGTCCCTGGGTGATGGTCTCGGGGTCGGGCTCTACGCGCTCGAGGATGAGGGTGTGGGCGCCGACGAGGAACAGGCTGATGCGGAAGGGGAAGGGGGCCTTGTCCTGGCAGAACTCGAAGACCTTGTTGAGGACGTGGCGGGGGGCCACGATGTCGACGCCGTCGAACTTGATGCCGGGGGTCATGAGGTCCATGCTGCGGAAGGCGGGCTCGAGGGGGTAGGTTGGGGGTTGGAGCTCGGTGGCGGGGAGGCGCTGGATGTGGGCGTCGTTTGGGACCGTGAAGGGGACTTGGTTGGTGATGTACTTGGGAGGTGCGCCTGGAGGTGGTGGTTAGTGGGGGTGGTTGAGAGAGGTGATGAGGTGAGTGAGGGGGTGGTGAAATGAGAGAGGTGAGTAAAGACGTGCTAAACTGAGGGGAGGGGAGGGTGAGGTGGAAATGTGAGGTAAGAATGCAAGATGAGAAGTGAGGTGAGGTGAGGGCGACAAACCGAGTGAGGCAAGCCACCATGCGAAGAAACGAAGAAACGAGACAACTTACCAGGCACATAAATAGAAGGCAATGGGGTCTTGATCCAGTTATAGCTCCCAAGAACAACAACATCATTGTCGTTCATCACCCACTCATCAGAAGGAGGAATGTTGGCATTGGTGAGCGTCGCAATCTTTCTCCCGGTTCCCTCCCACAGCCATCGCTCTTCGGTGGGGATTTGAGGAGCCTGTACTTCTGAAATCAGTGATCGGACCAACTGGAGATAAAGAAGAGTCGCCGACTAAGGCGAGGACTTACCGGTCGACGAAAGGTGCGGTATTGACCTGGAAGATTGAATCTCGGGCCGCTGCTGCGGAGGTAGTTGGCCGAGTCGGGTCTTCCATACCGGTTGAGGGTTGGGTTGCCGCGGGGTTGGTTGCCGCGAGGCTGGATCGGGAGAGGTCGGTTGCCTTGCGGGATGTAGTGCCCGCGGTTGTTGACTTCGTGAGGCGCATGTCTGTAAGTGCCTCCAGGAGGGGTACCCTCATTGAAGTTGCTTCCGGGGGGGTTATTCACCGGGTGGTTGATGGGATAACTGTTGTCCATGAGACGGGGTTCTTGGTGCCCTCCAGGATAGATGTCTTCAGGATGGGTTCCTTGATGATAGGTCTCTTGGGGATAGGATCCTTGAGGATAGGCCCCGTGAGGATAAGTCACTGGAGGATGGTTCCCCAGAGGGTAGCGTCCTGGAGGATAGTCACCAGGGGGGTAGTTCCCTGGAGGGTAGTTCCCTGGGGGAAAGTAACCGGGAGGATAGCCACCTGGAGGATAGTTCTCTGGGAGAAAGTTATTGGGAGGATAGTCGCCAGGAGGAGGATAGTTCCCCGGCGGGTAGTTCCCTGGGGGAAAGTTCCCGGCGAGAAAATTACCGGGAGGATAGTCACCGGGAGTATAGCCAACAGGAGGATAGCTCCCCGGTGGGTAGCTCCCCCCCGGGTGGTTCCCTCCGGGATAGCCTCCGAGATAGTTACCTCCTGGATGGCCACCCCCTGGGTAGTTGCCGCCTGGGTTGGCCATGGCGGCGAGAGGGCGAGATGCTGGCAAGGAGCCGAATGTGGTTGGCGAGAAGTGGAGTGTGTGTTGGCGAGAAATTGACGATGATCGCTTCCGAGCAAAAGATCAAAGAAGAGGTCCCAAGAGAAAGTCCCCGTATCGCCAAGTTGAAGCTTTGTGAAACAGAACTCTTGCGAGATGAAGCGATGAAGAAAGGGTGCGGCCTCACAGATCTCAAAAGCGAGAAGGTAATAACAACCCAACCTGGGTGCTGCCATTGAAGGGCCATTCGCGCAGACTAACACGACAAGAAACAAACCGTCGGGGCATTTTCGTTCTTGATTGTTGGCTATTCCGATGAGAAACCACCCACTCGAGACCCTCGGATTCTGTGGACGCGTCGTTTGCAAAAGAGTATTGGGCGCCCTTTCGTATTTGCGTCGCACTATGCAAACACTGCATCTCATCTGGTAGGGTCCAACCACGGACCAAGGAATGGACTTAAAGAACATAATGCTCGCGTCTAGACTGCCCACCTTGACCATGTACTTGGGGTAGGTTCACCAAACAACTGCTTTAATAGACCAATAGGGGGGCCTCTCCTTGGCCTCGAATGCAGCAAACGTTTTTTATTGATCCATATACCCAGGAGAGACCAACCAAGAACTAGAGAAAGACTCGTAGATGCATCCATTCCATCTAAACGTCCTTGGTCGTCCATATGCACTCAGGCAGACTCCCTAACAACTCCTTCAATAGGCTACCGAATGCGTTTCCTTTCTCTCCAATGGTGAAAACGCGGTATATAGATTGTATATCGCTTCATCCATCTAGAGAGGCCAACCAGAAATTAAAGAAAGACTCGTGGACAAACCTAAGTCAACCCCCCCCCCCCCCCCCCCCTTTGGCCATGAACTCGGGCAGGTTCGCCAACAACTACTTCCATAGACTCTCAAGGGCCGTCCTTGGCTGATCCTAGTGCCGCAAACACCATTTAGGGAGGTATACATTAAAGAATCCTTTATCCATCCAGAGAGACCAACCAGCAACTAAAGAAAGCCTCGCAGAAGCTCATACCATCTACACCCCTTGGTCATCTACCCGGACAGACTCGCCAAACAACTACCTCCGTGGGCTTTCACGGGCCTGTCTTCGTTTTCCCGAGTGCTGCAAACACTATAGGGTACACATTAAAGACTGCTCTATCTATTGATGGAAGGCCAACCAGGAACCAAAGAAAGCCTCGCAGAAACTCACCATCTACATATCCCTAGTCACCCACTCAGGCAAACTTACTAACCCCTCCATCTCCCTCAGTCTCCCCCCAAACCATCCCCCTAACCCTCCTCCCCTCCTCACTCCCCACCCACCCAAACACCTCCCCGACAACCATATCCTCCACACACCTCCCATGCGCCTCCCCCCCTCCCAAAACAACCGCCGCATTCAACGCAATCCACCCGGCCTTTTCCGGCGCCCTCGCCCTGATCGCCATGATGGCCTTCATCGGCAACCTTAAGTACGCGGGCAGCACGTCAGACATTCTCGGGTTGACCATGCCCGGGCAAAAGTTGTTGACGACGACCTTGGTGGGCGGGTAGCGGCGCGCGAGCTCCAGCTGGAAGAGGACGACGAGGAGCTTGGTGTCGCTGTAGCGCGTCGTGGTGAAGTGGCCCGAGGCAGCGTCGAGGTGGGTGAGGATGCTTTCGCCTTGATTGAGGGGTTGGTGGCGGGGGTCGGCGAGGCTGGTGTGCTTGTGCATGCGGCTGCCCGTCCACGTCACGCGCGACGGCTCCCCGGAGGACTCGGCCGCGGCTTCGAGCGCGGGTAGGAGGGAAAAGGTCAGGAGCACGTTGGAGAGGTAGTTGACCTGGATGTTCTTCTCGTGTCCCGACTTGGCCACCTCCCTCACCAGGGTCCCGATGCCAGCATTCCCCATGAGCAGATGCAGCTCTGAGAATTCGGCCTTGAACGCCGTGGCGAAAGCCTGCACGCTGGCGTAGTCTTCTGCGTCGAGTTTCATGACTTTGACGACGGGCGCGGGGCTGGAAGATGCGACGTCGGGTTCGGAGAGGAGGGTGTTGCGGACAGACTCCCCTTTCGAAACGTTGCGGACCGCCATGACGAGCGTGGAGAGCTTGTGCGCGAGGAGTTGGCGACAGATTTCGAGGCCGATGCCTTCCGTTGCGCCCATGACGATGACGGTTTTGCCCGAGAGGTCGATGCCTGCTGGTAGAGGGGGGACGGGGGGTTGGATGAAGGGCATTGTTGCTTTAGGGGTGATGTGCTTTAGCTGTGTATTGTTTCACTCTGGTGTGCTCTGGATGGCTTCCGGTCAGGTCTACTTCATCTTCTCTTATAACACAACACGCGGCTTGAATTCACCCCGTTTCCTCTCCTGATACACCTCGCCAACTCTAAAAGTCTCCGAGCCTCGACTGCTCTCGACAAGGCGCCGTCTCGACGCCTTTGCGCATTGCAAGTCCACCTGCGGAGCGAAACTCCGCCTGTCCTCCGGAAACACGGAACCGTCGTCGGCGTGTAGAGATGTGGTGACGGAGATGATTAACAAAGGACTGGCCGGTTCGAAACCCGGAAAAGTCGCCGCGATCGACCCGAATCCCTCAACTTCAGAGTGACGCTCGCAAAGGTTGGTAGTGCGGTGCAAACCATTCCGTTGACCCTTACCTTTGTACCACTTCTCGTCTTCCACAGCGTGATTCGTCTACCGATTCATTCACCCGACGTAAGAACCAAGGAGGAAGACCTGGGACAAAAAGCCAGACCAGTAGAAGCCGCGACGAGGTCGAGGAATCCCTCACACCAACAGCGAGAGCCCCCTCGTGAACAATTCAACACGGTTCGACGACCACCCACGTCATGTACAAAGGGTATATTTCCTAAATAGCGCAACATCCAAGCTATCCCAAACGCCATCCCATGTATATCAAACCCAAAATCACACCATCATTATTCTCTTATTTGCTTAGTACTTCCGATCGACCTGGTGCTCTTCCTTCGTCTCCATAGGCGCCGCCAACTCGGCCGCAAAACTCTGCCCATACCCGGGAATCTGTTGTTGTCCCTGCTGCTGCTGTCCGGGATACCCGGCGTACAACCCGGGGCTCTGCTGCGGCATCGAGTACCTCGGGTCCGAGCCCGGCTGCGACCCGACTGAATGCATCGAGTTGCGGAACCCGGGGCTCGGCTGCGATTGGTGTAGGCTGGGCGACCGGGACGCGCTGGCGTGGTAGTAGTCGCCGGGGAGCTCCATGGGGAAGGACTGGCCCTGGAAGCCTGCTTGTTGTTGTTGTTGTTGTTGTTGCTGCTGCTGCTGCTGCTGCTGGAGGAGCGGGTGTTGTTGGTACGGCGGCAACGGCTGTCCTCCCTTTGCCGGTAACGGGGGCGCCATGCCCTGTGGCGGAGGCGTCTGCTGCGGGGCGTAGGGGTTCGCGTAGACGCTCTGCTCCGAGCTGGTCCCCGGCCGCGAGAACTGCGGGAACTGCGGCGACTGCTGCGGGTGCTGGAAGCCACCCAAGCAGGGGCTCGCGGGGCCAGGTCCGGGACTCAGGGTCTCGCCGCGGATGGTCGACTGCCGCAGCAGCTCCCGCGCGTTGGCGTCGGACCGGTCGGCTGGGTTGACCGTCTTGAGGCGGCCATCCTGGAACATGGCCTTGAGCACGCCCGCGTCGAGCAGCTCGGCCTTTTTGATCATGCGCCCAACCATTTCCTTGCTGGCCTTTTTCATCTCGGCCTTGACAAAGGAAATCATGGTGATGTTGCACTTGATCTCGATGTCCTCCCGCAAGTACAGCCCGTCCTTAGGCGCCCCCAGCTCCGAGAGGCCAATCTCGGCGGCCTCGGGGGGTTCGATCCCGGGTTGGTTCCCCGAGACGCGGTACCGGTTGCGCATGTCAATGTTCATGGGCGCGTAGATGTGCGTCTGCAGGCCCCACGGCATGTCGTGGAAGCAGCCGTTGAAGCTGATCTTGCCGGAACCCATCTTGCCCATGCCGGGGACGTACTGGATGCGCTCGGTGATGGAGTACCAGCTGGAGAAGAACTCGTCGGAGAGGGCGTCGCGCGGGGCGGAGATGGGCTTGTAGCTGAGGACGAGGGGGTTGAGGGTGATGACTTCGCCGTGGGAGTGGAGGATGTCGATGGCAAGTTGGCGGGGGATGAAGCCGGGAATGGGCGTGATGATGGTCATTGTTTCTTTTTTGCGAAGCATTTTGGCGGTTGGGGGGTGTTTGTCGTTGGTTTGCGTTGTTTCGTTTCGTTTCGTTCGTTTCGACGGGTGAGTTTGTCGGTTGTTTGAAATGTATTGCGGTGGATAAAGTCGTCGGAATACGATCGTCTATCTCGAGCTCGTCACACAAGAAGTATCGCTGCTTCTGCAGAGTCGGTTCGCAGTGTTCGATGCGCAGAGTCGACGAACGTCATAGGAAAAACAAGAGGGGAAGAGGAGAGGAGGGAAAAAAGGTGAGATGCGAGCTCCAGGATCAGAATTTTAGTTTTATTATTCCGTCGCAAGCGTCTGTCCGCCCGCCCTCCTCCCAACCAACTGGGAACGGATGCAATCGACGAGCTTCTTCAAGTTTGGCCGATGACGTGAGATGGACAAGCGTCCGCCACCCCGGCGACTATTTTTTTTTTTTAATAGTGGCTGAGTCGAGCAAGGGACGCGCAATTGATTGATTGTCGGTAGTTGAGGGTGTTGTTGGTTCGTCATTATTGGCATTTTCGATTATCTACTCTGTTCATCCGAATGCATTCTGCTTGAGCAATTCTCGTGTTTGAACACCTCATCCTCGATTAAGTTGTCCTGGCGCATAAACTATCGAACTCGCCAATTTCTCGCAAGGGTCGAGCTCCCACTTTGGCTGCCGAGCGAAGCGACCATGCATTGCGATAATCTGCTAGGGCTGAACAGGGGGACTTTTGCAGACCAGCTGAGTCGAATCAAGCTGCGTACGAGGACTTCAAGAGAAACACCTAATATAAAACCTCCCAAATAATCCCATCAAGGACGGATCTCCCATCTACCGCCCCTCGGATCGCCTCTCTTCCGCTTCCCTTCCACTGCCCTCTTTCGTGGCTGTGGCCGTTCGGGCTCGGACCAAGCCGACAGACCAACCGACGAAACCGGGGGCGGGGGATGGAACCAACGGATTTGTCAGGAAACATTCATCGCCAAATCGCCTTCAGATGTCCACCTTGCTTCTTGATGTCATGTTTAGACCGGGCTCCCTCACAGCCCTGAAAAACAGGACTTTGGACCACACTGACTCATTACGACATGCTTTCATCGACGCGGTTGACTCTGATGTAACCCGACCTAACTTTACCATCTGCGTCGGCCTGTGAATTGGGTGCCTGAGGTTGTTCGCCAGCTGGCAGCACAGCAGACGGTACTTGTTGGTGCTCCGCCACGCACAACAGACACTCACCGACAATGTCAGCGGCCATTTGCTTGGTTTGCGCTAGTCATGGTCGGGTTCCCCAATTGTGCAATTGATTGACTGAAAACGTGGCCGAGATGGAAGCCATGCAGCGAATTAAACATGCGTATCCAGGTAGCTCGCCCAACTTGCATGCGTTGGAGCCGGTGGGCGCAAACCATGGCGGTTCGACCACAATCTTGAGTCCATCGAGTCGTGGCCAGGCGCTTACACTTACCACTTCCCAAACAAACCGTCTATTACGAATGAATGTCTATCTTTTGTGACAAAAAGACTCCCCAAGGTCTCACCGTTCACAAGGCTTAATACATGTTGCATCTAGTCGACTGCAAGACGACCAGTCGACAGCAGTGTGAAAACATGACATCACACTCCAGCCCCAAGGTCTATCCTTGAACAGCCGAGCCGGCCTGCTTTCCAGCACCCACTAATCCGGCTCTATTCGACCCAGCCCTTAAAGTCGTATCCCTTACTTTACGTCGAGCCAGCCAAGTCCACGGGAGGCCAAGTCAACGGGGGCCAAGTCGAGGTAGCAGATACGCCGAACCTCTGAGGGTGGGCCAAGATGGACGAAGGCTTCTCGGCACATCGTCGTGCAGGCAACAGAGGCAGCAGACGGGTCAATCGTCAATTGCAAGTAGGCGGTAGGTGGTTTGATCGTCGACATAATGGTGCTGTGAGTTGCTGTGTTCTTTTTGGTTATGCTGCCTTCTTCTATAGTCGGCAAGCTACGACTTCGGTTGAACATTGGGTTCGACTCCAGCCTGCATCATGGGCTCTGTCATGGCCTGTATCACGGTTGGAGTCGTGGGCTGTGGTGTGAACTGTGTCGTGAACTGTGCCGTGGACTGGGGAGTGAGCTGCGGTATGAACTGCGTCGTGGGCTGCGGCATGAATTGCGCCGTAGGCTGGGTCGTGAGCTCTGTCGTGAGCTGCGGCGTGGGCTGGGGAGTGAACGTGAACTGTGTCATAGGCTCTGCCGTCGCTTGTGCTATAGACTCCGTCATGAGCCGCCCCGTAGGATCCTCCGTCTGCTCTTCCGCAGCCTCTCTTGCAGGATCCTCCACATACCTGATGGACTCCGTCGTGGACACTCCCGTGCCCGCCGCCGCCGCCGCCCCCACCGGCGGAACAGATCCTTCAGCCGGAGCCGCGGCAACCACCGGCCCCGGCTCCGGCGCAATCACAAACCCCAGCTTCTCCCTCTTCTTGAACCAGGCCCCAATGGTGTTCCTCGGAATGTTCCAGTGCTGCGACGCGTCCCGCAGCGACGGTTTCCGGAACCCGTCCACCGTGTCGCGGTACCCCGCAGGCGAGGGGATCTTGGCGTGAAGCAGCCACATGACCACCTCGCGCCGCTTCTCGGCCGAGTAGGACCGCTCGATGCGCTGCACCGGCGGGCGCTCCTTGAACTTGCGCTCCGAGAGGGGCTTGGGCTTGGGGCCCGGCTTCTTGCGCACCTTGATGCCGGTGTCGAGGGCGTGGGGAGGCATGGCGAAGAGAGCGTGTGAGTGGTGGTTGGTGGTTGAACCAGCTGGACTGGTTGCGGAAGACGAGAATTGGCAGAGGCGGGGGGAAGAGGGAGGATGCGATTTGATGCTCAGCTTGAATCCTCGTAAGGCCCTGGGGCTTCTGATTGGCCAGAGAGCCCCGCTGCTAAGCATTTACGCGGTATGTTTTTATTCGGATTCCGGCGGTTCACTTCCTCCAGAGCCTGCACTCACGTGAGCAGATATGGCACTTTTTGGCTCAACCCTGGATATACGGACACCCTCGACTAAAGTAACATGCAGACCTCACTTCAACATCGTGTCAAGCACTCGGCTTCCTCCCAACCATCAAGTACATGGGAGTAAACAACTTCCTCTTGCCGCCCTCGACCAGCGCGTCCGCCGCCTTTCCTAGACTCTCGGCCGTCTTCCTCGTCCCCGCGGGCGCGAACCGCACCAGCTCCATGGCGCCGATGAGGTTGTGCATCACCAGCCGCCCGTACTTATTCATGCGCATCACCGTCGCCAGGTCGCCCAGCGTCTGCGCGTACGACAGGTTGCTGTCCAGGGGCCAGTACCACGGCGCCGGCCCGTCGTCGGTCGCCGCCATGTCTTCGTGTGCGAGGAGCTCGAAGCCCGCGTCCGTCATGGCCGAGACGCCGTGGGAGATACTAAACATTTGCGCGATGCCGTCGCCTTGTTCAATGTCGAGTCGTATGCGTCGGTGCTCTAGGTCGTCGTTGTCGTAGGCGTCCGTCATGAGCCACTCGTAGACGCCAAACACGCCACCTGGCTTGAGCACTCGGAGGATCTCGCTATACACACCTTTCAGAGAAGGCGCGTGGACGGTCGCTTCGATTGCGTAGACGGCGTCGAACGAGTTATCCGGAAACGGAATCTTCTGCAAGGAGCCCGTCAGTCTCCGGAAAACCGGCCAACCTGTAGCACTGACGTACCATGAAGTCTCCCTGCACGAATTTCATCTTATGCGATAGCCCTTCTTGGCGCGCATAGTTGGTCGCCCGCGCGACCTGGTACTCATTGATGTTCAGCCCCGTGACGTGGGCCCCAGTGAACTTGACAATCTCTCGGGCCGGGCCGCCCACGCCGCACCCGACGTCGAGGACTTTCATGCCGGGCCTGATGCCGATGTTGTGTGCGAGGTAGTGCTCGTGGCGCGCAATGGCTCGATGGAACGTCTCGCCGTAGGCGAACCGGCAGAAGTGGAAGCATTGGCTCCATCCGTACTCGTACAGGTCTGTGGCGAGGTTATAGTATCTGCAACTGTCAGCACTCACCGCTCAGTGTCAACGAGCCGGGCTTGCGGCTTACTGTCTGGTGAGGCTCGCGTAGTTGTCTGTTCGTTCCTGCCGGATAGCCTCGACCTCGTCTTCGGCCTTTTTGTCGTCCCAGTACTGGAAGTAGTCGTCGACGGCGGCCGCGTGGGCAGCGTTGTCCTTGTTCATCATGGCCCTCATGCCGCCCTTTGAATCCTTGGACTGCCGGTGAAGCACCTTATCAAAGGCCGAGTTCTTAGCCTCATCGTAGGAAATGAGCTCGGTCGTCATGTTGTCGTTTGGATGAAGGTGTAAGGACTAGGCAGTGCGGAGAGAGTGAGCTGTTGATTGTTCTGGGATTTTCAAGAGACAACGGCTTCTCTTATACCCATCACGGGAAGTTGCAGTTCTCCGTGTCCTCCAATTCTTACCCAACTTGAGGCTTACCAATTGCCATTTCCGACGCATCTATTGACCACATACCAGACAAGACTCCTCTTCGCACCTGGAAGCTGCGAGTATATTGCCCTTTCGAAACCCGAACACGAACAAGAAGGACGAATCTATTCCGACGGCCCAATCATGTGCGACAAAAGAACCATGTCACGGCGAATACGAGCTCCACACTGACCAGACCCGAATGCGAGACCACTTACACTGGTATCAGAGCCCTGCCCGTTGCGACAACAATGTCTATCTTCAGGAGGGGTTTTAGACTGAATTGCGTACAGAGTCCCTCGGTTAAATCGATCTGAGAAGCGCGCAGCAATCTACGGATCTAGGTTGCATCTCTGACCGCTTCGGTCGGCGTCATCATCAGGCCACGCAGCCGTAAACGTTCGTGACAATGGCTATTGACTGGTTGGTTTGTCTTTTACCCCTGGATTCCCTCTCGGCACTGACTGAAGGTGTAGATACGAGATGTGAAGGTTATCGGAGTCTGGTGAAGGTGGTAGCCGAACTGTCGAGGAGGGAATCGCAAGGTAACTAGCCGCCGGAGTCTCCCCCAACTAATTCTCATTCCATCACAAATACATTTGAAAGGAGAACCGAAACCGTCAAATTCCAATTTAGCTCCGAGGTAGGCGTGGGGTACTTAAATATGCGATGAATGCTCACGAAAACGTCCTTCCCAATGTCCGTCCTGATAAGCAGAACTGTGAGGACTTGAAGAACCCACGCACTCCCCTCCCATGTCCAATGGCAATTTTTTCTTACTCAGTTGATTACGTACACTGTGTGTAGCTGAGGATATGTTTGGTTTCTTAGCTACGGCTAAGGACTTGTGGATAAACGAACATTGGGGGAAGTCGGTCAGCACGTTGTGGAAACAAGCCCATGGCACTTTCGATTCACACGGAACCGGTTTTAAAGCCATATAGTTATCTTGTCGCAGATTGCTTCTTTGCCTTAACTATGTTCTCTTTGATGAAGGTTATGACCTATTTACATTCAAATCAACTTCGATCCAACTTCGAACCCCTCGATGCTTCACTAACCTGATCAACCACCCTATTCAATACGATACTGAATCGGCTTAAAACTTCCCCCATTCGACTTGAGCGCCGAACACGCCGTAATGCCAACCACCAAGTCCATCTCAGCCACAAAGTCGATATGGTCCCCCGCCTTGCTCACCGGTTTCTCAACGGTAAATCTCCCCGTCTGCCCATCAACCGGCACATTCATGAAACAATTAAACGCGCACGGAATCGCATCCTCGCTGACCCCGTGCCTCGCCAGCACGAACGCCAAATTCCCAAAACATCCCGGCGCAGGATCCTCGTCGCCGTACAAGATGCGAAAGGTATCCCTCGAGCACGGCGTCAGGAGAAAGTCGTGGCGACGCACCGTGTCGTCGACGATGCGCAGCATGGCGTTGCTGCGGTTGCTGTAGAGCACGTTGGACGTGGTCAGGTAGATCGTGTCGGCGTAGTCGAAGGTGCGGCCGTTGGAGAGGGCTTCGGCCGTGTCGTGGGCGTTGAAGGCCACGAGGTCCGAGACTTGGCCGCCGAGGGGGTCGGTGATGGTGAAGCGTTGGCCCTTTTTGAGGATGAAGGATGTGCCGGTTTTGGGGGAGAGCTGGATTGTTCCGTCGTCGAGGGTTTGGGTTTGTTCTGACATAGTAGGTGTAAGTTGAAGCTCAAAGTCGGGAGTGACACTTATGATGGAGCAGCCTGTCTAGGTCTTTTAATAAAAGTCGAGGTTGGACTTGGGAGCGGGGATATCGTTGCGCTGGAAGGAAAAGGGCGCGGAAGCCCCGCTCGATTGACTGCTGGCTCATTTCATCGAGGGAGAGCATAATTATATTAGAAAATGGTATTCGATCTTAACTTCGTTCACCCGTATCGCGTTATTATGGACTCAGCAATAGACTAGTTAAGCAATACCTATCTCAGTCGGTAAAATGGACCACGCCTCCCTTATGCCATCACCAGCCACAACGAGCCAACGACCATGTCGCATCCTTAAGATGTCCGCGTAATAGTATTCCACTACCCCAGTACTCTCTAAGTATCTATAATTCCTGTTTCTCGCTTCCATCGTGGTCTCTGCGCTGCTGGTCCCCCTCTTGACCTCCATTGCCATCTGGCCATCGACCACAAGAACACGGACGGGAAAACTTCCAGTCAACGCTGCAAAGCTGGTGCTGCCACCGTCCCCAGCCGATATTGAACTCGTAGTGCAGTCTTTGCGTATACCCATGCGTCACCTCGGGCTCGCCGTCTTCCTTGCTCACCATTTCCCATTCGTCTCCCAGAGTGTCCTCGGATTTGCCGGATGATGGATCGATGCCTCGCCCATCAGGGACTACATTGCCTGGCATGTTCAGTGAGAATTCCGCCAGGAAACATGCCCGAGACTCACTATTGAATCAAACTCACATTTATTTTTGCTCTTCTCTACAACAATCGCCGTCTTTGCGCCCATGGCCGCTTTCTCGTCCATTTCCTTATCCGCGGTGCTCGGCATGACCAAGGGGCATGCCTACTCGTCTTCTTTTGGATAAAGACAGCAATAGTTGTTTAAAAGTTTGAACGGATTGCTTTCGGTATCAGAAAGAGTCTCGAAGGAATCGTAAATAACGGCATGTTGAATGAACAATTACTTGTCTGAAGAAGGGTCGGGTCGTGGCGGTGCCATGTTGGAGGATCAATCAGGTGCTGCACTGCCTCAATGCGACCGCAGAGTAAACTGAAACACAGTGATGATGCCGGATTAATGAAATGACATCATTGCGCCAAATGCATTTGGCATAAGCCGTGATCCATCCCTCGTTGAATGGGAGAGAGGGACCAGTCGAGTATCACAGGTAACCAATCTACCTATAGTGTAGGTTAATACTAATCATAAGGCAGCGCTTAACTAACTCACAAGAAAAACCTCTCTAGGAGCAACTCAATGGTAAGTTATTCGAATTCCACGAGGTCCGCCATTTCTGTCGTTTGGAACCTCGGGTACAGAACAAAATGCCAGCAGCAACTCCTTCACTTGGAGCAAGCACCTTGAGTTAGTACGCAAACTGAATATGAGATTTCTAGTCTTGGAAGCGCTCATATTCGCCACTCCATCCGCAAGCGCTCCGCACGAAGATACAAATCCCCACGACTTCTTGCAATTGGACTCAACCATCTCCTTCGCAGAGCCAGGGCTTGTCGTACCGGCACCGTGCTTGAGCAACACCGTGTCGAAGCCAAGGTTTGCTGCATCCTGGATCCACGCGAGGACGCGCTGGTCACTGTTGACGCTGGCGGAGAGAAGGGACGTGATGCCCTTCTCCTTCAAGTACTCCGTACAGGGCGTCGACCCCCCGCAGAATCCCGAAAGGCGGCTCTTGTGGAAGCGGACGTCAGGACGGGCACTCTTCTGAGACTCGTCAAAGTCTCGCTGGAGAGGATCGTGAAGCGCCGTGTTCCACTAGTCTTGCATGACCATTCGCCCGGCCGCCACCGTTGATCCGATGGGCAAGTTCCCCTCGCCAACGTCGTCGCCCGCCCCACGAGCCCTTCAACTCGCTGGGACCGCCAGGCTCCTTGTTCGGCGTATCGGAGAAGCAAAAGATGCGAAAGATGACGGGCGGGAGCACAGCGAGTTCCTTCTCCGAGATGTCCCAGGAGACATGGACAATCTAGATGCCGGACCTGCGGGAGGCGGGGATGGCGGTGTTCAAGAGCAGGTCCTCAGTTCATGGTCGGCCCCCTTAGTCGCCCCAAGCATGGCGGGCGATAAGAAATTGCCGATAAAGGCCAGGTCTGTCCAGTCGGGGACCATAGTGATGGGTGCCGTGGCCATTACACGCTTGATCTGGGGAACCAGGTCGCTCAGAGAGGAAGGATGGGTCTGCACACACACACACACCCAAACCCAACCCCTCCAGCCTCCGGCGGGCTCCTCGCCTTCGGCTCGATCCGCGGGCTCAATACAGTCTGCCTGCTCCGTCTACCTCCTAGATCTTCTTCCTCTCTCTGCCTCCCCTGCAGCCAGTAAACAGCATGAAGCAAGTGTGCCTTACCTCCCCACAACTCGGCCGGGATACGCTCCACATTGATGCAAGCGCCCTGCCGAATCACGGAAGGCGAAGATCCGCAATTCGGGGCCCTCCGTTAGCGGCCCGGATGCCTGAGGATTTTAGGCAACCGATAGCCTCAGGACCAAGGCGGCGAGTTGGCTCCTTCCCGCATTCCTTGAGCATTTATCGGGGCAGTCATGGGTGAATCTAGTTACCAGGATTCGGGCATGGACCGATCTTTGCATCGCCAACTTGCCATTACTCACTCACCCAAGAGCGCCTGTGGCCTCGGGGATTACCTATTCCATCGCGTCCATTTTATTTCCGCTCATTAATTCGGTCCCATTCATGATTACCCATCAGCCTGTGTTGTCAGTGTCAGACCAACAGCTCAGCTTGCCTGCCGTCTGGTTAATTATAACCACGAGCTACTGCGGCTCGCACGCAGTATGAGCATGGAATCGAGCTCCGCCATGCGGCCATGAAGGCTGGGCTGAGTTGATGGAGATGATTCAAAACCCAAGGTGCAGACCAGGTTTTCCCAGACACAAACTCCGCGAAAATGGTCATGGAGCTCGGCGAGTGGCCCAACTCGGGCTTCAGACGCGTCTCGGTCGATTCCCACGAGTCCCACCACTCGAACGGCTCGTCCAAGAAGCGTCCTCGCAAACGCAAGCTCCCGTCGGGATACCGACTGAGCCTCGCGGTCGGCGCCGGCGGATGCGCCCTCGTCTTCGCGCTCAACCTCGGGCTGACCATTTGGTTCCAGGTGATGGCGGTGCCCTCCGACGACGACGGCATGGATCGTCGCGTCCTCAAGGTGGGCGACTGCACCGAGGTTCGGAAGCTGAACACGGCCTTGCACCTGGTCATCAACGTGCTCAGTACCATCTTGCTGGCGACGAGCAACTACGCCATGCAGTGTCTCTCTGCGCCGACGCGGGCCGATGTCGATAGGGTACACGGGAAGAATATGTGGCTGGACATTGGCGTTCCAAGCGTGCGCAACCTCTGGCGGCTTCCGCGGAAGAGAGTCGTGCTCTGGTGGTTGCTAGCCGGCTCATCCGTGTCGCTGCATCTCTTGTAAGTCGACCGGCTCGTCAAGTTTCTTGGCTGATGATGGCAGCTACAACTCGGTCCTCTTCTCGTCCTTCTCGCCCGTCGACTACAACGTCTGGAGTATCCGGACGGCGCACCCGCACAACCGGACCGCCATATTCACGCCTGGCCCCTTTGCCAACGTTTCTAGCCCGAGCACCGACGAGTACGAGGAGTTTCGTAAGCTCGGCGCGGCCGGCCAGCTCCGGAACCTGACCAACCGGGACTGCATCTCCCGCTACGCCACGTCCTTCCAGACGTCGGCGTCGTCGGTGCTGGTTGTATTCGACGGCGTCGACACGCACACCCCCGTGCTGCATGACACGCCCACCTTTGGCCTCGAGACAATTGCCACCATCTACAGCTGGCTCTGCTCCGGACTGGGCCTTACCTCGGACGCCCTGTGCCGCGGGCGAGTCCCGAGCCTCAAGCAGCATAGTGACGAGTGGGCGCCGTTTGGGATCCATCACAGCGCCGCGTACTGCTTCAGCCAGCCGGAGAAATCAGTGTGCCGCCTGAACTTTAGCCCGCTGCTGGTCGTGTTCGTCTTGGTGGCCAACGCACTCAAGGCCGCCATCTTGCTGTACATGGCGGTGCGACCGCCCGACGAGGCGCTGTTGGTGCTTGGCGACGCTGTCGAGTCGTTCTTAAGGCGTCCGTATGCGTTTTCGAGGGATAGCTGCCTTGCATCGTTTGATCTTGCGAGGAGAAAGGCTTGGTCTGGGCCTCGGAAGTGGTCTCCAGTTAGGCGACGGTGGGCGGCGGCCGTCAGCCATCGACGGTGGAGATATAGTGCACTTTTGTAGGAAACCCGATGTGTCGACAGTTGGAACCTTCTTGAAATGAGACTGACGGGCATCTCTCCTAGGTTCATCATCGTGTTTGCCGCAGCCGTCTACTGCCTCATCGCGGGCATCGCCAACCTCACCGGGCCCAAAGACGCAGCGACGCTCTGGAACCTCGGCTTCGGCGCCTTCACCGAAGTCGCCATCATCGCGGCGACCAACAAGTTTAGCATCACGCAGGCGGCCCTCCTGACCAACGTGCCGCAGCTCGCGTTGTCGGTGCTATACTTCCAGTGCAACGCCCTCTTCACGGCCATGCTGGCGGCGCGGGAATGGAGCGAGTTTGCGCGCCGCAGGGCCGGCCTGCGCGTGTCATCGGAGCCCCGCGGCGAGCAGCGGTCCCGCTACTTCCTGCAGCTGCCGTACCGATGGGGGATCCCCATGCTGCTCGTGTCGGTCCTCGCGCACTGGTTCGTGTCGCAGAGCTTCTTCGTCCTGGCCGTCGACTACGGCACGCGTCTGGATATGACGCTGATCTCGCTGTGCGGGTACTCGCCCATTGCCCTCATCGCCGTCGTGATCCTGCTGGGGGTCATGGGGCTTGCCGTGGCTGTTACGGGCCTTCTGAGGTTGCCGACGGCCATGCCTGTCGTGGGGAGCTGCAGCTTGGCTATTGCTGCTGCTTGTCATCCTGCCGATGGGCCTGCGCCACCGGATGAGCCTCTTGTGCCGCTGCGCTGGGGGGTCATGAGCCGCCCCGAGGATGATTCGTATGTCTCCGGTTTGGGTCATTGCGGGTTTTCGGGGGGTTATGTGGAGGAGCCTCAAGTTGGGAAAAAGTATGCATGAGTATGACACCTGGCCGACATCCCCGAGACACCCAAGCTTCTGGACATTAGCTATCCAGGCCAACGCCTAGCTGCCATTCAGGCGTGTGGCTCGCGGGAGCCGATGTGGAAGACAAGCGGGATAGCTGGAGTGGTATAGATTCTGGTCAATCCACCGATGATAATAATGACCCATTGTCTTGACGCTGGTCTAGGTTATACTAATAGTCGCGTAGCCGAAGGGACATTTCAATTTACGTTGATAGAACTAAGTACCTAGGAGCCACTAGTTGGCCAGACGGCATCTGACCTTGAGATGAAGAAATAACATTAGCCCTTTGGGCTGTAACTTATCACTAGTTATATTATCTCATGAAATATTGATTAGACTTTGCCCTACGCACCTAGGTTGGCACACAGGTAATAAATAATAGACTTTGACAACTTAGGAGTGCCAGGTAGATGGAGCTAGGTTGATGTTGAAACTCTTTGTTGCCTACATATGAGAAAAGGGGTGCTTGACTCTTTTTGGCTTGTCACGAACACATGGTCTGCATTCATTCTACATGACCTAAGAGCACCAAACCCTAGATCTATACGGGGAGTTGTTTGTAAGTGAGACAGCCCTTCCACCTCAAGACTTCTACGCCTCAGCAACCTCCCGAATCGTCTTGACAAACTGTTCCGGATCATGCGCAAACCTCCCCAGAAACAAGCCATCCACCCCTTCCTTTAGCTTCTCAAACAATCCCGGCCCAGCACTGCCCCCATACAAGATCCTCGTCCTCCCCGCCCTCCCCCTCACGCACTCCAGCCCCCGAATCGCCAACGTCACCGCAACCACGTACCCGACCTCCGCCGGCTCGGCAGCACCAATCGCCCAGACGGGCTCGTACGCGAGCACCACGTCCGCGGCGTCCGGCACGGCCGCCAGGACCGGCTCGATCTGCGCGCGACACTCCTCCGCCGCGGACGCGGGTGTGTCCCCGCGAACCTGCTCGCCGATGCACACGAGGGGAACCATTCTGTTCCTGGCCACCGCGGCGGCCTTTTTCGCGGTGATTTCGTCCGTCTCAGCAAAGAGCCGACGACGTTCGGCGTGGCCGACCTCGACGATGCGGCAGCCGACTTCGGCGAGGACGGCGGGGGAGACTTCGCCGGTGAAGGCGCCGGCGTCCTCGTGGAAGACGTCTTGGGCGCCGGGCCAGAGGTGGGTGGGGAGGAGTTCGGCGGCGACGGTGGTGAGGGTTATGTGGTCGGGGATGACGAAGATGTCGATGTTGGACGGCGGGGTGGAGACGGAGGAGGAGGCGTCGAGGAGGTGGAGGAGGCGGTTGATGTATTGGGTTGTGCGCGAAAAGGAAAAGTACATTTTTGTTGAGACGCCGACGATGCGGCGTTCTCGGGGGGTTGTCATTGTGAATGAGATGGGCGTGGAGAGTAGAGAGACTGAGAAGGGGGTTTGTGGTCGCAATCTTGACTGAGACGCAGCCAGAGCAAGCAGCCTTCTGTACGACAACCACAAGAGTTCAAACCTCAAGCCCAATAATTGCGAACACGGAACTGTTCACTGACTCTCAACCGACCCCATCTCATCTTGACCAAAAGCAGTCTCCTGCATCCTCCCCCTCCCCCATTTCTGGCATCCCTAACATTCTCCAACTCTCCTACCCCCCGGTACTTCCCAAACAGGAAATCCGTTCGGGAAGGGGGCGTCAACTCACGACGTGCAGTTCGATCCAGACCTCTACGGAGATTCGATCGTCCACATGACCTGAAATTTGTAATTTCAATGAAAACGTGACGTGAAAATCTTGCTTGGCCTTTTCTGTTTGTTCGTTTGGCTAAACCGCTGTTGTGCTACCGAGTCGCTGGCATCGCTTACACCCTCCGCTTCAAGCACCCCAGACCTTCACCAGTGACGCCACGCCCTCCGTCCCACCGGCCTCCTCGCCGTCAAGTCCCATCCTTATGAGATGCAGCGCCTGCGAGCCCAGGAACAGGGGCATCTTGAGCCGCTGCGCCTCGTCGACGGCCTCTTGTAGCTGTTTCGCTATCGTCTCCAGGATTGAGTCCGCAACGATTCGCTCGCCTCGGAGCACGTCCATCACGTCTTGTCCGTACGTCTCCAGCATGTGACTGCCGCCCGCTGCGTGGATGCAAAGCTCGTAGACTTGCTGCAGGTCTAGTCCGACGCGGTGCGCAAACGAGAGGGCTTCGGCGGCGGCGCACATGTGTATGCCTTGGAGGAGTACTACGACGAGGTGTAGCTTCTCCTCGTCGGTCCTCACTCGCGTTGCCGGGGTATGACTGACCTTCTCCCGGCCCTCGACGTACATCCTTAGCATACTCGCATCGTCATCAGCCCCGAAACCGCGCCCTAGCGCAGATAGATAAACCTGCTCCGCAACACTACTCATCGGCGTCCCAAACCCGCGCCGCCTCGCCTCGGCCGTGACTATCCCCGTATCCTTGAGAATAATCGTCACCGCGCTCGCCACCGGCCGAAACTCCGCGTCCAGCATGCGCGGCAACCTATTCTCCAACATCCAGCTCCAACCCTTCGAACCTACAAGCTTACCTCCCGCGTCACCCGGATCCAGCTCCAGCCGCGTCGCGAAGCCCAGCGCCTCGCTCGCAGCGAGGATGTGGTTCGCCGCGAGGACCTGGTGGCACATCTTCATGTTGCTCCCGGCGCCGACACCCCCAGGCACGATGTACAGCTTTGTCGGGTCTGACATGGCAAGCAGCAGGGCGTGGGCTTTGGTCACGGCGGAGGCGGCGCCGGCGGCCATGATGGAGAGGGTTCCGGTCGCGGCGCGCTGGGCTCCGCCCGAGACGGGAGAGTCGACGAGAAGGATATCAGGTCTTCCGCGGTGTTTGATCTGCTGAGCTAGGGATTGGACGTAGGCGCACGAGACGGTCGAGCACAGCAACACGACTGCGCCTCTGCCGAGAGCGGGAATCGCGGGGTGCTCGCCGTCTAGCAGCACGGCTTGGGCCTGTTGCGCCGTGGCGACCATGCAGATGCAAAACTGCGCGTTGCGGACGGCGGCGGCGGGCGTAGGAGCCGTGAGGCCGCCAGGGAGGGCGCGGAAGTTTGAGAGAGTTGGCGGGGAGATGTCGAAGCCGGTTACGGGGTGGCCTTGGGAGAGGAGGTGGGAGGCCATGCCGAAGCCCATGGCGCCGAGGCCGATGAAGGCGAGGGGAGGGGAGGTTGGCATGAGGGATGTTCGAGTTGGGTATACCGAGGTGGAGTATCCGTAGTTTGGTAGATTGACTTGGACGGATCGTCTCAAGCCAATGGCCACTGGTGGCTGATGATATATCGTCTTGTGAACATCATGTCCGGTATCGCATGGAACCGGCGTGGTGCCCTGCCTCCTGCAATGATGCTTCGAGGAGCTCCCGCGACGCCATCTTGGCAAGCCGACGTGCCGTCATAGGAGCGGATGGGATGGTTAAAGGTCGAGAGTGCATCTGCAGACGTGGAGCTCCTCCGTCGAGTCGATGCTCCGACTGGCTCCCCGCAGATGGCTTCCCCGGATGATCCACTGCAGCGCAGCTTGTCGACGGAGACTTTTCTGAGCAGGGTTGATGAATGCGGCAAGCCGGGTGAATAGAGGCCGAGCATCTTTGGCCGAGATGCAGGAAGCCTCGTGATGTCGAGTTGGGCATCACTTGCTGAGTGCGTGTTAGTCCAATACCTTGACTTGCAACTCATCAACACCATCAACACCACCATCACCACCACAATGCCAGACCTCACCAACAAAACCCTCCAAATCCTCACCGCCGCCCGTTCCGGCTCCTACGCCGTCCCCGCCATCTGCTGCTACAACATCGAATCCATCATCGCCACCGTCCGCGCCGCCGAGTCCTCCCACTCCCCGGCCATGGTCCTCCTCTTCCCCTGGGCACTCAACTATGCGGGGACATCCCTCGTGCGCGCAGCCGCCGACGCCTGCAAAAACGCACAAGTCCCCGTCGCGCTGCACTTGGATCACTGCCAGACGCCAGAGATGGTGCGCCGCGCGGCGGATATAAGAGACGGCGGGTTTGATAGCATCATGTGCGACATGAGCCACTACGAAAAGGAGGAGAATCTGCGACTGACGAGGGAGTTGGTTGGGTATTGTCGCGAAAGGGGCATTGTCGTCGAGGCGGAGCCGGGGAGGATCGAGGGCGGGGAGGACGGGGTGCCCGAGACGGTTGATCTCGAGGGCGTGCTCACGACGCCGGAGCAGGCGAGGGAGTTTGTCGCGACGGGGATTGACTTGCTCGCTCCGGCGTTTGGTAATGTTCACGGGGAGTATGGGCTCAGGGGGATCCGGCTGGAGTATGAGCGGTTGGAACAGGTGAGGGACGCGGTGGGCGAGGGGGTGCACTTCGTTCTACACGGCGCGGATTCGTTTGACGAGGAGATTTTAAAAAAGTGTATTGATGCGGGGGTCACAAAGGTGAATATCAATAAAGGTGTGAACAGGCACTATGCGCGGGTGCAGGAGGAGATGAGGGGGAGGCCGTTGACGAGCGTGATTGAGGCTGGGACGGAGGCGATGCAGGCGGCAGTGGAGGAGTATATGCGCTGGTTGGGGAGTGCAGGGATGGCTTAGTTATAATTACGACATCATCTCTCAAATATCAGATTTCATTTACATAGCCTCCCTCAACCCAGCGATCGCAACCATGGCCGCCCACGCACCTGGATCCGGCGGCAACTCCCTCCCCTCGCCGACACCCACATATGTCGCCCTACCCAGCCTCGGCCTCATCCTCTTTGTCGCCTCGGCGCCCCTCCTCGCCGCCTCAACCGCCTCCCCGAACCCTCCACCACCACCCAACGCCTCCGCAAACGGGATCAGCGCGTCCATCACCGTCCGGTCCCCGACCTTGGCCGGCGTGTACCGCCGCAAGTTCCCAAGCGCCGTGCCCAGGGACTCGGCCCAGAGCTTCACGGGCCCTTCCCTGACGCCCAGCTCGTGGTTGGCTTGTAAAGCCGTGCGCAGCGACACGAAGAGGATGCCTAGGATGCCGCCGAGGGTGCCGCCCATGCTGGTTTCGACGATTTCTTCGAGGGCGGCCAGCACGGCGTCGACGGAGCCAGAGGCGGCTACGTTGGTTTTGCCGTCGAGGGCGAGCAGGAGCTGAGACGCTCCCGTCTTGACTGTCTCACCGCAGTCGCCGTCGCCCATTTGCGTGTCCCAGCGGGTGAGTTCGGGTTCGGCGGCGACGAGTGCGTTGCACGCATTGCGCACCACGGTTTCGAGTGTCTTGGGGTCGATGACGAGGTCGTGGCGCGTACCATTCGTCTTTGCAACCGTTGCAGGCGGCTGGACGAACTGCTCGTTGCGCTCTCTCCGCTGTGTCTGTGAACCGGCCATGGACTCCCAGTGCGTGTTCGTCCGGACATCGAGGAACGCCTTGATCTGTTCGACCGAGTAGCTGCACCCCCTGGCCGCCTGCGAGACATTCACCACGCTGACCGAAAAAGCCGGCGCGTTCAGCGACGTCTCCAGAAACCCGCCAAACACCCTCGCCGGCCTCACCCCCCAAGCGCCCTCGAGCTGCCCCAGCAACTCGTCCACCAGCGCGCCCATCTCCAGGAACGACATGCCGCCAAAGTTGCTGACCAGCAGGACCGTCTCGTCTCCCGGCTCGAAGCGCACGTATCCGCGCTCTGGGTCCTTTTCGTCGAGGAGGTACTTGAGCAGCTCCGCCACGAGGTCCTGCGGGCTGGGAGCGGGGGACAGCTTGCGGTAACCCGGTTCGTTGTGCGGCCCCGTGCCGATTTCCACCTCGTCGGGCGCAAGCGTCGCGTGCTCGCTGCGGCCGGGGACGTGGCAGTGGTCGAGCGTGGCGGCAATGGACACAATCTGCTGCGAGACGGCGACGCCCAGGTCGTACACCTCGTCCAGAGAACCTCCTGCTCCAGCCGCGCCGCCCATAATCTTGAGCACGCCAATCTGTCCGGCCAGACCTCTCCTTCCCACAAGACTCCCTTTATTCCCGACCGAAACATCGTCGCCGCAGATAATCATCCGACACTTGTGTCCCGCGGCAACAGCCTTTTCGTTGGCGAGCCCAAAGTGCAGACAGTCGCCCGTGTAGTTGGTCACCACCAGAATCGTTCCCTTATCCGACGGCACCTCCTCCACGGCGGCGACAATCTGGCGCGTGCTAGGGCTGGCAAAGACGTCTCCGGCGACCGAAGCAGTCAGCATGTTGGAGCCGACGTAACCGGCCCAGGCGGGTTCGTGGCCGGAGCCGCCACCGGAGATGAGGACCACCTTGGATCGGTCGTAGGAGGTGTCGAAGACGACGCGGTTGGTGGTGTCGAGGGAGAGGGACGGGTTGTAGGAGACTAAGCCGCGGAGGGACTTGATGACGAGGCCGTCGGGGGATTCGAAGAGGTGGCGTTTGGACATGGTGATGGGAGTGAACTGGACTGTATCTGATCCGATTTGAAACTCAGTTTGTATCTGACCTGAATCTGAAGCAGTATGTATATGAGTCTGTCCGTCTTCTGCTCGGCCTCTTTCCCCCGAGGAAGGCCTCCTTTTTGAACAAGCCAGTCCACACCCCTCGCCGACATTGATGGTAACACACGCCGCACCGATCCGCATTTACCCCAACACGTTCCCAATGCCACATACCTACGCCATCCCATCACATCGCTCCAAGTGTCTTTGTACATCACTACCCCGTATTCCCCACGACAATCCCTGCCGGCTTCCTTGAACAGGCAGATCCGGGGGGTGGATTTCAGCTGCCGCTAACGCCCGGAGTGCCGTATACGGAAGCCCGCGTGACCGCCGAGGCTGCACGACAGTGAGAGGACGGCGATTGGAAAGGTCTGGATGTCAGGTGGACGGGATGGTTTTTCTTCTCCTCTTCTCTTCTGTTGAGCTCGTCTCATTGAGAGTCGCCTATTTTACCGTCTCCGGTTCCGGTGGTTGTGCATGAAGATCTGAGTGAGATATTCTTCTCCAACTGAGCTCCGACACAGCTCCAACTCTTGAACGGTTCAACGCTTCAAACACTTCCATCTTTCTGCATATTGCAACATCTTTCCAACACACCACACAATATGGAATCACCAAAGTGGAAGGTTGCCGTCGGCTGCGATGTAAGTCTCCCTCTCTCCCCCTCTCCCCCAGTCCCCTCCTCCGAGTGCCCTCCTGCGTCCATCATAACTCCCCTCTACCATCCGTACATCTCTGATTTCCATCTAGGACGCCGGCGTAGCCTACAAAGACGCCATCAAAGCCGACCTCGAATCCGACCCCCGCGTCCTCTCCGTCTCCGACGTCGGCTCCCACGCCCGCACCGACAAAACCGCCTACCCGCACCGCGCCGCCGCCGCCGCCAAGCTCGTCGCCGACGGCACCGTCGACCGCGCCCTGCTCATCTGCGGAACGGGCCTCGGCGTCGCCATCGCCGCGAACAAGGTCAAGGGAGTGCGCGCCGTGACCGCCCACGACAGCTTTTCCGTGGAGAGGGCGGTGCTGAGCAATAACGCACAGGTGTTGTGTCTCGGGGAGAGGGTGGTCGGGTTGGAGCTCGCGAGGAGGTTGGCGAGGGAGTGGTTGGGGTATGTGTTTGATCAGGGGAGTGCGAGTGCGGAAAAGGTCAAGGCGATTTGTAGCTTGGAGGAGGAGGTTGTTGTGTAAGGGTTGGATGGGATAATGAAGGTGTTGTCAAGTCTATAATCTAGACTACTTTTTACGCTGTCTCAATCTGTGCCATGTGGTGAATTGGACGATCGATGTATGCATAGATACGTGCGAGGGTGCTAGATGCCAAACTCGGGGCCTTGGGTAAGGGTGGTGATATATGGATGGCTTTAAGCTCCAACACCTCATTGAGACCGCTAACAGTGAACCAGGGGCAAACAACAAATAAGAAGCAGATAACACAACACTTATGTCTCAGCAACTCCCTCCCTTCCTCCAAAATCCCCCCCCTCCCCCAACCCAAACATCCCAACACTATTCCCCCAAGCCCTCCTCACAACCTCCTCCACCTCCCCCCCCCTCACCCCCGCCACCACAAACGCAACCCTCTCCATCGCACAACTCTCGTTCCTCTCCTTGACCATGCACCCCGCCTCCCACTTATCCCTCTTCTTCACCTTGACCCCCGGCATAACCCCCGCATTCACGCAATACCGCTTTACCACCGCCGACCCCCCCTTCAGCTCCCCCCACGGCGCGTCCGTTTCCAGCTGCAGCCTGTCCAGCGGAACCGCCGCGACCATGCGCAGGCTCTCTGTGCTCTGGAAGCTGAAGCCGTTGACGCTCACGTCCAGACCCAGGCCAGTAAGCGTCTGCATCTGCGCCACGGTGCCAACGAAACTATGCACCAGGCCGAGACGGGGCAGCCGGGGAACATAAGGCGTGATCACCTCGACAAAGTCGTCAAACGCACCCCGGCAATGCAAAAACAGCGGCAGATCCCACCCCCTTTCCACAAACACCTCCAACTGCGCCCTAAACGCCCTGAGCTGCACATCCCTCTCGTCATGCACCACCCGCTCGTAATCCAACCCCAGCTCTCCAAACGCCGCGATCCGCCTCGGCGTCTGCTCCAGCGCCTCGTCCACGCTCTCCGCCAGCCTAGCCAGGTACTCTTCCCCGCCGTCGACCAGCTCAGCCGCATGGTACGGATGCACGCCGACGGTGACAAAACACTGCCCCGGCCTGCCCCGCGCAATCTCGTCGTTGTAGGCCACGTCGGCAAGGGACATGCCCGTGAGCATCATCTTGGCAACGCCGGCGGCGCGGGCACGGTCGGCTACATGGGGGAGGAAGTCCGGGGGGTGGTGCTGTTTGGTGCGGTAGATACCCTTGAACTCGTTGGCCGTGGCCGTGACTGCGACCTGGTTGACTTAGCACATGTAGTCAGGCTATTGCGGGATTCCGCTCTTACGTCTGCGAAGCGGAGTTGGGTCTTGGGTCGCGATGGAGCGTCCTTTGGGAATTCACTCAGATCAAGTTGTTGTGCCATGGTGAACTCAGCTCTTGTCGGTACCAAGTTTGCAATTGTGAAGAAGAAGCCTCCAGGGAGTGAAGAGTGTCATGGACGGATACAAAAGCCTTCAGACTTCAACCAAAGATATAGGTATCAACGCCAAAGATCGCCGGTCCAGCTCCGGACCCAAGAACCTCAATATGCGATACCGGCACTTTGTCCGTCCGTCGTCAAAACCAGGCGGTGAACTTTGAAGAAATCCATTAAACTCCGCCCGAGTCCGGCCAAGAAATCTACGTCGAATCCGGGCCGGTGTGCCGGTGTGCCGGTCCCCGCACCTCTCCGGCCAGATAACTTCACCAGTCAGTTTCGACGTGCGGTCATGTCAACCCTCATTCGAACCACGACGACGAGAGTATCGGGCTGTATATAGACACCCTAATGGTACATGAACTATTTATGCGCCTGCAAAATGAGCTCGCACGCTTGCTACTTCGCATGAACTCACCAGCAAAACGCCCACAAGTCAACGCAGCACTGCGATGCCATTCAGCAATTGAGATTCTCATAACGCTCAAACCTGGTATCAACCTCAACCGGCAAAGAATGCTGGCCAGTGAAAAGCGACAATGCGGCAGCATGGAAGCGAAAACTTGCTGGCGCAGACTATCCTTGAGCAAAATGACGCTGCTGGCCAAGACGAACACGGAACCGAACTCAGGTCAAAAACACGGTCAGCAAATAATACTAACCACTCAAGAACATGACACAATCAAGAATGTCAATAGTAATCCTGCCAACCAAGAACCTCAAGCAATCCTGCATCAATAACATTTAATCGACAACTCAAACTCAAACCAGCCTTTCCACATCAAACTCCCCTTCACCATAGGATAAATCCACCGGTAGACTATACCCCGACTTTTGTTCCAAAATCTCAAGTAAGATCCCACCCTCAAACCCTGACTCCATAACGACGTCCAGCTTGCCCTTGCAAAACAAACCATCCAAGAGGTTGCTTTTCTCCGACCCCAGAAGACAGAACACCGCCATCGTCCCCAAGAGAAACCGCTAGACAGAATGAGGCTAGACTACGAACGCAGGAGCAGAAACAAACGAGACAGAGGAATATCACAAGTCAAGTGAAGCCAGAGCGACCGAAAGCAAACGAAAGCAAACAAGTAGAAGCAAATAGCTTGAATAAGTTCAACTGATGACAATCCACCGGGCCGAAGATCTCCAACGCCAATCATGATTCAGACCAAGGAAATGGAGTGTGCGTGGTGCCGTATCGAAATCCAGAGCTGCGATGAGACATGGACCATCATCCCAAGTCATGTCGAGGGCGGGTATCATCACATCGGAAAAATCATACCAACAGGAACCCCCGTCGAGTCCAAGAAAAAAAGCAACGTCGGGGGTTGCTTGCGTAGCCCATCAACGGTCATGGTCGTGGTCAAATTACTAGACGAGTTAGTCAAGCTCACGACTATATCATGGTCAACATACCTGCGGGGCGACAGCAGGTCCGGGTCCGGGAGGTCCAGGAGGTCCCTGGGGGCCGGGAGCAGGGCCGCCGTAGTGCTGAGGTCCGTAACCTCCAGGCTGGTGGCTAGGCATGCCCATGTAGTGAGGAGGAGGGGGGGCAGGGCGGTAGGGGGTGCCGACGCCCGAGTTGTTCTGCGAACGACCCCAGCTCAGGCGGACTCGCGAGTTGCCGATGGGGTAGCCCTGCATCTGGTTGATGGCCATCTCAGCAGCATGGCGGTGGACGAACTGGACAAAGCCGCAACCCTTGCCAGGAGGGATCTTGACATATGTTATCTCTCCAAATCCCTGGAAGAAGGATCGCAGCTCGTCCTCGGTGACGTAGCCGGAAAGGCCACCGACGAAGACGGTCGTGTTATTGGGGTCGGTGAACTGGTTCATCTGAGTGGCCGGGTTAAACCCTCCGTACGGGAAACCTCCCATCTGACCCCACATCTGCTGCTGCTGCTGAGGCATGCCACCTCCCATCATGGGGCCGCCGGCGCCGCCGTTATGCTGACCGTGGCCGAATCCGTGGTTGCCACTGCCGAGCGTTAGTTGCGTCGGTGCCGTATTTGCAAAGTGCTTACCGGTTCTTGGGGGTGGCCGTGGAGATACGCATGGGGCGGTTGCCGCAGTAGACGCCCTGCATCTCAACGAGAGCGCGCTGCTGGTCATTCTCATCGGAAAAGCGGACGAACCCGTAGCCACGGCTCTGACCGGACATGGCATCGGTCATGATCTTAGCAGACTTGCAGGAAGGGAAGCGTGCCTGGAAGAGAGAAACCAAGACGTATTCGTTGACCTCGGGGCCAAGGTCGCCGACGAAAATGCTGTACTCGGGTCCACGATCGTCACTGCACGGAGTTAGTATTGGAGGCGCTTGCTGATCTGTACACGTACCGTCGATCGACTAGGCCACCGCCAGATGCCCAGTTAAGCTTGAACTGGCGAGTGCTGTTGGGAACCTGAGTGCCGTTAAGGGTCAGAGCCTTGGTGGCGGACTCGGGGGTGCCGAATTCGACGAAGCAGTATCCCGCGTTTCCGGAGTTCTTGTCTCTAATGACCTTAACGTTGACGGACTCTCCGGACGCGGAGAGGAACACGCCCTTGATGAAGTTCTCGTCCATCCAGGGCTCAAGTTCGCCCATCCTAACGAGGTCAGCTGGAGTTTTCGTCAACGGTTGTCTAGACCTACCACAGGGTCGTCTTGGGAGGTTCTTGACCAGACCCAGCGGGGGGGGCAACTGATCCAATATCGGTAGCTGGAGGCGTGCCGTTCGAGAAAGGCATTTGGCTGGTGGCAGGGCCACCGTTGGCCGGACCCGAGGAGAAGGGAGCGTTGATTTCCATACTGGCCTGCAACCTATCAGTCGACCTTGCCTTGTGCAGTGCGGGAGGTTCGTCAGTCTTGCACTTACGGTAGAATTGGATCGGGTATAGGAAATCAAGATGCTTGTACGAGCAGAACGAAGCGTTGAAAAGTAGTTGCGAGCGACGGAAACAACGTAGATGTTGCGAGATGCGCGAGACAAGAGCGGTTATAAGACTGGCGGTGGGTTAGTGTTGTTCAGTCAACGTGATGGGTGAATCGGTGTGGGCAGGCAGCAGAATGGATGAAAGGTGATGAGCAAGCCAGGGACGAATCGCAAATCATTCGAGACCAGGCCACATATCCATCGAGACCATCGCAGAGGGATGTCGTATGCCAGCCAGAGAGATTCAGATATGCATCTTGGATCTCGATGCGACTTTGGCCCACGATCCTGAAAACCGAGAACAGCTAAACAGGCGCACGAAGCCCTCGGGTGTGGTTGCAGTTGGGCGCATACCACAAGGTGCCAGGAGGTCCAGATGAAGATGGAGCGATGGGTGATGCAGCGGGCAGTGAATCTTGATGGGAGCAAATGGACTTACCAAGCGTTGTTTGTGCGAGTCGTCAACAAACTGTCAATGAAGAACTGCAAGAACAAAAATCAGTACGGCCGACCTGAAAACAGATGAAGACGCCGAGCACTGGTCGAGGGTGCCGCCTTCCCTTATGTAGAGCACAAAAATAAGGGTGGGCGCGGATAAATCGGTCGTAATTGTTCCACCGGGAGGCAATACGATGCGAACCAAATTTAGGAAGCCACGATTCAACCTCGACAAGCGACGGCGACCACCTTGATAGGCCACAAGGAACTTACCAGCCACAGAATAACGCAAGTAAGTTGTGAGATGAGACGTAATTCGATCTATATTAGCATTAGACACTGACGCATTTGACGGAATTGTGCGTGCACCCCACGAGGCTGGGCCACAAAGCTCAACGGAAGATGCCGAATAGCAAGTACCACATACCTTCCCGCCAAATCAATCTTCGAGACGCAAATCTGCCGAACCGAAACCAGGACTTGGGAACGAATCGAGAAAGACTTTGTCCAGACCCAATGCCAAGACTCCGAAAAGCAGTCGTATAGAGCGGAATAAGAATCTCTCAGACGCCGTCACGCCGTTACAGAAATGAAATGCGCGTGAGTGATTGAGAGTGCGAAACGACTTGGAAGTCTACCAAGAATCCCAAAGGAATGTAGTGGCTAACGTTCCAGAAAAAAGTTGAGAACCTGGGCCGATGGTTAGCATATTTAACAGCACTTTCCCATCAAGTCCAGATTGATCGTGGCAACGGAAGAGTCCTCGCCGGCAGAGCCAGGTCCAGGGAACAAGTAGTGGATCGATGTGTCGACAAATCGTTCGGTATATTGCGCAGCCGGAAAACCTCCGAATAGGCCGGAAAAGTCCATCACGGCCATCGCCGGCAACGCGGACCCGGTGCTGGCAACCGAGCCGGTCTAGGTAGTTGGCGCCGCGCCGCGCCGCAACTCGGCCTTGAACCTGTGGGACTCATATATTCTTTTCCTGGTGGAAAACACCCGATGTGACAACCTCCAGACCAGCTTATCGATTCAACACCCTCTCGTCGCCGGCCTTGAGTTCATCTAGATGATTCCTTTCAACACGCCACCGACACTTGTCCATGTACGACACTTCGACCGGTAAATGGCACAGCATCTCCGGTACCGCGACTTGGAGCCGCGACTATCGAAAGAACGTTGCGCAGTGACGGCGCGCATCGGGAAGTCGCTGATCAGACCGCAGAATCCGTACACGGAATCAAAGCGAGGCATTGGACTCGGGTAGCCAAGTGGTGTATCGGGGAACATCGAAGTGGTCTGTTGTCGTCCAACTCAGGGCATCTTCGTGTGGTCGGGCTGATTGGCGATGCGCAACAAATGCCCTATAGCGGGGCGGGCGTCGCGAAAGTCCCCATCCACCAGATCTCTCCTCCTTGCGTCTCTCGCATCTTCCAAAATTATTGCAGCCGTTCGGTGGAATTTTGGACCAGCGCGTTCGGTATCGTCGTCATGCGCGAGGGGTCGACGGGGATTGGCGACGTTGTCCGGATCTCGACGGCGCTCAAGTCCACACATGCTCCTTGCCACGATACAGGACAGAGGAAAGGGGAGGCGGGAAGTAAGACTCACTTTTAGGCGCCAACAAAAACAACAGTAACTCTCACAGCCAAATTTCCGAAACACGCGCAAGGGAAGAGCCGTGGGAACCGTGATGAGAATTGAGAGGGGATGTTGAAGGAGAGTCGTGGGATGAGTCGAAGTGCGGGAGAGGCCAGTGAAAAAGACAGAGCTTTTTTTTCCTGCCTTGCCTTGTTTGGGCCTTGGTCCTGGGAACAATCGGGGCGCGGGGACGAGGGTACGAGGCGAGGGTAGGGGAAATTTATGGCCAGGGGTGTGCACTCCCGTATCCGCTGACAAGGGATCTGGGATCTCGGCCAGCTAAGGGTGGCACTGAAACACGACGATGGGCGAATGACGCTGGGGATCCGCTGACGGATGCAGGTGTGTGAATTGAAGGACGAGCTGGGAAGCTACGGAGACTCCGGATCCAAGCGGCGAGGTGATTCGAGAACGGAACCGCACAAAACGATCAAGGCAATGGAGACGGAAAGTTGTTGCAGTCAAGTTGGCTGTAAAGGAGAACAGTTATGGAGGTGAGGAGGAGGGCAACAAGGTCAAGAAATGGCCACCAGGTGGTCGGGGCAAAGCGAGCGTGTGAGGGTTAGAACGTGTGAGTGGGCATGAAGAGGGTGTGGATGGGTGTGCGTCCATGTGGAGAGAATGGAAGGGAGGAGAAGGACAAGGAGTCGAGGATGTGATTGATCATGGTGGGCCCTTTGGTTTTCCTATCAAAAGCACCTCGTCCGCACAGTATCGGTCCTTCGACTTACAGCCCAAGCACCATTTTGACCGACGACCACGACGCATCAATGGACTCGACAAAGTTACGGAAGTGGTGGACGGGTTACGGCTGCACCCGGAAACGGAGCGACGACGGCGAGTCTGCGAGTATTCGAGTCTGCTTGCAAAGCTACGATCCTTGCCAGCTCTGAGGGGCACCTCTCAGCCGAATTTGGTATCTTTGTTTCCTGGTTCCCGGCAGCCGACTCTGACGCCTGCACGAAAGACGCTGCTCTCGGTACAGTACGGAACAAGTACCGTGTACGGAGTTAGAGAATCAAGGTTCCAGCAGGTGAGAACAGGTGGGCAAGCATGAAATCTTTCCTGCCGAGAACTGTCGCTGGGCGAGACGTCGCCGGGATATCCCTGTGCTTGTGCCACTATCCTCAGCGGACCCGACAGGTAGCCTCCAGACATTGCCCTAACCCGCAGTGGACTTGCGGCTTGAGGACTCGAGCTCAAGACGGAGGACGCTGGGCGGTGGAAGCCGGACGGCCACAGCGAGATGAACCAGCCTTCAGGCTGAAAGCCAGAACCCCTGCGAACAGAGCCCTGTTTCGGGTGGATCATGAAATCATCGGGCGTCTGGAGGGAAGATTGATTGATCGAGCCCGATCTAGGCAAGGTCCTCTGCGACTTTCCCACGGAGAATTCCGCATCGTGGGAAAGAGCATGGTTTTCCCATGACGGCCGGCAATGGTCACTTCGAATCACGGGAAACAAAGGACCGTATTCTAACTTCAGCGGCGCTGCCTCGCCTCTCACCAACGACGAGTCAGGACGAGGAATGGTGCTCCCAGATAGCTGCAGCTCCCCAGACACGAGCACAAGCTTCCATCGACGCTTCGAAACCGCCCGCGTTCTTCTTGGAACGCTAACGAGCACTGTCATTAGGGCCTGCATTGCCCCAACACTCGTGCGGAATGAAGGGGCAATTTCGGGATACCTCCCAGCGTGCTTGCGTCCCGCGTCTTCTCATGCCGACAACAGCAGATATGACCTCGACATTTGTCTCGTTTGCCGGAGCTCGAAGCCACTGTAGGCCCGGCCGAAATTTGTGTCTCAGTGTGCCGGGGGGACCAGCTTCGCCAACGTCACCCTCTAGGATCCAGAAGCCGTTGGATTGTCAAGCAAGCTTGGTTTGTACCATGCTGCTGCTGTCGGTATCACGACGCCAAGATGAAGGGTCCGGCGCGAGCCCAGAAGCGAGAAAGCAACCGTTTTCAACGTTCTGTGGCGACAAGGAAGCCGGCCCGTCACACTCCACCACTATAATGGAAGCACGCACTCGCAGGGGACGCCGAAGCTCCCAATCACCCTGCTGTCATTTGTTTTCTTCAAAAGCCTTGATAGTCCGGGACGTTTGATTTGAAACAGGACCCATCCGAGAACAAGATGTCCAGGTGCCTGGCTGTGCCGCGATCGAAGATCATCCGTGCCTGGATGGTTCCTGGGTATGTATGGGTTTGATTGCAGCTGATCCATGTTGTCTCACCTAGGCTTCTTGCTTCCAGACACCGCTTCCCGCCTTCAGTCTCCCTTCCATTTGTCTCGACAACCGCGAGACTCGACAGGGCCAGTGAAAAGCCCTCGCGCACAGTGCACCAGCCACCAACGCACGGGTGGCGTGGATGCAAAAGACTGCGTGTTTTGGTGGTTGCTCTCCAGATCTGGCCCCTCTCCGCTGCTGCTGCTGGTGCCGCACCAACAAGGCTTGAACCGACCTCGTGATGGGGTTGGATTTGCTTCTTGCTACAGGAAAACCAATTTATGTCTTCTTGTCCTCACGCCATTCATGCTGCACCGAGCTGACTGGAAGACACCGTTGCTCGACGGTGTTGGTCCATCCTTCCACAGACCCCAGAGAGCCTTCGAAAAGGTGGCGCTGCTGTGCGCCGTCGCCAAGTAGTCTGTCGAATCAGAAACAAATGTGAGCTCTTCCAGGCATGTGGACGGCCATGCGAGTGGATCAGCCCAGCTTGTGAGAGATTATTTCAGACGGTGCACTCGATTCGCACATGCCGGACGGCTTGTTGAGGGGCCGGGAGTCGAGTCGATGACCTGGAGGGCTCGAAGCGGGAGTCAAGTCGATGACTTGACGAGCCAACAGCAAGGTTATGTCCATTCATGGAGAGTTGCTAGCTGAATACGGTGTGTGCGAGGTCAGCAATTAACATGGCCTCTTGACACTTGATAACCATGGCCAACTTTCACAGGTACTGTACGTACAAACTTAGTACTGACTGCAATCACAGATGCCACGGTCCTCACGCAAACATGCAGCCATTATTGCCTATCATGCTCCGTGCTTTTCTAGCCGTGCATAATGCAACCACGCGCCTCATCAGCCAAAGTCTTTCCATCTATTTCCGACATCGATCTAATAGCAAATCAGAAAGCGTCCTGTTCCCGGCTGCGGCGATACTTCTGGAGGCATCAAAACTTTTTAGCTCTGACAGCCAGCCAGTCCATCCTCACGGCCAATGATGCCAGGGTCCTAGATATGGCTTGCAGATCGTCCGGCATGGCCATGCAACCCTACCACAAATCTTCAACTCGGCCGCCAACCGATGACGAATCGACATTGGAAGAAGCTAACATAGACAAGGGAATGCGTTCTGTCCTTGGCAAGTGACAAAGTACGATCGATGCAAAGGAAGAAGCCGCATGCTGCGCGGGAATCGCCAACGCACCGCAGTGTCAGCATCAAAGCGACAGGCATTGACAGCTCCTGTCATGGGACTATTCGGGCTTTTTGCAGGTCGGGGAGACCGCTGAGGGTTTTAGCCTGCTATGACACAAGAGTCGCATCATTTCTGACAGGCATCAACATTTAGCACTGTGCCATCGAAGGCCTTAGACGACCGCCTTGTGCGGTAGGCGTGTCTTTATCGATCGGGGCGTGGCTTTGTTTCAGCCGGTCAAGGCCACACAATTCACAAAAACCCTTTCCTTTTTTGCATATTGATTCTGCCCCCATGTGTCTTGCTTTGCTTGCCTCGGCGCAGGAACGTCGCTTATTGGGTCCGAGTCGAGTCGAGTGCCGGCTGTGAAATCTCTTTCCGACGCGTCTTCAGCGATGACGGCAGTACCATGGCAGTGATATCGCGTGCTGTGGGGATATCCGTCGAGTCTTGGCTGTCTCCTGTGCTCCCTCGGCGTTGCTTCTCGCTGACGTGCCGAAATGAGCGCACCTGCTGCCGCGATGCGAATTATTGCGCACATCTGCATTCCCTAGTAGATAGACAACAATGACTATCGGGCCGCGCGCATCATGGCAAAGCCTACGGATACGGCTACTCACGTCTTCCCGATAGGAGTCTGTAATCCTCGGTCCAACCGAACACCCACTATCGGATCGCCTTGCGACGAGGACACGAGCAAACACGCCGGATGGGTTGGGAATCCCGACGTTTCCGGCGACTGTTCGTCATGTGTCGCAAAAAACCTGATCGGGCTCTTCGTCCGCGTCGAACATGCGAAACATTGTTTCGACCTTCTGCATCGACCGTGTTGCGGAGGCTTTTCTTTCTGACTGCAGCTCGCTTGCATATGCCTGCCATCGAATCCTTAATGTGACCATCTGTGGTGCCTTTCGACGAGTAGGAATGAAGGGTCTTTGGCTGCCGTGTAACGCTGCTTCCTTCACCAGCGTCAGCTTCCACACCGAGTTGCGAAAGGATTTGAGTGCGCACCATCTCTGTGTGTTTTGGCTGGACAACAGGCGACGCTGAGGGTGATTCAGCCTTCTCGTACCAACTGTATCTGGGAAATGCTTGGATGGACCTGCG
This sequence comes from Thelonectria discophora, assembly GCA_911649645.1. Classification (NCBI taxonomy): domain Eukaryota; kingdom Fungi; phylum Ascomycota; class Sordariomycetes; order Hypocreales; family Nectriaceae; genus Thelonectria; species Thelonectria discophora. The sequence goes on along the minus strand of CAJVRK010000022.1, from coordinate 507,887 downwards.
ATGAACGGCCTGAAACATCCCAAGCAATCGCGACTTCACGACGGTGATGCTTGACCGAAACGTCCCTTTTGTGATCACGTGACTGCCCCTCACTTCCACTCTGGCACCTTCTGTGCTTAGTCATTCCGCTGTCGTCAATATCTCTACCTGGAACCAACATCCACGAGGCAAATCGTCACTCAAGTTGCCTGTTCCGACGAAATTACAATAAGCGTGCCGCATCTTGATAGACTTTTGCTTCTCATTTGTCATTTTCGTTCCTTGGGCAAAGATCCAACTCTGCTTCCCTGCCTTTCGTATCACCCCACGACGCGGGCTTCAGTCGAACATCATGGCCGCGCCGGCAAATAAAGAGCGCGAGTTGTCGCTGCTAGGCAACGTGGAGCTCAAGATCCTTGGCGTCGCCAACAAGGAGGAGAAGCTTCACCAGCTGCTGCAGCGCTATCTGGCCCCGGTTCTGCTCAAGGCCGGGAGTGAACATCCGGAAGTGAGGACGAAGGTGTGAAAGTCTACGCGCGAGGTGATGTCCGGGCTCTAAATACGTGCAGGTCGTTCAAATATTCCACCAGCTGAAGGTCTTCATTCAGGCGCCACAGTATGTATTCTGCCTTCTTCTCTGCCTTGACGCTGAGTGTCAACCATCGCAGAGTCATCTTGCCAGTCAGCGCACTTGTCGACCAGTACAAGTCAGTTGATTCTGCATTGGTCAAGCAGCTGGACTTGTCGGCCATTCAGCACAGTCTGGAACGCCTTGATGATCATGAGCGACGAGAACTCATTCCCAAGATCCTGAAAGGTCTTGCCCAGGACGAAGGTCAATCTCGAGCCAATGGGATATTTTACATCGTCCTCCGGCTTCTACTTGACGTTCGGATACCTCCACGGGGCAGCAAAGAAGACACTTCCTTCAGAGAATCGATAGGTCTCTCAGATCCAGCAGACGCAAAGTATCTGGCCAGCTTTATCAGTCTCTTCATCAGACTCAGTACCCCGAGAGCAACTTCAACATGGAAATCATCAAACAAATCCTTCTCGCCGGAGGAGATTGAGCTCGTCATGGTTGATGACCACGAGCCACTGAAAGTCTTTCAGCGGATGACAGAGCTGAAGCGTAAGCTCGTTGAACTGTTGGCAAGCGGTGCTTTCACAGATGAGGAGAAATTCCTCCCTGCTCTGTATGCCACGACCAGTCTTGATACCCGAGTGTCATCCACGGCAGAAGAGATACTCAAGAGAAGCGCTGTCTCCATGGAGGATGAGGCTCTGATCAGTCGACTGTTTCGGGCACATTCGAGTCTCACGGCACGTTACAGAACTCGAATCCTGAACCTACTCGCCAAGTCAACATTATCGACCACCATGCCCGAGCAAATCATGGCTGTGGTAAACCTGGACTTTGGTCGGCAGGGCGCAGACTTCTTACACCCTCAGGATGGACTTGAGCGCAAGAAGCTTCACACTGCCCTATTCCAGTACCTTTCATGGGTCGCCCACGTTGGACCGTCAAGCGACGCCTTGACCATTTCCGCCCCTTTGATCTCGAATATGCGGTCGTATATCCAGGCGCAGGGCTGGCCGAGGCCTGAAGACCTCGGCATCTCAGTCGACGAAATCGCTCTTCGGTCCAAGGCATACGAGACTATCGGCGTGTTGGCCCGGAGCGCCACCTTGACTTCCGAGGAGAGGCTTTCTCTCGCCAGTTGGCTGTTCAAATCTCTCTCCGAAGACCCGACGGATGACGCCGTCATAAGCATTGACGGTGCGATGTCCAGCTTGACAATGGGCGTTCCAGTCATGAAGGGTCACGATGCCGAGTTGCTGAAGACTCTACTTCTCAAGTACATGGCACTTGACGACGAATGGCCTGTCAGGCGGAGCACGCGTCACGCTGTTGTCAAATGGGCGAATCAGTGCCTCGAGTTCTCCGACATCATCGGGCGCTGGATCGATGTCCTTGCCGTAGGCGGCCGAGGAGACGAACGCAGCGATGTTGTTGAACAGGGTCTGAAGGGCCTTGACCCATGGACTTACTTTGCGCATGTGGAAGCCCATCCATCCCTGCCGGATTGGAAGGCCATGGTGCTCAAGTTCTTCGGGCCACCGATCGACCACATCAGCCACACAGATCAGCTAAGCCTCCTTGAATCGGGAGATCAGCCGATGTTCCAAAATTACGAAACGCAGCCAAACGCCATCTCTATCGTCGTGCGTTATATCAAAAGCATATTGTTTCTCACTGCCCTGGACGACTTCAAAGTCGAGCCTGATTGGCAACAGACGCTCAACGCGCGCGTTCGCACTGACATCAAGACGCGAGAAAAGATTCGAGCCTATCTTCATACTGTCGACAGTGGATACGTTGTCTTGTATCTCAAGGCTTGCTTCTTGAGCTCTTCTCACGGTTGCGGCGACCCATCTCCAGCCACAACAGAGGAATGTCTTCGGTGCTTTGTCGAGGTGGCATCCCTCAGCCCACACGAAGTGGCTGGCGTCTTGTCACAAAGCCTGCCAGACACGATGCAATATTTGGAGTCCAATACGAAGGAAATCCGTTCGCTGGGAGCCAGTGCAGCGGGTATTCTCGTGCCACATGTTGCGAATCCTGTCCAGGCTGTGATGACCGTCATCGACGGTTTGTTTTCCGCATCCAAGTCTGAGGATATTCCAACCCAACCCAACCGCGCAGAGGGTGCGCTCCTAGCAATCGGCCACATAGTGTCACGTTACGCATACTACGGCAGAGGCCCTGTGGCTTACGATTCCTGGCCACTCCGCCTCCTCTCAGATGAAGCTTCCACTTCGTCCATGTACGACGCCGCTCTGGCCTCGTTCGCGCAACTTTGGACGGCAGGGTTGGCCATTCCTCCTCGTGAGGGTGATCACACTCTCGAGAGTGTCGTCCAAGGTTTGGCAAAAGAAGCCAAGAAAGGAAACGAGAAGACAATCCTTGCTCTTGGAAGACTGGCCAATGGTCTGGAGGACGAAAGTGGCGATGACTTGTCGAACGGGATTTTAGGCTCAATCATGCAAGAGCTTTTCGCGCTCCATACGCTCAAGCGTGTCGAGATCCAATTCACGGTGGGCGAGGCCATCACAGCGGCAGTGGCCCGCTGGGACTCTGACTACTTGAAACTGACCATGGACGTCGAGCGCGAGCCAAGTCTGGAGCAGAAGGGTGCTCGCAAGGCGGTCCTTGTGGCACTACTGGACAAGCTTTTTGAGGACTGCAAGGCTACCAAACCCTCTCTCCTAAAGGCCTCCGGTATTTGGCTTTTCTGCATTGTGCAATACTGCTCGCACGTTGAAGAAGTTCAGTCGAGACTCCGAGAGACACAAGCTGCATTCATGCGCCTCTTGAGTGCCCGAGACGAACTAGTCCAGGAAACGGCATCACGGGGATTGTCTCTGGTGTACGAGCGTGGCGATGCCGAGTTGAAGAACACCCTGGTTAAGGACCTGGTATCTTCATTTACTGGTTCTGGACCACAACTCAAGGTCGATCAGGAAACGGAACTCTTCGAGCCCGGCGCTCTCCCGACTGGCGAAGGCAGCTCCATCACTTCGTACAAGGACATTGTGAGCCTTGCAAACGAAGTGGGTGACCAACGGCTCGTGTATAAGTTCATGTCGCTGGCCACCAATGCTGCAACCTGGTCGACCCGATCCGCCTTTGGCCGTTTTGGTCTCAGCAGCATCTTGTCGGACTCAGAAGTCGACCCCAAGCTATGGCCAAAGCTTTTCAGATACCGATTTGATCCCAATCAGAACGTGGCGCGGTCTATGGATCACATTTGGAAGGCTCTCGCCAAAGACTCTGCTACCGTCGTTGATACCCACTTTGATGCCATCCTTGAGGATCTTCTCAAGGCTGTGGTTGGACGTGAGTGGCGCATGCGTGAGGCGAGCTGCGCTGCCATTTCCGATCTCATCCATGGACGGCCATTTCCTCAGTATGAGAAGCTCTACCGGGATATTTGGGCTGCAGCGCTCAAGGTCCTTGACGACGTCAAGGGGAGTGTGAGAGAAGCAGCACTCAGACTATGCATCACACTATCCAAGGGATTGGTTCGGCAGCTCGAAGATGGCGGCGACCGGTCAGCACCTAAAGCCATGATGAAGGAGGCTCTCCCCTTTCTTCTATCGGACAAGGGTGTCGAGAGCTCGGTCCAGGAGGTCCAAATTTTTGCCATCAGCACCGTCATCAACATCACCAAGAAGGGCGGAAAGTCGCTCAAGCCCTTCATCCCAGAAATGGTACCACAGCTTCTTGGGTTGCTCAGTTCCATCGAGCCGCAGGCAATCAACTATCACTATCAGCGAGTCAGCGAAGACAGTCGAGACCAAATTGACAAAGCTAGATCGATGATGGTCAACCAATCGCCGCTTTCCGAGGCCATTGAGAACTGTCTTCGTTTCATTGACAAGGAGACAATGGCTGAGTTGGCCCCCAGGCTCGAGTCCACCATCAAGGGTGCAATTGGCATGCCGACGAAGCTCGGTTGCACTCGAGTGCTGACTACGCTATTCACGAGACACACCGCAGACGTCGCACCATTCAGCCGGCGGTTTCTCCGGCTGATGGAGAAGCAGACCATGGACAAGAACGACGAAGTCAGCCGCGCCTATGCCGGTGCAACTGCATACATCATGAGAAGCGAGGCCAGCGTTGCTGCAGATGAATGGTTCTGCAAAAAGTTCATCAACATGTACCTCGAGGCAGAGGAAGAGTCTCGGCGACAAAAGGTTGCGGATGTGATTCTAGCCTTGGGAAAGCTCTCGTCGGACAAGTTCGCAGCACTCGAGACCGACTTGCTTCCCTTTGCCTACCTTGGAGCCCATGACACAGACAAGTACACGAGAAAGGTGTTTGAGCAGGTGTGGAGCCAGCACGCTGGAACCAGTCGCACCGTTGTGCGTTACGCCAAGGAGATTGCTCTGCTAGTGGAACGTTGCTTGGACACACAGCGGTGGGCACTCCGAGACGCCGGGGCCTTGACCCTCGCGGCCATGGTGAAGGATCTCGTCAAGGCCAGCGAGGCCAGTGGACAGATTGGCGATATCAATTTTGGCCTCACCTGGCCGTTGATCGACCGAGTGTTGGCTCTGAAGACCTTCTCCGGCAAGGAGAAGCTCCTAGAGGTGTATCCCGAGTTTGTCGAGAAGAGCTCGTCGTCGTGGGGGGCGGATCCGAAGATTGCAGCGCGCATGAAGACGTTGGCACTGAGAGAGGCCAAGCGAAACAACGACGAGTACCGCCTGCCCGCATTCCGCGCTCTGTGGAAGTTTGCTCGGGCTCGCAACGATCTGGACCTCTTGGACGACATTGCGGACATTGTGACACCACGCTTGGACGACTTCAACGACGATGACAGCATGGACGTCGACTCAAACGACATGGCGGAGAAGACTGCCAGCAACGGCCTCGAAGCCATCGCTCGAGGCTACGGCCCATCCAAGATCAAGGAAGACCCGCTGGCGGTTCTCGGCAAGGTGATGGGTTTGCTCAAGCCCTACCTCTCGCGTCCCAAGTTTGCCATCATCAAACGGCAGGTATGGTATGAGTGCGTGCACGACCTCATGGAGGATGCTGCTGCTGCAGGTGCCTCTAAGGCTGCGTCTGACGAGCAGGGGGTCGCCGTAGCGTACCTCCTCAGCCTGGACTTGGACTTGGTGGATGTCGGGACCGAGCCGCAGAGGGTGATGCGGGCCAAGGCGGCGGGAGCTCTCCTCAAGGCCAAGGCTCGAGGCGCGTTTGGGAAGTCGGGGCCTGGGCTAGAGGAGTTCAAGGAGATGCTGAATGGGGCGTTGAGGATGGAGCGGTCGTTGGATGTGCAGAGGGTGTTGAGGGACATTCTGACTGAGCTGGCATAAAAGGATGGGGGAGTGGTGGTTTTTTGAGGGTAGTTGAATCGTGATAGTCAACGAGAATATAAGAGATTCGGGTCGCAATCGAGTGACCGAAGGGGATCTGCGGTGAGTGTTTGTGGAGACATATTCTGGTCCAGTTTGTCGATGTTCAAGCGTTTTAAGTTGTGCTGGTCAACGAAGAGACTTGAGGCTAGGAAAGTTGTAATTCAATAGCTGAATAGGATACTTCTATGAGACCTCAACGATTTCATCGCCTTGCATATATTTATCATTTGAATCACTTCCGTCTTGTTGGCCGTGATTCACTTCAAAACGTAGTCCTCAACGTTCGTTTAGGGTAGCTGACCGCATTATTGATCTTCCGGCCGACCTATCTCAGCGATAAAGTCCAAACACTTTCTGATTGCGTCACTCTGGTTGGGTGCCTGTCTGCTGAGAACGGCGTATATTGTGGAGACTCCTGGACCTATGATGTGGTGAAGGGCCCTGATGAACGGATGAAGAGTCCGCTATCACTCACTCCCTCAGAGTCGGCCTCCACTTCTAGATCCATTCATCATCACCAACAACGAGACAATATGTACCGACGAGAGTCTTTTTGACGCCGTCACCACCGAAATCCCAGTCCCCATCGCAGATACACTGACGCTGCCGGGAGACTCGCGCCCGTGTTAGGACCTCCATCTCCTGACGTTCCTGACGCCTTCCCCGCCAAATACTCGGGCGGGGCAATATCGAGCCCAAGAGCTTCTTCCACCGCTGTCGTTCACTCGCCGCCTTTGCCCCGACTGCAACAAAATTTGAAGCCTCGAATATCTTGTTCTCGCCAGGAGAAAGCTCTTCGCAGCGTACTCAACCCACCCATCATCATCTTGCTTCCTTACTTTTTAAACTCCGTCCTCTGCTCCCGACCATGGAGGACGAGCACGTCGCCAACTTCAACGCCATCACGGGCGCCAGCCCCGAGGTGGCGAGAAGTTTCCTCGAGATGACGGCCGGAAACTTTGAGCGTGCCGTGGAGCTCTTCTTCGAAAACCCCGATCTCGCTTCCGGAGTCGGCGCCGGCCTCAACGCCAATGCATCCAGCAGCAACACCCCCAACCCTCCCCCCGTTGCCACCTCGTTACGCCCCAGTCTCGGAAGACAGGACTCGGACGGCATTATCCACATCGATAGCGATGACGACGAAGACATGGACTTCGATAATGACTCGGACAATGACGACGGCGAGCGAGCAGCCGCGGCCCAGGCCGCTGCTCTCGCCCAAGAAGAAGAGGATATGGCCATGGCAAAGGCCCTGCAGGAGGAAGAATACCAAGACCGCTCACGCCCGCAAGGGGACGACGTGAGAGCACCCATCGCCCGCACGACCGAGACACTCGTTGCGCCCGGAGGCGGCTGGAGTGGTGAAGAGAACATGGAGCATGCCATGCTGGAAGACCTCCGAAGGAGACAACGGCGGTATCCTCGTAAGTAAGGCTGTCTCGATGCGGACGCACATTCTAACTGCGCAAATAGGGCCAACCGGCGGTCCCTTTTCCCAGCAAATATGGGCTGATCCTTCTCGCCCACCAATCGACCCGATGGAAAACGGCTCCGAGTCTGTCCCCGGCGTCTCCTCTCACGCTCGACGGTTGGAGGATCTGTTTCGACCGCCGTACGACCTCATCGTTCACATGAGCTGGGATGAAGCTCGAGCGCTGGGCAAGGAGGACAAGCATTGGATCATGGTGAACTTGCAGGACATGAGCGATTTCAACTGCCAGGTTCTGAACCGCGACGTCTGGAAGGACAAGCAGGTTAAGAGCCTGATCTCGGAGAACTTCATCTTCCTGCAGTACGACAAGGAATCGCCCGATGCTGAAGAATATATCAACTTTTACCTGCCCAACCGGACCCACGAAAACCCCGACAACTACCCTCACGTCTCCATCGTCGATCCGCGAACGGGCGAACAGGTCAAAGTGTGGAGCGGGAGGCCTTTTCCCAGCCCCGACGACTTTGCCGGAGAGTTGGCCGAGTTTCTCGACCGATATAGTCTTGCCGCCAACAGCAAGAACCCGGTGGCCAAGTCGACGGCGTCGAAGCCTCGAGTGGTGGACGTGGACCGGATGACGGAGGATGAGATGTTGGAGATGGCACTGCAGAACAGCCTGGCAAGCTCGGCAAACCGAGCGTCCACGTCAACGCCAAACGTGCACGACCCGGATGCCTTGACCAAGGTTCCAGAGGAGACGGAAGGAAAGGGCAAGGAACCTGAGGCGCAAAATCCGTTTCGCGCCATCTCCAGTATCAACCCGCACCTGGAACCAGCCAACAACCCCGCCACGACGACACGAATCCAGTTCCGACATCCCAACGGACGTGTCATTCGTCGGTTCAACCTTCAAGACCAGGTGCGCAGGATCTTTGAGTGGCTCAAATCGGAGCCTTTGGACTCCAGAGAGGGTGTTGAGTTTGAGCTCAAGAAGATGCCCCAGGGCCAGGACCTCATTGAGCACCTGGACGAGACCATTGCCGATATCGGGCTGAAGCAGGGCACGGTGATGATTGAGTTTATTGAGGACTAAGGAAAAGCGAATGTAATACGGCGCAGATGAGGAGGCGCAGCCATCTGATTGACCTGTTTAGGCACATATGGGAAGCATGAGCGGAACGGGCGAGCAGACTGGAGGTGAAGCAGATGCATAATCGTTTTCTTTTCACTGGGACCTTGTTTTTGCTTCATAGACGTCTCGGCAGCGAATGCGATATCCCCGACACGAAAGTGTCTACGCAGGCCAATAGAAAGTGTTTTCATGACGAATTTTTCATGACGAATTTCGCAGGTGTGGCTGAGCTGGATTGGGAGGCTTGGTTGGAGATGGGCGTGTCCAATCAGCCACGGCGGCGACAAGCAATCTCACCCTCGTCCCTCCTCAATGTTTCTCTCGTATCGGCCGCGTGCCCTGAAACGTTTAGTGGATGAACGGACGTCGAGTGTTCCTGAATTCAACGGCTGGTGTTTGTTGCCGGGGAACTAGTGCAAAGAATGACGATTGGAGGGGCTTCCCTTGCACACGCTGCGACACCCCGCTAATGGAGGGCTGGACCAACAGGGGGCCGTTGAGGCCGTCCCATTCCCCTCATTCTCGCTGGGCAAAGTAGCACCAAAACACCATGCGTGCCTGGTCCCTGAGTGGTTGCTGCTCAACGACCTGGTGCTTGTGTCTCTGGCTAATAACGCTGGGCGTAAGGGCAGCCTCCTGCTTAATCCGTGACTGCAACACGTTTGACAGGCTGTTATTGGCTTAGGATTATTCTCTGGCTGGGTCTTTTCCCTCTTTTTCTCTTATAAGCCGCTCCTGCCGGTACTTGGAGCACAGCGGCCCAACTTAGTGGCCGGTGACTGCCAGCGGTTTGTTGTTGTTTTTTTCCTGGGTCGGATTGGTCCGAGTCTCTCCCTCCACATTCTTCCAGGTCACACATAACGAATAGCTTCGAGTTTTGTCTCCTTGATCACCTCGCCTCGCATAAGACCAGAGGTACTGTTTCGTCTCGTCTTCCACCATTCTCCTCCTTCTCCAGGTCGCGGCCCAAGTCTCGTTCAAGCGTGCGGGAACAAGCTCAGAGTCGGGCGCTTCTCCAGATCGTTTTTCTTTGGTGGGGGTTCCCACTCGCGACGACACCGCCAACTCAGCGAAACGGAGCAGGGAAAACAAGCCAGCTTTCTCGAACGAACCTGGAGTTTCTCCTGCTCGGCCATACTGCACCTCGACGTTTGTGCTGCGGCCTGCTTTCGACGTTTCATTCGGCCGAGTTGCCTTCTTTTTTGGTGTCCCCGACCTTTTGCACCGACCGCCCCCCCACGACGCCCATTCTGCCACCCTCGACGTGGACACGAGACCCGGCATAGACCGAGGGAGCTAGCTATTCGTACACCATGGCCGACCGCGAGCGAGAATTTGACGAGGGGAACGAGGCTTTGGACCCGGAGCTTCTGTACTCCAAGGAATACTGCATAGGTTTGTTGCGTCCCCTCGCTGGCCTGCCATCGCTAACGAGGTGAAAGGTGGTGGCAGCTTTGGAAAAGTCTACAAAGGGTATGCACAACTACCTGCATGGAACTATTTGACCTGTTACTAATGCGAATAGAGTCGACAAGCGAACCGGTCACGCCGTTGCCATCAAAGTCATCGATATTGAGAGCGCCGAAGACGAAGTCGAGGACATTATACAGGAGATTGCCATCTTGTCCGAGCTGCAGTCCCCCTACGTTACGAAATACTACGGCTCCTATGCCAAGGGCGCCGAGCTATGGATTGTCATGGAGTTTTGCTCCGGGGGGAGTTGTGCCGACTTGATGAAGCCTGGCCAGATTGGAGAAGATTATATTGCCATCATCATCAGGGAGCTGCTCATGGGTCTGGATTACCTCCACTCGGACAAGAAATTGCACAGAGACATCAAGGGTAAGAAGGCCCTACATTGTCCTCCCATTCTTTACTGACCTTTTAGCTGCAAATGTCCTGCTGAGCTCCAACGGCCAGGTGAAGCTGGCCGACTTTGGTGTATCAGGCCAGCTTTCGGCTACCATGACGAAGAAGAACACTTTTGTAGGGACGCCCTTCTGGATGGCCCCGGAGGTGATCAAGCAATCTGGATACGATCAAAAGGCTGATATTTGGTCGCTCGGAATCACCGCCCTCGAACTCGCCAACGGCGAACCCCCTTACGCCGACATTCACCCCATGAAAGTTTTGTTCCTCATCCCCAAGAATGCGCCGCCTCGATTGGAAGGCAATTTCACAAAGGCGTTTAAGGAGTTTATTGAATTGTGCCTCCAGCGAGACCCCAAGGAACGGCCTACTGCGAAGGACCTCTTGCGACACCCCTTCATCAGACGGGCGAAGCGGACGACGTATTTGACCGAGCTCATCGAACGACACAATCGCTGGGCGGCCACCCATAAGGAGAGCGAGGAGGACTCGTACGAAAATAGCAGCAAGAGATCACCCGTGAGACGAGAAAAGGTGGACGAGGACATGTGGGATTTCGGCACGGTTCGCTTGATAGGTGACCGGGGAGGAGTGGTGACGAGGCCAGGGCTCAACACCATGGACGAGAGCGCAACGAATGCACGAGCCTCGAGGTTCTCCGAGGATGACCAAACCGAGCGAAGGCGCGATGTCAGTCCATACAAGATGCGAGAGTACGGCCTGCAACCGGGGGAGACGGTCAAGGCCGGAGATGCGACGGCAAGGCAACCGAGCCCTCAACGAAAGCCGGTGGCTACACACCAAGCCCAGATTCAACAGCTGCCACAGCCATCAACGCCCGTGGTGGTGCAACCCCCGCCAGGGTTTGGCTCGGCAGCAAGAGTCCCTCTGCCCCTCAGCCCTATGAAGGCCGTGGTGACGAGGGAGGAGATTGAAACGCCCCGAGCGAAGACGATGGCGCCAATGACTATGGGTCAGTCGCCCGACTACGATCGCGAGCTCCAGGGACAGCTGCAACGGGACATGGGCATGCTCAACCTGGACTTGGTGGCATCACCGGACGGAAGCACCGGGTCGCCGTCGCAGAAGGACTGGGCCGCACCGCCTGCGCCTCCCGCACACCAGCTGCCGTCGAGGCCATCGAATCCCAAGCTGGTGACGATGAACCTACCGGAGATTCCCCCCTACAGAGGCAGCCAGAACCAGAGAGTTCCTTCGGCACAGCGGTCTCCTCTGTTGGCGCCCACGCAGACAGCCCAGGGGCCCCGTCCTCTGCCATCAAAGGCCGAGTTGGCGTCCAAGGCGGAACTGACGCCGAAGCCGCTGCAGTCAAAGGCAGACTTGCTGCTAAGCCTGCAAGCAAAGCCAGGGCTGCAGTCCAAGGTGGACTTGCCGCAACTGCCATTGCCTCAACTGCCCGACCTGAACTCAACACCGGCATCGTTCCCGTCGCCGGCGCCGGCCAATCCTAACGGCGACCTGGACGCTCTCAACGACGTCATCTTCCCGGCGTTGGAGGAGGCTCTTAAGCGCAGACAGATCAACCTGCAGCAGATGAGCAAGCCGGGGCAGAGCTCTTCGCTCTCGACACCCCAACAACAACAGGCCGAGGCGGCGCACGAGAAGATTCGGCGATTAGTGTACAAGCTGGCACACGTCTGCAAGGAGATTGACCACTACGACAAGCTGGAGCCTGTGGGGATGGGACGGGACGTGGGGAGCTTCCTGGAAGGGCTTCTCGAGGAGATTTTGGTGAGAGTCGAGCCTCTGGACGAAGACGAGGAGGTTTGAGCGGACTTGAGAGTGATGATTGATGCACATGTACATTCAGCGAGGTATGGGACTACTGAAAAGGGTGATTCTTGGAGTTTGGAATGGCACGGCATGAACTCTGTTCTGGAGCGACGAGGATAAAGGTTGGAATTACATGTAAGAGTGATAGAGAGACGACAGGACCGGGCATGAGACATGGATGATGATGTCGCCGGGCACGAAAATGGATTGTTTAGGATGAATGGTTCTTGAGTGAAGTGAATGTCGTTGTCGTTGTTTCGTACTCCTTGCTCGGGAATGGCTCGGCTCGGCGGAGGTGGAGTGATATTTCCTCTTGAGGACGAGGCCGCGATCCCTGCGACGAACCGGGATGGAAGGGGTCATGCCGGGGGGAAGATGTTGCCAAGGCGGGGGGAAGTCAGCAATTGAGCGGGCGCGAGTTGGCTTTTTGTGAGAGAAATGGGGAAGTGGTGATGGCCAAGGTGAGGGGCGTCTTGCACGGGGGAACGAAGAGGTCAATGGGTTTTTGGTTTAACAATGAGGATGGAAGTTGGAGAAGGGGGCTGGAGGTAACGGAATGACGTCGGGGGAGTGAGGCTCGTTGGTAAATTTTTAGACGCGCTCGCTTGGGGAGATGCATGTAACCCAGCGGATGCAGACGCAGGGCAGCCGAGGGCAGGGTGGTTTTTGTTCGAGGGATTGCCTGATGTTGAACTTGATAATGAATTCAATCGTTCAGAAATGTTCCTGCAACAAAAGCACGATTATTTCCGCAGCCTTCTAAACCAAAAACGGCTGAGCAAAGAACCTCAGGAGTGACACCGCGGTGGGGAAGTTGGACCCCTCTCTCCATCAGCAAGCGCGGCGAACACCGAGCACTACCGCAAGTAGACTAGCGTGACTGGATCTTTTTGCTCTCCATCCTCGGTGATTTCATCGCCAGAACAAAAAAAAAATTCCAGACCCAGCCGGTGCTCATGCAACCCGGCTAACAGGTGGATGCTCGGATCTAAAGCGCGGAGACACGAGCGGCGGCCGAAGCAAGCGCGGCTCCTGCCAGGGTTCACGAGGGGGGCGCACCGGGTTTTTTGGGGTCATGGCGCCGGGACGACGTCGTTTTGGCAACAAGAAGAAGGGCTTGTGAGGGAGGGATTTGAAGGTTTTGGAGCCCATGGGATGGAGGTGGCCAGTGTTGGAAAGGTACGTACTGGTTGCCATGAAGGAGGCGAAATCGCGCAAAGCACAGTGAAACCTCTTTGGCTTTTTTCTGCTTGCTGGAGAAATCTTAGTCTTCTTTTTTTACTTTCGACTTTGATACCTTACCTACAGACAACACCTCTCCCCTCCTCCAGTCTCCTTGTCTGTCTCGTCTTCGTGTGCATAACCACCTAATCCTTGTTTTTATTTTTCTCCTTCCCTCTCTTCTACACGACTCTCCCACACACCACACAAAAACTACCTTCCTACAGCTCCGTCATCATGTTGTCGCGAAGCTCTGTTCGATCGGCCCAGGTAAGCTTGCTCGTGCCTCGTGTTTCTTTTTATCCCATCGGGGGATGTCGAGAGCTGGTGCTGGGGAGGAATTGGGCTGCGTTGGGCCGAGGACATCGTTATCATGACGACGGGCTTTGGTGAGGGAGCCAGAACGTCGTGGAGGCGATACCTTGGCGATAGCGGCAGGCAGCATTGGAACACCAGCTGGAGCACTACCACCGACACCCAGGCGCAAAAGAAATACTGCACAAATGTCGATCACCGCTAACCCCTCCTCCCTCCAGCTGCTGCGCGGCGCCGCCCAACAACCCATCGCTCGATCCTTCGCCACGGTGCAGTCCGACATCTTCAAGCCGGCTAAGTTTGGCGGCAAGTACACGGCGACGCTCATCCCCGGCGACGGCATCGGCACCGAGGTGGCCGAGTCGGTCAAGACGGTCTTCAAGGCCGACAACGTGCCCATCGACTGGGAGCAGGTCGAGGTGTCCGGGCTCGAGGGCGCCGGCCGCACCGAGGACGCCTTCCGCGAGTCGGTCGCGTCCCTCAAGCGCAACAAGATCGGCCTCAAGGGCATCCTGCACACCCCCATCTCCCGCTCGGGACACCAGAGCTTCAACGTGGCCATGCGCCAGGAGCTGGACATTTACGCCTCCATCTCGCTCATCAAGAACATCCCCGGCTACGAGACGCGCCACAAGGGCGTGGACCTGTGCATCATCCGCGAGAACACCGAGGGCGAGTATTCTGGGCTCGAGCACCAGAGCGTCCCCGGCGTGGTCGAGTCGCTCAAGATCATCACGCGCGCAAAGTCGGAGCGCATCGCAAAGTTCGCCTTTGCCTTTGCCCTAGCCAACAACCGGAACAAGGTCACCTGCATCCACAAGGCCAACATCATGAAGCTCGCCGACGGCCTCTTCCGCAACACCTTCCACCAGGTCGCCAAGGACTACCCCACCCTCGAGGTCAACGACATGATTGTCGACAACGCCTCCATGCAGGCCGTGTCCCGCCCCCAGCAGTTCGACGTCATGGTCATGCCCAACCTGTACGGTGGCATCCTATCCAACATTGGCGCCGCCCTCGTCGGCGGTCCCGGCATCGTCCCTGGCTGCAACATGGGCCGCGAGGTGGCCGTCTTCGAGCCCGGCTGCCGCCACGTCGGCCTCGACATCAAGGGCAAGGACCAGGCCAACCCCACAGCCATGATCCTGTCCGGCAGCATGCTCCTTCGCCACCTGGGTCTCGACGAGCACGCGAACCGCATCTCCAAGGCCACCTACGCCGTGATTGCGGAGGGGTAAGTCATCGTTTTCCCTTATGGGTGTATTCAAGCCGCTAACTCTTCTATAGCAAGGTCCGCACCCCCGACATGGGCGGCTCCTCCACCACCCACGAGTTCACCCGCGCCATCCTCGACAAGATGGAGACTGTGTAAAGCATAGAAAGCACACCACCCGATACCACCATAACCGCGAAAATCTGTTTTGTCTTCTCCCCTTGGCCACCTCACAAGCCGGGACCAAACAGTCGAAACAACACTCTTAGACCGGGGGGAGGCTTTTGGCTTTTGGCTTAGAGGGATGGGGTTTTTGGTTGATGACAGGCGTCAAAACAGAAACAGGAGGGGCAATCCCAAAGTTCTATATCGGACGGATGAGGAGAGGAGAGGCATAGGGACGGGAACGTAGATCAAGGGGACTGTACGTGTAACATGACATTGAAGCTCATTTTTTTTCTGGTTACTGGCAATGCGAAATGCACAACTCTAAACCTATTTCAATACTGTTCAATCTCATCCGCTGGTTTAGTGCCATACGTGAGACGTTAAGCAGTAACAGCAACACAAGCACCGAAGGACCCCTAAGTCGTGAATACCGAGAACCCCAGCCTTTTTTTCTAACGAATACGCGGTATTTATCTCCTTATTGCCTCGTTCTTGGCAACATTTCAATTCTCAAGCACTATAAGCTCGGCTTTCCCCCCATGACCTCGGCTGACGCTGGACCGAGCCGAGAGAATAAAAAGTCCAGCCGCCCCCCAAGGAAAAAAAAAAAGGTCGGTTGGGCGTTAATTGCGGTGCGCGCGGATGAAAGAAATGGGAAAATTAAAAAAAAGCAATAAATTAAGCGCCTGTAGCGCGTTTAAATGGACAAGGCGACGGGAGGGAGGGACATGTCCGATCTTGCAGCTGGCCTGCAGGAGGATGGAATGTTGGGTTGGAGATGGCAGCGTGGGGGTTTGGAGTGAGGGGAAGTGGTTGGAGAAAAGTGTGACTTGAAAGGCATCATTGGACATGTCCAGTCCGTGAAAAATATCACGCTTGTTGGCTAAGCACCTGGAACTTCAACTTCGTCATCAAGGAATTATGGCTATCGAAGATGTTGGCCATTGCCAGCGCACCTAGCTGAATCATTAAGCTGTCGACATCCAAAATACTAGTCTCCATCACTACGCCGGTTTTGTTCCTTAGACGATGACCTTCTCCTTGAAAACGATGCTGAGAGGCTATTAGTATCAACACAGGATCTGGTCAACAAGTTACTCACTTGTACTTCTTGAGTTCCTCGATAAGGGGGTCGTTGATGCTGGTGCTCATGGGAGCCAGAATACCCTTCTCGGAGAGAGTTCCGTTAAGAACCTGCTTGACGGCTATGTGCATGTTAGCATTTCTCTTGCAACATAACCATTAAAACTCACCAACAGCGCAAGGAACGCCGACAAGCTTGGCCATGGCAGAGTAGCCGCCGGAGCCAGTAGGGGCACCGTACTCAGCGAGCGTAGAGGTTCGCGTCTCCCGGGAGCCGTCGGCGTTCTCGATGAGGAACTTGTGCTGGAGCATCTATAACATCATAAGCATTGATTGATAACACAAACTTGATGACTTACGACAAAGTCACGCTCGCCCTCCTCGTACTGCATCTTCTGCTCGAGAGTAGCGCAAAGAGTGTCGAGAGGGTTACCACGGGGAATGGTCTTCTCACCAGAGAAGAGGCCAACTATTACATGTCAGTACCATTCTACAAGTAGACAGGTGTACTCACTCCACTTGAGGCCATCAATTAATCGCGCCTTCTCGGCCTCGTCGCCTAGGTTGGTCTTGGCTTCAATGGCAGCAAGGAGGTCCTGCTCGCTTGAAGAGGCAGCACCGATAATCTGTCTAGTAGCCTCCTTCCAGGGGAGGGACTCCTTGAGGTAGCTCTGCTCCTCGTCGCTGAGGAAGCCAATGTCGACGAGAACCTTAATGAACTCGGGGAATCCTCCATATCGGAGAGTCTAGTGTCTGTCAGAGATCTGCTCTTCCTCATTTGGAACAGTACAAAGAGCACTTACACCGCGAACGATGGTCTCGGCCTCGGGGATGTGGTATCGCTCCTTGTAAATGGTCGAGTCACGGTTGGGGTAGGCAACGAAAGCGTAGCCTACTTGGTCAGCATGTTAAATCGAGGATAGGAAGAACGCATACCAGGGTAGATGTGGTAAGGCTTGGCAGTAGCCATCAGCTCTAAAAGTTGTCAGCTACATTCACGGCGGACCAGGAGACAACTTACCAGGGCCCTCGACGCTGACCACCTTACCGTCTTGCCAGAAGCTGGCAGAGTTTCGGAGAGCGAGCAAGACTCCACGAGAGCTATTTGTAGTTAGTCAACTGTCTATCTGGGTGTTCGGCTCACTTACGACCAGGAGAACCTGAATTTGGGTTAGCAATTGCTTTCCATGAATCAATGAGAACTTACTTGTATCCGAGAGGGTTGTCGGAGTCCTCAGGGGCGGGAAGACCACCGCAGAAAGACTTGAAGGAGAGAATCTTGCCTCCAGCCTTATGAACACGGTCAATGACAGCGACAGCCTCCAAGTGGTCGATACCGGGGTCAAGCTCGAGGTTGGTCAGCACAATTACACCAAATACGCGGTTATCTTACACCAATCTCGTTCATGACAGTGATGCCAGCCTCCTTGGCCTGCGCGTCGAGCTCCATCATGGCGGGAGAGACGTAGCTGGTAGTGACCACATTCTTCTTGTTTCGGATCGCAGACTTGATAACGGTGGCGTGGAAGGTGTAGGGGATCAAGCTGATAACGAGGTCGTGCTCAGCAACGGCGGCGTCGAGGGCCTTCTCGTCGGTGACATCGAGGGAGACGGGGGTAGCGAGCTTGATGCCCTCGGAGAGCTTCTGGGCGCTGGCAAGAGTTCGGCAGGCTGAAATGTTAGCAGCGACTAACATGGCGTGTTTTACAACTCACCGACAGTGACCTCGATGCCAGACTCGCTGAGAACGTCAACAGTAGGCCGGGTGACAAAGCCGGAGCCGCTGAGAGGGATTAGCTAGTGACGGCAATCAGATCAATTGGAAACTTGCAGCATCAAAACACGTTGGGTAGCCATTTTTGCTGATTTCCTCGTCGAATACAATTCACGATTGAAGTTGGCGGAAAGAAAAAACACAGCTTCGGATGCAGCTACGAGTTGGATGACCCAATGTCCGATCTGTTGCCATGGAGGGGTCGGAGCCCTTATCCGAAGTCGGATGAAAAAAAGACGACCCCGCCATTGGAGGAGAGGCAGGTTACAGCGAGGGGCAATTGCCCCTTTACAGTGGGAAGTGGGAGGAAATGGCGGGGTGGACCGCGCTTTCCTTCGGGATTTGTGAAACGAAGGAGCACCGACGCGTTGTTGCCCCGGTTTCGGCCCACCTGCTTATTGCAAAATCTTTTATTCGATGCTGGGATCGACTCTACACGGAATTCTACTTGAGCTTGTGGTTACTCACACGTCCTTCTTCATACCAACCTTGCCGGCATTCCTCAGTCCGACTGTACTAACCACTGCACTCGCAACGGCCAATCCAAAACACGTCCACAAGGCGCTTCTATATCCCTCCAAAGTGGCATCTGCCGCACCCACCTTGTTCCTCTCGGCGTGAGTCACAGATGATGCGATGATGGCCGTCACCGCCGGCCCAACAGAGTTCCCAAGTTGCGTGACCGTGTTGAAGATTCCCCCGGCAAGTGCTTGGTCCTTGCTGGGGAAGCTCGAGGTGATGACAAGGTTGCTCACGTTGAAGAGTAGATCAGTGCTCACAACGCTCAGGCACATGGCCGGGAACCCAGCAGCCCAGTACGTCCATCTAGGATCTTGTACGGCAAAAAGCAGCGGTGAGACAGCGCTCAGCAACCCGCCGGCGAAGACCAGTTTGCCCGCCGAGATCTTGTCCATGACGAATCCTGCCACCACGTTTGTGGCGATGCCGACAATGACCATGGGCAAGAACCTGAGCGCGGCTCCGAGGGCGTCGAGTCCCTGGGTGACCTGGAAGAAGAGCGTTGTCCAGTATCCGAATGCATTGAACCACGACCATACGAGGAACACGGTGATGCACACGGCGCTAAACTCTCGCTTCTGCCAGATTCTGTTGGAGATGATGGCTGGCCGACCGAGTCGCTCTTGACGGCCGACCCAGAAGATGAAGAAGGGAACAAGCAAGGCCGCGACCAAGAGCAAGACAATGTTGTGCGGCTGCTTCATCACATCGCCGCTGTAAGTGACCTGAGCGAAGATGTACGACAAGAGAGCCAAGCAGACATTCGCCGAGATGACGCCCACCCAGTCAAATCCGTGCACGAATTGGTGCCGCACATTCTCGACGGGAGCAGTCTTTGGCAGTGTAAACCATGCCAAGACGGTCGCCGCAGCATTGATGCCCGTGGACAAGTAATATGATATCCTCCATCCCGAGATTTGCACAAAGACGCCGCCGAGGACAAGGCCAATGGCGAAGCCAAGTGGATTTCCACCGCCAAAGATTGCGAAGGCCAAGTTGCGCGACTTTCCGCTGGGGAAGGTGGATGTGATGATGCTCACGGCGGTTGGCATGCAAAAGGACATGGCGATGCCTTGAAGCGCGCGAAAGACAATCAGCTGCGCTCCCGACTGCGAGAGCGACACGGCCAAGGTGCACGCCGTGTACAGAACCGAGCCGATGAGGAAGATGGGTCGATTTCCGACGACATCGGCGATGGCGCCCATCAAGAGAAGGGTGCAGGAAAGGCCCAGCGCGTAGACGGAAGCAGGCCACAGGAGGAGATTTTCGGGCAGGTTTAGTTGTTTCGCAATTGACGGTAAGGCGACAGTCAGAGTTCCTGAGTTGAAGGTGTTGAGAAACGAGGCGCAAGCAAGAGTTGTTACCAGGGCTGCTGCGCGAGTCTTGCTGGGGGCAATTGGCTCGGCAGAGGTTGCTTGGGAGGAGGAGATGGATTCAAGAACCCGGCCAACTTGGCCCTCGCTGACCCGGACGGGTTCGAGCTCGACTTGAGTTGAAGACATGATGATGATTGTTCAGTTCAGACCAAGCTTGGGGGGAGGTCGGTTTAATACGGCAGGGGATCTCGGTTGGATGAGGTGGATTAGTAATGCAAGCTGACAGGACAGGGTGTCGGCAAAGGGAGCAAAAGGCGCAGTTATACAAGAATAATCGATAAGAAATAACTCGCCAATTCTTTAATTCCTTTAATCGCTTTCTCCTACTCTATTCGTCTCGTAGGTGAATTGAAGCCGGGTCCTGGGAGCCGCTCGCGCCTGTTGAATGCACGCCCAACCTAGCTTCTCTCGTTCCCTTAAGCCCATCCATCAGCTCTCGCTCCCTTCAGCCCTTTCCATCAGTAATAATTGGAGATGATGAGTCCGGGAAACCATGTCAACTTCATTGGACCACCGTCCTGACGCAGCAGACGCCGACCCGGGCCGTCCATGGCAAACCAGCTTGACGAGTCTCGAGCGCATCGGCACGATTCGTCCTTGTCGATACACCAGAACCGAGTGAGCACCAATAATTACCTTTCCCCTAGAAAAGTTGCGTGTCGGTAGAGTGATGGCTGTTGCTCTCCGCAAATGTCAATGTGTAGCGCGGCACTGTACGTCTCACAGCGGATTTTGGTAAGCCAGAGATGCAAAGGCGACTATCGCAACGATGCAGAGGACCGTTTCTAGTGGAATGGCGAGGAGGAGAAGGAAGAATAAGATCCAGAACGCAATGGAGACTAATTCCATATCGATGGCTACCCCTTGGTGGCTCTCTCTAAAGAATGGTTTCCTGTGAGAGTTTGGGGGGATGAAAGAAATAAAGAGATGGATGTTAATGAATCAAGGCATTCGACAGAGTGATACAAAGTCGTGGCCGTTGGTCAGCTGAGGTTCGTTTAGGCAGGCGTCATACGAGGAAGGGTTAGGATCGTACAGAGGGCTGATAAAGACATGCCATCCCGTGCCAATATAGATAAGGAGGCGGTTGAAATATTACAACTGGGAAACGCATCCAGTGTGAAGCCCCCGTGTTAGCTGTTGCTTGTTGGCGGGCGCGAAAACTACTCGTTGGACTTTCTCATCCGCAACGGCCACTGGCCAGTTAGACAGATTGTGAGATTACTGTCGTTCATATAATTTTGAGAGACGGGGAAAATTATCAAGGGTAGTTGCGGGATGACGACGTCTTATTTGGATGTCACTTGGAAGGCTTGGTGTGTCGTCGTTTATATTGCAAGTGCTTAACCCTATACCGACCGACTTGGCTCCTGGGTAGCCCCTGGGGTTGGACTGGATCCTCTTCAAGGGAAGAAGAATACGTTGAGAGATTGATTCTTGGGATGATTTCTTTATTTGGAATTAAGAGATAGGTTTTAGTCACTCTGTGTCGGCGATGGTCGCTCTGCGTTGTACTCTCCGCCTTCCCCTCTCCGACTCGTGGCTGGCAACTTGACAGCACGATTAATTGCGGCCAATGTGCACACCCAAGCGGGATCATTCAAAGTGAAAGTGTGATAGACTTAGAAGAGATTTTTAGCATAACTAGAATAAAAGAGTATGTGATGATATACGCCCATGGGTAAATGTTCTCATCGTGACGACCTCGATCGCAACTCCCCTCCAGCTCTTATACATTCTTCAACGAACAAATCTATGCCGAAATGTATTGCCAAAAGCGAACTCCATCTAGATATGTTTCTTAAAGCCGTTGCTTCATCTAATTATAGAATAAAGTAGCACCCAAGCCCTAACAATTATGCAAATTGAAACCACTCCCATCCCCTTTCCAAATCAAGCTCATAAACCGTTTTACGCATATTACCGTTCGTCTCAACTACCTCCCTAACCAACTCCTCGCATAATGCGAAAAGCAGAAACAAAAAACCATCCGTTTAGGCAGCCTCTCTGACCACATCACATGTCATCGGCACCCGAAAATATTGAAAAGAGAAGAGCGATGATTGAAATTGCAGGGTCGTCGCGAAACGCTGCAACACTCCCCGGGATCACCGTCGCATTTCGCCGTCCAGCACGTTTCGTCGCGCGGCTAGGCCCGAAGAAGAAACTCGTTAAGCATCCTTTCCGCGTATCGTTCATGTTTTAATCATCAAAATTGCCGAGTAGATGTGCGCTTGAAAGTTTCTTCCAGTGTAGGTAGAGGGCTGCGGGGAAGGGTTCATGTGATTGCTGGTAGAGAGAATCCGAGACACGTCCACCTGGACAACAACAGAAGACATATTGTCTCAACAGGGCGCTCAGGAGATGTATAAATCCCCGAGAGCAAATCATATGCGTCCCATCATCCTCTTGTATCACCAGGCCACCTCGTCGCATTAGAACCGCCGAAACACTCACCTCCTGAGCCTCCCTCAGCCTTGCATGAACCGCCCTTCTCATGCGAAATATCGGGCCGTTCCTAGGCCTGCCCTGTTCCTGCATGAGATCCTTTCGGCTTTCCGCAAATACCATGGAGGTTCGATATCCCCCAGAACCCTGAGCAATAAGTCATGCACTTTCCGTTTCGGTAACGGACGAATGAGCTCCTGGGTTGAAGAGGATTGGATGCAACGTCCTGGATAGGAGATCAGGAAGTGATACTTAGTTTTGGGGGGAGAGATGCGACGTCTTGGGATAGAAGACGGAATGAGGCTGGATGCAGATGATGGGTCGGAACGAATCACACGATGTGGTTTTGTGATCTCGTCCGGAGGGATTGGATGAGTTTGGTATATATGAACATGTTCCTCTTAGGAGGAGACTTTATACAGATCATGTCTTGATGTCTTTTCGTCTTATATATCCCATTCCCCGTAGCAACCACCCTCGACAACCTCACCATCCAGTCCTTACCGTCCATCATGAAGCACTCCCTATTCCTCCCCCTCCTCCCCCTCCTCCCCCTATCCCTCGCCTGGGACGCCCCAACCTACACGGGCTTCACCCGCGTCTGGCAAGACGCCTTCGCCGGCTCCTCTGGCACCCTCCCCTCCACATCCACCTGGAACATCATCACCGGCTACCTCAACGTCAACGCGGAGCTCGAAGTCTACACCTCCTCCAACGCCAACCTCCAGCTCAGCGGCGGCTCAACCTTGCAAATTGTGCCCCTGCGCGACTCCTCCGCGACCAACGGCTGGACCTCTGGCCGCATCGAGAGCACCTACGTCCTCACCCCCAAAGCATCCGCAAAGACCCGTGTGGAAGCGCAGATCCGCTTCGGCGACAACGCCATCGCCAACAAGCAGGGTCTCTGGCCCGCGTTCTGGATGCTCGGCAGCGCGCTGCGCAACGGCGGGAGCTGGCCGTCGTGCGGTGAGGTGGACATCCTCGAGACGGTCAACGGTTTGCTGACGGGCTACGGTACGGTGCACTGCGGCGTGTATCCAGGCGGGACATGCAACGAGGGGACCGGAATTGGCGGGAACATTGCCATGCCGGATCAGGGGTGGCACACGTGGCGCGTCGACTTTGACCGCACGCCCGGGAGCTGGCAGTCGGAGAGTATCACTTGGTACATGGATGGCACGCAGTTCCACCAGGTGACGGGGTCGCGGATAGGTGATGAGGGCGTCTGGGCGGCGCTGGCGCATAGCGGCTTGTACATTATTCTCAACATGGCTGTTGGAGGGAGTTGGGTGAGTGAAGCGTTGAGACATATTTCCGATCGAGGACGTTACTAACTTGTCTAGCCCGGATATCCCAACGATTCGACCCTCGGCGGCTATGGGAGCATGATGGAGGTTGCCTACGTTGCCCATTACACGACGTAGCCGAGGCAGCTGCTTATAGACGGGTGTTGCTGGGTATATTTGTATATATATTGTTTTCATGTCGTTTTTGTACATCGTCTTCTTGCATATAGTACTCATTTCATAACATGATTCAAGAAACTCCCCATCACTCCGCCGTCATTACAAGTACAAATCCTCCCGACTCCCAACATACTTGGCCCTAATCTCCTCCTCCCACTCACCTAACGTAATCACCCTGTCGGCCACCAAAACAGACCCCTTAGGAACCTCCGAAAGCTTCGCGTCCTTGACCAAGTGAAAGCAATCCCGGAACTTATCCTTCCGAAGCTTAGGACCCCGCAGCTCGCAAGATACGTCAGTCCGACAGCACTCTTCACAAAAGGCGCTCCTCCCGCCGTCGCCCAGACACACCCAAATACCACCCGCCATCTTGAACTCGATCCGACAGCTGTAGCAAGCGACAATCGCGCTATGCCAGCAACCCGAATCTGTAGACCCCCGATCGTCGACCCCCTCCGTCACCAGCCCCCGCTCCATCATCCACCATGTGACCTGGAGGTTTTCCGTTTCCCGTGCCACGGCGAAGACTTGTCCCAGTCGCTCATATGAAGAAAAGTCCTCGGGCGGGTAGTGGCGGTAGATCAGGTTGAGAGCTTCATGTGCCGTGTCCCTCAGCATCCCCTTCGCGCGCTCGTGGTCCTCCCGTCGCCCAAAGTACAGCGCGGCGGCGACCAAGGAATCCGCCGTGCTCTCGTATTAGCTCTCCAGGGTTTCCCAACCTGCGTAGACCATCTCGTCGTACTTCTTCGCCCGCTCTGGTGTGACTTCCGTGACGGCCTGTCCGCACGCCTCAAAGATGGAAGCCACTGCTTCGCGGACGATTGAGCCTCCGTCCTCTAGGGCCACCTCCACGCAATTTTGCAACAAGTCGATAGCTTCGTCGTCGTGATTATCAATTAAGATCATGGCCACCGCGCACTTTATTTTGACTGTAGCCCCAAACACGCCCGAGGGAGCGAGGCGCCGTGAGCCGTCCATGATGGTCTGGAGGATGTCATACTTTCCGGTGTATGTCACGACGCCATGAAGGATGTCCTTGAGGGCTTTATTGTCACAATCTTGCTCCAAGCACTTGTCACGAAGATGACGCCATGTTGATGCTGTTCTCTTCCACCTGCATCAGTCTCTCGACGAGCGAGGCGACCTGGGCGAACCTTTTCGAGTATGTGTAGGCTTCCAAGTTGCTCAACAGGGGCCTGACCAAAGAAGCCGTGGGCCCAATATCCAAAACCTTGGAATAAAACTCGACGCCTTTATCCTGCGTATCCTGGTCTTAGGGATGCTATCCAGGATCTCCTAGATCTTGAAAACGATGCGGCCAAAATCGAGGCTGAATATGGCATACTCTCCCTCGATCTTGGCCTCGATAGACATGAGCGAAATGCCAGCACCGGGCCTCAGCGACATGACGCCCTCCAAGACGAGAGGCGAGACGCCGTGGCGGCTGGTCGAGACCCATGTGATAAGTTCGTTGACCTCACCAATCTTCTTGGCCATCAGAGTCCTGTTAAGGGCCTCGATATCGGCATCAATCTGGTCTAAGCGAGACGCGCCGGCCGTCTCGAGGATGGCCTTGATCTCATCCTCGTCATCCGTCTTGGCGATGTTGTCGAGAACACGGTTGATCACGTAGTAGTCGCCTATTGTCGATCTGAGCATCTTGAGGATGTTTTGCCGCGTCTCCTCTACCCCAGCATGCGATCTATCCTTGAGCGTCATCATGCTGTCCATGCGGTGTTTGACGTAGAGCTGCGTGCCTGGGCTCGCCCCTCCAAGAGTAATCTTGTCTACGCGCACTCCATTCTTTTCAATCGTGTTGAAGAGCTCTTGCCCTCCCGTCACCAAGATGCGTGCGTGAGGCGAGCTGGTGAGCAACCTGAGAATGCCTGCAAATGTCTTAACGTCGACCCCGAGACCGTCCAAAACAAGAAAGAATGCCACGTCAAAATGCTCGAGATCGCTATTGTATAGAACTAGCTTTTCCCACATGTCAACCGGACCCTCAAACTAAACACACCTTTCGCAGGTGGACGCAGCGCTTTTCATAAACAGCATGTGCCCAAAAGCAAGCTGGCACAGGAGATTCCTCGACATGGCATCCGCAGTGCCGGCCGGCGCGGCTTCTGCATCCGGCTCGGAGAAGTTGTGAGCGACAACGACTCGACAAGGGCCAATCGTCTTCATCTTCCGCAAACGAATGATGACGCTGGATGCGAGAAGAGTCTTTCCTGTTCCTTCGTCCCCTTCGAGTCCGATGACTCGGGACCCAATGCCTTGAACCCAGCGCGTGAACTTCGAGTCCTGGGAGAGCCACTCGCCACTTCTCGGAAACACTTTGGGCCTGATTCTCTTCCAGACCGTTTCCCACGGAAGTTGCGAGTCGTCGTGGTGGTCGAGTCCCGGCGCATCAACCACGGCGTACTTCCACCTCTGCGCGTCCATGTCATGAACTGCTGCCTTGTGTATCTTTTGCGTCAGAATTAAGCCATCCTTGATGTAGGCAGTCGCCTCAGCGTTCGGCTTCCACGCCTGGGTGGCGATAAGCCGCGCTCCTCGTCAACTAGCCTGTCCACGGCCGCCAGGAGTCCCTGGACGCCGTCGTCATTGAGGAACGTTTGCTTCATAAATGCCATGAGCTCGAAGCGCTTGGGCCGGAGCCGCAGCGAGACGTTGCAGATATCGACGAATAGCTGGAGGTGCTAGCAGGCCACCTTTGTTAATGCTGCGTCCATTTCCGCCGCGGTGTAGTACTCAACTCGGTCGAGGAACTAGGTGCACTTTTCAAGGAGTGAAGCCAGGCTCGAAAAGATGCCCTGGCCGCCTTGCCACGCGTTGATTACAAATGTCAGAGCATTGTAGCAAGTGCTCTTTGGGGCGAAGGCCTACAGACGGTTAGAGGACGCAGCACTGGAAGGTGACGGGACGCCTCCATAGGACGCGCCATTCGCGACGATGCTTCCAACTGTCTAAATGCACTGAAGCGTGTCATTAAATATCGTCCTTATTGTGTCGTACTGTTCGGCTGCCTTCTTGTCAGCTGCTTGGGCGAGGTCGAGATACTTCAAAACGTGGTCGATGTCCAAGTTTGGGATGATGCTGCAGCTAACGCCGCCAGCCATCTGGATGGCTCGCTTTTCGACTTGTCGCCATGTCTTGCTGACCTCATCGTCAACGCCGAGACCGAAGCAGCCCTTCTGGAGAGTTTGCATGTTGGCACGAGTTTGACTAGATAACTTCACCATCGGACATATGGATATGTACGTACCCGACATTTGATCCTGCGATATTTGCAGGAACCTCGGGCGGTTGATCCCTGCGATAGGGTAGCTGCAAGCCGACCAACAGGCTCGAACGGAGGCGAATCTGCTTCTTTAGTCTCTAAGGTATTGTCATTGGACATGGAAGAACGAGAGGCCAAAATGAAGTGCCAATTGATGATTGTCAGAATTAAGTTCCGCAAGGCTCTTCTAGTCAGTTATCTTCGTCCTCAAGCTCCTTCCCGCACTTCCATTGCTTCCTTCCCTAAATGGCCAGTTCTTAGCTCCTTCCCGCGTACCTTCGAAGCCTCCTTCCCACAGACATGACAGACGTCATCACAACTTAAGTTGGCTCTGCATTAGCCTCCGGGTAAGTTACATTAATTCCTAATTCATCTAAAATCAACTACTACTCAGTTCTCAAGTGTGAATGCTCCCACTGATTCAACCAGACGCGTACCCAAGCTCTCTTCTCTCAATCTACCCTAACCCATGGGCTTGCTGTGCGTCACGAGATCGCACGAGGCAACATTCTTGCATGTCATTGCTCTTTCTTGGTGGTTGCATCCCCTCGCAACAATATCCGATGACCTAGCCATTTCATCTCGTGACAACAAAGATGGTGTCTGGTAAGTCTTCGCGGCCCGTTCTATGTTGGATTGAATGTCGACTAGGCAGGTAATCAGCGAGCTCCAGCGTGCTACACGCCGCGATACTTCCAAGGAGCATTAAATTGAAATTCTGGTCGACTTGGTCTCCGTGCAGGTTGGACTTGGGCACACCTTGATTACCAACAGCAACTCTACGAATACTCAGGCAATCAATCGGCCTTGAGTCCATCAATCAACAAAGATGCTCAAGCCCTCGGCCAGTCCACCGGAATGGTGGCATGGCCCAGCGCCGGTAGCGCCGACCCTTGTCTCATGCCCCTGCTCCCGTCTCAGAGCCTCGACCATCATTGTCTCTTCAACATCAAACAAGAGATGGTATACCAATCGTGTTAGGATTGCATCGCCGTCTTGTTTATTCTCTCACTTTCCTCGCGCTCGCCTAACACGCGAGTCTCTCATCCATCCCACGCCATGAGAATATCCCACTCGGCCGTCCTCTTCCCTCTCGCCATCCCCGCCTTTGCCGGGCCCCTCAAGCAGGCTTTCCCCGTACCAGAACCCGCCAGAGCTGCCGCCGTCAAGGAGGCCTTCCAGCTTTCCTGGGATGCCTACTACCAGCATGCGTTTCCTCATGACAGTCTGCGTCCGATCAGCAACACGTCCGTAGATGACAGGTGCGTTGTGTCTGACGAGTTCCGTCTCTGCGTATGGCCTCTCACTAACGCCCGTAGGAACGGATGGGGCGTCACCGCGATAGATGCGCTGACCACGGCCATCATCATGGAGGGGGCGGACACGGTCATGCAGATACTCGAGTTTATTCCTACCATTGACTTTTCCACCACCAAAGGAGTCAACTCGAGAATCTCCGTCTTCGAGAGCACCATCCGCTACCTGGGGGGGCTTGTCTCAGGTATTAACCCCGCCTTTGTCCCCGAGTCATTCAGCCTAACAAAGACGCCCAGCCTACGACCTCCTCAAAGGCCCATTCAAGCACCTCGCGCCGGCCCCTCACCTCGTAGAATCCCTCCTCTCGCAGGCAGCTAGCCTTGCCGACAGCCTGAGCATCGCTTTTGACACGCCCAGTGGCGTGCCCGACGGCGTGGTGCTGCTCAACCCAACCCCGCGCAAAAGCGGCGCCCGGGACAACTCCATCGCCGGCATGGGCACCCTCGTGCTCGAGTGGACGCGCCTCAGCGATCTCACCGGAAACGACCGCTACGCCCGTCTTGCCCAGAAAGGCGAGGAGTATCTCGTCCACCCACGCGGCAAGCCCGAGCCGTTTCCTGGACTGGTCGGCTGGCACGTGAGCACCGAGACGGGCGAGTTTACTGACGATCGTGGCGGTTGGTCTGGAGGTACGGATAGCTTCTATGAGTACCTCATGAAGATGTACTTGTATGACCCCGAGGCCTTTGGGGAGTACAAGGATCGCTGGATTCTCGCCGCGGACTCGACCATGGAGTATCTCGCGTCGCATCCGACGTCGAACGAGAACTTGACGTTTTTGTCTCAGTACTCTGGAACAACCACCTACCCACGTTCCGGTCACTGTAGGTCACCGCTTTCCTCTCAAGACCTCACAATCTAACCCCAGCAGTGGCGAGCTTCTCCGGCGGAAGCTTCATCCTCGGCGGCATCCTCCTCAAGGAACAAAAGTACGTCGACTTTGGCCTCTCTCTCGCCGAGTCGTACTACCACACATACCACGCATCCCCCAGCGGCCTCGGCCCCGAGGGCTTCCACTGGGTCGACGCCGCGTTGCAGTCCCCCGGCGGCGGCAACAACCCGGCCCCGCCGCCGCACTTGGCCGACTTTTACGAGGCGTCGGGCTTCTGGGTGTCGTCGCCGGGGTACATCCTGCGCCCGGAGACGGTCGAAAGTTTGTGGTATGCGTATCGCGCCACGGGAGACGTCAAGTACCAGGATCTGGCGTGGGAAGGCTTTGTGAGGATGAGGAAGCTGTGTCGCGCGGGGAGCGGCTTCTCGGGTGTCAGGGACGTGACGAAGGAGGACGGCGGGAACAAGGACAATTTTATGCAGAGCTTTTGGCTGGCCGAGACGCTCAAGTACTTATATCTGATCTTTGCTGACGAGTCCGAGGTGCAGCTGCAGGCCGGGTCGAAGAATGGGTTCGTGTTTAACACGGAGGCGCATCCTGTCCGGGTGCGTGGGAAGGATGATGCGAGATGGGATCCTGGGGATCTTTGATCTTGCGTCGTCTTTGAGCCTTGTTATCAGTTGGTTTGAGCCGAGGTTTGTTGCTTCTTCGGTGCAGGTAAGTCTTGCATAGGTACATGAGAAGGGTTCGCGGAGCTCAGGTCTTTAATGTATTCAACAAAGGCCTTAGCTATTGACGCATGTTAACGATATGGCTGCTTATTCGCGAACCAAGCATTGTCCCAATATTTCACCATGTAGTTACTTGATACAGAATTCCGTTCAATTGACAGCGACATTTCCCGTCAATCCCGTCTGTCAAAGAACAACCCTTCCGGCAACCGATACTGAGGACCCGACAGACCTCCTTGCTCAGGCAGCGTCGGATGCAATCTCTCTGATTGTGATGATGCAGGCAATACGTGTCTTGGGAGATGATGCGCTATCGTTTCTTAAATAACAATGAAGATCAGGATGAGTTGAAAAATGCATTCAGGAGTTGCCAGTCAAACGTAGCCGTGCGACACGCGCGGCAACTGGGAAATACCTCCAGGATCTCACAAGGAGACACGCCAGCATCCCACATAAGCGGGCGACGCTGCCAGAAGTCGTCGACTACCTTTCTGGGAAGAATAAATTTTGCGCCCTACGGAGACGGCAAGAGCAGAGCCACCTTACGTGGGATTGTTTTGGCTGTGCTTGCTGGACGACATCCTGACTGTCGGGCTGCCGAGCTATAAGCGAGGACAGACATGAGCTCCTTGGCTTGGCACTTGGAATCACAGAGGGAAGACTGAGGGGAGGAAGACAAGAGAACCTATACTTGGTCCTGAGTTATTGGCAACGAACAACCCGATCTTGAGATGGCGCTCGAGGCTGGCAACGGCGCCCAAGACCTCAAAACATGTTGATATTGTTAGACGGAGCTGGCTGCATCACGTGACGCGGCCTCAAAAGAGGGGAGGGGCCGGAAGAGCAGTCCCGGAAGAACAAGCAAGAATCATCACCCTGTTGAAGGGATCATCTGATCAATCAAAAAGAGCCTTACATTGGCACCCAAATTATCCCTCTATCTTGATCCCTTTGATATATTAACTCGGGCTACAACTGAACTTCCCGTGTGTCCGATACTAAGAAATAAGGTATTCAAGACTAAATAGACGTCGCAACCCCAAGAGGATATAGGGCACCTTGAGTACGTTGCCTTGCGGTATGGCGTAGTGGCTAACATTTCACGCTCTCATCGCCGAGCCCAGGTGTTTACACACTTCTCTCGCTGTAGTGCCCATGCATCTGAATGCCCATGCGTATTGGGAAAAGTAGTCGACCATGACAAGGAGATGAAGGAATCCTCCGGTGAAACGTGGGAACGGTCCCACATAGTCAATCCCGATGACTTGAAGAGGTTCCGTGATCATCACCGGTTGGTTGGCTTGGACTCTTTGGAAGGGCTGGGTTGTTCGGCGCACATCTCGGGCAACCTTGGGTATAGAGGAGGACATCTTTCGCCATGCCAGGCCACCAGACCAAGCCCTGAAGCCTTCTGCGTGTTGGGTCCGCCCCGAAATGCCCAATCAGCAGCTCAGTGCTTAGGCGCTCAAGACGAAATCCGAGCAGACCGTGGCCACTGTGGTCGCAGGTTGTGTCGATATGCTAGCCTCAAAGAATCCGATTCGACATCGTTTTCAGGCCGTACATTCGATGCCGTGTTCAGCCCCAGGAAAACGATTCGAGATCGTGCATGAAAGAATGTTGCTCCTTCCAGAGCGCCCCAATGGCCATAAATGCTCTGGTACCAGTTATGTTTCTGGATCCCCTGATGCTTCTGTCCGTGGTTCCTTAATTGCCAAGTCGAGGTCAATTAGGAATGAAGGCCAGGAAGGGTTGTGCTCGTCCCGTACACCCTCAACAGGGAGAATTCGGCGGCCTTGGCAAAGTATGGTGTGGTAAAAGTTGTTGTTGGCGGGGTGCGCCTGTTCTTCGGCCTTCTTTAAGCTCGCCTGAGTAATAAACGTAGAATCTCGCTCCCATGGACAGTTAAACATCGGTTATGAAATACAATGAGACCAAACTTACAGTTAGACTGAACCTTGGGTGGCATTCGTGCTGGCAAAATAGACTATATTCGGCATTTGTAACAGCGGCAAAACACCTGACTCCCATAAGCAGTCGAGCTTGGTCGAGGAGATGGATGGAGGTGAGGGGTGCAAGACCAGGGCGTTCACGCGGAGGCTAGTGTAGGCGATGGACTTGCTGATCTGAACTTTACGCCAGTGTTGGTTGGCGTTTGCAGGTGTTTTCCATGCCGATATTGGTGCCCGCAGCTGTTAATGACTGTATGTTGTTGGTCACCAGAACTTGGCATGGTTGGAAATGTTGTTTTGCGAGGGTTTGGTTGTTGCGTTTCGGTGCGAGGTGTTGCTTATTTATGTGCTCCCACATCAACCCATCAATAAGGCAAGCGTACGTGAGCCCCATCGTGACGCTTGGTAGAGAGATGGTTGTCCTTGATATTCTTTGGATCAGGCACTCCTGCCTTCGTGCTTCCCATGGTCTCAAAGGAAGCGACATCTGGCTAATGAGCGCTTGTCCGGCTCCTTTGGAATGACGTAGACTGGATTTTTGAACAATCTGAAAAGGTAACCGCGAATCTCTCACCAACACCACACAGAGAAAACAAGCACCCTTCCTCCCACCCCTTCATCGGTGACGAGACTGGGACCAAGCATCAATACCATCTGAGCGGCCCAGCTACTCATCATTACTTGCGTCTGCACATCTACACAACCCCTCCAAGGATCCTGACGGCGCAAGGGATAGGTACTTCACCGACGACGACGGCGACGAATACCGAACAGTCGAGACAGTGACCCTGCCTCGACCGTGGTTTTATCTTGCTGGTCCCACCTTCGGCCTCAATCATTTTTGTTGTCTTGATGATGCGTGTCCATTCATCATTCCTGTTTGCTTTGATATACTGAACAAAGAAGAGGTTATCGTATAAATTAAAAACGCCAGTGCAGTCTAGGGCTCCCATTTGGGAAACTACCTTTGCTTACGGTCGGGCACCAGGTCTTTAAATATCTCACTAATTGTGCTAATCTCGGTTTAATTGGGTTTATTCTAGTAATATTTGGCCATATTGGCTTCCAGGAGGAGAGGAGAGTATAGAGCTTGTGAGTTCTCGGTCACGCTCTGCGAAGCGTGGTGTAGTCCCTGATCTTTATAAGCGGTCAGTCCATTAATTGGTTCCGAAAGTGACCTCTTCTCTATAGTCGTCGCTACTATGAACTTTGCCAGGTTTGGTACTTCGGCAACAGAAGATCGCTCTTCTCGTCGACTTCGTCCTGTCTGTGGTGACCTGGCAGGAGGGCACTTGGAAAAACGAGACTACCACGACGAAATCCTTCTTAACACCGATTAAGAGCAGTAAAACTCTCGAGGCTCTTTCCGTGGTCATCCTTTAGGCTCTTCTTTGTTCCGAGTAGCGCCATCGCCTTAGGCATTCTCAACAGATCAATTGGCCCAAATCGTTCTTGCCCAAGGTCTTCTGTGCTATCCTGGGCATATGGTCCAAGATTTCTGCTGTTAATTTTTCGTGTCCAACTCACATGAGCATTAACCTAAAGCCCCTGGTCATGGCTCGATCTTGTACGGCCTCTGCCATCTAGGCCTTGATGGAACCACATGTGCTCTGGTCGTGAGTACGGCAAGTCTGGGGAGATCGACAAATCGATTTGACGCGGGCGCCGGGAACTTGGGGCCTTCGTCTTGGATACGTAATTGCTACTAGGTCATGAGGATGTCGGCGCTTTCATGCACAGAGCGGAGCAAAAAAGGAACGAAAGATGGGAAAGGGGGAGAATGATCAAGTCAGTGCAATATTGACGGTGTCGGAACAGTACGACTTGATGAATTCACCTCGGGCATGGGGGTGCGACTGGGTATGCAAAATGATACCCTCGATAATGCAGTGGCAATGACAAAGCTGGAGGATCAACACGAGGCCGCTCGCAACAACAGACATCCAGATCCGACACCCTCGAGAGCAGGCTCCAAACAGAGCTTGGCCAAATCAAGAATATACAAGAAGAGCTGCGGAGCCAAATGCCCCAACTCAGCAAGCAGTTGGCGACAACAAAGCAGCAACTCAACGACGCCAAGGCGAAGAACGAGACACTCCAGAACAAGGTCGAGGCACTTGAGGCAGACAAAGCCTCGAGAAAGGAAGTCAAGCTGAGTTTTAAGGCCTCTTACCAGGCCGTAACGTATGAGAATGAGAAGCGCCGCAATGAGTTGGCGGCACTCGCCGACAGCTCCTGCTGAGGATGAACCATCTTCGAGGTAGCTAGGGATTATTTGATGGTGATTGAAACCGGTGATCCCTTCAAATGTGGGTGGAGGTCGCAATGCGCCAAGCCCATATGTCCCGAGTCTGTGACCCAGGCCTAAACAAATTTCCATTATAAAGCACATCAATATTAAAGAAGAAGATAGCCTGTGAGAAAAAGAATCCAGAAATGATTACAATATAATTAGCACATAATGACAATACTGTGGGCTTACAGTTAGGTCTGGGACTTGGTTTCTATCATCTCATATGAACTCAAGTCCTATTCGCCATTGTGAGAGGACAAGAAGATGGAATAGCCTCTGGCACCTGCTGGCCATGCCATACCACTTAGACGGCTGGAAGAGGTAAATTAGATTCATCGACAGGCTCTCGATTCAAAGGAGGGTATCAGGCAAGGAGTATCCTAACCTCAACAAAACCATGCGACATAACTGGCAACTGCCAACACCTCCAATTGCATGGGGAGCGGACAAGTCGGGAACCTTTCCCTCTCGACTTGAGAGGCCCTCTGTGATCTGGTCCGCCTGCATGAGTATCAATTAGACGCAAAATGATCGAGTCAATCATAACTGAATAAACCCGGAAAGCTTTGAAATCGATTGCTTTCGAAGCCGAGAGGCTTTTGGCTTCGCCTTTCGACGTAAGCTGTCCGGAAAGGTGGCGTCCTGGTGCAATGCCACGGCGATATAGTACGGGTGGCGTTTGTCGGCGTCGCACACTTGACAGCCAAGAGACAGACGTCTAACAATCTTCGCTAGTGTGTGCCTGAAGCAGGCAGCGGTTGCGGGAAGAAGTCCATTTGGCCTTTGTCTTGATTCAGCACGTCTAGAGCCATCTTGGTTTTGCCCTGGCAGAAAGAGGTCAACGAGGATGCGATTTGGGCTCTTCCTCAGTCGTCCTCGTTTCTTTCGCTTCTCACTCGTCACTTCTGCCGCTTCATTTCCCAGTTCGATTGGCAACGGACTGCGTTCTTCACGTTCCCTCAACAGGTCCGGTGCTCTCAGCAATAATTCCCGCCTGTTGATCCACCAATCTTCGTGCGCGCCGTATGCCTTCCAGCGCACGAGGTACTCAACCTGAGGATATAAGCCTCGTTTGGGCACTCTGCGGTTCATCTAGTGCGAAAGAACTGACGCCGCGATGCATCACTGACAGAGATATCGAGTCTGCCAACCGATGAGGTCCAACCGTTCCAGTGTTACGACCAGCATGCGGCAGATGTAGATATTGTCGAGTAGGTGTAATACACTGATGCACCAATTAGGATTCGATGCTGCCGTCAAGCGTGAAAAGCCACCAGATTTTGACCAGAATACGAAGGAAAACGAGACAAGTGGATAAGGAGAGCGAAGATTCGATTTGCAAGCGGCTTCATTCGACTGCGACTGCCACACGAGTGTATGCCAAGCTGGCCAGGCCCGAACTCAACCGCGAGCTGGCTTCGCTTTATCTACCTCTGTCGCTAACATGGCATGAGATCCTCTAAACAGCATAACATGGGACAAGCGAAGAGTAGGGTCGTAGTACATGTAAGAGAAGGGTATTGGACTATAGAGGACGAGGCTCCGACTTGATGGGGTCATTATATTCCTCCCATCCTCACAACATGCCTTACAAACACTAATTTTAAACTGGAAACGAATCTATTAAAGCCTGGTAAGTCTCTCTTATAACGATATAATTGCATCTAGGCGCCACAAAATAAGCCTCTTCCTCTCTTCGTCTCGGATAGAGATAGGGATTAGGGACCTCTGTAGGAGACTATATTAAGCTAGAAGAGGATAGAACCGAAAACGACCCTATCGAGCTGGATGAGGCCGGAACTACTAAGGACCCTATCGTCCTCTGATGGTACGTATAGGGGGAAGCATCCGCATTGTATAGCACCCTAGAAAGCTGAGCTGAGGAATCCTTTCCTTCCCGCTGGGACTGGGTTCATGGCTAGAAGTGGCGTTTTAATTGTCTTTTGATAAGAAACTATCGGCGAGGCGGCTCTACCCGATACTGACACAATTCCCTGTCTGGTCCTCCTCCTCCTCCCTCATCCTCAGCACCCCAGACCCAATCCCCCCTTCCAAGCACCAGTGTCAGCCTCGTCCTCATCATCAAACCCCATCCTCCGTTCATCTGCATCATCCGGAACCAGCTCATCGCTGGGTTTGTGCGCGTGTCGGTTTTCCGCTGCCGCAGCGCGCAGCTTCCGGGCCCGGTCGGCGGCCTTGCCGTTGGGCCATGAGGTTTCTGGTCAACAGTATCGAATGATGGACTTTGAGTTCCCGCTTGACACAGTCGCAAAAGTTCAATTTTGCTATTCTTCAGCAGGTTTTCCATAGCCTTCACCGAGTTGAACTCGGTGGCCCAGCGACGAGCAATGTCAAACAGCCTTTGACACCATGCTGCTCGACAAAAAAGCCTCCTGGTCGGGCCAGACCAGAGGATCAATCAGGATGCAAGGCCCATCCCTTCACTGGCACCGCTTTCCGCGACTCCTTCAGTGGACTCGAGCCAGCCTTGGCCACTCACCGACGCGGAAACGCAACCAACAGCCCCAAGCCCGCGTGCAGAAACTAATAGGATTCGAGTTTCAGACTCTGATCCAATTCGCAGCTTCGCATCCAGCAGTGAGAGACATTGATTAGCTGCTTCGTGACGGGGGTGCACCGCCTCGGTGCAGTGTCTTTTCTTAGCTACGTACTGTGCTGGGATTGGGGCTTGACGATGGCGGCTATGCAAGATACCTATCATTCGACTATTTCGTTTGAGATATTAGTGTGTTGGCACCGGTATCAGTAAATTAAAATCTCTTCTTCGATTCTTCTCCTCATGTCGACAAAATGCTAGCGCACACTGCTATTGCCATTGCCCAAGTGGTCTGCTACGCGCCCCTGGTATCACTAACTCTCTTCATCTTTCTACGAAACATTCACAACCGGCCAAGACAGCCATGGCATCCTCTCATTCTATTCTCCCTTAGTAGGTCCCATCGTTTTGTGTCGAGACTCGTCTTAACAATGCAGTGCGTCTCATCGGCGGCGTCCTCACCATTGCGCAAGAACAGCGCCCCGACGACACTCGGCTGGAAGTCGCCGCGTCGGCTCTCCTAAACGTTGGCCTCGTGGCGCTGCTGTACTCGACCGTGGGCATCGTGCGTCTCGTGTAAGTGCGAACCAAAGTCTTACCAGGAGCTGGGAGTCTAACAAGGGCAAGTCTCGGATCAAGCGTAGAGACGGTAAAACGGGCTTGCATAGTTCACCACGCGGGTAGAATCGCCTTGTTGATGGCGCTTTTGCTGCTGGTACTGGCGA
This sequence comes from Thelonectria discophora, assembly GCA_911649645.1. Lineage (NCBI taxonomy): Eukaryota > Fungi > Ascomycota > Sordariomycetes > Hypocreales > Nectriaceae > Thelonectria > Thelonectria discophora. The sequence continues at coordinate 470,477 of CAJVRK010000022.1, read as the reverse complement.
GCACGACGATCCACACTCAAGGAACCGCCATCCAAGTGCCTCGAGCGTTGGCGTTGGCCGGCTACGTGATCATGGCGATAGTAGTAGCCCTTGCAACGGCCGAACTGACCCAACTACACGTGCGACGACAGCAGCTCGCCGCGGGGACCCTCATTGTAGGTACTGCAGGCCAGAACGCACCAACAAGTTGCTAACACTGTTAGTACGTGCAAGTGGCCCTCCTCGGAACCCCCACCCTCGTCCTCCGAACGCTCTACGGGCTTCTGTTCGCCTATACCATTACCGACGAGGATACCATGTGGAATCCACTCGACGGGTCGATAGCCATCTTTGTGCTGATGGGGCTGATACCAGAGTACATTACCTTAGTGCTGTACGTCTTCCTGGGGTTTCACCGTACCAAGCACGCTGTTCCCGAACCGGAGAGGGGGGAAGAGAGCGGGCGGTATTATAGGATCGGGGGACTACACTTTGGCTGGACGATGCAACGGGTAGAACCGAGCGAGCCTCTGTATACCGCTTCGTATCAGGGTAATGCTGCTGTATCGACAAGAAGCGGAGAGGGTCGGATCGGAGGGAATGCATGACCCCTCTGGCATTTCCCAGGTCGCGTTGACATCCAGGAGTCCATCAGTCCAGGTCAATCATCATCAACAAAGAAGCATTGAGGCTCAACGGATGAACCTGTGCCTGACCCCTGTGGACCCTGAATTGAGAACCCGGATGGTCGTGGAGATGACGATGATGTCCATCAGGGTGTCGAGCAAGCCGAATCATGATGAGTGTGGACCGATGGGGTAGCCAGAGAGGTGCTCATTGATCGTGTCCAAGATGCGGTATAAGATCGGAGGCGGGGTATCAGTCGGCTTATAAGGCTCCCAGCTGATCGATCTTGCTTGACCTTGTCTTCAGTTCCCTTCGTTGCCATCACCCAACATGTCCGAAGAAGACATCTACGACGTGCTCATCGTGGGCGCCGGCCCCTGCGGCCTCTCGGTAGCGGCGCGGCTCCGCGAACACACCCCCGCGGCCCTCTTCACCGACGAGGAGCACCGCCGACTGCACTTCATCGGCAAGTACGGTAATAAGGTGACGCTCAAGCACGTCAAGTCGGGTAAGGTCTCGGCCGGCCGTACCAGCCGTCCCGAGTACCGGATACTCGTGCTCGACGAGAGCGACGGCGGCTGGATGGGCCGCTGGAACCGCCTTTTCGACATGTACGACATTTCGCACCTCCGGAGCCATATGCTGTGGCACGTCGACCCGCAGGACCGCGACGGGCTGCTGGCGCACGCGTGGGCAAACGACAGGGAGGACGAGATGCTCGAGATGCGCAACTGCGTGGGGAAGGAGCTGAGCAAGCACACCAAGAAGACGTCGCGGCACAAGGCCTGCGGCGGGAAGTGAGTCTCGTTGGTCTGGGGAATTGGCTGACGGGTTGGCTAACGGCTAGACAATCGGCGCGTGTGGCCATCAACCTGCGAGACCGAAACGACTACCATCGGCCGTCGAGGGCGCTCTTTGCCGACCACTGCAAGGACGTGGCTGACCGGTACAAGCTGGAGGGACTGGTGCAGCACGAGGCGGTGACTGACATCGACTACGGCGTGGTGTACGGTGTCTCAGTTGATGATGAGAAGCACTTCACCGTCACGACCAACCTCCGACGCCGTTACGCCCGGGCCGTGGTTCTCGCCGTTGGGCCGGCGAACGTGGCGCAGATCCCGCGCACTCCGTCTATGCCGGCCGGGACGTTGCCTCAGGCGTGCCACAGCATGTACCTCACCGAGTTCCCCACGCCTATCGTCAAGCAGAGGATCCTCGCGCGACGCACGACCAACATGCTTGTCGTCGGCGGCGGTCTCACTTCAGCACAGCTGACGGACCTGGCCATCCGACGCGGCGTGTCCAAGGTGTGGCAGATTATGCGCGGCCTCATCCGGGTCAAGCACTTCGACGTCGACCTAGAGTGGATGGGCAAGTACAAGAACGCCGAGCAAGCACATTTCCACCTGGCGCAGACGGACGAAGAGCGCCTAGCCATCATCAAGGAGGCCCGCGGCGGCGGCAGCTTCAACCCGCCGTTCCATAAGAAGCTCAAGGCGCACCTGGAGAGCAAGAGGCTGACGCTGCACCCGCGGACCAACCTCGTCGACGCAAAGTTTGACGGGCCCGAGGGCGACGGCTACTGGACGGTGCAGACGGATCCGCCCATCGACCTGCCGCCCATGGACTTTTTGTGCTTCGCGACGGGCATCCAGACCGACTTTGCGGCGCTGCCGTACTTGCAGACGTTGCTGCAGAAGCACCCTATCGAGGGCCGGGGCGGGTTCCCGTGTGTGACGGAGGATCTCATGTGGAATGCTGATGTGCCGCTGTTCTTCGATGGGCGGTTGGGATCGTTGCAGCTTGGGCCCGTGGCGCCGAACTTGGGGGGTGCCAAGGTGGGAGCTGAGAGGATCGCGTGGGCGATTGAGCATCTGATTCGGCCGGGGGGTGTTGCTGAGGAGGGGGTGACGAGTGGTATGGCTGGGTATTTGTCTGGGCATGAAAACATGTATAGTGCATTAGCTGTTGAATGATGAATGACAGTCTCATTAATAAACTGCCGTGGGCTGTGGTAATGCACGGTAGGTAGTGTTGTGGCTGTTTGGCAGTCAGCCACAGCTCGCATTTGACCCACATCCAAGCCTCAACTCCACGACAGGGATCGTCATCCCCTCCAACCTGGATACTTCCTATAGTGACGTGCGGACGTCTCCTCTTAACATGTGAACACTCCAATGCCTCGTCTCGGCTCTCAAAAGGTCAAGACGGGCTGCAAGACTTGCAAGTAGGTGCCAAGGCCCCTCCTCTTCCGACACTGTGCTTACTCCCCCAGAATCAGAAAAGTCAAGTGCGACGAGACGTGGCCGCAATGCCAACGATGCCAAAAGACTGGCCGAACCTGCGACGGATACCAGGCCCCTCCGACCGGCTCCCTATCCTGGGACCTGCTGCTCCGTCCCCGCCCCCATCCTCTGGATCCCGCCTGCAACAGCCATGAGCTCCGGAGCCTGGCCTTCTTCCACCAGGTGGTCGCCCCGGCCCTGTCCGGGCCCTTTGATCCGTCCTTTTGGACGCACCTGGTCGCCCAGGCCACGCATCATGAGCCTGCCGCGAGACATGCCGTTTTGGCGATTAGTTCCCTATTCGAGACCTTTTCTGAGACGACGTGCGTGGCGGCCGACAACCCGTTTGCCATTCGACACTACAATCGGGCCATCAAGCGGCTGCTTACGGAACCCGTCGACAACGTCGACTCAGTGCTGACGGTGTGCGTGCTCTTCATCTGCATCGAGTTCCTGCGCGGCGACAAGAAGGCCGCCATCAACCACACGCGCCACGGCATCCGCCTCCTCAACACGCGCCGCGACAACTCGCAGCTGTCGGCCGTCTTTTGCTACATCCGGCTGCTCCCGCTCTTCTTCAACGCCGACTTGTTGGACCTGCCGCCGCTCATGGACGGCGACGGGCCCAGCCCGGACATGACGTTCCGGAGCGTGCTCGAGGCCAAGCACTCGCTCGACGGCATGGTGACGCGCACCGTGTGGCTGGTCCGGCGCACCGAGGCCTGGCAGATTGGCGTGGACCCGGACGCGGCGCCGACGCCGGCCAACTTTGACGAGCAGCGCGACCTGGCGGCGGCGTTTGACCGGTGGGGGGACTCGTTTGCGCGGTTCCAGGCGCGGAGGGGCGTGGAGACGGGCCGGGACCCGGCGTCGCTGGCGCTCAAGATCCGGTGGCGGACGTGCAACATTTGGGTGCGCAACTGCCTGTCTAAAGGCGAGATGATGTACGACGGGTACCGGCGCGACGGCGAAATGATTGTGGCCATGGCGCGGCGGGCGCTGGAGCACGACAAGGCCGACCGGTCGCGCAAGTTCATGTTCGACATGGGCTTCAGCCCGCTGCTGCACTTTGTCGCCCTCAAGTGCCGCCACCTGAAGCTGCGCGTCTCCGTGCTAGCCCTGCTGAGGGACCTAGCGTGTCCGCGAGAAGTGCTCTGGGACGCCTCGGCCATGCAGGCCGTCGGGCGGCGCGTCATCGAGGTCGAGCATGGCATCGAGCTGAGTCCGGAGCAGGTCAAGGTCGACAACGACTTTGGGGAGGTCGAGCTGCCGCCGGAGAAGGCGCGGGTGCGGGGGTACGTCTTGGAAGATCGGGATGAGTTTCGGGCCGAGGAAGGGGTCAAGGTGTATGAGCGGCCGGTTTGTTTTTTCGCGTTTGGGGAGGACGGGGGGTTGGAGAGGAAGCATGATTGGGTTACGGTGTATACGTGATGTGCAAATGATTGGACTGACCAAATTGGGCAGGACTGGGTGGGAAGACTTACATGGATACCATATGAAAGACAAACATTAAGACTAAGACAAGGCTAAGCTGGGGATATTCGAGAATGATCTGTATTGTCTAAGCCTAGCGCTGTAGGGCTGAATTGGCGAGTGTGAGTGCTCGCTCGGACTTGGGAGCGTCTGAGCCACGATGGGTATCGTTGTCTCGGGCTGAGAAGAGCTTGATGCGAGAGATGTGAATGGGATTGTAAGAAAAGGATACAATTTTCGAATATCTTTCTTTGGTTATTAGGTTCAATTGTTCAGTCTCATCTCACTCCAAGATGCGCTGCAATCTCCTCCATCTGCTCGGACCAGCGATACCCTCAACTTCACCAACACCAACCTCAACCTCCCACTCCCTCTTCGCCCACGCCCCAACAACCACATCCACATGCCTCCCAACCGACTACTTCACAACCATCCAACTCGTCCTCATCCCCGGCCAAACCAACAGCATCCTCACCATCCCCGCCAAGACCATCGTCCTCGCCCGCCCGATCTGCGTGCAGACCCTCCAGCCCTACTCCTTCGCCTACATGACCCTCGGCCGCATAGGCCCACTACTTCCTCCCCTCACGCTCCATCCTCGGCATCCCAGCTACGACCCTCGCCGCGCTCTTTGTCGGCCTCGACGTCGTCTCCTTCATCGCGCAGCTCATCGGCGGCAGCACCGCGGGTCCGGGATCGCCCTCGGAGGAGCAATTACACGCAGTGCGCGTGGAAATGGGCGGTATTGGGCTGCAGGAGTTATTCATTGTGGTCATCGTAGGACTATTCGTTGCCTTTCAACGAGCCGCACGCCAAAACTTGGCCTCAAGCATGGGCATGGTTGACAGTCAGGAAGCAGTGGGCGTTGCTATATATGCTATACTTTTCTCTCGCCATGATAACAGTGCCCATTCTATACAGACTAATTGAATTCTCGGGTGGCATGGGGCAGGACAACGCGCTGACGACGCACAAAGGATACTTTTACGCGCTGGAGGCTGTGCCCATGATTTTGGCGGTTGGCGGGTTTGCGCTCGTGCATCCGGGGTGAGTAATGACGGGGCCGGGGGCGGATGTGCCGAGGGTTGCGGCTTCTGTGAGGAAGTGCTTTGTGGAGAGGACGGGAAGGGGGAGGGGGAAGATGTTGTTGGACGATGTTAGTGAGGATGGGGTTGAGACGAGGAGGAGGGCGAGTGAGTAGGTTTGTGAACGGAGTTGAGATTGTTTGCTGGGTTTTTTGGAGATATATATTTATAGACTTCTCGGTTTCATTTGGGACTGTCTTCAGGGGACCTGGTGCGCAACTTGTCAGACTCCCAACCCTCGGAGATAAATGGTGTTGTATACTGTCAGGAAGGCAATGCACTCTTTTTAAATACCCCGTTGAAGTCAAGCCAGTTGATCGCTTAGTTCTCGTAATCTAATTCTCAAGTCTCAGTTCGCTCATGTCCAGAACAAGGTGGTCATGCTAAGCAGCCCAGCAGTCCATCTTCGGCTTTCGCAATTCAATTCCACCTCGAGGTGACTGCTATAGCTACTACGCCCGAGATCATATGCCACTGAGATCAAGCGAGAGTAATACCAACTCTCCACAGCCATAGTTGGCAAACTCCAGCAATTTGTCTCAATGGAAACAGCGCGCCTCGTGTTGGGACAAACATGTCGGTCACCTAACCTACACAAGTGTCTCTAAATGCCCTTAGTTCTGCAACCTCTTCTTCACTCTGAAAGTGCTGGCCTCTTTAGACCTCTTTGGGGTGAGAATGCCATCCATTAATCTCCATTCCTTTGTTCTCTCCCTGATTGTCATCGCGCCCGAGGTCAAATGACGGGAAGCAGACAGAAGAAAGGTCCGGTACAGGAATCCTCTTCTCCGAGTTGCTCACTTTAAACTCTCACTGTAAGGTGTGATGACTTCATCACTGAGAAATATGAATCGCAAGGTCGTATCGGTCCTCTCGGCGCTGTGCCTCACGCTGGTTGTGGCAAGCTTCATGTTGAATCTTGGCCGCGAGCATTCGACTTGACTCCCTGCGTCTCGTCCCTGGGATGGGGCGGCTGCATCGAAGACCACAATACCTACATAAACTAACTCATCAATTCCGGCTTCTTCTACCACGAAAGCTCTCATATCAGAGAGTATGTACCCGCAAACTCATCTCGACAAACTTCTCACTCTTCCAGGAACCATCCTCCCAGCGGAGAACATCTCTCATTACATCTCAGCCATCCTCGACCCAAGCGCAACTCACCTCCCGCGCCTTCACTGTCGGCCCTTGAACAAAACCCGCTATCACGCACTATTACAAGATGGTCAAGAAGCCGCTCACAGCATTGACTTCTTCTCCGCGCTTAACCTGCGTGAATGCGTCCACCTCCTCCCCCGCCCCTCGGCCCCCGCCGCTGCGCCCTCTCCATTGTCGAAGGAACTCCCTCGATGGGACCTCCGATATCCTCTCCGCCCTGCGTCCCTTTCTCGAGGCTCTCGACATCCCCTACTTCAACACCTCAACCATCGACCCCTCGCAAGGCTCCCGCATCCCCAAACTCGCCCAACTGCGCAACCTGGCACTCTCTCCTCTATACGAACACAAAGTCCCCGTCACGGCCTCCACTACGGTCCTCTTCGCCAACGACGTCGCCGCCTGTCCCGACGACCTCCTCGAACTCATCCTCCAGCGCCGCCTCCTCGCCGCAGACATGACGTGCGCCACGGACTGAACCTACGTCGGCCGCGACCCAATCTTTTACGACGTCTGGGTCGCGCGCACCTTCGTGGGGGACTCCTTCTTCGAGGTGGACGCCGCCGGGAACTGTAACTCGGCGTGGAACCTCTTCTGGAACGACCCCGAGACGCGGAGGCGGTACGCGGCGAAGAAGCCGTTTCAGGTGTTTTCGTACTGGAACGGCGCGACGGCATTTGCTGCGGCGCCGTTGCTAGATAGGTTGAGGTTTGGGGGGGTGAGAGAGGGGGAGTGTTTCCAGGGGGAGCCGCAGTTGTTTTGTAAGGATTTGTGGGCGCAGGGACATGGCAAGATTGCGGTGGTGCCGACGGTGAATCTGGAGTACTCGGATGAGAGGGGGGCGGATATCAAGAAGTTGAGGGGGTATGTATCGGGGGAGGTTGGGGATGGGATTGAGTGGATGGTTGATCCGCCGAGAGATGTGAGGTGTATGCCTGACTGGGGACGTCAAGACTTGGCGGCCTTGGAATGAGACTTCATGATGGTCTAAGTAACAAGACCTGTATAACTTGATATGTTTAGAGATATATCGTCCATTGCCTAGCCTGGAGGTACAGCTCCGTGACACCCAACTAACAGCATCACCATCTAAGCCCCGTAGAAATACCTGGCACTTCTCGACCGGGACGACGAGCCATACTCGCGACTACTCGAATCATAGTCATCATACCCCCCTATGCCTCCTCCCGCGCCGCTCGCTAAGCTACTACTCGTGCTCCCTGCGTTATAGCCACTCAACCCGTATGCGAGCTCATTATACCTCTCCCGTTCCGAGCTCGGCCCTGCCCTACTACTATTCGATCCGTAGTCATCATACCCCGATCTAGACAACCCCGACCAGTAGCCGCTCGCCTGGGCGCTCGACCCGCTGCTGCCCCTAAACTCGGGAAACGACTGATAGCTGCTGCTGCTCGGACCGTGGTACCCCGACCGGCCCCCGTAGCTATCAAACGTACCGTAGTTCCTCCCCGCACCCGCCGCGCTCAAACTCCCGTCCTTGGTCCCATACACAGCACTGCTCCCGTACCCAGAGCTCCTATAACCCCCGCCCGAGCCCCCCGACCCGGCCAAGCTGTTCCCGTCGGAGGAGCTGTACCCGCCGCGGTTGTAGTTGCGGTTGTCGTCGCTGCTGGAGGACCCGGCGTCGCAGCAGCCTGATAAGAAGCTGCTCAGGAACGACCTCGAGGAGGAGGAGCGCGTCGCGGGGGTGATGGTGCTGCCCGGCCTAGAGGCGGCGTCGGCGCTCATGTCGGCAGAGCCGGTGTAGCCAGAACCGGTGTAAGTTGAACTGGCGGCGGAGGCCGAACCGCCATAGGCCGAGCCGGCGGCAGAGGTGGTGCCGGCCGAACCAGTAGACGACTCCCCCTGCGGTCTGTATAGGGCCGTGGTGGCATCGCTGGAGCTTGTGCAGCTGCCGCTCAAGTTGGCGCCGCCGGGTCTCTGGGGGTAATAGGGGTAAAATGACATTTCGATGAGACTTTCGACCACTAGGTAGGTACGTGGGTATTGTCATGTAACTATCGTGTTAGTCTCGCTCTGTATTTTCCTTCAGGCCGGAGATTTGCAGTTCAGATTTATGAAGCGAGATATATAAGCCCATGGTGGTATCTGAAGTGCTGTTGAGCAATGTAGAACTGACTGCAACGCCAGAGTTGAGTCTGTGGTCGGTCGGAGTAATCACCATGTACGCGGGATAGGGTCATCTTTACACAACATGTACTTGCCTGAATAGAGCCGGCTGTCATAGCGAAGTGATGGCCTGATTGAAGGGATGGGTGAAGTGAAGAGTAAGTAGGTACTCGCCCGTATGTAGCTGAGAGATGTCATCCTCGGTGAATCCATGATCAACCAAAGTGACGAGGTCCATGACGGAAAGGCGTGGGAGTATCGCAGTTGGACAAGACGAGTCTTTCCGATGATAGATTGCCGTGCTCATCGGGACGAAGGACGCACCAAGTAGCAGCTGTCACCCCGCACCATAGCTTTGAGCTCCTCAAGCTCCCAAGCCCAAGCTCCTTCCTCCCCGCGTCTTGACGTCACGGGTCATTCGGAGGCGAAACTCGGTGCTACGTGCACCACCACTTAGATGATGGCAGCATGTCGTGCTCTCGGATTCAGAGTTCGAAGCTCGGGGGGGTTATATAGAGTCAATTGGACGCCATCAACGTGACAAGCATGCTCCTCTCGTTCTCCCATCCCAACCTACCCTTACCCCGCGTAACCACATATAACCACACATAAAAATGTCCGTCATCCTACGAAGCCTCATCGCCTCGCGCACCGCCCTCCCCATTCCCATCTTCACCCGCCTCCTCCACCAAGACCAAGGCCCCAAGAACCCCTCCCAAGACACCGTCAACGCCATCGACGGCCTCTCCACCGGGTCCGCCAAGGGCCGCACCGGCGGCGGCAAGCCCCTCGCCGCCTCCTCGCGCAACGCTCCCCCGCGACCCAAAATCACCAACCAGAGCGTCCCCGGCTGGGACGCCTCGGACAGCCTAACGGCCGAGCAGCGCCGCGAGGTCGACGAGCACAACCGCGACTTTGACAAGAAGCACGACCACGGGCGCACGGCCCCGGGAGATCGGGTGGATGAAAAGTTTTGGGGACAGCAGCACCGGGAATAGTTACTTGCCTTGGGAAGGGAAGGGAAGGGAAGGGAAATGCACAATTGTGTCCTCGTATGTACTTGTGCCGTACTGCCACCGTTGGGGCGGGAGGGAAAACGTCGTGATGAGGCGTGATGAGAGAACTCCAGAGTCGAAGAGTAAGGCTTGACCGGTTCTAAGCCACCAAAGGTGCAAAGGGGAGAAAAAAACCACCTGATTCGGGTGCGGCTTGCGACTTGTACTTTTAGTGTCAACGTCTTGTTCTTCTCGTTCAGTACAAAGGAGGCAGCCAGGTAACAAAATTGGTTCATTAATTTATGAATTACATTTTCAACCTTTTTCTTGTCCATCATGGAACCTGCCAGGTTCTGCTGAGCCACGAAACCAAGCCACGACCATGCCCTTTTGCTCTTCTGGTTTTCCGTGGACTTGCAGAGAATTAATTCCTAATCGGGTGGAGATTCGAACATTGGATGGAATGAATCTGGACGGGACGGCTGCCTGAGGTGTAGGTTGCAAGCTGCAGGCACCAACACAAACTGCAACAAAAGCTCTACCCACAGTGAAGCCGTCAACCCTCAGCCTCGCATTGATATTGACACAAGGACACGGAGCATCGAAGGGCTCACGAACTGTGGACAGCAAGTGGCCCATGAGCTGCCCGATTGCTCCCCTCCGGCACCTCAGCTCAGTCACGAGAAACGGACGACACAGCTTCGCCTCCATCATGAGTGCTCCAGTCGTACTTTTGCCAGTCTGCTCCAAAATACATCACCACACTACTCCCTTTTCTCCCGACGCACCGACGCCAGCACAAATGTGGTCTTTTTACAATTCTCAACGCCCCGCCCGGCAATGCCATCAATCTCGGTGAGCGCAGCCGTGGTCAATTTGGGCCGTGCCCGCCAGAAGCATTCTCCATCGTCACGCCTCGACTACTTTCTCCGTTCTCCTGTCATGACCTCCCTCTTGGTCCCTTGGTCTCTTGGGCCCCTTGGTCCCTTGGCCGCTTGCGGCCCCAGGCAGCTCGGCAGCTAGACCCAGCAGCTTAGGCACTGCCTCACCCTTCCCGCTGCGTCGTCCCTTGCCAATTGGCTCATTTCTTCACACCAAGACACCGCAACATTGCATGGCCTGCCCAATTGTCGATTAGAGCAAGCAGGTGTGCTAGCTCCCATCTCATGACCGAGCATCCTAACAAAATCACACTGCTGCTCCGCCGCAACGTCATTTGGGCCATGATCGCGGCAAAAAGACATAACGAAGAGTGACCACAATGGCCTGGAGAGCACATTTGTGATTGCTAAGTCCAAAGCCCAGCTTCATAAAGGGGGCCTCGTCCCTCCATGGTTCTCATCAGATCGAATCTTTCCATCCAGACGCTCAAGCACCAGACCAAGACACCAAGTCAACGCTCACTTGCAAAATGTCCAACACTTCGCATGTCAAGATCCCCCGGGACACAGAGAGCATTCGAAACTCCCGGTACTTCGACCAGCTGCCGCTGGACGACGGCGAGTACGCCATGAACCGATTCAAGCAAGAGACACCCAAACAGATGTCCTTCCACGCTGTGGGTTCCGTGACTCTTCCAGCCAACTCCACTCCCCCAGCTTCGGGCCAAGCCCAGTCCAGTGGAGCTGCAGCACAGCGCGGAACAGATGCCAGGGCATAGCTACACCGCGGTGAAAAGGACAGCCATGGACTCTGCGTTATTGGTAAGACTTTGCAATCAAGTCTCGGTCGACATGCTAACTCGTAGACGTAGGGACCAATCCGTTTTCAGGACGGTCATGTTTAAGGAGCGGCGCTTTGGGTGGATAAAGGATGGGCATTTGTCTGGTCATGTTGTCTGGTCAAGTCAGTCTCGGGAAAAGCAGGATGGAAGACACGAATGGGTAATGAAGCTGTCAGAAAACTATTAAGGATCATGCAAGTAAACTTTTCAAATACAATCTAGCGTAGTGTTTGTTCATCATGTAGAGCGTATAGGAAATAAAACGAAGAAAAATAACGACTCACCATCATTCGTTATGGCTGCTGAAAGAGATGCCATGTTCTAACAAGCTCAAGGCCTTTCTCTCCCAGAGCCGGCGACTTGGCCGATAGCACTACTAATATTGCTAACGATGGCCTTGATCATGCCTTGTGGTTTGGCCTTGCCGTCGAGTCCGCGGGCCGGTTCGGTGCCCATTGTGGGAAGAACGTTGTCGCCCGCAGAAAGGCTGACAAAGAGTGCAAACGGGACAAGCCACACGCAGAGCCCAAAGTAGGACGCGATCATGGTAAAGGTCGGCACGTCGGGTCGTTCATAGTAGGATGATCGTTGGTATGCACTTGTCTGCAGGTTGGAAAAGTGTCGGAACCAGACGTAGTGGTTGATCAGAACCAGGACTGGAGGTCAGCAAAGTGCATCGAGGGGGGGACTGCATGTACATACGGCAAGACAGGATGAAGAGAGGATCCGTCAGCCTCACAAACGGAAATCGTCGCATATTGCCTAGGTAGACGATATGGGAGAGAATGCCCAAGAGGGTAGCCCAGAACGGGAAGCCATCGACAACCAAGAGCAGCGCCTGGATGCCTACAACGCCGTAAATCAAACGCGTCAAGAAACGCTTGGCGATGACGCTGTGCTCCTCGACGAGCTCTGAGAGGTAGTAGAGGCCGCTGGCAATGGCCAATGTCAGGAAGCAAAAGCCAACGACACCGCCGACGTAGCCGATGACTGGAAGAATCCACATGTTGCGATATTACTGTACCAAGGGCAGAAGACGTTTTCACATGGCGGAGGACCGCGGGAGAAATTCTCGTGGTTTTGGCGCCGCAAAGGACACGTTCATTTCGGGGACAAGGTGGCCCCGGCAATTTCAGGCTGGAATTGCGTATTTCCGCTCCGGTCCCTCGCTGCTATCGATAAGGATCGCACTCCGCTTCACAAAAAAGTCGAATCAATAAGGCGAACGAATGTGACGGCGAGCGAGCGGCTGGAATTCGATAATTGACTTTAGTTCTTTTTAGCCTTGGGTCAACTTGAATTCCTCGATTATCCATCACCTCGATTATTCATCACAATGTCACGCCCCGAGGACACTCTGTATGTGCGACCCCGCGATAACGCCCCTCGCTAACCTCTCAGCGCGGCCGACGTCCACTATGACGATGTCGAAGCCCGAAAATACACCACCAGCTCCCGAATCCAAAACATCCAAGCCTCAATGACCCGCCGCGCCCTCGAACTCCTCGACCTCAAATCCCCCTCGCTCATCCTCGACGTCGGCTGCGGCAGCGGCCTCTCCGGCGAGATCCTCTCCTCGCTCGAACCCGACGAAGGCGGGCCGCACACCTGGATCGGCATGGACGTGTCGCCGTCCATGCTAGACATTGCCCTGCAGCGCGACGTCGAGGGCGACCTGATGCTGGCCGACATTGGCCAGGGCGTGCCGTTCCGAGCGGGCACGTTTGACGCCGCCATCAGCATCTCCGCCATCCAGTGGCTCTGCAGCGCCGAGACCAGCGATACGTCCCCCGCCGGACGACTCACGCGGTTTTTCAACGGGCTGTACGCTTCCCTAAAGAGAGGCGGGCGTGCTGTCTGCCAGTTTTACCCCAAAAACGACCAACAACGGCACATGATTACGCAGGCGGCGGTCAAGGCGGGCTTCGGCGCGGGTATGCTGGAGGACGACCCGGGCACCAAGAACGTCAAGCTTTACCTCGTCCTGACGGTGGGAGGCGGTTCCATCGAGAAGCAGGGCGGCGACATTACGGGCGTCATCGACGGCATGGACAACGTGGACGTCCTGGACGCGCGACGACAGCTCAAGAGCACCAACACGACGATAAAGAAGGGGAGCAAGGGATGGATCATCAAGAAGAAGGAGCAGATGGAGCGCAAGGGAAAGGTGGTAAAGGCCACGTCCAAGTACACTGGGCGGAAGCGACGGATCGCCTTTTAGGCCGATGGGTTGACGATTTATGTTTGCACGGCGTTGGAGGCTTGAAAAATGCTGGGCTCGAGGCGACCTGGTTTATGATTGTATATACATCGGTAGTAGATATATATAATATTGAAGATCGAGGCCGGATTCAATTATGCGATATGTGTTGCATCCGACATATAGGTGTGTCTTTTGCGTCAACATGCCAGTAAGCAACGAGATCGTAGGTTCTTTTCGAGCTACCCAGCGAGAGAATCAATCATCTCAGTCTAGGAGGTACGCAACAAATAGTGTAACAAAACAAAAACCCAAAAAGGGAATGCGTCCTCCCCGTGCCCGATGAAGCAACAGTGAAGATAGCGGATTTTATTTCAACAGTACGGGGCGCAGTGGCCAACTGCTACCGAACCGGCGAGGAGCGACCTATTGCCGGACGGTTGTTTTTTCAATAATGTCCTCGCTTGCTAGCTGCAAGGTGGAATGGGGGTTCTCAGTAAATTTGGGGTCGACCTGGGAATCGAACGCAAGTGCTCGAGGCATACTAGGTATGCCGAAACTTCTTGTACCGGTTGTAACACCGGACCACTGAGCCACACTATTGCCAGACCAGCACGTTGGATTACGCATTCCAATCATTGTGGTGATTTTGAGGCTTATATAGGCCGAGATTGTCATTTGGGTTGCAGCCACGACAACGTGGAGGCGGTCACAACGTCGTATCAAGGGGTTGCTCAGTTCAGACAGTGCTTCTTAATGGATCTGGGGTAAGAATTATCGGCAAGCATCTGGGTTTCATCGGACCTGGGACCAGGCCCTTGACTGCAGAGGCCGGGATGGACGAGCGCGGCTCCATTGCCCAAATCAAGACAGGTGGATGACGTCGAGTGGGCTACAGAGAGTCCTCTTTGAAGACATTAGTCTCATTGCGCCAATGCAATTATCCCATCGTCAAGGCCTCGGTTTACAACACTGTTGACATCGTCGGCTCGTCCGCCTTATCGAAGACTGCACCCGGCCCCGCGGGTCCCGATGCACAGTACAGTAGCTCCAGGCCATGCATCCTATTCACCATTCTGGGACAACGTTACCCCCCAGCTTATCGACGCCTCGTTGCATGTGGGAATCGTTTCTGACACGCATTTTCTCTCAGCGTGTGGTGGGGTGCCCCGCCATGTGGCTTCAGATCTCGTCGTATTAAAGAGATCGCGCATCTCGGGTTGAGCCATGACTACATGTTTTTGATGTGACCTATCTCTATTCGAACTGATCAGTCGAAATGGCCTCTGCAAACCTCTTCGTCAATGCGCAGATTCTGTCCAAAGCCGATACCGGCCTCGAGGCCCAGCCAACCTTTGCCGAGGGCATGCTCATCAAGAACGGAATCATCGCAGACATTGGCACAAGGAGCGAGCTCGAAGCCAAGTACAACGGCGACGATGTATCCGTGCGGGACTTGGATGGGAAAACGGTTCTCCCCGGCTTCATCGACGCCCACATGCACCTGTTGCTCCTGGGCACATCCCTCAAGAAGCTCGTTCTAGACTACTGCAAGTCCCTCGAAGAAATCCAGGACGCAATCCGCACATATGCAAAAGAAAACCCCCATCTACCTAGAATCCTAGCCAGGGGCTGGATGTTCGACCTGACGCCCAACGGAGTCCATCCCTCCATGCTGGACCACCTCGATCCGAGACCCATCTTTATCGACAGCATGGACTTGCACGCGACGTGGGTAAACACGTCGGCGATGAAGGAGCTCGGCCTCGACGACATGCCGGACCCGGTGGGCGGCAAGATTGGCCGCGACGAGCACGGGAAACCGACCGGGCTGCTGAGCGAGGCGGCGGCCGTGAGCATCGCGTGGCCCTTTTTGGCTCAAGCCATGTCGCGAGAGGAGCGCTTCGAAACGGTGCTCGCCGCGCTGGACGCCTACACGGCTTCCGGGTACACGGGCATCGTCGAGATGGCCATGGACCAGGTCGTCTGGGACACGCTCGTCGAGCTCCGCGCCGAGCGACCTGACCTGGCCATGCGCGTGACGGCGTACTGGCTGGTCATGCCCGACTCGGTGGAGGACTGTCTACAGCAGGTCGACCGAGTCGTCGAGCTCAAGAAGAAGTTCAACAGCGACACGTCGCCAGACCTGCGCATTACGGGGATCAAAATTATTGTCGACGGGACGCTGGACGCCTGTACGGCTTTCGTCTCCAAGCCGTACGAGACGAGCGGCACGACGGGAGATCCGCTATGGACGAAGCCGCTGCTCGAGGAGGTGACCAAGCATGCCGTGGCGGGCGGTCTGCAAATCGCCTTCCACGCCATCGGAGACGCGGCGATCCGCATGGCCGTCGACATCATCGAAGCCCACGCGCCCGCCAACAGCAGACAGCGCATCGAGCACCTCGAGCTCTCGGCCCCTGAAGACGCGAAAAGACTGGGACGTCTCGGCATAACCGCCTCGGTGCAACCTGTGCACTGCGACCCAGCCCTCCTCCGAGACTTTCCCCGCCTCCTGGGGCCGCAGCGCTGCGAGCGGGCGTTTGCGTACCGCGAGTTTGCCGACCACGGGGCGATGCTGGCTCTGGGGAGCGACGCCCCGACGGCACCATACAACCCGCTGCATAACTTGTATGTCGGCACGACGCGGCGTTCAGCGAGGGAGCCTGAGTCGACGGACACGGTCAACGCGCACTTCCGGCTCGGGGTCTGTGAAGCTGTGTCGGCGTATACGCTCGGCGCGGCCAAGAGCGTCTTTGGGGAGGACCGGGTGGGGAGTCTGGAGGTTGGGAAGATGGCGGACTTTGTGGTGGTGGATATGGAATGGGATACGAAGAGGTTGCTTCAGGCTGAGATTCGGGAGACGTGGTTTAGTGGTAGGCAGGCGTGGAGTAAAGGGGCATTCAAACTGAGGCTTTGAAGGTTGGTGTGAATATGCGAATGATTGGAGGATCCTTGGATATTTTTTTGAGCGTACCAAGACGCTGGAAGGCATAGTAGGTAGTAAGAGACCTCAACAGGATATTGACCCGGCATGAATGCATGAGACCAGCAGATGCCAGGGGTCGAGAAATGATCGAGTTTCGTCACTCATTGTTGCGGTGCATCCTTATCGTAACCATCACCCAGTCGGTCAACTCGCCTCGCACATTTTCCCCAGTGTTGATATCGACTAAAGTGCTTGAAAGTAGCTCTCGCGAACCGACATTGCCGTGGCGCTTCTACCAAGAGACTCGAACTCGGAAGCAACACCCACTACCGGCCAGGCGATGAACATTGTGGATTCGAATCTTCAATTCATGATTAAATGAGTCATTCTGATACAACTCTCTCCTAGCTAACATACCTCAACAGAGGAAGTGGTGGGCTTCAGCCCGAGAATATGTCGAGTCCAGCATGAGCCCTCGTATCCTTGGTGCATCGCATCTTTTGCGCCACCAAGTTGTCGTCTCCCATTCGAACGTCAGGGTTTAGCTGAGCAGCACGAGGATGACGCTATCACCACGCAAAAACCTGTCGACATTAGCATGCGTCTCGGCGGTAAAGGGAACGCACATACATCTTGCTCACGAATCGATCCTTGTTGACAGGTCGGCCTGCCTTTCCATTTGCGTTCCGGGGGGTCTCGGTCCACATCTCTTTCTATACCAGTGGTTAGCGGTCTCTCAATGAGGCCTATTCGAGCTCATCGGTCGCTCGTGAAGTCTTGATGCACTTACGACGTTCTCCAGCACCCTAAGTCAGAGTCAGTACGCGAATCGGACAAGCCAGTGGCCTCGGATCAGCTACTCACATGTTGCAATGACGGTCAAACGCCTTCACACGAGCAAGCCTACAAAAAGGTCAGCGGTGAACACATAGTCAAGATCCCAGTACGCACAGTTTGCGGTTTGAACGGATGCTGATGAGGACTTGTGAATGAGTGCGGACGGCTGTTTGGAGAATTGACAATGGGCCGTTACTGAACTCCCATTGTTCCTGACACCGGGTTAGCACCGTCTTCCAATTCTGAGCCGCCTCTCATACCAGTTGCTGAATTTCGTACTCCCTATCCATGGTTAGCCTCATGCGCCCGCCGGGTTCGGTGAAGGTCGGTGACTTACGTGCACTCATTGCGAGGCTTCTGGAGGAGTTCTCTAATGACTGGTTAGCAAGAGCGGTTCGAAAGATTCGGGAATGCGCTTACTGAATGTTAACGTCGGACATTTTGATTGTTGCTGCTGGTGGTCTTGATGATTGAATCTGCAGACGCGACCTCTGAAGCTGTGGTGGGTCGGCCGCGAACAGCTTTACGACACGTGACTGGAGTGCTGACTCGAGTCGGAGCCGGCAGACTATTTTCCGGATGACAAGCGACCCGCCTAGTGGGTGTCAGACGAGGCATTAAATTTGGCGATGGATTTTGGCTTCTCTTTTCATTTTTTTCTGTCTCTCCTGAGTACGCAGTGTCCGAGTGGTTACCATTTTATGGCCATTTTGTTCATGTATACCAACCCTCTCGATCTCGAGTAATCCATTGTCACATAGATTGATTAGCATGGTAGACTTGGGCATTACCTGAGAGCAGTTGGCAACAGCGCGGTGTACAGTGAAACTTAGTCAAAGGGGACTGTGTGCTGCGTCGCATCAAGTGGTTGACCGTTTCTCCAGAGGTCGCCGGTTCGAACTCCTTGAGGGGGTAAAGGACAAAAAGTCGCACCCAGGACACTTGCGACGGGCCCTTTTTTTTGCATTTTTTCCAATTGACTGATTGATTTTATTTAGTTATTTACCTAATATATGGAGGCACTAGGACAGGGGTTCTCCCCCCTTATAAGGCATGCCAGGAGGAACATTGGCAACGGCGCAGTGACATGCTTGGCCTTTTTTGTTGGACGTTGCAGCGCTGAGTCGTAGTCAGAAGATCGGAGACTCGGAGGTTGTTCGTTTGAACCCGAGGGGTTGCGAATCGTGGGTGCACCACGAGAAGAGAGAGGGTTTGTCTGGGCCTCAAGGGGCCACTTCTCCTAGAATCGTGGAAATTAAAAGAGTACCTACTTGCCGCGGGAGGAGGACTTCAGCGACCTCGCTGGCATGTCAGATCTGAAAAGTCGACAGCTTGTCACTGCGACGGACGACGGTCCTGGGTTCGACGGAACTCTTTTTTTGGTGGCTTTATTACTCTATACATTATTCTTTTTCTTTTTCTTCTTTCCTCTGCGAAGTGAATAATTAAGAGCGACAGTCTGCTACACGTGTAATGCTCTCGTGTATTCGTTGGTCATAGTGAATGAAGCTTCTCATAATGCCCTGCTTCACTCAGCTGCGCTCTCTGATGGTTTACCGACTCCCTACATCCCAATTCCTACATGTTGGGCCAAAATCGCTCCTCGGCGACAAGAATGTCAGTCCATTTCACGCGCCCTCGCGCCAAGAACTCCTTGGCGACACTCACATCAAGACCCTTGATTTCCTCTCTCACAGCCTCATCGATGATGTGGCCGAGTTCGCCCACAAAGGCGACAAACTCGCTGCTTGTCCAGTTGTCGATGAACGCATCCCTCACCGCTCCGCCATCCTCATCCTGTCCATCCCGCTCCACCGCGAGCTGCGACTTGGCCCACGACCAGGCGTCCAGATAGCACTTCTCGGTGCCCCAGTACACTACGGCAGCCTCCAACCAGGGCAGCCTGTCACCTTTTCCGGGCCCGACGGACTCGAAGAGGGCCTCCCAGCGACGCAGGCCCTCGAGCTTGGCCTCCGGGGCAACGCGGCCGTCGTCCGACGTCGGCAGGTCGATGGGGATGCCGTACCGGGCCGCCGTCTCGACAAAGAACTTTTCCTCGCGGCGGATGTTGACCAGGGCGCCGACGAACCAGTCAAGGAGCTTCGTGGGCCAGTCTCGTTCAGAGTCCGAAGAAGCGGCCGTGTCGGGGAGCTGGAGGAAGCTGATCAGCCGGCCGATGCCCCGGATGTAGCTGTTGATGTAGAGGCGGTCGTTAGCGAGCCATTGGCCGAGGAGGTCCTTGGATAGTTTGCCGTTGGCGGCGAGGCGGAGGAATTTGGATTGTGTGGCTCTTTGATAGCCGCTCTCGTCGCACTCGAGGAGGCGCTGTGTCAGGGAGAGGTTGGACTCGTCGCACACTCTGCGATGGGACTCCGCCTCTGTTTTAGACGCCATGTTGAGATCGAACACGAGGGATAAAAGGTTGGTGTTCTTTAGTGACAATAAGGGATTTGGATATACAACCTGACAGTACCAATGCTACCCCGCCCGAGGTGTGCTCTTCTTACAGCTGTGATGTCATTCATGTTGACGTCGGATGCAACAGCGGCACAACGATGATCCATGGCTGAGCTACGGCGTAGGTATTCTGTGGTTGATGTCGATGTTTCTATTTCTACTCCATGAAATGACTCAGTAGGTAAAACAAAACGACTGTTGAACACATGGCGTCGACATGCAACCTCGTACCGACCTAACACTAGGTCGCATCCCAGCGCTGAGGTATGAGTGACATGTGTCTAAGACATGGCCAGATGATCGGCTCCGAATCCTTGGGCATGAATGCATTCGACTCATCCCATTTCTCCTTGGAAATGTCCTAGACTTTGAAACGGCGCCCAAGCTGCGAATATGCATGGAAACGGACTACACCAAAAGGATCAATGTCATGCATCATTTCCCTGTTGGCGGTTAGCTTGGGTGCAGTCGGATCATTCATGACTTGTAGCAGACGAGATTCTGATGGCCACTGCCAGTCACGTCAATAGTGCATACTAAACCCGACTCCATGAACAACTCCATACCCACGATGCTCACCTCGCGTCGAGTTCGTCGCTCGGTAATCGTATCGTCCCGGTGGGGACGAGTCCAGGATTTCCTCAGTCAGGCAAGTCACGGAAGCTGTTTGGGCTCGTCCTCGACAGCTGCGCGTGATTGGATCTGGGCCCTGGATCGGCATGACCCTTGTCCATGTTTCAGGCGCTGTCAATCTGGGGAGAGGGCGGCTCATTCGAGCTCAGCCGTCCACGAATGAAAGATGAAGAGAGAACCCGGACGAGCCTGAGACGCAAACATGGTCCCCTTTGTTTCTTCCCGAGAGAAACTTTGAGAGGGCCGCTGTCCCGGTTCGAAACAGGCCCCGTGATGGGAAGGTGAACATCGAATGCACTCACATCTCCACTTGGTTAAATGAATGGGGAGAACGACTCGGATAAAATCGACATGGATAAACAACCGCCGGCGCCCCTTGATTTCGCGCTTTGCTCATGACATGCATGCGCATGGCTGGTTTCACCTTAATAAAGAGACCAGGTTTGTCGTACCCTCGAATATATGCCTGCGAGAGTCTCAGAGGCTGTGAAACACCCGCTGGGAGATGAGTACGAGAAGACGGTGAATCAGACACTAACTTGAGAAATGCACACCATGTCCAGACCCTCTTAGGGTCATTTCCTAATGACATTTTAAGCTTTGGCGGGGGAGACAGTCAGAGACGGCTTAGACGGGTGCTTCATTCCGAACAGGCGGTTCTCGTCAGGTACCATTCACACGTAGCACGAGACGCATGTCGTTCGTTTGCTTGAACTTTCCATGGCGAGAAATCTAATTTCCCTTTTTCCATTCTTTCTCGTCTTTAGCCTACGCACTCACTCACACTCTTTTTGCGCCTTTCTTTCTTCTACGCTCATTCAACTCTGACAAGATGCATCTCCAACCTCGAGACAATACGCCGCCCTCTCGTGCGGGCGGCTTCAGCGTCACGCGACTGCTCCCTCGAGCCTCGACCGACACGTGCCACCCCCAGCCAAACATGAACCTCTGCGAAAAGTCGGCCATTTCTTCCAGTTCGCTGTTTGTCGGCTTGGCGATAGTTAGGTAGGTTTTGACACATCTATTCGTACCTACCTCCTCGCGGGCCACACTAACTCCCCCAGCATCGTCTGCCTCACCGGCTTCTTCTGCTTCCTCTGGTTCCTCCACCGGAGACGCACGCAGCTGGAACGAATGGAAGACCTGAAGGACCCCCAGGAGCTCGACGACTACGGCATCGCCCCGCGCTCGTTACGCCCGACGTCGCAGTGGTCCGGCATGCCCAAGGTGCCTCCGCCCGTCGTCCAGACCCGGGAGAAGAACTCGGCCGGCGGCAAGATAATACGCGAGCCCGTGGACGACAAGAGGGCCTCGGTCGATTCGTTGACGCCGTCGTTGCGACAGGCTATGGGAGTCGCGCCCAGAGATCCCTTTGCGAAATGCTAGCCATCAGGCCTGGCGCCTTGTTCACTCACTTTCAACACACCACATTTTCTCTTATCATACTGTTTCGAAAAAAGGATTGCTAGGGTTATGATTTCCATGTCGGCAAGGGGCCTGGAGTTACGGATTCTGTTGATTTTCTTTTCATTTCGCGGTACGAGATGCCGTGTAACATTTTCTCCCCCAACACGTGGTGGCGCAGGAACGGCCGAACCAGATTACTCGGCGGCGACGGATTCTTGCATTGTGCTATACACCGCAGTGCCATGGCAAACAAGTCGCGTTGCCGAAATGGACTCGGTCGAGGTTGGATGGTGGGTGGCGTGATTCGTGTTTCACGGCCTGTTCGAGCAACCTCGCTGCGCCGAGGGCGGCACCGGGTGCTACGGCGACAGGTCGGACTGGGGGAGGGATGTGCTGTAGGACGACTGGTCGTCGGTGATTCTCTTGGGGACGGTGGTATTTGGAAACGCCGCTGGGTCGGGCGACGACGATATTAACGAGAGACGGGGGATGCATCTGCCAAAGGGAGGTCATGTTTGTACAGAACAATTGGCGCGTTGCGCCACGTTGAGAACTAGACTAAGAGATCAAAGTCCAGGCACCTTTGAAAGGCAATAATTGTACATTTTTGAAGTGACATACAGTTATAATATGCAAGTTGTTGGGCCTAGCACTCATTTATTACCTTAGTAGTCTCTCTCTGCCCTAGGTGTAAGTACTCTATAGCTCGCTCAGACTGAAAGAGCTTAATGCGAGAAATGTGAATAGGATCATACGAATAAGATATAATTGGCTGAATATTTTTCTTTGTTTAATTTAGTTGTCCAGTTTTATCTCTTTAAGATGCGCTTTAATTTTTTCCCACTTGGACGGCTACGATAGTGGTGACTCGACTTTACGAGGTCGTCAATCCAAGCGGACGGAAACATTTGATGAAGACTTGAGACTTGCTCTTTGTCGTACTCAATTGCAAGAAGCGGGTTCGAACTTGGAGTTCTTTGTTCATTTGGGAATAGAGGCTCTTGCAACTCTCGCAGCCTCGCGAAGCAATTGCTGCCATGACTATCGCCATGGAGACGGCGATTGGCGGCGTGGAAGTCTTGGTGGTGGAAGCTGGGCAAACTGCTATCGAGTCTATATGTCTTCACTCTACACATTTGGTCTCCTTCACGACCCAATTGGACCAGTCCAACTTGTACGATATTAACGTCGAGTTACCTAGATATTTTGATTCTTGATACTAAGTGGGAAGAAAAACAGATTGCAAATAAGGAAAGAATCGGATCAGAACGGCCTGGGTTCATGCTTCTTATTGTAATAACGGTGTCGGTGGAAATCGACGGAGTCGAGGGCGCGAGGCACCGCAACCCGACCTCACCCTTGCGCATCAGAAATAAAGCCAGAACTCACCATAGTAGATGCGAATTTCTACCTATACTTGGTACATGGGCTTTTTTGAAGGGGCCTAAGTGAGGTGGTTGATGCGTTGTCCTCACTGGTCCTCACATTGACACATTTGATGCCTCACCTCGACTAGGAAGGAGCAACTGGCGAAGGAGCAACTTTGGGTTTGCGACTTAAGAAGGAGCACATGGGATAATTTTTTTCTGAAAAGGAATGGAATGGATATCCTAAAGTGATCTACTTTCTTACCTTCTCGCCATTTGTCTACAATAACTACAGTTTTTATCAAAATGTCAAAGCAAACCAATATTAACAATTTCTTCGCCAAGGGCGACAAGGACGATTCTCACTGGCGGATGGGCAGGCGTTCACTTCCTCAGTCTATATCTGGATAGCTGGTTGGCAAACGGCCGCTTCTCAACATTTATTCTCTTCTTTTCCCTTCCATATTTTTTTCATAACTTCTCCCGCGCGTTTCTCTCTCTCTCTTTCTCTCTCCCACGCGCTCTCTATCTCTCGTCCGCCCGCCCCCTTCTCTCATCACCACCGCCGCCACATTAACCGCAAGTTGAATTCCATTTTACCGCAGTAACTAACCAGCTAATAACCGTTTAGATGTCAAACTTTTACTCTAATGTTACCGCCTAAGGAGGCGGATTAGGGCAATAAGGACCAAGAGGCCACCAGGCCAAAATTGCCCTCGTCGTGCGCTTGCTGCTGCTGACGCAGCTGCCGCCCTTCTCAACGACGCCCCCGCCGCCCAGCTCGCCCCCGCCGTCGCCCGCGCCTCCCCGGGCCCTCGGTCTCTCCCGGCCGAGGAGCAGCAACAGCAGCAACAGAACCAGCAGCACCAGCAGCACCAGCAGTACCAGCAGCAGCAGCTACAGCAGCAGATGCAGCAGCTGGACAAGGCGGACCCCAAGCGGGCGCGGGACGAGGACGACGTGATGGGCGGCCAAAATTACCCGTAATAGCCAGATACATTGATCTAAGGTTTTTTTTTTTTCTTCGCTAACTATTGTCTTTCGGTTTTTTTTTTTTTTTGTTTTTTACAGCGGCCTAGTTAACAAGTTAAATACGCGCATAAATACACCTTAAACCACCCCTTATTAAGCCCCTGACGGTCTCATTAAGGAGTCGCTTGCGATGGGCCCCTCTGTCTTCCTCTTCTATTCTCTGCGTCCCTACTCTATCTGCTTCCTATATTAGCCTCCTTTGTTTGCTGCTCTGTTTGTTGCTCTAAGTAGGTTTAACTTCTAGAGAGGGCAGCAATTTAAGGGGTCTCCCCTCCGCGAGGTGCCTGCTATTAGCTTTGCTTAACGAGTTGAGAACCGATAATTAGGTAATTGCTTTCACGTCATTAAGCAGGTTAGCCCCCGTCGCGCCCTCGCTGCTGCTCCTAAGGTAGCCTGTTCCCCTCCGTCCCTCCTCCCCCAGCTCTAGCAGCGCCTCTTACCCTGCTCTTCCCCCTCACGCTCCTGGCGCCGCCCCATCCGCCGAGCCGCTGCAACACTCGCAGCAGATGCAGCACCAAAACCACTATAAGCAGATTTAATATCTGCTACATCTTCTACATCTGCTGCTACAGCGGCTCAGCGGACGGGGCGGCGTCGGGAGCGTGAGCGGGAAGAGCTGGGTAGGAGGCGCCAAAATAGCCGGGGGAACCAGGGACGGCTTGGCCTCGCTGCCATTGTAGTCTCAGATGTTAGGCAGTTTTTGCTTATGATGAGCCGAAGGAATAGGCGAGACCGGGCGGAAGGGCACGACGGCCTAAGCAGCTTTGTCGAGGGTAACGGAAGGGTGGTGGACGGACGACGCCGGTCAGAAGCGCACGATGGCCAATCAGCTTCGCGGGGGGGAGGGCACGGCCGTGTTGGCGGTGACAGGACCGGTGGCATTGCTGGCTATAAAATTCATTAACAAAACTGAAGCCTCCAGGCCCTATCTCTCCTCCAGGCCCTATCTCTCCTCCAGGCCCTCTCTCTCCTCCAGGCCCTCTCTCTCCTCCAGGCCCTCTCTCTCCTCCAGGCCCTCTCTCTCCTCCAGGCCCTCTCTCTCCTCCAGGCCCTCTCTCTCCTCCAGGCCTCTCTCTCTAATGGATCTCTTACGCGCAACCCTCCTCCAACGCCTGCGGCGGGCTCCTCGCCTTCGGCCCGATCCATAGGCTTAAGACGGGCTTCTATCTTCCTCCTCTGTCGGCCTCCCCCGTCCGCCTCCTCCGTCTGCCTTCTCCGTCTTTCCTCCCTCGTCTGCCTGCTCTAGCTACCTCTTCCGTCTGCAGCTCTGAGGGACCAATTGCCGTTGGGCATTTCTACATTGACTTTATAAGGCATTTTCTGAGCATCTCCTCATAGCAGTGCATGTACCGCGAACCCTGGTCTAGTGGTAGGGCTTCAGCGTCGCTAGAAGCTCCCAGGTACTCAGGGATCGCAAGTTTGCACCCCGGATCAACGGACTGAGTATCGGGTTCTATGGAGGCCTTGAGGGCGAACTTTAGAACCCAAAACGCGGGCGTAAAAAGCCGTGGGGGAGTGAGAATGGTGATGTGTCCCGTTCACTGGACAAAGACAGTGATACCTGCGACGGGCCCTTTTTTATTGCGTTATTTTCTTTCTTTTTTCTTGGCCTCGAGACGGGGTACTCCTCTGTCTTCCTCCACTGTCTGCTGCTGGCACGTGTTGGGGCAAGCAAGGTCCTTACGGTGCCTGTCGGTTGATGTCCTTAATCAGTCCATTTCAGTGTTTACATCATCGACAAAACTAGTCGCACAGGACTGCACTCCACACCCCGTCGCTTCCCAGCCTCATCGGTCTGGTCCCATTCCCTATTTTTAGCCTTGGTAAACGTATCGCATCAATGGCAGCGGATAGAGCTTGCAAATCCGTACAGGTAAGCGGCCGAAGTCTTGGTCCCAGTTCAGGCGTGGACCAGATGATGAGTGCCAAGATAGACCATCAGCAGGCCCTCGAGGAAAGCCAACGGTACCTTCTTCAGGTCTTGTTCGTCGCCGGTGACGGCATGAAAAAGTGCGGGACGATATGTATCAGCTTGCACACTGTAGCTGCAGTGAAGTGAGGGGCGGGCGGGTCGGTTTCTCTCGCGTCAGAGCCCGACTTCTTGGCCCCAGAGAGCCCGTACTCAGCTGATTGGTGAGGGTGACAAACGTGCCTCAGATGCCTACATATCCACATTGGCCCTGATAGTGTTAACCATCCCGGCCGTGGCAGAACCGCCTTCCTCTAAACGAGCCTATTGCAAGGTCGTTCAATTGTTGCGGCAATGCGGTCTGATGGCACGGAATTGGCCGTAGGAGAAGTCTTTCGAGCCGGCTGGACTCGGCCGTCTGCTAGTCGTCAGCAATGGTTGCATCAATTCTTGAGTCGCGCAGTCTTGGTACCTTTGGCGAAGAACTCGTTGACGCTCGTCTTTCTCGACATGTTCGACCGACATTGTAATATTGGCAATGGTGGTGATGATTATTTTCAATCTAACACCTCACCTGGTTATTGGTACCGTAGGTATCTATCT
This sequence comes from Thelonectria discophora, assembly GCA_911649645.1. Taxonomy (NCBI): domain Eukaryota; kingdom Fungi; phylum Ascomycota; class Sordariomycetes; order Hypocreales; family Nectriaceae; genus Thelonectria; species Thelonectria discophora. The sequence continues at coordinate 443,648 of CAJVRK010000022.1, read as the reverse complement.
ATTCGTACCTGCCAAGAAATAAGGTTGGTATGGAGGTCCTGCGCGCGCGCGCTCCTTCCCAAATTGTCCATGCTCATGATCGTGTCTGAGAGGTCACGTGTCGGATCTCGTGACTTGCCTGGCCTGTGTGAGTGAACTACCCGTGTTGAGGCTCGTTGCTGGTTACCAAGAAAAGAGGGTGTTATGGTAATAGAGTTCTGGTTTAGGTCTTATTGATTAAAATGCTAATTCCCTAATTTTCTCTTAGTATAAGGGCCTAATGTCTCTTAGGTACAGGACCAACCTACGACACTGCCAGTGTTATGTGCCCATAGTATCAGAGGAGACTGATCATAATTGAGCCATGGCGAAACGTAGAGCCGCTCAGTAAACAAGTGAATAATCTGTGGCTATAGGCTAGAGTCCTTGTGACACCAAGGTGGACATGTTCCCTAGACATCCAGCTTGCCCTCGACCTGCTCGTCCGTAGGCTTCTCCTCCTTAAAGTCCAACCCTTCGATGTTTCGACGGAACTCCTCATCATGAAGCCTGAGCTCCTCCATAACGGTCGAATGGGCCTTGCGCGTGGGGTTGATTTCGAAGAGGCGGTCCACCGACTCCAAAGGAATCCCCTTGGTTTCGGGGATGCAGAGGAACACAAACGCAACAGAGATGACCATCAGGCTCGCGAAAAGTAGATAGAAGCCATATCCCATCCTATGAAAAGAGATTAGTCAAAATACTAAGAAAGTGGGGGTGGGGTGGCGACGGGTTTGGTGGTGTGGACTTTGGGCGTCCAAAACACCACGAAAAAAATTGCCAAAAATCGCAGCCACGAGATATAGAGAAAGGAAACGTCCTACTAACTTTTGAAATGCCTGCTCCGTGAACCTCGCAACCAGGAAGTTCCATAGCCAATTGTTTGCAGCCGCGTTCGTTTGTCCCAGGGAGCGGTATCTTGCCTCTGAAATTTCACTGGCTATAACCCAGGGCGTCCCATTCCATGATGGGGTGTAAAAGGCGGTCCAGAGATAAAAGAAGAAGATAGCGGCGGTCCCTCCAGGTGTCAGATGGATCCCTTCGGTCTTGGTGGTATCCACATTGGCGGTTCCGGCAATTTTGATATAGGCGGCGATGAAGTACATGCAGAAGGCGCCACCGGCAGCACCAATCATGAGAAGATTGCGACGACCCAAATAATCGATGAGGACCAGAAGCCAGACGAAAGTCAGAGTAGTCTTGACCACGCCAAAGATGCCAGTGGTAAGGAAGCCAGTGTTGGTGCCAGTGATGCCGAGACTCTTGAAAACGGTGGGGCTGTAGTAGTTGATTGCATTGATACCAGAACCTAAGAGGGATATTAGTTAGGGATTATATGCTAAACCCAGGGTTTTCTCACCATTCTGGAAGATAAAGAGAAGAGTAATAAGCGCGAAACGCCACTGGACCTTGCGTTCTCGGAGACACTTGAAGGGTTTCCAGAAGCCGGCTCCAACCTCGTTGTTAAAGCGATCAATATCTTCGTTAATAGATGAAATCTCTTCCACAATGTAAAGGTCATTTTCGTTGAGGTTTCGGATCCAACACAGGACCTTGGTACCCTCCTCGCCTCGACCGTTGGCAAAGAGCCAGCGAGGAGACTCGGGAATGAAAAACGCGCCAATGAGCAAAAGACCGGCAGGGATAAGCTGAACGGCAAAGGGGATAAGCCACTGCTTGTGAGAGGGAGCCATAGTCTCTGAAAGGCCATAGTTAATCCAGAAGCCGACGAGACCGCCAGCCTGCCAGCCAAGTTCATAGAGACCCACGAGACGACCTCGAACAGCTGGAGGAGCCAACTCAGCAATGTAAATGGGCGTCATGTTGGAGCAGCCACCGATGCCGATGCCGGCCAAGACGCGGCCGCCGATGATGAGACCAAGACCGCGATCGCCATTGGCGCCCAGCATTATGCCGGCGCCGATGACGAAGACGAGAGAGAATAGGATGAGAGACTTGCGACGACCGATAAAGTAGGAAGAGACGTAGGCGAAGAGGGAACCGAAGAAGGCGCCGGCTTGGTAGACGGAGACGATGTTCTGCTTGAGCAGAGCGAGATGACCCGCGCTCATAGAGTCGAAGTCGAACTCATCAATAAAGGACGGCAGAGCGAGGGTGGTGCCGATGAAAGCTGAATCATAACCAATGGTACATGCGGCCATGGAGGCTGTGGCTGCGCACACATAGACACGCCAGTTGTAGACCTCCTTTGGCGTAGGCCGATCCTCTTTGAGGGTGAGAATACCCATGGTTGTGTTGGCTGAGGCAAGTTGGGAGACTTTGACAAGGTGAGAGACTTGGACAATGTGAGATAGGAACGACTCTAGGACAGTCTGAGCCTGCGAGTCAAGAGAAAGAAGAAAAGAAGACTGTCTGAAACTGCTACTATACACAAAAGGTCCTGGGTCGCAAACTTTTATAACCATAGCCATCGCCCCATCCGACTCCTCACCTTGGGGTCACCCTCGAGCCAGCTAGGTAGTCCCTAGTCGTTTTCTAGTCTCCAAAAGGAGGTATCCCCAACTGGTCCGTGCTTCACCGTGAGGCAGCAGAGCAAGACCAGGGGAATTGCGAAAAAACTGCAAACCTTTTTCCCCCATATGCCTTCTCTGGAAATGGAGATTTAATCCGGGGTTTGCGGGGTTTGCGTGTGGGGGATTTCGACTTGATTCTGGCAAAGGAGATTGATCGATATGGTCATCAGCCCATCCTGGGGTGACGAAGGCGCATCTTGGGCGCTCTTCTGAGGAGAAGAGGCCCGTTGGAGACATGGGGTAGGGTAAAGGCTTACCCGGGAATCCACCCATCTTGACTCGAGCAGTCTGGAGTCCCGCATCCCATCTTTGGAGGAAATTCTCTTATTTCGCGGGGCAAAGGGGGGGGATGAAACCTCACCCCGGGTTGTGGTCGGGTCGGTTGCGAATGAGCGGTTGCACGTTGGGCCGTTCGGACAGACGACAGGTTCGGAATGCTTACGAACATGCGGACGGCCGTGTTGGGGATTGTGGGGAGACGTCTGGAGAAGATTGATCAGTCGGGGACGCGGAGATTCACCTCCACTTCTCCGCGTGTTTGTTCTGTTTTGAGCTCGAGGCCATGGTGAGCTGACTGGGAGGATAAGAGTTAGAGTCGGTGGTATCGGCTGAGACTTGAGCGTTGGGTGTGATCAGCAACTACTGTGATTAAGGTTGCTACGAATACGTACGCAGCACATCACGCAAGAACTTTACCATGAGTTGACAAAAGACACGAGTGCACCAAACATCACGAATGTACCAAGAAACGAGAATGCTCAAGCACATCAAGACCAACATCACAAGAGGAATGAAGCACATCGACTTATACACATAATTATATCTATGTCCCAAAATCTCCTTGAAACATCTCGCCCAAATCGCAACCCGGGGCAAACCCCAGATTGGTCATAAAGTGCGGATCCACGTCGATGCTGTCTGCGTAGGAAAGCTCTTCCAGAATATCGTAATCCAGCTGGCCTGGCATCCCCGCGTTCTGAAATATGGGTATCGTGTGTCCGGCCAGGGGAGGTGACTGGAACGACACGTTTGGGGTCGCGTACGACGACAGCCCCGGACTCGCATATCGTCGCTCGTACGACAGCAGTTGTTCTTTGGGCAGCCGGTTAAGTTCTCGAGCGTCTTCTCCAATACTTGAGGGTCTGTGTGTAGTGTGGTAGGTCGCGGTTGATATCTCATCCACGTAGGGAGGAATGGCCCGAATGGGCGGGTTCTCCACTGCCATCTTGGGGTTCCAGACTCGTTCAAGACTGTCCATGGCGGCTTTCCACCGAGTCTTGTCGTGCTCGTGCATTCGTTCGCCGTGTCCGTGGTGTACAATCTCCATGAGAGTGATCATGATCGGGGGCGTCCCCGGCCCAAAGTTGTCGAGGCACGATTCGACCACTTCCAACAAATTCGAAAAGAGCGACGGCCGATGTCCCACCAAGTCCAAGGTAACCGTCAAGAACATGCCCTGCAGCAAAAACGCAGACGGAACCGATGGGGTAGATCCCCCAAAAATGAGAGAATTACAAAAGGAAAACCGAGGATCCAGGCTCTTGACCAGGTCCTCGGGGGTGATCCTTTGGGTGGGACTGTCATGCAGTCTTGTGTCCATGCTGGCTGCCCAAAGCTTGCAAAAGGCATACAGCTGACGGAAAGTGGGCAGTGGTTGTGCCAGAGTCCGGGATGAAGCAGACCCGACGCCCAGAATTGGAGTCCATGGTTCGTCTGGGTCTACGAGACCGGCGAAGCCGTCCGAGGGCAAACGCATACTCGACGTCACTTCTAGCTGTCCGAGACACAAGGACACGAGTGTGTCCAGCATGAAGGCAGCAGCTAATATTCGTGCCTCTGGGTCATTGAGCTGGGTTTGCCTAGGTCGGTTTGCAAGGGCCAAGCGTGAGGCTTTCCCTATCAGCAGCCACGCTGCCGTATGGTTTCTCTGCCCGAGTAGGATCAGAGATTGGAGGAGGATGGAGCAAATGTGAGGGGTTTCGAAGGTGCCGTCATCAGGAGGAGTCAGGTGGCGGGCAATGTCATATATGGCGTTTGGCGATGTGGTGTTTTCTCGAGAAGCCGCGTCTTGAAATGAGGCAACGGCTAGGACCGCCCATAGTTGTGCGTGTGCAGCCGAGTGTTTTGGAAGGTCGACACCTTCGGGAGAATATCTCATGGCGGTTTTTGTAACTGCGTCCTTGTCCATGATCGGGAACCAACAGTGAGTGTAGGCAAAGTAAATGTCGAGGAGGCGCTCCCAATCCGGTGGCAGCGCCAGTCGTGTCGAGTCTGGCCGCATGGCATAGTCGAGAGGGCCGGCAACGAGAGAAAAGTCTGGTGAGTTCTTGGGGTCGAAGAGGAGAGCATTGGCGGGACTGATGCCTTCTTCCGTCTCGGAATCCTCTGAAGTGTCCATCCGAGGCGTCCTCTCGTCGGAGAGGATCCTGCCAATGTCTTTGTGAACGCGGCTCTTGCTCCATCTCCTGTAGAGGCGATGGCTGGCCTTGTCTTTTGTCGCCAGAATGCGGGTTCCGTCGGCGCCGTCATTTTGAGTGAGCAGTCGATGCAGAGCCCCTTCGCAGCCGGGAACCTGCTCAAACAGCCAGGCGAGAGACAGCTCTATGCTGCGCAGGTAGCCCGTCTGCACACCTCTCTTCCTGGAGGCAGGGGTGTAAGAGCAAGCCCGATTCTGCGCAGCACAGGTGCCGCAGTGCGGGCGAGCGCCATCGCACTTTTCTCTCGCTGTTCGACAAGAATCACAGGCTAAAGAGACTCTCTGTCGTTTCGCAGTTGGCGGCGTCGCGGCTGGTTTGGCCGCCGAAAGGTCCGCATCGTTGCCTTCGCGTTTCCTGGGCGGCATCCTTTGGAGTGTGGCAGACCGTGGAGTCGATGTGTGAGCTACCTACTTACCTTACCTCATCTGTGCCACAAGGCACGCAGAGGCATAGCGATGAGGAGGCTGCGGTCAAACACTCGTGCCGTCGTACGATGCTGGCGCCATGTCACAGCGACCAAACAGCAGATGCAAGAGTTTGCAATGGGAAAGAGAAAAATTACTGGCAAGGAAGCGCAATGCGGGGAGAATCTGGGGGCCGGGGATGTCGAGAGGCCCTGAGATGTCAACCTGGAGATGGGGGAGATGGGAGCGAACGCCCAGAGTTGGCAGAGCACTGTGCGGAGCTGCAACCACTGTGAAGGTGCCGAGGCCGGAATGAGGTGAGGGGGCTGTGAAAGGAAACGGCCTGGTGACAAGGTGGGTTGCTGGGTGAGGATCGAAGGACTATGTTTGCTCAATTTAACACCACCCTTCATTCTGTCACATCCTCTTCCATCTCCACACTGTACCAGACGCTTTTGCCAAAACAGATTCGCGCAGCCAATGGTGGAGTGCTTATTTGTGGGACAATCTCCGGATAATAGCTCTTCCGACCAATCGGACTACTCAATCTGGGGCGGGGTCCCCGGACTGCTCCACCAGGCTTTTTCTGCGTTGGTGGGGGAAAGAGTTGCTTGCCGTTTCCCAAAGTGTCAGGGCGACGGAACCGTGATGCCTTTGCTTCGCTCCTTCGCAACCCTCCTGTCTGTCTCTCCTCGTCCTTGACTCCTCGTCTTCCTTGCAGAGGCCAGCACACACCTCATGTCGTTCGACTGCGCGAAATAATCACCAAATCGCCACAGACAGCCCCTGACTTTTCTGTTATCCCGCTTGGCGTCTGCTCGCTTCCGCTTCCTCCTCTCCTCCTAGTCTTGGCCGCCCAGACCACCACCAGACATCAGAACAACCAACTAACGTGCGCCGTCATGGCTCATCCGACTCGCGCCGCTTAATGAAGCAACTCATCCATCTCCCATTCCATGGCCGTCAAGAGATCCCTTGGGGCCATGCTTGGTGGCTCTGAGGATGTGCTCGCTCGAGCTCCTCAACCACCGCACACTCGCAACCTCTCGAGCTCCAATTCCCAGGCTCCTAGCCAGATGAGCAGCAGGAGCAGCAGCATCAGCAACGGCAGCCAAACCCAGACCCAAATCATATCCACGCCGCCGCGAGGACGCAACGGTGCCTCGCGAACGGAGCAGGATGCCTTTACCCGAACTCCTTCGCCTACCTTTCCTCCTCTCAATGGAGAAGTCCCAGAGTTTGGCGCCGATGCCTCGATGCTCTTGGCTGGCATTCGAGGCGCCGGCAAGTCTACTCTCGCCATCATGGCGTCCTCGGCCATGAACCGCAAAGTCGTCGACCTAGAGACCTTCTTCCAGCGCACCACGGGTCTGTCCAGTGCTGGATACAAGGCCAAGCACGGATCGGCAGATTGCTATAAGCAACAGGCCAAGGTTCTCCAAGGTGCTCTCGAACGTCACCGTACCGACTGTGTCCTTGTCTGCTCTTGGATGGAGAGTCGCGTTCAGAGCCTCCTTCGGGAGTTCTCTGCCACCAACCCCGTCATTCACGTTGTCCGTGACGCAGAAGCGATTCAACAACACCTCAAAATCGGCGACAAAACCAAGATATGGGGTCTCCTCAACGTTAGCAGCGCCATATTCAGGTCCTGCACCAACTTTGAGTTCTTCAATGTCTCTGAGAAGCCAGCCAAATCCCACGACAGCCCTCACCGACAATCGTTGCTGCAAAGAACACCCACGCCGTACCTCGCTTTGAAGCGTGTCCAAAGGCACTTTCTCAAGTTTCTATCCCTCATCTTCCCTGCGGGAACCCTACCATTCATCGAGTCTGCCTTTCCTCTGGCCCAAGTCCCTGCAGAGGAGCGCCAATTCACCTATGCTGTTTCGATCCCATTGACCGACGTCCTCGATGAGAATATCGACGTCGAGGAACACGTCACTGGGGCGGATGTCATTCAAATCGTGGTACATGATCTAGCCGAAAATCTAGAAAAGCACCCTGACGTTGCATGCCCCAGCGGCGAGTTGACTGCCAAATTGGCCAGTGACATGACAAGGGGCGTCGGCAGGGTGCGGAGGAGCTCTCTTCTACCCATCCTCCTACACATTTTCCTTCCTCACATGGCGAGCGAGGATGCAATCCGGACATATCTTGATCTCTTGCACCACGCAGTTCGACTAGCCCCAGAGATGATGACAGTCGACTTGAGACTGGACAGTCCTCACATCGCCCGGGTTTTGGTCGCCCGAAAGAGAACTAAAATCATTGGCAACTGTTTCATCGTCACGGATCCTCCGCCTTGGGAATCTTCTGCCTGGATGTCCTGGTACAATAAGGCCAATCGCTTGGGCTGCCACCTTGCTCGACTGATACGTCCTGCAACGTCCATCGAGGACAACTTCAGCATTGCGCATATCAAATGCGCCGTAAGTGCGCTCGATGGCCCCAAGATCCCGTTGATTGTGTACAACTCTGGGCCTCTCGGTCGAAATTCTGCCTCCTTCAACCGCATCCTGACTGTGACACGGCCGGGCTCTCTTGAACGGGTCAACCCAAAACCGCCCATCACGCCATGCGTCACCGCACTTGGGGCGACCGAAGCCTTGTTCTCTTCCTTCATCTACGACCAAATGAAGCTGTACGTGTTCGGTGCCAACGTGGACTACAGTTTGTCTCCGGCCATGCATGCGTGCGCGTTGAAGGCATGTGGCATTCCTCATAGTTACACACCGTTCTCTTCCTCCTCCCTGCGAGGCATCAAACATCTCATCGAAGATCCCCACTTCGGCGGTGCCTCAGTTGGCCTCCCGTTCAAGGTTGAGGTCATCACCCTGACCCATTCCCTCAGCAGCCATGCCCAAGCAATAGGCGCTGTCAATACGCTTATTCCCATTCGTCACCTCAACCCTGACGGGTCGGTTCCAACGGGAGCTGGCTTCTTCCAAGGGATCAATAGAGCCGGACCAATCAAGGCTCTGTACGGAGAGAACACCGACTGGATCGGCATCAGAGCTTGCATCCGCCGTGGCCTGTCGCCTGCCAATGCCGTCATGTCCACAACTTGCGGGCTCGTCATTGGAGCCGGAGGCATGGCTCGTGCTACCGTGTACGCGATGCTGCAAATCGGTATCCAGAACATTGTCATTTGGAATCGCACCATTGCTCACGCGGAGAAGCTCGTAAGCCACTTTTCCCAGCTCCTCCAGAGGAAGGACTTGAAGCTACTCGGCTCGAACACGAAATCCGCACGGTTTCATGTTATCAAGTCGCTCGAGGATACATGGCCCGAGGACTTTCGGCTTCCCACGGTGATTGTGTCGTGTATTCCTACGCACAACATTGGGAACGTCCCGGCACCAGATCTAGTGCTTCCAGGTCCATGGCTCGGCAGCCGGACTGGCGGCGTCGCAATCGACCTGGGATACAAGACGCTGAGCACGCCCTTGCTCGCGCAGGTCAGGCAGGAGTCGGCGCGAGGATGGGTCGCCATGGATGGTCTCGATCTGTTGCCTGAGCAAGGTTTCGCTCAATTCGAGTTATTCACCGGCCGGCGCGCCCCGAGGAGGCTGATGAGACGGGAAGTGTTCCGATCGTATCCCAATGAGGAGGGCAAGTCAAATCTGGAAGAGCTACAGCCTCGGTTAGAGTCTGTGGATGATCAAGAGGCGTTGCTCTGACATTTGTCCGGGCTTCCCTATGGGAATTATCTATCAGCATATGAGGCGTTTGGGGTATTGTTCACATCTTGTAAATATTGGATCGCGTAGCACATTGAAGTATTCATGATCTACCTTCATGGGGTTACGTTTTGCGTTCTCTCTCGTTGATGATGCAATGTGTGGAAGGTTGGTATAGGTTAGGCATGAGGCAAGGTGAGGCCAGGGACGACGTGAGGAACCTATTGGATGTAAGTATGATTGGTATCCTGAACATCAAGGGCGAGAGCCCCCGGCTAAATTTATGACCAATGAAACTATCAAAGCAAAATGAACCACTAACGTCCATAATTTCTTCCATGAAAAGATACAAAACAACAGTGGCCAAGCTCGGTTAGGGGCCTAGGGTAGCTCGACGAGCGAAGGAGATGAACACCTTGATGAGGGACCTTGCTGTAGGGCCCAGGCGACGACAAGGACAACGCAGTCTAGATACAGCACTAGTAGCGAATATGAAGCCTACCTACCTACTGTTAGATGGTCGGGGTGGATTGGGGATGTCGACAATTGGCGAGTTAGGAAGAGCGATCTCGCTCTTATTTCTTCCCCGTCGGCTCTGGCTGGGATTGATGGCCTGCTTTGAGCGCGGCTTTGGCTGGTTCACGTCTCTGTCAGGGCCGTTCCATTGCAGGCATAATCGGTGGGTCGTACTTTCTCAAACCATCTGCAAGGCTGATGGTGATTTATCGTGTTTCTTAAGTGGCCAGTGAAGGTCGTGTAAACTGAGGAGGAAGCACCTAACTGTTACTGCTTCCTAGCCAACACACAAACGCCCTGAAGTCTTAGGGCCAAAGTACTTGATTAACACTCTCATACAAACCGACAGATGCGCACTTCTGCCTCTTGGGATATCTGCCTCGACGAAATCTTCTTATCCCGAAAGTAAATATCTCTTCAGCTTCCAACACCCCCTTCTCCTATCAATCGTAAGTCGATCCCCGTTCATCTCCATGATGGCCACATCGTAACTATCTGACATAGATGCCCGACACTCAAATCCGTATCATCGTTCGACGCGGCCGAGTACGGCGGGAATGGCGAGAACATCGAGGACATGAAGGACGCCGAGGACAACGAGTACGACAAGACCGAGGGCGCGAGCAGGGTGGCCCAAGAAGGAACTGGTCCTTCTATGGCTACTGCGACTTGGTGTGTCTCAACACTACACACCTCCACGCATGCTGAAGAAAAAGATACTAATAGTTTGAGCAGTATAGCGAGCAACGCCACCGAGGCCACGCGCCCATCCGTCGCCAACAACCCAATGTAGCCCACGCTAACGCCAACGTCGACATAGAACCCGACCCCGAAGTCCCCATCCTCCCCGACGACGTAGATCCTGAGGACGCTCCAGACTACCGTCCCCTCCCATTCCAAGAGATCATTATCGCTCTCACCCGCGAACTGCTCGCCCAGGTGCCAGGCGACGAACACCCAGCGGCGGCCGGCCAGCACGGGAACCAGGACATGCAGGAACAGCTGCAAATCATGCAGCGGCTGGAGACGTCGAACCGGCTGAGGCTGCAGGCCAGGCGGCTCCTGGTGGCCCTGCGACTGCAGCGGCGGCAGCTGGAGAAGATGCTGTAGGAACGACGGCCGCCTCGGGGAGAGCAGCAGCAAGGGGAGGCACAGTAGCCTCGGGAGGAACAGCCACCTCAGGAGGAGCAGCAACCTCCCGAGGAGCAGCCGTCTCGGGAACAGCGGCAGCGGCAATGGGCAGAGCTTCGGTGGCAATTGCGAGAACACCGGCAGCAAGTGGAAGAATAGCAGCGGCAAAGGGAATAACAGCAGCCGCAAGGGGGGGAACAGCAGCCGCAGCAGGAACAGCCCATGGCGCCGTGGTTGACGATGGACGAGGCGATGGGATTATTGTGGTGGTTGCCGAGCCGCACGATGATTTCCTGTAGGGTCAGATGCTAACCAAGAAGGGAGGATCAATAGTTTTCACCGGCATGTACCTAGATAGCGAGTTCGTGATTGCAGCGCGGGTCGTACCCAGACAAGACGAGATTCTGGGCTCCCGCCAGGAAACGTATAGGTAATTTGGTAGTTTACAGACGCACAAAATGGCGCGGAGCTGATACGCGGGTCTTGTGCTAGTTGCTTCTCTCGTCTCCTGATTAGGTATTTGCTTCGTCAACGCGTCTACCTCAGCTGGAAGCTATTGGGCCGTTGGCGTCCATGAGTGTTGCTGTTGAGGTATGGCGTCGTTGCGCAATGGTCATGAGTACAATAAACGTCGAATCCAATATCAATGAGCGGTCCCGTGGTCTAGCTGGTTATGGCATCTCGTTAACACCGAGAAGGTCCCCGGTTCGAGCCCGGGCGGGATCAGATTTGTTGCCCCCGTTCATCCTTGGGGTGGGTGGTGATGACTTCGTTTTTTTGTTACACTGCTAGCTCCTAACTGGAGCGGCGCGAGGACAAGGCCTAACTTTGCATCCGTTCCCTCTGAAAAATAACTTTAACTGCCCATCTGCCTGCTTGGAGCACGGAAGCGTGCCATTCCGCGCGGGTTGGCCCTTGCCACGAGATATAAGGGAGAAAGTCGCTTGACTTGCAAGAGCCACTTCAAGTGTACTGCTATCGGAGTTTCGGGATGACGACGACTGCCAGGGGATCGTATTGCCTTTTAGTTTAATGGCAACTTTATGTCCCCGATGTAATCTCTGTTTTTGCCGATTGTCCCGGCTTGTAGATGTTGTCAAGTAGCGGGTATGTGAGGTAAGGGAGGCATGGATCTTGCAACGGGTCGCAGGAGATGCGACCTTTTGTTGCGAGAGAGTCACAGAAGAGCCTTCTGAACCAAGGAATCGCATTGGCATGAACAATCTAAGGCTGAGGAACGGATGGCAAAGATAATCTACATCCAGACTCATGGAGATGTAGCCGTCGCTTGGTCGAGTCGATGCAAGTCGGCAACCAGACATGCCTTCGTCGAGTGCCTCCAGTGTCTTCATTTCGTATCTTTATTGTATCTTTATTCGATATCTTTGTTGTATCTTCATCGAGTGTCTCCGTCGTGTCTTCGTCGAGTGTCAGTCGAGTCTTTCGGTTCATCAGCCGGTAGTTCTAGAACGCGCAAGAATTCATCAACCGGAATTTCTAGAACGCGTAAAACTGGAAATACGCCTGCGTTGGCTTTTTTTCTTGAGGTGAAGCTGGAGAAGTTTTAACAAGGTCGGGAGTCCTACGAAGAGCAATGACGAGATGCTGCTGTGATCGCTCCTATGGCAGCAACCGGTCACACAGAAACAGAGACTGGGAATTTCACTGCTCATTCTTAAGGTCTACTGCCATTATTTCCTGATAGTAATTGCCTAGGTACTAAGAATTCTTAATGGATAAGCTCGAATGCGATGGGCAGGGATATTCTCTCGTTTTTGACTGGCTGGGTTCTCCCTTTCTGATGACCAGTAAAGAAGAAGTCTGTATTAGGATTATTCATTGGCAAACGACCGTGGGTTCCTGCCTTGAAAGATAAAAGAAATCTCTGGACACCTGAAAAATCTTCCTCCTTCATTCTCTTCCATCATAACCGCTCCACTCCCCCCCCCCCCCCCCCCCCCCCTCTTCCTTACCTCGCCACAACCACCACCACCAACCGTAAGTCAAGCCCCGTTCTACCGCAGTGACTACATAGCTAACCATTTGCAGATACATTGTATTTTAATCAACATCGACGGCCACGGAGGACAAGGAGGAGGACGACGAGGACAAGGAGGAGGGGGGGTGGGCAGGTTGCCCGCGCCGGCTTCACGGGCAGATGCAACCACGTACGAACAAATCTCGTTTACTCAAGAACCTATAACTAACCCCGGCCGTCAGTGCCGTAATTCGAGACACTGGGCCCGTGATTGTCCCCGTCGGGCTTCGCCGCCGCCGACAACGCGGCCGTCCCCCCTCCCCTCCGGCTCGCCCTCCCGCCCGCGCTCGCGCCTGAGGGCCCCTTGTTGCTGCAGCTGCTGCAGCAGCTCCAGCAGCAGCAACAGGAGGAGGCGGAGGAGGAGGAGTAATCGCTGCAACAGCAGCAGCAACAACAACAGCCACAAGACTCGCCTTGTTTCTTTTTCTTTTTTTTTAAAGGAATTATGAAGTAGTGACAAGTTGTGTTCGGGACAAGAAATCCCCAATGTCTGATCGTGACTGTATGAAAGCTGCGCAAATATGAGTCCAGATCTTCATGCAATGGAACGACAGCAAGCAAGTTGCAAAGATACTACAAGATATAAGGCCATATCGACAATCTTCAATACTTGGAAGGCCATGTAATATACTTTGCGCAAGTATTGGCCCTTTTGTAGATGCCATATAGCGATTAATTCTGTAGCAAAAGCGCCAGGAATTGATCCCCATCCAGGATACTTCACGACAAGGCCATTCTGTTCAGTCTTGGTCCAGGAGGACGATATGTTTACATCATCTTCAGCCGGCCAGAGTCAGCCGACGTGGAAAACTACTGTCGATTGTTGCTCGGCGTGTCAACAGATAGCGCCGAAGGTGTGGCTTGCGACCACAAACGGTAATTTGGTGAGGCAAACAGCGTAGAGACAAACTGAAGGCAGCTTCCACAAACGATAGCCCAGACTCAGATTCAATCGCAGGTGCCCCGGAAGCAGGCTACCCATTTGTTTGCGTCCGTTTGGCTCGTTGGGCGTCGACCTCCAAAAGAACACTTCCTGCTAGCATCGTCGCCGTCACGGAGGCAACATCTGATGCTTCTTGGGCGATGAAAAGCCAGATTGCACATTCAAGCTACTGTAGTCGCATATATCTACCCTTTGAGACCATCGCTGATCCGACATAGATCTTTGCTTCAGATGCCTGCATATCCACACTCGACCTCACAACCTTGACCATCTCCCCAATGGAGAATTTCGAGGATCCTGGCTTAATATTATGGATCCAATGTGAACCAGAATGTTAAAATAATTCAGCCAGTGAAGAAAGCCAGATGGAACTTTGGGCATTCCCAGTAGATCAATTGGCCCCAGATCGGTTTTGCCCAAGATCTTCTGTGCTAGCCGGGGCATATGGTCCAAGATGTCGGCTGTCAGCTCTTCGTGTCCAACTCGCATGAGCGTCAACCTGAAGCCTTTGGTCATGGCTCGATCTTGCACCACCGCTTTCATCCAGGCCGTCAAACCGACTTTTTTGGAGAGAGTCCACGTGCAAAGTCGTTCGATGAGTGAGGCGATGAGGCCTCGGAAGTAGAGCATGTCCTTGTCGTCGTCTGGCACGGGATTATCTTGATTGCACCGCTCAATCCACTGCTCTGCCGTCTCTTCTGCTCTCAAGCGCGGCTCCTTCGCTGGTCGGTCAGAGTTTCGAGCTCGGGGTCTCTTCTTGGAAACAGCGTCGGCGCTGTCTTCCTCTTCGTACCGTCTTCTTCTTCTGCATCACTTAGTCTGCGGTATCATCTTTAACCTTGCAGAAGGAATCGACTGTCTCGGTGTTAGCCGGCTGCCTTCCTCTTAAGGTCCTTATAGGTCTACTAACCCCCCTCCTTTAGGCTTAGATTCCTACTCCCTAAAGGTCCTAGCTGCCTGTAGGAACCCTTAAGTCCTAATTCAGGCCGTAGCATTCCTTCGTAAGCATCTAGCTGTGCCTTCGTCGCGGCTTCGCGAGTTGCGACTCCCTCGCCTCCGTCCTAGCGATAGTCCGTAGTAGAATGTGCCGTCTGCCCGCGACCCGGGGCGTATGTAGTTACGACCCGCGACACTCGACTTCGTCGTCGTCTTCTTCATCATTTTCTTCGTCATCGTCTTCGTCCTTGTGGTCCTCCTGGTCGTCCTCGTTATCCTTCGCGATAGCGCCCGTTAAAACCGCCATGTGGAAGAAGGAATCTTACTTCTCCCTGTCCGTGGCGCAGGTCGAGTAGACGCGGTGGAGCCGTCCTTGACGCCCTTGACGAAAAAATGGTTAATGTTGGTTAATCTGCTTCGACATTTTCATAGAAACCGTGTCGGTGGTGATGGATTCGCAGTCTGGTAGGCTCCTGCGACGCCCAGAGTCCGGTCTTTGGCGAGGTAGGAGGCTCCTGCCGGATTGAAGGTCTGGGAAATTACCTAGACACATAATTATGACGAGTAATGTCGCAGTATGGAGGAGGAGATGGATTTCGCTCCTTCTTAAATCAACATTGTGTCACATAGGGTGAATGTAGAACTGATGGTTCCTACCCATTGCAGTTGATACGTCCATGGTATCTATATAATCTCGTTCATTCCCCACCTCAATGAACCGATTCTTTCTTCTCTAGAATATGGCCCCTCGAGCAGGAAGAAATATGCCTTCAATTTTTTTTTTCGGCACGTCAACAAATAAGTCAAATCCCATTGAATTTGCAAAGATCACATACTAACTGCCTGGTGATAGTGATTCAAATTTTTCAAGGACGAAGACAACGTGGGCAAGGCGGCAAGGGTCGCGGCAACTCCTCAAGTTGAGAACTAAGAGTTAGGAGGGGTAGAGGTGGAAATGTCAGAAATAATAGAGTGATTAGATGAAGGACTATGTACTTTTTAGTCAATTTCAATTTGAGGCGGATATCGAACTGCAAGGACTACTAGGTAGCTACCGTGTCTCATTTATTTCTAGTGTAAACTTCTATGTCTCGAGCTAAGTCAGATTCTACTTTACCTTACCTAAGGCATAAGTATATTCCCTAATAATAAGGCTATTATCCATAGAAGATTTGGTAGTAGGACTTATGCCTTGGTAAAGTACTCAGAGTATGCCCTAACGCTGCGAAAAGGATGTTTCAAGCTAACATGTTTCATCCTTGTGACCTGTACAAGGCCGTGCTGGGCTCGAGAGAGTGGTTGGAGGGAGCTTGGGAGTCTGTCTATCCAGCTGAGCGTGTAGCCATCTTCCAGAGCTGCCGAAGATTCTCTCGGGTCCCTATCACTTGCATCGCGATGGCCACCTCTACGTCACCGCCATGTTTCCTTTCCGAAGACCTCTGCAATATCCTTTGCACATGTTTCTCCGTCATTGCTGCGCCTCTGGTAATGCTCCTCAGTCCAGCCCTTGAATGTCGGTCTGTCATTCCTTCCCGTCCCTCTCGGACCAGAAAAGCTGTCTCGTCTCTCCGTCTGACACCTCCGCGTCGAACTGGCGTCTCCCCATACGTAGCTTAATAATTGATCCCATCCCGAAGTTCCGTGTATGTAGTCGATATGGTATTTCAAGACTTGGGATTCGTGCCGGAAGAACACGAGGAATGCCATGGAGCGGCAGTTCGAACAATCCTTTCCGCCGACTTTTGGACGTCAGAGAGACCGACAAAGTGGAACGAATATACCATCATTCGCACCCACGTTAAGGCAGCTCACGAACACAAACTAGGCAGCAACGGATATCAGACAGATGCCGCCCAACAGCACTACACGGTACTCGCGGCAAACTCTTGGCAGCAGACAGTTTCCACACGAGAAACTCGACCTGCGGGTATCGGCCACGTCTCGTCACGTGTTGTTTCACCAGCTTCTCGATCTCGAAAATTTTCTTCGCCCTATACGATGATCGGGGTTGCATCGGCTTGCTCCCTATTGTACGGATCTGGTCCCTTTGGCGTTGGACTCAAATGAGCCACTGAAACAAGATCGCACGTCCCCGCGAATGCGACACACCTCCATATCCCCTAATCCTTTCCCCGCCATTCCCCACCTCCCACAGTTATTGTTGAGAGATGGAGTTAGGGACGGGAGTCTGGAGTTGAGGACGCGAGTCTGGAGTTAAGGATGGGAGTCTGGGGTTAAGGACGGGAGTCTAGAGTTATGGGAGAATTTTGTTTTTATTTATCAGGACATTAGATGTTTCTTGGCTAGGACCACTGATGCTACCTCTCTCTACTTTTGACTATACAAAAAGCAGGCTGGAGTAAAAAAATAGAAACAAAAATCGAAAGCCAATAGCAACAAAAAAACCTAGCATCTATCTCTGGCCACTAGTTGTGACCGCCCATCTCGTCGCTCTCGTCCTGCAGCCGCTTGGAACCCGCCTTGTCCAGCTGCTCATCCTCTGGGGGCTATTGCTGCTGCTGCTGCTATTGTTTTTGTTGTTGTTGCTGCTGCATCAGGTGCAGCAGATGCAGGAACTGCTGCTCGTGTCACTGCTCCTGGCGCTCCTGCTGCTGTTGCTGCAGCTGCTGTTGCTCCGGAAGAGAACGCTCGGCGATAATAAGGGACGTGTCGCCAGAGGGCCGCGAGCGGACGTAACCGCGTTGGTGGAATTCGAAAGGTACTCTTGGACCGCTCGCCAAGCGGACGGAAATCCTCGTCACCTTGGTGTCTCTCTTCGAATTCCCAACCCTTGAAGTTCTTGCTCGTGTGGACGTTGGGTGCGGCTGGCACTTTGACGCAGTAACTAATATTGAGTATCTGTACCTAGTCCCAGTCACATACCAGGCATCGCCAAACGTTCCTTTCTGTGTCCTTGACATAAAAGTTAAATGACTCAGTTCTATCTCTTTCACATTGACAAGGCGCGTTTTCATGTCTCGTTGCTTCCATGACTTGCTGTGGTTGCAGTCACCTCGTCCTGGGCTTGCAGGATTTGAGTGTCCCTATTTTATGACTTCGTTCTTGCTGTGGCTGATTATCACGAGGTGTGCGAGCAGTGCTTGGAGAACACTTCGGAGATTGTCTCGAAGCGATAATCTGTGTACTTTAGGTAGGTATAAGTACTGTTGCCTAATCTTCTTATATAATAGCCTTATTATCAGGGAATAGTACTTTACAGCTCTTTGTCGTCTTCCTCCTCCTTGGGCTCCCGCCATTGCTTCTGCTGCTGCTGTTGTTGTTACTGGTGCTGCATTACGTGCCGTAGATGTAGTATATGCTGGTCGTGCCGCTCCCACTGCTGCTGTATCTAATGTTGCTGCAGCCGCATCTGCTGATCGGGATCTACGTATCTGGCCACTAGTTGTGGTCGCCTATCTCGCCGTCCTCGTTCTTGTCCTGCGAATCCTGCAGCAGCTGGGGGTCCGCCTTGAATAGCTGCTGGTTTAGCAGCTGGAGGTGCTGCTGCTGCTAGATCTGCTGCAGCTGCACCTGCCCCTGCCCCTGATGTTACTGTTGCTCCTGCTCCTGCTGCTATTGCTGTTGCTGTTGCTGCTGCCACTCCTCGGCGGGAGCAGGGACGAGGCTGGCAGCGAGACAAGCTGTGGGGGCATGCAGAGCTGGAGGGGGGGGAGTCGTTGTTGAGGAGGGCGGAAGCTGCGTCAGTACATAGCACCAAGGGCACGACGGGGGCAATTCTTCGTCTGGAGATCTGGCTGCTGGCACCATAATGGGTTATTATTAGTCCTTGGACAAACGAGTCAGAGTTTCTCATACTGAATGATAAGTGCCAAAATTGGGATGACCAATCTAGCCGACGACTTGGTCCTGGTCCTCGTCTTCCTCGTCGTCATCCTCTTCCGCCTCCTTGGGCGGCGACATTGAAAACGAAACTCGACATCTGAACTAATCGTTAGCTAGGTAGTCACTGCGGTAGAACGGGATTTGACTTACGGTCGATGCGGCGATGGTGGGAGAGAGACTGAGGGGGCCGGAGGGTCAAGAGACCCACACGGACCGCTTGAGGAAGATGCGAGGCGGCACCGTGGCGTTTTCTTGCATCTTGTACTGCACGTAGACAAGCGAGCGAGAGAGACAAAGAGAGAGAGGGAGCGAGAGAGATGATAAGAGAGAGAAAGAGACGCGAGAGAGAGAGGGAGATGAAGAGAATGAACGTGAAGGGAGAATGTTTTCAGACGAACAGATACCTTTTATTTACCTGAAGGTAGGAGCGCTCGCGATCGTTTGTCGCCAACCAACTGCGACTGCTCAGCAGCTGCTGCCAAACAAGAGCAGCTGGGTCTGATGCATCTGATTTATTCTTGTGCTGTCGTCGCTGTCTGTGCCATTTCCGGAAAAGCCTCGAACGCAGGAATCTCAGAAGTGTCTCGCAAACGAATCCCCGCCACCCAAGAGGAAGCATTCATAACTTCAAGGAGTCCCGTCATCTCTTTCGCAGTACTAAAGCAGATTCTACTTTACATACAGGTACAAGTACTATTCCCTAATAATAAGGGTATCGTCCATAGAAAATCAGGTAGGTAGTAGTACTTATGCCTAAAGTAGAATCTGTCTGAGCAATGCAAAGGAGATAGGAGCAGTCGTTTCATCAGTCGAAAGTTGTTTGTGTCATTATGCGTGTCGCATCCTAATCAGCCACCCTCCCGCGCCGTCCGCATCTTCTCGGAGCTCCCCACCACCAACAAAAGAAAACAAGAATCCTCCAACAAAACGCCTTCTATGTTCCAATACCGTGCGAAAAATATACATTGGGTAAACCCGCCATTATTCAAGAACCAGAGCTGACAAAGAAAAAGGCCTTCAACGAGCGTCTCTTAGCCACCGGCGGCCATCTCAATGTTCTTTCCCTTGACGCTCTTCCACTCGACAAAGACGGCACCGATGATGGTTGCCGACGCCGTGGCGGCAGCCAGGTAGAAGCACACGTTGAGGGCGTCGTTGTAAGCGCCGATGACGCCGCTCAGCCACTCCGCCTTGATCTCGTCGCGGATGCCCGTCGCGCCCACGTCGATGACAACGTTGGGGTCGAGGCCGGCGATGCGGTCGCGGATGTACTCGACGAGCTTGTTGGTGAAGACGGTCTGGCCGCCCGTGACGAAGAGGGCGCCGCCAAGCGTCTGCATGAAGATGACCATGGCAGTGCCGGTCGGAACGTCGGCTATGTCGCACACCACCTGCACCGCGATGAGTGGCTGCTGCATGCCCACGCCGACGCCCACGCCGGCGATGATCTGGTAGCCGATCCAAGCTCCGGACCCGGCGCCGGGCGTGAGCGTCGACAGCAAGCCGAAGCCCACGCCCATGCACACGGCGCCGGTTACCATGAAGGGCGTGTAGTACCCCCACCAGGTGACGGCCGCGCCGGCTGCCATGCTGAAGATGACGACGCCCATGAGCATGGGCAGGTTCCTCACTCCCGAGTCGATGGCCGTGGCGCCCTTAACCGCCTGGAACCAGATGGGGAGGAAGTAGACCGAGAGGAGGAAGCAGGCGCCCGTGTTGAAGGCGAACCAGCACGACGCCCACACGGACCGCTTGAGGAAGATGCGAGGCGGCACCGTGGCGTTTTCTTGCATCTTGTACTGCACGTAGACAAATAAGATGAGGAGGAAGGCCGCCAGCATAAAGAGCGACGTGATACGCGCGTTGGACCACGAGTAGTCGACGCCGCCCCATTGCAGCGCCAGCAGGAGGCAGATGATGGCCGGCATGAAGATGGCGGTACCGACGGGGTCCAGCTGCCACAGCCGCGTCTGCCAGGTCGCCGGCTCGATATCGCGCTCCGGGTCCGGGAAGAAGATGGCAATGACGACAATGGTGATGAGCCCGATGGGCAGGTTGATGTAGAAGCACCACCGCCACGACACCTTGTCCGTCAGCAGGCCGCCCAGCAACGGGCCGGCCACCGACGAGATCCCCCACATGCCGCTCACGAGTCCCGTGTAGATGGGCCGCTTGTGCAGCGGGACGGTGTAGGCGAGGATGGTGAGGGCTCCGGCAAAGATGCCGGCCGAGCCGACGCCGGCGACGGCCCGGCCGATGATGAGGGTCACGCTGTTGGGGGCGATGCCGCAAACGAAGCTGCCGATTTCGAAGATAACAACGACGGCGAGGAACGTCCACTTGATGGACCAAAAAGTGTAGAACTTGCCAAAGAAGAGCTGCAGACCTGCGCCGGTTAGCATGTACGCCGAGCCGTACCAACCCACGTCGTTGAGGCTGTGAAACTGGTCCGTGATTTTGGGAATGGCGGTTGCGATGATGGAGTTGTCTGAGGAGTTAGAGAGGATTATGCAAAAGACTCAGGGGGTACTCACCCAAGGCCATGACGAATACTGCCATGCAGAGGGCCAGGGTGATGAGAACTAGCTTGATGCCTGTGGGATAGTCAAAGTCGTCTTCGTCAGCGTCCGCGTGCTGAACTTGTGCCTCGGCGGAGGCCGTGTCTCCGTCTCGGTCATTCAGGTCAACCTGCGTGAGCTTCTCGGTGCTCTCCGTCGTCTGCGGCGCCGTTCTCGGCCTTGTCTCGTCATACCGAAGCGAGTACCGAAAGGACCCGAAACTCGGAAAGCTCGGGGGCCTCATGCGCCTCTGCGGCTGCACACTACCGTCTGTGTTATCCACGTGGTGTCTACCCCCCATCGAACTGGGAGCCGTGGATCGGGGCCGGGCGACGTCTTCCGAGGAGGACAGCCAGCGGTCGGCGTCGTGGGCCATGCGGGCGGTTTCGGGGTCGATGCTGAAGTAGGGCGAGGACTCGACGAGGGACGAGTGGAGGGTGTCTTGGGGGAGGCGCACGCTCAGGCGGGAGATGCGCGACATGCGGGCTATGGAGTAGTCGGGGGCGGTTGGGGCGGAGGCCATCTTGGAGGGAGGTCGGGTCAGGTGGCTAGGTGTTAGTGGTCGAGATGGATGAGCGTGAGGAAGCAAGGGGATGAGGAGCAACTTATACGATTCGACGTCTTCTCGTCTCACAGATGGAAGCACGTCGTCTTCTCGTCGGTCCCAGCACTCCAACAACCTCCAAAGGCCAGTCTCCGAGGCCACAGCCAGTCCACTCCACAAACCACCGGGCCAGCCTCCGCCAGCCCAAGGTGCACGCACAACACCCCCCTCCCTACCATTCAAGAAACCAGTAGAGACGCTCGATCTACGTGCATACCGCCCTTTCCATCGTCTCGACATCCCCATTGGATCGATTTCCACGTGGGCAAGCTGGGATGTCGTCCGCCCTCCAAAACGTCATGCCGTCAGCGCGCAGACGCGGCCCATGGTGCTCCCCCGACGGATCATGGCTGCGAGCCCGACAGATTCGGCCGGACAAATCACATTGCCCTAAACCCTTCAAGTGCAGTTCGTCGTTCCAACATTGCATATCGTGCATCCCCAATTCTCCCAAAGGGCCTGCAAATCTCCCCACCTCCAGCCAGTCAGCATCATGCAGACGGACGCCGGACGCCGGAATGCGTCCAGCCAGCTCCCTCCACGGCCGAGGAAAGAAATAATACCATCTCATGAAAGCCTCGACCAGTCAAGTCTCGTGCAACTGGGATGTCCTACCTAGATCCGCTGCCGGTCCCAAGATAAGAAGCCAGAAGATGAGAGACGAGGCTGATGACGACCCTTGTGGCCCTACACCTCGGAGCGTCTCCCCTCGGACACCAAAGACACGGGAAGAAATACCACCATAACAAATTACGTGCATAAATCGACTACGGAATTATTACTTTAATTCCTGATACCACCATCTCCTGCTGCCCTTGTTCATGTCCCTCTCCATCCCGTCATCCATGCTCCTGTACTGCTCCAACTCAAGAGACCATGTTCCCGTTGGCCGTCCTACTCTTCACGACATCAAACGACACAGACTCCGTAGCACCCAATCTAATCGCACCTGGCAATGCCACCACCCAACTACTCCGTCCATTTCTTCACGGAGACTGTAAGAGTGGGGCCGGAGCCGGAGCCGGAGAGTCGTGACTAAGCCGGCGACTGCACTCCCGTCTTACCAACTATTCTACTTAACAGCTTGTCTCACCCGTGTGCCTCGTATATTCTTCTCGTGCAAGTGTCCTTGTCAAACAAATGCGGCATCACCACCGACGTGGCATCTCGTCCTTCTCGCATGCGACCACACCACCAAATCAAGGTAAGCCAAGTCAGAGCACCGTCAATTCTAATCAATCATGTCTAGTCATACAATTGTCCCAATGCGCCTCCATAGCATACAAAAGCTGTGGGTGGTGGTGACAGATGGCAATATGAATCGACAACCCTCAAAAAAGATACAAACCGATGCCCGGTATGAATAGCCTTTCCCTCCCTACAATTCACCCACCGACTCAGACGGCTGGAATAGTTGGGCTGTCCTTGGCATATGGAGGCAGGATCCCGGGACTAGCCCAGCCATCGCCCTTCTCCTTGTCGTCGACCGTTCCCGATACCGGGTCCATCTTGTCCGTACAGTTGTCAGACAAACTATGTGTTCCTTCTGGCACATTTTCTTGCCGTGTCATCCTAGCCATCATCTCGCCTTTTGTCGACGGCTGCTGGTTATCGGACATAGCCGACGCCGCAGGAGCCCGCCCATTAGTCCCGTCCGTAAAGATGCTACCCCCAGATGGGGCGAGTCCTCGTTGAGAAATGCTTCGTCCCTTTTGGCGAATGGCTCCGGGCGTGGAGCTCCGAACCGAGGTAGATCGACGTGTCTGAGATTCCTTGCGAGACCAAACTTCGGGCATTTTATCCGACAGGGCTGGCACGTTGGGCTGCAACATTGCCTGGTTGAGGAGCGAGCTCGTCAACGTGTGAGCAAGACTGGAAGGGATGGAGCCAGAAGTTGGCATGACGGGGAAAGGCATTCCTTGAACCGTTAGCAGGATCGCGAGGGGCGGCGCTGACATACCTCCTGACTGGATAGCCCCGCGTCCTCCGGTTGGAGTATTGGAAGGGACCTTGAAACATTCGACATTGCCCTCTTCGTCGAATTGAAGGTTTGCCATGGTGAACGGCGACTCATCTGTAGACATCTGTTTGTCCGCATAATCCGGCATGCTGGTATCGGTGCTTTTTCCCGATCTGCGGGCTCTGGAAGATATGGCCCCGAATTGGGGGACATCCGTCATGGGAATATCCATGTTACGGAGCCACTGAAGATACTCGCCAGAGTTTTCAAGAGTATCCGGGCCCTGAGAAGCAGGGGCATTGAATGGATCGCACTGTCCAAAGACGTTTTGGGTGGCATTGGTCGTGGTCGTGGTCGTGGGCATCTTGTACGAGGCCGCTTTGGGGAGCACTTGGTACCGACGACGTGGGGAGTGGGCGTGCGACTTGGCGTCCTCGGAGGTATATGTTGGGACAGGCATTGAAGACGTGTATGGCTCTCGTCGCCACATTGAGGGATTGGGCCAAGCGATCGACGAAGTTTCGAGGACCTCTGACCATGTTACCTATTATTCCATCATCAGGGAGCCAGACTTACCAAGAGGGGCATGTTGAAACGAAAAAGCGACGAGATTCTTGACTCGCTCCATGGGTAAGGCCGGGGAGTCGCGAGGGAATCCTTCGCTAATGACCAGCTTGATTCTGCCCAGCTCATCGGCTGGGCTCCAGTAGTTTTGTTCCAGAAGTTCACTTCGAAAGGCAGGGAATTTGAGAGGCTCGAGCTCGCCGTTCTTGGAGAAATCTAGGCACATTAGCACAGTCTCGCACCCAGCAGCTCGGATCGTACCAAAGCTTTGGGCTATGATATGTGGCCAGTCGCTGTTCGGATCGACAGCTGCTGAGCTGTAAGGTGTCAGCAGAGTAACACCCAAGCGTGGAAGCCATACGCAACAAGAGCACCGTCGATCAAGAGTCTGACTTCAAGTCGCGCATTTTCGGGGTGCATCGAGTACGACTTGGTGGCCTGGCTGATGAGAGGCTGGCTCCATGAATGGATGGAAATCTTAAAGGGCGTTCCGGCGGGCAAACTTGGCACGAAGCAACAGACTGTGGGCAGGCCGAAAGAGCCTTGCGTGTGCGAGAATTCTGAGACACATTAGACCAGGAATGGTGACTTCAGCAGCTTCCTTACCAGCATCTTGCACAACATGACATGCCACCTTGAACTCTTTCAAGGGCACCTCCCAGTTTCTGGCGAAGAGCAGAATATCCCAATCTTCGTATCGCATGGTGTAAGTGGCTGCTGAGCAGACCGAGATGATCAAAAGATGATGAGACGAAGATGCGGCTGGAACGAATGACGATTGATGGTTGACTGCGAAAGGAAGCGTTGATGAGTTGAATGGCTTGGCCGAGAGATGTAAATAAACCAATGCTCTCGTGACCTGAGGGCAATAGCGATGGTTGAGCTACATGGTTGGACTGCCAACGACGGTTGAGCGTCGTGTCAGATGCTTGGGAAAGATAACAAGGAGCCGAGGAAAGGACAAGCGAGCTGAAGCATTGGAGAAAGTGGTCGGTTGAATGTATCGGTGAGCGTGCTTGGTTGGAGTAGTGAATCGGTGGTAGGCATGACGCCCGTCATCAAAGCTGCCGACCGGGCTCGACGCTCTTTCCATCGCATACATTTCCCGATTAGGAAGACAGAAAAGGTCAACGAGTTTCCATGGGAAGGAAAGGTAACTTAAAGTTTGGATCATTGAAATTACCCAACTGCAAACTGGGGAAGCGAAATGCCCGAATGTGAGCCACTGATGGATCTGACCTCCGTCATAGTCGACCTTGACCAGTTCACATTTACGATAAGAGGAACCGGTTACCAAGAACCATTCATTTCTGTCTGCTAAAGGCTAATACAGGTCGGAGCTGCGTGTCTGAAGAGCCGTGTACCCGAACATCCGGAACTCGGTTATGTATCAACTCACTCAAATCCGTTCAATTCTTTCTATCCTTATTCATATACAATGGCAATCCCTTTACGGAGCCTCGTCGCCCTCCATACGAGCCTAATGTCCGTCAGTATTTCTCTCGAGCGATACCCAAGTGACGTACCCTCACAGCTCCGGTGCCACCCAGTTCGCGCTCCAGACCACCTTCAAACTCTCGAGGAAACGCAACGGTATCGGGGTAGTTGAGATAGACAAGGCCAGTGACACTGAAGAAGACGGCAAGGAAGGAGCCGACCATGATCAGACCAGGGCGGGTGGTGGTCCAGGTGTACTCCCAAGGAGAGAAGATGCCCAGCAGATCGTTGTCCTCGTGAATGGGCTCGCCAAAGTTTCGGCGCTCCTGAGGGTCCCACCAGTCGGCGCGGGGATCACGGAATTGGCGCTTGATTCGAGGAGGGTTGATGTAGCCGCCGTTCTGCGATATTATCAATCAGCACCGCTCAATTCCGAGAAGATGGCACCAACCATGCCGGGATCCTCAGCTTCGGTCAGCGACGGAGGCGCAGGGTACTTCTCGTCAATAATCTTCTTGTCGCTGTACGCGTGAGGGAGGAAGCATCGGCGCTGGATCGTGGGCAGTCGAGCCGAAATGCCGCTGCGCAGGGCCGAGGCCCGCACGATTCGTTGGGGGAGCATCTATAGAAAGGTTAGTGTCATCAATTGACCACATCTCGATCAATTGGAAGTAGTATACCTCGGAGTTGACAGTGTTGTCGGCGCCCAATTGCTTGTGACGTGATGTAGTGCTCGTCAAGACCAGAGAGCTCCGAGTCAGCCAATGGAGGCCGTGATTATTCTCAACCCGAATTGGTGCCTGAGGCAACACCGTGGGCACGCCAGGCGCGTATTCGCCCTTTTGGGTTAGTCGAGTCCGTCCAGGGCGTGCGTCTTCTTCGCCTCTTCCCCAGCTCAAAAGTTTTGCTGACAACCAGGGATTCTGCGACAAAATCCAACGCAGCTCGCCCTCCAGGCCCATGATCATGTGCAAACTTGGTATGGAGATTCGCTGAAGCGCTACAATTCTGTAGACACTAGTCTCGACCCCGCAAATGGTAGATTCGCAGAGTTTCTCGCCTGCTGCGTGTCTAGGGCCCCCTTTGCTACTATGCCTGGTACCGCGTCGCCCGACAAGGTGCTGTCCACTTCGAAGTACGATGTCTACAATTTCGAGGACGACGCGATGATATCGCGCATAGATAGGAACGACGCGTTGAGTGGGAAAGAAAACGGCCTCGAGGCCCCCCAGGAGGCCGAAAAGAAGACGGCCCGAGCCAATGGTCATGCCCGTCACTCAAACGACCACGACGAAGCCGAACGACCAGCAAAACGACGTCGACGAGACACGACTCCCCCTCCTCCCATCTCTCCAAAGAAACCAAAACCCGAGTCGCCGCCCTGGAAGAAGATCGAGGCCGATGGCCCAACCAGCTTCACCGAGAACGGCCGCCGCAAGTCTGGCCGTATCAACAGCCTCCCTATAGAGCTTCAACCTCCGACCACCACACGCAGAACCAGAGGTCGTGGCAGTTTTGCCACGCCGGTCAAGCCCGAGCCTCAGCCCAATGGACACTCCAAGAAGACCCCAACACAAAAGTCCACTCCCGCGCCCAAATCCACTCCTTCGAAGACCCCTACGACCCGAACCGCCGCCAAGAAACCTGCCACCGAACTTCGAACCTATTCTCGAACTCGCCGAAGAAGCCCTCCCCCTCCGCCTCAGCCGACCAGGCACTCGACCCGCTCTCGACGATCGACGCGACTCAGCGACGCGGCAGATATCCAGGATGAAGCGCCCAAAGACAAGCCTCAATCCCCACGCCTTATCAAGCTTAGGGTTACTCGATCTGGCATCATCCCCCTCGTTCACCCAGACCAAGTTCGCAAAAGACCCAAGATTGGGACAAGCTTTGAGGATTTCTGGGGGCGTGCAGGCGATATCCCGGTTGAGGAGGGAGGTCTCTTGGCATCCGAAGATGGGCCCCCTTATACCGACGAGATGGCAGAAAAAGATGCCAAGATGATTCTGCGCATTGAAGACGAGGTCGAGCCCGGTGGCCTTCTCTCGCAAGAGAGATGCTCCGTTTTTCTGCCCGAGCCGGAGGAGGAACCCCCACGACAATGGGCTCAACAGGACCACATGATGAAGGCCATGGTTAACTTCCGGAGGCTCATGTTGGCCGAGCAGCAACGGCATCGTTCGACGGCCAAGAGACTTGCTGAAGCTTGTCGCGACGAATGGATTCGACGACAACCAAAATCGGCCGCGGAGCTGGAGACTGAGGCTCGGGAGATGTGGCTGACTCGATATCGAGCCGTCGTCAAGACGGTATTCGGCACATGGGAGAATGTCCGATTGGAAGTCAATCGACGACGCTTGGAAGAGTGGGAACAAGAAGAGCAGAAGAGGGTCAAGGCAGCTCTAAACGAGGCTGTGCAGCTCTCCGAACAGAAGCTTCAGGCCCGTCGCGCAGGGTTGGACTCTGAGCAGCTGTCGGATGACGATGGCTTTGATGACTTGACAGATGCGAGTCTATCTGATCTCGACGGTCTTGACCCCGAAGCGGACGACGGAGACGAGGCGGATGTTGAGGAAGACAGCGACAACATGTCGTCGGATGAGGACGAGGTGGACGATGACGGAGTGGACCCCGCGGACGAGAAGTTGACCCAAGAGCAACTTCGAGCAAAGTATGCATATATTCCAGAGCTGGGGAAGCCAGACACACCAGCTACGCCAGCGGACACACTGGCCACCGCACCGAGTCGAGAAGATACAGCCGTCGACATTACCGCTACCGAAGGAGCCGAGACCAGTGACGAGTCGGTTGACATGGATGACGACATGGGAAGCGACATGGACAGCGAAGTCCCATTTGGAGAGGATGAGTCGGATGAAGAATCCGATGACGACGCGAATGGGCTGCTGGGCTTGCTTTTCGGCAAGTCTGAGCTCAAGCAAATGAACGACGAAGCTACGCAAACACCTATATCAAACGATGTCGAGATGGACGATGTTCAGGATGTCGTGAAACCCGACACGAACGAAGACGATGAGGTCTCGCTTGTTCAACACCCCGACGGGGCCGTTCAAAATGGGCGCCTCAGTCCCGAGTCACCAGCACCAGTTGAGGATCTCGCTGTGGCCAAGACTACTACAAATGGAGTGGATGCATCCAGCGCAGGGATGGATGACGAGTCCGCAAAGACTCACTCAGGCAACGCGCCAGAGACGAGCCCGCAAACAAACGGCCATACTTCAAAGCCAGTCAATGGAGTCACAGCGGCCACGCCAGAAGTCGAAAGCGAGAAGCCTGCAGTCCTGGGAAGGAGTGGCTTGGAAACCCCCAAAGACGATGTCATGACTGGCGTCAAAGTTAACGGAGACCAACTTCCAGCTAAAGCTTCAGAACCTCCAGCGAAAGCATCCGAACTTCCACACGCCCCTGAACGGCAAACTGCAGAGACGGACCCAGCCACGAACCCGCCAAGCTCGGACGACAGCCTTTCGCCGCCTCCGACTTCAGAGACTCGGCCATCAGAATTCGACACCACATCTGATGCTGGCATAGTTGTCGAGAAAACTCAGCCTACTCGATCTCAATCTCCGCCTTCGAGACACAAGATTGAAGTTCCTTTCCTTCTCCGCGGCACTCTGCGAGAGTATCAGCGCGACGGACTTGATTGGCTGGCTGGTCTCTACATGGGCAATACGAACGGCATCCTGGCGGACGAGATGGGTCTGGGCAAGACTATTCAGACCATCGCTCTACTGGCACACTTGGCCTGCCAACACGAGGTCTGGGGACCGCATTTGGTCATTGTCCCTACCAGCGTCATGCTGAACTGGGAAATGGAGTTCAAGAAATGGTGCCCTGGCTTCAAGATTCTGTCCTACTACGGCTCTCAGGAGGAAAGGAAGCGAAAACGACAAGGCTGGAACAATGATGACGTTTGGAACGTCTGCATCACGTCGTACCAACTCGTTCTTCAAGACCAACAGGTGTTCAAGCGGAGACGCTGGCATTACATGATTCTAGATGAAGCGCACAACATCAAGAACTTCAAGTCTCAACGCTGGCAGACCCTTCTCGGCTTCAACACACACTCGCGACTTTTGCTCACCGGAACGCCTCTACAAAACAATCTGACGGAGCTTTGGTCGCTGCTGTTCTTCTTGATGCCCGCAGAAAACGGCGTGGGCGGGTTTGCTGACCTGCAAGAGTTCCATGACTGGTTCCACAAGCCCGAGACTCAGATCCTAGAGAGTGGTCGAGAACAGATGGACGATGAAGCCCGGGCCATCATCTCGAAGCTTCACAAGGTATTACGGCCATACCTATTGCGACGGCTCAAGTCGGAAGTCGAGAAGCAAATGCCAGCCAAGTACGAGCACGTGGAGTTTTGTCGACTGTCAAAACGACAACGCGAGTTGTATGATGGATTTTTGGGCCGGACCGACACAAAGGCCACATTGGCGTCGGGAAACTACATGTCCATCATCAACTGTTTGATGCAGCTGCGAAAGGTGTGCAACCACCCAGATTTGTTTGTCGATCGACCAATCATGACATCGTTTCGAATGGCCAAGTCTGTGGTTGCCGAATTCGACGTGACGGAACGCAAGATTCGACAGCTTACTGCCAACGAGCCTATGAAGATGGTGGACCTAGGATTCCTCAATCTGATTCCGACAAAGTACGAGAACCTGTCGACGGCCAAGACGGAGCGGATTTCTCAGCTGGGATCACATCGAGCCTTGATGGATCTCAGAGAGAGGCAGCGGGCGCGTGCACAAAGTGCATCTATGAAGCTGGACCCGGCCACGGTGGAATCCAACATTGCCTACTTGGAGAGTGCGTCTCGTTGGGGACGCTTCGAGGAGCTGCAGCATTGCGTCTACCTCAACGCTCTGCGCCGGCAGCAGCGGCCAATCTACGGAAAGAACCTTGTTGGGCTTCTCACCATTGGCACCGACAAACGCCCGTTCAAGCCACGGCCAAAGGTGCCTCGACAAGTCATGGCTTGGTTCGAGGAAGACTCGCCGGTGATTCAATCCATGATATCGACAGTCGACCAACGCGCCGACAGCTACAAGACCACGATTGAAAAGTTTTCGTGTGTGACGCCGGCAGTAGTCACTCGTGATCTAGAACAAGTGATTCTAGGCCGCGCAGGAGTGCAGGCTTTTACCGAGGAAGACCTCAAGCTGTCGGCGCCCGTCCGCTGGGCCCCATTTCTTCCGAAAACGGCTCCCCCTGATCCATGGCACGAGGCCCGCATGCGATTGAGCATCCAATTCCCCGACAAACGGCTCTTGCAATACGACTGCGGAAAGCTTCAAGCCCTCGACAAGCTGCTACGCAAGCTCCAGGCCGGCGGTCACCGCGCGCTCATCTTTACGCAAATGACAAAGGTGTTGGATGTGCTTGAGCGGTTCCTCAACATCCACGGACACAAATATTTGCGCTTGGATGGTGCCACCAAGGTCGAGCAGCGACAGATTCTTACAGACCGG
The DNA here is from genome assembly GCA_911649645.1 of Thelonectria discophora. Lineage (NCBI taxonomy): Eukaryota > Fungi > Ascomycota > Sordariomycetes > Hypocreales > Nectriaceae > Thelonectria > Thelonectria discophora. The sequence goes on along the minus strand of CAJVRK010000022.1, from coordinate 412,504 downwards.
TTCAACAATGACACTCGAATTCTGTGTTTTATTCTGTCGACACGATCAGGCGGTCTCGGCATCAACCTCACGGGTGCCGACACGGTCATCTTTTATGACCAGGACTGGAATCCCGCCATGGACAAGCAATGCCAGGATCGATGCCATCGCATCGGACAGACTCGCGACGTGCACATTTACCGTCTCATCAGCGAACACACCATCGAGGCCAACATTCTTCGCAAGGCTTCCCAGAAGCAGATGTTGGACGACGTGGTGATTCAGGAGGGCGAATTCACAACGGATCACTTCAACAAGGTCTCGGTGCAAGACGTCTTGATTGACAAGCTCGATTCGACCAGCCAGGGCGTCGACGCCGCGGATGCCGCCTTAGACCGGGTGCTCGGCGGACCCAACAACACCGACCAACGCAAGGTCGGTCGCGTTCTAGAACAAGCCGAAGACCGAGAGGATGTGGCTGCAGCACGCGTGGCAGAAAAGGAGATTCAAGCCGACGAGGCCGACTTTACCGAACGACCCAGCAACGTGGCCTCTGGGGCGTCCACGACACGACAAGGCACGCCAGCCAGCAAGTCAGTCTTGGACGGAGCGCTCGACGAAACTGAAGAGGCTGAGGAGGCTGAAGAAAACGCATGGGGCGAGCGGATGAACAATATTGACGACTACATGTTGCGCATCATGGCAGAGCAGCTCAAGGGGACGAAGCTGGAGCTGCCCAAGGACAAGAAGAAGGGAAAGAAGAAGGGCAAGGACACACGGAAGAGATGAGTCTGGGTTGGCCACTGTACAAGTTATTAATCACCACTAACACGTTTGCATTCTGTACAATATCATCACGAGCAGGGGGGACAAAACAAAAGGGCCATGATAGAGAGGCGTCTTGGTAACTCACGGCTTGGTTAGATGCAATTGGGTCTTCACGGTGTTTCAATCAAAGGTTCGCAAGGCAATGCTTGTCTATTGATATATACTAGTACTGCTATTTACGGTTTTTTCCTGCCATGTTTGTGCCCTCTGAGTCGATCAAGTTGCTGATGAAGAAGCAGGAGACTGCCGAGGTAGTCTCCGCCGTTTAGAATGAATGGTGCAGCGACGGCTGCGAATGAGGAAGGGGTTGGTAACAGTCGTGTGAGACGTCTTGTGGGAAGTCTATCCCGTGAGGCGGCATGGAACGAGTGGCGTGTAGGTGATCTGGGGGTTCCAGGGTTAGTATTGGGAAAACTTCAGGGGCTATTTAGAGATGTGTTCACCTATGTGTAGGCCTCGAAAATGCCTCGAACAATAGCCTCGACATTGGCCAGATCGCGCTCGGCGGCTCAGCAGGGGGTTCCGGGACAGTTGCACCAAGGGTCGGCCTCGGGGGCGGCCTCGCGCTTGGCCTTCCAGCACGACTGGCCCGGGCGCTCGCACCACGGCTCGGCCTCGGGGGCGCGCGCCGTGTTCTCGTGGCCGACGACGTCGAGCACCGCCCCGGCCGCCCGCTTGGCCTTCCAGCACGACTGGCCGGGGCGCTCGCACCAGGGCTCGGCCGAGAGGGAGGGGGTGGCGAGGGCGGTAGAGGCCATGAGGGCCATGGCTGCGAGGGTGAACTTCATGGTGGTTGAAGGGGGGTGGTTGTTAAGGGATTGGTTGAGAAGTGAAGTTGAAGAGAGTGTTGGTCTAGTAGAGACTGAAGAGTGAGGTAGCTGGTTGCTTGTCTGTTCTTGAGATGATGGAACTAGCCTGACGAAAAGGAAGACTTGAAGGCGAAAAGGCGACATCTTTATAGGTTTCTCGGGGGGACAAGTATCACAGGAGATATCAGGAAGGCATTCTCGTTCGCCCTGGTCCAATCATGAGTCTTATTGACCCAGGTTCGACGGAATAGCGGCATGTCACTTATTAAACCAGCTCAAATACACTTCTCACGAGACACTCTAGCTAACCAAGAAGCAGAAGCGAGATAAAAGAGTTCAGCCCAACCCCCTTGGTGGCAGTGGCAACGAGTGTCGTCCGGGGTGGTGATGCCGTTGACCAGTCGTTGGACGACGGTTAGCACAGGAGAGGTTCCGCGGGAAAGGCTTGTTGATTCGGACTGTCGCTCTTTGACCCGGCCGGTTTCTTAGACAGTTTCTTAGATCCGTTTCTATCCGGTCGGGGCCAGGGGAGGGACGACAACGAGCGGTTTGGTTGGGTTATGTTCAAAAGGGGCTTGTCAGACGGGCCGTCGGTTGGGCTTATTGAGTCGAATCTGATACTGCGCAGGTTTCCTCATGCGGGGGCTCTGGAGATGGCAGTGCCGCTCTGTGCAAGCTGAGCAGGACAAGCAAACTGCTCATTGGCAGTGTTTACTGTCATCCCAGGCAATTCCTGTTATTCACTTCCTGCAGTTGTGCATGCGCGACTTTTCACACCCTTTTCCCCGACCAACAAGCGTTCCCGAGGAAAATCCTATTCAGTTCCAACCCTGGGCCTGTTGACACCCGGATACGGAAACCAGAGCGACACGGCTCGTCGGTGGCCAACCAAAAATAGGCGACTCATTTGACTTTTTGAAAGAAGCGCAGAGATCTATCACTTTTGTATGTGACGATTCTATTCAGTGGGACTTGGTGGAATAGACTTGTTGGAATAGTCTGTCGCTTGGCGGTGTCTATGACTTGGGATCAACCACACCTAAACAACCTAATGAGAAGTAGCATGGAAACGAGATTACATCACGCAGGGAAAGTATTTACATGACAGAACAAAATGGGTCTTGCAAGAGTCGTGGCAAGTAACCGGCAGTCTCTCACGCCCTCGGATCCCACTCTGTATCAACCTCCCCCAACAACCCATCCCCCAGTCCCCTCAACACCCTCTCCAGACTCACCATCTTGAAGCTCGCCTCCGCGCTCGTCGTCCCGTCCGGCAGCTCGTTTGCGTCGTCGTGCACCACCACCAGCCCAAACGGGAACTCGTCGCCCAGCGCCACGCCCACGGCCGCGATGCCATCCGTGTTGGTCACCGCATCAACACCCCCGTCTGATGACTTCGTGATGGTAAACGCGCCCACGTATTCGTGCGGTGAAGACCGTTTGTACACGCTGTACGCGCTGACGCCCTGGCAGGAAACCAGCACGAATCCTTCCTCCTTCGTCTTTCCTTGAACCAGCGTGACGCCTTCGACATCACCAAACAAGGTCCCGTCTCCCACCTTCCCAACCAGAACCCCCTCACTCACATCATCAGGCTCCGCGCCATACCGCCACAGCGCACTAGGTTCCTCCCCAATAAATACCCAGCCGTTTTCCTCATCGGCCACGCACCCCTCGACCTGTCCGCCGCTCCCGCCCTGGAACTCGCGCACGAGCGTCGTCTGCAGGGTGCCGTTGGGAGAAGAGGTGAGTTCGTACTGTAGATACAGGGAAGACTTGGAGTTGACAAAGAGGTACTGCTTGTTTGTTGCAGGGGAGCGGTACACGCATGACCCGTAGACGGAGAAGGAGGGCGGGACGGGGTGCGAGCCGCCGGGGATGGAGGTTAGGGTGCCGTTGGGTTGCATTTCGAAGAGGCTAGAATTGTTAGCACTCGGTTCATATCAGGCACAGGTAGGCAAGATCTTCAAGGCCGTTCATCCCGTGATGCGCACTAACCCGGTGACGGGCTGGAAAAGAGTGTCTTACCAGAGTGTATCATCCGCTCTGCACGCCGCAAAAGCCAAGTCCACCGTCCGCCCACCAACATCGAACCCGTAGATAACATCGACATTATTCGGCTCCCCCGCCGCAAACTCCTGCACCAGCCTCCCCTTTAGATCAAACACGCCCAACCCCGCCGCATCACCCGACTTGATCGTCGCCACGACCCGCGAGTCCTCCCTCTTCACAGGCGAGATCCAAATCGCCGGGTCGTCACCGTCGCCCGGCCGGGCGTCCGTCTCGTACGTCGGCTCGACGAGCAAAAACGAGCAGTGCGGGCCGCCCCAGCCGGAGCGGCAGGTACATTCGTTGGGGCCGACGCAGGTGCCGCGGTTGGAGCAGGAGGCGACGCAGGTGTGTTTGGTGCACTTGGGGCCGGTGTAGCCCGTGAAGCACTCGCACGTGTTGTCGGTGCAGAAACCGTTGTTGGTGCAGGAGGCACAGATGGGGTTGTGCTGAGTGGAGGGGAGACGCGGGGTGTAGTTTGTGTTGGGCTTGATGCCGACTCGCTTGAGCATGTCAAGTGAGGTGATGCCGAAGCCGGTCGATGGGTCTGATTCGATGGCGTAGGTCAGGACGCCGTGAGGATAGTCGTCCGTAGACGCCTGGTAGATGGCCAGCCCCTGGATCTCAATGTCTTCGAGGCCTATCAGTGTGAGCGTTGCTTGCAGGCTAAAGGATTGGTTATAAACAGCCACTTTATCCTCCTGCGCGACAAAGAGGTAGTCAGACTTTTCAGCAACGTAGACTGCGAGGCCAGTAACGTCACCGTCCGCTCCGCCCACTGCCGTGATATTGGGCGCCGCCGTACTCTCTGCAAGAGCAAACGTGTAGACCTTCTCGTCGTCGTCGACAGATACATACATGCGTCTCTGCGACGGCGACACGGCACACCCCGAGACTTCAAACCCGGTATCAAACGTTTGGACCTGCCCGTCAGTACGTCCGCCAAAGCCTACGACTCTGCCCACTCACCTCGACAATCTCAACCGATTTCTTGCTCTTCTTCACAAGCAGCTGCATGCCCTCCCTCTTCCCAAACAAGTACACATAGTCATTCCCCGCGCCGCTCTTCCACGTACACAAGGCCGACCAGTCGCCCAGGACTTTCCGATCGGCGTCTTTGACGCGCTTCAGCCCAGGAAGTTCAAATACGCGCACCACCGAATCAGGCTGCGCGATAGTCACCAACAAATCCCTTTCGGCGCCGTGCACTACAGTAACCAGCTTGGTGCGGCCGGTGCGGCGAGACGCAGTTTCGGACAGGGATGAATCGAGGGCGAAGACGTGGAAGCCGCCGGTGTCGGGGGCGCCATCGTTGCCGATGAGGAGGGGGGAGGACTTGGTTCGTGGGTAGTAGACGGTTGTCCAGTCGGATTCGATGTCGGTAGCGAGGGCTGTGATGTTGATGTTGAGAGCGGTGGCCGCGGTGAGGAGGAGTTGCGCCGCGAGGGCGAGGAGGACGGTTAGGGCCGCCATGGCGAGGTACAGGGTGAGAGAGACATGTTTCTTGTCCTTTGGAGGTTGTCGAGTCTTATAAGCCATCTTCATGCATGAGCCGCGAGATGCCTGTCAGAGTCAACAACAGCCCGTGGCGGTCAAGCACCTCTCCATTGGACCCTCGGCCATACCGCCCAAAGCAGCAGTACAATCCTCGAAAGAGATGCCTCTCCTCCAAAAGAAGAAGGCAGACAATCCCACGCACCTTTTGGTTGTATTCTTGGCGACCTTGGTCCGTTGATGCGGCGTGGGGTGCGGTGAAGGAACATGTTTGCTCTATTGGCGGCCCTTGTGTTTCTCCGCCATTTCGGTGTGCGTTTGCGGCGTAGGCGAGAGTGATGCCGGATCATCGTCTGGGATGTTGCATGCTAAAATGAAGCATAATTATTAATTGCCATGGTTCTTGAGTTCATCATGTCTTCTATTCTGTGACTTGTGTTATTCTCTTACAATCTCACATTGATTACGTTTCATCCACCTCAACCACCTTTCCCATGCCTCCCCCAAATTCTCCCGCCACAGACCTTCTCTTTCCATTACCCCCCTCCCCAACCCATTTCCCGTCTCCCGGAACCCCAGGAATGAAACTTAACACACAAAACCCACCAAGACCTCTCTCGACCACGCTCCAGGGTAGCTCACATTCCGTGGCTGAAACCAGTTCCCCCTTGTTTCACGCGTTTGTCTAACTTTTCACCACTAGCGAAACGCCGTCCTTTTCGTTCAAGTCGTCTTTTGACGAGATCCCTCTTTTAGTTAGTCTCCCTCAACAACTCCTCACAACCCGCCGGGTTCGTGCTTGGCGGATGGCCGGCGAGCCGTCGACAGAGCCATGTAACCACGTACCCCTGGCCTTGAGATCGACAGTCGATGCGAATCCGACGACAGACGAGTTTGGGCCGAACCTTATTCGTCAGGTATGTCTCGGGAAAAGTCGCCGGATTTGTCCTCTAGCCGAGAGAGTCGACCCTCGAAGAGAAGTCCGGAGAAAACCTCACCAGTGTCACTCTGCACCAGAACCAAAGATACAAGAACCCTGTGTCATCCATCCTTGTACCCTATTATATTCATCGATTATATGCCATAAGGAAATAGTTGTAGCCAAGCTGTCGGTCGGCCACGGCAGGTCGCTCTGCCCAGGGTATCCGTCCCGAAGAAACAAAGAAACAAACCGCCCCTACCTACATAATTAATCACCCATATCGTAACCCGTCAGAACCCCCTCGTCGCCAAGTGCACCTCGGACGACGACTTGCTCAGGTTCTCCCCGTCAAACATCTTGCTCGGCCCGCTCGTCGAATCCGTCATCGACTTCCTCCCATCGGTGCTATCATCATCGTCCCCCACGCGGTTCTCGCGATGCACCACAATCTCCGTCGTCATCATCACGCCCGCGTCTTTCATGGCCCGTTTGGACAGCCTATCGTCGCGTCGTCCGCCGTGGCCCTCCTCGCCGCCCATGGCGTACGCCTGGTACGAGACGTCGCCCACCGGTTTGCCGCCCGCGTCGCTGATGAAGGTCTCGAGCGCGATGCCCGTTCGGGTGCTGTGGGTGTTGTTGTTATTATTGTTCGTGGCGTTGGCTCGGCTGCGAGGACCAGAGCTCGCGTCCTTGCTGCCCGTCGTCATCTCCACCAGGCGGTTCAGGATGGTAAACTCGAGCTTGAGCTTGGTGCTGTAGACGAAGGCCTTGTACGACGTCTGGTACTGGTACTGGTCCGCGTACTCGAGGCCGAGAATCGTAATGTCGAGCAGGATGATGACCAGGTTGACAAACACAAGGTGGTTCATCAACCGCCGGCTCCCCCGCGTGTTGCCCATGCTGCGCTCCAGCTTCATCATCTTGACCGTCTCGAAGATGTAGAAGCACGAGATGATAATCTCCTGGATGAAGAAGATGGTGACCTGGATCTTCTCCATGACGTTGTAGGGCATCTTCCACGGCTGCGGGTTGTCGGAAAAGGACCCAAAGATCATGGGGATGATGGCCCCGTGGCAGATGACGGCGTCGATGCAAATCATCCACAGGATCAGCTTGAGCGTCTTCCTGTTCCGCAGCACCAGGTGCAGCCGCGACCAGAGCACCAAGCTCTGGCCCGTCACCATGGCCACCCAGCCGCAAGCAATGAGAGCCCCGGCGAGGTACCCCAGTGAGGCCGAGCAAAAGTACTTGATGAGGAAGCCCGCGCAGTAAAAGGGGATTCCCCACGATGCGCCCAGGAAGGACCAAAAGTACAGGCCCGAGTGGCGCTTGAAGGTGCCGTAGATGATGAAGGTGAGCTCCAGCACGTTGTACATGGCGATGGAGAGGAACACGATGATGATGTACAGCGAGAGCTGCGAGTAGCCCACCGTGCCGGACCCGAAGCCGGCTGGGGCGGTCATGGTGGTGTTTCGTGGACGATGGTGATGAGTCGATGGGGTTGATCTGGCGAAGGTGATCGAATGAAGGACTACCCCGGATTCAAAGGGCCCGCAGAACAGAGACGCAGATGGCAAGAAGAAAAAGCAAGGTGCACTCGTCCATCTCCAGGAGACCACGGGGAGTATGGGGGCCAAGGTCCAGATATGTGCAGGCCACTTGGGCTTGGGGCTGTAACAAGAGCAGGGTCTCTTCCCGACGGCTGATCGACCACGGATTTCCCATGACTCTCTATCCTTCCCGGGCACCCAAGAGTTCAAGCCATTCGGACCTGTCCCAGCGTACCGGTCCCGACGCCGTCTTACCTCGAAGGCTATTACGCACAGCGACTACCGACCTTAGTGAAGGGATGGGTCTCAGGCCGTTGTGATTCTCGAGTCCGTTCATCAAGTCCGCTCATCAAGAGTCCACTCGGGGAGTGTCTGTACGTCTCTTTTCAAAGGCCTGGGGTTCAAAACCGGTCAGCAAGTGCAGTGGCAGTCATGCAGGACACAGACATCACCGAGTGCTTGGCTACGTCAGAGCATCTCCCGTTTGGACATTCGTGTGCTTCTCCCTCGCAGCAGCGAGTCATTCAACGGCAGCTGGCCTCGCTCACCCTGGACGGCAGACGCAAGCCACCTTGGGCCATGACAGGGCGAATCAACTGAGCTGAGGGCCTGTCACGGAACTTGGAGGAACCCCCCCCCCCCCCCCCCCCCCCCCCCGGGCGCCGAGTAGAATCTCGGCGGGGAAGTCGGGAGACCTCCACCTGGGGAGATGCCAAGGAAGGAAGATGCCCTTTGGCGGCACTAAAGATGGCTGAAGATGGCCTCCCCGGAATAGGCTTTGGGCCGGGCCATTGGTCCAAGGTGTGAGACTAGCGGGAGGTGGTGATTAGGGAGGGGGGGGACCCTAAACACAACAAACAATGAGATTCGACAAAAGACTGTCGTCGATGGGAAAGGAGATCTAGGTGCCTGGCCACGAGGTAGACTTCAAAGATCTGGAGAATGTCATCAGTGGCACAGTCGACACGTTGTTGTCGAGATGGACTCTACGATATTCCCGGGGAACTAAACAACATGTCACTTTTGAAGCCGCTCTTTGCTTTTTATCGTCATTTTTTTGCTTCTTTCGAAGGGCGTTCCTGAGAATCTGGAAAGCTTCAGCTACGTCTAGAAGCCCGAGGTCACCACCACCAAGCCCCTTCCCCTCTTGTCATGCAGGACTGTCATGTATGTACCGCCCTTTGATTACATGAGGTCTAGCATTCGTTTTATTTGCATGAGGTGGCTTGTATCAGATCATAGAGAAAAAAATATTTGTAATGTGCGCTGTACGAAATGGGGAGTTGCGGGCTTTTCCCAGTCCCCGACATGAACGCCACCACCTGGGGGCGACCGCATTCTTCAGCTGTGCTCGGCATTGCTGGTGCCGTATCTTGGGTCTAAGAAGATGCATGTTTCGCCGGTGAGAGAGACATGACTTGCCGTGACTCCCCTCGAGGTGTTGGCCTGTCTCTTTTTCCCTCCTCTTCCTCTCCTCCCCTTTCCTATCTAGCATCACCATCACAAACCAAAACAGATGGCCAATTTCAACATTCTCGAACCGCCTGTCACCCTCACCGGCCTCCTCCCTCCTAACCCTCCCGGCGATCCGCCGCCGCAGATTTAGTGCTTGGCTCCTCAGTCGGCCGCACCGCACCGCGCCCCAACGCCACCTCGTTCCCGAAAATAGGGTGCATTGAGCGAGTAGCAAACAGGATTTCATGGTTGGATTTCATTGCGGATTTTTTTTTCGTCCCAAGTAAGAGGCGCCGGACTCCTCCCCCGCAAGTCTCTAGCGCGTGAACAGGATGGGCTGGTCCTTGTCTAGCGTTGCAGTCGAGTTTTCTGTCTCGAGGCAGCCGGGGCGCGGAATTTGGTGGTGGGAAAGACAAGTGCCTCTTTTTGGGGGATATGCAGGTGCGTGAATCGTGGTGGTGAGATGGAGAGGGAGGCACTGTTTGAGGCTTCTGGGTGGAAGTGTAAATGAATAGGGTATACTCTTGTCATGGAACTCTGCCTTGACTTGCCTCGATCGATACCTTCATCTCACAATCTGCCCTTACGCTACCAACTACAGTCCGTGACTCGGGATTTCGCATCGCGCATCGCATCTCCCGATATTACGTGGCTCGCCCCAACAATCTTAGCTCTGAACCCGGTACCATCCCAAGTCCTTCTCTTGGTTGGTCCAAAGTTATGTCAATATCCCTCAGCTTCGAGCCGGCGCGTTTGGACGGGACAGCACTGATACTCGGGGGGGGAGGGGGATCTAATTGGCAAGTCTAGTTCTTCCTCATCGGATCTTCTCATCCGCCCGCACTTCGTTCAGGCACCAGGACTGAAGCCGGGGCCCATGCAGGAACTGAGCGTCTCTCTGCGGATGCGGGAAGGTCTGGAGGCTGGAGAGAGGGTTGTCGATCTTGCTCGCATGTCCCCCGGTCCATGTCCATCCTGGGGCACATCGGCAAATCAACTTGACAAATCAAGTCAACAAGACAAGTCAACAAATCTCATTCACATCAAATAAGGGCAGAATCTGTCCGCAAGACTGGCGTGAATGCAGTCACTCGTCAAATGCGCTTGAGGCGCGCGGCCGCCAGCGGCGCAGCAACCGTTTCTTCCGTGCGTGGTTCGGTCTCAACATGAAGACGATGTGAAACGCCATCTTTTTATTAGACTTTCATTCCAGTCCTTGGACCCTTGGATGAGAAGGCTGCCTCGTGCCCTCGCGAGATGGTACTTCCGAGGTGCGATACGCACACGTGGTGATGGCGAGGACGACGAGATTTGACGAGGGCCGCGTGAAGCCACCACGTGAAGGAAGGCGATTGTTGCTTGGATCTGGGTGTTCAATCTTGCTGCCTGCTACATCTCATCTACCGCTCGATTACTCCCCTCATCTCTGCGCTCAACCCCCCTATCGCCTTGCTATCCCAATAGCGAACCTGGCTTGACAATTCTGGCATAGCTTCGCTGCCAATATGCCTCTTGTTGATTCATACCATGCTACGTACTCCGAGTACATAATTACCTACTTCTCTAGCTGCATGCACAATCAGACGACACTCCAAAACCTCCTTAGCCAATGCCATGGGTTCTTGCGCATGGTTTCGTTAACGCCTCTGCTAACCTGACGGCGTTTCGTATAGCTTCACCACGACTATGTTTTGGCTCAGCTGGAAGATAACCGCCGGGATTTCGTCTGTCCGAGGGAGCGCACGTGTCGTGCAGAGTTCCTTTTTCCCTATCGAGAGGCTTGATGGACATTTTTTCTCGGGTCGTCTTTGTTGGCGGACGCCACCCCCCTTTCACATGGGATTCGAATCAGGTAGGGACGGCAGGTATGTTCACAAAGGGAGTTGTTGGGGCCTCCGCTGTTGGCATCGCGTTTGCCCATCTTCTTTGTTTCTTTGGGCAATTATCTGGTCTCTGTCGGGGAGTGTCCCGGTCCTGGTCCCGAGCCATGACCATTGAACCATGGACACTCGCCCGTATTTGTAGAGGAAGACGCGGTCATGGCATGTAGTTTCTGAGGAACAAAGAAAACGCAAGGAGTATATCTATTAAGTATGCATCATGACGCTCAGGCGGATATCTCTCTTGTCGTCAACCCAACGACAGGCCAGCAAGTGCAACGCCGCAAACAACAACACACCCTTCTCCCCAAGGGCAGCAAGTGCGTCCTTCAACAAAGCCTGTAGCCCATCCCTAGGACAACACGCAGCAATGAACTCCCCCTTCAGCGTGGGCAGCTTTCGCAGCGACTTCGAAAGGGCCACCACCACGCGCCCCTTCGCCTCCAACCTGACCGTCGGCGTCGAGCTGCAGCTCATGCACTCCCCGCTGACCAAGCAGTGGCGCAACCCCTGGCAAAAGTTCCGCTCGCGCCGCCTCTTCGCTGAGGAGCTCGCCCGCCGGACCGACCTCCCCATCGCGTACACGGGGACGCCCTGCGAGAGCTGCGACGACGCCGTTTACGGAGCCACCGAGGAGGCCGACGAGATTGGGATCGCGCCGGGCACCGTGTTTGAGAATAACCTGTTTACGGTCAAGGACGAGTGTCTCGAGCGGAGGAGCCCAGTGAATGAGGCGAGGGGCTGGCCGGGCGTCGAGCTCACGTCGCCCATCTTTGACAACGAGGAGCTGCTGCACCTGTCCGCCGTGGGGAACATTCTGGATTCGCTCCGGGCCATGGCGGCCACCACGGGCATCACGGCCGACGAGTCGTGCGGCTTGCACGTCCACGTCGGCGTGCCCGGGGGAATGACGCTGCTCGTGGCCAAGAAGATGGCCACTCTCGCTCTCCTCCTCGAAAAGCCCCTCTTCGGCGCTCTTGCGGCCCCCGGAACCGACCAACAACCCCGCGCGGGCTACGTCCACCGGTCTTCGGGCCTCGTCGGCGACCGGCGGCGGGATGACCGACGCGGCGCCGACTCGACCAGCGCGGCACAGCTCCTCTCGTACTTTCCTGACTTTGGCAACATGCCCTCCGCGGCGTGGAACTACAACCGCCCGTCCGCCTTCTCCGAGGCGCTCCGTCGCATCTGGTGCAGCTCGTCGCTGCAGGCGCTCGCGCAGCTGCTGATGGACGGAGAGGACAAGCTGGGGTTCGTGCTCAGCCTGCGCGACGAGGAAGGGCGACAAGTGTCGTCTCAGACGACGCGGAACCTCGAAGGGTCGGAGACCACGTTCGAGTTCCGTTACGTGCCCATGACGTTCTCGCGGGCCGTGATCCAGGTGTGGACGGAGATGGTGTTTGCCGTGAGCGAGATGGCGCTGCTCAAGGCGGCAGAGTACAAAGAGCGCGTGGCGGAGATGCTGGACAAGATGGTGGAAGTGGCCGGGTCGGGAGACGCGTGGAAGCCCTTGCTGGGGGATATGCTGGGGTTGTTCTACCACGTCGATGTGTGGGAAGACCACTTCCGGATGTCTGAACAGGGCTTCAAGTGTGCCTTCCTAGACGACAACCTCCTCCTGACTCCCATCACGGAGCGCAGCGTCCACACGCCGGCCATAACGGCCTCGGACTCGGGCTTCAGCGACGCTAGGTTCAAGACGGCGTCGCAGATTAGCATGGAGCGCCAACTGATCGCCTACTGGGTCAACGAAGAACGGGAGGCAGCCCTCACAGCCAACGAGCTGCTGGGCCCGCAGAGGGGGGACTCGGAGGGCGACTCGCCCATGTCGATGGAAGAGGACCGGGACCCGATGCCGGCGGCGTGCGACGTGCCTATGGTGGACTCGCCACTGGACGAGAAGCGGTGTTTGCTGCTGGATACGCCGTACCCGACTGAATCGATCATGACTGAAGATTCTGATTCTCGCATTTCCGAGGAGTAGTGACCGAAGAAGCTTCGGAGGGTGCCGGAGGTGATGGGGACAAAGACGGACATGTTGAGATTATCTATTTTTTTCTTTGTAAACGAATGCAGCGACCAATCTATTAATCTTGTGCCTTTTGCATTTCCTCCCGTGACTGTGGCGTTGGGCCGACTAACTTACAGGCAGATGGTGACTTGAATGACAACTAGAACGAAGCTCTGCCGCCGAGCCCCCGGAGGCCGAGACGGCCCACTCGGACCGGCGGTGGGGCCGGGTCCGGACTGGAGGATAAGGACGGCGCGGTAGAGCGAGTGCCTCAACGACAATGACTTTGATGAAAACAAGAGTTCCTCATGCTCCTTGAAATACTGCCCAGCCCCCTCTCTCCAACAACATCCCCTCCCCTGCACAACATCCCTAAATACCCTTCTCCTCCTTCTTCCCACCCTCCCCCTCCCTCCTCCCCTCCGGCCCGGGCGCCTGCCAGCTCATGCTCGGCGGCGCGCACGTCTCTGCGCACCGCACACACGCCAGCTCGCTCTTCTTGTAGGATCCCTTGATGACGCGCTTCTCGTCAAAGCTGTACCGGGGACAGTGCATGGTCGGCTGGGCGGCCCGGCCGAATAGGCGCCGCTGGTAGTCGCACGCGGCGCCCAGGTCGTCGACGGCGAAGAAGCTGTTGTCCATGTGGTGAAAGACCTCGCCGCCGATGAGGGCCCGGCCGCGCGTGGTGGTCATTTGCGGGCAGGAGGTGCCCTTTGCGCAGGAGCAGACGACTTGTTGAAAGGAGTATGTGCACATTTTTGGGTTGCTCCGAGGGTCTTGGGTTTTGTAGCTTGTCGAGTCTGTTGAGGGGGGAACTGTTCGGCGTCGAGAAAACGTAGGGGCGATGCTGATGCTGAAGCTGTGATATGTCTCGGAGACAACTCTGCGATCCGCCACCAAAGAAAGTACTGCAGCCGTTCCGCCCGGTGATCTTCCTCAACAAAGATATCAAAAATGCAACTTTTGAAAGGAATATTATCAGAACGATAAACGTCTTCGTTTCTTCTCTACGGCTGAGATCAAGAGCGGTGTATAAAGAAGAGAGGCACAACATGCTAAACACAACACCACACCAGCACGACACACAACCGCGCGCACCGTTTTTTCCCACCCTTTCGCCTCTCCCCCCTCGGTGCCGGCGTTACACATATTGAAGCCCTCGTTCGACTTTTTTTTTTTTTTTTTTTTCCTTCCCGTCACTTTTGTCTTCGTGCTCCCAAAAGTACCATCCTGCCCGCGCCCCCCCTCCCATATTACTCACTTCTCTTCCGTCCCACGGGACGAGACAGATAGCAAAGGGGCAGATTTCGCAGCAAGACGGGCTGCGGCGTTGTGCCGTGTTTGTTATTGCCCCGGGCTTCGGGTACGTACGTACGGCCGTTGCCCCCCCCCCCTTCTTTTTCTTTCTGTCCAATTCCCTTGTCCAATACGGATACCTGTTGTCTAGAATCCTACCGTCTTTTCCTGTCTGTTCACTTTATTTTGTGCTGCCGTGCGGCAAAACGGCGTCATTCTTTCCCGCGAAACACAAGGAGCTGCGGCGGGCCGAGAGTGAAAAGGGGAGGGAGTAGGAAACCGGGCGCGAGAATGAGGGGTGAGAGCGGACGCGGGAACGGGCACTGTGAGGGACGAGATGAAGGGGGGGAGGTTCGGACCGAGAAAAAAAGATGAGGTGAGCGTTTTGGTATAACTGACGGGAGGCAATATGACAATGCGTACATCCGTTTTCGTACGAAGTAGACTGGAGGGAGGCGGAAAGTCGAGCCACTTCTCCCAAAGTCGCACTGCCACAACTTACACAAAACCACAAACCTCGAAAAACCTCACACACGCAAGACTAAGCAACACCACTCCCTCCCTCGACTCCCACATGCAAAAAGAACTCCCTCGAGTCCCCTCCCTTTCGTTTCCCAGACCGCGGCTCAACTTTCCCCAGATTGTATCCCCCTGGTCCCTCTCCAATGAATCCCCCTTGTCCTCCCCTCTCCGCCTCCCAGCCTTACGTAGTATGTATGCCCGCAAAAAAACCAGCGACGATCCCCATCTCGAAGAGCAAACGGGGAGAAGTGCAGGGAACTTATGTTGGTGCTTTGCCTTGTTTGTCGAGTGAAATGAAGACCATTCGGTTGCTTTCCGTATTGTCAAGGCGCTGGGACAAACTGGGGAGGAGGAAGAGTCGGGATGTGTGCCTGATTGAGCGTAGTTGCGGGGAGGACATTAGGAATCGGAAGAGGAGAGTTGCGCCGTGAAGGAAGGAAGCCGAGAGGATATTCATGTGTAAATGGATGGAAAGGGCATATTAAGGAACGGGGGGCGCTGTAGATGGTGTTCACAGCTGGTCTTGTCGCTGCTTGATCTCGTTGGTCTTCTTAGGTCTTCTCGACAACTCCAAGTCATCTGTGAAGCAACCCAGAGCAACCCTCCAAATAACCCTCAACCTTCATCCCTCGACTACAGCTCCAAGTCATTCGTTGAAACAACCCAGAACAACCCTCCAAACCAACCCTCAACTCTCTCCTCAAGCCCCCCTATCCCTCAAAATGCACCTCCCCAAAGCCCTCACCCTCTTCAACCTGGCCTCAACAGCCCTCGCCTCCGGCGCAACCATCCTCTCTGCCATGTCTACCATAACCAACACCACCAAATCTCTCAACAAGACAATCTCCTCCTGGGACGGCCGCCTCCTCGGCATCGCCCCCATCTCCGTCAAGTCCGCCCAGCTCCTCCTCGACATCGTCAACGGCACCTCCATCGCCAACGCCTCCTCCCCGTTAACCTTCGCCGAAGCCGCGCAGGTCGCTTCGGCCACGACGGAGCTCGCCGCCGTGGTCAACGGCACCTTGGACACGATTGTGCAGGCCAAACCCAAGTTCGACAAGTTGCTACTCACGCCCGTCATTCTCATCGACTTGCAGCTGCAGAGGGACGCGTCCGAGGACTTTGCGGCGACGGTGGTGGACAAGGTGCCGGCTTCGTTGCGGGATACGGCCGAGGGGTTGGTCGAGCCGATTGATGAGGCGTTTGGTAGGGCGGTGGGAAAGTTTTCAGGGAGGTATTACTTGGTTTCGACGTAGCCTCGGCTTTGGGCAGTTGGATTTCATATGACAGTGTCGAATGTCGGGGTTGACGCACGCGGGGGACACTAGGGCCGGAGATGCGAACGCGGGGGATGCTAATACGGGGTACGACACGGGGGAGGCTAACCCAGGAGAGACGGCGACTAGCTCCATTAATTGCACATCCATGTATATTCGGAGGCCAGCTGGACTCAACCATAGGAGGATGAGGGGCGCTGTTGCTGATGTCGACCAGTTGACTTTTATTCTTGTATATACTTCCTAATCCATCTGATCAACAGTTTGGGCATCCCCGTTGGAATCCTTGGCCACTCCAGCCACCTTCTTATCCTCCTCCGTCACCGCCACGCGCCAGCCAAACTTGTCCTCGGCCTTGCCCAGCTGGATATCCTTTAGGGCGGCCAACAGCTTTTCACAGATGTGACCGGCATCATTGGAGCTCCCCGGGATATAATAAACCGTGTCCTCAATGTCGCCGCTGTTGCGGGTGATGCTCCGAATAGGCACCAGCGCCGCCGCCGTGCCCGCGGCCATGACCTCGTTAAAGTCGTTGAGCTCGCGGTACTTGATGGCGCGCTTCTCCACCTTCCAGCCGAAGCTGCGGCCCAGCTCCTGGATGCTGTCGCTGGTGACGCTGTCGATGACGCACTTGGAGTCGGGCACCACGAGCGTCACCGCCTTGGTGGCCTCGTCCTCAATAGCACCAATGAAGCCGCTGGTGCTGAACTCGTCCACGT
The DNA here is from genome assembly GCA_911649645.1 of Thelonectria discophora. NCBI lineage: Eukaryota > Fungi > Ascomycota > Sordariomycetes > Hypocreales > Nectriaceae > Thelonectria > Thelonectria discophora. The sequence continues at coordinate 395,713 of CAJVRK010000022.1, read as the reverse complement.
CCTCGTGCCGCGCGCTGTCGAGGTGCAGCGTGATGCCGTAGCCCTGCTCGCGGGCCCTGTCGCTCCAGCGCAGCACGGGGGCGTAGTTCCCTCCGACCTTGGCATTTCCCGTGCCGTGCGGCGCCGCGCGGTCAAACTCGTCGAGGATCAGCGCCTTGACGGGGTGCGAGCCGTGGTAGACGCCCGTGGGGATGACGAAGACGGCAAAGGTGTACTCATCGGGCGGCGACAGCCCCAGCTGGGCCGACGAGCCGTAGATCTGCGGCCGGATGTACAGGGCGGCACCCGTGTCGTGCGGCGGGACGAACTCGGCGTTGAGGGCCACGGCAGCGCGGCACGCCTCGAGGAACATGGCTTCGGGGACGACGGGCATGGACACGACGCGCGCCGAGTGCTGCATGCGCGCGGCGTTGCGGTCGGGACGGAAGATGGTGATGGCCTCGTCGCCGGGCGTGCGGAACGCCTTGAGGCCCTCGTAGGCCTGCTGCCCGTAGTTGAGCGCCGGCGCCATGCCGTGGATGCGCATGAAGGGGTCAGCCACGAACTGGAGGGGCGACCATTTTCCGGTTTCCTTGGAGTAGGTCGACTCGATGTGGCCGTTGACTGAAGACGTTAGATGTCGCACATCTCGACAAAAGACAGAAGCCTACCCTCGCGGACCTTGAAGCCGACGTTGGACCAGTCGATGGTGTTGACGGGCGGGGGAGGGAAAGCACCCATGATGGATTTGTGGTGGGACGATGACGGTAAAGGAGCAATTGAGCGAGCAATCGGGCGACGACGAGGCAGAGAGGTGATGAAACACAGCAGAAGCCAAGAGAAGGAAGAAGAAGAGAAAGTCAGTTGTGGACAAGATTTGAAGCTATCCCCTGACTTGACTCAGCGGCCGGATCAGAGGAGGTCCTGGAGCTTCCCCGCCGATGTCGCTCCAACAACCCCGCGGTGGCGTTCTTTCCTGCCCATAAGCTAATGACCAGAGGATCCCGCACCTTCCCATTGGCTGCTGAGAGGGCAGAAAACAGCTGGCAACTGACTTTTCCTGTTGCCCTAACATGTCACCAGAAATTCAACACGATTATTTACGAATCCAAGAGAGTGAAGATAACATAAACCATGAAATACCTATATAACCCTTCTATACCTCAACACCTTTTAGGTCGTCGTCTTGTATCACTACCGTTACCGTGAAAGAATGCATTGCTACTACTTATGAAATACCCTTCCTTGTCTTTTCCTTCTCGTTGATCAATCCATCTGGTTCGTCGTCCGCCACAAGTCATCCATGAATAACACAAAAACGAATGTTAGATTTTGGGAGTTCCATCAGGAAACAAAAAGGGGAGAGCGATGCTGTAAGTGAAACTCAAGGAAAATCGTCCTGAGCGGGTGTTGCTGTCCCCCGAAACTATCATGTTACCTCCATAGAGGCCATCTAAATGAAAGACTAGATTGAATGATGTCTCTCTCTTTGATGCGTTTGTGGAGGAGTCACCGCGTATGACTGCGATACTCGCTTCCACCGTTTCATCTCGTTGCTCGTGCGTGCGCCCGCTGACTCAACGACGGCATAGTAGATGTACGCCACGAGATAAAATGCAAGAAAGCCAGCGTACGCCTCTAGTCAGGCCAGAGCCGCCAGCCGGTGGAGGCAAGAGAGAACACCTAGAGTCGCTTGATTAGATCTTGTCTTCATATTTTGTACCACTGGGTACTCACCGCTGACGCCCTGCGTCAATGTGGCCGTCGCCTCTGTGTTTCGGTTGCCGAGGCTGACTGTCACCACATCCTTGACGGTGCCATCTTCTTGCAGTCTGTTTGCCCACTTGAACACCTTCTCATCCTCTCGGCCATCTCCGACCACCATGAGGAAGTCGACGGGATCTTGGTGCTTCTCGTCGGGGCTCATGTGCGACTTGAGGTCCTCAAACACCTTGCGCGCCGCCCCCTTCTTGGTCCAGTCGATGGGTTCAACCGCAATTGACCCGTCGAGAGGAATGGCGTGCACTCGCTGAGCTTCGCAGGCATCGTTGACGTGGCTCGAGCAATCCGACGCCTGGCGCGAGGCCGTCTCGTAGTCTTCGGCGCTCTTGTAGTGGAAGATGAGACTGCAGCGACGCTCCTCAATCTCGGCTCCTGGTGTTCGCTCCAGGTAATACGTCATGATGGGCTTGACGGACTCTTTCCAATCTTTGACTTGGTCGAGATCCGCCCTTTCCACCCACTTGTCCTCGCCAGCTTCTCTGACGAAGCAGCCATTCTCCGCAATCAGTCCCAGGTTGGGAACGCGACGGAAGACTCTATCAAGCTCCTCCGGCCGGCGGCCAGACATGACGTAGACCGTGTTGCGCTCGTCCAAAAGCAAATCATTCAGCACATCCAGCGTCCTCTGCGGGCTGATTGGAATGATCTTGTTGACCGGGCCCCAGCTGACGAGTGTACCCTCGTAGTCGAGGATGAAGAGTCTGCGCTTGGCGTTTTGGTATTTTGAGGACACGCCTTGGATCGATAGACGGGGTACAGAAGTCTGATCTCGCTTGTGCTGCTCCTCGTAAACCAGATCGAGGCGCGAAAGGAACTCCCCGAACCAGTGAGAACCCGTGTGCTTCACCACGCGGTCGTAGAGCTTCTCCCATCGCTGCTTCTTCTCGCCGTCGCCCATCTCCAGGGCTTGCTTGATCGCGTTGGCACACTGTCGATAGTCCCAGGGGTTCACGGACAGTTCATTCTTATTGAACAGGGACGAGGTACCGGTGAACTCGGACAAGATCAGGGAACCGTGCTTCTTCTCGGGGAATAGCTGGCCATCCTGACAGAAGAGGTACTCGTGCGACGTCAGGTTCATACCCTCTCGCTGGCTGGTAATCATCAAGGCGTCGGCAATGGTGAGCAAAGCCAGGTATTGAGCGTAGTCAATGTCCTGTTTCAAATACACGACGGGTTGGTAAGCAAGGTTGGCCCAGGACGAGTTGACACGCGTAACAATGTCGGAAACAGTAGCGTCCAAGTCGCTCTTCTCGCTCGAGGACAAGGCAACCTGGATCAGGACGGTATTTTCACGCCACTGCGGGTTCTTATTGAGGAATAGCTCATACGAGAGCAGTTTTTGTCGCACGCCACGGACGTGGTCCAGTTTGTCTCGCGCGACAATGAGCTTCTTCCCTTTGTAGCGTTCCTGCATGATCTGCAGCCATTTCGTAACCTCTTCATCGGCCAAGTGGTTTCGAAGGCTCACCGGGTCGATGCCGATGGGCAGGTGGATGCAGTCAACGAAACGGTCTTCCAACTGGAGCCCATCTGGCGTTGCCTCCGCACTGAGGAGACGGCTGCAGGTTTGCAAGAAATGGCGCGTGTACTCGTGGATCTGGAAGCCAATCAAGTTGGCACCCAACATGCCCTCGAGAAGCTGTGTTCGAACCGCCAAGCAGCGAAAGACCTCGGATGACGGAAACGCAACATGGAGGAAGAAACCAATCTTGGCATCGGGCAGCTTCTTTCGGACCATGCCAGGGACCAGGAGCAGGTGGTAGTCATGGATCCAAATTACATCACCACGCTTCCAATTCTGGACGATGCGGTCGGCAAAGGCTTGGTTGACGTTTTCGTAATACTTCCATGAGTGGTCCTCGTACGCCTTGCTCTTTGGGTTGTCGGGGATCTGGTAGTGGAACACGGGCCAGAGGATATTCTTGCAGAAGTGGGCATAGTGGCCGTCAAAGTCCTTGTCGGAACAGAAGACGGTCAGCATATTGTGCTCGTTCGCCAGCGTGTCTTCAATATCCTGCTTCTGCTGGGTCCCGTCAAGGGCATCTGTCGGCATGCCCAAAGTGCCCACCCATGTGTAGTCGGTCAGCTTGCCATCGCGAGCTGCGGCCTCGGCCGCATTACGCAAACCGCCGTTGCCCTGGTCTGCGCTGACCACTTTCCAGTGCGCCGAGGCAAAGACTCGGTCGTGACTCTCGCTCCTAACGAGAGATCTCGGCTGGATCACTCCTTGACGACCCAACTCTCGGGCCTTTTGCATGGTTCGGCTGTGCTCGGTGATGTTTGCTGGCGGGGGCGAATTGGCTCGTGACTTGGGCTGGTTCGACCGGCTGCCCCATGAGCGCAGCTCTTGCACGTCGCTGGAGCTGAAAGCGCCAGGGAATTGTATACGGAAGCCATCCTCGTTGGAGTAGGGATTTGGTGAATCGGGCTCGTCGGTGGGAGTTTGGGGAGGGGTGAGGTCGTCTCGGTTCGAAAAGAGACTGGGCTGGCGTACGGGATCGGCCGTCGGCTGCTTGGCTGGCTTGGGGACAGAGCTGCTCGTTTTGGGGCGGCGTCGTGAAGGATCGACGCCTCGAGGAGGCGTACCGGGGAGGGTAAAGTGGATGGTCTTGGGGAGGAAGCTATTTTGATTAGCCGCTGCAGCACACTGTCGAGTTTTCGACACATGCAGGAGAACTTACAGGGAACACACAAAGACAGTCATTTTGGCTAGAATGGGATCACCTTGGTATAGGGAGAGGGCTGGAAGGGTGTAAGTGACTCCAGGCGCAATGGATCAACTGGTCGAGGGAATCGCAATATATCTGAAAGCTCCCGTATGACGAGTTCATGTGTGGTCAAGACGGCAACTGATAGAGGCGTTTGTGTGGATTGTACCAGATTCCTCAGAATGGATCTCGAGGAGAGGCTGAATTTTTTGTTGTCGCAACGCAAAACGCCTCTTTGTCGCAGATGAGATCAGCTTGCAGGGGTTCAGGTCTCTCGGGTCAGAGCGAGCAGCGCAGAAATGCAACGCAACACTTCTTAAGAACGAGAGGAGAGGATAGGATAGGGGAAAACGGGTGATTGAGGCGCAGAAAGGAACAAGGTGTAACACGAGAGTTTCTGCTCGTGTGGTGGTTCCTTTCCTCAAATCTCCGACCGTCGCCGTGCAGAGCCCAATTCCACTGAGCCGTGCCGTGAGATTGAGGTCAGGTGGTTCGACAGCTTCAAGCTTGGATAGCTCTCCGACCGCAGCTCGTGTGCAGGCTGGCGCAATTGCCAGCTGGAGAGAGAGCAAGGCAGGGATTGATGACAATAGGAGTCAAAAACGTAGGGAGTAGGGATGATGGGGAAGAGAGAATTCTGCCCCGAGGAAAAGAATTGAGCTCTGACGTAATGCGTCCTCTGTGCTTTCTGGGGATTGGGAGCTCGAGGCGCGACGGGTTTCCAACGGACAGAGATCCGGAAGGTGGGTTTTTGAGGGTGTAAGTGAGACGAGAGTGGTATGTAATAGACGCCGGCGTGACAGCAAAGCCAGTGACGTCTTTGAAGAGAGAAGAGTTCAGCGAGTAGCAGGAAGCTTTAGTCCGTGGCTAAAGGTTTGTCGAAAGCAAGAAGAGGGGGAGGGGCAAGAGAATCTCGATGAGGGGAAGCTACCAAGTATAAGAGGGAAAAACGATGCATGACGAGAGAAAAAGTCGTCCATGGAAACATGGGTCACGATGAGAAGACGCGCGGGACGGCACGGATTGACATTGACAGTGATGACAGAGGCCATGAAGGTATCCTGCCACTCGCACGCCGTAACAGGTACCTTTGATGCATGTATTGTTTCTTTTCTTCTTTTGGGCTCTTTTTTTTTTTTCTCACGATGGGTCTCGCCGACCCAGAGTCGGAGTCAGGGCCGATGCCCATTGTGAATTTTTCCCCTGCCCTGGCCTCGATCCCAGGCTTCCAACTGGTCGACGGTCGGCTGGCCGCTCGGCGGGTTGCTGCTGGCTTGGGCCTTGGGCGTTGCAAAACGAGGCCCTGAGTCGCAAGTTGGGTTGGAATTAGCGCTGAGGCTAAAGACGGGCCAGCGGGGTGGGTTCGATGTCGGCCGTGGTTTGCTGGGATTGGATTTCGTGCTTTGGCTCGGGAATCCCTGCGCATCCATCATGACTATGGTGTGGTGGTATGCATTCGTAGACGGAGGGATGTACTCCGTAACTTTGGCAAACCAGACGCGACGCGGAGACGGAGAGGAGCGAGATAGGTAGTGTGTTGAGTGTCAACAGACACGGGACGGTTTGGAGGCGAGGTCTCGGCGAGGCGCATCATATCGGGCTGGGCGTTGGCTGCTCTGGGCAGCAGCGGGCTTGTAGGGATGCGTGTGGAGAAGAGCTGCTGGTGATGATGATGTATGATGCGCTTACGGTGTCGCCGTACAAAAACGGACAGGCTGGAATTGTCTTGGGACGTTCAGAATACTTTTGCTTGCTTTTCGGCATTTGTCTTTGAACAGATGAAGTAAAAGCTGTTCAAACGAACCGATGAGGAAAGCGCCGTCACTTTGACTCCAAACACCCCTACCTGCCTCAAATTCCCCAGCTCCTTCCCGCACCGTAACCAGTCGCAGTTTTAAACGGCAGGTGCACCCGTCGCTGGCTCCCTCCCAATCAATCCACACGCACACACCCCACGACGGGCCAACTTTGTCCTCACATCAACGGACAACATTCCGGCAAAACATTTCTATCTTTATCTTGTCTATCCTCCGGATCACCATTGACAGCAATGCAGTCACCTCCTCGCCCGGAATGTCATTGCCTAACTGTGCTCCGTCACTATTAACGGAGAGATAGGACGACGGGAAGTCATCACGTATCTTCGTAGACAAGCAATTATCCCGGCCCTGCATTCCATCTTGCATTTCAGATTCGGCTCCGACGATCCAACACAACATGGCATGACATGACGCCCGCGGGATGTGTATGTACTGCAAGGTGCTGCAGAATTCTGCATGGATTCTTCCAGGTACGGCAGTTGACTCGCAAGGGATTCACAAAGGCCTCGAGTACAGTGACGCTTGATTCCCAGAGTCGTCGAACTTGGCTATTACAGTGATGACACTTGATTCCCGGAGTCGTAGGCACCAATACGTTACGTTCGGCCTGTTCGACATCTGTTTGTCACCTCACCAGACCGGATGAAGAGGCTGCTTGTGCAGCCCGACACGTATCTTCCTCGGCGGCCAACAAGAAACAGGGCAAACAGAACTTTGGCCCCTGGTTTTGCGGGCCAGGTCATTACCCTGCCTCGCCTCGCTTCGGCTCGCCTTGCTTCCAGTCATCGGGATCGAACAAGTCCTCATCTTCATGCACTTCGTATGCACCCAGACTCTCCTGTGTCAAGCCGTCACGACTTTTCGTTGCTGCTGGGGATTCGATCCGCATGGACCAAGGGATTGAGTGTGGAGAACGGGCGCATGCGAGTTGGCGGGCGTGCCCATCCATGTCGATGAAAGGTACTGGTTGCGACGTGTGATGCAAAGGCAAATTTCGCGCGATTTCTTTTTCTTTTTCTTATTCCAACCTTGAATCTGATAGGGACTTGCCACTGAATTTTTTTCTTGGTTTATCAGCATCAAATTGATCATCTCGGGATTCCGGCTGGCCGGCTATCACTCAGCCGGTGATCTGTAACATCAAGACGATGCTGTCAACATCAAACATCTCAATTTACAAGCTGCCAGCTTCGCATCTCGAAGCACCGCTATCAGCCGAAGAGCCCACCAGGGTGATCGATCTTCAGGTCCCCTCATACTAAGGAAGCTACTGCTACTGCTAAAAAAGCGTTCTTGGAGCCCTGATTGACCTCCACAACACTCCCCGCAGCTCCCCATCCATCTCACCAACCCTGCGGGTGGAAGTGGCAGGTGCCTCGACGCTCAAGACCTTCGAGGGTGTGCGAATGGCATGTGCAGAAGTTATCATTAGCAAACGCAACAGATCACCGGCAAGCAGAGCAATCGTCGTCGGCCATGTGTCGATCCTTGAGCGTCATGATTGACAACAGTTATTTCTCAGATCAAGTTGAGCATGTGCTATCAACGCGAGCCAAGAGTTGTCTCCGACCCTTCAGAGCATCAGCTGTGCATTCATCTGCAAGCCACTCATGCATCGCCTTCCTCTGTGGTAATTTTTACGTTGCCATCCCACGGTTCAGCTCCATCCCTCGGTCATCCGGTGCCATCCGTCCATCCGTTTACGTTTTCGAGCAACGGCAAGACTATCGGTTTCTCCAACCCGAAACTCCAACCCGACGTATGCCCCCACCGGTTGACGACCAACGGGAAATCGCATATAAGTGGATGATCTGATTGAACGGCTTGTCAAATCGAGATTCAACACCAGGACATGTGCGAAGAGACGAGAAGAGTTCGCAATCGACTCGACCCTTGATGAACCCGGTCTCTGTCCGACCGGCATTTCCTCCCCTGCCGGCTCAAGCTGGTTGATATGGCCCAAAGGAGACATTCCCGGCGGAAGCCTGAGTCGATGCCACCCTCTCCATTATTCTCAACCATTGTGTCTCCAGATTAGACCACAAGAACCTCATTCATGACCTAGGCAACCCTTTCGTTGCTCCGCCGTTGACTATACTTGATTAAGCCGTTAACATGCGCCTCGACAAAGCCACCTACCGTATTCTACCCTCAGAACATCAAATCATCTCCGTCTCCTCGCCCATCTGGTTCTTTGAAAGAAATCTCTTGTCACTCTCGCCCCTCCAACATCCGGTCCCACTCGCCCCGCGCGGGCGCATGGCTGGTCTAGGGTAGCCCCGCGGCTTGCCGCTCTGAGGACGGCTTCTCGAAACCACCACTCACGATCGGTGGAGTAACCTCGTGGTCCAGAGGCCAGACTCGACCTGCAAAAGCCCCTGCAAAGTTGCTGCTCCTCCTCTCCTGCAGTCTGCAGAGCACTAATCTCTGGCTGCCCTCCCTACATACCGACATACAGACATACCTCGTACACGCAAACACACTTCGGCATGCGCATGTTGCTTTATCTCGCAGCAGCGTGGCCCCTGTCAAGCCCTGGTATTTTACCCCGTGTCTGTCATGGCAGTTCTTGATGACAGTGTTGCATATCATTGACCTGAGGTAGAAAGCTCCGTCTCCATGAAGCGACTGCCGGCTCCCGGTAGGCTGTGCCCGAGAAGACCCGAGGCGGGCTGGGCATGGCGATGAGCAGAATGGTTGGCGTCTATTGGTGAGATGGATGAGGCTGTTATACGCCTGCGTATGCATGTGCGTCTCTAAGCGGTGCCATTTAGACGCTTGGTTGACTAGAGGTACCTTGCGTCCTTGTCTCTGACCAAAGCTGCCTACCAACCAGGATTGCACGAGGGATAAACAGGCTGCAAGAACGCGGGCCGAGCCCATGGTTACTTGCTGCAATGCTGCCCCACAACACCCCCCCGAGATGACATGAAGCTATCGTGAGCTTCTCAGAGCAATTCGAAGTCGCCCCGGTTCCAACGCCCGTCACGGATGACTCCTACGGTCCGAGATATCCCCTCGCCGCAATCCGAAACCCCCGAATGCTGCACTGCAAATGCTGCAAGCGAACCTATGAGCGTGCAAGATCCTGACAGCATACATGTGATGCTCGCCCCCTCCCATATTATGCAATCCTCCTTCAACGGGATCGGGACTATCGAGGTTCAAGCAAGTACCCGCACCGACCACGGCGACTAGCCACGCTACACCACACTCAAGAAGCAACCTGTCAAGTTTGTTCCGGCCAACAACCAGCTCATCACCACCAACTCCCGAATGGTGCATGATCTAGATGTTTGCTGGCGCCGGGCCCCGTACGTGGCTCTAAGCCGCTTCACCTGCCCCCTCCTCACCGGTCAGAGTTGCCTACTTTTCTGGCATGTGGCCGACGTGATTGCAGCACCCTTGTGGTGCCACGAGCAGGAGACGCGTCTAACTTGGCGAGTCGAAAAGCACGCCTTGCATACGCACGAATGCAGGTGGTTGGGTGCAAATGCGTGGGTGGAACCGCTTCCAAATCAAGAGCAAAGAGGCAAATATTCTTGTGTGAATCGACAGTTGCTGACTGCGTCTGTTTCAGGGTATCTCGATCCGAGGCATTGTCTTCTTCCACCGGGCTCTAATTCCGCCAAAGCCGGACGGCCTTGTCCTTGCCACCGCTCGCAACTCTCTTTCCGTCGGGCGACCAATCTACCGCGTACACCTCGTCTTGATGTCCTGGGAGGTCCACCGCGAGCTTTTGGGATGCCATTGACCACACCTTTAGGGTTGTATCCTTTGATCCTGTTACTAGTAGTCTCGAGTCTGCCGAAAATGAGCACTGGTAAACGGGAGCCACATGACCCCGCAGTGTGTTTATGAATTTGCCGTCCCTGATGGTCAGCGGGAGTAGGGGGAAGGGTTGGAGGAACGTACCTTGCGCTCCAAATCTTGGCGTGATTGTCCCAACCCGCGCTGGCAATGAGGCTACCGTCGGGTGAAAACGAGACGTGGTTGATCTGCCTTTGGTGGCCCAATAGACGAGCAACGGGCTTCGTTCCTTGGGTCGGATCCCACAGGTACATGGTAAAGTCGTCACTCGCGGAGACGAGCCGTTCCACGACCTTGCCCTGGAACCTCGCAGCCTTTTCGAAGCGCTCCTTGGCCTTTGTCCGCCTGGCCTCCTCGCTGTCGGGTACGGGTGTGTGGTCGTAAAAGGCCGTCCGCAGGGCAAAGTCGGTGGACAGAGCCAAGTGGTTGACCCAGTGAGCATGTGAAGACAGCGTGTGCACCAGCGTCCCCTTTTCGGCATTCCACACACGCACCGTCTTGTCGTGGCTGGCGCTGTAGATGTGTCCCGTTCCACCCCAACGAACGCAGCTGACGCTGCTCTTGTGGCCAGAGAGAACGTGTTCTGTCTTGCCCGTGTTGACCACCCACACGCGAACCGTCGTGTCCTTGCTCGCGCTGGCGATGCGAGGCGTCCCGTCTCGCCAGAGGTGGTAGGGCTCCCAGGCAAGGTTTGTCACCCACTTGGAGTGGCCCGTCAAGGGGCCTCCCACGGCCTTTCCCGTGTCCGGGTTCCAGAGGCGCAGAGACTTGTCCATGCTCCCCGTGGCCAGCCTCTCGCCGTCGGGCGACCAGGCCACGCAGAGCACCCACCCGCCGTGGCCGCCGAGGGTGAACTTTGACGTGCCCGTCTCGGCGTCCCATATCCGCGCCGTCCTGTCGCCCGAGCCCGTCGCCAGCAGGCCGCTCGTCTTGGGGCTGAACTGCGCCGCCAGGATGGCCTCGCCGTGGCCGGGCATGCGGTGCGACATGCGCGTCACGGCGTGCACCTTGAAGACGGCCTGCGGCTCGGCGCTGAGGGTTACGGTCGTTTCAAAAGGGTTCTCGATGCCGTGGCTGCGGAGGAGCTGGAGCAGGTCGGTTGGGTACTGGTCGACGACAATGTCGGTGCCGGGGACGTGGATTCGGAATCGGTAGGGGAGGAATTCTTCTTTTTCCTGGGGGTGTCAGTGGGCGCAAAGATTGAGAGGCCCGACGTACTCTAGCAAGAAGCGTATTCAACAGGAGCGACAGGTTCTTCTCTGATGCATCTGCCAATGGCACCTCGATCACGTCGGCCATTTGCTGGCCGTCGCCGTCGACGAAGCGAGCCTTGAACGACCCCGCGGGCCCGGACGCAAGCGTGACATCCTGCTGAACCTGCGTCCTCTCGAGAATCTCTCTCTTCTGCCGCTTCGACGGCGGAGGTACAATCGTGGCCATCTTGCTGGTTGCTTGGATATGAAAAGTTCAATTCATGGTGGGGCACTTTGGCAAAATCTTGGAAATTTTGGCGGTGAGGACTCTAACAGCGATGGCGGGAAACCCCGCACAAACTCGTTACTACCTACTAGGTACAGACTAGGTAGGCCAGATAAACATAATCGATAACGACAAAAACCTCCATCCTGTCCTTTATTTGTGCTGAATTCAATAATCAATAATCGCTGCCTTCCCAATCTCCGTTTCAGGCGTCGACTCCGACGTCTTGATTGGCCTCAATATTTCCGACCTGACCGTAATTCCCTCGTTGGTCCTCGGCCTTCCCAGTTGACCTGCCCTTGTGTCGATGGTCCTCGGCCTTCCTAATTGACCTGCCCTTGTGTCGATGCCTGCGAAGGCCGTCCACGCATCCTCTTAGGAGGCCCGGGATAGTGCTGAAACGAAGGCATCGCCATCCCCTGGACAGGAGGAATCTGGTTTTGTTGAGGACTGGGCTGTGGGAGATACAGAGACGACTGCTGTATCATGGCTTGGGCCTGAGCCTGAGCTGCTTGTGCCTGCATTTGTTGCGTTTCTCCTAGCGACTGCATGGGCGTTTGTGGTTGTTGCGCGATATCTGTCTGTCGGCGGGGACGCTTCCGTTGCGTGGTGCCGTTGCGCTTGCCCTCTTCGATTTCTCGATGTCTCTTGTCTTGGAGCTCTTGCCTTCTTTGACGCTGGACGTCTTCGTTTTGGACTGCGTAGATGGCAGCGATTCGGAGCTGCAGCTGCGAAAGGATGCCGAGGCGTTCCGGCTGTGACATTTTTCGATATTCGCTCTTGAACTGATGAAACGTGTCGCCCGTCAGACGGAGCACCGCGTTGGAAACGCCCGCGACTTGGATGGCGGCCGACGTCTCGGGGTCTGGCTGAGGTCCATCGTCTAACCGGTTAGCACTATCAAGACTCCTTCTTAGACCAAGGGCTCACCATCTGCATCCTCCACCTCGTTGTCCTCTTCGCCGCTGACGGCTTCGGGGGTCGGTGGCTCCGGTGTGCCCGGTTCGTGGTTGTGCTGGTCGCAGGTGATGGTCAAGACCCATCCGCCCATGGTCTTGCGGTGCACTGCCTTTGCCTTCCATGGGCAATCCGTCTTCTTGGTCGTCGTCTTGTGCTTGGTCGCCATGCACCGATACGGCCGTCCTCCTCGGTCGCAGACGAGATCGCAGCGGACGATTTCGTTCCCAGGGATGTCGGCGCCGCCGACCTTGCCGCGGTGGGAGCGGGCCTTGACGACCTTGTAGCCATCCTTCTCCATGCGGTCATTGAGTTCCTTGAAGAGCTCTTCGTAGGACCTGAAGATGCCCGCGTGAGGCACGGCGACGGCCTCGAGGATGCCGAACATGGTGGGCGTGGACTTGACGCGATCAACGCGTTTGGGCTCAACGATGTGTGGATTTGCTTATTAACCGGTGTCAGACCTTGAGTCGGGGGTCGTCTCGATGGCGGGCGGGGGGATGTAAGGGAGTGGTGAGAATCTCCGCCCGAGAGCTGGCTAATCGGTTAAAAAAGCACGGGCCAGCTGCAGGTGGTCACCTCACCTCTGCAGGTAAGGTACGTACCAGAGCTTGGGCCTCCGGCAGTGAGTGGGCATTGAACTGAAAGTTCCTTCCTGATCAACTCAACTCGAGTCGCGAGAAAGCAGGTGCAGCCGGTGCAGCAGACGAAATGTTCATGAGGGTAGAAATTTAGGACTGAAATTAATTCTTTCAACTTGTGTGTGCCTTCGTTCGCGATGCCTCAAAGGCCCTACCCGCCGTCCAGGCTGTCGAATCAGTCTTCCCATTTCCAGAACGATGGCCAGCGCGAAAGCTCGTTGCCCCCGTCCAGGTTGTTGAATCAATCTTTCCATTTCCAGAACGATCAGCGCGAAGACTCCTTGCCCCCGTCCAGGCTGAGCCAATCCTCCTATTTCCAGAACGATCGCGAAAGCTCGTTGCCCAGTGGCAGATCCCACACCAGCATGAGCTACGGCACCTATAGTCGAACAGGGACTCCAAGAACCATTTCTCGATCCACGGCGCGTACCAATCGACCAAGTACGGCATCAGGGCGAAAGTCGAGAAGCGGTGCGGCGTCTATTCTGGGCGGCACAGAATCTCAAAGTATTGTGTGTGCAATCAGCGAAGCCCGCGGAGTTTCCCCAACGGTCGGCGTTGCTTTTGTCAATGTTACTCTCGGCGAAGTCACCCTCAGTCAGATCTGTGACAATCAATCCTATGCGAGGACCATCAACAAGATCCAAATGCGGCTACCATCTCGCATTCTCTTCACGACTACCGCTTGTCCACCGAGTGCTCCAAGCACGCTCTATAACCTTGTAGAGGAACATGTCGCAGATGCCCAGATCGTTCCGCTGGATCGATCGGCTTGGTCCGAGACGGAAGGTATTGAGTACATCAATAATCTGGCGCTGAAGGAAGACGTCGATCCTCTCAAGGTGTCCACCAATGGAAAATTTTATGCCATTGGCTCCTTTGCTGCTGTAAGTGACTCGGAAACTTCAGTCTGACAGACCAGCCTGACAAGCCAGGCAATGACATATATCCGAAAACACTTTTCCATCAACTTTGCTCCTCATTCTCTCCGCATCTCGTACCAACCCTCGGAAGATACCATGATGATTGACATTGCCGCTATTCAATCTCTCGAAATAATGCAGAACCTGCGTAACCCAAAGTCCAAGGATTCATTGTTTGGGCTGTTGAACCAGACCTGCACTCCAATGGGATCACGGTTGCTTCGAAGCAACATTCTCCAGCCAACAACTCGCAAAGTAATCCTCGAACTTCGTTATGACGCTTTGGAGGAATTGACTAGCAACGAAGAAATGTTTCGAGAGACTCGAAAAGGTGAGTGGCATTCCTATAAAGAGTTGGATTCTAACGTCTTAGCCCTCAAACTCTTTCATAATGTGGAAAGTTTGCTTACAAAGGTATGCTCTAAGCTGGGTGAGACGGCTCTAACAGATGTAGTTGATCATTGTACCCACATCCGATGATGTGCAGGTGTTTGAGGAGCAGATCAATCATGTATTGATGATGAAGAGCTTCCTTGAAGCCATTCCGGAGCTTCACGAAGCCCTCCAGCCTGCAAGCAGTGAGTTGTTGACAAAGATCCGCGACCTGTGCCGGCCAGAGAGACAGCGCGACATACTCGATATGATTCGGAAAACAATCGAACCCGACGTCACCTATGTCAAGTCTGCCCTGGACTTGCGAAACCAGAGAACCTTTGCAGTCAAGGCCGGCATCAACGGCATGTTGGACGTTGGTCGTCAAACCTACAAGGAGCTGACCGAGGAAGTCCACAAACATGTTGATGAGCTGAATGGTTTGTCACCTTGATATTGATGACACCGCTGACCTGTTAGAGCAACACCGCCTTGATGCCGTTCTCAAGTTTGACAATGGCCGAAAGTACTGGCTTTGTCTTCACGCTGCCGACTTTGACGACCGGGCCCTTCCTCCTGTTGTGATCAACACTGTCCGGAAAAAGGACAAGATTGAGTGCCAAACTCTGAGCCTCGTCAAGCTCAACCTGCGAATCTCTGACGCATGTACCGATGTTGTCGTTGAAAGCGACGGCGTCGTTCGCAACTTGATCAGGGACCTCAGAGGCGAGGTGTCGGATCTCTTTAGAGTCTGCGAATCAGTCGCCCTTCTTGACATGATTTCGTCCTTTGCGGAATTAGCAACGATTCGAGACTATGTGCGACCCGATCTTACCGACACTTTGGCTCTCAAGGCAGCACGACACCCGGTGCTGGACAAGACCATGTCTGACTTGATCCCAAACGACTACTACGCAACGGACCAATACTGCTTTCACATCGTGACGGGGTGTAACATGAGTGGCAAGAGCACGTATATTCGTGCTGGTGCCCTCTTACAAATCATGGCGCAGATTGGCTCGTTTGTCCCGGCCGAGTATGGCGCCTTTCCAATCATCCACGCCATTTTTGCCCGAGTCTCGCTTGAGGACAACATTGAAAGCAACCTATCCACGTTTTCGGTCGAGATGCGCGAGATGGCTTTTATCCTCCGAAATATTGACGACAAGAGCCTCGCCGTGATTGACGAGCTGGGACGAGCGACGAGCACCCGGGACGGTCTAGCCATAGCACTCGCAATGTCGGAGGCCCTCATCCACAAAAAGGCGTCGGTTTGGTTTGCAACACACTTTACAGACTTGACTCGAGTCCTTGCAGACAGGCCAGGCGTGTTGAATCTGCACCTCGCATCGGACACTACTATAAGAGATGGCCTGCCTCATGTTACAATGCTGTACAAGGCGACGTCTGGGGCAAATGGAGATGATCACTACGGAATAAACCTTGCCAAGGCAATCGGGCTACCACAGGCTTTTATCGAAAAGGCTGAGAGTGTTGCAAAGGACCTGCGGCAAAAGCGCGATGCCAGCAAGCGCAGTGCCGAATCGACGAAGCAGGTGCAGCGTCGCAACCTAGTCTTGCAACTCCGAGGCATGCTGAAGCAGGCCCGGGATTCGGGCAGCGACGAGGCACTGCCTGGGTATCTGCGGAGGATCCAAGAGGAGTTTGTCATAGAAATGGGCGAATGGTAATCAGGTATCAGTTTGTCTTTCGTCACCATTGGCATGGTATTGTATCAGGTATCACATCATCTTTAGTCACCATTGGAATGGAATTGTAATCAGGTATCAGTTCCGTCTTTGGTCACCATTGGAATGGCATGTAATCAGGTATCAGTGCCGGGTCTCTGGTAGTCAAGTTTCCGGACGCGCTTCCACACTTCCCTGACGGTTCTCTCCTGAGATTGACGACCGGATTCGGTCTCTGAGTCGCCAGCAGGCCTGAAGGGTTAGCGAGGCATGCAGATGGTATAGGGACATACCGAATGGCCAAATATAGTCGACCGCCGAGGTGGGCTTCAGGGATTTCGGCGTTGTCCTCTGGCGGGTTCGCCGTGGTGACGAGGCCGCCGGCTTCTTCGAGGATGGCAATGCCAGCGGCGACGTCCCATTCCCAGCAGCCGCCTTCCCACCAAATGTCGAGCGATCCCATGGCGGTATAAGCCAGATCAAGGGTTGCACTAAAGAGTCAACAAGGCTTCTTTTCGAGATATTGGTAACTTACCTCCCCAGGCTTCGCACGCCATGTACCATCCCCCCCTTCCCCCCGCGTCCGCTCCGCTCGGCGGCCATGTTGACAAACGACTCGACCTTGCGCGTCATGTTCCCGTCGGGGATGTCCCTCCTGTCCTTTCCCCACTCGCACGAAAAGGTGCATCCGGAGGGGGCATTAGCCGGCAAGGGGGGGATGGGGTTGCGCAGCAGGGGCAGGCGTTGCTCCTCGTTGAGCCAGGCGCCGCGGCCGACGCACGAAGAGAAGGTCTGGCGGAGGAAGGGGGCGTTGATGACGCCGATGACAGGCTTGCCGTTGAGGCAGAAGGCGATGGAGACGCAGAACATGGGGAACAGGTGGGTGAAGTTTACGGTGCCGTCGAGGGGGTCGACGATCCAGGTTGGGGAGGAGGTAACGAGGTAGGCGCGGGATGAGCCGGACGAGTAGGATTCTTCGCCGAGGAAGCTGTTAGTTGTTAGTGTCAAAGCGGTTGTCGTGCTAGTTGAGTGATGGACTCACGCATGGTCGGGGTACTTGGCCTTGACGGAGGATCGGATAAAGTGCTCGACGTCTAGACGGTTAGCATAGTACGAGGGATGAGGCACTCGGCACCCACCGTTATCCGTCTTGGTCACAATGTCTACGGAATTCTCCTTTTCGACATAGGCCACGCTCGATGACCCGGGGTTCGGCCCCCCCTCGATCCGGCGCCGGGCCGCGGCCATGAGCATGTCGCCAGCATCCTTGCCGAGTTGCAGGGCAAAGGCGTACACCTCGGCCAGGGTTTGGTCGTCCATTTTTTGTTTTTGTGGTCTGGAAGAAGGTTTAAGAAGAAAGGGGATAAGAAGGGGATAAGTTTGGGGGGCAGTTGAGCGGAGTGATGAAGTTGTTTTGTCGAATAAAGGTCGAGGATAGCCGCCTCCAACCGGGTCGGCGTGGGATTTCCGCACGGATGCCGCGGTGGGGAAACGACGCGGGATCGAGATCTGTCAGTGTCGGACGGATGCCGGTGGGAGGAGGATTTTGGGAGGGGGGGGGGGGGGGGAGGGGATTGGCGGTAGTTTGAGGTCGATGCTGGTAAATCTGGCTGGTGGTGGCAGTGGCAGAGAGAGGAGACGATGAGGTGGGAGAAGTGGGTTGCGTGTTGTGGTGGTGTGGATGAAGCTTTACCCGGAACCGTGGGGCGAGGCGAGGGCGTCATGAGGGGCAGAGGTTGCCGAGCTTTGGCTAAAGGATGAAATGATGGGATGGGAGAATGGTGATGGATAGATGGAATTTGTTTGTAAGGTATATGAGTGGAATATGATGGTAGGGATAGAGATTGTACGTGTAGTATCACTGGTAGAAGCAACAGCATTCTCAGACTTACGACTCAAGACACTTACAACTCGAGGCACTTACACCAACTCACTTGTACACTTCCTCAAGCCATCTCATCGCCAACCCAAACATACACCCCCATCAAACACCTCCAGCAAACACCATCATGTCCCGCACAATCCTCCTCATCAACGGCCCCAACCTCAACCTCCTCGGCCTTCGCGAACCGCACATCTACGGCTCAACCACGCTCGCTGACGTCGAATCCGCCGCCCGCAAACAAGCCGCCTCCCTCTCCGCCACCCTCCAAACCTTCCAGTCCAACTCGGAGGGCGCCATCGTCGACCGCATCCACGAGGCCCGCGGGGTGGTCGACGCCATTGTCATCAACGCTGGCGCCTACACGCACACGAGCGTCGCGATCCGGGATGCGCTTGCGGGTGTTGATGTGCCTTTTGTGGAGGTGCATGTTACGAATGTGCACAGGAGGGAAAAGTTTAGGGAGACGAGCTATCTGTGTGACAAGGCTGAGGCGGTGGTTTGTGGGATGGGGGTTTTTGGGTATGCGGCGGGGATCGAGTTTGCGGCGAAACATATTACTTTGAGGGGGAGGGCCAAGTTGTAATCATAAAGAGCATATACGGATAGAGGTGTAGATTACGTCGTGATGAATGTGGGTGTTGGATAGGATACATTATACGAGAGTGTCCACAAAGGGGTCTCAGATAGACGCGTACCAGTGTCAACGAAAAGGGGTGATGTAATAATAAACCGAACTACAATAAACCTCGCTATGCTTACTTCAAATCACAACATGGCCTGCAACCTCGGCTGCATATCATCCTCGGTCCTCAACCCAACATCTGCCGTCATCTTGACAAAGCTCTCGGCCGACCTCCTTGCCATCTCCTCCGGAACCCCCTTATCCGTCTCAGCCAACCTCCTATTAAACACCTCAAAGCTCAACCACCCCTCGAACCCCAACCCGTGCACAATCGCTCTGAGGACATGCTTCACCGGTAAATACCCCCCGTACGCCTCCTCCCCGTAAAACAGCCTCGCGTTGCGCGACCAGCTCATGCGCGCCGGCTGCTCCGCGTTGTAGAAGGCGTGCGACTCGTCCAAGGGTGAGTCGAGCCGCTCGCCATCGGCGACTTGCACAAGGAACAGCTTGGACAGCTCCACGTCGGAGACGATGCGCTTGACGGACGCGGCCGTGGCGGCGTGCGCGTCGGGGGTCTTGCCCGTGGGGGAGGTCGGGTCGGCGTAGATGCGGCCGAGGAGGTTGTACGTGTCGAGACAGACACCAAAGTTTGGGCGGTCGACGCGCGTGACCACCGTCCAGCTGGTTTCCCACATGTCGATACGTGTGCCCCAGCAGAGGGCCTCCATGGCGAAGCGGATGGGCGGACTTTCCTTGAGTCCCATGTCCGCCGCCTCTGCAAAGTCCGCAATGGCAAGCTCCAAATCAGGACTGACCTGCTCCTCGGACAGGAAACTGCTCGGAAACAGAATCAGGTCCGTCCCCAGGATGCTCGCGAGGCGGAACCACAGCTCCAGGTCCTTGAGCCGCTGCCTGTGGGCGTCGCGGTCGACCAAGCCGCCAAAGTGCATAAACGGCTGCAGGCAGATGACCTCTAAACTCCGAGCGTCGCAGAGCTGGCGGATGGTGCGGGCGGCAGCGAGCTGGTTCTCGGGGGAGGCGCCGCCGGGGAAGGAGGAGGCGAGGTCGACGAGGTCTTCGTAGAAGACTTCGAGGCCCTGGAAGCCGTACTTTTGGGCCATGTCGAGCTTGTGCGGGAGGGAGTGGCCGGCGAAGCAGCGTCCGAGGGACATTGTGCAGATGGAAGCTTTGTGAGCCATTGTGTCTAGGCACCGTGGTGTGGTTGTGTGTGGCGGTTGTGGTGGTGATTAGCACCAGTGTAGGTGTGGTTGTATGCGGTGGTTGTGATGGCACCAGTGTAGGTGTTGCTCTTGTGACAGGAGTTGATGGTTGGTGATATGATGGTAAAGAGGTTGTGATTGTTCAGTTGGTATAGTGTGAAAGGACTGGCAACAGCAACCAAGAACACAGATGAGAGTGATGCAGCAGAAACAAGAGTGATACAGAACAGGAATGAACAACAGATATCGAGACAGGAGATATCCAGACAAGTAGGCCGCAACACTGGGTCTAAGTGGCAACCTCACAACCGGAGATAGCAACAATGCAAACCCATCAATAGTCCTCGTGATGTCGGACAGGATTGCGATATCAGGGGTGTCGACTATTGGGTCACAAGCCGGCCTCGCTATTAACCGCATTACTAAGAGACCAACAATCCAATGGCCAAAAGCAAACATGCAAATCCTCTGATATGATTTATCCTGAGCGTAACATCGTCATCGCAACATCATGGCCGTGGCTTGGTGTTGAGTGGGTTCCCGTGTAAGCCGGCCGGGTAAAGCTTTACCCAGCTTCGGCAATGGGGCGAACATGGCTGCGAGATCTCGGGGTCGGATGAATCTCTAAGCACGATCAATACAGGTCATGGGATGGATGAATCCTTACCGGCACTGTACAGAGGTCCTTGCTCTTTTGCGGGGGAATCTGATCTCGCATGAACGTTTGGTGATGGTTGGTTGTGAACCGGGCCGGTTGCGGATGGGAAAAGGATAGAAGAAAAGAAAAGAGGGGCGAGGATGAGGATGGAGAGAATTGAGGTGAATAAGACGGCGCTTGTCTTTTTGTTTCTCTCTTTTCTAGTTCTGCACCAACTATCTTGACTACTTGACTCTATCCGAGTATAATACAACCTCACTTGACAACTGGTCCTTCACACACATCTACCTTCACACACACCCAACATGTCCCTACAACCCTACCCCTCAGGCGACTCCCTCGCCTCCAACCAAGTCTCCCAGCTCGACCGCCACGGCTATCTCTTCGGCAAGAAGCTCACCCACTCCCTCTCCCCGTTCTTCCACAACGTCGTCTACCGCGACCTCGGCCTCCGCTGGGGCCAGGTCCGCCTGGATTCCGCCGACATCCCCTCGTTCCTCGAGCTGGCCCGCCACCAGGACTTTTACGGCGCCTCCGTCACCATGCCCAACAAGGTCGCCATCCTCCCGCACCTGGACGAGCTGACCGAGGAGTGTCGCGATGTCGGGGCGTGCAATACATTGTTTCTCCGGACGGATCCCGAGACGGGCCGGAGGCTGTTTTGCGGCGCGAATACGGACACCATTGGGATCAGGGAGAGCTTCTACCAAAACGTGGCCGATCCCGACGCCGTGTTTCACAACCGACCCGCGCTGGTTGTTGGTGGTGGCGGCGCCGCCCGGTCGGCCATCTACGCCCTCTGGAAGTGGATGAAGCCCACGTCCATCTACCTCGTCAACCGGGACGCCTCCGAAGTCCAAGCCGTCATCCGGGACTGCAAAGACCGCGGCTACGGCGACTTGTTGGTGCACGTCGAGACCGTCTCCCAAGCCGAATCCCTCCCGGCGCCGGGCGCCATCGTCGCCTGCGTGCCCGACTTTGAGCCCCAGACGCGCGGGGAGATCCAAGCCCGCAAGGTGACGGAGACGTTCCTCGATAAGGAAACCAAGGGAGCCATCTTGGAAATGTGCTACAACCCGACACCGTTTACGCGGCTGGGCGCCCTCAGCGAGGAAAAGGGCTGGCAGGTGATCTTGGGCACCGAGGCGCTCATCTGGCAGGGGCTGGAGCAGGACAAGTACTGGACGGGGAGGACGCTTGAGGAGCTGCCCGTTGAACAAGTAAAAGCCGCCATTAACGAGAGGGTTGCCCAGCGGGCTCAGGCCAAGTTGTAGGGATGCATAGGTAGCCATAGCATAGCATATATAAGGCATAGCGATTGTTTTGGGAAGCATACATGGATAGATGCAATACAGGCACAGCCGGATATCGGACCATCATCTACTTTCTCATCCTCTTGACAACCAGCGGCGCCAGAATAACCACCGTCGGGATCCAATGCTCCCAAGCCTTTTGCTTCAACTCTCCCCCGCAGCACCACACAACCCACCCATCGCCCAAACCCGTAAACACCGTCGCCGCCAGCAGCGCCGTGACGCCTGCCTGGTCGCCGTAGATGTGCAGGCCGATGCCCGTCAGCCCGAGAGCCAAGTCGCGCACGGCTTTGGCGTACACAAAGGGGGATACGTTGTTGCTTTTGGTGTTGGTAGTGGATGATCGGGGAGACGGGCTCGGCACGCCGAATAGTCTGTAGGAGGCGAGTGGATCGCGTAGAGCATAGAGACCCGTGAAGATGAGGGGGGTGCCGACGGCAAAGGCGGGCGAGATTGTGAATTGCATTGTGAGTGTTCAGGTGAGGTGAGGTGAGGTGGGTGAGGCAGATTGGACAGTGCCCATTTAAATGCAGCGGGCTGGTAATTAATGCAGCCTGGTCGGAGAAAGTCTGTCCGCCTCAAGCAGGCAAGGCACATCTGAGACAGCAACATTTGTATATATACAATGCAATGAAGTCACATCATTCGTTACTATTAAGGTACAACTCCAATCGACAGCATCGAGAGTCACCTCTGTCCGCTAGAAACATAACGAAAGAAACCATCAATTTAAGCCTATGTATACAAGGTGTATCGTGTATTACTAATCCCTGCCATCAAAACGCCCATCGTATCTAGTCGTAGTCTTAGTACCAGTTCGTTTCGTTCCTTAGTTGTGGTTGCCGAACCTCATTGCATTCGCAATCTTGTATCTGGCGCTCTCGCGACGGTTATCCCGCCCGTCTCGCCCGTTCTGCCCGTACGAGTCGGTCCGCCCTCCCGCGTCGTAATACGCCTCGGGGTCGCTAAGCCCGACCTTTTGTGGCCTCGGAGGCGGCTTCGGCGCCGACTGTCCGTCTTGGTTAGGGTAGACCGGCTCCCAGTCGCGCGAGTCTGGCCGCTGCACCGGAGCCGGCTGCGTGCTCTCTCGTCGATATTGTTCCGGCGGCGTCATGGCATATCCGCTCGAACGTGGCTCCTCGCGCGTCTCTCGCGCCACCCTTCGCACCGAGTCGTGCCTAGACGGCTGCGGGGTCTGGGGCGGCGGCTGCTGCTGCGGAACCGGAGGAGCAACTGGACGACGGTTGTAGTCGCCGTTGGGCTGGTCTTCGTCGTCTGAAACCGTCTCGTCCTCGGGTTCATCCTCGTACACCCTCAACTCGCTTCTCATGGCGAGGCCAGCACAGATTGTTCTAGCCTCCTCGATGGCCTTCTTTTGAGCCTGGAGCACCTTGCGTCGCTCGCGTGTCTCCTTGTTCTCGGCCGCTATAGCTTCAATGGTGCTATCTGGCATCCGGAGAATCTCGATTGGATTGAAGAGCCGGGACACACCAAGAAGCAAGTGACGCTCGACTACTTGAGTGATGACGTTGCGGGTAAAGATGCGTGCTGTGAGGTCGTAGTAGATGAGCATCTTTTCCAACACCTCCTCGGCTTCCGTGTAGGTGCCTCCGTTCTCCATCGACTCGGCACGCCACTTGCGTAGACGCTCCTCGTACTCTGGGTCGAACGGCTGCACCTCCAGCTCCATGTCGTCCGTCAGACACCCAAGCTCCTTGTCGGCGCTCTCCATCACCTCCTTCATCTTGATCTCTAGGAAGCGCATGCGGAGTGGGTCCCGCATACGCAGAGGCCAGACGTGGTCAATAACGTCAGCAAGAAACTCATTGCAAATAACACCCAAGTTGTCCTTGTACTCCCGGGCTAGGACAGGCCAGTTGCGAGAGTAGTCCTGGAAGAGAATGTAAGGGGCCCTGGGATTACTATCAAGGGGGAGCTCATTTCCCCTTATTTGTCGGAGTAGCGGCTCGACCTCCTGCTGTGCGAATTCTTTCTTGGTGCGGCCGGCTTGAGGAAGATCAGCTGCCGGGGTAGGAGAGTTTGGCTGGAACGTGACCTTGCTACCGTGTTGACGAAACCTTCGAGCAAACCTCTCGCTCTCCTCGCGGACACGAGCTCGCAACTTTTGCGATGGCGTGCCCTTGGGGTTGGACTGCCGAGAAAAGAAGTTGTCTCCAAAGGGGTTCTTGTAGTTGCCGTTGACGGCAGGAGTCACGAGGTTGTTCGAGGCAGTGAAGAGCTCACCCATCTCGAATCGCATCTCCTCGACCGTGTCCTTGCCGGCTCCCATGGCCTTGAGCTGAGCCTCGCACCCTTCAAGGGCTTCCTGGATCTGGCGCCGAAGAGTCTTGACATGCTTGCCAATGTGTCTTTGAAGCTGTGTGCTGAGCTTCTGTCGAAGAGCTGCAACACCCCACATCTGAGGAGGGAGGTGAGCCCATTTGCCTCGAGTAAAGAACTCGGCCTCTCGTCTTGCTCGGTCTTCGGGCCCCTGCCAGCGTTCATTAGGACCGGGGTTCAACAAGACAAACCAGCCCAGCTTGAAGTTATTCTCGTTGTCCTTGTTGGCCACCAGGTCGATGAACTTGTCCTCGAGGCCGATTCCCTCCGCCAAATCAGGCTTGGCTAAAACGCCAATTGTTCGAGACCCCGTGGGATCAAACTGACGCGCTTTCTTGAGCACCGGCGCGAGGATATAGTCATTATTGGCTCCAACAACGGCCAGGATGATGGTCCGGGAGCTCTTCATGTATCGGTCGGAAAGGGCTTCGATGGTTTGGATGTCGTTTTCTGACTGATCGCGGTTGGCAACGCGGACCAACCCAGGAAGATCGACAAGAGTCAAGAGCGGCATATCAGGGCCGCACTTTTCAACGACGAGGATATCACGGGCAGCAAACCGGCCCGGTTGGTTTCGAGGAGCAATCAACTCAGTCGCTTCGCGCATCATGGTATCGAAGGGGGTATTGCCGGTGACGTCACCACCATACTGCTTGAGTCGAGCCTGTTCATTGTAGCCGCGGGTCTTGTCGGGAATGATGAACACCTTGAGCTTCGTCTCCTTTGCCCTGCGTAGGCGAATTTCAGTCGCGAACCGGGTGCATGCGCCCGATTCGCGGGGGAACGGTGTGCCGGTGAGGGCTTCGAGAACCGAACTCTTGCCGGCCGACTGGTCTCCAACGACGACAATCTGGGGAAGCTTGATGTTGTCGAGTTGGGCAAACTGGAGCTTGTCGATGAGGTCCAAGAGGCCGCGCTGCTCGTTGGCAAGGCCCTGGGTGTCCAGGGAGGACTCGATGGAGGCGGGCATTCTGGCCTCGTCAGCGACGGCTCGTTGGGCGTGATCTGGAGGGACGACAAACAGTGAGCCCATGCTATAGCAGAAGTTGGGAATTAATGTGCGACAAAGCAGGCTTCCGCATCAGCTGGGTATTTATACACACGTACCTGAAAGATGTGATGGCGGTTCGCTACCACATGATTCGTCGGCGGCCTAAGTTAATCTGGTTGCCTCACGTCGGAGGCGACTCTTGGCTGGAGGTTGGCGTCATGGCTTCTAGCGGCTGCGCCACAATTCGATCGATGTGGCAGTGCAGCCGAGAGCCGCTCAATCATGTTCGGTGCCAAGGCAACCGTCTCAGGCCAATACGACCAAAACGAGGCCAGCTGAGACTGTCAAGCCTAATGACATGTGATTTACGGTCGCAACTCCTGGACAAAAGCTGCTGCCTTGTTGGGCGTACGTAACTCCATACCGTTCACCAGCCCAATGTGTGGCGCACCGAATTGCTGGGTGTGGCTGTGCGAGATCCCCAGCGGGTGTGGCGTCTGTCTAGTATGTTCTGGATTTCTTGACGTCTGGGAGATGTAACGTGCATGATAAGCGAGCGCGCACTACAAGCGAGCGCGCACTTTTCCACCTAACTGCCTCATCTTGTCTTTTAATGTTATTTTCTCAACTACACATTATGTCATCCTCAAGAAATGATGCAAATATTAATCTTGCCCTTCAAGCCCTTCAGAACGACCCTCAATTAACTCTCTTTCGCGCTTCAACGATCTACAATGTCTCCCGCCGCACCCTGGGACGCCAACGCGACGGCATTCCTGCCTAACGCGATATCATGCCTAATTCGCGGGTGCTATCCAATCTAGAGGAACAGACTCTTCTTGAGTATATTCTTGACCTAGATTCGCGAGGATTTCCCCCGCGACTGCGTGGTGTTGAAGAAATGGCCAACCGTCTACTCGCCGACCGCGACGCGTCACCCGTTGGCAAGCGCTGGGCTTCCAACTTCGTCAGGCGACAACCAGATCTCAAGACGCGTTTTTTTCGCAAATACGACTATCAGAGGGCCAAATGCGAAGATCCGACTATTATTCGCAATTGGTTTAGGCTCGTGGAGAACACAATTGCGAAATATGGTATTAACCTAGCGAATATTTACAACTTCGATGAGACTGGCTTTATGATGGGCCTTATTGCAAGCGGAATGGTCGTCACAGGCGCAGAAAGGCGTGGAAATCCGAAATCAGTGCAGCCTGGAAACCGAGAATGGGTTACAGTCATCCAGGCTATCAATTCGGAAGGCTGGGCGATCGCGCCGTTCATTGTGGTTGCGGGCTAATATCACCTTGCCAGCTGGTACCAAGAGAGCAACCTCCCGGGCAATTGGGCCATTGCCACAACCCAAAATGGCTGGACTAATAACGAGATGGGTCTAGAGTGGCTAAAGCACTTCGATTAGCATACAAAGAATCGATCGACTGGCCGCTATCGGCTCCTAATTATTAATAGGCATGAAAGTCACCACTCGGTCGACTTTGAGAAATATTGCGAAGACAACTACATCATTACGTTATGTATGCTGCCTCATTCGTCTCACTTACTTCAGCCTCTTGATGTCGGGTGCTTTGGGCCTCTCAAACAAGCATACGGTCGAGAAATCGAGCAGTTGATCAGATGCTCGATAACCCACGTTTCCAAGGCCGACTTCCTTCCGGCCTTTTATGCCGCCTACCAAGCCGCTATGACGGAAAGCAATATTAGGGGAGGTTTCAGAGGCGCTGGGCTTGCCCCTTTAGACCCGGAAAGTGTCATATCGAAGCTTGATGTGCAGCTACGAACTCCAACACCTGTTGAGGAGGAGGCCAGTCTCCCTGACCCTTGGGTCTCGAAGACGCCAAAGACGGCCCTTGAGGCCAACTCGCAGTCCGAATACCTTGAAAGACGAATCAAAAGGCATCAAAGCAGCTCTCTGTCCTCTATTTTAGAGGCACTTAAGTCATTTTCTAAGGGAATGAAGGCAATAATGCATCAGATGGCATTATTAAAGTCTGAGAACCAGATCCTTCGACAGGCAAATGAGACTCTTAGCAAACGACGCAGAGTGAAAAGAACCCGGCTACGGAATGGAGGGAAGATGACTGTAGATGAAGGAAGGGACTCAATTGATCAGAAAGACATTGATGCGCAGGTGGTAGCTGAATTATCGAGAAGTGGTGGTCAAGGAAGGTCAGCGCCGACGAGGGAAAGGCGCTGTGGAAGATGCGGAAAGACCGGTCATAATACAAGAACTTGTCAGGCCATAATTGAGACCTCTAGACAAGAGCATAGTAGCTAGTTTTAATTGATTTGAGGCGTTGTTGTGTTTTTATTGAAGTGTGTTGATCTTGAAGGCTAGGAAAAGTGCGCGCTCGCTTGTAGTGCGCGCTCGCTTATCATGCACGTTACCATGACCCCACAATAAAACTTGAAGCCATCACCATCATTTCGGATGCGACTGGCAAAAAGTGATTCCGCCCGGGCTCGAACCGGGGACCTTCTCGGTGTTAACGAGATGCCATAACCAGCTAGACCACGGAACCCGTTAAGAGATATTATCATATGATCTTAACAGCATTTATGTAGGTCACACGACGGCGGCCAAATGAAGAGAGTCCAAGGCAGAAGAACATTGCTTACCTACGGTATAACACTGACCGTAGTAGGTCCATTACTTACCTACGTTATAAAACTAACGGTAGTAGGTCCTCCCTTATACTAGAAGAATATTAGATCTGACCAACTACTATCGGGGGGGGTTCTATCCTAAGAAAGATGGCAGGGCTGGATGACGGGGATCTGGATATCATGGTGCATGATACCACTATATTTTCAGAGTAGTGTCGAAGATATCTGAGATTATTTTCCCTAGTTACTCGCATAACGTTGTTTTCCTCGATATGGCTGGTCGACATATTGGTTTATCCTCCTTCCCAACAGTCAACAGGCTCAGACTGATTTGCAAATGCGATCAAGTGAAAATGGACTCATCGATAAGTTCCTGCACAAGTAGTTGATGCATCTGAGCGGGTGACTGACATCTCTCGGTCGCCTCAGCAAGAACATGCTGACGACAGTACGACTACATCGAGAACACCTAACGCGAAATAGCTACCACGAACCGCTAACGGTAAACTTAGAATCCGATGTGTATCATTTGGCTTGCAGGAGCTCCCGTAGCAGCTCTTGTAGCGTCGTCACGCGCGCAGGTGCTCTCAGAGCGACTCTCGCAGCAGCTCTTGTTGAGCAACGCTGACAAAAGGGGCAGACTGCATTAGCGGGCTGGCTCCTTGCAGCTTTACTCTCTCTATCGAGTGATAGAGAGGCTGGGAGGGAGCCAAGGACATGGACGGGGCGTCGGAGTCCATGCGGAAGCACGATGGCCCAGGCATGGATGGTCACTCATGCAAAGCATCATTGGTGACATGTAGAAACCAGAGTGTCGATGACAGGAATTGAAGGTGGAGCTAGTCATTCGAATCTGTTGACTAGACAATGTTGAATCGTCCGGACTGACACTCGCAGCGGCGAGTGGTAGCACTGCATAACCCTCCGACAGTTCGTCGACAACTTGACCATGCTGTCATTAATATCAACATCTTAGACTTCACTGACGGAATTTGAGTAGTATATAAAGCTCAAGAACTTCCATAGTGTCCCACAATCCTTTCTATGGCAATATCATCCTACTGCTAAATCCAGGGCGTATCAACGTACACGAGAAGGCATCTCTTGCCTTGTCGGACGGTTTTATACCCCAAATTAAGGATATGGATCATAATAGGGCTTCTTCTAGCGAGCCAGTAGAGGTAGAGCCTTCGGTCAGACGGTTCTCCCATCAATAGATCACCGCGGGGAGCATGTGGACATAGATGCGCCTAGCTGTCAGCTTCGGATAACCTACAAATGGTGTCACCTATGCCAGACTAATAGACCACTCAAACTAATCGCCGGTGAGTAGTGTCGAAGCCAAAACGTCCCATAAGCTTTCGCACAACGCCCGAAAGGTCGACGAGCTGTTGGAGGGTAGTATGCAGTGCTGCCACTCATATCCTGTCGGTGCCCTTACCTTCGTGCAGACATCCTTTCCAACGTTTTGTTTCATGAACCCTCCTTGCTTGTTGGAGGACTTTGAGCGATCACTGATACAAGTCCAGGGGGCCTGCGCCCTCTCCGAAAAGATCTAAGAATTGAGAGGAAGAGAGGTCACCGAAGAAACAGAACCCGGCATCTGAGACAGGGCACTGAGGACCCTGGCCCTACTATTGGAGTTCACAGACCGGCACTCGAGGGCCAATCTGAGACGATTTATGGACGGGGCGAAAACGAGCCCTCAACATTGGAAGGATGTTGGGGACGTACTGGTGGGAGGGAGGCTGAGGGACTCGAAGTCGGCGAGGTCCCAGGGAATGCTGCGACCGATGTGGAAGACGGTGCAGAAACTGAACTGGTGCGTCCATTAACACGGCTTCTACCACCCGCCTCGGCGACCCACCGACCATTGAATGCAGCTCTTGCATCTGTAGAACACCACCGAACGAGCAAAGCCTGGTGAGTCGAAGGGCTTGGCGCGGTGGACAGCGGATGTAACTAGAAAGAAGAATAAAATACAGAAGTAGTGACTGATTACTCAATCGGCTAGATACCTTTCCCCGTCAAGTGTCTCCATGAATGTTTCCCTTGGGGGTGCCTTTTTGGAGTTTTCATTGAGTGTCCATAACAAGCCTCCGTCGAGCGGTTCTGTTAAGTCTTCGTTAAGTGTTTATATTAAGTCTTCGTCAAGTGTATCTACCGAGTGTACCGAGCGTCTTTGTCAAGTGTCTCCGCTGTGTCGAGTGTTACATTCAAGCCTCGCGGTCTATCAGTTGAATATTTCATTCAAGTTTCCCATCAGTCGAATCTTCTTACCAGCCGAAAGTTCCGCACCGCGCAAGATTGGACCTACCCCTGCGTTAGCTTGTTTTCTTGGAGTGAAAATGAAGAAATCCAAATTGAGTCGGAAACTCGCCGTTCTACCATAGTGAGTGAGCTGGCGATCATTTAGATGTCAAACGTCGCCGCCCAAGGAGGCGGAGGAGGACGACGAGGACGACAAGGACAAGGAGGGCGGCGCGGGTAGGCTTCCCGCGCCGCCTTCACGGGCAAATACAACTACGTACGAGCAAATCTACCTTACTTACATAAGAACTGATAACTAACCCGTGAAAGTGCCATGTCGTTGGTCACCGCGGCCGTAACTGCGATCGTCGCGCCCTCGCTGCCGCCTTACCTTCCATCGTAGCAAGTGCAACTGACCAGCGCTCAGGAAGGCGCGGATGCTAAACATAGCAGGAGAGCCTGGGCCCTGGACATCCTTTCGAGACGCATGCTGCTCACTTCACTTGCGGATGGAAAACGCGCACCAAACTCGCTCTTTCCCGCCACGAATCACAGTCGCACCACGTGATAAGTCAATCTTGGTAGGTAGTTGTTGCCTAGACCGCCCAGCCATCACTGTTTGTTCCTCTTCGCTTCTCTCCGCTTCAACTGTTTTATTATCAGACACTCTCGTCCCAGAGCTAGAGGCGAACCCAAGTCCAAAGAATCCTTTCCCATCTGGACATAAGGCAAATCACACAACTACAACCATGTGTACGGTACCGTGATCAAAAGCATTGAGGATAAGTCCCGTGTCAGGTTGGCTCCCCATGAAGATATCCTTTGATCCGCTACTGATTGCTCATCGCATCGAAATGTGAGCGAGAGATCGGACACAGTCCGTAAGCAAAGCCGGACCCCGCTAGAGTCCGCGGCCGAGGCCGGCGATATCGGCCAAGTTGCGGAGCTACTCGCCGGCGTGGATATTGATGTCGACAGACGCGACTACGACGGTTGTACGCCGTTGGCACTTGCCGCCAAAAAGGGCCATGCTGACGTTGTAGCGCGGCTGCTCGCTTGTGGCGCGAACCCTGGCCTTCGGGACCTCACACTGGTCGCGCCGTTGTGGCAGGCAGGCAGGCACGGCCATGCACCGTCATGTGTCTGTTGTTGGAGAGCAGACGGCTATGAGACGTGAACCCGCGGCCTCTTAACCACTACGCTCACGAATCTGATACCCCCCTCGCCATCGCCCTGAAAAAGGGTCACCGGGAGACGGCCGAGCTGCTGGCAAGCGCAGACGGCATGGACCCCTGTGCGAGGATTGAACCACCCAGTCCTGATGAAACCGGAATATTTAGTATACTACTCCTCGCCATTCACAATGGGCACGAGACGGCGGCCTTGACTCTTCTCAACAAATACGACCTTGGGCATGAAGACCAAGGCTCCAGCAATCGCGGCTTTCACGACAAAGCTGTCATGGATGTTGCTGAGCCTGTCTCGCTGGCGGCTAAGAGAGAGTTTCTTGAGGTGTTCAAGATGCTCATATCCGACGCAGGGGTAGAATTTGACCACAAGGAAGGAGAAGGGCGCACTGCTCTCTCACATGCGGCCGGGCATGCTCACAAGGCTGTAGTGGCTGAGCTGCTGAAGATGGGAGCGGTCGACCCGGACAGCAAAGATAACACGGCGCGAACGCCGCTCATCTGGGATGTAGGCCTGACAAACGGATATGGCCGCGATGAGTGGTCGTGGTCCAAAGGCTACTAGTCAATGGTCGGGTCAATGTCAACTCCAGGGACTCAACCAACCACACGCCGCTATCCTACGCGGCCGCGCGTGGGGATTTGGGGTGGACTGAGATTCCGCATGCCAGCTGTTGAGGCGGAGGATGTGGAAGCCATCCTATCTACCGGCCTCCTCGGCCGCCTTGGAACCAACTGCCCAGACGGTAAGGACTCCGTGACGATTCCGCGGCTGGCTGCCGGTGTAGGTGAGTCGGGAATAAGCGCAGCCAGGGAATGGATTGCCACCTGTCGTCAGAATCACTCGCGGTAGTGCAACCCACTCAGGCTGTCCACGGTGCCTCATTTCTATCTCATCGAGTGTTCTACACGACGCATCATGGAACCCAAGCAGTCCAATGCTGGTCCCCCGCACTATGTGGTTTTGAGCTATGCCTGGGGTCAGCCGCCGCCTACTCAGCCGTCACCACAGCTGCAGCAGCAACAGCAAAGTCTCGACGAGGGAAGCGGTGTCGTGGAGGCCGTCATCAATGATGCCATTTCTGTGACACTCGATCTGCTACGGATACCCGTGGGCGGACCGGTACTGTATCGTGCAGACAGGCAACGAAGCCATCAAGCAGGAGCAGTTGCGGCACATGCACATTGTCTACGCCAACGCCGAGGTGACTTTGGTGGCTGCAGCCCGCTCCGACGCTTCGGCGGGTTTGCCTAGCGCCCCGGGACGTCCACGGTCACGGCAACCTGGCGCCTTGTTGAAGGGTCATCCGCTGGTGTGCATCCCGCCAGACCCCTCCAGCCACATCCGCTCGGCCTCGACCTGGGCAACACGGGGACGGACCTACCAGGAGGGGCTGCTCGCACGTCGCCGTCTCTTCTTTTCCGAGTACGCGATGTCGTATGAGTGCCGCGATATGCTCTGTCGCGAAGCGATGCGCCTGCCGCCCGTCGTGGAACAGCGCATGTCTGGTCGTCCGCGCCTGATGGGACCCCTCTGGATGTACGAGTACGGTACTAGTTTGTCAGAGGTTGCTCGCAATAACGGTACCGGCTTTTCCGGTCTCTTGGTGGCCTAATCGGCGCGAGAACTGTCCCTGCCGTCGGATGCGCTCAACGCTCTGCTCGGCATCCTCCAGCTGCTTGCCGAAGACAAGGAAAGGCCTTTGTTCCATGTATGCGGCGTTCCCATTCTGAACCCTATTTACACCAGATACAACACTATCGGCCGTGGCACAGACGTCGCTCTCGCCCACGATGGCTTCGTTAATGGTCTCTGCCGGTGCCTCCAACAACCCGCCTCCCGACGGCTCGGCTTTCCTAGCCGGTCGTGGACGAGACGGCAGGGCGTGGTCGATAGTATGCGCGGAGGGTTGCCTTTCGTCAGGCAATGTTGGGGATTTGCCATAGACGTGTCCATCATTCCTGGTGATCATGACGGCGACGCTGTGCCGTGGAATCGCTACTATGAGCAGCTGCGGACGGCCGACGAGGCCAGAAAGGAGGTTTGGTCCGGCAAGCAGCACGTCCTCACGGCGAGCGCAGCCACGGTCCGGTTCCGCAGGGGAGATGGAGATGAGGAGCCTGGCGAATGGATTGGCACCGTGTGCGCTGGCGATGGCATGTGGCAAGGCGGGCTTCGCTCACTCGGAAGGATGAGGGCGGCGTTGCTGATGCTGACTCCCTGCCGTCGTCGCCGTTGCACAAGCCGTGGATGGGTATCGTGTTGGGGACGTCGGAATGGGAGAAATACAATAAGCACGACACTTATGTGCTCGTTGTCCAACAAGAGGGGGAGCAACGGTCGGGGCAGATGGCAGCTACACACGCGTACTATGAGCGTGTTGTTTTAATAAAGCTTGGGAATTGTACACTGGTAGATGAGATATTAGAACGGCGGACGTGGCGGCTTTCATGATGTAGTTTAAGGGGTATAAGTAAGCCGGCTTCTGCACAGTAACCGAATCTTGTTTCACGGTGTTTGCCTCCACCGTTGGGCGTTCCTATCTGGGCCCCTTTTTTCGGCCTATGGTGATGGAGATGTCGTTTTCTTGAAACCATCATTAAGAGTCTGCTGGGTGTGATGATCTGATGATGTAAGGCACACGTCCTCTCTTGACGTCGTCTCAGCCAACACCGCCAACCAGATGATGAAAGCTTGGTGCCGCTTCGATTTGCTCTTGTATAATTTCGGTTCTTCTATAAAATGCACCTTGATCTTCGACCAGACGTGTCCAAGATCAATTTCCAAGGGAACTGGAAATCGTTAGAGGATCATAGGCTGTGTTGTCGCGGTCTGTTTCCAACAGTCATCCAGCCTTCATGGTCTAGTGGTATGATTCGTGCTTTGGGAGCCCTGCTCAATTGCACGAGGTCCCCGGTTCGAACCCGGGTGGAGGCCAACCTCTTCTTTTCGATTGATGCCCACCAGCATTACTTCGGTTTTATTTTTTGTTCTTATGGAATTCTTCATTTTCTCATCATCCGTTCACAATTACTGATCTAACTCATAGTGCATCATACGGTCCTATTTCTTTTAAGGTAACAACATCTTTCCCTCCGTCACCGGCGCCGCCTTGCCGGACAACGTCACCGACGCAACACCCCTTCCGCTCCCATCAAGCAACACATCTACAATAATGCGACTATCCCTCCCAATCTCCGATCCCTGATCCAAGAAGAACCTATACCGCCCGTCCGCCTCCCCATCCCCCAAGGCAATATACACAGCCAGCGCGCACGACCCGCTCCCGCACGCCGGATCCTCCAGATCAATGGCAATCATGCGCACGCGCAGCCACCAGATTTTTCTGTCGGGCTTGCCTCGCGTTTCGGTAACGCGATAGTACATGACGCCCACGAACGACGGCGCCCAGGCCTCGTCGAGGGGGACTACGGGACAGGGACCGGATTTCACGCCGGAAAAGGCGGATGGGTGCCGGGAGAGGTCGGCGAGGATGTAGGTCACGCCCTTGACGATGGAGACGGCGGGGAAGAAGTCTGGAAGGGGGTAGGATGTGAGGGAGGGTTGGGTGGCGAGGAGGGCGGGTTTGGGAGTCATGACGGAGTGGACGTGTACGTTGTGCGGGACTTGGGCCGTGACGAGTTGTTGGTGAGGGTCGTAGGTGATAGTGACGGTGCCGGCTTTGATCTTGATGTCTAGAGAGGCCGGGACGGGGTCAGGGCCGGAGTCGAAGCCGGGGAGGAGACGGCGGAAGAGGGCGTGGCCGGTGCCGATGACGGGATGGCCGGCAAAGTCCATTTCGTTGACGGGGGTGAAGATGTTGATGGTGGGGGTTTCATGGGGGGAAGGACGGTAAAGGAAGACGGTTTCGGAAAAGTTGAATTCGCGGGCAATCATTTGCATGTGGTGCGGGATGAGGGGGGAGGGGACGTGGACGATGGCGACTTGATTGCCTTGGAACCTGGTTGAGTTGTTAGTTGGGTTGTGGTAAGCGAGGGCGAGAGTGAGTTCGAGGGTGAGTTGATGGTACCTGTGGTCGGTGAAGACATCGAGGGTTACTGGTGGTGTTAGTTGTGGGTGAAGTTGAGTGTAGGGTTGGCGAACCGTAGTTGACGGAAGTCATGTTGGCACTGGTCATCACAAGATGATGGCTTGGAGTAGATGGAGTTGGTAAATTCACAGTTGCTCAAAGACTTTCTAGCTGGACCGGCACGACGAGTCATCAGAAGATTACTCAGAGCCCCGATTTTCCGGCGCCCTTGGATGACAACTCACGAAAGGCGTGCATGAGTGCTGATTGCATTTCCTTATTTCCGAGTTGGGATTTATACTCTTAACAGCCCCTAACACAGTAGTTACCGGCTAGACATACACATTCACACCTTCGTAAACGCAGCAACAGCCTCGACAATAACCCCTGCCGTCTCCTCCGGCCGGCTTAGCATGGGCGAGTGACTCGTCTCAATCTCCCTCAACGTCACATCCGCCCCGGCCTTGCGCGCATCCTCGACAAACATCCTCTGCGCCTCAACGGGCAGCGGGCGATCCAGCTGCGTGGCCAAAAACCACACGGGCACGTCCGCCCATCCATTGTACGCGAGCTCGCCCCCCGTGGTAAACGCCTTCATGCTCTGCCCGCGCAACCTCCCGACCCACTGCTTCCCCTCGTCCTCGGGCAAGTCGTGGTAAAAGAGCTCGCGCGTGTCGACGAGCAGCTTGGCCAGGCCGTCGGAGCCGGCTTCCCAAAAGGGCGGAGGCTTGCCGCCGACGTTGTCGAGGAAGGTGACGCCGGGGGGGATGAAGCCGGTGGCCATCATGAAGAAGCCGATGACTTTTCCGGTGGAGGGGGAGAGGGGGGGTTGGGTGAAGCCCTTGATGGCCGAGGCTCCGACGGCGCCGCCGTACGAGTGCACGACGACGACGACGTCGCGGCCGAGGGCGGTTTCGGACGCGATGGCGTCGCGGACGGATTGGACGTCTTCGGCAAAGGTTGAGTCGGGGGAGGAGGACGTGGTGGGGAGGGTGATGGCGATGCAGTGGAAGGATTGGGGACGGAGGATGGAGGTGACTTTGTCCCAAGTTTCGGGGCCGTGCCAGGCGCCGGGGACGAAGATGAGGGATGGGTTGGGCATGGTTTGCGTGAGAGTGAGTGTGAGTATGAGTATGAGAGTGAGTGAGGAGGTGAGGGTGAGTGAGAATAAGAATGCATTGGAGGTGAGGAGAGGCGACTTAAATACTAGAAACTGACAACCCATTAGTAAACTGTATGAAACTCACCTCTAGTAAAAACTATATATGTCTACCGGGAGTTTTTCGTTGATATTCTCGATTCACCTTGTCCATGACATAGTCAGACAGACGTCGTTTAATCGACCCAAAGAGGTCTAGACCAGCACCCCGAGTCGCGCAGACCGTGTCCGTACTACGTACGGCAAGTTCCACCCGAGAGTCAACGTCAGATTGAACAGCCACCCCGTAAAGAACTCTTGCACTTTAAGCTCGTGGCTTGCACTTGAGCGTGTATGCACCTCGCTTGCCCAGACAAAAGTCGCCTGATAAAAACACAAATGGCCAAGCCGACCCGGACGAGAAAGGCCCATACGCGCAGCCGGGCGGGATGCGTGACGTGTCGGAGGCGACGGGTTCGCTGCGACGGGACTCGGCCGAGTTGGTAACAGATACAAAACATATTCTATACCCTAGGACTGCATACCAACTAACTCGTTATATAGTCTGAGATGCACAAAAGGCGGCCGCCCTTGCGACTTTGGCGCTCCGGTGCTTCCCCTCCGTGATCGCCGGACCATGCCGCTCCCCGGCCAGCAGGCGTGGGTTGTGCGGGCAAACAGGTTGCAGTCGATTCTGTGGAATGCTGCGCCGCTGGAGATGAGGGCTGTCGATCCGTTTGATTCGTTTGCGGTGCGAATGCCGTTTGGGAGCAAGGAGTTGCTGCATTACTGTGAGTGCCACTGCGATAGACTCATCTAGGGCGGAGAGATTGACCTTGGGGTGACGGAGCAGTTTACCAATCCCTGGATGTCTTTAATTCCTCAAAGACAAACATGTTGGCCCCTCTAATCCTCTTTTGCCATGGTACATCTGACATCTTCAGCCTCCCCCTCGTCGTCCAACACCCCGACGCCCTCCGCCACACCATGCTCGTCGCCGCCATGCACTACGCCTGGATCGTCGGCGACGCGCGCGTCTACGAGGCGGCCTTTTTGCACCACAAGATTGAGTCGATCCGGCTGCTCAACAGGTGGCTGGAGGAGCCGCTCCCCGGCGGGCTGGCGACGGCAATTCGACACATGGCCACGCTGTGTTTGACAGAGGTGTGTGCTGTTGCTGGTGTGTTTACGGCGTGTGTTCTGACCTGTCTAGTGCTCTTTTGGAAACTTGGCGGCAGCGGAGACGCATCTTGATGGGCTCATGACGGTCATGGATCTGCATCGGCCGCTGGAGGGGGAGTTGGATGAACATGTAGGCTTTGATGAGGAGCTTGCTCATCGCTATTTAATACTGTGAGCTCCCCCCTAACTACCGCAATGCAGAGTTACTGACCCCCCCAGAACATACCACCTCATCCACGGCGTCAAGGGCCGCATCCACGGCAGCAGAACCCTCAACTCCCTCTTCGCCCACAAAATCGCCGACTTTTCCAAGTTTGTCTCCCTGCTGCACGGCTGGCACGGCCAGGACATTGGCTGTCTCGAAGTCCGCCTCAAGGCCATGGGCCTGTTCCCCTTCTTCTTCGGTGCGCTGCCGCCCAAGACGAGGTTTCGCAAGGTAGACGTCACGGCTGTGGTCGAGTGTCTAAGAACCTTGACAACCACGACAGAAAAGCTGGGCGAGCTGCCGTATAGCGACCCCTGCTGGGTCTGGACCGAGGGCTCGGCGTCGAGGTTGGATCTGGCTGTTGTTGACGCGCATATATGCTCGCTGTTCGACACGGGTAAGCCACCCTCTTCAACCTCCGGGCTGACGAGTTCCTGGACCGGGACGACGGCCGCGACGGGTCTGTACCTGCACAGCGTGCTCGGGCTGTGGAACGCCGGCGAGCCCATGGAGCGTCGGCTCTTCCGCCGCGTGGTGGCCATGCTCCTGCGCGACCTACAAAATTGTCCAGACCAGGAGAGGACAGGCGACTTTTGGTTCTGGAAGGTGTTTGCCGGGGCATGCAGTCTGGCGAGACACGAAGTGCACGCTGGAGATGCGGTCGTGGGGGATCTGAGGCGGGGGTTTGACGGGTTCGTGAGGAGTTGGAGCGTTGCAGCTGGGTGTGTCGACTGGGAGGCAGTGAGGGGGCGGTTGGCGAGGGTTTGTTGGCCGGGAGGGGAGGTGAGTGAGGCGAAGTGCGTGTGGGAGCGGGCGATGCGGGATGGACCCGTAGAGGTGTGATGTCTATGTATGAATTACTATCAACATATCCCTAGACAAATAAAAGTATCTCCTCTCCAACCCCAGGTCTTGTCATGTCGTGGCAACTTACAAGAGCTCCCTGAGCGGCCACCACAAGCTCAGCGCAGCCGCCGCCAGAAACACGCAGTTCACTACTAGGAAGACCGATAGGTCAGCCCAGTACACTGCCAGAGCCAGCACTACGAGCGTCAATATCGCCCCCTCGATGCGAAGCCACGACCTCGCCTCCTCCCCCGTCTGTGTCCCGACCTCCAGCGCGTCCGGCGCAACCAGCTCGCCGTTGATCCAGCGGCGCTGCAACCACAAGTAGTCCACGAACCCGTCTACACAACACCACCACCACCATTTAGTCAGTTCATCAAAAGCTCGGAAAGGCACCAGGGTTTTTTTCATCTCACTATACTCTCTCATCTTGCGTTCCAGCAGCACCAGCAGCCGCAGGCGCTCGTGGTAGACGGCCGCGGCGACGGCGTCGTCGTACTTTTCCGGGTGGGCGAGGCAGTCGGCCTGGAAGTCGTCGCACTCGAGGAGCCGGAGCTCGAGGCGGAGCATGTCGCGCTGCTTGTGGTCGAGGACGCGGTGGTAGAGGCGGGAGAAGGAGGGGTGAGAGACGAAGGCGATGTGGTGGTTGAGGAGGCGGGTTGCGAGGGGCAGGGAGGGGGTTATGTAGGGGGTTGTGGGGGGGTCGGGGTTGGTGATTGGGTTGAGTTCTGGGTTGGCTTCCATGTCGGCTTCTATATAGGGAAGTTCCGGGTCGGGGGCTTCCAGTTTGGGGGCTTCAGGGTTGGCTTCCAGATTGGCCTCCATGTCGGCTTCTATATTAGGGCCCTCTGAGTCGGGGACTTCTGGGTTGGCTTCTGTATTGGCAGGTTCATGGCTGACTTCCATGTTGGCTTCTGTCTTGGGAGCTTCTGTGTCAGAGGCTTCCAGGTCGGGAACCAGGTCGGGGACTCCCGAGTCAGAGGCTTCTAGGCCAGAGGTGGTTTCCTGAGGGTCGTCCATTTCCCGAGTGCCAATGCCTTCCTGTGATGGGGTCGCTTCCTCAGAGGCCACAGTCTCCTCAGAGACGGCGTCATCCAGCTCAATGACGTCGACCGCCAACGGTTCGGCGGCATCCCATTCCATCATCTTCACCTCTTCAGACTCTCCAGCTCCCACACTTCCACAACCTTCGGCCGGCTCGACCGCCTCCAGCGTGACTTGGCAGATGTTTAGACAACAGGCAGCAGTCTGCAGCCAATCCCCGACGCTCTTAAAGTCCATCTCCCCTGTGAACCCGGCCCGGAAATGCATGAACTTTGAAGCCTTTTTGGCCACGGGCGACTTTTCCAGCCGGCGAAGGACGATGCCCGTTGGGAACCTGCGCGAGAAGTCATGGAACACGGGCGTGGCTAGACACAATGATTCAAATCAGTAAAGGCTCCCCCAGGCGAAACTTCGCCCACATACCTACCCTTGAGATTCCCCTTCTCCCGCAAGTGCGAAGTCAGATTCTCGACCGTGACACCTCCTTCTGCATGCCCCCTCAACGCCTTCGTCAAAACCCTTGTAAACGACCGCCTCCCACACGGCGTCAGCACATTCTTGGCCGACGCGGCCAGGAGCTCGAACCGGCCCCGGGCCGTCTTGTCCCCTGAAGCAATCACCGACGCGTGGCAGCAGTCCATGATCAGCAACACGTCCCCCTGCGCCCCAAACAGCATCTGCTGCGCCTCGTGCCACGCCACGCCCTCCCTCTCCTCCAGCGTCGCCGACCAGACCGCCTGGCTCAAGGGGTTGACGAAGCAATGGCCGGCGTAGTAGATGATGGACAGGGTGTCCGGGCGGGACGAGGCGCGGCGGGCAAATCTGCCGATGCGGGCGTTGAGGCGACTCTGCGCCGCGGAGTAGGACACGTCTGTGGGGATGAGGAAGTGTTCGAGGTCGGTGTAGTTGTACAGCGACTTAAAGACGTCGGTGAGGGCGCGGATTTCGTCGTCCAGGTCGCCGAGGTCGTGACTTGCAAAAGACATGAGGAGGACGGAGACGGTGGTGTAGGGGTTGTGAATGGGGATTTGGAGGGGAAGGAGGGGGTGGATGCTTCTGGATGCGTGTATCATGATGGAGATGAAGTGCTGGTTGGAGTGGCGGGAACAAGAGCTTATAAAGGAGGTTGACGGGATATGCCGAGATAGTCACGATGAGGCCACATTGCGGTTCACAAACAATCTGACTCACAGGATATATCACAGGATAGAATTTTTCGCAGTGTAAGCTCATAGGCTACGTCAGTTTGCCATCTCGACATCAAGAACTCCAGTCTGGTGAGCAAGCACGGACTGAGTCGACGAACGTGCTGGCGATCTGTCGCGGTCTCGGAATTTACCGCGAATACGACAGAGCTTATGGACACGTGGTGTAGCATCAGGGTTCTTCATATACTTGAAGCCGCCATTGGGGTGTTGTTCGATCCTATGTTCTTTCAATAGGCAAGTAATGATATAGGTAGGTGGAGGAAGACGGATATGTGGGTTGACTCATGGCTCCAGATCGAACCCGACGGAGCACTGTGGAATATTCCGCGAAAATGTCCATGTGCTTTATCTTCACGGTGTGACTTGACAATAATCTGTTAGAATGGAAGCATGGGTCGGGACTGAGAGGCATCGATAAACTCAAGCAATCCGGATAAGTTGCAACTCGGCGTTGAGTCTGATTGGGTCCCGACAAGACCCATTAGTCAGAACCACCAGTCTCAACCACCAACATAGTCCAATGTACTTTTTCTCAAAGCCAAATACGTCGCTCCAAAAGCCAAAAGTCGACTGCAGATAGACCTCTCCCGTTCAGTACATGCTTATTCTCGTCGTGAACCTGTTTAACAGCCATTGTCAACTCGTTCACCACAGCAGTTACAAGCCTCACAGCCGACTATGCGATGATGTCAACCACAACGTGAAATATTTCCTAGAATCTGCCCTCTTCAACAAAACAGGTCCTAGTGTCCCTCAACCCCGGTCTCTTTGCTCCGTAACTCTCCCCGGCTGGCTTGACCAACATGAAGCTGGGCAAACCACTCAGCGTCATCAACTGCCTTCTTTTGCACTTCGTCCAAATAGACTCTACGATGGAATTCCAAGACTCGCTCATGATGGTGGCAAAGATACGCGTACCCCAAGTGAAGCTCGTCGTCCTCGTGTTGACATTGGTTCGTT
The DNA here is from genome assembly GCA_911649645.1 of Thelonectria discophora. Taxonomy (NCBI): domain Eukaryota; kingdom Fungi; phylum Ascomycota; class Sordariomycetes; order Hypocreales; family Nectriaceae; genus Thelonectria; species Thelonectria discophora. The sequence continues at coordinate 353,849 of CAJVRK010000022.1, read as the reverse complement.
AGCCCCAACACGCCAAGCCGTCTACTCGGTCTGAGACTCCGAAGTGACGATATCTCTTGGTGCTCGGACGGACGGACACGAAGATCTTTCTTGGGAAGCTGTCGTGTCAAAATCTCGACTTAAAGGGCATTAGCAGTCTTCTTGCATCACACAAAGTCTCTTGATCGACGACGACAGGGGTATAGGAATGCTGTCAAGGAAGAGGGTGTCTTGGACAAGTTGTCTGGTCAGATGAAAGGAAATCACTTACATGGTCACCAACTTCTTTTGGTTTCTAATTTTGCCCCCCTGTGTCGTTGGGCATCAGCCCGTGAACGCATTCCATGGTTTCCTCTCTGACGAGTCTATTATCCGTATTCGCACATTGACATCTCACGAGTTACCATCCCGATTCACACCGCGGTCAGCGTCCGGTCAACGCGACATCAAGCCATTCACAGCTCACCAATGACACGACCCTCACAACCCCTTCCACCCGCGACCCTCACACAAAACCTCATTTCAAATACTAGCAACCGTTACTTTCGGAACACCTGCCCGCCATGGTTTAACCCCAAGGCGTCCAGACCGTTTTAGGTTGCACGCAGCATTCCTCCTCCCTCCGCAGCCGGACTTGGCAGAGCTAGGCCTGGAACTGAACAAGATGACCTACCGAGCATTCCTCGGCGGCGACGCCTTTGACCAATCAGAGTCGTTTCCAGGGCTAAACGACAATGAGCGACAAAAGGTTGCCAATAGTATCGGGCTCAGCCCAGAACGGGGACTGGGACGTTGGCGAAGATCGGATCGCTGTCGGTTCCGACTAGACGGCCATCACATATCCTCCCTTGAACCAACCCGTGATGAAGATTTCGGATCGGCGTAGGACTTATAGTGTGGCGGTCTGGAATTCCATTCATCTTTCAGCCCTTCTCCGCTTCAACGCCTTGTGAAGATCTCGCAGTCGATACTGGAGGGTGGGAAACTCTGTGGCTTGTGTTCATCAACTCCAGGTTTGTCGGGAAACAGGTTTCCTGGAGGGCGGGATAAGTCATTGATGTCTCATGCCTATCGTGCGCGTCCAGAGACGACAACCGCGAGTGAGACATGCATTCCTCCCTTGACCGAATTCTCTATCGAAATGTCCATTTCAGTCAACACCGGGCATTATGCTTATCCCGTGCAAGCCATCATTTGTCTAGGCCAACCGCTGATATCCCCCAAGCCCTCAAACCTCCCAGTCCAGCTGAACACCATGGCCAAGACCCTTCAGGAACGGATGCGACCCGTGTCCCTCGTCTGTATCGGGACGGTGGCGGTTCCGTGACTGCCTCGCCGCACCCGGGGACCCTGCTTCCGTCTCTAGTCGAACTCTACAGAACATCTGAGTGTGGGAGGCTTGACATGGCGAGGTATGCTCGGCTGGGCTGAGTGTCTTGAGACACGTATAACAGGGACGGCGTCCGCCCTGGCAACTAGTTCTTCAGAAGTCTGGGACTTTCCGATATCGACTTACTAACAACAGGTTTTCTTACGTCTTCTTCTCTTCAGGTTTATTCTACTACATATCACATTTTCCTACTCTTCTACCATTCATCATGCTCTTCTCTCTATACGCCCCGGCCCTCCTCGCCGCCCTCTCCCTCGCCGACCCCATCCCCATCTACAACCAAGACGTCCACCTCACCGTCCGTTCGGCCGAAACCAAGGACCTGACCGTCATCAAGGGCGGCCCGGCCCTGTACCCGCGCAACGCCGGGCCCGTCGCTGCCCCGGACCCGGACGACCACTCGGGCGAGCTCCCCGCGCACCTCTTCTCGCGCGCCCTCGGGGCCGATCACCAGGAGGCGCTGCGCCTGCACAACGCGGCCAGGGCCAAGAAGAAGCTCAAGCCGCTCGTGTGGGACAATACTCTCTGGACGCACGCAAAGGCGTACGCAAAGAGCATGGCGGCCTCGGGCAAGTTTGCGCATTGTCCGGCGAGCAAGAGGCCCGGAGAGGGGGAGAACTTGGCGTATACTTGGTCGTCGGGGACGATTAAGAATCCCATTACGGTTGGGACCAAAGCTTGGTGAGTAGTGTTTTCTTTGCCAGGGAAAAGAGACTGACTGTGTAGGCTTGATGAGGCAAAAAACTATCACGGTGAAGTCATTCCCAAGGGTGACTTTGCCGACTACGGCCACTGGAGTGAGTACCTAAGACCCAACACGATATCAGCCTCGCTAACCTTCCAGCCCAACTCATGTGGAACGGCACTACCAAGGTCGGCTTCTCAGCCGCCCAGAGCAAGAAGGGCGCCTGGTACATTGTTGCTCGATACTCGCCTCCCGGCAACGTCTACGGCAAGAAGGCGTATAACTAGTTTGATGCAAGAAGCAAAAAAGTTCAGTCGTTTCCAATGTATTATTAGTTGAGCCGGCAGACACGGTCAACTTGTACTCTAGTTTCCGTCGTTTCAGTCGTTTCCCATGTCAAGTAGACACTCCTTTCTATGACCTTCGTGCCTATTTAAACGTGAGACCCTCATTCTTGAACGGAATCAAGGCGAGAATCATCGCCTGCGTGTAAAACCCTGCGCGATCAACCACATTATCCGTCAACAACCCAACCGACCCGCTCTCCTGCTTCGAATTGACTCTCCCAAACACTTGATCATCCGCATGCCCCAGCTCCATCCCCCCCCTGACCAAATCCGCCGACTCTTCAGGCAAGTAATACGACGCCGTGCGCGCCTTGCCAACTTTCCCGCTGCGGCCTTGGACCACGATCCAGGCAAAGTTGAGGATTGCGCCGTCGTGGTCGTGCACGCCGCCCTCGATGCCCACCCAGAAATCTGCTTCGGGCGTCTCGCGGCGGGCGTTGGCGACGCGGTTCAGGGCGCCTTGGAGGGTTTCTTGGTCCGAGAAGGGTTGTTCGGGGACGCCCGAGGGGACGCTGAGGGGTTGGATTGTGTAGGGGGCGGGGAGGAGGGCGGAGAAGCCTTGGCGGGTGGCGGTGATTTTGACGGGGTTTTTGGAGGAGACGATGATGACTTTGGATGTCATTGTGAGGTTGGTGAGGTTGGGGGTTGAGTGATTGAGTGAGTTAACTTGAGGAAGAGTGGGCAGTTGAGTTGATGGCTTGAGTCTTCTGCCTTGATTAGGTGCTGATGGGTGTTGATAATCTATAAGTTGAGTTGATGAGAGTCAGCCGCAAAAGACAAGTTATAAATACAAGAGAGAATAACTACCAGTCATGGCAAATCTCAACGGTGACCGAGTGACTCACCGGTGCGGGGCTTCGAATGATCACGCAAGAGAAAATGGTAATAACGGTCCAGAGAGACAAACAAGTCGCAACACAAAATACATTAAGACTTGAATAAAGTGCATAGCACAAGAATGAGGAGTGACATATATCCCTCCACAATATTAAACCACATGCAGCCAGTCTTCCATCACCACCCTCTCCATGCCACAAAAAGCAAGCAGGCCCCTTCAAGGCAACTAGTAAGGCAAACCTATGAAGACCATGATATCAAATACCACCCTAGTAGTAAATGGGGTTCTTGGGATCAGTCAAGTCAAAGATTACGGAGCTGTGAGGACGAGCGCCACCTCGGCTCTTGGTGAAGATGGACTCAAAGTCAATGGTCCGGTTGAAGCTGAGAGACCCGTCGTCGAGGATGTCAATCCAGTGAGCCTTGTAATCACCAGGCGTGTTAAGAACAGAAATCTACACAAAATTAGCAATTGGATCAGATATCAAAGCATCCGGTCACTCACATCCCCAGCTTGCACAAAGTACCCCGTCACGAGCAGGTGCTTCTTATCCGGCGAGATCTTGACATAGTGCGGCCCGATGATGGGCTGCGTCTCGTTCTCGTCGTCCAGGCGCTTCACGTTGTCCAGGTCCGAGATGTCCAGCGCGGCCACGTGGTTGCCCAAAGTAATGGTAAAGTAGGCGAGCTTGCCGTCGGCGGAAATGTCCGAGTAGATAGCCACCGAGTTCTTGGCCTTGTCGCCGAGGTCGTACAGGAGCTCGGCCACGCCCTGGTTGCCCTTGGAGTCCTTGCGGAAGGGGTAGATGATCCAGACTTGGCCGAGGCCGACGGCGCTGGGGGGGTTAGTTATGAAGTTGGTGAAGAAGGATCGGGACTCACGTGGCGAGAGCGGCACTCTCCTTGTTACCAGGGATGAACTTGACGTCTTGAATCCCTTGGCCCTGCATTCATCAGTATCGACTCACGACAATCCTCGAGGTACTCACATCGGGAATGGTAATAGTGGAGATGATGGTGCGAGTCTCCAGGTCCCAGAGGCGGAGGGTATCAGCCTTTTGGATACCAGTAGTGGGCTTGAGAATAGACAGAGGGACGACAAAATCCGACGTGAGAATAATGTTCTTCTCAAAGTCGATGCTCAGCCCATGAGGAGAAAACTGCTCGCCTAGGATGTTCAGCGTGCCCTGCACATCCTCAGGCCACTCATGGATGATGTTTCCCTTGGAATCCGTCTCGATAAGACGGCCGGGCGACGTTCCAACAGCACTACCCATGTAGGTGATGAAGAAGCCACTGCAACGCGTCAGCAAGAGCACCCAAAAATTATAGGCCTACTCACCCGTCAGGCTTGGCCCGGATCTCGTCCACGATGGAACTCAGAACGCCGCGGTTGCTGTGACTAAACTTGGGATGGTACGGATCCGAGGTATCAAAGTAAAAGGCCGTGTCCTGCGTCTTGAGCAAAGACAGGAGGCCGCCACCGACGAGCAGCTTGCCGTCATGCGACGGGCCCAGGTGGTGCGGAGAGTTGCCGCTGCTGGGCACGTCGGTGAGGGCGATGATGGTGCCAAAGGTATCCTAACTCGTCAATAAGTATCAACCAGGCTTTAGGGAGAGAGATCTCACATCGTCGAGACTGGTGGTGACGAGAAAGTCTTTGTGCTCGTTATCTCCTGCGCCCGTCCAGAAGTAGCCAATCTTCTTGGGCTTGATGTTGGAGACGGCAAAGGGAGGGCTGTCGAGGGGAGGAGTAGGAACTTGGAGGATGGGAAGGGGGGGGGCGTTCGAGGACAGAGGCTCGGTGACGCCGGGGATGGAGGGGATCAGGGGAGGGAGGCTGAGGGCGGAAGTGTGTGTGGCGATGAAGCCCACGAGGGTGGTGAGGGAGATGAAGGAAGGCATTGCGAGATGCTGAGAAGATTGGTGGTGAGGGAGTTGATGATGAGATGAGAATGTTTGAGGGAGTTTATCAGGACTATATACTTCAGGACTCCGTCCATGATCTCTCTCAGCTCTCAACATCATCATCTTCAACACTCCCCCACGAACAATTGTATCATCGCACCTCCCAAAGACACAATTCATAACTCCAAGGCAAAACCTCTCTTCGCCCGGCTATCACAATTTCCGCCGTCATGAGCTCTCCTCCCTTCGGGCCGTCGACGCCCTCCTTCCTGGAAGTCGCTTAGTCCAGATGGTGTCATGACGACGAGGCGAGGACATGAGGTTCAGAGCAGAGAAGCGTTGATCATTCTAGGAACTGATCAGCGACAAACTCTTGTTCGGCCGTGGCTATCGATGCATCATGCCAGCGCACACTTGTTCCTTGCTAGGAGGAGTCACGGTTTTGTCCCAGAGGTTGGATGAACTCCAGAGACCTGACGTCGGTCTTCATAACTTGCCGTATTTGTCCAGTCACTAGGCATGCTTTGAGACAAGTAAGGTTGAAAGAAGCCCACAAGACGTCGCTGATCTTGATTAGTCCTCGTTAAACCTAAGTTCTCCATCATCAGCTCGGCCTACTTGCACGGCTCGTGATATTCTGTCCTGCTTACACTCTCAATGAGATTTCGATCAGCATCTTAGAAGATGATGTCATATCCTCGGGACAAACTCCAACTTACACGACATACACACATGAACCGCATTCAGGGGCAGACCAAACAGAGTGACATCGGACATGTCAGTCTCCCCAAACTGGCAACCAGCCTTTCTAAAGCAGAAGCATCCACTGCCGTGCCGCTCGGCGACTCGGCATCTCCACGAGCCGCTTCTAGCTCGGTCCCTGCCTTGTCATTGTTCATCTGAATCCCGGTAGTTGGCGTGGGGGGAACGTGGTCGGACGCAACTATTGGTCCAGCTGGTAAGGCAAAGTTGCCAGGCTGGATGGGTGAAGGATCGTCGCGATGGCTTCGTTTGGGAGGGCAGACGCCTTGTTAGGTTCGATGGCGACTTCCAGCTGGCGGTGACAGAGTCCCAGAGGTGACTCCACGCCGATGGACCGAAGGATTGGATGGGATCGTCGTAGGGGGTGACGGCCTCAGCTCATGGAGTGTTAAGAGAGTGGTAATGTCTTTGACATGTTACAAACAATATGGCAACGAATATTCATCGTAAAAGCCCAATGATCAACAACAACGGTCAAGTCTTCGAGCGGCTATTCTCCCGCTCAATTCCCCGTCTTGGTCAGTCTGCAACCCGATAACAACTGATCAACAGGCACAAAATATCCGCTCGTCATAGAAAACCTACCTCCTAGTCTCTCAATTTTTATAAATTGGCTTTTCCATATGCTTAATACGTGATTGCATAGCGCCCTCCCTGATTCGCCGTCGACAAAAGGTCGGAGCTAAACACCGAAGATCAATCACGTTATCCACGCGAACAATGTCGAAACCCCGGATTTCTCGCTCCTCGGCCCGTTAAACTATAGTCTCAAAAGTTAGAGACGATCTTTTGAAAACAAGGGAACTAGGTAATTATCGAGCCGTCACCTTCTTGGCAATCATTTCTGTAGATCTTGCTGCTGGCAAGACACTACTCGCGATGGCTTCGTTCACACGACCGTCATAGCGTTGCACGAGGGACGAGGTGAAGAGTGTTTTTTCGCGCGAAGAGGATATGGTATTGGATTCGCCATTTTGGTCATTGTGTTCGAGATGTTGATTTGGAGTTGGTTCATTTCTCTGGACGATCTTGCTTCTTTGGTCGTCGCGGCAGCACGGCATCTGAATGTCGCGGATGCTGTGACGTGGGGGATCATGTCACGTAGTTGTCGAAATCATCATCATAGATAGAGTAATATCAAAACACATCAACCTCTTTGTGTTCCTTCATTGATAAAGAGTCCTATAAAGACTGCACCCTCGTCTCCATCATTCTACCAGCCATTACACTCACCCAATACTCGTCCACCCCTACAACAACTTCACTCTCCAGCATGAGAACCCCATCTATGCTCTCGGCCTCACTGGCCTTGACCTGGGCAGGCCAACTCGCCACCGCCGCCCCTTCAGCTTTCGATCTCGCCAAGCGTGTCGACGCCAAATTCGACCAAGGCGACCCCGACGACGGCAACGGCAAAGGCGGTCCAATTCTAGGTACGTGGCTTCACTTTTAACCTCTTGAATGTCTTTACCAACTAACATTCAAAGGCGGTACCAACAAGGACCTCGACCTGCAGAACCCCGACAACCTCGGCCAGCAGTCGACGGACAACGGCGTCGTTCCCAACCTCAAGTGGAGCTTCTCTGACTCCAAGACTCGGCTCTTGAAGGGCGGCTGGGTGCGCGAGCAGGTCATCCAGGACTTGCCGTCGAGTCACGACATCTCTGGGGCCCAGCAGCACCTGAAGAAGGGGGCCATCCGGGAGCTTCACTGGCATCGTGTTGTAAGTGGATGAACAACATCAACTCAACTAAAGCTAATCCTCAGGCCGAATGGGGCATTGTCTACAACGGCTCGGTGCAAATCTCTACCGTCGACGAGTTCGGCCGGTACGAGGTGCAGAACCTCAACTACGGCGACATTTGGTACTTTCCCAAGGGCGCCGCGCATACCATCCAGGGGCTCGACGAGGAGAACGAGTACCTCTTGGTCTTTGACGACGCCGACTTTGACAAGATTGGGTGAGCCCCCTAATGTACCACCACCCTTTGCCTAAATGCTGAATATCCAGAACTACCTTCATGGTCGACGACTGGATCAACCACACGCCCAAGCACATCCTCGCCAAGAACTTCGGCGTCGACCCGGACGTCTTCAAAAACGTCACCAGCCCCAACCCGTATATCCTCAACGCCGAGGTCAGCAAGAAGAACGTCACCGACGGTCCCGCCGGCACGCTCAGCGGCAAGGACTCGTTCGTGTACCGCACGCTCGAGCACGAACCCGAAAAGATTGGCGGCCACGGCGGCGAGTTTTACAAGATTGATTCCACCAATTTCCCCGTGAGCAAGACTCTGGCGGCCACTTTTGTTACCCTGAAGCCGGGTGGTTTGCGGGAGCTGCACTGGCATCCGAATGTGAGTTGAGGAGGGGAGATGTTGAGGGTACATGACTGACGTGAGGTAGGCCGAAGAGTGGCTGTACTTCCACAAGGGCCACGGCCGGGCAACAGTCTTTATCGGCAACACGGCCGCGCGCACCTTTGACTTTTCGTCGGGCGACACTGCCGCGTTTCCCGACAACTCTGGGTGAGTCTTCTATCATATCAAGTGATTCAACTAACGCTCATAGCCACTACATTGAGAACACGTCTGACACGGAGGATCTGGTCTGGATCGAGGTGTACAAGTCGGACCGCGTGGCCGACATTTCCTTGACGCAGTGGCTCGCCCTGACGCCTCCCGAGATTGTGGCCCAGACTCTCAATGTGTCGCTCAGCTTTGTCGAGGGGTTGCAGAAGGAGAAGCAGGTTCTGATTGCGTAGGAGGGGTTAATTGGTCTTGTATGTGGAGGCTCGTGTATCGTTCTTTGCGACTGTTTGAGTCCATGTCCAGATGGGCATTCAATAATTTAATCATCATTTCGACAACTTGACGTTGGATGTGCCTTTTCTAATAGTACATGGGTTGGTTGGTATTTTATTTAATCGGTACGGCCCCTCCTTTCACTTGGATCTCTGTAAGACTATAGATAATCGAGCAATTGATGTTGATCAGCAAAGCATCCCATCATGCCTCCTTCAGATCAGGCCCATGTACCACGACTTTGAACTAGGCTGACAATGGAGGTTAGAGAGAATCATGGCTTCCTAGCGTCCCGATCCCTGTCATACCAACCTTCGCATCAGTTTCGTCGAGTCCTCAAAGCGGTATTATAATTGTTTGCGTCGGATTATCATGCCAGTCATCCTGCCGACTTGTAGTCGGAGAATGTACACAACTCAGGACAATCGAGCTTGGCGCTGATTCAGAGCTGCAACGACCTCGTCCTCCCCTTATGTACTACAGGTTTCATCATATAAATCATCTCGCAATTTCCAAGAGCTCTTGGAAGCCAATCGAGCAACATTTATTAGTCATTCGTACTCTTGACCGGCTCTCGGGTAGCACGCCAGAGCAAATCCAATACACAGAGTGAGATCATACTGAATCATATCAAAGCGACGGACGTTGTTCATACATAGGTAAATTACCTTACTAAGAGTCTGTATGTTAAAGAGTCGGTCGGACCTCGTGGTTTTCCCCGAACCGGGAAGTCGTCGTCAGTGGCGATGTATTTCGCTAGTAAATTTACATGTAAAGTGACTTTGGTCTATGCCCGTTACGACAGCCTCTACGACAGTCGCACCACTCTCGCGCAACTCTGGCACGTCTATTGTGCGACTGCAACGGAATTCTACTTTGTACCAATGATAAACATGTGTCTTCTTGCCAAAAAATATGCTCCAATTCATCAATTCCAACTTGGAAAACACGAAATGTACCTCCCCCGTCAATCGCTGTCGCCGACTTCGGCTAAGAGCACCCTCTTGCGTCATGCCAAAACCAAGCTCCGCCTCCACCCAAGCTCTCCTCCAGCACCCTTAAAGCTCTCACTACGAACTCAATTCCCATGGCCACCATGCGAACGGCAACAATTGCCCTCGCCCTCGCCTCGGCGACCCTCTCCCTGGGCCTCGCCCAGCAAGTCCCCCTCGCAGGCCCCCAATCCCCCCTCGGCAGCTCTTCCGACGCGCCCTCGTACCGCTCCGACCTCCTCGGTCTGCACAAGTCTCTCATCGAGACGTCGTCCGTCTCGGGCTATGAATACCACGTCGGAAACTTCCTCGTCGACTACCTGACCCGTCTCGGCTACGAAACCCAGCGCCAACCCGTGCCCCCGAGAAACGAGACACCCAAGGGCCAAGACCGCTTCAATGTGCTCGCCTTCCCCCCGGGCACCAGCCACGGCCGTGACCCCAAGGTCCTCGTAACGAGCCACATCGACGTGGTCCCGCCGCACATTCCCTACGGCATTGAACCCGGCCCCATCACCTCCGAAACCCGCATCTGGGGCCGCGGCAGCGTCGACGCAAAGGGCAGCGTGGCCGCCATGATCACCGCCCTGCAGGACCTCCTCGCGCAGGACAAGGTCGACGCCGACAAGCTGGCGCTGCTCTTCGTCGTCGGCGAAGAAGTCACGGGCGACGGCATGCGCCGCTTCAGCGACGCTCTGGCCGACAAGTCGCTCCCCTACACCTTCGACTCCGTCATCTTCGGCGAGCCGACGGAGAACAAGCTCGCGTGCGGGCACAAGGGCGGGCTGTTCTGCGATGTCATCGCGAGGGGCATCCCGGGCCACAGCGGGTATCCCTGGGTGGGCAAGTCGGCCAACGAGCTGATGATCCGGGCGTTTGCCAAGATCCTCGACACGGACCTGGGCAGCAGCAAGACGTACGGGAACACGACAGTCAATGTCGGGCGGTTCGACGGGGGCGTCGCGTCCAACGTCATCCCCGCCATGGCGACCGTGGGAATGGCCGTGAGAGTCGCCATTGGCCCGCAGGACACGGGCGCGGATATCGTGAAGGGCAAGATCCAGGCTATTTTTGACGAGGTGGACGCAGGCGCCTTTAGCATGGACTGCACGCATGGCTACGGATTCGTCGACTGCAACTGTGAAGTGGATGGTGAGTAGCCCCTTGAAATCGAGAATACCAGCTGACGAGGCCAGACTTTGAGACGATTGTGGCCAATTACGGCACTGATATCCCTAACTTCAAGGGCGACCACACCAGGTACCTCTACGGCCCCGGGACCATTCTGGTTGCCCACGGCGCGAATGAAAACTTGACCGTTGCTGATTTGGAGACGGCTGTAGAGGGATATCAAAAGCTAATTCTCCATGCGTTGAAGCAATAAACCGCCCCGTAACCCCGTCCTTTTATCTAATGTTAAATATCCCCTCGCTCAAACAGGAAATCAGATAGATCATTGAACTCATGCGCCAATTACCTTGGCCCATCTCTCCGGCAGGATTCGGCCAAAGTCGAACTTGCCATCGTCTCCCTTCTCCACGGCCCCCTTTTCAGTCACCACCACATCGATAAGCTCGGCAGGCGTGACATCAAACGCGGGGTTCCAGACTCCGATCCTCTGGTCGGCAGTGGCAACGCGCACCTTGGTTGACTCGTCGACCGTGCCGTCTGGCTTGATAACGGCACCCATCACCTGCGTCAGCTCCTCTCCCTTTCGCTCCTCAATCTTGATGCCGTCGCCCGTCTCCGTCTCGAGGTCGATGCTGGTCGTCGGCGCCGCGACGATGAACTTGATGCCGTGGTGCTTGGCCAGAACAGCCAGTTGGTATGTGCCAATCTTATTCGCCGTGTCGCCGTTGCGGACGACTCGGTCGGCGCCGACAATGACAGCGGCAATGTTCTTCTCCTCCTTTCGGTTGCGGAAGAGAGAGGCGGCCATGGAATCGGTGATGAGAGTGCTGGGGATTTCCTCGTAGACTAGTTCAAAGGCAGTCAGTCTGCTTCCCTGGTTGTAGGGTCGCGTCTCGGTGCAGAAGGCGTGCTGGAGAAGCCCCGAGGCCTGGAGGGTGCGGATAATGCCGAGTGCAGTCCCGTGGCCCGAGGTGGCCAGGGAACCGGTATTGCAGTGAGTGAGGACTGAGATTTGTCGGCTTCCACTCGCGCCCGTGTGAAGACGAAGCCATTGGGTTCCGAAATCACCAATGGACAGGTTGGTCTCCAAATCCTTCTCGAAAATCTTTTCGGCCTCGTCGAGATACGCAGCGATGATGTCTTCCTTGCTAGCTCCTGCTCCAACAGCTCGGACTCTGGCCTTTAGCTGATTGATGGCGTTTGTGAGGTCGACGGCCGTAGGACGGCTTTCCTTGAGGTAGTCGAGGGCCTCGTCGATCTGGGAAATGGCTTCCTCGCCAGACGTGGCGGACAGGCCCTTGTTGAAGAGCTCGACAGCGAGCCCCAAGCTAGCCACAATGGCAATTGCAGGGGCGCCACGAGTGCGCATAGAGGCGATGCTCTCAAAGGCCTCTGTTCTGTTTGTGACATCATCGTAGTGGAATTCGTGGGGGAGACGAAGCTGGTCGAGGACCTCCAGCTTGCCCCGGGAGTACATGACAGCCTTGAGAGTAGACATGTTGCCGAATGAGCGACGTGATTCAAAAAGATTGGAGTAGGAAAATGCGACGTAGATTAAAGAATGGAAGAACTTAACATCAACCTGGGATGAGCAACTCTTCCTCCAGCTCATCACAAATTGCTGCCCCTCCATAATTCTGCCACCCCGCCATCAAACCAGCAGTGGCGTCACTCAGATTCAACCAATCACCAAGCTCCGCTAGTCACCGCCCTGGACCCGGAGAAACGCGTGCTCCGATGGTTGGCGGTGAGCTCACTGCCTGAACGGGGAGGTGCGCCGCTAAGTGAGACAGGGGTCGAAAGCGCCAAATGGAGTGACAGCTCGCGAACGACACCAGTACATGCGCAACGTGGACGCATGGCCATGACAAGCGCGCACCGAGCTGTCTGCCATGGAACAGCAATTTTCGACGTCAAAAGTGACTGGTTTGTCAATTCATTTCGCCAATGTTGCCAGAAAAGAGTCCTGTTCTAACTGCACCTCATCTTGTCGTAGTCGAGTACTTTGACCCTCACGATGTCTACAAGCTACTGGCCCCGGGCCTAGTCCCTCGTCTACCTCTACACAACCTCCATTGGCAATCGCATGCCGGACCGTTGCGGTCTATCGATACCCTCCACGTCGAGCTTGTCCAAGGAGACGCCGATCCCACTTCGACGACATCCGGCCCCTCGCTGAGGCGATCAGGGAGCACAGCCGACGATGGCTTCCAAACCCAACACGTCGGTGCCCGCACCGCTTCTACCGACCAAGTCGACACTCCTACGGCCCCTTCAAGAACATTTGGAAGCTTGCGACGACATCAGATCCCCGGCTTGCGACGGACCCCCTACCTCAAGGTCCTGCTAGTGCGATGCGACGATAACGACTCGTACAAGAGCTCCGTCAGATCGGAGATTCGGGAATGGATCAAGACGAATACGCCGCCTTCGGGGAGTTCCAAAAAGACCAGCAAGAAGGAGAAGCACGATGCATTCGAATACCTCATCGTACATGTGGTACTCCCGAATACCGTCGCCGCCACGCAGCCGAGGAGCAGCAACAAGTCGGAGAGCAGCGTCTCAGAAAAAGCCACTTCGCGATGGCGCGCTGGCTCTACACCCTTGTTGGAAAAGATCAAGGCCGACTTTGGCGGCACTGGCAAGTCGGCTATGGACCGCATCACCCAGATTCGAATCGGCATCAACGACGTGCCGTACGACAACCTTCCCAGGGTCGTCCCGGCTGTCCCAACAGGCTACTCCGAGAACGAGCACGATGCCGAGAATGCGTGGCATGAGCTTGTGGGGAAGATCAAGAGTCTCATACTGACCTCATTTGACATGAGGGTAACTCAGTACGAAGAGGACATCAAGGAGAAGGACGGCCAACGAACGCTGCCTGGTTGGAATTTCTGTACCTTCTTCATCCTCAAAGAAGGCCTGGCGCGGGGCTTCGAAAGCGTTGGTCTCGTCGAAGATGCGCTTGTGGGATACGATGAGCTCAGCGTTGGCTTGGACTCGGTGCTTAACGAGCAAGCTGCCCAAGGATCACCCGAGAGTCATGGAGGGGCCCTGCTCACCTTTACCGAAGAAGTCAAAAAGGTCGTTGAGAAGGAGCTTGCCAAGGCTTCGGGCGAGGACGAGGAGGCAGTTGACCTTCAGTCTGGCGAGGTTGCGGATGACCATTTCGAGGAGATCCCCATCAGCACAACGAAAAAGGCATATCGGGACATGATATTGGCCAACAATGTCTCTGTTTTCGATTTTCGGTGTTACATCTTCGGGCGGCAGATCGCCCTCCTATTGCGCCTAGGAAATGCTTGGTCATCGCGAGAGGAGCTCTTGGACAAGCTCAAGGAGCAGCAAGAGTCGGTTCTGCACGGCGTAGCTCCTCTAGCCCCTCCCCCAAAACACGCAGAGGAAACAGAAAATCTCACAATGCTCGCCGAGATCTGCCGGAGAACATTGCAGTTTATTCCTTCCGTATCTCAGGTTATGCGCCAAGATATCATCACTGCAATGACACTTACCGAGGGAGACGACGAGTTGGATCCTCAACTGACGCAAATCATCGACAACGTTGTTGCTTCGTTTGCCTTTTCCGTTGCTCAACAGATCCTTGCCCAGACATCGTCAAAGGCACTACCCATCCCTCCCTCAAGCCTCACCCTTCCCGACAGCCAAGAACAAAAGGCGTCCATTCCAGAGCCAAAGACGATGATGCATCCCGCTCGAAGCTCATCACTTCGCATCCAAAGCAGCCCCCAACAACCCCCACTCAGCCCTGGAGTATTTCCTGGACCTGGAATGCCTCGTATTGACGACAGCGGCCAGAATGCGCAATTCCTCAAAGCTGGACTCGAAGAACTGGCTGCTAGGCGAGCGGATCTTCACATGCTTTCGAGGAGTATTCTCGACGGCTTGGGCAAGAAGCGCGGCTGGAGTGACGGATGGAGCGAGGTCCCTGTTATCGAACAGGGCAAGGCGGACTTTGAGGATGTCAGCCTCGATGAATCAGACTCGCCAGAGCCATTGCCTCCGTCGGTGGCAGGCATCCACAGTCACCTCCTTGAAACCGCCCTCGACAATTCCGACAACTTCTATCGATTGTATGAGATTCTTACCGACAAGGCCCTCCGACACTACACAGTGGCGAACCACGAACATGCCGTCCATGCGAACCTGGCCGACTTGGGCGTCTTGAAGTTTTATCTCAAGGACTACGCCACTGCAGCAAGGCATTTCGAAAAGGCAACGCCCTTCTTTGGCGTCAGCGGATGGAGCTCTCTGGAGTTGTCCATGCTGGTCATGTACTTGCATTGCCTTCGTGAAACCAAGTCAAAGGATGACTACATTCGGGTTGCACTGACGCTGCTCACCAAGTCCTGTGCCGCTGAGAAGGAACGTTTGGAGCTTTTGTCAAAGTCGGTGTCAAGGATATCCAAGCTGGATTTTCCCGATGCTTCGTCGATGAAGGGTGTTGTTGGGAATCTATTCGATCTTGCATCCTCTCTTCCTTCGCAAGTAAAGGTCCAACTGTCCAACTTTTTCACCGACATTGAGTTGGCAGATGCCCCAGAGTATCACGACAATGTAGACAAGTGCTCATTGACGATCAACCTCCGGAGTTTGTTGCCCGACGACATCAAGCTTGACGCCGTGTCTCTAAGGGTTTCTACCGTCGAGAACGGCCCCTTGAAGGAGCTCAGGTTCAGTAGACGCGAAGAGATTGTGTTCCTCCCTGGAAAGAACAGCATAAGAGTCGAGTGCGCGGTAGGTTTCCCTTAGAGTTCATGCTTGTGGTTGCCGCTAACATGTTACAGACAGTTGTCCCGGGCAAGTATAGGGTTGATCACCTTGGCCTCTCCTCGAGCAACCTATTTCTACATTTCGAGCGCGACGCCAATCACGCTCCTCCCCCGGACACAAACATTTTTAGACAATCTGATGTCGTTGTCCTCCACCGCGTAGGCGCGCTGGATGTCCAACTGCTCTCGACCAAGCACACTGCTCTGGACAGAAACAATACGCTCGATCTGATTCTGAACCCAGGGTGGAACTCACTCAAAGCGTGCGAGATCCGGGTGAAGCCCGCTACTGGCGGCCTTCGGCTCTTGACGGTTGAGTCCAAAGTCACTGATTCTTCATTGGAATTCTCCAAGCCTCCAGAAGCTGGTGTCTTTCATTTCAACGAGGTTAGCCCAAATACTTCAACGACAATTCGGTTCCCTTACTCCATCGAGCAAGACATGAGCGACGTGTCAGCAAAGATTGAGGTTTCGTATACCACCCAGTCGGACGAGAAATTTTACTTTGCCAAGCACGTCGTAGTTCCCATTGGCTTGGCTGTCGGTGTCAACGTCCAGGACGTGTTCAAGCACAAAGCTCTCCTTTCACGTTTCAACGTGGCGAGCGCAACCTTTAGCCCGATACGACTGTACAAGAGCGAGCTGCTTCACTCCGAATTGTTCGAATCCGAGTTTGGCCTTGCACCATCCGACACTGTCATGATATTCCCCAAACAGCCGGCGACGTTGCTGTACAAGGTCAAAAGGAAACCCGGGGTGCAGAGCAAGAAGCGATCTGCCAAGACGATGTACTTGAAGCTATACTATAGCGTGTTGCAGGTCGAGATCGAGAACCGAATCATCGCCTCCATTCTGGAAGGGCTGGAGCCAGCTGGACTTGAGCAGTTCGCCAGGTTCATCTCGGTCGCTCTCGCAAAAGAGATCAAAAAGGGGATACAAGCACAGGATCTGGAACGTGCGGCGTTGCTCGGCGCGGTAACGACGGTCTTCCTGGCCGATGTCGACTGGGAACACCACTTTTCTGGCATTGGTCGCGTTCCTGCTTCTCAGCAGAGAGCAGCTGAGAGCATTATTACTCTCATCAATGATTGGCAAAAGGCCAACCCCCGGTTGCCACTCTTATCTTCGGAGGCGCAAGAACCAAGCACAATTCTCATTCCCGTTGAGATACCCTCTCTTTCGATTCTTCACACGGCCGATATCCAACTCCAGCAGCCGCTCCCTGGATTGGTGGAAGCGAAGAATGGCGTGTTACCTACCTTTGCCCTCAACCAGATGCTGCCGGCCACGCTACATCTCAAGTGGACACAGATTTGGGATACGGACGTGCAACGGACCGAGGACCAAGAGTTTAGCTACGAAGTGGCGGCTCCGGTCGACACGTGGCTCTTAGGCGGCCGCCGCAAGGGGCACTTCGTGATTCCCCGAGAAGACAAACCTCTCTCGTCGACGCCAGAAACAGAGGCCGAGATTCCGCTGGTCCTCATCCCCCTCCGGGAAGGTTGGCTGCCGTATCCGACGATTGACATTCGCGAGGTTCGGGACGTTAGAGCGGCGAACGAGGGGTTGACGTGCGAGGTGGATTGGAGGAACTTAGGCGAGACGATTCGGGTGGTGAGCGATCGAAAGGGCGTGACGGTGAGTCTGGATGCGAGCGGGCCGGGTGGCGGGCCGTTGGTGTTGGAGACGGAAGGGATGGGACGAGAGAAGGGGCGGGTTGTGGCATAGATCTAGCAATGAAATGACATGTTTGTATGACTCGAGTGGTTGATACTCTTGATCCTTTTGTGTGCGTGATCTCGAGCCGCTTAGATACGGACATACGAGTCAACCAACCAAAGACACGCATGCGGCTGACTCTTCGTACTCGATAGTTGAATCAACATGCTCCCTCCCACTGTCTCCTTGTCCACTCTAGTAGTAAGCAACAAAAAAAGGAATGGGACAAAAAATCACAAAAAAACGATCAACTGCCTGTGACAGTTGGGGATTTCACATGCCCCGTACTGGAATCGAACCAGTGATCTTCGCATTACGAGTGCGACGCCTTACCACTTGGCCAACGGGGCCGGGGTCTGTGACGTTCCTTGGTTGTTGGAAGCGGAGATTTACCGATGCATTATAAGCGGCAGGAGCGGTCGAGCTAAGCTGTGAGATTAGGAAGTTGCTGGGGGAGAGACCCAGTAGTAGTATGTCAGTAGGCTGGATGTAAGTTAATCTGTGTTGATGGAACTTGATGCCTTGCAAGGTAGATGTGTTCTCGTATATAGGATTTGGTATTTGGTTCTGTTTGTTGTGTCATTTACTTTGGAAGGGTTGTGGCTGCGGTTGACTGTGAATTCTTGGACTACCAGACGCGAACCCTCTCGAGAACAAGGTGCATCGTGCCTAGGGATTTCACGGGCCTATTCACACAATGGCATATCCAATCAACCTCAGTCCAGACTCGAATACATTCTCTCGTGGTATATGCCCTCGCCGGATAATTAATTCATCCAGCGAGGCTCGCTTCCTCCTCTCGTCTAATCCGTACCCTAGACTTGCATCATTCCCAAGGATCGTTTTCGTATCCTCCTCTCCCCCGCCTGTTCATCCACAGACCACCGTCGATACCTTTACCCTTCCGAACATGTCTATCCGTACGGATATACCCTCTAATCATCCAGCCCTTTCACCCAAAGCACCATCTAGACCATCCGACATATTTCGGAGTCACCAGCATCCCGTCTACTGGTGCACATGTCACATACCGGGAACCTATTCCAGCAATCTCATAGCTATCGGTATCACATCAGCAACTTGAGATTTCATTCATTCCACCCGAGGCCAAGCCCAAAAACGGCTGTTTATCTTACGGCCATCCCACATCCCGCACACATCACTACCTACACAACCAACATCAGCCCAGCCTAGCGACGCCCACGCGTCGGAACGAAAGAAATGCAAGGGTTCTAGGCCCCGCGCTAGAACAACCACAGAAGACGCCCCTCCAGAAACCCCCTCCAAACCCAATCAGCCAGCCCTTCCCACCACCACACCCGCTCCTTGCCTTCCCGTCCTCCCCGGGGACCCAAGAGTCCAGAAGCCTTTTCGTTTAGGAAGCGACCAACCTGGTGAATGTGAATGTGACTGCCCCTCCCCCCCCGGGCCATTCTTTCGTTACAATCATTAGAGTTTTTTTGTGATTCCTTCTCGGGTCGGGGCGCCGGCCTTGGTCTCCGATTCCCTGGGACGGTAGAGCTGAACTGAACACTTGATTTCCCTTTCGAAACCTACTGTGCCGCCTGGTGGCTGGACCGTCTTTGGCTTGGGAATCGTTCGGCGAGCGCGAAAAAAATCCGCCCATCAACGACTTGGCCCAACCCGTCGGTACACTCTTCTGGAATGAGACGGAACAAAAGGAACAACTCAAAAACAGCTGCGGCTGGGGGGGCTATATCCGAGAGGTTGGTGAAGGACTCGAGTCACTCGACCAACCAACACACAAGGTGACACGACTCCATCCAGCGGTGAAGGCAAATGGACTTCATCTTTCACCGCGGAACATCGACAGGCGTCCCCAGTACCTAGCCCGGTCCCGGACATGGCATGGTCCCCACGGTATACCGGACTGCTTGCTGCAAAAAGAACTGCGCATCCCGGCATCCCGGGACACCGACTGGGACATTTCAGATAGCCCCCGCGACACGTGGGACAGTCGACATGACACAGACCTGGTTGGCCGAGGGCGTAGACTCAAATGCAATCTTAATGCACCTTGTTGAGACAGCTTTAGTTCAGACCCTTGCTGTCTGCGAATTCTAGAAGCTCCTGTACCAAAACCACATGTCGTTGTTCCGAGACACCGTCGCGCCCAGATGTCCATTTTCAGCTCTATGCCCGCTCGTTTGTTATCCAAAAAGAACTTCTCATTTTTACGGACCTTACTCCACCCAAATCAAAGCCGTATCCATCCAATAGGTTCGAATCCGTCTGCTCCCACTATTCTTCGGTGTGCAGGGATAATACCACAAGATAGAAACATCTTCATCCGTGAAACAAGCCCAGAGACCAATGTGCCTCCCCATGCCGTAAACCCCTATACGCCCGCCTGTCTGCGTTTCCAATTCCAGGTAGCCACGATGCAGCAGTTAGGTGATCCGGCGTACAGGTCCCAATATCAAAAATAAACAAAGCAAGCCAGACCCCAGCTATGCCTTCCCCGCGTTCTCTGATTTCATGCAGGAGTCTGTTTTCCAAAGTTTCGTAATGCGTTAATGTACAGTCGAAGTGCTGATTCTATGCCACATGAGCCCCATGAGGCTTTGCATGTGACTGTTGAAGAAAGAAGATGCGCC
This sequence comes from Thelonectria discophora, assembly GCA_911649645.1. Classification (NCBI taxonomy): domain Eukaryota; kingdom Fungi; phylum Ascomycota; class Sordariomycetes; order Hypocreales; family Nectriaceae; genus Thelonectria; species Thelonectria discophora. The sequence continues at coordinate 333,887 of CAJVRK010000022.1, read as the reverse complement.
AATGGCGCGGGTATTATGCTCTCTCTGGTCTCAAAGCGCCAATTCAAGGTTGAGCGTCGAGCTTTGTGCCGCCGTCATAACGGCTGCTGGGTCATCTGGTGGGCCGGAAGTGAGGATAGAAGGGCGTGTCGAGACTGCTCTGCGCATCTCCTCGGCATTGCCTGTCACTTCTTCCTTTGGCTAGAAGATGCGGTGATCTTGGAGGTGCTCATCAAATCGCCAATGTACTTTTGTAAAAACTTGTTGTTGTTGTCAAGCTTGTCGTGCTCCTCCTTCACCGCCTCGATGCGGTTAAAGATGGTGAGGAGGGAGTCCTGAAGAGCCTTTGCATGTCTAGGCACCAAGTTAGCAACAAGCTAGGATAGCCATTGAGGCTTGTGACTCACCTCCTCATCTCTTCTCGGGCCGCCTTGCCCATCTTGTCAAGGTCTTCGCTCGTCCTCCGAGGGCTCATGGCCCTGACGTCATTTGGGCCAAAGTCGGACTCGACAGGTCCAACAGCTGAGCTGTCACGAGGTACAACCATGGGGCCACTGCTCTTTCGAGTGGGTAATGACGGTCGCAGAGGGATAGGCTGGTGAAGCATAGTGTCGTTGTGGTCCGAGGGGCTTGAGGACGCTGAGGAGTCGGAGCGCGCAATGGGATGAGGGCCGGTGCCAATGGACTGGGTTTCGCTGTCGTCGGTCATTGTGGCGGTGATGTGCGGTGGGTTATGGAGGTCGAGATTATGCGAGGGGGACTTTGCAGTGTCGCGTGGTATGGTTATGTGGTGGGAGGGTTGAAACTGGCAAATGAGTTCGTCCGAACAGTCGTAGGCAGCCGGACGTTGGAGCGGAAAGGTCGAGAGGATGCGCGAGAGTGGTTGGCGATGTGGCAGCCAGCGTTGACGGGGTTGGGCTGAAGAGGGTCGAGGGATGGGTCGACGAGGGGATAGCAGCAATAAAGTAGAAGGTGTTAGGAAGCTGAAGAGGGGCGACGTGACTGAAGAAGAGTTCCACGTGGTCTTGAGGGTCTCGATTTCGTAGCGCGGCACGGCCGAGGTGATGGTTTTGGGGTCTTCGTTCAAGGGTCCACACCGAACTGCAAGCACGGCTTCGAATGGGAGTGGAATTTGGTGGTCGCAAGAAGGGTTCGCGGCGGCGGAGATTCCGACAAGATGAAACTAGGCTGAATCGAATAGAAACGAAGCGTTCGTTGTGATGGTTGTCCAAAAGTTCACGAGGTTGGACAACTTCGGGTGAAGGGCTAGAAACGACAGTGTGAGTGAAATTGGTGCGATCCAAGGAGAAGGAAATGAATCAAATGAGCGTCCTTTCTTCTGGGGATCGGTCGTTTTTGGATGTGGGCGGTCAAGGAGAAGCTCGTGAGGGCCTGGGGCCAGCCTGGCTTGGTTGGGCGTCCTTGGGGACCCCAATGAGGATGCGGGTTGAGGGTGGCATGGGCCTGGCGATGGGGAGGTCACACATACCTGGTCTAGCACCGTCGGGAGGTGATTTTCGAAGTTTTGGCGGAACGGATGCCAGTTGGGCAGAGCTTCCAGGGAGGTCCCTGTTGGCAACGGAACGCAGAAGCTGCGAAGTTGTGGAGACGAAGATGGTGGACCTGCAGTAACCAAGCGTCAGAAAATGAGAGGTCAAACAATTCGTACATATGTAGTATGCACATGAGAAAGAAGAAAAAAGCAAGTAAACGAATGATCCAAGATACAATCAAGATCAGACGTTGCAGAGGAAGGGTGACGGCGAGCTGCAGATTTCTCAAGCAGGTTGACGGCAAACCGGAAAGAAGAAAAGAGGTCGGCAATTCGGTCAACTCACTGGTTCAGCGTAATTTCGATCAACACGGGGGATGCAGAGTAGAAGAGGGGAAGAGAAAATTACAGTGGATGGGATTCGCGATGAAGAAAAGAAGCTGTCGGTCCCTGAAGGAAGCCCTCAAGCTCTGACAAGTGAGGTCACAGTGGAGAATATGAGGCAAGTATGAGAATAGAGTGGTGGCAAGAGCAACCCAAGAGATTGTTCGCCGCGGCGAGTGAGGCAAGGGAAGGCACCCACCACCGCCGCGAACGTCTGAAGACGGCTGACAGGTGAAGTAATCCGCCGACGGCTTCGGCGGAATGGGAAACGAGTGGTGAAGCAGACGCAGTTGGCGAGCATGGGAATGCAGAAATTAATACCCACGGATATTGGGTTCCATGAGCTGGTTGGCAATGTGAGTAGGACCTACTGTAGGTGACACTAACTAATGCGTCCAAGCAGAATTTTTGTCTGCCCTCTTATCGTGAAAAAATCAGGGCTTCGCATTCCAACTTAACTGGACTCGTTCAAGACGAGAGCAAGAGAGTCGGCAGTTAGTTTGCTCGCGAGCTCTCAAGCCGGAGGATGGACCCTGACGGGGTGCCTGCCTGAAGGGGAAACTGACGGCCTGATCAGTCATGTGGCAGGAGCTGCCTTCATCAGCCTCCCTCGGCCACTCTCCCGATACCGGTACCTGCGCAGTCATGCTGAGATTGGTACTTTTTCGCGTCAGCTCCGAGACCCGATACTTAGCCGCCCACGACGATCGCTGTATCTGACAAGCAAAACCTGCACAAGAGCCCGCCAGCAATCACTCCGCACCTATCACAGTTTCTCTCCTTTGAAGAACGCTGGACCTCAGGTTGCACAGCATGACACGACCTGCCCATGCTGTCCGCACTAGCAATGCTCACGAGATATGCTTTGATTCCATTCCAGCTGGGGATCTGGTGAGTCTCTCTTTGCAAACGTGCTCCATCAGCTCCGAGTTTTACTAACACCAACCGACGGAACGACTGCAACCGGGGCCGAAGCCCTCCAGCTAAGAGACAGTGACTGTCCGCATCAGCCGCACTGTCGTCTATCATCATCCTCTCTGGCGATCACAACCTTCCGCTTCTCGGCGACCTCCAACGACTCGATGTTGCAACGGCTCATAGTTGCGGTGCTATCACTTACGAAGCAAGCATCGTCGACGGCAGGGATATCCCCCAGACAACCACACTTCAACGGCGACGCTTCTTCTCATGCCACGGGTGTCGCTTGGGGGCACAGTGACGGGAGCGGGAGCAGGCAATGCTGTGGCACAGCTTCAATGCTCACAGGTGCTTGGAAGAGGAAACCTGCCAGTTGCGAGGGGATCAGCGGGAGTGACGCAATAGCAGACCGTCAAGCCCACCACATTGGAGCCTCGGACTCGCTGGGACGGAGGGACCCCGCCTCTGTGGGGAAAAGCACACGCTCGTCTCTCTCGACCGGACAAGCTGGACGGGACCTACTGCGGCTAAGTCGGGGAGGCTCCCTACAGGGACATTTGAGCCCTGGAGCCCTGAAATAACACGGCCCCCTGCGTCCCATGTCGGCTCCCGACGCTTCTGAGCGTGAGAAACGGGGCTTCAGGGGCTCTTCGAAAGCGTCCACAGAGACATCCACCCCTGAACTCTATCCCCCACGGACGCTCGGCATCCCACGATGGAAGTGCTTCCTAATCGTCGTCATATCACCATTTCCTCATGTCTCACCAGATGCAACGGTGAGGTGGTGTTACCGTTTCTCGCGCACCAACACGAAGTCTTCTCCCTACCCTCTCCACTCACCGAGGTCACGATGCCTTTGGGCTGAATTGGGTACCTGGCAACAACCTATCGTTGGCTCTCGCCTTGTTTGTCGATTGGCTTTAGCTCCTCTAACACTAACAATCATGATGCTGAGCTAGGGATTCCATCTGCCCACTAATAGCCGCGTCTTCGGAGAAGCTACTCCTTTCATCAAACAACTAGAACGTCAGTTCTTCGACTGTCAACGCGGCAGCTCAGTTTGACTTCGCGTCGGGAGAAACCAAGTCTGGTCAAAGATTGACATGGCCGTCCGTCAAACTCTGAACCACCCAAAGCACTGCACGCGCTAGGGTTATGTCCATTGATGGGATGGAAACCGCCGCGTCCTTGTCAAGTATGCATCTTAAGTCAGGGGTGAGGTGTGGGTGATGCATAGCACATGCAGCTTGGGTGGTATTTTGGGATTTGTTGTGCTCCAACTGGCCCTTTCCACCACTCACCCTCCCCAACGCACAGTGACGGGGTTTTGATGGCATTCTTGGCTTGACAAAACGCCATTAACACCTGATGTCTCCTCCACCAAGGGTCCTCAGGGTCCAATGCCAACCGCCACGGGTTCTCAGCACCTTTGATCGTTATCAAAACGCCATGACTAAAGTATTTCCCCTAGCGACAAGGGATGAACTGGTGTCTCAACAACCTCACTGTGGCCAGCATGTTCTCGCACCGTCTCCGTGCTGAACGGTTGCTTTCGGCCGAACTGATGTCATGGATCGACAAGGCCTCGGCGTCGACAAGGACAAGGCCCGACCCAGGACCAACCGCACCAAATCTTCGCATCCGGTGCAACAGGACGACCATCCTCGTCATTCCTCGTTTCCACTGAACAATGCACGGCAGATGGTGCATTTGCACCCAGCATGAAAAGTGGCCCCCCAAGCACCGACTCAGTCGATAGAGGCGCTCTGCATTCTCGATGGCAATCGCCAATGTTGTCAGTCGCGTTACCTTGTCTTGCAGCAAAGGGTTTTCCCCGACACGAGTGAAGTCATCGTGGATTCTCGGCCAGGCATCCGCCTTGCACAACCAGTACGACGGTAACAGCGAGACGCTGGCTGTCAGAAGAGAGAGGCAAAACACCAAGTGCCTTGGCTTGCAAGTGTCGGCCTGTTTCGACGTCATCAGTCAGGCTGGTTTTGCAGCCTCGGTCAGCGCCTGTCATTGCCACAGCCGCCGGACAGTTGACCTTCCTCTGACCGTCGCCAACCAGTTTGCAGGCAACACGAAATTCCGGGGTTGGATCGGTCTCGGGAGGTTGGTTTTCTCAACAAGTGTCTCACAATCGGCGCTTGATTGCCCAAACTAAAGCAATTCTCGTCATTGACTCAGAAATCCCCGTCGCTTTCTTTGTCTTGGAATTCCTCGGATAGCCTCAATCATCCCGGAGAGGGAAACCCGAGCACAACAGAGCTCATCAACAAAAGGCCCCGAATGGTGCCGTTCAGAACCCTCCCGCCCTCAACACCACAGTGCCGCCCGCGAGCGGCTTCCTCCCTTTTGTTGATCCTCTCCTCCAGGCCTACTGTAACCGTTGCCGATCATTTCTCCGCTTCCACGAGAAATCCCTCGACGGCGAGGAACCAATGAGCCAGTTCCTGATGATGCCCCGCTCACACCTTACTCGAGTCCCGTGATGGACGACAATCTAGCGGTGGAAAGCTCACGAGAAGGAGACGGCTTAGGCTCGGAGAGAGCTGGTTCCGAACTTGGGGCTCTGCTCGGCTACTGCACCCTGCTTGCGTCTTGGGTGCTCTCAAAGGCACAAGCTGATCTACACTCGGGTAACTAATTCAGCACAGGACTTTGAGGCCAGCCTTGCATGACCAAGCACCTCGGTGTCTGCAGCGAACTCCGGACGAAGAGACAACCGTGATTGGGCTCCTTTTCCCGTCCGCCTTTGTGCTGACGGACACGTGTATGTCAATACCTAGTCCTGGCTATAACACGCGGCCAAGGTGGAATTGGTCTCAACGGCAGGCAATATATTCGGGAGGCATCCTTCTGATTATTCGCGTCGAACCAGCTTCCATCCTACCCACGAACCCAGCACGCGGAAGATGTCACCTCCATTCGAATCAACATCCTCGTGGAGCGTGCCCTACACAACTTGACCGGACTGGCAGAAAGATGTTCACCTTGACACAAAATCCCGACCGTAGCCCAGGTAACCTTTGGCCGAAGGAGAGCGATAAGCCGCGCAGGTCGAGGGATTGTCTCTCAGCCCGCGCCTGATCGGCAGCCTGCCTAAGCTGTTTCACCACGCAGACCCGAGAGCTCGACGGCGCGCCAGTTAAGATGGGTGTCAGATGGCGGTATTAGTGCCCGTGATTATTGACAAAGTTGGGCTGGGGACACAAGAAGCGACCCGTGGTGTCGTTTGACGGGATGAGAAATCCTTTGCCTTGCTTGCTGTTTGGGCTCTTGGGCATTTGTCACATCTTGTGCCACGGTGATGGGCCGCCACGGTCCTTCGGCTTACATGTTTGGCTGCCAACAGAGTGGCTGAGACGGTGTCTTGCTGTCATGTCTTGGCTGGGCCTTCATGTGACCCGGGGAACGGGGCTGAGGAGGGCTGGCTCGCCCGGTTACACTGAGGGAAAAAGGCATCCGCCGATGATGAAGGTGAATGGTGCAGCGATGGACGAAAATATCTTTCCTTCTTTCCATCGCGTTCTGCCTTGGTCAATGACGAAGGGAGGCTTCGTTGAGTGTGTTGTACGGATACGAGGGAGGCAACTCGTCGTTCTTGCGGATGACCTTGTTGTTGGAAGGGAAGGGTGCTGATCATGGTAATCTGTGCTGCCTCGGCCTCCTCGTGACCCCAGAGGGTGAGCCTGTTGTCGGGGGATTTTGCATAGGCTGAAGCTTGCTGGGGGAGATGCGATTCCATTTGGAGAATTACCGTGGCTCTTGGGCAGATGTCGTGACTTTTTAGAAATCACGAGCGGATGCAGGGTAAGGTGCTGCAATCTGACGGTAAATCAGATGCATCTCTAGAAGATTAACTCGAGACAGAGAGCTAAAAAGTCCATGTCATATAGGCTCCAGAAATCACTTGTAAACATGGAATCCCGACTGAGACACACTCTTCCCTTGTCTCCCTAATTTCGTTCGGGCCCGAACTTTTCGGCCGGTGATGGTCGTGGCGCGTTTCTCCGGCCGAATCTGATAACTAAGCAGAACTTCTCCACACAAACCCGCCTCTGAGATCGAGGTCGGGGTGCGCCGGACGACCTAAAATTGCTTTATGTCTGTCTTCTGCGGTTATTCTCACATGCTTTGGGTATGGAGATGGTTCACCATTGGAGACATGCCCAGCTGGGCTCAACTGGAACGAGCTGCGATTGCGAAGCCACGACATGTACTCCGTACTGCCTGATCTGTGTCAAAGCTGGCGCTAGGGCAAATGAGTGTATCAGGTAGGAATAACGTACATGATAAGCTTGCGTGACAAACAAGCATGCGTGACAAAAATCCCTCAACCTACATCATCTCTCTTTAATCAATTAACTCTCAACCACGAAACATGTCTAACCCAAAGATTGAGGGTAGAATCCTTCTTGCCCTTCAGGCGCTTCAAAATAACCCAAAACTGAAGCTCCGACGCGCTGCAGAGATCTATAAAGTTGGTCGCATGATGCTATGGCGCCAGCAGAAGGGTATTCAATCCCGATGCAATTGGATCCCTCAATCACGCCGACTATCGGATCTGGAGGAAGAGATCATTGTTCAATTCATTCTCGACCTGGATTCACGAGGATTTCCTCCCCGACTGCGTGGTGTTGAAGAAATGGCCAACCGATTGCTCGCCGATCGCCATGCACCACCCGTCGGCAAGCGCTGGGCTTCCAACTTCATTAGGCGACACCCAGAGCTTAAGACGCGTTTTTTTCGCCGATATGACTATCAGAGAGCCAGATGCGAAGATCCCACTATTATCCGCAATTGGTTTCAGCTTGTGGCAAACATAATCGCAAAGTACGGCATTCAATCAGATGATATCTATAACTTTGATGAGACTGGCTTTCTTATGGGCATGATTGCTAGCGGAATGGTCGTTATGGGTTCAGAAAGGCGTGGAAAGCCAAAATCAGTGCAGCCTGGAAACCGGGAATGGATTACAGTCATTCAGGCAATTAATGCAGAAGGCTGGGCGATCCAGCCATTCATTATCGGTTCGGGCCAGTATCACCTCGCCAACTGGTATCAAGAAAGCAACCTCCCGGGCGATTGGGCTATTGCAACGACCCAAAATGGCTGGACCAATAACGAGACCGGTCTCGAGTGGCTCAAGCACTTCAACCGGTGCACAATCAATCGATCAATTGGTTCCTATCGTCTCTTGATCCTCGATGGCCACGAAAGTCACCAGTCTATTGATTTCGAGAGATATTGCGAGGAAAACAAGATCATCACGCTTTATATGCCACCTCATTCGTCTCACCTACTTCAGCCCCTTGACGTCGGGTGCTTTAGGCCGCTCAAGAAGGCCTATGGTCAAGAAATAGAGCATCTAATCAGATGCTCTATAACCCACGTTTCGAAGACCGAGTTCTTTCCGGCCTTCCACGCCGCATTTCAAGCCACTATGACAGAAAAAATATCAAGGGAGCTTTTAGAGGAGCTGGGCTTGTTCCTCTTGACCCAGAATGTGTGGTCTCAAAGCTTGATGTGCAGCTACGTACGCCAACGCCTGTTAAGGAGGCAGCTAAACCATCGACCCCTTGGGCCTTAAGGACCCCAAAGACTGTGATTGAGGCTGGATCTCAGTCTGAATACCTCGAAAGACGAATCAGAAGGCATCAAAGCAGCTCCCCAGAGTCAATTCTAGAAGCATTATAGTCTCTTGCAAAAGGGACAAAAGCAGTTATGCATCAGGTTGCCTTATTAACTGCTAAGAACAAAGACCTTCAAGAGGCAAATGAGATACTTAGCCGGCGCCAGAGGGCAAAAAGGACCCGACTACAGAAAAGAGGGGTAATGATAGTAGAGGAAGGAAGGCAAGCAATTGATCAGATGGATGTAAATGCGCAGCTGGCGGGCGAATCGTCGAGGAGTGGTGGTGGAGGAAGGTCGGCGCGATTGGGGGTTCAGCGCTGTGGTGTCTGCGGCAAGCCTAGTCATAATGCAAGGACCTATTAGGTAGTTATTGAGACTTCTGGGGAAGAGTATAGTAATTAGTTTTAATTAATTAAGTGGTTTATTATATTTTTATTATAATATCTGTCTTAGGGGTTAGGATTTTTGTTACGCATGCTTGTTTGTCACGCAAGCTTATCATGTACGTTAACAGAGTGTTAGTTTCAGTTCCGAGGTCTAAGACCGGACTCGGGGTTCAAGCTCTTAGCATGTTACCTGGGGCACTACAATACCCGGTGCTTATTGAACCAAGACCCTACCCACGCGGCCGTCTCTAGGACTTTGGCAAAAAGACCTTCTCCTTCAGCTATACGTCTCGGGGGATCAGTGAGCAAGCCTCCTCTGCTGGCCAGCTCCTCATCGGCCGCAGTACCGATGCACCAATCCCGCATGATGCTATTTTGAGGGGCAATCGGAACAAGCCGACGACTTGCCCCTCCTCGTTCCGGATTGCGCTCCCGCACATGTCCGCGGAAAGGTTGGCTCCGATGTCTTGTCCCATATAATAAAGGTTGGTAAACACCCACTGTTGCTCTGTTTCGTTGACATCGTCTGCAGGGATGGCCCATTGGTAAGCCTCTCCGAGAAAGGTGCCCTCGATGGCCGTGTCCGGCGCGTCTAGCACAATGAGGTCACCCCTCCTTAGCTTTTTGGTCTTGGTGAGCTGCTCGGGTCCAACTGTGTCAGCGGTTTGCGGTCTCTGATCAACACCTACAGACGCGAGGTCGGTTTGGCGTCGAGCTCTCAGCAAGCGCGGCGTCCCCAGCTCGTCGTCGAACAAGTACAGGCACTAAATCCGGCCCGCTTTACAGGGAAGTCTACCCCTATCGACGCCGCGATGCCCCAAGACGATGGTGAGCCAGTTGCCCCAGTACATGACCTGCGTGACGGCCACCTCCGCGGCTCGGAAATGCTCCCGCACGGCGTCAAACAGCGGCGTCCAGTCCTCCATGTATTGCCCGTTCACCTCCTCGGCGATCGCGCCGTTCCTCCTGTGGACCAACCGTCCACAGGGCAGGAGACAATACTGCCGGCTGGGACGGGGCGCTAGGATGAGCGGGAGTCCGGCGACGGTCTTTGGCCATGGCTTGGGCGGTAGCGAGGACACACACGTACAGGCAGAGGAAGAAGCCGTCGGTGCCGAAGCCGGTGGTGTGGGGGAAGATTTGGTAGAGGAAGCCTAGGTTCGTTGGGTTTGAGTGGGCGGCTCGATCGTCGTGGAGGCTGAATGGGAGGGTTACATGTTGAACTTGAGGTGGTGGTTGCGATTGTAGGTGATGTGAGGAAGAGGTTGGGCGGAGGATGTAGACTGAGAATCCATCGTGAGGAGTACGTGAGGTTATGGTGAAAAGGAAAGGATTTGTTTCTCCCGGTCAAAGGGTTAGCTAATATTTATATTTATTCTTTAGCATGGACTTAAATTAAGGCCATTAGATGAAATACTAAGCTTCTTCCCGTATGTATACGTAAGGGATTTGACTTTCAGTCTTAGCATGTGAGAAGAAGTTCCAAGGGCTTTATCCGTGATGTGTCAGCCAACGCCACTTGGCAGCCCGTTGTTTATCCTCTAGAAGGTGGTAGAAGGAAACAGGAAAGACCGCGTAGTAGCGGACTTGAGGATACTACACAGTCCGGCGATACCAAACAGCTAACCCGATTCCCCCACAAGAAGACAGTACCAATAAGCTCAGCGGAAAGCGGTACATTACGGTGGTCGTCTGGGATAGGTACCCGCGCGCAACACGGATATTCCGAGAGGCCCTTTTCGGCGTCTACTGAGTTAACGTGATATAGTCTGCACGCCCCTCGAGTTGTCGGCATTGGAGATTGTTGAGCCGCGTCTTGGGCACGGAGGCGTCGTCGTGGTTAATAACGAGAGCTTAGCTGAGTCCATGTATAGAGACTCATTAGAGTATCTATAACACCCAGAGAATGGCTTCAAAACACCTACGACGCCGTTTGCGGGGGTTAGAGATGGCTGTCTATTTGCCCTTGGTTCGAGATATATGACGAGAGTGGATAGCTTCGTGTTTCTTCAGTGTCATAACATCTATTCCATTGATAGTCGTACAGCCTCAAACAAAGAACCGAGAGGAAATGTTCATTCGCTAGTCTCTCTCACTAGAACTGAAGCCTCGATCCTAACCGCCAGCCATAAAACAAAAGAGCCCCCATCCCCACCAAGTTCAAATGAATGCACATGGCATGCGCCCTCGAGAACCTCTTCTTCAACACGCCCATCTCCGCGCTCGGCCCCTGCAGCCCCATAGTCTTGGCATCTACCCGTCCTATCCCGCCATCAGCTTTTACACAACCCTCTATCCACGAAGATAACATACCCTGTTCAACCCGATCAAGCATAAGCCTTCTCGTTCTCGGCCCATACACACCCCAATTAACCAGCGCTACGGCCCCCGAAACCGCCAACGGAATCCAGGTAGCCTTCTCTGCTACTAACGATACCGGTCCCAGCGGGGGCACCGAGACGACGACGAAGAGGAGTAAGAGGGACTGGCCGGCAAAGTAGATGGGAAAGATGCGTTTCTGGAAACTCGTGTAGGCGGGGCCTGGCAGCGTCGAGAAGGCGACTTTGGTCACGACAAAGGTCTGGTAGAGCTGGCTGCCGAGGAGGGCGGAGAAGGTTAGGAGGTGGAGGGGGGGGAGGAGGAGGGTGAGGAGGGGCATTGTGGCGGGAGTGGTTGTGTTGGTTGTGGCTGTGATGAAGAGAATAGTAACGGTGATGGTAATAGTGGAAGTAATGTTGATGAGAAGATGTGAGATAGATGCGAAGAGAGTGGTCGAAAAGCATCTTAAATATTCTCACATCTGCTCGCTTTGTCATAACATCCGAAGCCATTCGGATGTAAATGCCAATGTGACTCAACACCACAACCACAACCCGTAAAAGACACAATAATACAATTCAATATGAAAAGAAATACACAAGCGAGATAACTCTCAAGCTCTTCCAATCTAGCCGACTACGTCTTTTTTACATGTCACGGTGCACTGAAGCCCTCACCACAGCAATCTATCTCCCCGATCCGACTCCGCCTGTTTCCGAGCAGCTTATACCCGACAAGCCCCGGAACAACCATCCGCTGCTGCCTGCTCACTCGCCCTCGAGACCTCTCTTACTACCAGCATAGCTCCCTCCCCCAAAATCAAACGTCGGCACTGCGAACCCCCCTGCGCCAGCTCCGGGCCTTACAGGAGCCGCCGCAGCTGACGCGGGCCTCGCCGGTTGCGGCACCGGCTGCAATAGCCCGTCTCCCCTAACCGGCGTGCTCGTGCCCGTCGAAGCCATCCGCGGCGCCGGCGAGTTGGCATTAGACCGCGACGGTAGCACGGTGCGCTCGCGAGGGCGGCACCGACGACACTTGTACAGACCCTCCTTGAGCGCTTCGATCTCGCCCTCGAGCATGCGTCGGTCAGACTGGACATCTTCCGACTCGGCCGCCACTTCGGTGAGTTGCGTGTCGTTCATGCGGTACACCATTTTGGGCGCGAGGATGTCGGGGAGATCGCAGAGGAGGCAGCTCTCAATGGCGAGCGTGATGACGTTTTCCGTAAAGGTCCTCCGGGACATCTGGTCTGTTTAGCGTAGCTCTTGCAAGAAGGAAGAGTGAAGTACCTCGTAGTAAGCCATGGTCATGTCAATCACCTTGTCAGCGCCAAACCTGTTGCTCCCCGACGTCTCGGCCTCGACGAGGGATCTTAAGAGCTGTGTTCGGTTCTCCTTGCTCATGTTCGGACTCACACTGGGGCCTCCTTCAATGATGGGCGAATCCTCCATGAGCGCCGAGATCTTGTCGACGATGCGGTAAATGGCCCTCTTGGACAGCCGGTCCTGGAATTCCACCTCGAGCGGCAGCGCGTAGCCGTCGAGATACGGTCGGATAATCTCCCGTAGCTTCTCCACCAGCACCACCTCCTTCTTGTCGAAAAAGGGGTCGACAAAGGCACGCAGCACCGACGCAAAAGTCGTCTGATCTGGACCAACGATGTGGCTCAGTAGCTGCTCGACAAAGGCCTTGGAGTAGTCAATGACGCGGTGTAGGTGGAACGTGGCAATCTCCTCCCACGGCTCCGAGTGCATCTTGAACAGCCCGATGACGAGGTCCGGGTTCGGCAGCCCTGGGAACTCGCGACCCTGGTTGTCCGAGGCCAGTTTCTCCAACTCGTGCTTCAGCATGGCCTCGGGCACGGGTGTCGGGTACGGGAAACCGTTGTATAGCTCGAGGAGGTCGCGGAGGTAGGCGGGGAAGTCGTCGTCGGCCTTTTCCGACTCAGGAAACGTGCCAGGGATGGGCGTCATCTTGGAGCTCACGTCCGACACGTCGTCGGTGCCGTCAAACTCGGACTGCTCCCAGAGAATCTCGCGGCTGGCGCCCTTTGTCGACATGGTGATGTCGAAAGCACGGTTGAGATTGCGTAGCCTCGCTCGTAGCTTGCGGTCGTCTGCGTAGAGCGACCCAAAGAAGGCATCGTTGTATCGCCCATGAATGGCATCGCGTGACAGCCTCTGGAACTCGTTGGCGATGTCGGCAAGGTAGGCGCGGATGGCGCTCGTGTCGGACCGCTCCTTGCCCAACCGGCTCAGCTCGGCCTCGCGGCTGGCCAGGTTCTCCTCGATCTCGGCGATGAGGCCTGGCAAGTTGGTCTGGATATGCTCAAGGAGCACGCTGCTGAGCTTCTTGCGCAGGCTGTCGATGCCACGGTTCCTCGACGACAGCTTGGACCAGTTGCCCGTAGTAAAGAAGCGTCTCTCGGTGGCGTTGCGGTCATGGTTGACGTCTTTGAGCTCCTTGTCGTTGCTGTTTCGCAACACGTGCCAGCCCAAGGCGAGGTGATGGGCGGCCTCTTCATTCTGGGCGAGGCGGATAAATGTTCTCTCGAGGTCCTCGCTGTGGCTCTGCGACAGGTCGGGCTTGGTGATGACGCCGAGGGTGCGCATCTTTTCCGGATCGTGCTTGGCCACTTCGTTGAGCACCTTTTGGCTGGCGAGCTGGTTGGCGGCGGACACAACGGCGAGGATGATGCAGTTCTTCTGCTTCATGTAGCTGGCGACAAGCTGGTCGACAATCTTCATGTCAGGCGACTGCGACTCGGTGCCCGTGTGGAAGAAGCCGGGCAGGTCGACAAGGGTGAGGGGGTAGACGTCGGGACCCGAGATCTCAACGCGGAGAACGTCCTTGGAGAACTTGCCCTCGGGCAGCCCCATGTGACGCTTGGCCTCCTCGATGATGTCCGGGAGGGCATCTCTGTCGAAGCTCGTCCACCGGAAGTCGGCCTGCTGCGACGCCGTGGCCTCGCGGCTCTTGGTCTCGGCCGAGTACTGGATGGACACGCAGATGCTGGGCTGCGACACCCTCCGTAGCACCAGCTCGGTGGCGAAACGCGTGCAGACCTCGCCCTTCACAGGGAAGCGCACGCGCGAGATGGCCTCGAGGACCGAACTCTTGCCCGAAGACTGGTCGCCAACGACGATGATCTGCGGCAGGTTGACAATCTCGCCAACTTGGATCCGGCGCAGGCCGTCAATCGTGTCCAGCAGCTGCTTCGCATCTCCATGGCTGAGCTGGTCGAAGACGGCCGCGTCCAGATCAATGGTGCCTGGCATATCGGTGTCGACAGTCGGTAGCAGCATCAAGAATTCCCCTTTCTTTGTCTTGCTCAATGGTGTGGTAGAGGAGGAAACATGGAAAGGGCCGGTTCTCTGGTCTTTGTTTTTTCCCCTCTCAACACTCTGTCAAATTCAGGACGGAGCTGCAGTAAAAGTAAATAACTCCTCCTTTTTATAAATTGCACAGGCAAAAAAGCAAGTCAGCGCTGCACGTCTCATGCATGTCTTCCAAGCTGGCATCCTTGTCGGGCGCTTATACATGCGTTCCGACAACCCCTCGTGTGATCCAATAATGGCGGGGAGCCTTCGTGTGTTTGTTGTCAATTGCAGCCTGCAGGTCCTGAGACGGAGGCGACGGAGGCGATATATTGAGGGCCAAGCACGAAAACGGAACCATTTCGTGCATTTTCGCGGCCCGCGACTTCAGCTCTTGGCAAAAAGGGGGTCCCCGTCAGTCTCAGTCGCCGTTATTGCCATGCATCGCTGCGAATCGACACGAGACTCGTCCGCTGGGGAGGCCGTCTGGGTGGAGGCGAGTCTGCGGGAGCCGGCGAGGATATCCCAGGTAACGCATCTGAGTACTTCGTAGTGTTGCATAACCCCGAGTGGCAATGGCATACCCCTTAATCTTTGTCAGTCTGCCGTCGCACGTATTGGCTCTGAGGTATCACCCACCGTCATCGCCAGCTCGAGAGGAGAGCCAATCCCCTCGAGATGACAGGTTTGCATTGTCAAGCTGACCAGTCGTCAATGCCTGAAGGGCATCCTTTCGGTGCCACATACCGTCACATCGACGCGTACACGGTCGAGTTTCGCGTCATCAAACAGGTCTGGCGCTCCGTTCCATCGCCACGGGTCTGACGCCCCCAGGTGCTGTTGTGTTTGAGGGTTGTGTGCAGTGTTGGAGCGGGGAAATGTGCACCAGCATTTCGTCTTAGATTGGCACTTGCCGCCGGCCCCTCCATCCCTAACAAAAATACTATAGTTTATTCATAGCCTATGATATGTAGGTAGGTCCCTGAGTGCATAAGTAGGTATATAAATAAAACTAGATATAACTAAGTTACCTCAATGCCTTTTCTTATTATTTATTATATTTAAATCCATTTATGCTAATTGAAAGCAAAGACTATCCGTAGATATCTCTCTATCACCTAAAAAGATTAGGCACCATATAACTAACAGCCACCACTGTTGGCGTGCCTGACACGTTTCTCCCATTGGGTATCGCTCCTTCCACCTGCATGCTCAGCCCAGTCCTGCCTTAACACAGCCTCCCCAATCTTTTGCCTCAATCATGCCTCACGTTTGTTCAACCTCCCATCTTCCCCATCCTCCTCGTCTTTGGCATCGACGCAACTGCCCAAAGCATCCTGAGGCATCCTAAGCGCAATGTCAGGGGCAGAAGCCGCGGTTGCTTTTGGAGTCGCCGCGAGCGTCATCTCAGTCATTGGATTCAGCCTGCAGCTCTGGGATGCCACGACCCAAATCCGAAAGACTGGCTCGACCATTACAACCGCCGACTGCATCAGAGAGGCGGATCGCCTGACTCAACAATGCAAAGAAGTCAAACGCCTTCAGTCCCTGAAGACTGGACTCCAAGAATCTGTCAGTCTTTCCGAAGCCTCTGCCGTGCCATGCCTTGAGCTGACTAGACCAAGGCCAGAGTGGACGCCATTGCGACAGAGGTGCTCGAGATTGTCGGTGAAATTGCCAAGCGCCTCTCCAAATGCAAGATCCCCGAGGATGCAAAGGGACTTAGATGGTACAGAGACGTCATCGTTCACGTTCTCTGGAACGGGAGGCGTGCTGACATCGAGGCGCAAATGGCAAAGCTGCAAGCAATCCGCAGCGAACTTCAGTTCCAAATCGTCATTTCCATCAAGGAAAAGGTGGATCTGGCAGAAATCCAGCGCACAAGCGAGTTCGAAGCCCTTGGAACGAATCTCAAGAATCTCGTTGTTGCTCTACTCGACGGCGAAGCACCTTTCGCTTCTCAGCTTCAGCAAATGCGACAACAACAAGACGATATTCGAGATGGAATTCAGGGAATCACAAACCTGTTGCTGAAAGGTGGCCACCAATCAACACCAATGGAGCGAACTCAAGTCGTTAAACAACTGAAGGATCTTCTGTGGTTCAACTCCATGCCTCACCGCCACGACGGTATTGCGGAAGCGCATAGGAAAACCTTCGAGTGGGTATTCACAGGTCAGCAGAATGTCGCATCATCGAACACAACTTTCACCGAGTGGGTGCAAAGTAGCAATGGGCTTTGCTGGATCAGTGGGAGAGCTGGCTCGGGTAAAAGCTCTTTGATGCGCTTCCTGAACGACGACGATCGCAAGGTTCAGATTTTCGAGGGGTGGGCTGGAGACCGCCCCCTTGTCATTGCTCCGTTCTACTTCTGGAACCCTGAGGATGACTCCACGGATATCGAACTTCGGCGGTTGGAAGGACTCTATCAGGGCCTCTTCTATACGATCCTCGACCAGGCTCCGGAACTTGCCGGATACCTCTTCCCCGATCACACCATTGGTCGCGATTGGGGAACGTTCCCAACGCTAGCGGATTTGAAGCAGGCATTTGCGCGTCTTCTTCAAGTAGCGACACTACCTGTGGCCATTGCGTTGATCATTGACGGCCTCGACGAGTTTGATGCGCCGCAAAGCGAACAGATCGCTTTAGCAAACATGCTCAAGGAGGCTGGGACCAAGCCGCATCTCAAGGTTCTCGTTTCGAGCCGCCCCGAGTTTGCCTTTGAGGTTGCCCTCCGCGGCTGTGCGAGAATCCAACTTGACGAATTGACAGCAAACGACCGACGAAATTACGTCACCGATTCATTGATGTCGAACCCTCTGTTTGAAGCCTTGAAACCCAGCGTCAAGTCCAGAGAATCGCTTATAACTCAGATCGTGGAAAAGTCTGAAGGAATCTTTCTCTGGGTTAATATCGTTGTCTCGGCCATCCAAGAAGAGCTGTACGTTGCCAGGGACATCGACGCCCTATCCAAGGTCGTGGACGAGACACCCCATGCTAAGAATGGCCTTTTCGATCTCTTCAATCACATCCTGAGAAATCGCATTCCGCAAAAGTTCCGGGCGCGTGCCTTTCGAATGATCTGGATGCTCCAAGAGTGCAGCAAGCTCCCAAGCAGGTTCATCCCCTGGGTTGAGGGACCTCGGACACCCCACTTAGCAACGGGATTGCTCTACTCGTTCTTAGAAGATGACGCTTTATCGGTCAAAATTAAGCCTCTCCCAGCTTCGAAGAAACGGGAAAGACTTGATCGGACGACGCTGGAGCTTCGGCGTTACTGCGCTGGGCTGCTGGAGATGAGAACGCCCCCGGTCGACCAAGATGAGGCAACTCACGATAGCGTTCTTGATCCCGAGGTTCGCTTTCTTCACAAGGATGTTTCTATTTTTCTTGGACAACAATCATTCTTGCAAGAAACTTTGCAGCCAACAAAGGAGTCCCTCCATGTCGACCTCTTGGCATGCTTCGTCCTCTGTGTGAAGACACTCAAGGTATCTAATCTGACGCTGCCCTGGCATGAGATTGAACCGGAGTTGTCTTCCGGGTGGATCCAGCCGTGGGCATACACACAAGCAGCTATGAGAGTGGCTCGCGAAGCAGAAGGATTTGCTCCCGCAAGAAGCGAGCTGCTACTGGATGAGCTCGATCGAGCAATGACACACCACTTCTCGCGTTCAAGCAAGCCTGTGAAACCAAACCTCAACGACACAACCACCCGTGCAACTAGGCTTATAGGTCAGCATTGGGCCGATCATTTCCCCTTTGACAGGACGCACTTCGAGCCCAACTACTACCCATGGCCCAAGCCATGGGCCGACTGCGCGCTCAATTTCATGTCCTTTGCTATACAGAACGGCTTGTTCAACTATGTTCAGTCAAAATTGAAGAAGGATCCTGACGTAGCCAGACGACAGCAAGGGCTGCCACTACTCAGCTGTGCTTGTGCACCGACCCCATATCGGTTCTTACTGCAGCCGAATACAATCCAATCTCGGACTGTAGAGATGCTTCTCCAGTCTGGGGTAGACCCGAACGAGGGATACAACGGATACAGTCCTTGGCAGATGGCTCTTCTTGTTGCTCTAGACTCGGCTCTTCTGAGCGTGGTGGAGCTCGAAGAGTTGGCCAAGGTCCTGCGGCTGCTGCTTCAGTATGGAGCCGACCCCAAGGCACGGGCTGAGTGGTTCAAAAACCTTCGGATTCGGAAGGGGGTATGGGAGAAGACCGCCTTCGCACGGTCAGGTGCAGAGCTGATTCAGATTGCCTTTATCGACAGGTTCTCAAAAGACCCAAGGCCTGGGGTTTCTTTTCTTAGAGGTACATACCTTCGGCGACTAGCTTCCAGGGATGTTCAGCGCGAGGCTGAGAGCTTGGAACACGGCAAGTTTGAGAAGTTGGGAAACGGGTTGATTGCACTCCTGGAGGAGAAGGAGATGCAACAAAGCAAGAGAAGCCCCCTTGTCGAGAAAAGAATCCCCTCCACCAAGAACAAAACCCCCCTGGCCGACAAATTTACTCAAAAGGTAACTCTATTTTTTGGTAAACTACAATGGTTGCTTAGGAGGACGGCACGGTCGTGAGGTGCAGGATTACATTTGCTCTGTTTAGGTTGGTCCGCAATGTATGTAGAGCTGGCTTTCACATGTCACTTTGGATATCTGTGGTTGACCCTAGATAAATTGTTGGTCATTTTCACTGAACTGGCAGAACGTCACTGTTATGATCATATCTTCCACAGACTGGAGCCCAAAGGCGGCTTGTCGGTGAGGCTGCATCTAGGATGGATCAATTTTCCAAAGATCTCTTCGCTCTGGCAAGATATAGTAGCCTGAGCCAGGCTCGTTCCAGAATGTGTATGTGACACCTGGTTCTTTGCTCCGCCTGCTTGAAGCTGTCTTCATTGTCCCCATTACGCTCTTGGGCTCCAAGCCCCGTTAAAGCCAGTAGAAATGGCCTAAAACCAAGCAATGGCACTAGCAATTCCCCTTGGCCTTGATTGGTTGCCCTGCATTATCCCCAGGCACCGTCACAGTCACTTGTCCGCTCTGGCAGACACTGTGCAATGTACTTTGTCCACGGCACTCCCGCACACCGTTGTAGCCCACAAATATTTTTGCCAACAATCGGTGTGCGCTGAAAATATACGTCACCGCACATGAGCCTCCCACAAACACCTCAATCATCCGCCACCCCCTCTGCAGGCCCCAGAATTTTTCTCTTGCAGGGTCCCCTTTTTCAGGCCAGCTGCGGGAAAGCACACGAGACATGCGTGCTTCGTTTTATGGCCTGACTCCCTAGAGGAGAAAAACAGGTGGACCAGTGACAGGTCCCGATCTGTCCCCCGCCAAAAGTTTTCTGCTTCCGGGGGCCGATCCTCGGCCCCTTTCCCCACTTGGATTCTGAGTCAAAGTAGCCTCCAGGTCCGGGCGGAACTGTGGGCTCGTGAGCAAAGCCCGGATGCACGAAGAAATTGGGTAGATGCACTGTGGCCGTCCGCACAAACAGTGGCAAACCTAGACATTGACAAAATAAGCTACTCGTTAGGTTAGGACTTGACCGGTGTCGCCGTGTAGCCTTTTTTCTTTTCGGAGAGTAGCATTCCAGGTGAATTGGCACTGTATTACGTACCGGCTGTAAACTCGGTGCCCCGCCATTGATTGATATTTCTCCTTCTTCCCCCGCCTCAGCCCTTGACTTGACGGTTCAACGACAATTCAGACTTGCGCCTCGATCTCCTCTAGTCTCTTACATTGAACGACCCGAACGTCGACACTTTCAACCATCTCCTCCATCACAATGTGTGCCGACCCTGCTCCCAACGGCGCCAATGGCGTCTCCAACGCGCCTCACCACGCAAACTCGCCCTACCAGTCCGTCGGGGACTACCTCTCCAACGTCAAGAACTTTAAGATCATCGAGAGCACTCTGAGAGAGGGCGAGCAGTTTGCCAACTCCTACTTTGACACGGGTAAGTTCTCTGCTGCAGGTTGTGACTGGGCCTGGCTGACGTGTGAATAGCAACCAAGATCAAGATGTACGTGGTATTCCTCCGACTTCCCTACGCATAACATTTCGATGGCGACACTTGCCTAACACTCTCGCAGCGCCACGGCACTGTCCGAATTCGGCGTCGAATACCTCGAGCTCACTTCACCTGCGGCCTCGCCCCAGTCCCGCCAGGACTTGGAGACCATCTGCAAGCTCGGCCTCAAGGTAGACATGACCTCGACTTATCCAGACAAATGCTAACATCTATCCAGGCCAAGATTCTGACCCGTTAGTCTCGAGCCCGTTCCGTACCGTCGAATCTCTAACACGGTCTTACAGATACGCGATGCACCATGGAGGATGCCAAGTTGGCCTGTGATGTTTGTGCCATCTCCTGACTGGGCTGATTTGCGCTAACTGGGATAAGTGCGGTGTTGATGGAGTCGACGTCGTTATCGGGACGTCTCAGTTCCTCCGGGAGCACTCGCATGGCAAGGACATGGCCTACATCACCAAGACGGCCATTGAGGTCATTAACTACATTAAGAGGTGGGCCGGAGCTGAGAGTGACTGCTATTCCCAGACTTTAGGCGTTTTCTCTTTTTTTCTCATTGCTGACTTTTCTCAGCCGCGGCGTTGAAGTGCGCTTCAGCTCAGAAGATTCATTCCGATGTAAGTCGATTTCTTCTAAACCATCATCCGAGAAAACGCATATGGCCCAATAGAGTCAAGGGGATTCACTTGGCCGGCCCCTGGAGTGTCATTCGAAGCTAATCCTCTGTAGCGGATCTCGTGGACCTCCTTTCGCTGTACAAGGCCGTTGACCAGGTGAGTGCTGCAAAGTCAGCGTTGTAGATCAATTGATAGTGTTCTACGTTGGGTTGAACACTTTATGCAAAATCCTCGTAACTAATAACCTCAGGCTGGTGTGGGACGTGTCGGAGTCGCAGACACTGTGGTACGTTGCTCTCAAGTCTCAGTTGATTGATGTATATTGATTGCAACGGCAGGGATGTGCGACGCCTCGCCAAGTATACGACCTCGTGAGATGTCTCCGCGGAGTCGTCAAGACGGACATTGAGTGCCATTTGTAAGTCAATTCTGTATTTGATGAGTTGAGATGTGCTAACATTATCAGCCACGACGACACCAACGTATGTTCCGAATCAATCTATCGTAATAAGAGTCGCCCTGACTTGAACAGTGCTCTGTCGCGAATGCTTACTCTGCCCTCGAGGCCGGAGCCACTCGTGAGTCCCCTCGACAATACTAGTGTTTCAATTGCCGTCTATGAACTCTTACTAACTGCTCTCTAGACATCGACACCAGTGTTCTCGGTATTGGTAAGCGTTGCGCGAGCCTATGCAGCGATCGGGTCTCTAACGTAAGACAGGCGAGAGAAATGGCATCACCCCTCTCGGCGCATTCATGGCCAGAATGATTGTGGCGGCCCCAGAATATGTCAAGTCGAGATATGATCTCCGCCGCCTCAAGGAGATTGAGGAGTTGGTTGCCGAAAGTGTGCAAGGTGTGTAACTCTGAGAGAATAAGGCGACATTTTGTCTTCAACCTGTCCTCATACTGACTCCCCAGTCAACATCCCCTTCAACAACCCCATCACGGGCTTCTGCGCCTTTACTCACAAGGCCGGCATCCACGCCAAGGCCATCGTAAGTTTCCTCTCAAACACATCCCAATCCCGGATGCTAACTCTGTCTAGTTGAACGCCCCCTCGTAAGTCTACAACCACCAACAAAGGACCTCGACTAACAAGATAGAACCTACGAAATCATCAACCCCGCCGATTTCGGCCTGACGCGCTACGTGCACTTTGCCTCGCGCCTGACGGGCTGGAACGCCATCAAGAGCCGAGTCGAGCAGCTCGGCCTCAAGATGACGGACGACCAAGTCAAGCTAGTGTGCGTCGAACCTTCCATCTCCGCTGAGCAAACATGGCTAACCTGTCACAGGACGCAAAAGATCAAGGCCATGGCTGACGTCCGTCCCCTCGCCATCGACGACACGGACTCGATCATCCGCTCTTTCCACCTCGAGCTGCAGAAGTAGAGTACGCTGGGACAGGAGCGTGGGCTTGGCAAGGATTTTGGCACACTGGAATTTTTATTTAATTTAAAAGTTTGTAGCATCCTTATACCTCACCAAGAAGTCATTCACCCCCTCGAACGAATCCAGCGCCACGCGCGACATGTACTCGGACGACGCGTCCCCCGCCTGCTGCAGGCGGACCAGCGCGACGCCGAAGCGCCACATTTCCAGCCCGTGTTTGGCGAAGCCGGCCGTCTTGTCCGCCGGGGGGGAAGAGTCCCAGAGGGATTTCCAGCGCGTGCAGGCTAGGAGGAGGGCGCGGGAGGAGGGGGGGAAGAGGCCGGTTGTGCGGGAGAGGATGATGGCGGTTAAGATTGCTGACTGCGTTTAGTTGTTGTCTGAAAGGGAGTTGGGAGACGGACAGATAATGGTGATGATCAGGTTTTCGGACGTCCTCACCTGGCTCCACGCCTCGTCCTCGACACTCCCCGCCCACGACGCATCCATCATGTTAGCAACACAACCCGCCAGCGTCGGGCACGAGGGCGGCTCCCTTTCTGCGAGAAGGGCAAATGCCTGGGCCGAGTCGGCCTCGAACAGGGCGTGACGGGCGGGAAGGTCGCCTGTCATTTCGCCGAGGTAGGACTGGGCGGGCCAGTTGCAGCAGCCGACCATGAAGTTGTTGTTGAGGTTTGTGTAGTGGCCGAGTCTGCTGGTCAGAAAGCAAGATGAAAAACTAGGAGGAATAAAAAGGTGCCTACCGGATTAGTAGTTCGTCTTGGATAAAGTCTTCCCACATCTCAGCCGTGTACTCGTTCATCTTGATCCGATGTCGTGCCTGGAACGCTCCCGCGTATCGCACCGCGGCATTCAAGCTGGGGAGTCTCTCGATGCGGATCCTCCGCCTGACGACCTTGTCGTTCCTACTATTCTGAATAATCAAAATCCCCAACGCCGCCTGCAAAACCTCCACCGTTTCCTCACCGCACTTCGTCCCCTTCACCCCTCCCTCTGTCACCAACCGCTTCACCTCGGGCCTCTCAAAGACATACTCCTCCGCCACCCGAAAAAACGCCCTCGCGGCGAGCGCATCGTCCAACGGGGCGGAAAAGAGCGCGCCAAAAAGAAACACGACCAACAGCAGCGGCGTGGACGCGAGTTCAAGGCGGAACGACGGCGGGTGGAGGAGCGGGTGGTACGCGTGCACGCGGGTGCGGTAGACCCAGGCGAAGTGCTCGAGGTTGTGCGGCGTGAAGACTGTTTCGGCGAGGGGGAGATCGAAGGGCACATTTGGGAGGAGTGAGGCTTGTGTGGAGGATAGGGCGGTGATGATTTCGGAGGTGCGGGCTGAGAGGACGGGGGAGGGGGAGATGGGGGTGTGGTCGAGGGATAGGGACAGGTTCGCGTCCTCCATCATCCACGCCGCCGGACCCCAGAGGAACGGCTCCTGCATACCACCCTGGACATACACATCCAGCTCATCCGTGAGCATGTCCCTCCCCACTGCATCCTCAGTCCCGACAACGTTTGGATCCGTCATGCTACGAAACCATGCAAAGTCCGGCCCGGCTCCATCCGCCGTCGTCGCGGCGCCGACAAGGCGCAGGTATGAACAGGGCAGATCGGCGCGACGGCATCGCGAACACGAAGGCGAGGCCTTGTCGCAGGAGACTTTGCGGCGGGAGCAAGAGTCGCAGGATTGAGGTTTCTTGCCGCGGCGGGAGGTGGGGAGGGGGGGGATGGAGGGGGAGAAAGTGATGCAGGTTGTCAGGTGACGACGGGCTACGTCTCTGGGGATTGGTTGGTCAGAGTGGTGAAGAGAGTTGATGGGAGGGACTGACATTCTAACGAAGCCTTTTGAGCATGACGGACAGATTATTAGTCGATGAGTGCCGTCTTGGCATGTTAGTTACATCTGGGGTGAGTAGGGGAAGGGGAACTGACGAGTAGCTTCGTGGCGGCGTAGGTGGCTGATGCGCGAATATGTCTTATCACATGAAGAACACTTCAGCCGAGACGTCTGCGAGTTGGACATGTCTTGGAGATTGAATCTCATCGAGGAGATGACATGTCGTGGGTTCAGTCCCGAGTAGGCGGTGGGTTGGTGCCGAAGTGGGTTTTATCCCGAGCCGTGGGGTTTCTCCCGAGGTGGGACCGGGGGGTTGGTCGTGTAAGAGGGGGATGTTCCGGGAAGGGTTCGGGGGATCGGGGGTGTATGAATTGGGTTTATGGGAGATTTGATTGGCTTTTCAAGTGATAAGAGGATGAATTGGGTGGGGAGGGAGGTATTGGGTTGTTTATATATCCTGCCTATTTACTATCTGTCCGACCTACAGCTCGAATCTCTATTCTCGACACTCGACTCTTGACACTCGGCAACCATGAAGGAAGGCATTGTGAAAGGTGCCCGCCACGGTGAGTATCCAATTGACCTTTTCAATACTCATTGACACCCAATGCTCACTCTTTCTCAACCCAGCTCTCCCAGCCATCCAAGGCCCCCGAGCCCTCATCCCCTACCGCCACACCCGCCTCTCCTCCTCCCTCGCCCGCCCATCCGACAAGACCGGAGCCTTGGGATACATGACGTGAGTCCATCCATCCCCTTTCACGATATCAATCCTCTTCATGGCATCTATCCCCTAACACATCCAGCACCAAACTCGACCAAATCGTAAACTGGTCCCGCCAATCCTCCCTCTGGCCCCTAACCTTTGGCCTCGCCTGTTGCGGCATCGAGATGATGCATGTCTCCATGCCGCGCTACGACCAGGACCGCCTGGGCATCATCTTCCGCGCCTCCCCGCGCCAGTCCGACGTCATGATCGTCGCAGGCACCGTCACCAACAAGATGGCCCCCGCCGTCCGCCAGTGCTACGACCAGATGCCCGACCCCAAGTGGGTGGTCAGCATGGGGAGCTGCGCCAACGGCGGCGGGTATTATCACTATGCGTACTCGGTGGTCAGGGGCGTGGATAGGGTCGTGCCTGTGGATGTGTACGTGCCCGGGTGTCCGCCCACGGCCGAGGCGTTGATGTATGGGGTGTTTATGCTGCAGAGGAAGATGAGGAGGACAAAGGTGACGAGGATGTGGTATCGGAGGTAGTATATGTGTATATAAGCAACCATGAGCAACAAGGGGATTGTAATCACACATCCTGGATATCAAAACGCACCAACACGCTACACCTCGTCTCGTGCCCCTGCATATCCAACATCCGCACAAAGCTCCAACCCGGCACAACATACAGCAACCTCACCGCCGCGACAGCAAACATGGGGTTCTTGGACCAGCTCTCGTCGCTCTTGATCAGCATCCGCACAAACACCAGCTCGTTGTCCTCGTACTCCCACTCCAGCGCCTCGTCCCACACGGGGTCCGTCGGCGGCGGGTTCTCCCCCCGGTGCAGGAACCCGAGCTTGTGGTGCTTATAAGGGGAGGTCTTGCGTTTCGGGGGCTCGCCCTTAAGGTCGTCCGTGTGATAGAGCGTGCACGTCAGGTAGGGCCGGATGGCGTCGGCTTCCGAGTCTTCGTGCAGCGGGATGGCGGTGGCGCCAGCGACGTGGAGGGTCAGACGCTTCTTGACGCCCGTGTTCAGGATGCCGCTGCCGCCGGCGCGGAGGGCGGCTGGCTTGAGGACGTAGCCGTCGGTACCGCTGAAGAGGGCCTCGTTGAGCTGGCTGCTGGTGCCAAAGTTTTGCATGTTGAGGGCGCAGATCTGGGCGCCGATGCCCCAAAAGGCCACGGGTTTCAGGTTGCTCGAGTCGATGCGCGTGCCCTTGGGGAAGACGCGCATCAGATGATGGGCGTTGTGCTGAGCAATAGCCTGGCTATGCTTTGGCAGCAAACCCCCCACGCCAATCTCGGACACGTTGATGAGGTGGTTGTGAGGCCCGTCGACCAACTGACCCGTGTACCAGGACGAGTCCCTCGGCTTGACCGACTGCGCGTAGACGCCCAAATCCGCCAACTCGGGGATGATGACCGTCACGGCCTCCTTTTTCTGCTGCTCGTACTCGTGGCGCGCGCGCTTCTCCTCCTCGTTCTCCGACTCGCTCGAGTCGTTGGGCTCGCTCTCGACCTCGCCCTGCATGTGAAACTCGACAATGACGGCAATCTTTGCGCCCAGCTCGTCAAGCGTCACGTGGTGGTCCTCGAAGCCGGCCTGCTCGCGGTGGCCGTGTTCCCGGACGGGCTTACTGAGGAGGCGGTCGCCCCAGGTTTCCATCATGATGTCGACGAGACGCTTCTGGCCTTCGGCGCCACAGTGGTTTTCTAGAGAGAGAAGGATGGGCGCCGGGGAGAATGATTCCGATGCGGCGGCCAGGGCGGCTTCTCGGTCGACCACGTCGCGGATGGTCTCGCACACGGAGCGGAAGGAAATGTGCGAGACCAGCGTGTACCCGTGGGTGACTTTCGGCTCGCTCTTGTCGTCAGCGTTGTCCCAGGCGTCAATCTCGACGCAGCGGGCTCCCATGTCCAGCGCGAGGTCGTAGGCCATGGCGTTGGACTGGCCGTACAACTGGTGGTCCATCAGGTAGGTGTTGTGGCTGGAGCTGATAAAGTACTCGGGCAGCGGATAAGAGCGGTCGACGAGCTGTCTGGGCACCTGGATGTGAGGCTTGCTGACCAGTTCGAGCAGCGCCGGCGGCGAAGTGGACGAGCCCTCATCGTGGAGACCGACATCGTCGGCGGACAAGATGCCGTGGTCGACGATGAAGGCTCTCAGGGCGCGGCTGACTCTGAGATCGTGGGCGAGATGGCGCGTCGAGTGGCCTCCGCCGGCAACTGTAGCTTGGTCGACTCGGCCGCCCATGTCTTCATCGTCGACCCGCCGGTTTCTGCCAAACGGGTTGAGATTCCCCAGTCGCTCCGTGAGGTCTGCCATGGCGAATTATATACAGACGGCGCGAGTGAGAAGATGACGTGAGGAGGGACCTTCAGCTGAGCTGGTCTAGAGACGAGGCGGTTAGAGGGAGAAAGCGGGGTGATGGACAAAACTCTCCGAGGGTACGTACTGATTGATGTACACGTGAAGTGATGAATGCGCAACGCCGAGTATCAAAAGACTCTCGACTTGCTACTTTATACAAAAGGAGGATTAAAGAAGAATAAAGAAGAGACGTTCCACAGCAGTCAACGGTGAACCTGCAACCCTCCTGCATGATGCGACTCGGTGGAGTGTGCCGAGAGCATCGCCACACTTTCTCGCCCTATCGAAGCTGACGTTTGCCGGAGCTGCAGCCAAACAACTTGGCGTCCACGGCATCGGTGCCGGAATGCCGAGTCAGGGTTCCTACGAGGGTTTTTCTTGCAGGTCGGTCAGAATAGTAGGTACTTGGGTTGGCAGCAATTCAGGTGTCTTATCTAATCTTCTTATTGCAATTGCAATCACACCCCGCTATCATGACAATCCTCACTCTGCGCTTCAGCCGAACGCGCGTATATGCCTGAGGCACCTCAGAATAGGGATCGAACAAACAAGAAGACGAAAATGAAATGAGAACCATGATTTGTTCATATTTCAATGCCACATTTTCTCTCTCTTTCTATTTGCTACTGCTATTTCCCTGATGTCAACACCCACAATGATTGGCCAAGTCATCCTCAAGTTGCACATGGCTGCCCACTGGGCAGTCGTCAACTTTCCTTGGGTTTCTAAAGCATCTTTTATTGAATTTGTTTGTTTTCATTCGGCTTCTCCCTCTCCTTCCTTCCTCCATCCTTCGTCCTTCTTCCTCCTTCTCAAACACCACGCCTCGCAACACGCGAACCATAGCATCAACTCGCTCACAAAGACTTCGTCAAGCGAGCTTTGCTTGAGCTGTTTCTGCCCACACACTCGAGGACGCCATCTTGGCCTTTTGCGGCATCATCATATCGCATATCCTTTTGATCCTCCTCTTCTGCTACTTCCCCTCGCTCCGTGCCTTGTCTGCCGCCTCGTTCCACTCTTCAACTCAGGCTTCACCATCTTGACCTGGGTCGCGATTTTTTTGGCTTCTTCTGAGCTTGTGTTTCGCATTCTCTTTTTAGCAACTTGCTAATGAAAGAGAAGCCCTCCGAGAACACCTCCGTCAGGAACAAGCCCGTCTGGACAGACTTCTTTGGGAACAGGCCCGTCTTGAAAGACTTCATGTGGAGGAAATCCTTGGAAAGTTTTCCACGGAGTGCAAACAGCAATAATACCCCCACGTTTGGTTCATAGAACGTTAATTCGCTCTCCATGATGCCCAGAATGGATTCCTTAGATCTTGACGACCCCTTGGTTGCTTTGATGGTTCGCTTTCACCTCGAAGACCTCGAGGACTTGGCAAATTCATCCAAGGGCAAGGGTCGTGCAGGGGAGAAGACGGACACCGAACTTGCGTTTGAGGTATACAAATCCGAACTCGAGCCCTTCAATACTCTCATCTCGGATCGAACCATGTGCAGAAGCATCGCCCAGGCCGTGGCGACCGACGGGCCTCTCCTGCGCCACGAAGCACAGAACGAAGAGCAAGCGGCTCGGGATCGACAACTCGCTCAGTCTCTAAGCTCACACGGACGAATGATGACAACGTCAGCCACCGAGAAACCCCCCACAGATAACAAGGCCGGGTTAGGCGAGGATTCGGAGCAGTTCAGGCGGTTGCAAGCAATGAATCTGTGTCCGTCCGATGCTACCCCATCCGAGCAAGGGGACCAGGGAGAATCGTCGTCTTGGGGAGCAAGCCGGGCCGGAACTAGCGTCACAATACCTTGCCCGACGTGCACCAGCTGCTTGGAGGAGATCAAGCCATACGACGCGGCTAGTCTTCCCTGCAAAGATTACTACTGCCGCGGTTGCCTGGCAGGCCTGTTCCAGGCATCCATGACAGATGAGACTCTATATCCTCCTCGTTGCTGTCGCCAGAAGATCCCCCTCGAAGATATCAAGTTCTTCCTTCCACCCGACCTCGTTGAGGAGTTCTTAGTCAAAAAGCTCGAACTCGACGAGACCAATCGGACATACTGCCACGAGCCGACGTGTTCCACGTTTATCCCGGCCACGACCATCGTCGGAGATGTCGCAACCTGCAGCAAGTGCGAGAGAAAGACTTGCTCCATGTGCAAGGGAGCTTTGCACGATGGAAATTGCCCGAAAGATGAGGCCATCCAAGAACTTCTCCGTCTGGCTGCTACGAACGGGTGGCAGCGGTGCAATACCTGTCGAAGAATCGTCGAGCTCGAAATCGGCTGCAATCACATGAGTAAGTTCAACTTGGGCCTTAATCAAAACCCCCGATGTAAGTACACTGTTGACACTCTTGCAGCTTGCCTTTGCAAAGCCGAGTTCTGCTATCTCTGTGGCGCGAAGTGGAAGACATGCGGCTGCGTCCAGTGGGATGAAGCAAGGCTCTATCAGAGAGCTGTGGCCAATGTCAACAGACGCGGGTCGTCGCGGGCAGAGAAACGGCCTGAGACACGCCCAAATGGTGCGAAGGGAGGCCCAGCATTTGAGAAATAATCACCAGTGCGCACACCGCAGCTGGAGTCGGATCCCGGTTGGTGGTGATTGTGACAACTGTCGACAGTTCCTTCCCAATTATTTGTATCGGTGTGACCAATGTCATGTCGGGTTCTGCCATCGATGCAAGTACCATCGAGTCTAAAGTGGACGAGGCAATGATATTGCTTGGGGAAAGGGATGAGAGGAAGCCTACCGTCTGCTTGTATGTCGAGAATTGGGATAGTGTTGGAATGGCTCGGAGAGGACTGTGGATTCAAGTCAAAACCTACTCAGACACTCGTGTCTCGATGAGAAGCCATCAGCAAGCATAGATATTAAGAAGACAAATAAGCAGAGGCGACAAGTTTAGAGAGTTTCCAGAGTTTCACAAAGGAAAAGAAATCACAAGGTCGGTAAAAACCAGACTAAAGACTTTGTGGCTAATTAGAAGTGAAAATCCACTTCAAAACACTTTGTGATGTCCAAATCTAGGGTAACTTAGGTCACTTCAAAGTCATCCAAATTTGAGCACCGACAAAAAGTTGCGGCAAATCAGTGCCCGATAGCCCCCTCAGGCACAAACGAGCCGCGTCAGGCATCAACTCTTCAAGCCCCACTCGCAGCCGCAAGCGCGACTAGAAAAGGCGACGAAGAAATTTCACTTTTAGACTTTTTTCTCTTTTCTCTTCATTGAACAACGCAAATAACAACCTTCAGGTTTCTCCTACAAAATTGATGCGAGGCTTCTGGCCCAGGACCACCGATGGCGAGGAACAGAGAATGGAGAGAAAAGAGAACAATCTTGGGTGCGGTGCTTCCCTACTCGCCATGGGGAGGATCGCAATGATTGAGCCGACATACTACTAACGAATTGCCTGTTTTAATCATGGAAAAGAAACATGATAGGGCAGGCAGTCTCGCTAATGACTGTTACGTGCGTTTCTGGGTGCGGTGCATTCGGCATTTGCTTGGGCATGAGTCGATCTGCTGGTGTGTGCTATTCCACGTCATGGGCGCCAATGCGAAAAAGTGCTTCGTTTCGACGTCGACGAGTGGTCAGCCACTGATTCTTGGGCTGTTCTGCCTGATGCCTGTCCGTCCGCTGCACTGCCATGAGTTGATCCGTCAGGCTTACGTCGTGCTCACTCACCACTGACACAAACGATGATGGCATCAATCCTCGGAGACGTCGCGATAGGATCGATCCTGATTCCCTCTCGTCCCCACGTCGTTTTAATTAAAGGCCCGGCTAAGCGAACGAACCTTTTTCGCGCGCCCATGCGACCTCGACCCGGCCCCCTGGAAGTCTTTTCTCCTTGACGGTGCATTCGCCCATGTCGCATGGTGGAGGTTTTCTTGGTGAAGGTGTCGTTGTGTTGCGCCACCTGGAATGGCAGGTCTCCTCATTCTTGACCAGCCCCTTCTCTCGTGGGAAGTGTAGAGAAGAGGATGGAAAGTCGCGATGGCTCATCACTTCGAGAAGCAAACCGGCCTTCTTCTCCGCGCTACAAGTTTCCCATGGTCATGTATGACTGTGCATTACGTGCTGCTTTATTGGTGTTGGGTATCGTATTGCCATGGGGAGCTCTGAGGTGACCGATCACAATGGACTTCTCGCACACCGGAAAGGTACGCCTCTAGAAAGTACCGTACTAGGTACCCGTACCGCAAAGATACCTCCCCGACTAGTACATCGACAAGGCTCCCCAAATTCCGTCTGATCCTATTCCGATGGGACCCCAAGCCATCCCATGTCCAAATTTCCCAACCTTGCAACATCACACCTAAAAATCTTCTGTGTTGGGGTCCCCTTTCCTGAGTTTCAGCAGGGCAGGATTTGGGGCTAGACACAGAAGGCAACATGAAGTTGTTTGCCAGAAGAGCTTGAATCAAGGAGAAGACTTTAAGGTGACAATTTTGCTACAGACAGCTGCGACCTTGTACAGGTAGTAGTCGCCTAGAGACTCACGTTATAAAACACGTAATCTACCAATAGTACGAACTACTTGGAACCGGATCACGATTCTTCCCAAGAGCATATGTTTCCATAGGACGACTCTTTCGGCTTGAAGACCGTCAACATTTTTTTCCGATTGAATCACCGTCATAATCATGTTATCTCACAGCAAAGCTCATGGTATAAGTCGATGGGAGCCAGGAAGAACTTGAGAAATGGTCCTTGACATGGGGAGACAGGAAGTTCCACAAAGTGCCTAAAGGATCAGAAGAGAAATATGATTCAACTGCCCCTTGAGAATCATCGTGTCAAGCCTCTGCCATGGTCAGCTAACTGTACGGCTAAGGAGAATAAGGTGCACGTCCAAATTCTTCTGGGAGTATCCAGAACGTGCAGTGGCTGAGGACTTGCGTGGATCACCAATTGTGGGTTAAAATTGAGCTGTTGTGTTCTGCCAAGGTACCTGAGCAGAACAGAGAAAGTGTCTCGAATAAGGTGTACCGCGACAAAGACTTGAATACGAAGAGAAGACATAGTCGATTAATATTTGAAAAGTAACCGGCCACTGACATTGTCCTCCTGGCTGTGCTATTCCTCTAGTCAGATGACCTCAACTGGAGGTCAATTTAAGTGGTCAGTGCTGGTACGGTCAGGTCAGCTTCGGCGTACCTACTACACACTTCTTCAGCGACGTCCCAACTTGAGCCAGTTCACCTCCGTACCGTGCCAACGCGTGCGTGGCCTCGTTCACACCGAATCCTCGTTCGAACCCGCTCCTCTTCCTCCCCCCTCAACCCGAACAATCCACGAGAAAATCGCGTCGATCCCGCATTTGTTTCAAACCAGCCGTCGTCGAAAATCACCTTCCCGCGCATGAGCCGCCACTGTTCCAGAGCCGTACGACACTGCCACCGGAGACGCTCCCGATCCTTCGTGCCGTTCGAACCTGTTCCACGCCAGCTCTCTCCCAGAGCACACCGATATTCAACCTGCCTCGTCCGGGGCGTAGCCGGCCGGCATTGGGCACCGAGGCATGCAGGCCGTAAAGGGGCAGGCCGAGCTGGAACGGAGGGCCAAGGTGCGTTACACGCCGATACCCGGACACGTGCGCATTCTGACTGTCGGGAACAATAGCTTGCCCGCTCGTACCAGGAACTCCTCGAGTAAGCCGTCGACGTCGTGCTGGCGTGTTTCGTAGCTGACAGCCGGATAGTGAGTTTTCAAGCAAGGACCTCAAGTCGGTGGGTAGCTATACGCTGGGACGCTTGATTGGGAAGGGCTCTTTTGGAAAGGTCTACTTGGCTTCGCACAAGCTCACCAATGGCTCCAAGGTAAGCCAGCGTGGCCCAGGTGCCGACACCAGCTAACCTCTCCAGGTCGTTCTCAAGTCGGCAAAGAAGGACGACTCCAACCTCGCCCGAGAAATCCACCACCACCGACAATTCGTTCACCCTCACATCGCGAGGCTATACGAGGTTATTGTAACGGAGACTATGGTCTGGATGGTTCTCGAATATTGCGCTGGTACCAACTGCGCCTCTCCTCTCTCGACCTCTACTGACTCAGCCCAGGTGACGAATTATACAACCATCTTCTCGAACACGGGCCGCTTCCCGTCCCGAAAGTCCAAAAGATCTTTACCCAACTCGTCGGCGCGGTAACATATGTCCACAACCACTCCTGCGTCCATCGCGACCTCAAGCTCGAGAACATCCTCTTCGACAAGCACGAAAATGTCAAGCTGGTGGATTTTGGCTTTACCCGCGAATACGAGGGCAGGACGAACCATCTGCAGACGTTTTGTGGAACCATTTGCTATTCGGCGCCGGAAATGCTGAAGGGCGAAAAGTACGCGGGCGAAAAGGTGGACGTTTGGAGTCTGGGAATCATTCTCTATGCGCTGCTCTGCGGGGAGCTTCCGTTTGACGACGACGACGATAACGTGACGCGAACAAAGATTCTTTCTGAGGAGCCAAAGTTCCCCGAACATTTGCCTCTGGACGCGGTGCCATTGATCAAGTCCCTGCTGTCGAAACGACCACTCCTCCGCCCGACGCTGCCCGATATCCTTGCGCACCCTTTTCTCGCCGAGCATGCGCCAGCACAACAAGCGATTCTCGACGTGAGGCCTCCACTACCGTTTGCGACGGCTTTGGAGAAGGACTGTCTGCATCGCATGCGGAGCGCGGGAGTCAACGTCGATGCCGTCGTGGAAAGTGTCATGGCGCAAAAGGTCGATGCTCTGGCTGGATGGTGGGCGCTGCTTCTCGAGAAGGAACAGCGAAAGGCCATTAGGAGGGAAAAGAAGAGGCGGGAAAAGGAGGTGGAGAGTCGCAGCCTGCGTCGTCTGTCAGCTGCGTCCAGTCGTTTGGAACGAATGGCGCCGATCCTGCAAGATGTCGACGAGGACGGGAACTTGACTCACCAGTTCATCAGGCTGGAGCATTCGGGATCGCAAGGCCGCGGACGAACCAAGCGAAGGAGCGCGCATTACGCCGACTACGTCGTGTCGGATCTTCCCCAACTCCTCGAGATTGGCAAGGAACCGGGCGGCGCCAACAAAGACGGCGACCATCCGCCGCCGCCTATAGACAAAGACTCGATACGATCCGTCTCAACGTCTCGTCAGCGACGGCCGATCCCTCCGCCTAAAGAAGGCGTGATACGGAGCGCCCGCTCACGAGGATCAACCCTTCATCTCGTCACGACTTCCAACGCGCTCGAGTCCAACGCCTCCTCGAGCCAGCAAAACCCGGATGACGGAACTCAAAAGCCGCGGAGAAAGCCCAGCCAGGCGCTCATCTCACACTGGAAGAACTGGACTCACTGGTTTATTGAAAACACCACGAGGCGCAAGAGAGGGCACGAGAGACGGACAAGTCGCAGCGCTCCAGACCTACACACCAAGGAGGGCAGTGCGGTCAGTAGCAAGGATGGCAGCTCGCGACCGCAGACGAGCAAATATCCTGCGTCGGGCTCGCCACGCGTGCAGCCGACGGTGGCGCTTCCCAAAGGAGTTGTGGCTAATGGTCATGTTGCCAAGGGACACGCTCAAGCTCAGCTGGCAGGCAATGGCGGTGCTGCGTCTTCAGCAGTCGTGTCGCCGAGTCTCCCGCCGACACGGATATCCACGTCGCAGTCATACAAGCGACAGTCGCTGTCGCCTTCGCCGCTGACGCCACGGTCAACCATGAGACGGTCATCTGCAGGGTTGCGGGGAAGAAAGTCGACTTCGTCGTCTGTGTCGTCGGTTCGGTCGATACATCATCACCACCACTCACACTCCAAGGCTTCTTCCACTAGCTCGGCAGCGTCTTTCTCGACCTCGTTGTCTAAAACTCCAATGCAACGAGGCCAGTCGCCGCACCACTCGGTCAAGGTTCTACCCGCAACGCCCACGGCCATGTCGTTCCCTTCCAACATCCGCCTGGTCCGCGCGACGCCACCTCCCCTCAGCCTATTCAACGAGGGGATGCCCTCTGGAGAGCGAGCTCCCCAACCACCGGGGTCTCCCAACCCCTTTTCGTCGGGCGTGCTCTTCGCGAAGCGCAAGAGGAACCTGTTCAAAGGACCGACGCTTAACTTTGGAGGACCACCGGCTGCCCCGCGAAACAGCGGATCTGGGTCGCATTCTCGTAGCGCGAGTGCCTCAGGCATGGGACGGCGGTCCAACGAAGTCACCATCCAGGAAGAAGACGAGGGGCCGAACGAGGAAGAAGACATTGAAGAGGTGGAGGCGTTCCAGCCCGTGGTGGGCGGGCCTGGGGAGAAGATTGAGGAGCAGATTTTCGAAGAGGACGAGACTCCGAGTATAAAGGCTCTGCCGGCGCTGCCCGTCCCGGAAAAGGACGTCAAGGGCAAGAGCCAGGCATCAGCATCTAATGTTAATACACCAGCGACCACACCTGGTGTGGAAAAGAAGGCCTGAGAGAGGGAGAGAAAATGGGAAAGGGATTCGACGACTTGATGAATCATATACTTAGCAAATCTTGGGCTTTTTGTTCATTTTTTTTTTGGAGGATATCCATAGCCTTTTTTTTTTTTTCACTTTTCATTTTTGGGGGTTTCATCTTGGGTTGTTTTTGAAAGAGCATATTCGGCGCGAGACGTTGATGTTGCGATTTTGTTTCTTTTCGTCCTTTTGATTCGCATGGCCCTTTTTTTTTTTTCCTTTTATACCATTTTCACGAGACACATGCTTGATCACCGTGAGGTGATGTAGAATACCTGCCTTGGTCTACGTTTGATGTTTATTTTCTTAGAAGGGCAAAGTATGTCCCTGTATGCGAATTAGTTGAAAAGATTTGTCTGGCTTGATGTTTGGTATCCGATTTGCGTCTGGAGCTACAACAGGGAACTGGATGCCCTCAGACGTCATCGTGGGCATCACCGTACCATTCTCGTATCGCTGAGGTAGACCAAGCATCATTTGAATCAAAAAGCAATAGCGTAGCAATTCTTCGTCAGCACTCTAATCTGCCAAGATTCCGTGATCACGATGCCAAGCCTCCATATTCCCTATAGCTCGTCCCTTTGAACCGACCCTTAAAGCCAACGACGACCGATCGTCCCGTCTTTAACGACCCTGATATAAAATATTCCGTACCTATAACTACCTAAAAACACAAAAGGCGGAAACAGTCGCTCCCGTAATATCCTATACATTTGCAAGACTGTGTTTACTCCAAGCGGAAACGGGTTTCGTCTCATTCGTCTCATTATTACATGGTTTTATTTTCTCGATCCCTGAGCTCGGAAGCGCTCACATGGCGTACGAGTCGCGTCTCCTCCGCGACTTCTTCTCCAGGATGGCGCCTCGCTCCTCGCGCAGCGTCACCCAGATCCAGAACCACGTCATCATCTCGACGAACATGAAGGTGAAGAAGAGGCGGTTCTTGAGGCCATCGCCGCCCCAGCCGGCGGGCTGGTAGGCCGGGTTGTGGGCGGACGGGTGGTTGAAGTGGCCGCGGGGGGATGAGGTCTGGTAGACGGGGGAGGAGGGGCCGAGGAAGAAGGTGTAGAGGACGAAGCCGAGGGAGAGGACGAAGCGGAGGGGGGCTGGATATAGTTAGCGATGAGGCGATCTAGGAATCGGGGTGTTTAAAAGGGAGAGAGACGAACCTTGGGTCCCCCAGTGGAATATTAGACAGACTTCGTCGGGCATGGAGAGCGATACGAGATCGCTGAAGCCGATCAGAATCAAGACGGCGCCAAGGAAGGCCAGCGGGGCGCTCTGCGTGTCGAAGCCTCGAGCATAGGGCTACACTAGGTTAGCGAGCTGGAGTCGTGTGTATTTGTGTCCTCTGGAAGACTAACTATGCCCATGCTCTCGCCGAGCATGTAGACCAGCGCCTGGTTGTCGAGCGAGCTCGGGTTGGCGAGGAAGAAGTAGGCGAGGGTGACGTGGAAGAGCGACACGGACGTGATGATTGTCTTTGCGGATATGAGCGGCATGGCTGCGGCTGGGTGCCTCTCGGGCGAGCGTGTATAGATGATTCGGTCGGGCGTCGAGAGGAGAAGGAGGCGGGTTATATTGTGTCGAAGAGATTGAGGCTTTCGGGAGCTTGGCTTGCTTCCTTGCTAAATGCTTGTGTCGCGTGAGGAAGCTCGACCCCGTCGCGAAAAAGGAGTGGGGAGCGAGAAATGGAGGGGGAGGTTGGTTTTATAGAAGCCGAATTCAAGGATGAGGCCTTCGCAGAAATGCCAGCCTGTCACAGAACAACGAGACGAAGATGGAAGGAGGGACAGGCAGACACTTCGTTGGCGAAGAAGAGGGAGAGAAATATTGGTTGGTTTCCCGTTGGGTCACACAGGCCTTTTTTTTCACTCCTCACATGTTTGATTAGGCCAGGTACGAAAATAAAAGGAAGAGTGACACTTCGAATGCGGGTGAATGACCCCAACAAACACAACACGTATGGGAAGCAATTATGCACGTTGCGTCACCCGCACGTCGTCACATGGCCGTGCCACATTTCCTCTTCGTCTTTGGTGCTTTGATCGCACGCCTCCAATTTACTGGCCTTTTTTAGCTGATGCGTATCGCGGCTAATGTGAAGGAAAAGCGATCTGAGGAGGGAGATTGTGGCTGTGTATGGGGAAAAGAGTGGAGAGCTCAGAAATCAAAGTGTGGCGTTGTCGGGAGCTAGAGCTTCAGCCTCTGTCTGAAGTCAGACATGTGTGGGGTCCTTAAGAATCCTAGGACGAAGGTCCTTTGAACGACGAAGGAGCGTGTCTTCCTGTCAACACCAAACGTAACCCGTCTTTTCACCTTTGCATCGTCTAATCTTTGAAATTGAATCATTTCCTGACCGTAATCCAACATCGCTCGTGTAATTCGCCATGGCCGACGACACCCCAGAGCCCCCCCGCCTCAACAAGGAGCGCCACCTCAAGTACTGGAAGCGATGCCACACCAGCTTCCTCCCGACCCCGTACACGGCCTCGGACTCGAGCCGCCTCACCTTTGCGTGCTTCACCATCGCCGCTCTGGACCTGCTCTCGTCCCCACTGACCCCCGCCGACCGCGCCGCCATCCGCCGCTGGGTCCTGAGCCTGCAGCATCCGGACGGCGGCTTCTGCGGGAGCTCGACGCACGCGCTGTCGGGGCCTAACGCCGCTAAAGGCACCGCTAACCTGGCCGCGAGCTTCTTCGCGCTCGTGCTGCTGGGCCTGGCGGCCGACGGGGAGGAGCAGGCCAGGGGGGCGTTTGCCGGCGTGAACCGGACGAAGCTGCTGCGGTGGCTGCGGAAGCTGCAGCGCGAGGACGGGAGCTTCGGGCAGAACCTGTGGCAGGGGGAGAGCGTGGGCGGGAGGGACATGCGACACAGCTATCTGGCAAGCTCGATCCGGTGGATGTTGAGGGGGGATGTCGAGGAGGGCGGGGAGGGGTGGGTGGAAGATGTCAATGTGGAAGAGATGGTTGCGCACATCCGCAGAGGACAGGTATGTGCTGTTTGCTCTGTGGCGAGATGGCGGCTGACATGTCTAGACGTACGACGGAGGCGTCGCCGAGGCGTCGCAACACGAATCTCACGGTATGGCTGGACTATTCACCAGTTGAGAGAGTCACTAACATCCTTCAGCCGGCTACGCGTACTGTGCAATTGGAGCGCTTTCACTTCTCGACCGGCCACTGGACTCTACAGCCCCGGCAGTTGAAAAGGCCTTGCGCGACGGCGTACCGAACCGCGAAGGCTTGATTGGGTTTCTGGTTTCCCGGCCGTTTGTGTACCTGTCAGAAAAGGAAGCCGCGGATGAAGTCGAAGAGAACTTCCTCCAAGGCAACCTGGGAGACCCGGAGCCGGTCCACGTGGGATTCAACGGACGCTGCAACAAAAAGGCCGATACCTGCTATTGCTGGTGGGTTGCGGCGACCCTGGCGGTGAGTCCGGTTCGAACCGTTGCTTGTTGTCGCAATTGCGACTGACCGTGACAGATGCTCGGAAACTCGTCCATGATTGACGTGCCGCCCTCGCGCCGCTACCTCCTCGACATCACGCAGCACGTCGTCGGCGGCTTCTCCAAGGCCGTCGACGGGCCGCCGGACCTGTACCACTCGTACTTGGGGCTGGCGGCGCTGGCGACCATGGGCGATGCCGACTTGAAGGAGTTTGACGTCGGGCTGTGCTGCAGCAAGGAGACGACGTGGAAGATTGAGCTGGCGCGGGATGGTTTGTTGGAGAGGGCGAGGGGGGCCGAGAGCTGGGGAGGGTTGATAGCTTAGTTTCGTGACGAGAGAGATTGGGTATTGTAATGGAGTACGGATAGAACGACGTATCATGACACTGAAAGGAAAATAATTAGAACACAAGATGAATTGATGATGGAATTGGCCATGATCCGAAGAGCTCCGTATATCCGAGATTCAGCCGATCATGACTTCATTCCCACTTTGCGCGTCCCGTCCGGAAATTCCATCTCCAAATCCAACAAGCCATTCCGCCATGTCCTCCCAAGAGTCAAAAACACCCACCGAGACCAAGACCCCCGCGTCCATGACAGGATCTCCATCCGAAGCCAACAGTTCGACTCCTGGCGCCAATTCCTCGGACGCCAATTCCTCATGGAGCGACGACAAGCGCCGCAGGTTTGAGAGGTGAAGAAGATGCCCGCCCCGCCGCCGCTGCTGCCGACCAGATCGAAACACTTGCGCCGCGGGAACTGACGCCTGGGCAGTAAATCGTCGAGCGAGTTCTACGATCCGTGCCAGGAGGCTGCGCAGCGAAGTTATCGATGTCTGTACCGAAACGGCGGCGACAAGTCCATGTGCGGCGAATATTTCCAGTCAGTGGCGCACCCGGGGGGGAAGTCGAGTGAGGGGTGGCTAACGAGGATAGGGCGTATCGCGATTGTAAACAAGCATGGGTATGTTTTATCGATTGAGTAGGAGGTTTTGCTGTTGAGAGAGTGCTGACTTGTGTAGACTGAGGAGCGAAAGAAGAAGACTGGTTCGTGGTTCTGATGGGGCTTGGTGAATTGGGTCGGGACGATGCGACGACGGCTCAACAGCGCCCGATTTTCGCGCGCCTGGTGGCAGTTGGAGTGCTATTTCAGTGCATGTATTGTATAAATCAGTGTAAAATATTAAGCAAGGCGAACCGTTGAGATGCATAGTCGATGCTTTGGAGGAAGAAGAGCAATCATTCATAGCTCATCTCGACTATCCCCCAACTCACCTCCCCAAGTTATCATAGCATTCATCGCTATTGCAATTCGAGATGAAAGACCCTACAGTCAAGGAATAGATATCAAACATCAGTCCCCTCATCCGAGAAGACAGGCCGCCTCGCTTTCATCGCCTCACTCCTGCCTCACATCAAACTGTGGCTCATGACAGCACCAGCCACACTAAGCCCCGCCATCACCCCACGACACACCCACACAGCGAAAGCTCCAAATCAAACCCCTCCAGATATTATTCAACACGCCTCGTGCTTGTACTTCCTTATTAGTTCGACCCCCGAGAGGCGATTCACATGAAACCATGAACCGCCAACAAAGACCCAACCTAAAAAACGGAGTCGACTTCCAGCTTCAGTCCGCCTTCAACGATGGAAACTGGCCCGTTGTCATTCGGCTCGCTGAGAGGAAAGCCAAGGCGTTGAACGACCAGTACTACGAGGTGCGTTTCAATATTGAAAAGGGTGATCGAGGCTGACGACGTGGTTTTCGAGTTTAGATTGTCAGGGTCTGCGCGGAGAGCCAACTCGATGACCCGACGGCAAAGTTTGCTGCCGTGGCAGCCACGGCCAAGTTCGTCAAGGAGGGAACCGTGGTCAAGGACGCCGACGCCATAGACCTGCTCGAGTGGGCGTCGCAGGGCCTGGTACACGAGGACGAATTCTCCGAGACGCTGGGACCGTTGAGGGTGCGCGTCGTCAAGGCGGCGCCGAAGGACCAGATGAGCGCCTCGCGGTGTCTGGAGTCGTGTTTGTTGCACTGGGATTTGGTCAGCGCGCAGCAGGTATGGCGGATGTTGCTCCGTTGAAGATGGTGCTAATGGTGGTAGATTGCAGCGATTCTTGATAGATCGTTTCCGGCGGAGCGGGCGTTCATGTTTTGGAATATTGTCATTACACATCACTTGGCGGTATGTCACTGCCGTGTGTCTGCCATGTGGGATATTCTGACAGTTCCAGATGAGTAATCAAATACCACCAGAAAAGAAGAAGCTATACGGCATGTTGGCCCTCAAGCAGATTCAACGCGCGGCACAAGCGACAGAGGTATGTAGACAATCAGCCGATGAACTCCATCTGACACGCGCAGGGCGAAAACGCCAAGCCTAATCCCAGAAGCATTCAGACTGAAGAAGAACTCCTTCTCCTCTACGAAATTGTCGAGAAGCACGGCACCGCAGAAGACTTTGACAAGATTGTATCAAATCCAATCTTTTCCCCACTGACACAGTTTCGCCAAGGCCGAAAGGAGTTGTTCTTGAGAGTCGTGGCTAAGCACCAACGCCAACGGGACTGGGAGGCCGTGTACCAGCTTTGCCATGACTGCTTGGCGACGACGGACGAGAGCGGGCAACCTAACCTCCTAGCTTCGGATTGGGCCGTGTGGCGACTGGTTATCGAGGCTGCCGCCGAGTTGAAGGCGACCAAACCCGAGTATGTTTACCCGTTAATGGTCGACCTCGGTGCTGACAGCAATCAGGGTTGAGTCAGTTGCTCATGATCTTCTGGTCAAGTTTATTGACCATCCCAAGCTTCGACCCATTTACAAGCGGGTTGTTCTCCTTGCTGGCGTGTCGGCCGCTTTCAACCTCGCTTCAAACGACGGCGATGACCTCGTCGATGGGCAGCCCGCGTCGCCTCGGCTGAAGGAGCTCGTCAACTACATCAACAACCAGAGGACGAGTGCTGCGTGCTTCGACGACGTCAAGTCATTTGTCGAGAAGCTTCCTCCGTCGGTCCTCAAGTACATTGCCTACGATTACACGCCACAGTTGGCTAAGGAAGCTGATCTTCAAC
Source organism: Thelonectria discophora (assembly GCA_911649645.1). NCBI lineage: Eukaryota > Fungi > Ascomycota > Sordariomycetes > Hypocreales > Nectriaceae > Thelonectria > Thelonectria discophora. The sequence goes on along the minus strand of CAJVRK010000022.1, from coordinate 291,508 downwards.
TTGACGCTGGCAGGATACAGACGTTGGCGTTCAAGCTGCAGTATTTTGCGGCCACATGCCCCTTCATGTACGAAACGGTTCCCGGCAAGAAGCCGTCAACGAAATGCATCGTGACTGGTTCCGAGTTTGACTCGAAATCTCCCGGACCCTGCTTCGCGAGCATCACCCAGGCCGCCCTGGACCTTTACGCCTCTTTGTCTGAGATGGCCCAAGACAATCCCGCAGTTGACGCCGAGATCAACCCCGATCTCGCTGTGGTCATTGCCCTCTGCAGCATCCAAGAGGCCTTCCCCCCTTCGACCAACACCTCTGGTTCTCCCGCATCCCTCGCACCACTCCTTCGCGCCACACTTCTCTTGGAGCACCAGCTCGAGCTGACACCCAAACACGACATCATCTCCCTCCTTCTCGTCCAGCTTCATCTCCGCCTCGGCTCGGCTCCGCGCGCGCGTGTCATCTGGGAAACCCTCGGCGTTAAGCGCACCATCATGGACTCCCTCGCGCCCATCTTTTACGACCGCTTGTCCACGGTCGCTCCGGCCGTCATTTCGCCCAACGACGACGTGGGCTCGGAGTTGATTGAGCTGCTGCACGGGCACTTTTTTGTTTCGCTGAGGACACGCATGCCTAGGCGGCTGATTGATGCGTTCGAGTCGAATAGCTTTGGGAGTGTTATTGACATTCCAAAGTATACTGAGGCGCTGCGGTGGAGTTGTACGAGGGCGATGAGTTTGGTGGAGGAGAGTCGGTCGGAGAGACAGCTGGGACTGTCTTTTGCAGAAGTGACTCTCGACGATCGGTTTAGTATGTGCCTCACTGCTTTATGTGTTGGACCTTACTGACTGGTCTTAGCTGAGGTGACTGACGAGACCGAGTTACACCAAGTCAACGACTACGGTTCATTTCCGTCGTGGGATTGCAGCTCTCGCCCCACAGCGCACTCGAGACTCCAGATTGGGCCGGAACTCACAGTGAGAACCCCCCATTGTCCGTCATATCATTGCTAATGTCTCCAGAACCGCCGGTCACACCTTTCCCTCCTGTCTGAAGCCTTCCACTCAGTTCTGGCCTACAAGCCTCCGACGCAGTACAAGGCTGCCGCGACCGCAGCCGTGCCGGATCAAATCTATTTCCTCGAAATGATGAACCGACTGAGCAACTCCTTCGCAAAATTCCTTAACCAACCCTCCTCCGACCTGACACCAGAGGAAGCCATCTACTTTGAGATCATCAGCCTCCTCACCACGCTCATCCCCTTTGCCACGACCATATCCCGGTCCGCCCCCGTCCCCCCGGTCCTGGCTCAGATACTCCAAGGCATCAAGACGGGTCTCGAAACGCTCCTCGCTCGCACCGAGATCAACCTCGCCGAAATCCAGGGCCAACTCACAGCCCTCAGCTGCATGCACGGAACGGCCATGTTCCGCGACGCAGCCGACGCGACCAGGCGTGCAGCGCAGTGGATCCTCGCGCACAACGACCGACAGCGCGAACACGATCGGTCGGGGAGCAGCACTTTGCCCAAGGATGTCGCCGCGCAGATTAATGCGCTGTTGGCTGTCGCCGATGGGACGCTCAAGGAGGGGAAGAAGCGCGTGGGCGAGTTGAGGCAGAAAGTGGTGGCGAGGGACTTTGATCGCGCAGTTGAGAGGTTCGTGTTTGAAGGTCATGAAAAGGTGAGGGAGGTTGTTGGGGAGGAGAGGGTTGGCGGGTTGGTGCAGTATTGGGAGGTAGGGGTTAAGGGGTGGATGGAAGTGAAATGGGTTTAGAGGGTGAGTAGAAAGGGAAGTGAAGAATATCCTGAACAGTTATTTGGAACTACCTATATACAATCTACCTACCTATCTAGCCCACACAAGATCCGTCAGCCCATGAACCCATGAACCATCGACACACCAACCCATAACTGGGAGCCGAGGATGCTGCTAGGTTTCTGATGCCGTGGTTAAGGTACTCTTAGGCCATATGGTTGCGGCATATGAGGAACTTACTACGCTCTAGCTTTCGCTTTTCGTTTCACGCCTCAACTTCCTCCCGCGTCGACGTCATCTACTCCGGCAGCAATTGGCTTGTCTCCAACGTTTCCTTTCTCATGGTCTGCAGCCCCGCCCTCGAGTCCAACAGCATCTTCTTCCACTCCAACCATGCCTCGCTTTCCATAGGGTCCTCGGCCCGACTGTTTTCCCAGGAGTCTTTCTCGGCTGTGGCCTCGGCCAGGCAGGTTTCCCAGGACTCAAGCTTAACTTTGGCCTTGTCCAGCCAGGTCATGAAGGACTTATATCCAGCTTTGTGCTCGGCCAGAATATTTCCCCAGGACTCGTGTTCAGCTACAACCTTGAGAAGCCAGGATTTGGCCCTAGTCTTAGCCATGGTCTTGGCTAGCCAGGTTTCCCACGTCTCTTCTTCAACTGTGGCCTTGAAAAGCCTGGTGTTCCAGAGCACATCCTCAGCTGTGGCATTGGCCATCTAGATTCCCAAGGACAGAAGTTTAGATACGTTCTCGGCTAGACTATTTTCCTAGGACTCTTGACCAGCTGCGACCTTAAGAAGCCAGCATTTGAGCCTAGTTTTAGCTATATTCTTGGCTAGCCGGGTTTCCCAGGTCTCTTGATCAACTGTGGCCTTGAAAAGCCACTTGTTCCAGAACACATCCTCAGCTGTGGTATTGGTCGTCCAGAGTTCCATGGGCAGAAGTTTAGGTATGTTCCCGGCCATGTTATCGGTCTTAAGCGCTACCGCCTCCGATCCGGTCAGTTCCATGGCGCCTTGATCTTTGTGACTTTGCTGTCCCATAGTGTCTAAAAATCTCGTCGATGGTGGAGGAATTGGGGATTCGAAGTAGGTAAAAATGGATTGTGTGATATCTCGATACTTTGCTGTACATTTGCGATTAGAACTGCTCCTCTTATAGACTTGCAGGGCTCACGTCCAAGGCGACAAGCTTTTCATAAGAATAGTACACAAGAGATGTTCCCTCTCGTCTTGTCTTTGTCAGTGTTCAAAAACACCATGCCTGGTTTGATAAAACATGCTCGTGTTCATCATGAGAAGAGTATCCGGCATTGTGACATCCAATATCAAGCCTCTTTTTTTTTTTGTTCGGTGACTGGAGATTTGGCGCGCTCTGATGTGACCTTTTGTCACGATCAATGTGATCAATGCTCCCGACGGAACATAGAGTGAAAGAGCCTTGATTTCTATGAAAGGGAAAAGCGCGTGCGGCCGAGATGAGGCGCAAGCCTTTGACCCCTCGAGGAATACGGATGAGGCTCATGTGTATCCCCGGTCATTGCTGAGACGTGCCCCGCTAGTTACAATGCCTGTGGCGACGTATAGGGAGGTCTTTCAGATATTTCGCGTGTGCGAGGGACATTTGTCTTCTGCACGACAACACCCTTTGTTACCCAATGTGAGTACGGCACAAGTTGGCTGCCTCAGGCCATTCAGTACTACCACACAGGCATGTTTGCTGTCTCTTTCTTCCTCTATCGTCTACTGCCTCTATCGTCTACTGCCTCTATCTTCCTCCTCTAATCTTCCTCCTCTATCTTCCTCCTCTATCTTCCTCCTCTGTCTGTCTCCTCTGTCTATCTCCTCTGTCTGTCTCCTCTGTCTGTCTCCTCTGTCTGCTGCCCTGTCTGCTGCTGTGACTTCGGCTGTGATTGCTGCGGCGGATTGGCCTCTCTGCCTACGGCGCCGGAAAAGGTAGGCAGTCTAGCGGCGAAAAGGTCCAATTGCTGTTGGGTATTTGTGTTATTATGGCCAGTGATTGTGGTGGCTATACGGCAAGTCAGCCTCTCGACCACCCATTGGAAGAAGCAAAGCTGGAAGGCACCAACCTGCTTCGCGAACCGGTGGAACCTTCTGTCAGCTTTGCTTAATGAGGTAGCTACCATACTTATCGACTTGGAGAGTTCCTCAAGTAGGCCCAAGGTTAGCGACGACCTTTCCGAGTGGAGAGTAACCCCGCGAAGGGAGCGGCTTAGGAGCCATGAGTTGCAAATCGGACCATGGACACAGAGCGGTTCTGGAGGAATGTCGGAAGTGCTGATTTCAGCTTTGGCCGTTTTTCTGTTAAGCTACAACTACCTAATCTGCCTACCTATCTAGCCCACACAAGATCCAACCTACTAATCCATCAACCCGTCAACCCATCAACCCACCAACCCATCAACCCATTCATCCCCCAAAGACTTTGCTTGTCCTGCGCCACCATGCTCACCACGTGGTTTATCATTGGGGTTGACATGACAACCTTGAGCATGGCACACTCTCCCTTAACATCCTCAGCCATCTCCGTAAAAACGGAAGCCAGCTCCTCCACGTTGGGCGGGTGGTACCGATTCAGCCCTTCGATGATGCAGAAGACCTGAACCCGCGTCGGCAGCTGCTTTACCAACTCCTCGAAGACGCGGCTCAGCGCCTTGAGGCCGTGCTTCTCCACGGCACCGACATCCGCCTCAGTCAAGAAGCGGAGACCTGGCTTCTCCTCGGCATCCAGCAGCTGCGCAATCATGCTGCGGAGGATGAGCTCCGATTTGCAGCCATTCGGGACATCATCCTTGTACATATCGTAGTACCCGAAGAAGGACAGCGGCACGCAGCCCTCTTCTTCCTTGAGCCAGTTGAACAACTTGAGGTAAAAGCCAGATGTGTGCGACATCTTGTGGGGATTGCTGGAGAGGGTGGCTGCGACGGCGAGGAGCGAGGAGCGGTCTCCGCCGAGGAAGCTGATGAATTTGGGCTTTTGGGCAAGGCAGTTGGTTTGCTTGCGGTGGCTTTGGTTGATTCTGGAGGCGAGGCGGAGACGTGCAAGCGCTCTTTTGATGCGGCATCGTCGGGAATTTCGAGAAGCTTGACGAGTTGGCCGCAGGTGATTAGAGGTTCGGAGCCGTGTTGCTGCTGCTGTTTTGATGTAATTGTTAGTTTTGGGCCATGCGGCATGCGAGGAACTTATGAAGCTTGATTGCCTCCAATGTCTTCGATATCCCCTCAAGCTGTTGTAGCTGCTCCTTCATTATCGCGGTCTGCTTGAGTAGCTCCTCTTCGTAAGCTTGGTCCTTTTGTTTGATCGAACCGAAGAGAGAGTTTTGGATAGCTATGAGTAGGTCTGTGTGCTTATCCATGGTATTTTCCAAAGCTGCGACCTTGGCTGTCAGAGATTCGAGGACCCTGAGTTTGATCTGTTCCATGCGTGCTTCGATCTCTGTGACTCTGGTCTCCCGGCGTCCTAGAATCTCGTCGATGGTAGAGGATTCGGGGATTTCAAGCAATAGAGTGTTCGCAACTTTTTTATACCCTGCTGCATATTAGCGATTGGAGGCGCTTCATTGATGAGCACACTTACACCGCTCACGCCCAAGGAGAAGCTTGATCAAAATGAGCAAGTCGTCCACGAGCATGGTTAGAAAGCCATGCTGCATGTCGACTTCTTTCTCATTAGGTCCCAGAATAGCATACGCGAGTTCCATAGTGAGGATGGTGTTCGGAATTGTCTCGAAGACACCCAGTATTCTGTCCTTGTTTTGTTGTCTCTTGTTCGTTGACTGGAAAGTGGCGTGCGTATTAGCTTGTGACACCAATTGATATCAGTGCAAAGAGCGAAATGTACCTCCAAGACCAGAGCAAGTCCACCTTCAAAATGGTGAGACCGTACTCATCCGGGATGAGCTTCGTGTAGGAGACCGCAACTTGGCTCCAAAATTCACCTTCGAGTTGAGGCCGGGCCTCCCTTCGTATTCACCTCTTGCTTTCGCCATCAAGTCGAATACCGCCTCCCATGTGCAATCTCCTACCTTGAGGCGGGAATCGGCATCATCATCGTGGGCATCTATGATCTGGTTCAGATCCCTGAACAGTTAGCAATGCGACTTGGCTCAGAATGGCATTCGAGGACGAACTTGGTGGTCTCATCTTGCCCACCATCCTCCCCCTTCCCTTCGTACTGCGATTTGTTGGGTGGGTTCTCTTGAGAGGTGGGACCGGTCGCTCCGAGCTGGTTGTCGGGCCGCTCTGGACTCTGCAAGAGCTCCTTGTTTCGCGAGCGCAGCAGCCGCCGGAGTTTGTACAGCTTGCGTGAGTGGCCTTTGTTGGTTTCCATTTCAATGGAGTTTGTGGGATGCAGAGTGAGAAGACGTGAGTTGGGAGACGTCAGAGGGGAGACGTCAGAGGAGATCAAAGAGAAGACAGGCGTCGAAGAGAAGACATCAAAGACCAAGACGTCAAAGAGAAGACGTCAAAGACCAAGACATCAAGGGGAAGATGTCAAAGAGACGATGGAAAAGAGGAGATGTCAAAAGAAGATGGAAGAGAGAAAAATGAAAGAGATAGGGGGAAAGGAGAAGCGGTTGAACTGTGCTGGATGCAAGAACTGCGTACCGCCATTTCAAGACCATATCTGTTGAGGACCAACAGACAAATTAAGTGCCAACATGCAGCTTTAGTTGTCGACAATTCGACAATATGGAGCTTGAGAGGATACTAAGAAGCGCGAGGCTGAATAGTGTTATGCTGTACCACTCACGATGCGTAGTCATTGGTTAGTGAGACCGAGATTGGAATCACTCTGCTACGGCCGGGCCCTTTCAAGATGATATGAGGGAATCGCAGTCGTACTGGCGAGAAGGAGACGGACCCGGGTTGGAAAACAAACTCGAGGTGACCTGTTACATGGAAGCTGGTTGCCTCAGGCCGTTCAGTACTGCAATACGGGCAAGTACCTTAGTGCTTGGGCAATGCCGTACCTTCCAATATGTCTGGTCAATACCTACTCCTTACGGTAATAACCTCCCTATCTTGCTTGCCTACCTCACAAAGCGGGGGTCAGAAACCGCGGCATCCGAAAGGGTCAAGACGCGGGCGGGACAAAATAAGGCAAACACTTACTGTGGGGTCTTGTGCATGCTCTGTCTAATTATTTATGTCAGCTCCCGTGTTGCTCAACTGCCCTGCCTACCTTTCCTATCTTCACCAACTTAACTGCCTTACCCGGTAGCTTCTGTCTCCTTCATCTTTTACTTTACATCAGTACTACCACCTACCCAGACACCGCACTCGAGCAGAACTCATCGCCCGCCTACTTGCACGCCATCACCGCCCATTGTCCAGACTTGAGGTACCATAGCCTGCACGATACATGGAATAGAGCGCCGTGTTTCAGCCGGGCCCTCTCATGCGTCGGCGAGTGACAACTTGTGACCCTCTGAGGAGGTCGAACAGGTGAACTCCGATGACGCCGGACCGAAGCCGGGAAGTCGACTCGTGGGTTACGAAGAGATCCCTTCTCTGTTCCAAGAAGGTGCTTTGGTTTACTTGCCTAGTCGTCCGGTAGAAAACCTCTAGCGCTCTGCATTCCAGCACATCTGGAGGATGGTAGAATGTCGCTCACCCTCTCATCAGCCCCCCCAGTGGAAGCGCCGACCTGTCGCCAAGGAGTCGTCGAACGGGTTGGCATATCTACTGCCTCAACTACAACGGAGAAACGGTGGGCAATCGATCGAAATTGTGGAGTTCGCCGGCAAGCGAGACATTACCAGCTTGGAATGCTTCCCGCTCAATTTCCATCCCGACCATGGGGCACTTCAGCGCTGAAAGTGCAGGAGCGCGGTTCAAGGACTGTGTCAAGAATGGTGTCAACCACCTCTTTCACTCTGGATGGACCTTCGTAACGGGTTTGTTTGGGGAGGCGTTTTGAGACAAGCAGGGTCATGTTGTGAAGTTCTCAGAGTACAGCGAGAGTGAGATCGTCATCGACTTCAAAGAAACTCTCAAGAACTGCCCCGAATGGGGGAGTACACGAACAAATCCAACGACGCGACCCAAGGTCGACTACCGCAACACGGACGACAGGAGCACCAGAGGGCGAGATAAGTTCCTGAAGGGAGAGCCTCTTGACTTTGTAGGGTAACAGTGGAACGGGGAGGATCTCGCTCTTCTGCCAAGACGCGTCTTCGCCTACGTGCTGCGGGAGAGAAAGTTTGCTCGCGTCGATGTCCAGGCCATTGATTGGAGCAAGAGGCAGAAAAACATCAACCTCGACAGCATTCTGATCAAAGACTCCCACCGAAAGATGACCAAGGTTGCCGTCTCGTCGCACTTCAAGGCGCAGGAGGAGGAGAGGAGAGCGGCAAGTCCGCATTTGATCTGGACATGATCCGCTGCAAGGGAAAGGGCCTTCTCATTCTGTTGCATGGTGTCCCAGGAGTCGGCAAGACGGCAACCGCGGAGGCCATGGCCATTGAGAGCAACATACTGCTGTTCCCCATCACCTGCGGTGATTTGGGTGTTTCTGCCGAAGCCGTTGAGAAGTCTCTGAGGGACATCTTTCGCTATGTCCACATGTGGAAGTGCATTCTGCTTCTCGACGAGGCCGATGTATCCCTCACTCAACGGGGGATTGAGGGGGGTTGTCCGGAGAGGAATACTCTGGTAGTAGGTGAGTTACAAGATGAGACGGACAAGTCAGGCCACGGGAACTAACAGTATTCAGTCTTTCTGCGCGCACTGAAGTACTACAATGGGATATTGTTTCTCACGACAAACAGAGTCGGCGCTTTGGATGAAGCCTTCCGTTCGCGCGTCCACATCAGTCTCTGGTACCCTCACCTGAGCTCTAAAGATACGGTCGATATCCTACAGAGTAACTTGAAGCGGCTACCCCTTTGGCACAAGAGCAGCGCGTCGACGGACGGCCTCATCAAGATCAAGGAGGAAGAAATCGCTAACTTCGTCCGAGCGGAGTACGAAGAGCACAAGCGAAAGCATGGACAGAGACGTGGGCTCTGGGACGGGCGCCAGAATCGCAATGCCGTCCAGGTCGCTGCGTGCATGGCACTCTATGAGAAGGAGAAGGATGACGATGGCCTCCCGGCGATATTGACGGCTGACCATTTCCGATCGGTGGCGGAGACGGAGAAAGAGTTCAAAGAGTATCTCAAGCAGACCAGATCCGGCGACGACGCACGCGAGGCACGCAGCCGCGGAGACCGTCAAGTTGACTTCTGCGGAGAAGAGCCATGTGATCGCACTCGGTCCATGGAACAGAGTTGTTCCAGAGACATGTCGGACGAGCAAGGTGCGGACTCGGGGCACCTGAAGCCACGCCTGCCCTGGAGCGGACAGGAAAGCGAAGAGGAGGAGCATGTTGCAGGAGAAACGTTGGAGATTGTCGCATCTTTGAGCTTGGTCGGGGAGTTTTTGCAGGCAGTGAGGGATGGATTTCGTTTATACATCCCCGCGTTATCTCCGTGTTATTTCATCTCAAGTAGTCACCAATTTCAGCCTTGCCGTTTTTTAGTCAAGCCTTCAATACTAGCTTGAGGCGTGCCTTGGTCCTTCGTATTTGAGCGCTCTCCCCCAGTCCGTCCAGATTTAGCGCCGCTGGTGACAGGCCGGCTTTGCATCATTGGGGGCTTGGTTTTTTGTTGTTCAGCTCGAATGTGGTGGCGGGCACATGACTGTTTTCATGTTGTGTGAAATCCCCCCTTTTGCGATGTGGTTGGAATTTGGACGTTCTTGATGTGATGTTCTGCACTCACAAACAAACCAAGCCTTCCAACAGCCAAGACATTGACGTCTAGATGAGCACTAGAGACCTAGATTCCAGCGACTCGACATGGACGAGCCTCCTCGTCACTACGTCCTCTCCCCAACTATGCGCCCTCTTTGAAAATGAAGGTGAAGGCTCTGATTTGTCTCCTATCCACTATCCTCTTCTCCCCCCCCCTCCTCTCTGACTCCCATCCCAGCCTACAGCGCAGGTTGCCGCTCCCCCTCGACATGCTACACCCCCTCCGGAGGCCGCTCCTGGGGCTGCTGCGACGCGACCACGTGCTACATCCCCGCGAGCTGCCAGGATGCCGGCGCCGAGTTCTGCGACGGGGTGCCGAGCCGGCGCTGCGGCTTTTCGCCCATTATGTCTTGGTGCGTTCTGCCTGTGTCCTTTGGCGATTGTCTGTTTCGTAGGGGTTGGGTTTGGTGGTGCTGATATAAAAGACACAGTACGTACGGCGCTTCGTCAAAGTGCCTCGAGTTTGTGATTCAAGGCGCGCTGCGGGACGGCGAGGATGTCACGTCTTGGGGCTGCGGTGAGGAGGCGACGACGTATCTGCTTCATCCCGTGGCGGCGAGGACGGGCGAGGTTTCCGGGAGTGCTTCGGAGTCCTCATTCTCGGCTTCGACCTCATCCACATCTTCAGCAGCCTCTTCCTCGTCCTCGTCCTCTTCCTCCTCGGGTCTATCCACAAGCGCCACAATCGCCATCGCAGTCATCATCCCAACCATCCTCCTCGCAGCCATCGCCCTAACAGCAGTCATCTTCCTCCGTCGCCGAAGAACACAAACCCAAAACCCTCCCCCCGGCTCAAAAGCCGATTCGCAGCGCCAACCTCCGGCGGGGGGGCCCCATGAGCTGGAGACGCGAGAGGTCCCGGCCGAGTTGGAAGGGCAGCCGAGGTAGGGGTCTGGGGAGGGATGCTTAAAAGGATGGCTTTGTTGCTCGTAGTTGATTGCAGGAACTTGGACGGGCTGTTGAATGCTTGCAGTTTGGATCATAGCATTAGCAAATGTCGTGTAATTAGATCTTGATACAAAACTCAACCTCCTTTGTTGAAGATGCAAAACTTGTCAGCCTCTCATACCCAAGGTACGTTCAACTCAATCTATCTATGGTTTCTCCATCAGCAGATTCATTATCGTCAGCTCAGCCTCTTCCTGACGTAGGAAGACACCCAGAATCTCGCCAAGGCGAGCCCCGAGACCATGCCTGGCGTCTTCGAGACGACACGGCCCGAGCCGCTCGGGATGGGCCTGCGTCTCCCAAAGTTCCCCATGTCTACCCGTTGCAGCACTTCTGCATTGTCCATCAGGGATAGAAAGTTCCGTCGCCACGCAAAGAGATAGTGACTATCGTCATCGTCATCGCCATCATCATCGGCAAAGAGTAACAGTATGACGCTCTCGAGCGGGCCTTGGTCAACAACGCGAAAGCATTCAAGCGGCAAATCGTACGGCCGCCGATACAAAACAAAGGGCATGTTGGCCACGGGACTGGCGAACCGGCCACGTATATCTTGTACTTGGCTCGACAGATCGGCATCGTCGGGCGTCATAGCGTCCAGGTGTTTCAAGAGCTGCTTCAACAGGAACGACGTGTTGACGTCGAGTACCGACAAGGCGTAGTCAGCCATCAAGCCATCCATTGTGCTCAAGAAGCTTTCCAGGACTGCAGGACGAAGGCCCGATGTTCGCCCACGGTGAAGGCTGCCAAGAGCCCCCGGTGATCAGTTGTGGGACACTGTCTCAACATTGTCGCTGCTGCTTGGACAAGACGTCGAGTGTGATGATCTTTCGCATGGAGTGCCGGGCTCTGGAAAAGGCCGGACAATAGACACTCCCACAAGGCCGTCGTCCGAACTGCACGACAGCTTAGCGCGTTCGATTTCACATCATAAAATTCGGCTGCGAGTACGAGGCAATAGCCACGACATCGGCGCCGCGTGAAATCAGTTTCCGTACCATCTCCGTGACGAGTCCCGCTTCTTCTGCGCTTTGGTGATAAGCGCACTCCCATGGTACATCTCTCAAGACATCTGTGGCCTTCGAGGCGCCCAGCCCTTCCATCGATGACATGACAAATGTGTCAAATGGCTGAAGCAGCATCATGGCCAAGAACAGGGGCACAGGCCATCGGTCATGTCGGTCCGCCGTCCCTCCCTTCTCGTATAGTTCTTGGATCAAAAGAAGAAGCTGAACGGCCCGTGTCTTTCCCGCGTCTTTAGCAAATATTGCCAGTGCCTCCCATATGTCACGAAAGTGTCTTGGGAAGGGCTCCTTTGACCATGGTCGAACAAGATACAAGAAGCTTTTCATCAGTTGCAAAAAAATATCCGCCGCCGGCATATCTTCGTAGCTTAGAATCTGCTTGCCTGTCTCGGTCTCGACAAGAAAGTCATGTGCCGTTTGGTGAATGAAGACGGGTTGGCCTAGTTCCCATCCGCGTCGTTGATGAACCTCCACGAGCCCGCCACATTGCGTGCGAATTTCCTTCTCAATCTTGTCGCACAGTGCGCTTGTTTCACCATCATAGCCCAAAATGCCCCGCGTGCCGAGGAATCGTTCTTGTGTCTTGCTGTTGCTCGCGCAGGAAATGCTGAGAGTTGTGGGCTCGGACATGAATTTTGAGTACTTCTCTTGTCCAATGATGAACCGAAAATACATGGCTGCTGATTTCCGATGTTGCGATCCAGTTCCATTCAGCCTTTCCCACATATCGGCGTACGTTCGTTGGGAAGTTGTTCCAGTCGAGAAATCAGAAGCTCTTTCAAATCTTCATTCAGAAGACCGTCCTTGACGCTCTGCAGGGCAAGTCGGAGCCAAAGAAAGATACCTCCAGCTTTGTGAAGCAATTCATCGGTGAGTAGATGTCAGATTGTCGGCGAGATCGCCGTGGTATCAACACTACCAAGTTCCGTTCGAATATATTGCTTCATGTCTGGACGCGCCAGATCGTGAATTTTGAGGCTTTGCGCATCACTAAACCCATCCTTCAATCGCGGCTCGGGTCGACTGGAAATGCAGAACTTGACGCTGTCGAATTTGGCAAGTTTGCTGATTCTCTGAACCAAGCCGCTTTGCTGATCCTCGCCACAATGCTCGTCAAGGCCATCGATGAAGATGCACAGCTGCCGTCTGTGACCTTCCACCTCTAGGGCTGCCAGCAACACATTCTCCAGTTCAGAATGTGATCAGTCGTGTGGGTTGTCTTTCGGCAACATGAACGTGAACTTCTCCGTCATACTAGACACAAGATCTTTGTTGTCCTGGAGTATCCGATACAGCAAAGAATAGTACATTCCTTTCACATTGTTTTGCAACGGAGATTCAATGTTCCAAAAAAAAGAAAAAAAAATTGACAGGACTTGAGCCTCAGGGCGCCATCTGTGGAGGAGTGTCTGGGTAACCTGGTTTTCGATGATGGACTTGACAAGGGTACTTTTCCCTGAACCCGGTTTCCCCTGGATCCAAAACCGAGAAGCATCGGACTGAAGCCAGTCTACAAAACCTCGCCACATGAGATCGATGTGGTCGATGTATTCGATCTCGACAGTCTTCGCCGCGGTGTTGAATGATCGAAATAGTGGACCAAGGTAACATCCCGAGAGTCCCTGACGTCGCTTCACCTTTGATTCAGTTCCTCAAAATTGAGGCTTCGGAGGAGGCGTTTATGTTGACGTCTGGTTGCTGCTGCCATGTCGTGAAGGGCGGCTTCATTTCTGACATCAGCCCTGATGGATTGCTCGGCCCGTGTCACTGCCGTGGTAAACATACATGGTCGAGAGTGGACTTCGCTTCGGTCGCCAAGAGATCCTTCATATCAACGAAACCGGCATCAATTCTCGAAATGAATGCTTAGAGTGTCTCTTTCCGGGCGCGAAATTCTTTGTGCTGCTTCAGCTCAGTGGCTTGGGTTTTGTTGCTACTCCGTATCGATTAGCATATATTATTAAGAACATAGTTATCTCAAGCACAACTTTGTACCAGGGTAGATGACGGCAAGGGCTCACCAGATACGAGTGACCATGAGCGTCTGCATGGTATCGGTATAACCACGCAAAGTAGCCTCCAGCTCATCGATTTTATTCTTCTTCCACAAGGACCTCAATCGAACACGTGAGGCGGCGATGCAGTGGCCTCCTTGTGAAGGTCCGTAATCTTCTTCACCTCTGCTTCGAGCCTTGTCGCGGCGTTGGCGCACTCCTTGGCAATATCGGCCAAACATTCGGCCTCGGGTGCCTTGATTTGAAAGATGGCGCAGGCGAGGCTGAGAACCTCGAAACCCGACATGGTGATGACTATTCGTAGGCAGTCACAGTGAATAATGATACAGGGCTTGGGGAATGGGAGGATCGGAGTTTGGCGTCGTGTTCGATCCAATGAAGTCGCAATAGATAGGTAGATAAGCAGTTAAGAAGGAAGGATGGATTTGAAAGGGGGGAAATGGGCAGGTGCTGGTTACAGGCAGGAACGTACGCCGTGGCTGCTACATGCAGGTGCCCGTCAGCCAATGACATGGGGACAAGACATTTTCTCTGTTCATTTCTCACCGGCATCTTGCCTCCCGTGACTATTAACAGCACTATAACTACCCAATAAGGTAAACCCAACCCATCATGTTCTACTTCCATCGGCCCTCACATTTACTCCTTTGTTTACCTTCTTTGGTACGCGAACCAACCAATACGCACCAACCGCAACAGCAATGTTGAAAATACAGTACACCCACATGAAGCCAAAGTTGCGCCAGCGATTTGAGAAGCTCGCGTGGATCGTCTCGAGAAACGAGTTCGTGTCGGCCATGGAGCAATATTGACACACGTTTGCGTCGCCATCGACCAGATACCCTCCCGCCGCCTCCAGGAAGGTCGTCATGTACTCGCCACAGGTGCTGTTGCTTGGCGCGTTGAACTCGACGAGCTCCTTTGCCGCGCACACCACGGGCGCGTTTGCGAGAGATGTGCCGAGGAGGCTCTCGCATACGTATGTGAACGGGTTGGCTCGGTACATGAAGATCCAGAAGCCGGGGAGGTCATCGGGGCCGGCGAGGACACTGGAAGTTGTTAGCGACGTTTTTCACGGCGAGTGGACGTTGGCTTACCCGCAGAAAGCGAACATCAGGATGACGAAGAGATTCACAATGCCGCTCGCAACCTCGGCGCTGTCGATACCGGCGATGCTCATAGTCGCAAACGTACTGGTGAAGACGAAAAACATCCACACCTGGAGGAACATGGCGACGCCTCGCGAGTTGACCGAATCGGTATACTCGGCGTTGCGGTACAGGCCGATAGGAAAGTACCAGCACACAAATGAGAAGACGGACATGAGCTGACATGGTTAGCATCTTCGTCCCACGACCCTTGGATGGCTTACCGAATTCCAAGCAATTTCGACGGAAATGTTGGCCACCATAAAGGCTTTCCACGAATACGTCTTTGACGGTCTCTCACGGGCTTCGTACAAGGTGCGCTGCTCGACAAAGTTGGGCAAGATCTGCTCGACGACTTGGGGGAAGATGGTCAAGAAGATGAAGACGCCGAACATTTGGCTTTGAAGCCCGCGCTGCGTATTCTCAGCGTTGAGAAACGACAAGCCGATGAACAGGGCCTAACTTGTTAGAATGCATCTCAGCTGATGGATGGAATACTCACCGCGCCAAACGACAAAACTGCCTTGGAATATATGTACGAAGGACTTCGCCAATACTGCTGAAACACCCGCCTCGTCACTTCGATCATCTGCGTTGTCATGCCCGCGGCAAACTCGGCATAATTCGACGGATTCTCTTTGCCGGCCACAGCGCGAGCATTCTCCCCCGAACATAGCCTCACCAGCTCCCGCTGCACTCCCTGATACTCGGGGCTCTTCTGCCAGACGGCCGGCCAGTCAATCTCCGTGTGAGCACCGGGCGCGGCGCCGATGACGTGCAGCATGTACTCGGCCGGGTTGGAGCCTTTGGGGAGGCCAGCGGCACCGTTGCGGACGAAGTAGTCGACGAGGATATTGGAGTTATCTCCAATCTCACCGAAATAGACAGTCTTTCCGCCCTTGGCGAGGAGAAGCAGCCGGTCGAAGCGCTGGAACAGCATGGCGGATGGCTGGTGGATAGTGCAGAGGATGGCTTGCCCAGATTTGGTCAGCTTCTCGAGGAGGTTGCAGATGGACCAAGAGGTTTGACTATCGAGGCCAGACGTTGGTTCGTCGAGGAAGAGGAGGAGTTGTGGACGAGCGGCGAGTTCGACGCCAATGGTTAGTCGCTTGCGCTGCTCGACGTTGAGACCCTCACCCGGCACGCCGATGAGCGCGTCGGAATACTCCTCCATGCTCAACATAGATATCACCGTATCTACATACGCGAGCTTTTCCTCGGTGGTATAGTGCGACGGCTGTCGGAGGAGTGCGCTGAAGTTGAGGGCCTCTCGGACGGTGGAAGTGGCAAGATGCAGGTCTTGCTGCTGTACGTATCCCGTCTTGCGCTGGAAGGAATCGTCGCGAGGTTTCCCATCGACAAGCATTGAACCTGAGACGACGCCCATTGTCACGCGCGTGGCGAGCACGTCGAGGAGGGTTGTTTTGCCCGCTCCTGAGACGCCCTATACTTCCAATCAGAATCTTCAGAACGCAACTCACCCTGTCTTACTCACCATTAACGCAGTGAGCGTCCCCGGCTTGACCCATCCGTCAACATGGTCGAGAATCCGTCTAGTCTCCGTCTTGATCTTGACGTCGTAGCAAACATCCTTCCAGTGGAAAACAGACGCCTGAGCGTTCATGTCTGTGGCGCCACCGGAGTCGTCGCTCATAGCCTGGGTCGGTCTGTTATCGCCAACCGCCTCGGCGTCGTTTTTCTGCTGAGGACGCTTCAAGCCGCTGCGTGTGAACACCAAAACTTCCCCCTTAGATCGCTCTGAGGCAATGTACTCGGTCGCTAGAAGATGAAGGCCCGTGAAGAGCACGATGAATGCAATCAAGACGCCAAAATTGCGCCAGCGATGCGAGTCGACGAAACCGTACGAGATGCGCAGATACTCAGTGCCGCTGACAAAGTCCTGCCCTGCGACCGATCCCACCGTATTGCACACACGCTCTTTCGCCCCGACGGCCTCGTATCCAGTTCCCTTGGGGATGTAGGTCGAGCAGGGAAAGTTTCTTCCGATGAACTCATTGAGGAACAAGCTCTCGAGGCCGTAGTAGACGGGGTTCAACCACCGGATCCAGCCTATCCACGGCTTCATCTCGTGTGGCGGGATGGCGAAGCCTGTGTACAGGGCGATTCCGAGCAGGATGATGGACGCCGGGGCGAGGGCCTGCGAGACGGACTTTGTGACGGACCCGATCAGCCGGAACATCATGGACATGGTCAGCGTCATGGTGAAGCTCATCAAAAGGAAGAAGAAGAAGGCCCCTGGCTCGCGGCGGAGGTGCCCCATGAAGTATAGGATCGTGTTGAGAAGAATCGTATTAACCAGCTTATAGGGCAGATCCATGACTATGGCCGCCAGGGCCTCGGCGCTCGGATGATATAGAGCATAGCGGGCATGCTTCTCAACGATCTTGCGTTTGGCGTAGAGCGTCATGATCTCGAGGATGCTCCCAAAGGCGTTAATGAGAACAATGAAAAAGAGGAGAATGCACCGACGGAAGAAGCTGCCCGTGTTGAGCGGCAAGTTATAAAAGATGCTCGAGATGATAAAAGCCTCGAAGCAATTCGTCACTAACATGGTTAGCGTGATGCTCGGGTCCCCCTTCAGCAGAACCCAGCAGCGCCACAGGTTCAGCCGCATCTGCTCGAGGTATGACAGCGTAAAGGGGGATTTGGACCGCTGAAGCTCCGACTGGTTCATCTTGTGCGACTGCAGGAAGCGCTCGTAGTGCTCGCCGCCAAAGGGGTGACGCTCGAGATAGTCGTCAATCTCGTCGACCAGACGCCCCCGAGTGCCGCTTGCTTTCCACGCCTGGGCAAACTCGTCAGGGCTTCTAGGGGTTTTACCCTCCCAGCCGGGACGGATGACACGCTCTTGGTGGCTCGTCATGGATGTCAGAAAGTCGGCCGTGGTCTGCTGTTCGGGACACTCGAATCCGAGGCCTTCAAAGTAAGACTTTGCCTCGCTCGTTTTGCCAAAGAAGATTTGACGACCTTCATACAGAACAATGACCTTGTCGAATACCTGTCGTCATTAGCACCAAGCCAAGCCAGATCCGTCTGCACTTACATCGTACGCATCTTGCGACGCCTGGTAAATGGCAACGCAAGACGTACACCCCATGGTATCCGCTTGGGTCCTCAACGTTCGGCAGAACTCGAGGGCATTGGCGCTATCCAGGCCGCGGGTGCTATTGTCCCAGCACTGCAGCGGCGAATAGCTCAGGGCGGCCTCGGCGATGGTCACACGCTTCCTCTCGCCGCCCGAGACGCCGCGGACAAAGTCGTTGCCGACCCGTGTGTCGCGGGTGTGGGCGATGCCAAACATGGCCATAGTCACATCGCGGAGGTGCTCGGCGTATTCCCGCCGACTGATGCCCGCGGGGATATTTCGAGGGGAGCGGGCTCGGGAGGCAAAGTACAGCGTGTCGCCGACGGTCAGGTGCGGGAAGTGGTCGTCAACTTCGGCCGTGTAGATGGCCTCGCCGCGGAAGGCGGAGCGCATCTCGCTGGGCCGGATGCCCTGGTAGTTGAGCGTGGCGGCCTTGTCGACGTGGAACCCGTGCGTGTCTCCCGCAATGGTCTTTAGGAGCGTGGACGAGCCGGATCCGGGGGGCGCGAGGATAGCGAGCATCTCGCCGCTGTGGACGACGCCCTCGAGGTCGTGAAGGATATCGACGCGCTGCTTCTCCCGTCCGACCAGGCCTCGCAGCATGGCCACGCCCTCGAGGAGGACGTTGCCGACCGTCTTCTGGAAGTCGGTGTCGGTGCCATAGCCGTACACGTTGAGACCCCGAAAGGCCACGCCGGTGGTCTTGGGCGGATTGCCCTCCGAGGTATCAGTGCGGATGTCGTAAAAGGCCTTTGCCCACTTGCGGGCGTCGAAGTCGGGGCTTGCCGGGTTGAGGGGGCCTTCTGCCGGGACGGGGAAGAGGGAGCCAGGGGGGCCGTGGGAGTGAGCCGTCAAGCAACGAGCGAGTTGGACGACATTTTCGTTGATTTGGGTTTCGGGGGACCATTCGTTGGGCGTGCATATTGTCGAGGCGGAATCCGACTGGGGCGAGGGTTGGTTCTGGCTGGACTTTTCAGCGTCAGAGCTGGTAAGCTCGTTGCCGTTGGGTGCCATGGCCAGTGGATGGATGGGAAAGAAATTCGAGGAGTGACTAAGTAGGAACGATTCGCTGTGATGGACAGTAGGGGGAAACAAGGAGGTTCTGAATGCAAGTCTTGCTTCAGATCTGATCCGACTT
This sequence comes from Thelonectria discophora, assembly GCA_911649645.1. Lineage (NCBI taxonomy): Eukaryota > Fungi > Ascomycota > Sordariomycetes > Hypocreales > Nectriaceae > Thelonectria > Thelonectria discophora. The sequence goes on along the minus strand of CAJVRK010000022.1, from coordinate 272,560 downwards.
ACACGGCTGCCTCGAGACTTAAGTACTGCTCACCCACGGCAGCGAATGCCTTTTTCATCACTGCCACTTGTCCTCCCAGAAGCCCAGCCCTCACCAGCTGCCGACTCCTTTTCGTCCGAGTCCGACGCTGGACCTGACGATGCGCCAACACCTACCATTCTCGATGCAAAACGCGTGCATGTTGTTGCAGAAACTCGCCAGCAAAATCCCCACGGACTTTGCCAAGACCGTCGACGCCCAAACAAATTGGCCCTTCTCCACTTTTTCCCTCAGGCATTCCATTTCGTCCCCCGGAATTTCGGACCCTCAAAAACCCGAAGCCGACGCTTGTTCGCGAATCGCATCCAGTGCAAGGCAAGCAATCGCAATTGTTTCTATACAAGACCTCAACCCTGCGCGAATCCCACTTTGCATTTGCCAGATACCGGGTGTACCTCCCTCCGTTCACCTGGGGCTTGCTTTTCCCTCTTTATCCCCCCCGCACGCGCTGGTCACACCGGAAATACCGCCTGTTTGACCACCAACCGGAAAGTCCGCGTCACGGGAGCCATGGCCGAGATAGGGCCATCGTCAATGTCGCTGAATGCGCTCTCGGTATGTGATTTGAGGCCGGCCAGTCGGGTCTGGGGCTCATCTCCCGCGTGCGAAGCATCATGATCCAGCTAACGTGTTGCGTCTGGATAGTGCAAGATGTGCAAGATCAAAAAGGTACGTCGGACAAACAAGCCTACTGCCCATGCCATGATAAGGCTCCGGCTCATGCCTCGGTCGTGTGTAGGTCCGCTGCAACCGCATCATGCCGACCTGCGATCGCTGCAGATCCCACGGCATCCAGTGTACCTACCCCGAGCGAGTCAAGAGGAAGTCCCGAAAGGGACTGACAGCTCGTCTGACGTATGCAGCCGTCGTTCTTCTCATTCGCCCCGTCCCATCGGCAGGGATGCTAACGAGTGTGTTTGGACGCCTACAGGGCATCTTCCTCGTCGTCGGCCAACAACCCACTATCGGCCATCCTCGAGCGCCTAGAAAAGGTCGAGGAGCACGTACTGACGCCGTCGTCAAGGTCCGGCTCGGACCAGTCGCCCCGCGTCGCTCGGAACCACCTCCGGACCAGCATCGACAGGCCGCATGAGATTCGCGTGCAGCGCGTGAGTTCGACGTGCAGCCCCGTCTCGCCGGCAGCCGTGAGCATTGCCACGCCCCAGACATTGGATTCGACGTGTGCTCTGGCCGACCTGGACATCATGGCGCTCCTGACCGACGCCATCGCGCAGGTTCAGCGGCTGCGGTTGCAGGTCATTGCCAAGTCGACCCTGACCGAGGGCGTCGAGATTCCCACGGAAAGGGCCAAAGAATGGATTGATAGTATGTTTCTACCTTTTGGTCCTTTTTGTTGATGCTCACACTTGCAGATTACTTTACTCACATGCACACGGATGCGTTTCTCAGTCTCGCAGACTCGAAGCTCATCAAGATGATCCCCGACATCATCGACATGCCGCATGTGCATCTAGACGCGGCCATTCTCGTCGTCTACTACGGCATCCTCTACCACGGTTGCTCGCTGCCCACCGACAAGAGCATGGCCAACGTGATTCCTCTGTCCAAGCACGCTCGCAAGATTTACATTTGCTGTCTGCGGGCGTTGCCGAGTTGGCAGCGTGAAGCCACCGGCACGACGACGGACTTTATGGCTGCCATTTTCATGGTACGAACCCTTCACCGTCCCCATGAGGAAAATACTCATTTTCTTAGGCCCGCGCCGCGGCTGAATGCTTCGACTACGACCTCAGCTACAAGCTCTACAAGCAGGCATGCGAGTTCGCCACGGGCCTCAAGCTGCACACGCTCGACAGCAACGACAACAGCAGCAAGAGCTCGTTCATGACGGCCGAGGACAAAGTTAGGATCGACTCGGACCGCAAGGGCCTGTGGGAGCTCATCGGCATCGACCTCTTCTTCCGCCTCATCTATAACAAGCCGCCCGCCCTGGCCGCGGGGCTGAGCAGTTGGCGGGTCAATCTCCCGTGGCTGGCGCCCGACTCGGAGCCGGACATGCACGCGATACCGACCATGACGTTTTTGCTGAGTTCGAGGATATCGCTGATTTTGATTCAGTTTTTTGAGGTGTTGGAAAGGGACGGGTCTCAGGATGAGGAGGAGGATGACGACGATGGGGGGTTACTCCCCAAAGTGGAAGAACTCTGCGGAGAGATTGAGCAAATCTTTCGCGATTGGCAAATAGTAAGCCCTCGATGCGGACATGGTTCACTGACTGATACCTCCCAGGAAGATTGGATCCAACAAGCCGAAGACAACGACAGCAGCTTTGACTGGTGGATGCTCATCGACGTGTGGCTCACGGGCAACACGGCCATCATCTTCATGCTCCGCAAGCTCACCATTCTCGAATCCTCCTCGCCCAAGCCCATCGTCGCCGACACCGACATTCCCCAGTCCCCGCTCGCCCTCGAAGCCTCGCGCAGCTTCCTCCGCATGATGCTCCGCCTGCTCGCCCGCTGCCCCGTCCTCGAGACCATGTCCATCATGGTCGGCTACTTCCAGGCGTTCGTCCCCTACGGCTGTCTGGCGGGGCACCTGGTCAGGTCGAGACGACCTGGCTTGCTGGTCGGGGACCTAGAGCTGCTGGAGAGCATCGCCGAGAGGATTAGCGTCATGGCCAGCGAGGAGAGGGATTTCTCGCCGTTGGCGAGGGCCGTGCAGGGGTTGAATGCCGAGATGAGGAGGTTGGTCGAGCAGGATGCTGCTGCTGCTGCTGCCGCCACGACGGGGATGGGAGGGGCCGGCAAGGGGGGGAGGGCTTTTGGGATGTGATGTGATTTTACTGGATTTACTTGGATGAGGCGTAATAGAGCGATGGATACCCCGGGAGAGTTTGAAAGTTTACAGTACCTGTGAGAGTGCAGCCCCAAGTCCGAAACCCAATCGATGCATCCATCTCCCGTCTGACATATCACCGGACACTCACCACCACAACCCCAAAGTCCGGCTTCTGCCTTACTTTTAAAATCAAATTTAGACATAAAATTAGCCCAAAACTACCGCCCGCTTAGGTTTTTAAGCCTTCCAATTTGACACGAGCTTATTCTTCCCATCGCCTCGCGTCAGGCTGTTTTACGCCTTACATCGGGGCTCTTGCTGACCACGGATCGCGCGGCCTCCGATCTCGACTACAGTTACCATTTGCGTCAGTCAAGAATAGCAAGGATATGACTGGATGCGTGGGGCTTGGCTGACATTAATCGGTAGATGCTCAGGTGCCCAGGCAGGGAGGCACAAATTTCCGACGTGATTGGGTAGGTTCGATTCCAAGTTGCAGGGTAGGCGTCACTCCTGGATTGTCCTGTGGTCTCACTGATGAAAGTGCAGGATACATGCCAGGTCAGCCATAAACGGCCGACAAATACTAGTAAATTCACAAATTAATAGGTTCTTCTCCCTTGGAGCAAGAGCCTCCTAGCTAGCTAGGACGAAGGGTAAACCACACATGCCCGGAGCTACAAAAATGGCACCGAGCCTCTCACACTCTTAAATGCCGGAATCGCCCTCGAAGATATCTTCCTCGTTTTCCTCTTTCCAATGGTCCCAGTTGCGGCAAACACGCTGGGCCTCCTTCATGGCTGGAGATTTCTTGGGGATGAGCTTGCTGGCGTCGTGCTGCCGCTCCAAGATTTGCAATGCCAGGCCCTCGGACGCGTGTCGGGCGATGTGACAATGCATTAGCCAACTGCCAGGGTTGTCGGATTTGAAGGCAATGACAACGAAGCCATCATTGGGCAGGAGCACCACATCGCGGCGGGGAGGGTTGTCGAGCTTGAGGTTAAGCTTGCTGCGGTCGTATCGCTGATTCTCGACCTGCTGAAGAAGCGCAAAATCGTGACCGTGGAGGTGGATCTAGCTGGTCAGCTTCCTTCATATCACAAAAGACAAACATACCGGATGAGCCTTGGTTATCGAACTTCCCTCATTCATCGTAAGGACAAGGTAGATCTAATAATGTTAGAGAAGTGCCGTGGCCAAGAGATTTAACATACCCATTCGTTCTCGCTATAGTCTTCAGGAATCACAACCCATTGCTTGGGCCATGCATTCCCAGACTCATCCAGGTGCAACACGATCGGGTCCGAATAGTTGATTTGTAGCGGTGTAAAGTCCGAGTTTCCGGACCGCTGCAGCGAGAAAAAGGCCAAGGGGTAGTTGGGGATAGGAGGGTGATTTAGAGAGAGAGTCACGTTAAATTTCTCTCCAACCATGTCCGGATCCTCGAGCGAATTGGCAGCTGGGCCAACAAACCACGGCTGCTTGGGCCTCAGCGAGGTGTACGTTTCATCTGAACATCGCATGCTGATTCCAACCCAAGGCTTCGTTGATGGCAGGGCCGTGCTGCGTTCGTTGTACCGTAGAATGCCGGTCTTCTCGTAGCCTGGTCCTCCTGGGACCACACCACAATCTCCAGGTTTCTCACCGGCAACCCAGGTCCTGATCCAGTAGTTGCCATCGCGGGGAATTGGGTTCCTGTCACCTGGACGGGGAGTGGCCTCGACGATGACGTTATATCGCTGACCAATACCCACCAAGATGGAAGTGTTGAAGTAGGGCACAATTGGAACGAAATCCGAAGTTACGACCTGGAGCCAATGGTTGTCGATGGAGAAGACGAATGTCGACTCGAACGATGTGTTGATGATACGCAGCAGGTATCTTGTTGGCCGGCATGGAACGTCAGTAGGTGTTTCGTTAAAGTGCAGCTCGTACATCTTTGGAATAGGGAGTGACGGGACATAATTGGTCTTGTTCGCGTCCTGGTAATGTGACACATTGCCCCGGCCGTTGAGGAGAATGGTCTTGTTTCCAAATTCGCTAAACCGCAGGATATCAATAGCACTATTATGAGCTTTCGCATATATTAGCGTGAACAGGCAAGCCCGGATCTTGGCCACTCACCCCAGTCGGTCACCAGCAACGGAGCCTTGGATGCGTCGTACGGCGCCGAGTGCGGACCATAGATTGTCTGTAACTTATTAGCTACGCAAACCCATGGATAATCCTACGCACCAGTGGGCCTTGCAAGCCATCTGCGTATTGCACCGAGTAGTGACTGTGATACCAAGAGGTTCCGTATTGCACAGCCTTGAAGCTGTAGGTGAAGGAGTCGCCGGGTGCGATGGGACATTGAGTGATGCCGTTGACACCGTCCATGCCAAAGGTGCGGTTCTGTCGAATACCGTGCCAATGGATGCTGGTGCCCTCCTTTGATGTGAACATGCTATTGATGACAGTAACGTTGATGGTCTGTTTGTGTTAGTTCGGATCAGCATGGCAGAAATAATACTCACATCTCCCCAGCATGCCTCGAGCCAGGGCCCGGGATATTGGTTGTTGAACAGCTTAGCCTCGTCGAAAGGTTGGCCATCGGCATTGAAAGAGGTATCAGTGATGTTCAAGGTGTAGTGTCGAGTGATTCCGACGGGAGCAAAGTTCTCGTAGTTGGTGTGAAGGTTGAACTCGCGGCCATCTCGGTGTCGGAGCCAGCATCCTCTGTCTTCGGGAGTCGAGCAAGGGTACCATCCCTTCATAGCACTGTAGTCGCATGTGAAGCCGGGGTTCTTGGGGTTTCCCGCCGGAGGATGGAAGCGGCCAGGGGCACCAGGAAGGGCTTCGACATCAACGTCGGGCGAATGAGTAATGGGAACTCCGAGGGGATGCTGAGCCGGGGGAGAACCCAACGGCGACATGGTCAGCCATGTGGCCAGAGCATGCCAAAAGCGACCGATAAGTGTCATGGTGGTTGGTATCGCGAGTATTGCTGAGCTTCAATCCCAGGGACGAGCTCGAGATGGGTAGAGAGCAAACTCGAGAGATCCCACAGGCGGGGCCTGACTGGATCCTTCCGCCTTAACATGAGGAGCAGCCTCCCGCTCCTGCCTCGGGAACGAGTACGTATCGCCTTTCGGAAGCCGGGCGGTCAAGCTGCAGTGCCGCTGAAGCTGACGATGCCAGGGAAGCTGACATGCAGCCGCTCTTTCCTTGGCTTTCTTGGCCGTCAGCAACCACCCCGAAGCTAAAGCAGTCATCACATAAACAACAAAACTATTGGCTTTGGCTGCAGCTCGTGACGGCCCGAAACGAAGCTGAGGTGATTCAGCTGCAGCAGCTGCAGGATCGTTCCCCACGTGTGGCCGGTAGTTTTCATGCGGGAAGCCTCCGAGGGGAACTTTTCGCCAGTGTTCCCCGAATGACGTCTTCATGCATCGCCGGTTGGGTGGACAAGGCAGCAGCCAAGAGAATCACGATAACTGCCAGTGGCTTGACGAGGCGGAGTATCGAGCAGGTTGCCGGTGATACGCGTGCTTGATCGACGGTATCATGGATGGATGGGAAAGCTGCCCGAAACGGGAGGAAAGGAGCCATGAAGTAAATTAATTTCTATATCATCTAATTGTGCTCGTTATTTTGGCAGCGAATTACTGAGTACCAAGTTGGTTGAGGTTGGGCAGGGTATTCCGTGTTTCCCATCGCTCTTTCCTACCTTAAGTCGATAGGTTGTCTTCTCTTTCGCTCCTTCCCAACTTCTTCAAATGAATGAACTCGTAGCCGGACTTTTGATGTTCCGAATCTCACTGCATAAGCCTCAGCACCACCTCTTGCCTCTGTCACCCCAATCTAACCTGCGACATTTTCATAATGCCTGAGTGATTGCCGCACCCAGCCTCCGCCATGGCCGACACAGTGCTGACATCCTCGGATCTGATACAGAGCTTACCCGACGAGGGCTTCAAGCCAAGAATCACCACTGGCCAAATCAGCAAAGACGAGGCTCTGAGATGGGCCGTTGGAGGAAACCTTACCGGGTTGGTGCAACAGCTCCTGGATGAGGGGGCTGATGTGAACCAGAAGGGAGAAAGACTCGGAGCCACCGCGCTTCATGAAGCCTCAGCACGGGGTTCTTGCTGAGCGATGGAAGCTGCTGGCAGCCAAAGCTAACGTGGACCAAGAAGTTAAGTTTGGCCACACACCGCTTCATTGGGCCGCCCGCTTTGATCGTCCAGACTCGGTTCAACTCCTAGTTTCATGAGGGGCCAACATCGAGGCCCAAAGTCGAAGAGGCTCGACGCCAGTACACGCTGCAGCAGTGCAAGGCAGTTGCGAATTTATCCGAATGTTACACAAACTCAACGCGAACATCGAATCCAGAGATGAATCGGGTCAGAGTCCACTGCACGGTGCATGCGAACATCCTGAAGCGGCTCGGCTTCTGATTGACCTGGGCGCTGTCGTGTTGGGGGGAACCGGGAAAAGAAAGCGCCTTCCTATACTTCACCACGCTGTATCCTTAGATCAAGTCGACGTTGTGTAAGTATTTGTCTACAGTAAGAATGGTGGCATTTGAGAACAGGTCTTGCTAGGCAGGAAAATGCTAATATCTGGGTGATTGTATAGGATACCTCTGGGAGTCTGGAGCCGACGCCCTGGAGAAGAGCGGCCACGGAGAAAACACGCTCCATTATGCCGTTCGCTCGAATTCATTGGCGACGATCGAAACTCTCCTATCACACAACAAAAACCTCGAAATAAAATCGGCCGATCGCCGTACCCTCCTTGGAGAGGCGGCATACAGAGGTTTCACAGAGATGGTGGAAGTCCTTCTAAAGAACAATGTCGACATCGAGGCGAGTAGTGATGGGGGCGTGAAGCCACTGCATCTAGCCGCGATGGGTGACCATACCCAGACTATGCGACTCCTGATCAAGAAGGGTGCAAATATCGAACCGAGAGATTCTCATGGTCTGACGCCCTTATTACTGGCTGCCTGTCAAGGAAAGGAGCAAGCCGTACGCTTATTGGTGGATGGATCATGGTGCCAATGTCATGGTAAAATCCGATTTGGGGTTGCACTGCGCTGCATTGGATTGGAAACAGGTCTCTCACGCGTTTCTTCTTTGAGCGAGGGGCGAAGATGGAAGCTAAGGATATCCCTGGGTGCACAGCGCTGATACGAGCCGTGGAGATGGGGGACCCAGAGGTGGTATCTTCCTTTCTTCGCTTCGGCGCCAACGTCAACGCCAGGACCCAACATGGCTGGCGACCACTTCACACTGCAGTCAAGCATGGACATAGAAGGGCCGTGAAGATATGCTTGACAAGGGCACCGACCCAATCACAGAGACAGTTACCGGGCTCCGAGCTGAGCACATTGCGAGAGCAACAGATCAGTGGCTCGTCAAAGAACTACTCAAGAAGACGACGGAAGCAAGAGGACAGTTAGTTGCCCAGTGGGTTGCAGCTTTTGTGTTGGAACTGGGCAAAGGAACATCGACAAGGCTACTTAGATTCTTGACGAGGGAGTTGACGTTGATTCGCTGGACTTGAATGGCCGCAGCTCTCTTTCTACGGGTGCCGAGCATGGACAAGAAGAGGTTGTCCGTGAGCTTCTTGAAAGAAATGCAGACGTAGAACTGCTGGGAGTGAACGGCGACTCCCCTCTTTGATGGACCTCGCGGAATGGCTACAAGGTTATTGTTGAACATCTTGTGGCTCGAGGGGCGTGTGTGGATGCTCTGCATTGCGACGGACAATGGCCACTTTCAGCCGCATCGCAGCAAGGGCATTCGGATATTGTGCAGCTACTCCTCGAGCGTGGAGCAGAGCCCGATTCCGTGACAATCTACAGTTGGACAGGTCTGCTCTTCGCTGCGGCCGCAGGCCACGTCCGTATCTCTGAGCTTTTGTTGCAAGGGGGAGCCAGTGTCAACCACCGCGATGCTCTCAGCGAGGGACCTTTAACGCTTGCAGCTAAAACTGGCCACCTGGATATCGTCGAGAAAGTATTCGAGTTTGGGCCCCGGCAGAAGACATTAGTCACGAGCAAGCGACTAATCTCTCGAGTGGACATGCAGAGAAAGCCAACCACCAAAGCACGGAGACAACTCGCTCAACAGGAAGCAAAAGCGTGAAGAGGACCTGTGTAGAGCGGCACGGTACGGCCGCGTGGCAGAGACAGGGAGGCTGGTCAGCGCAGGACCCGACCCCAGACGCATCGACCTTGGCCTTGTTCCCATTCACGACGCCGCAGCGAACGGACAAGACGGGGCATTGAAAGCACTCATCTCCCACGGCGTCAATTGGACTTATAGAGGGAGTTCTGGTGCCACGGCACTACTTACGGCAAGTTCTTGTGGTCATGTTTCCATTGTCGAATTGCTTCACGAGTATGGTTGTGGTATCGAGCAGGTGGACATGAATGGGTGTGGTGCTCTCTCCCTCACAGCAAGCAACGGGCACAAGGAAGTCGCCACTTTTCTTCTCGGCGTTGGTGCGAAGGCTGAAGAGAGAGACAACAGGGGCCAAACACCGATTTGGCATGCGGCCGACAACGGCCATCAGACAGTCGTCGAGCTGTTGCTCGATAGAGGAGCTAACATGGAGTCGGCCGATGATTCGGGCTCAATGCCGCTTACGGCGGCTGTGAAAGGCGGGCACCGGAACGTGGCGAGGCTTCTCGTCGAAAGGGGGGCGTGAATGAATCCCGAATCGAGTCAGAGTCGTTCACCACTATTCGCAGCGGCAAATGGTGGAAACGAAGCCATTATCGACATCCTCATCGACCATGGGGAAAACCTGAATCATCCGTCGAGTCACGACCAAACGCCTCTTCACCTCGCGGCGCGTCAAGGACACGCCGTGGTGGCCAAGATGCTGATAGAAGCTGGTGCGAGGACGGGCATCAAGGATGACAAAGGGAGGACGGCCCTGTCGCATGCAAAGCAACGCTCCCATGAAGCTGTCGAGCAGATCCTGTCCCGATCAATCTCTCTGCACCAAGACAGTGTAAGAAGTCCCGTCAAGGCAGAATAAGCATGGCTCACGCGAAGACTGTTGTATCGCTACCGGCCGATTGAACGAGAGAAACACACCCGAGTTCTGGAGCTCTACCCCGGCAAACCCGGCGACATTCTTCGGTTCGACCTCATCGAGTTGGAACTTGGAAAAGATGCTTCATTTCCATATGAGTGGCGGGACAAGGTTGGGACAGTGCCAGTTCAGTGCGGCACTGACCGGATGTTCATTACTCCCAACTGCAAAGCAGCCATGGAGTCTCCGGCTAGAATCACGAGAGAGACTTTTGTGGATTGATGCGATATGCATCAACCAGAAGGATGTCCAGGAGAGGAATCAGCAAGTGCGTCTAATGTCGGAAATTTACCAGTGCGCAGAGACGGTTCTGATGTGATTCGGAGAGGGAGACGCCTCGATAGACTCTGCCTTTGACGAGATAGATGCCATGTCCGAAGTGTTCAAAAAGATGCGCAATCCGAACTCGAATTCACCACTTCGTCACCTGCCAATGTCTGCATGTAGAGAGGCTCAGGAGCTGGCCAAAAACGCAATGGTGGAAGATGTCGCCGAAGGCTTCAGATGCTTGTACACGAGCCCCGTGCTGGACGCGCGCATGGATCTTCCAGGAGATGGTCGTGGGTAGCTCGAGAGGAGTCGTTCTATGCGAACGCCGTCAATGTGTGTGGGAGACGTTTGAGCACGCCCTGACGGCTTACCAGGCCTACGATATCCGGCAACGTACGCCCTTCTATGATACTGTGGAGCCGCCTATGCATTCTTTAAGGGAGAGCTCTGCCTGCTGTTCGCCCTATGACCGCTCACTCTACTTGAAGCGACGTACCCCGAGACAGGATTTTTGCAACTCTGCGACTCCCATGCACCGAGATGCCAGCTCCAGGCCCTATTTGGAGCGGCCCGTCGCCGATTACTCCCTGACGGGCAGCAAGTCTACATACATGCTACCAGTTACTTCATAATGCTAACCGAATCACTCATCTTCTGGAAGGCCGTCAGCCGGCACAGCGCGGATACTTTCCCCAAACTCCCATCCTGGGTTTCGGACTTCAAGGCCAAAGATAAAGACAAGACGCCGAATCGATTTCCAAACTCGGGTGGCTCCATGTGGAAAATGCTTCCCGGGCGCCCTTATTTGAAGATGGCTTCCCTTTACGTCAACGGCTGCATCATCGACAAGGTCATCTTCAAAGTCGACAATCAGCGAGGACATTGACGCCTATAGCATTGTGTTATCGGCCGTCCAAGCGCTTGCTAGACAGGGTCGCAGCGTCTACGATGAGTTTCCAGGAGGTGCCATGCAAGGCGACACAAGGCGTCCCGAGAAACTGGCAAATCGGACTAACGGTCGAGCGCTGCTGAGTACCATAATGGAAATGGGTGCCATCTCGGCCCATGACGAGGCCAATTTTGCGTCGTTTCTCGCGTGCGCGCTGTAAAAGAGCGAATAGGCACCGCTTCAGTCGAGACGCGTGCCAGCCTACCTCGAGAGAAACGTGGCCGCCTGGACCGCACGATCCAGGAGGAAAGGGTTCGACCTGCATGTGTGCAGGGAGATGGAGGATCTGCTGTGGAACGGCCGCGACCTAGTCTACACGGAGAAGGGGCTGTTTGGCCTAACGAATGCGGGTGAGGCCCGCGAGGGATAGATCTATATTTGCGCTCGTCGGAGGAGCGGACGATTTGTGTCTGCTCAAGGGAGGTGTCAAGAGGGATGCTGCCAGCGCGTGGATAACGTGTTTCTGAGGTATCTCGTGGGAAAGGTCGACACCAAGGAGCAGATCTGTGGGAGTGCAGAGGTGGAACGACTGGAGATTCGTTGAAGCAAGAGTCTACCACCTCGACTCATCCGCGGAGATGGCAGACGCATTCAGTCGTTTCACACATGACAAATCATCATACCGACTGCCGTCATGGTCTATTGCATCCCACAACTCCCCGCAGCCTTGCACCATCCTCTCAAAAATGAGGTGTAAGCACGTCATCGCCAGCAGCCAATTGTATCATTGTTCGGCGGCAGCCCGATGAAATCTCCCCTTTGCGGCAGCCCATCGCGGGAACCGTTAAGCTTATCATTGCCACGCGCGTCAGCGAGTTGTGCTTGTCTCAATTCTGGTTGGCGTGTTGGATGGGCTCGGTCGGTGGTGACCCGAGGGGGATATGGTGTTTTCTGCCTTCCCCATGTTCATGGCTACGCTGGTCCACTGGTTCGTGAAGGTGGGTTGAGATGGGGAGAGGTATAAGAGGTATAAGAGGTGTTTCCTTTCTTTTTCTTGGGAGTTGGTCACCTATTCGTTCTACTCGAGACATTACGCCGTGGTTGGTGTTACGAAACAGGACCATGGCCAGTATTCCTCGATCAAAGTGGTACAAGATCCAATGGTACTCGGACGACGACACGCCTGAGGAGAAGAAGTTCATCTGGAAGCTGGATCTTTTGGTGGTTCCGTACGCGGTGCTCTCCTACTGGGTCAAGTACATTGACCAAGCCAACCTCAGTCTGCCCTCCAACCTCCAAAATTTACCTTGACAAACCTAACACACACAGACAATGCCTACGTGGCCGGCATGAAGGAAGACTTGGGCTTCCACGGCAACGAGCTCGTGCAGCTGCAGACCATGTACATTGTCGGCGCCGTGGTAGGCCAGCTGCCCTTCCTGTACCTCTTCACCAAGCTGCCCATGTACTGGATCATCCCCTTCCTCGACGTCATGTGGGGAGTCTTTACGCTGTTGCAGTTCCGCGCAAACTCGTTTGCCGAGATGGCCGCCTACAGGTTCCTCGTCGGCTGGTTCGAGGCGGCCTTCTTCCCAGCCATGCACTACGTGTTTGGCGCCTGGTACCGCGGCCACGAAATCGCTCGCCGCGGCGGCATCTTTTACGTCGGGCTTTCCCTGGGAACCCTCACGGCCGGCCTCATCCAAGCTGGGGCTACTCAGCGCCTCGACGGGGTTCACGGGCTCGCCGGCTGGCGCTGGATGTACATCATCTGCGCCGTCATTACCATTCCTGTGGGTATCTTGGGATACCTGGTCATCCCGGGGACGCACGAGCAGCCGAACCGGCGGGTGCTGAGCGATCGCGACCTGGAGATTTCCAAGAAGCGGCTGGAGAGGGCGGGACACGTGCTGTACGGCCGGTTCGAGCTGGGCACGCTGCGCAAGGTCTTTACGAACCCGTACTTTTGGACTATTGTCGTGCTGGACGTGCTGTTCTGGAACGCCGGCACGCACACCAGCACGGGGAGCTTCCTCCTCTGGATCAAGAGCCTGAACCGCTACTCGACGGCCCGCGTCAACGAGCTCGGCACCATTGCGCCGGCCCTGGGCATCTTTTACACGCTCTTTGTGTGCTTCCTCAGTGACCTCGTCACGGGTCCCGCGTGGGCCATTACCGTCGCGCACACTTGGAACATCACCGGTCTCATCATCAAGACCGTCTGGGACGTCCCCGAGGCAGCGCTGTGGTTTGGTTTCGCCACGTCGTACTCGTCGCCCGCCATGTCGAGCGTGTTCCACGGCTGGGTGAATAGCCTGCTCAAGTATTCTCCCGCGGAGAGGGCGGTGACGCTGGTGATTATCAACACGATTGCGCAGTCGACGACAGCGTGGACGCCCCTGTTGACGTTTCCGACGGTCGAGGCGCCGAGGTATCCGAAGGGGTACCCGTTTTGCTTGACGAGTGCGGCGCTCTTGATTGTTGGATGTCATATTCTGAATGTGTTTTTGAAGCGAAAGGCGTGAGTTTTGTCGTCTGTTTGTCGTTTGTTTATTGAGGGGGGCTTACTGACTCTGAGTAGAAAGGCAACGGAAGCGCAGACGATTGGGCATGCTGCGTCGCCGACGCCGTCTTTGGTCGAGGATGGGAAGAAGGCGCCGACTGTTGTTGCTGCGCCTGTTGAGTCGGGTCATTCGTCGGCTTCGGGGCATTGAGTGCAGGGTTGGTCTGAAGGAATGGTCGTCACGTATATTCTGAGTGTTCTCTAGAATAAGAGATCGCCGAGGGCTGCGATACTCAGCTCTTCGTCGAGACTTGTTGGAGCCCGTATCAATAGCCCTCCACTGTATGCTCTCACCAAATGTGATGAATCGGAGAAGATCACTCGCTAGACCTCAGTCTACCCCGAACCGTGGCCGATTTAGATATCTGTCCCGGAGTTAATCAGCGACGCGAGTTGGCTAATGGAAAAATTTGCGGCTGCGTGCGAATACCTGCTGGCTCGATTCATTGCGATAATCCTGATGCCTTTTGAGTTAGAAATACCGCCATGCTTCATCTCAATCACTGACCACGCCAAAACATTCTTCCCTACCCTGAGCTACCCAGGAGCCTTGTACACGGGGAAACTCTTTCTAGACTGGTTTGATACATCTCATTCAAAACCTCGTCATTTGTGTTTAGTTAGCTAATTTTCGCTTGGGTTTTGCTCAATGATGTCATGTCTATCTTCATCTGCCTTTGTCGATCAGGGATTTCAAATGACTTCGAGCTTCACTTGACCAACTTCTTCTAGAAAAATGAGGTCTAAGCAAGAAGATTCATACAAAACCCCCAGCTCTTGCATCAATTTAGGCACGGTTGAATGCTTCACTTGGGTGCAGTGAATTCGCGTGCTATCGCCAGTTGGGGTCTTGATAGGCGTCAAATATGCGTCGGGCGGAGCTACGACCGATGGTCTGGAGGGAAGATACATTGAGGATGATAGAATGAAGACAATGCTCATCTAAGACTTCCATCACGTTTATTTCATGCTCAATCGCGATATATGATGAGGACTGGTGATGAAAGTCTTCAAAGATAAATAAGCCGTTCAGTCCCTCGACGGAGACCATCCCACCAGCTTCTCACTCTCCAACCACTCTCCCCAACATCATACAGCCCCAATCTCTTCCCAAAAAATCTCTTGCTGTTTCGATCCTCTCAAAATGCGCTTCAACCAGACCACCATCCTTCTCACTGCCCTCGCAGGCTCCGCCATTGCCAGCCACTCCCGCAAGTTCCCCTCCTCACCCCCCTTCCCTCCCTCTAACCCTCCCAGACATACAAAACCGCACCCCCGAAACCAACCCTCTCTCCTTCCTCTCAACGATCAGCTACGCCCCCATCAAAGACCTCCTCAATCAATTCCTCGGCGCCCCCCCCTCGGCAAGGCAACCTACTCCCTTCCTCA
Organism: Thelonectria discophora; assembly: GCA_911649645.1. Classification (NCBI taxonomy): domain Eukaryota; kingdom Fungi; phylum Ascomycota; class Sordariomycetes; order Hypocreales; family Nectriaceae; genus Thelonectria; species Thelonectria discophora. Next base: position 257,516 of record CAJVRK010000022.1, on the reverse strand, counting down.
GCCCCAACTGCACAAACCCCAGACTGACCACGTCTAGCTCGAGGACGCCCTCGACTTTGCCCTTGCGCAGAAGCTCTCGGGCCTCGTCTACAGCAACGCGCCGCTGAGCGTCGTCGTGGCTGTCGTCGAGGCAGTGGGCGAGTTGCTCGGCGGCGAGGACATTGGCCTCGTGGACCAGAACTTGAGCACCAACAGCGATGGATACTTTGAGACTCTGGACAGCGCCTTGGGCACGACCAATATCGGCGAGGTTGCCCAGGCTCTTCAGTAGAAGGTAGGGGATCTGGGTAACCCCCCACCTTTCCGAGTATGGGTGCCTTTTGTGGTTTCCGACTTTTCGTTAATTATACTTTCCAAACCGTCTTTAATCTAGGCTCTCCTAGAACGCTTGTCCCGTCTCATCCGCGCCGAGTAAAACCCAATCGTCGTCAGCAGCATCCCGAGAGAACTTGCCGGATCTGAGCCACTCCCTGAACCAATAGGGCCCGTTCCGTAGAAACCTTGAGACCATTGCAAAAGACTCAGAGTAGCGTTCGACAACCATACGCGTCGGCTGGAGTTGGGTTTCCGTCTCCTCAATATCGCCCTCAATCTCCTCCATTGCCAACTCCCAGCTTCCGCCAAGGACATAGCTTCGTATCCCCCGGTACCAGCTGGCGAGGTCCTTCCGGTGGGTAAGCTTACTTTCTTGGATGAGTAGGTCGAGTTGCGTGCAGGATGCAGCTTCGTCTCGCTGTTCTGCTGCTCGTCGCAACCGCGCCGTGAGATCGAGGCGATGGGTTAGATTTTGAAGTAAAACACGGAAAAATAGCTTCGCGAAAGCGTCTCGGGCCGCGAGACTGGGTCTTCGGCAGGTGATGGGGGAAATTTCCCAGTCTGTAAGATTTGTCGTGAGTAGGAACTCGGCCCAAGCCGTGTTTCCAACGTAGTTGCAGAGCATTGCATCGACGCCAAGGTCCAGTTCCGCCAGATAGTTGATGCAATCTCTGTTGCAATGCTGCGCGGCCAAGTGCAGCGTGTTTTCTCCCGTGTCGTCGACGAGTCGCGTCGAGGCGCCAGCTTCAACCAGAGCGCGTAGTATCGGCAACTTGCTTTTGAGAAGTGCGACGTGAAATGGGGAACTCCCGTTGTCGTTGAGCACATCCAGGTTCGCTTGATGGCTTTGGAACAAATGGACAACCTCGATTGCCTTGGAACGAGTAAACCGTCTATTCCGCGCAACCTGGTGCAAAGGGGTCCAGTCACCCGAGTCGACTACCTTGACCGACGCGCCGGCCGCGAGGAGTGAGGCAATGTTCGCGGGTCCTCCTTCGCGGGCTGCGTAATGAAGAGCCGTCATGTCCTCGACATCGCCTTGGTTCACGTGGCTCCGGCACCTTGGATCGGCCAGGAGCATGTTCATGCATTCCGTCCCCTCGAGCTTGCTGGCGAACATGAGAGGGGTGAGTCCCAGCCGATCTCTGCAGTTGACGTTGGCGCCGGCAGCCATAAGCATCGAGAGACTCGTCGTGTCGTTTCTTAGAACTGCAACGTGTATCGGGGCATCTCCCCTGTAGAGTGTGTCAATCGCCCAAGGTTGCTCCTGTAGTGCTTCGCGCAGCTCCGTAATGTTGCCTTGTCCGGTTGCCAAGTGGACGCGACTTGGGCCTTGCTCGACCTCCTCGTGCACGTATGATCTTACTGTCATCAGAGTGTGATAGTCCTCATCGCTCAATCCGCCTTCTTCAAGGTGGCGGTCTACTTCATTTCCAACTCTCCTATGAAATGTCAGTTTGGCCGTCGGAAGGGGATAGACAAGTACCCAGGCAGCCCGTTCTTGGCAAGTATGTTTTTCCACAAATCCAGAAGAATTTGTACACTCCTGAGTGAATCGCCTACAAGGGCCAGCTATTGAAACCGTTAGCATCAAACCAAGCTATTCGCTTGAATACTTACCTCCAACAGCCCCATGACCCCCATCACTTCATCATCAGGGAAGTACGGGAAAAACCCTTCGACTTCCTTTTGCAGATATGAGGGTGCGAATATACAGTAGATCACATTGTCGGTTCTCGGAAGTGTTCTTGGCGTCCGAAGCGAAAAGTTGAGGGAAGAATGACCACAAGTACCCGTTAACGACACGGCTCTTGCCCAAAGCCAACTGGGAAGCCGACATTCGAACTTTATGGACGAATCCCTGCCTCTGCAATATGGTTCGTTGCAGATGCTTGATCTGCCGGTGATTCCTTGCAGTTGTAAGAGCCAGGACCCTATCAAAGCCTGGCTCCAGCCAGTGTTTTGGTACTCTTGTAGGTCCCAGTGGCACCGACATTGGCAATTCTGATCACATGATCCAGTGTCCAGAGGTCGCATTGGGAGCGCTTGCGTAGGACGCATTTGCACGGGGCACACTCGCGTCTGGAGAACAACCGTTGGGTTCTCCCTGGGGCGTTCAATAGCCGTGTCCGTTTCATCGTCAAGCTCTTCAACTCGGCTATCGAAGACAGCCGACTGAAGTAATTTTGGGCTAGTCTCTGGCTTGATGACTTCCCGGTGCTTGAAATGCTCATTTTGTGTAGAGATGCAAAGCTTGACCTCCTCAAAGGACCTGCATGGTTAACCAAAAGGATAGATGACATTCGCTTCAACTTACATCATTTGGTTAGCATGCAAGTTCTGAATCATTGACATGGTTCGCAGTTGGATCGCAGTCTGCAAGTAGCATTTGGTATCCCGAGCCTTATCTCTGAGGTTCTCAATTGCTCGCTTTTCCCGCACCCACTTCCACTTCTTGGGCTTCAGCTTAAGGTCGCCTATGTCATTAGTGCATGCGTCGAGAATTTTGTTGAGACCTGCTACGACCTCGGTCAATCGCATGGCAGTTTGCGCAATCAGAGGAGGTTCGGTTCGGGTTGTAGCAGGACTCGGCAGGAATGGAAGGGCGTTATCCTTTGCCTCCTGGATGATGACTTCAATCATTTCAATCTGCAGTGCGTTAGGATCGCTCCGCATACGCCATACAGGGGAAGCCATACCTCTTTCTTGAGATCGTCACATTCTTGCTGAATTTCTCTAATGCTCCGTAACAGGTTGACTGTGTTGAACGTGGCCTCGAGACACTGCGCGACAGCGATGGAGCTCGCCAATGCCCCAAGAATCTCCAGTCCAGACATGGTGTATTGTGATGTCGGCGATGATGATTCAATAATTGTGTTGATTGAGATGAAACTGAGTGCGATCACCAGTGAGGGGGCCTTCAGGCGCAAGGTTGACTGCATCTCAGCCTCACTGTGAAAGGGCCAATCATGGTTGCAGATGAACTGCGGCTAGTGATACAGCCACATCCGAGAACCGTGCCATCCTGGCAGAGGGAGATGCCGATGAACGCGCATACATACAGACGTACATACATAGAAGTTGAGTGAACAATAAAGTGATGATGTTTAAGGCGACCAACCTGAAAAGCTCGATGCTGCCTCATGTAGTTACACGAGGGGTGCATCGTGGCTGCCTCATCCAACTTGTGGCAGCGAACTCAACCGAGAGACGGCAAAGTCCGAACCCTGAGTTGTTTCGCACTGCGCCTCGTTGTTGTGCTCCCATCCACAGCCCAATCCACCGAACGCGAATTGCCCTTGATAATTATTCTCCTACCTTTTATAGGATTCCATACTGATTGATACGCACCAGGTTCAAAACAGCAATGTCGTCATTCCTGTTGACTCTGCGATAAGCGATAAGCCTGACATTCCCGGACTATTCCCGAGAGAGGTACAAAGTACATCCAACAGCTGCACTCAATCTTTTCGACGAACCACATCACCACAATGACTTCAGAACGCACATTCCTGGCTTACCAGCATGACGCCAAGCTGTATACGCTTGAAACCAAGGTCTTGTCGGTTCTCCCGTTCAACGACCTCGAGGAATCCAACCGCCAGTTCTTCAAGGGCGGCGACGACGATGCTTACGTGATTGTCGTTGAGAAGACAATCTTTCATCCCCAAGGAGGCGGTCAACCTTCAGATGTCGGCACCATATCCGCCTCGGGCATCACTTTCGATGTAGCCTCCGTGAGAATGGACCTCATCCGGGATGGGCAGGCTTTACACTTTGGACGCTTCTCCGCCGAGTCAAACACCGAGACCTTCAAGCAAGGAGACACGGTACAACTCGCCATTGACATCGAAAAGCGCCTCCTGTACTCGCGCTTCCACACGGCCGGCCACGTCCTAGGCGCGGCGGTCCGACACCTCGTCGAGGACTCGGTCGACGGCTTCGACGAGCTCAAGGCCAACCACTTCCCCGACGCCGCTTCGTGCGAGTTCCAGGGCCTCATCGACGGCAAGTGGAAGGCCCCCGTGCAGGCCCGCCTCGACGCCTACCTGGCTGCCAAGATGCCCGTCCGCGTCGACTGGTGGGACGAGGACGACTTTCGCCGCCGCGGCCTCGAGCGCTTGATTCCCGGCCGCGAGCTGCTGGGCGGGCGGCCTGGGGAAAAGTTCCGCGTTGTTGATATCGTCGGCGCGGAAGTGTACCCGTGCGGAGGGACTCACGTCGACTCGACGGACTTGTGCGGCGAGACGACGGTCAAGAAGATTTCGAGGAGCAAGGGGAGGTCGCGAGTCAGCTATACGGTGAAACAGTAGACGAGAAGGCGTTGAGCTACGGGGAATTCGCAAGCCCAAATGCGCCAAGCGAGTCGGGAACCGTGACAGTCCGACGTCGGGGGGGCTTTTCTTCTTCCGGATCCCAATCACCCGTTCGCCAGCCTGGGCATGTCAGATGGAGTCAGATGATGAGTGAGCATGAGCGCCAGAGCGAGACCTTTTGAGTTTTCCACCTCGTCCTGCGTTGCGTCACGATGGGGGCCAGACGGGCTTTTACCATGTCCAAACAAGTCGGATCGTCGCGCCTGTCCCGGAACAGCAAAGGCCAAGGCAACTAGTTCGGGTCTTTTTCCAGCTCCCGTAACCTTATCGACCAGCTGAAAGATCAGAATTGCCCATGTCCGCGGTGGAAGAATATGATGGGATTCAGATACCGAGGCGTCGTTGGCTTGATCGTTACCGGTCGCGAATCGTAAGGCCTACCGGCTGGTGCGAGAGGCCTGGAAGTGTGTTTTGACGGCAGACGGGCTTGTCTGTCGAGAATGTCGACTTTGAACATGGGCATTCCAAATACAACCTTTTCGGCGACATACGGCAAGGAATGCGGCGATTAGACGGGCGGGTTTCAGCCTCTGGGTAATCTCTCCGACCATCACATCAGCATCATATGAACCAGCTAGTGAGGCAGACAAAGCTGAAGAAAGAAAAAATTAATTCGTCTTGGGAATCTTGGCATCGTGGCGCACTCAATTCCCCCGAGCGGCCGCCAACCGGGCTGACAGCACTCTCCTCCGATGGACCAACGGTCTAGCCGGCCGTAACATGTTGATCTCGAGATTTGATCCGATGGGCATCAATTTTCCTGAAGTCTACTTCCGGATCAGGTCGGCTGAGGTCTCGTTTAGCTCGGACGTGCATTCGTTGGAGCGCGATTGCGAGGGATGCAAGAGTTGCTCTGCAACGACGGTATGTGACGACAACCAGACGACGAAGCCATTTCCGTTAACCAGGATTGCCTCCTTGCCCGTGTTGGTTATAAGTATCGTTAATCATCTTGCAAATTCCATCATCTCATCCCACAGCTGATCACATCTAAGCCACAGCCCGACGATCCTTCTCAACACGAGCAAAAATACCCTCACCAAGACTTTCCATCACTCCATCACTCTCAACATGAAGTTCTCCTCCTCTTTGGTCGCCTTCTTCATCACCGGAGCCTTGGCCCTCCCCGCCTCGACGTCCACCAAGTGCACCGTAAGCATTCTCTATCCCTGGCCCTGCATGGTTTTAGCCTCGCTGACATTGATTGTAAAAGGGTGGCAAAGTATGGAACGACTGCGCATCGCCGTGCCCACCCACTTGCTCCATGCCAAACCCCGTTTGTATAATGAGCTGCGTTCCGGCTTGCGAGTGTCCGACGGGCTATGTGGTCAATTCTGTGAGTGGAAGGAAGCCAACGTGGGATTTTGGAGGATTGGGGTGCTAACTCCCGATAGGCTGCCAAGTGCATCAAGAAGGGGACCTGTTAATGAATTGAAATGAAATGAAATGAAATGAAAGGGAAAAACCTCCCGTCACGAGGTCGGTTCGAGCTGACTTGGGAGGCACATGTTATGATGTTTACGAGGATACTCATTAGTTTTATGGCAATATTCACATCTCATTCGTCCATCGGCTCATTGCTCATCAGCAACAAAAGTCCATTCATCCCATTCTCACCTGCACGTAATGTATCATCGGCTTGTGCCGGCGAGCGGATCCCGCATTGAACAAAAGGGCCTCCCCTTGAAGGTCACGCCGAGGGTCCGAAGAGCCATGCGGTATTATTTCTATTTTTCTCCGGGAAGACATCGCGTGCATGCGGATTATGCACGTATTAGTCCAAACGGGCCGAGGATCGACGTCCACGGGCCCTGGCATGGAAAGGGACGCATCTTGGCGACAGCTCGTATTGCTGGCCTCAGCCTCCCTCAAATGCTGACGGGATTGCGTAGGGCAGGGGACTTTTCGAAGCTGGCCCGGGAGGCGGGAACAGATCATGCTTTAAGCTTAACGTTTTTTTACCCCGGGAGGACCGGGGGTGGCGTCTGCTGGGTCAAGTATATAAGACACAGGTGTCTCAAGCACTTTTCCTGCCCCTTCATCAACATCATACGCCACGTCACAACAGTTCGCAGACAGTATCCCTCTTGACAGATTACCTATCAAACACTTCATCATGCGTTTCGCCATCTCCCTCGTCGCCCTGTTCGCCGCCGGCTCGCTCGCCATGCCTGCGACCACAAAGGAGACCTGCCCCGTACGTCATCGATCTCTCCCCCTCTCCCCTCTCAAGCAACCCCGCGCTGACTTGGCACCAACAGTCCGACAGAGTCTGGAACGACTGCGGTTCAGCCTGTCCCAAGAAGTGTAACCAGGATCCTGACCAGGTGTGCATCACACTTTGCGTGCCTGGATGCTTCTGCAAGGAGGGAACCATCTTGAACGCGGTGAGTTCTAACTCGGGTTGGTTATTTTGCCTTTGACTGACTGTTTGGGTGTAGCAAGGTGCGTGCGTTAAGCCTGAGGATTGCCCGGCTGCGTCGTCGTAGATGGATTTGGAGTAAGGGGGGGAAGGGTTTGTTTTGGTTTCTAGGTATATATTTTTAGGGGTAGAATTGAGTTAGCTGGCCGGGTAGTCATGCCTCGTTACATGTTGAGTTTTGATTCAGTGAAGTCATCCACATCAAGCAGCATCAGTAGGAAAGACTTGTTAGTGTGGTTCGTTTGTATTAACCGACGTTCCTAGACGATGAGGTACGGGTATGCAAAGAGGTGGGCGTGAATAGCCAGGCAATCTAGCTCCAGAAAACTCGGTCATCTATGCATCAATCCCAACCCATTGCCCTCACCGGTCATTAGCAAGCCTGAGCAAATTTAAATCTGCCATCCTCTCGCTCGAGTTTGAGAAGCAAGTGCTCCGAATGCCGGTCCATGTCATCCACGCTTTCAACACCCCGATACTTATCCCGCAACTCATCCTCCAGCCCCGAGAACAAGAGCGCCAACGGCGACGACTTCCAGATCTGCAAAGTCGAGTCGTGAGTAGTTTGCACCATGGTCGCGACGAGAAACACAATGCCCAGGACGACAAGGGATATAGGAAATGCAAGCCAGGCCCATTGCACGGAGATGCACATCATGGTGGGCCATTCTTCGACGACAATGGTAGGTAGGTTGCTGTCGTTAGGCATCCCGCATGTACCAAGTCACGGAATCTGCGAGAGTGGTCCAAGTGGCATTGATGGTTTCGACCGATGTAGTTCCATTGTCGCGGTATACTGTTGATAGCCACAATGGGTCAGCAGAGTAGGACATTGGGGTGTCGTGGACACTCCCGACTAAGAAGGTGGGTAAAAATTCCCGAATGCCGCCGCCATCAACGACAAAATCACAATCTCTCAGTATATCGATGATTCGACTTTTGTCGTCCAAGAGCCCAAGTACGGACACCGGGTTGGCCCAAGTTGTACTGGCCAATGCGGACGCTTTGAAATAGGTCCCGTTGATCAGGCATGGCATTGGGGCTGCCTGTGCATCGTCGTCCAAACTCTGACCAACATCTTCATCTCCATAGCCGCCATAGCAGAAGCTCGGCCAAGTGAAGAAGTTGACGCGAGAAACCGTGGCCGTGTTGTCGAGGGACTTTTGAGGACACGGGTACGTGTGGATGACTCGTTGGATGAAAGGGTCACTTGCTATGGACAAGACGGTGATTGCAGCACCGAGAGACGCTAGATGCGTATCGCAAATTCTTGCAATGAGTTGAAGGGATCCCCAGGTGCCCCGACTTGCGAGGTCGAATGTGGAAAGATGGCTGAGGGGGCGCGGCGTCTGGTACCAGGACCATTTGAGCTAACCGAGGGCTAGGCATGAATGTTAGATGCAATACATCCGATTCAAAGCTGAAGCCCGGTGACTTACCTTCTGCAAGAATCACCGTGATGGTGCCTTTGATAATGACCGAGCAGATGGAAATAAGAGCATTGAGGGAGATGCCCAGAGGCCAGTCGGGGCCATTCTAGATTCTCAGAGTGAGCATGATGTCCACGAGGGCCATCAAGACCGCAAGGCAGGAAGCGACTCCACAAACCACGGCTTGCGGATGAAGGAGTAAAATGCGGCTGCTTTTCTTCTTCCCATCCTGGTCATCATCGGGGTTGTACGAGGCAACCAAAGTCGCCGTCGTTGATGACTAGTTCTCAATCGATTCGGCACCGTCGGGCTCATATACCAACAAGCTGTCCAGGTCGAAGTCCCTCAACTCCGAGGCACCGAAAGCGCGGCGAGGGTATGTGAGGGAAGCCTCGGTGCCATGTTGAGACGATGGTTCCCGTTGAACACGGAGGCAGTGGGATGGGACTGACACCGGATGATTCTAGGATAGTAACGCCAGGAGACTGGGTATTGGGAAGAAGAACGTGCGTATGGTGAATTCTAAGTTGACGTTAGGTTGTAAGCTTCGGTTGTAAAAGCCGAGCCTGATGTGCCTCGACGAGGCCATGCATTTGGATGTGGTGCCGAGTTTAGGGCTGTACCTTCATATCGCATGCAGTCAGAGATGACTAGAGCCAACCATTATTCGGTTCAACTTGTTGAGCGTATAATGTCCGCGGACGCACCCCGTCTTTTTGAAGGTTACTCCATCGATCTGCATCAAGGACTGCATCAAGGATGGCTTACCCGCTTGGTTGGACTCGTGACCCATGTGCCCCCGTTCTGCTTACAGCTTCAACCCACCGAGTAGGATGTTTGGTACGATACATCTATGTATGGTCAGTATTTCTGCAAACAATACAAAGATGCCTAGTTGAGCTCTTCACACATGACGAGGAGACGGTTATCTGAAACCCTACCCCCTATTCCTTCTATGCGTGTGTACCTACCTGATGCAGGAAAAGTGAAATGCCTCGCCAACAGGCCAACAGCCTTGCTTTGGTGCAATCATTGACTCCCGTGGGGAGCCAACAGAAACAAGACGAATTGCTCCAAGACGAGGGAGTGAGTGATGCTTGCAGAGTCCAACTTCCAGATAGGCAAATTCTTCAGCTAAATACACGCTGAAGAGCTCCTTCCTTCACTCTGTCCTTGACACTTCCTTCCCACGCCAATTAACGACGTCTCTTCCTTATTCGTTCTTTGTGTGCGCAAATTTCGAACGCTTCTCAGCTGATATTAATAGATTGGCTAAGCAGGCAGGTAAGCAATGAAATGGAACACATGGATTTCTAAGAAGCGAGCAATGTTAACAGGCAGCAAAAAGGTATGTACAATTGCAAGACTGAGTTAGTCGTCACCTTTTGCGCATCCTACCGAGCAGAGAGATTGACACCGCTCGAGCATAATGAGACGGCTCATTCACCCGATTCGCCCTCAAAACCCTACCGTAACATCACCAAGCAATCCTTCACGCCTTTAACTTCAGCTACCCCTCACTCCCGCAAAAATTCACAAACCCCCTTCCCCCACCTCACCGCACTCTTATACGTCCACATGCCCGGCGCGTTCCCCTTGCGCAACCCCTCCACCGCGTCCGCAAACGCCGGGCCCAGCCCTTCGTCTTTGATCTGCTGCACCGGGTACAGGTACGTCTTGAAGGAGAAGAGAATGGCCCGCGTCTGCGGGAGGCGCGTGAGCGTCTGGAGTTCGATGCGGAGAAATGTCTACACAGATTAGTACCACTTCAAGAGAAGGGGCCTGATGGACACACCTTTGTAATATCAACGTCTTCGTCGGTTTGATACACCTCATCGCCCGTGATGTGGTTCCCCTTGCTATTAAACAACTCCCCATGCGTCTGAACCGACCACTTCTCACCGTCAGCCTTCACTCAACAAACAAAAACCCCCAAAAACTCACATTCGTCCTCTTCACACTCTTCCCAACCTCCAACCTCGCAAAAAACCTCTCCATGCTCGCCCCAATCCTCTCATACGCCGGCACCGGCCCATGAATCTCCGCCAACGACCTCCCCAGCTTCTCCGACGGGTCGAACCCGGCCGGAAAACAGCACACAAACGCCACGCTCTCATGCCCCCCCGGCCCCTCCCTCAACAAGAAGAAGTCCTCCTCGACCGTCTCGCCCAGGATGCGCAGCGCGGCGGTTGCGTCTGGGGGAGCCGCAGTGGGGAAGGACTTGCCCGTGACGGAGTTGACGAAGAGCGCCTTGTCCCGGGAGAGGCTGAAGAGCGAGGGGAAGCGCGCGGGGAGGTAGTCGGTCAGCAGGTACGCGTAGAGCTCCCTGACGGCCGGCTCGCCAGAGGGGACGAGGCCGTGGACGGTGGCGCCGTGGTGGGCGATGAGGTCGCGCCGGAGGGAGATGCGGGAGAGGTAGTCTTGGTCGATGGTGATGAGTTCCGAGGGGGTGTTGGCTTGGATGGCTGAGGGGGTCAGATGGATCTCATATGTGCTGATAGTCAAACGTACCCATGGTGATGTGGTATGTCGGCTTGAATGGCCTTAGCTGTCGTCGTTGAGCATTCTTCCAGTCAAAGTTATGAAGAGGCTCGATTGGGGACTTTTCAGACACTGGCTGCTGTTTGCCATTTCCCTCTAACAAAGACCGAAGTGAGTAAAAGAGTCGGATAACAACGGCCAAGATGGCCAGAATAATGACAAGTGGAAGAGTAAGAGAATGCATGGTGAATACGTGAACTGTCATGAGCATAAACACCAGAATAAGGCGAACTCAATACCTAAATACTCGTCAACACACCCGACCATCTGACGTATTCACACCCAAGACGCTCTCATTTCATTGTCCAATTTAGGAAATACTACACCACTACCCCTCCACCATTTCGGATCCGATATCGCGGGGACCACGAGATAACCTCCAGTACCCGACTGAACCTATCGCATCCATCCGAGGCGGGTCAGGTGAACTCTAGCTCATCGACATGGCAAATAAAAGTCATTAGCATTATCTATGTCCATGTGGTGCTTACCACTGGGAGGTATCATCTTTATACAACCAGCGTATACAGAACGCTCAAAACTCCCACCAAAGCTCCACCACTTCGTCCTTCATGCCTGCTAACCGAGGCGGGTTCTCAAGAGGCTCCTCTCTTGGTTCGGGTAGGTCATCCTCTACCCGATGCACAAAAATCTGTCGCAAATGCTCCCCTACCCTTTCTGACTCAATAAGATGGTAACTCTTCTTTTGATCTCGCTTGAATGGTTGCCGCATTGGCCCCAAACTCCATTCAAATCCTGGCCATCCATCCCAGGTGCCTTCTGTATGACTTAGATCGATGTCCTTGGTCCCGTTTGCGTACACGGCGATGCTGTAACCGTTCGAAAGAATAGTGTCGGTGCCAAACTTGAACCGCTGCATGAAGCAGCCCCCGCAAAACTCGGAAATCCTGACCATCTCGTCAACCGGAGCCTGGTGCCACGACTTCCAATGGTGAAGACTGATCGGGAGACGCCCAGACTCGTACAAGCCGCTCAGATCATGACCCATGTCCAGTTGATGGAGTCCTTCGATGACGGTAAACTTGGTTTTTGTCTTGCCATAAATGCATGACTTTAGCAGACCATCGCCCTGAGGCACGTGTTCCTCCTTCAGACACTCCTCGATATGTGGATCGAGCGCCTTGAGAAGTCCAATGCTCAGGAAGACGCCTGCTCCGCCAAAAGCCATGTATCCGTGGAACTTGACGGCATCGTAGTTATCGGAGAGTGCACCCATGTACGCAGGAACGGTGTGATCGTGCTTCTCGAGAATCTGGTGTAGCGGGTACAACGATGGAAAGAAGGTGTCGTCGTCAATAATGGCAACCCACTTTGTATTATCGTTCGCGTGACGCAAGAGATCGCGGACAATGGCGAAATGTTGCTCGTTTTGGGTGATTTCCTTGTTCCAGGGGCGGACGATTGTGAGATCAACGCCGTGTTCGCCAAATTCCTTCATTACTTTGGCAAACTTCTTTTTCGAGTGCTTTCCGTCGTCAATGACAGCAATGAGCTGCGCGCCCGAGTGAGCAAGCCAGCTCTCAAACTGTGGCATGGAGTCGATCAGGCGCTCAAGGCTGGTCGATGCACCGAACAGCATATGCGAATAGTCCCTCGAAGGGTATGGCGCCGGAACATTGAGCGTCACAGGCTCGCATTGTGGTTCTTGCCAGCCCTCGCACCTCCGATCCAGACGAAGTAGCTGTCCTTCCCCAACAAGTGGCGTCGGGAGCTTGGCTATTTCCCGTCTGTCAAGGGTATTGTTGATGGCCGCGCGGATACATCGTTTCTGGTATATAACATCTCTTGTCAAGCCGTAAGACGAGCGACGGAGGTGATCGACGGCCGGTGTGCAAGTCAGCGCATACTCGAGAGCGGGACGATCGGGCTTGTCGACGCCGAAGCCAAAGGGAAGTTGTAAGGGGGATTCGCTATTCAGGAACCAAAAGATGGTAAGAATGAAGAGGGCTAAGGCGACGGCTCTCCGGCGGGGAGGCATGCAGAATGGCATGGCCCTCTTGGCATGACGACGGGAGGGCCGCCTCCAACCCGCCAGGTCGGACTTTTCGCCGTTCACAAAAGCCACTCCCATGGGTTGTACTCGGAGGGTTATAAGGTTGTGTCGCACGGCGTGGAGGATTCGTCTTGTGGTCGGTTCTCGCGAGGTCAGGGGCTATCGGTGTCTTTGCATAACGAGGGACGAAGCGGTCGACGGGTCGCACTCGAGGCCGCGGCACAAGCTGGAGATGAGCTTCGTAAGGAGTGGTAGACGGGATCGCCTCAGGGGCTGTGTTCGATCATTAAGGACAATGCAACCAAACGGAAAACTCCAAAACAAAGCACGCAACGACTCGCGGTGAATTTGGCCGACGACGGGAGAAGAAAGGGGAAAGATGAAGTGGAAGTCGAGGTTTCAAAAGCCACCAACCTTCAGTCGGAATACGCGGATGGGGGGTTGTGCCTGCTCGAGAAAATGGCACCCACCATACCGGAGGAAGGAGTGGTGGGGGGGGCCGGTGGCTCCTGCTCGGTCTAAACCCAGGGACCGCCGCCGAGGTCTGGGTGGGGCATCTGGAAGGAACGGGCCTGCTGTTTGGGTTCGTGGTTGGTGAGCCGTCTTGCGACTTCCTGAAAAGCAGAGGGGCGCTAAGCAACTTGAGACTTGAATCAGGATTCAGAGAAGCGGCAAGAGCGGTTTCTTTGACCAATGCGGAACGAATGGGAATGCTGAAATCGATCTGTCGCGATGTTGGTGGCACGATTGGTGCGAGCTTGGACTGATTTGCGGGAAGGGGCGATGGCATCAAACAGGGAAGACCAAGCGATGGGCGGCCCCGAGATCCCTAAAAGGCGAGTCGAGGCCAAATGAGGTGACTGGTGAACTTCGCCCAGGTGGTGGAATTTCTCTTCAACGTCCGGATGCTCGGGGCCCCTTTCGACCCTGGGATCAAATCACAGGCAAAAAGCCAAGATTGATTTCAGTGGGGACGGCCCCTTTTAAACACGGATTCCTTGCAATCTTTGGCTTTAGCTCCTTAAATAGACTGTGAATGTGGTCCAGGACGCGCAATCCTTTGCATTTAATGCCTCCGGATGTCGACTGCGTGTTGTTCCTTCTTATGAAGCAATCACTTTAAATGTCAAGTAGCCGCGAAGTAAGGATGCCATCAATTAAGGTAAGTTTCTTTTCTTTGTCTCAAATGCCCCAATTCACTCCCGCGGAAGACATGAACCCATGCATATCGAATGACGTCAGCTCATGTCGAGCGATAAGAGACGCGATAAGAGATGCGATGAGCGTTTCAAGGTCAGGCCACCTGCCGATGCAGTCTCCTTGACGATACAAGAGCACAATGCTTCAAGTCATGGCATATTACCACTTATTGATGAAAAAATCTCAAATCTATCTCTGCATTAACAGTTTTCATTAAGACTTAGTTGTCTTAGGAACAACCACTTTAGGTACTCGTCCATCCGAAACGAGGATAGGGCTGCAAGATGAAGCAACTGTTTATCTCGCGAAAAAGTGATCTTGGGCACATAATAGACGCCGCCTTCATCTTTAATCGGAGTTTCCAACAAAGGGACTTGGCTCGGAATAACCAGGCGGTGCTCCGCGGGCCGAGGATTGAACAGGATGAAGATGTCAGCATCGACGCGAGTGGTTTACATTTCGCACGAGGTGACCAGGTCCCGTATCGGGCGTCGAAATACCTGAGCCAGATAGATAGCATAAGAGAGACTCTAGAGCTTCATACTAATTGGGAACGGGCGCGCCGCGTTTCACTTGGGCCCGTTTTCCTTGGCATATACACCTCAGCAATGGCTGGGCCATGTGAATGAGCCCCCCCGTGATATGGAACCTTCACTTATGGCGAGGCTGAGAGAATATGGCGGGAGAGCACGCGGAACCACGAACGGGGGCCTCGAGGCCACGAGTCATATCGGCAATTTGCATTTATCATGTGGCATCTCCATGAGACGAGATGAGACTGCCATTTGCGTGTTAACCGCGACACAATCTCAAGTGGGTATTCATCCGTGTGAAGATGGATCAAAATTTACTCAATAAGCTTATTCGTTTTCCTTACTTCAAGTACCTACCGGTCGTTACCTTCTCGTTAAGAGATGAGTTACCATGCAGCTGACAGGGGCGAGTCCGCAGCTAGGAAACGGCACGTACGGCAAGGAAATTCAGGAGAATCTATGGGTAGGTCATGGTAGGAAAAGGGCCCGGGGATTAAAAAAAATTGGCATAATTTCGCATTTCAGAGCACTTGATTGCTGCTTTATGAGGCATTCTACTACAGTTGTCGAGACTTGTTCAAATTGAAGCCTTCACTTGCCCATGGCCGTCAGCTTATTCAGAGCCTCGTCAAATACGGCAACCATTCCAAAGATGGACTAACCAAGCCTTTCCGTTCTCTTCGGATCACCCCGAAACTTTCTTTATGCTTACTTCTCATCAAGATCCCAGTTCAAGGGCTCCGCCAAGGCAGACTCCCCGTGAAGCCGCCGGGGACTCTAGGTTACGGTGATGTTGCATCTGGAATCCCCATGTCACCAATGACGATGGGTAGGCCTACTTGTTTGGACGAATAAACGGCGAAGAGCTTCCGATGGGAGGAATGTAGCGAAAAGCGCCGAGTACACAATGCGCCACCCGGAACCTGCCACCGCGGCCGCCACTGGGCGCCACCGCGTGGTTACATTGTCTGTATTCCTTGGTGGTATGCTGAGCAACCGCAATTCGCTCTGTGATACGTTCAAGTTGGTCTGTCGCATGAATAAAGTTACTTGCTGGTGCAGCTCTGCATATAATGCGCAATGGAGAACTCGGAATGGGGTTTGGTTGGGCACGAAACAAGTCAGTTGAGAAAGTGTCACCAGGAATCAATAGACTGTTTTATTGATTAGAAGATGTTTTCACTTCAACCTAGGTAGGCATGGCAAGCGATCATGCATCGATGGAAGAGATATAGGGTATTCTTTGGGCGGCGCAGAAGAGATCCGCAAACAAAAGAACCCTCGCATATGGAGTGTCAAAAGAATAGACATAAATGTATATATATATAACTATCTATACATATATATACGTGACTAGGCAAAAGTTACGAAAAGAAGCGAGGGTGTGACGCCACTTATCCGCTGACCATCGCGAATACACCCGAGTTACCCAGATTTGAGGCTTGCCCCCAAGCTACAAATCATCCCCCGGCATGCTAGACTAAAAAGAGATTGATATGCGTTTCATGTGCAACGGTGAGATTATAAGCAAAAGGAATTTGTATAGTATATTTACTCCCCCAAAGTGCAAAACACTAATCCATGAATTGGTGCCCAAGCCACCACGGATACCGGCAATAGGTGACCTACTGGCGGCCTTGAGAAGACATGCCGTGGCTATGTATAGGGCACTATCTCGTAAGTAAGGCAGAATCGTGAAAGGTGGGCGAGCGCGTAAATCGGCTTAGTATAAAAGTCGCCCAATCATCCCTTCACCTCCAAGACCAAACACTCAGCTCATCATTCGCAACTCCTCCCTCAACATGGCTGATCCATACCAGGAAATCCCGATGCTGGAGGGCACCACTTCTCGAGACAGCTCGAGCGAGTATTCCTCACAAAAAGTCCCCCAAGCCGACAGTTACCAGAGTCACTCGCCCGTCTCTGAGAAGACGGTCGGGGAGCCAGTCGCCAAGAAGACCTTCTACCTTAAGGACATTGCCGTCGCCGGCATATCATTCATCTGTATGATGATTGGCATCCCCGACGTCGCAAGCGAAAACATGTCGTGGAGGTTGGGCGACAACAATTACCAACTGATCCTCCTTAGTTTCCTCCTCAGCGCCATCAACCTCTGTCTCAACACCATTGCCCCCACGCTCTTCCTTTTACTCGAGGCAAGACTTGGCTCTTCGACGCTTCAAAACTACGACGCCATCCTCCGGAACCAAGTGTTTGCCACGAAAGCAGGCCTTACCTGGAGACTGACTCTTGGCTTCATGCTGGCTCTGCACATCGGGCTGAGTGTTGCATACAAGAACTTTTCTGGGGGTGAGAGCTTGAAAATGGTCGACATCAAGTCCTATATCGGGAATGACTCTTAAAACGGCATGTTTGCGCCTCCCGGGCTTCAGTCCCTCGGCACCACTGGGTTGTCCGTCTTCAACAACGCGACGTTGCCTTTCGCTTTGGCGACTAACCCAACCAACGCCTCAGAGCCACCTCTTCCTCGCGGCCGTCAAGCATATGGCTTTAACGTTCTCTACCTAAACTCGGAGAGTATCGCTGTACTAGACATTCCACAGCCGGACTACGTTTCGACTGTTCAGAGTACACTCCGTCTAGGCGAATCTTGACGAGTCACTGCCCCAGTGATTGGCACTGTCGGTAGCGTCAATTACCAGCGAGAGACGGATCCCAAAGGATACAATGCCTCCTTGATTGGTCTATGTGAGCACACCATTGACGGAAAGCCCGGGGGGGTACAACTACGCCCAAATGATGATTGGCCGCTGCGTAGTTCTATCAAACGCTCCCGCACCAGAAAATCAGTCATCCCAGTACATCGGCTACCCTCCCGACCCCGGTCGTGAACCAACCTGTGCCAACTTTTCTCACTATGCGCAACTCTACGATATCAAGCGCAAGAGCTGTCAAGGGACCTGGTCGATAACCCGCGGGGGCGTCCAACTCGTCGACGGGTTCTGCAGCCGAGATGCCCTGTTGGCCGAGAAACAGCTCATCATCACCGACACCTACCTGTTCGTCGGCTACTTCTATCTCTCAAGCCTTACCGAGATGCTTAGGATGTTCGGGACGAAAAGAAATGCCTCCTCTTGGAAGAACGCGTCCGAGGCGGCGGCCATGGCGTCAATGCTGTGGGCGAGAATTACGGTCCTGCAGGGCCCTGGGAAGCTCGCGAAATCGAACGCGGCGCCACTGTGGGTTGCGGGAAACCAGACCGTCACGAACCTGACCATGGAGGACGTGGGACTCATCTACCCTGTTGACGATCATGTTGCCTACATCCGACCGACTTTGCAAAAGTCTCCCTGGCTGTGCGTGATCCTCGCCGTGCAGCCGGTGATGACTGTGGTGATGATTGGGCTGATTGCGATGCTACATTCTGTTCCGATTGACAAGGGCTTTGGGATGGTGTCGATCCTCTCGGGCATCAACCGTGGCAGCTTGGGGATGTTGGAGGGAGCGGGACTCTCGGGCGAGATGAAGGAGGGGGTGAAGCTCATCATTCGTCCCCAGCATGATGAAGAGTGTAGCAAGATCGGATACGACCTGGCTTCGGAATCAAAGTCGAGCGGTAACGGGGGATTATTGAAGGACGTCAAGTATTCTTGAGCAAGCTGGCCGTCGATATAAACATGTCCAAGGATGACAAATGGGCGAGAGTTTACGGGGTTTAGAAGATGTTTTAACTCGTTCATTACTGTCATGTTAGAGCTGATGCGCTGTCCCCTTTTCTCTATGTAGGGCCAATTGAAGCCTGGTCTTCTCATCAACCCACTGCGCGAGAGCTTCCAGCCATTTCACGGCGCAGTTTTCTAAACATCCAGCACATTCCTGTTCGCAAAGATGGAAACCAAATCGAAATTTCAGCTGCCAGATTTAGCGCAAAAGGGCAATTCCATGCCCATGTTTCCTGATACGTGGATCGGAGAGTGACGCGACAGCCTGCTCCAGTAGCTACAAAACGGATAAAGAGGGGAGTAGCAGCTGTTGACAGCACCCGACAAGAACCTCTCAACACCTGAATTACGCGCCGCTTTCGAGCCACTAATGCAAGCCCCCTTCTCAGCTTCCTTGTGGTCTTCATTTCCATTATCCAGGTGGGCGGCTCCAGACCAGACCAGATGTCGCCTAACGGACAATCCTTGGGGGCGGCCTTTTCGGCTTTGCGAACGGCTGCGACCGGCCTGAAGACCAGAAGGAATGGGCTTTCTCAGCATGCAGTCGTGACGCACTCGAGCAGGCACCAGCGCAAGCTGCCGTGGGGGTTGCAGCTGTAAGCGCCGGGAGGATAAGGGTCTGATGCAGGCTGCCACACTCTTCGGTTGTACTTTTCTCTCGATCGAAAGTAACACGAGGGTTTATCAAGCTTATCCGTGCAGACACGAGCAAATGTAAAATACATTTCTCTCCCTGGCACCGCAGCGCTTATTAGCAAACAACCAACCCCTCCAGGGATTCCCCCAAACACCCAACAAGAACCAACACAACCAACTGCCTTCCCTGCACTTGTACCCCCGTCCACAAACACCACTTCCCTGCGATGCAACTTCAAGCGCCTATCCCTTCGGCCCAACTAGCGCAAACGTGGCGCTGGCCCCCCTCCCCCTTTTGACTCGGGCGGGAGGGACGAGGTTGTGAGGGACGAGGTTATGAGGGGGGTGGGTTTGTCGGCAGATTGTCCATTGGCGGGATCAAAGCTGCAAGCGGCTGAATATGCATCGAGAAGAGAAAAGGGCAGACTAAGATCAGTGAAAAGCGAGACAAAGAAGGGGGGGGGGGGGGGGGGGGGCGGTTGATTCGTTGGGCTCTGTTGGTCCACAGCGGCTGGAGAAGCAAGTAGTATTTAATACCCGACCAACACGCCCCTCAAGGGAAGGCAGGGACGACTTGTTTGCATTATTCGGACTTTGCTCGACTCGATGATTGACCAAGTATTCGTCATGTCTAGCCGCGTGAGTTTCGTGGATTGATATGCTCTACTTGCTGCTAACACGACGCAGAGATACCAAGACTCGCAGTCAGCCTCGCAGTTTCGAGTCATCGGCGGCGAAGTCATTCCGTGAGTTCCATTCATCGTCATTCACGTCAGCCAGCTAACCCCCCCAGAATGGGAAGAGTAGCCGCGACCCCGACCCAAGACGCCCGCCGCAACTCGCAGCGCCGCTTCATCCAGACGCGCGGCGACGAGTGCAACGCAAACGTGACGGCCAAGTCGACCATCCATGAGGGCCCCGAGACGCACATTACCGGTCGGGCGGCGCTGGAGAACGATATTGAGATTGGGCGGTCCAACTTCTCGGGCGATAAGGTCTCGGACGAGGGCTCGGTGCGTCAGGGGACCACGACGACCATTGGGGACGCGTACCTGCCGCCGGAGAGCGAGTATATGAACGGGTATGGGCATGGGCATGGGCATGGGCATGGGCATGGACATATGCGATAAGGGGAGTTGGTGCGAGTGATTTGATCTTTTACGAATACTATGCTTGATCTGTTTTGTCTGTCTGTCTGTCTGCCTCATCCCTCGAGTGACGCCTGCCGGGAACCTGGAATCTGATCATCAAGCCGTCTCCATGGACGCGCAGCAATAGTCAGCGTGTGCGGAGCTTCTGCGGACCTCTTTGCAAGGGTTAAGGCGGCCACGGGATGAGCTGAAGGGAATGTTCCTTGTTTGCGACGGAGACGAGGCCTCACCGGGGTGGAGATTTCAGGAATTGGATCGCCGTGACGGCATGAATTAGTTGCCTAAAATGGGTCTTGAGATGATAATCATCTGGGACGACTCCAAGCGAGCCTTCTAAGAGATGGTTGACTGCTGGTCGATGCCCTGGAGACTGCAAAGCACTAAGATCGATCTCCCCATGCCTCCCCACAGATCGCCTCTACCCGTTCAACCGGCGGCGGGTCTTGACGGCGTTGGTTTGTTGTTAGAGTTGGGCCGTCGAGAACAGCTTGAAGCTTCAATAACGGCGCCAGGAGAGGGAGTCTTCGCAGCGGTGATTGAAGGTTTGTGACAACGAAGACACCTAAGTTACCCGTAATAAACACCAGATTGTCCACCAGCAAGACGAATCCCTCAGCCGACAACGAGGCATCGTGACGTAGACTACGCGGATAAACGACGCAGGTGTGCGGAGTGCGTCCAGCCAGCTGATGAGCGAATATGCAAGTCGGCTGCAGACACTTAGCCGAAGGAGTTGCCCGACCAAGTAAGAGAAAGCTGATGGGCCTCCCGCATTCAGAGACGTGCATTCACGGAGCCGCCGAGGTATTTGTCGCTAGTGAGTTTACGGTAGTCGGGGGAGCTCATGCAGTGCGCCGTCTCTTGTCTCGGGCTTGCGCGGAGCGTCCGATTGGAGGATAGGGAGGCTTGTCCATTCGAGAGCTGGATAGCTGCATGTTTGGTGGGTTCGATACATCCCCGGAGGGCAAGAATTATCTCCGTCGGTCCATCTTGGGTAATTTCTGAACTCGCGGTGCAGCTAGATCAACTATCTGAGGTGAGAGCTATAAGTTAGGTAGGTAGGTAGTCGAGCACCTCTAGAGTAAGCCTCAGCTTCATGTCCTTTTTAAGCATGTTTTATTATACGACTTTTCAGTATTTTCTCTTGCTAAGCGTCAATATCTCGTCTTGTTGGTCCCATGCTATGGAATTGGCCACCACGCCCTTGAGGCGCTCCCGGGGGGGGGGGCTGTAGGGTAGGTATCCCACAGCTTGACGTAATTGTCTTGGGATTGAATGTCACCACTCAAAACAATAACTAACTACACCTAAGTTATAAAAACTATAGAAAGTATATTTACTTCTGTCGGACGGAAGGGAGTTTTTCCGGGCCCCGGTGGAAGGAATAACGGATCCTCAAAGAAAACCCCGCTCGAGACACCTCGGAGGGAGAGAGACAAGCAGCCAGATTCATCATTCAAATTGATCAATTCAGCCCTCTTCATCATGGGCACTCAATTTCTAGTCCCTGACCCTATTTACACCTTTTAAACGCATAAACTCGGGCCGTTGCCCCCAATGAGTCCGACAACTTCACTCATGGCCCCTGGAAGTGATGCCTCGTCCAATGACTATGAACATTGGGTGTAATTCTCTCACCATCTCACTGAATGATGAGCGCAAAATGAACCCCCGCCGTTCAATCACTACAGAATACCTAAGATGAAGAGTCTCAATCGATAATTTAAAATTGTCGCATTAGATGCCTTGACTCTATACCAAAGTCACTCATTGTCTAACATTCCACCGTTTGCAACTCTGATTGATACCTTGACATTGTCAATTACCCTAGGCCAACCTGATGACTACCTTTTCATCATCTGATCCCATCAATGCCCGTCACCTTTGGCCACATCGCCGAATTAATAGGAACGGAACAATTCCAGCTGAACAACTTCCACGATGACGTCCAGCGGCCTCGGTAGTCATCCCTCATATCATCCTTCACCCAAAATTGCATGCCCAATCCTCCCCAAAGAATGCCATATCCCTCACATGGACTTTCAAACCACCTGTCAAAATAAGCACGAGCCTCGCGTGCCTGGCGATCGGAAATCCAACACATCGGGTATCCCACCCTCGGATATACATAAACGGCAAGGGTTCGCCACTCACCGAGTCCAAGTGCCCTGACTTGAGCACGACGTGGGCAGTTCTGGCCTTGGATTCATGGTCAATTTAATCATCATATCCACCGTGGTCTCGATAACCACTCATGGCGTGACGATCGGCCCGAGAGGAGAGGCCGTTGATAACGAGACGCGGCTGTAGCTGCCTCAAGGGTAAACAATCTCGAGATCATCTTTATGACGTTGAGGGAGCACCGTCAGATGTGTCGAGCGAGATGCTCATGTCTGGTCCAATACTGCGGATCTGGTAGATGGCGAACCCGCCGGCGCGAATAGCAGCCGCATCGAGCTAAATCCACGTGGTTGATGAAGTCATCCACCTTCTTAGAGTGAGGCTTAGGTCGGAGGATCTATACGTTCCGTGATACATAAGCGACTATATATACGGCATGTCAACCATGTTCATACAAGTCACCACACCACATCACTCAAACCACATAACCATGGCCTTGCCACGCTACCAAAACAACACCCCCCTCGACCCCTCCTTCGAGGACCACATCCGCGACACCCACCTCATCTACGACTACGACGCCCGCGACCCCGACGGCAACCCCGAGAAATGGCGGTACGAGCTCTGGTTCTCCTCCTCTGACCGCGTCATCTACGCCATTCACGGCGGTCCCATGGCCGGCCGAATCAACTACCAAACAGCCGCGTACCAGTGCGTGCGGCCGGGCGAAGTCTGGCAGGTCAGCTGGCTGGAGGAGACGGGCACCGTCGTGTCGCTCGTGTACGACATGGTGGGCGGGACTATTAGTGGCTTGTTGAGCTTTAGCAAGGGGCACTGGGAGAATGCCGAGAAGGCCCATGGGGATAAGAGGAACCCAGAGGATTTTGAACGGTGGAGGGGTTTGGCGCAGGTTGGAACGCAAAAGGATCGGTTCATGTTGGTTGAGCAGGCGCGGATTCTGGAGACGTTCAAGGGGAAGGGGGGGTTGGTGCCTATTGAGCCTGATGCTGTTACTCTTTGAGAGGAATGAATAGATGAAACATTCATGAAATGCGGACGGTTATATTGTTTACAAGTTCATCAGGGAAGCCTCGAGCCATCAGTATATTCGGACGTACAAGCTTCCTCAGAGGACAATTCGTATCCGTCACTACGAACGTCACGTCCTAGGCGGCATCCATAGACGCGGATGCCCACCTATACTCCACTTCAAGCAGCCGTACGTCCCATTATCGGTGAAGCTACCGCCGTACGTGTCCTCGGCCGTCGGCGCCTGGTTGCAGCTGGCGAAGACAGCCAGCGATTGCCGGCAGTAGTCGCCTAGCTGGAACCCCTTCAGTGGCCGGCAGCCGTCTTGCGAGTCCTTGCCGGCGGATACTTGGATGACCACGCTGTAGGGGGTGTCTCCTATGCCGGAGTTCATCCAAAAGTCAATCTTGCCCGTGTCGGAGACCCTCAGGGTGGTGCCGTCGCAGAAGCTGTCGATGTCAGATTGGTGCTCCTCTCGCGAGATGAGGGCGGCCCTGACTGGTCATACCGACATTCGGAGTTGGGCCCCTCGCCGTCCACCAGCGTGGGCGTGGAGACATCACATTCGTGGTGATCTTGGGAGAGAGTGACCGTGTTGTAGAAGGGGAGTCAATTGATCGGAGTGTGAAGAGTGACCAAGAGGTGGTCTCTGTCGTAGAGTCGTCTGTTGGAGTTGACCTCGGCTCGAAGAGCGACTAGGAGGTGGTCTCTGTTCCCGTGTCGTCTGCTGCGGTTGACCTCAGTGTGAAGAGTGACCAGGAGGTCGTGGTGGTTGCCTTGACGTCTGTGGCGGAGTGGCTAGATACAGATGAGGCGGTCGAGTCTGTTGCAGAAGAAGAGCCATCCGAGGTCGAGGCTGATGTTTGAGCCGAGAATGTCGTCCTCGTGGCTTCTGACTTGACGTCTGTGGCCGTCGACGCCTCACTCGAAGCCTTGGTGCTAGACTCGGCCGAAGCCGTCTGGGACTTGCTCGGCAGAGCGCAAGAATCCCCCGAGGTGTCACGTTTCGCGACATGCTTCCAGCTCCAGGTCATGTTCACGGCCCACGTCGACCGGCTGTTCAAGGCGTTGTAACTGGTTTGCCAAGCTGTGAGGTCAGCGGCGACGGCGGTTGCATTGCCCGCGGCGTTTGCCAAGTCGACGACGATTCTGGCTAGAATGGCCGTCTGCGCGGCGTCAATCGCGCTGTTGATGGACTGGGTCTTGTCGCCGTCGAACCTGTACGTCTGGTAGTCCTTGCAGCGGTCCGCAAACGACCACTTTCCTCCGGCGACGGCAGAGTCGCCCTTGCAGACTGCTTCCTTGTCCATGTCGGTGCTTTAAGCATGTTAGTTTGTGATTCTTAGATTTTGAGAGCCGTACCTACAATCTTGACCAAATTCGATTGTTCTGCTCGTCCATGGCCGTCTGGGCGCTGGCCTGGTTCATCAAGTCCACAGCGAGGGCCAGCTTCTCGAGGAACAGCAGCTTTCCGCTGATCCCCGACGATGTCTCCGTCCAGGGCGTGGTTGACTGAGCGACCTTGCCTGCACTATTCAGCTTGGTCGTGCTGGATCTGACATCAGTCGGGTTGGTAGCGTACCCCTTGGCGTCATTGTTGGTGAATCCATCGACGCCCATGAAGCCGCTCATGAACTGGTGGCTCAGGGGCTGCACAATGTCGGCCGCGTTCTGTTGAGCACCCGGGTACGTGTCGTACACGGCCTGCAGCCACCCCGAGCCGGATCCGTCGTTGGCGTAGTACTCGAGGTCATCACAGCTGATCTGGCCCACGGCCGCGCCTGTCGTGCTGTGGACTTTGGTGGCCCCCATGTCGGTGATGGAGCTGAGGAAGTTCCTGAGGAACGATTTCTCGAAGATGTGGTCGGTGTTCGGCTTCTGGTTGGCGATCAACCGGCGGAACGCCCTGCCCCCGTGATAAACGGCCCTCGTGTCCGGGCCCTTGAGCGTGTACACGCAGCCGACTCGCTCCGACCACCACCATCGGCTGACCTGGGCCAGCGGCGAGGCTGGAGA
This sequence comes from Thelonectria discophora, assembly GCA_911649645.1. Lineage (NCBI taxonomy): Eukaryota > Fungi > Ascomycota > Sordariomycetes > Hypocreales > Nectriaceae > Thelonectria > Thelonectria discophora. Next base: position 232,049 of record CAJVRK010000022.1, on the reverse strand, counting down.
CGCCGCGGCAATCTTGGCCTCGTTCTTGGAGATGTCGCCTCCTGAGGGATACTCGGGGAACTGGATGTCGGCGAGCCCGGGACGGCTTATGCAGTTTCCCACGTTCTTTTCTTTTTGTCCGACTTTAGACCATCTTTTCTCGAGAGTTGACTCATAATCATCATCATCATCATCACCGTCGTCGTCGTCGTCTGTATCATCGTCATCGAGAATAGCCGAGTCTCCGCACGACTGGCAGCTCCCATCCCCAATGGCGCTGCAGGCCTCGACTTCAGTGGTGGACGTGATGCCCATGACGCTGCAACCCGTGTGCGTCTGGGTGCAAGTCTAGGTGCAGGCGGCCGTTACAGCTCCGGTGCCGCCATTGTAGGTCGTGCATGCCACGAGACAGTCGCTGGCAGTGACCTCATCAGTACACGTGGACGAACCCGTCGTTGTCGACTCTTCCGTGGAGGAGTTGCCATCGCTCTTGGAATTGTTATCGTTATCTCTGCCCTCGCCTCCGGGCGTGTTTGGAGGCGAAGAGCGGCCCGGCGGGATGCAGGGGAACGAGAACTTGGGGAAGCCGGGGAAGCTGAACAGCACGTTGATGTACCTGGGCCAGCCAAAGAGAACGATGCCCGAACCGATTCCGCCGCACCAGGGGCAGCCGACGAGGACCGGAACGACAGTGGAATCACTGGAACCGCTCGAGGTAGTTGTGATCCACGTGTTGGTTGTCCACTCGGTATGGCCCGATACCGTCGTGGGAGACCAAGTACTCGGGGGCTCCGTCATGGTCGGCGTGATGAGAGAGTCGCTTGTGGTGGTGGTGGTAGCGAAGTTTGTCGAGATCGGACCGGTTCCTCAGGTCGTCTGTGAAGTCTGTGAAGGGCCAGTTTCGGTGCTCGATGGCCCTGCAGAGGCACCCGAGGTCTCGCTTGTAGCCCCTGAGCTGGTATTGGCAGTTTCCGTGGTGCCAGTCTGCCCAGATGATGCTTCTGTAGCCGAAGCAGGTTCCGATGTGGTGTCTGAGGTAGTTTCAGATGCAGGGAGAGAGTCAGAGCTGTCTGTTGAGGTGCCAGTGGTATCTGCAGTGTCCGTGATAGTGTCGGCGCCCCCAGTGCTGTCAGCTTGGCCAGAGGTGGCGTCGGATGCAGGCACAGATCCAGATGCATCAGTTGAAACACCAGAAGCACTCGTGGAAGTAGCCTCGGATGTAGGGACGGAGCTAGATGCGTCGGTTGAGCCACCAGAAGCATTTGTAGTGCCGGCACTGGTGCCAGTAGCTCCAGTGCTTCCAGCTTCTGTGTTGGTGGTTTCTCCAGTGCTAGCCACATCGGTGCCAGGGGTAGCTTCAGATGTAGGGAATGAGCCAGATGCATCAATTGAACCGCCTGAAGTATTTGTAGTGCCGGCTTGAAAGCCAGTAGCCTCTGTGCCAGTAGTCTCAATGCTAGAGGTGGGAGTCCCCGACACCTGACTAGACCCGGTCTGAGTGCCGCTGGCCGGACCAGACGCAGCTGATGTCGGCGTGTTGAAGCCCTGTCTCATAGTCGAACCATTTCCCTCGAACTATCCAGTCGAGGTTGTCGTAGCTCCTCCGGGTACCGAACCTCTTCCCAATCCAGGGGTCGAGGCTCCTTGAGACGCACCGGTCAAAGCATTCGAGCCGGTCGTCTCTGGAGTAGGGGTGCCCTCCGTGCCGCTCGACCGTCTAGATGCCCCGGTGCCAGAGCTCTGAGCAGGGATATAACCAGTCGCAGCTGTCCCAGTTGTGCCGGTAGACTGGCTGGATGATGCAGGCGCCGTCTCGGAGCTTCTGACACCACCAGGGGTCGTCTAAGTGCCCCCGGGCGTGGCATTGGTGCCGGTGGTGCCGGGCCGTCCGGGCGTGACGCCAGAGGAAGCGCCGGTAATTTGCAACGAGGTGCCTGAGACGCCAGCAGATGACGGCGCTGAACCTGTTGGCACTGATTGGGTGTTTGTCGTAGCACCGGACTCGATGGTCGAAACCCCGTCCGAGGCGCCACTGGAAGGACCAAAAGACCCTTCAGAGCCCGATGTTGCTAGAGATGTTCCTGAGGGCACCGACGGTGTTTGTGAGCCAGGCGTGCCCATTGAGCCAGGCGATCCAGAAGTCAAGGAGGGCCGCTGGCCGCCATTGGTTCCGGGGAGCGAAGCAGTGCCAGATGCAGCAACCGACGAAGTCGGAGTACCTTGGCTCCCGGGAGCCGAGGGTGTTCCAGACGATCCCTCTCCGCTTCCAGGAGTATGAGAAGTCCCAGAGGAGTAGGCGGAACTAGGAGTGTTTCCACGAGTACCAGGAGTACCAGGAGTATTAGGAGTACAGGGAGTACTAGGAGTACCAGGAGTACTAGGAGTACCAGGAGTACTAGGAGTACCAGGAGTACTAGGAGTACCAGGAGTACTAGGAGTACCAGGAGTACTAGGAGTACCAGGAGTACTAGGAAGTACCAGGAGTACTAGGAGTACCAGGAGTACTAGGAGTACCAGGAGTACTAGGAGTACCAGGAGTACTAGGAGTACTAGGAGTACTAGGAGTACCGCTAGAAGTACCGCCAGGAAGTCATGTGGTATCAGATCACGGCTCCGAAGCCGTTGATTGGCCTGAGATGGCACTTGAGTCTCCATTGGGCTATGTCGTTGCCTCAGATGAAGGTGACGAGAGAGAATGAGTGTAAGACCCAGAGTGTGTGCAAGGCACAGAACGAGTACAAGGCTCAGAGTGAGTAAAACCCGGGGGCGTTTGGTAGCCGTATCCAGCCGTGGTAGAATCGGCTGGCGGGTACTCGAGCTGAGGTCTCGTATGGGCCTGGAACCTCAGAACTAGCACCCTCATCGGAGACAGGTGGCGGGGGCGGACTACACGGGCCGGCAAAGGCCGTGGTGGCCAAGAGGGAAAGAAGAAGAAGAAGTTTCATAACGGAGGACTAGAAGGAAGAGACAAACCGCACTTGATGCAGACAGGAGAGAAGAGTCTACAGCCAGATAATGAGGCTATCTTTATGCATCTTTTGTACGGCTACAAGACAGACCTATTCGAAGAGAAATCCATGTCCATCCTTAAAGAATCCTATTACATATCGGCCTTCATCGTTCCGAATATATCGCGAATCGCGAATCGTTACACTCTTCATGTGACCAACTACCAACCTGTAGAGTCTAGATCTAGACAATGAGGCTATCTTTATTCATCCTCTGCACGACTCTAGACAAGACTATCCGAAAAGACGTTCATGTCCATCCTTGCAGAATCACATTACCAGCCGTTATCGTTCCGAATATATCGCCAATCGGTACACTCTTCACAATACCAACAACCAACAACCAATACTGTGGAGTAAGGCTGAGCTTTCTCCTTCTCGGAGTTCGGAATTGACTTGCAGGTGGTTTTAAGTATATAGTATACGAAGAGGGTGAAGCTTATTGGGAGGCTAGGCGCAGCAGCCATTTTGGCCAACAGTTATGCAGGGCGGAGGATGTTGTTTCATGTTGGCGGCTGGACCCGAGGCATTTTTCCGCCGGGAAAGATGAACGAGAGGAAATTACTAAGATGACTTTGTTTTTGGCCATAGTTGTCTGTAGTTGAGCGGTGTTACATATTGGTATGGAGGAGAATGCACATGACTGTCTTGATTCTTGAAACAACACGGAGCGCGGCTTCACTCGAATCTCGGCCCCCAATCTTGCCACTAGGTATCTGCGAATAGTGAATAGAACAGGCTGCTTCTAGAAGACCGCCTTGATCTGTCATAAAAAGCCAATAACCACCTGAATCAAATATCAAAGCCGACCAACAAGTAGTAATCGGAATGTATTGCATATCGGACCGATGAGGTGGTCATATCCCGCCTTCTGCACCTCCACTTCGGTAGTGAACGTGAATCTTAAGCTGCACATGACATTAGACAGGGACATCTTCCTTCATCTTCTCCATCTAAGAAGCTGTTGGTATATTCTCTCCTCCATCTATTCCTCCTTCCTTTATGCACCTGTGCCTCGACAAAGTACACGTCACCGCTTGAGGCCTGGAGCCTCAGCCCTCGTTCGATTTTGGCATAGTCACTTCAGAATCTATTTCGTACCAACAAAAAAAGCAGCGTGACCTGCGTCGATATTCACCTTTTCTCTTCGTCAGCCAACATGGCCAGTACTTACGAGTATTCCTTCTGCACAATATGCGGCATGCTCATAGACTTCATCGACTTCAGGGTCTCCTGTTTCGTTGGGCCCGCTCTCTGGGACCATCGCATGTGAATGTCCAATGCCATGGTCATTCCGGGTCCTCGCTGGTCGTTCCATGGCCCAGGCCCCGTGTCGTTGGACGTGCCGGACGAGCTCGTCACTCGTCGACTTGCCATTGCAAACGACCAAACCACCGACTTGACCGTGATCCCCAACGGAGAGACCGTCTCGCCGCAGGTCGAGGAGGATGCGGGCGATGAGACCAGTTCGTTTGGCATACATGTTGCCTGCGGCGCGATAGTGACTCGTGTCGTCGAGACGTCCCCAGCCGCCCGCATCAGATCCCTCGGTGATGTGTGAGTGGCACTCGAGCGACGATGTACCAAGACGGAACGAGACAAGCCTTACTATTTTGTGTCTTTCCTGCTTGATATTCCCGAGGAGAGCTCTACAGAGCCGCCTACACTGGGACTCGACCGCCATTATGTTCCGCCCGAGTGTTTGAGGAAGATCCGCCACATGCATGGGTACGCAACCGCTGCCCTGTTACTCCAGTCTGAGATGCTAACAGAATGACAGTGGGAATGGGACCCCATAGTCATCCCTGACATGACTGCGAAACTCCTGTCCAACCTGGAGCAAGTAGATGGCTCGTATTCTTCACTCGCGACCAAACTTGCTTCGCTACCTCTAGAGATCAGAGATCAGATTAACTCTTTGGTCTTACACGCACCCATCAACATCGAATGCAACTATCGGATGCCACAGGCATACTGGAAGGAGGTATTCTTCCGAATCTCCTTCCTATGAGATCTCGACAGGGAGGTCGTTGCAAGCAAACTATCCGCGGACCTGGCAGGAAAGGAATGGAACTAGGAGAAGATTACTCGACAGGTGCTCAGCCCTCCAAAGATGGCGACGCTGAGAGAAGACGAGTACACTCATGAGCCGTGGGATTATAAGGAGACGGGGCTGCTGGTTCCCGAGGGGCTCACTGATCGTCGACGGGTGTGGCAGATCTACGAGGACATGATCCAAACGACGTGGGAATGGTGCATGATGTAGATGCTGCCCACTGACAATGTATAAATCATTGCATTTATCAAGCTCTGGAGTAATAAGCTCAAGTAACAGGATCACAAGTTTGGGATAGGGCTACCTTGAGGAATAGTCAAGAATTACGGGCTACCTGGGACGAGGAAATGAAGCTGTTGGGACATCCGGGTCTGGCAGTCCCAGTAGCCCAGATGTCCCGTTTAACACCTTTGAGAGACAGGGTCTCAAGAAAGACCCTTTGTTAAACGATTTGCAGCCTTTGTAGATTCATAGTATTTAGGGCCTGGTGAGCTTATTGTCGTTTTCGTCGCAGACCTGAGTGGTTGTTTGAGTTCTTGGTGTTGAGAGGTGCTGCTTGGCAAATGTATCCCCCTAGCAAATGTGGTGCAAAATGACATGCTGTCTGTACTCTGTTCCGCCGTCATCGAAGTTTCTTGTGACTATTATTTTAACTCCCTCTAGTATTGATATAAGTTAAACCTCTTTAAAGAGAGAACTTGCTATTACAGCAGTTTCTTCACTGTCAGTCGACGAATGCAAGGATTTACCTCGCCCGAAACTCCATCCCCGCTGACAAATCCATTCGCCCCACATCTCCGTCATCGCCAGTCATCTCACCACGCTTCACCTCTCACCGACGACGACACTCCAAACAACACCCAAAGCAGAGTCTGCCATGTTTACGGTATTTGGCGTCCCAACACCCCCCGGCCCCGACAAAAACTCCCCGCCGCAGCAGCCGCCGCCGCAGCCGCGTCCCAAGCGCGCCCAAGTCTCCCGCGCCTGCGACTGGTGTCGCCTCACCAGAGTCAAGTGCGACAGCTTTCGCCCGTGTAGGAACTGTAAGGATGCAAAGCGCGAGTGCGTCAATGCTGGGCGCGATGACTTTAAGAGCGTTGCCGCCGCGACAAAGTATGGCCTGAAGCCGTCACCTCCCGGGCTACAGGATGCTAATGTGGAACAGGGAGGTGCAGAGGTTGAGAGCGCAGGTTCGCGAGCTAGAGGCAAAAGTCATGTCGCCGTCGTTCAACAGCCAAGATAGTTCGCGGAAACGCAACCCGAAAGTGAGATGGAAGGGGGTCTTGAGCAACGGCGGATATGGGGCTCAATACGGCCCGTCCTCGCTGCATTACTTTGCCCATCGGCTCAGCAAATTCACAAACATGGCTATTCCTGTCGAGGCCGGGCCGACGAAGCCCAGCGCCGTCACCTGTCCGACAGACGCCATGCCCGTGTGCGGACGCCTCCAGAGGCAGCAGCAGGACGTCTTTCTCGACCTGTTCTGGCAGGGCTACCACGCCGTCTACCCGGTTCTCGACGAGGGCAGCTTCCGGAAACACTACGCTTCGCTCTGGGACGAATCAAACTCGGCCACGAGGAGGCCATGTCCGTTGGTCGACAGTGCCCTCGCCCTGTGCATCCAGTTTGGGTCGACGTACATGGCGTGTGATTGCCAGGGCGACTTTCCGGGACGGGATTATTTCCTCCGCGCCCAGTTCTACCTCAGCCAGACCACCGAGTCGCCGTCGTTGGTGACTACGCAGTGCTATTTCCTCAGCTCGCTGTATCTTTTGGCTACGAGCCAGTTTGACGCGGCCTACACCATGATCGGGACGGCGATTCGGACGGCGCAGTCGCTCGGCATACAGTATGACACCGGTGACGACTCGTCTCAAGACGCGGGCGCGGCCGAATGCCGCAAGAGGCTATGGAGCTGCTTGGTCATGTTGGATATCCAAATCTCAACACACCTAGGCCGGCCCTTTGCCATCCCGAACCACCACCAAGACTCTCAGCCCGACTCCGACTCACGCGCCGCCTCTCTCGGCCCAACCTACACGCTAAGTCCGGACCTGGACATCAACTGGCTGACCTTTCAGCATGAACGCCGTCGCCTCTTCAACCTCGTCCGGGAAATCCACGACGACTTCTACGCCGTCTGCGAGGACGTCCTGGATGAAATCGACGCCCCAGACTTTTACCCCTATCCGTCCTCCCGCGAAAAGTGCGCCCAGTTCCTCTTCCAGCAGCTCAAGAAGCTCAAGCAGTGGGCCGAGGAACTCCCCGAGGGGCTGAAAACCCCCCGCCGCGACGGCATCCCCTTCTCCATCGACCGCTCCGCCCTGGACCTGAGCGGCGGCGACCCCCTCTGGTTGCAGCGCCAGCGCCTCATCCTCGAGCTCGAGTACCACACCTTTTCCGTCGTGCTCCGCCGGCCCTTCATCTCCTTTTTGCCTACCCCCGCGCTCGGCACCCTCTCGAGCGACAACCACTGCATCACGGCCGGCAACTCGGCCCTCGCCGTGACGAATATCTTGCACCAGGTCCTCCGCGACACGGACGTCCTCACCGGGTGGTACCAGGTCGCCGACTGGCAGCTCAATGCCATGCTGCTCGTCGCGGGCTTCTCGTGCGGGTATCCCATCTGTCCCGTGTCGCCGTCCCTGCGCCGCACCATCCCCACGGCGGCGGCCGTCTTTGGAATGGTCAAGGCGACGGACAAGGCGGAGCTGTCGCACAGGCTGCGCGACAAGTCGTTTGAGCTGCTGAGGGATTTTGGCGTGAGGATCGGCATCACAAACCTGATTCCCTCGCTGCCGACGGGCGCGGATAAGGGAGTGGACTGTCCGTTCAAGAACGGGGCGCAATCGGCAGACTTGTCCATGATGGATATTGGGCAGAGGAAAGACGGTCAGGGCGATGTTGCCGGCGTGGACACGGAAAATCTGTGGGCGGCCGATGTTGGGAATGGGACTCTGCTGTGGGGTGACTTGCTCAAGGATTTGGGGACGGGGATGATGCTGCCGTCGCTGGGCGAGGCTGCCGGTATTGAAGTGACGGGAACTACGTGATGGCACGTTTAGTCTTGTCAGTCATACTGTCCCAATGAATTCGCGAACACTATTCTAGCATAAATCGCTCTATACCATTACGCCATTCGCCAGAATGAACTCCTGCAGGTCAGTAGCCTGGCCTAGAGATACGGCTGAGTCTCCCTCTCCGACCAAGCCCAGAACTTTTCCGCAATACCCGTGCCGCCTTCAGCTTCAGAGAGCGAGCCCTTTAGCACATCACTGCGAATCGGTAGTAATCGACCGAACGGGGCCACTGTGATACGTTAGGAGATAAAACGATTGGAAACGGTAGACGTACCCCAGGTTCCCGATTTTTCTACGGTAAGCTCTGGCGAAAAGGCCGCAAAGAGTTCCGTGTAGGCACCGTATACCGCGGGATACGTCGTAAAGACTCGCGGATAGTATAGCCACCACGGAGCGGTTCGGTCAAGCTCTGTGTGCAGATTACCCGGGTTGAGGGGCTACAAGTGTGAGCGAGTACCATAATGTTCGTCGGGTCACATACAATGCTGACAATGCCGTCTTCTCTGTACTTCTTGGCAAACTCGGTGGCGTGAAAGTAATTCCCTGCCTTGCTAACTCCATATTGCGTATAAACACTTCGCGGAATGTGGTAGTCAAGATTGTCGAGCTCGACGCCTCCCCTAGGGGAAAGGACATCAGTCGCAGAGCTCGACACCCAAACGACTCTCACCGAACCCTCAGGGGCCGTCTTGGCAGTGGATTGCAAGAGGGGCGTGAGCAGTTTCGTAAAGAGAAAGGGGCCGAGACAATTGGTCCCGACCTGCAACTCGTAGCCCTGTTTTGTCTTGGACCCTTGCAGGGGCATCATGACGCCGGCATTGTTAAACAGATAGTCGAGCCTCGTCTCGGCGGCGAGAAACTCCCCCGCGGAATCGGATATAGTGGTCAGGTCGGCGAGGTCCAGCTTGAGGAAGCGCAGCGAGCCATTGGACTCTGGGTGTTTCTTGGAAATGTCGTCCACGGCGGCGCGGCCCTTTTCCTCGTTGCGCGCGGCGACCCAGAGGCTCGCGTTCTTGCTGTAGAGGATGCGGGCGACTTCCTTGCCGACACCCGTGTTGGCGCCGGTGACGATGCAGACGCGGCCAGAGAGGTCGGGGACGTGGGATTCTGTGAAGTGGGGTTTGGGGGGGAAGGCCTGGGAGATGATGTTCATCATGATGGCGATTGATTAGAGGTTAATTGATCAGAGGTCGATTGATTAGAAGGTGAAGGTCTGAGGTCACGGGGAGACGGTCGCGGGCATCCGAGGTGAAGCAACGCATCAGCTGCCTGCACAGACTAGCGGGGGGACATGGAGCAATCCGACGGGTTGACGGCGTGATATTTATTCCGAGTGGCCTGTCCATTGGGGTCGTCGGCGGGCATAGTGTCCGTCAAGGGACGTTGATTCTGGTTTGAACGACGGCCAAATGGTCGAGGCATGAGAAACCATACACTGATTTGCAAAGGACAAATGTATTCGTACGAATTCCTTTCAGTTACACGGCAGTGCGCGGTTCGCTGGCTGGTGTCTTGGCTGAGCTGTCAGCACTAAAATTCTGGAAGACGGGGAGGTGGGCCGCGGAGAGAGCGCCTCACATCAACATCAACGCTAGGAGGTCGCGACTGCCGACTCATGACGTATTTCCATTCGCGATATTCCGTGCTTCAATTTCACTTCTTTGCAAGAAACCAAGAATTTAGGCATCTCCCACGGGAATTAGCAGCTTCGTTGGGCATCTATTCCTCACCTCTCACATGAGCACACCACTGACAATAACCCAACCCATCAGGCGGATCTGGGGAGCTGCCCCTGCAATTGGGGCCGCGGATTGGCGTTCCCTGTGTCCCTGACCCTTGCCCATGATAGCACGCCCACATCTGATTGGCCCACGGTCCCGCCCAATCTTTCACCAGCCACTCTTCCCATTCAGTCCGCCACATCAACCCCACCATACCCTATTTCATGTGGCTCATCCGCACTCCGTTGTCGGTTTCCCCAGCCACCAGCCACACCAAGCTCTGGTCTGGTGAGCCGCATTTCATGGCTTGACTTCACGGCCGGAGAATCAACCAACCAACATCTCGGACCGCAGCATCTCTCCCGCTCCACAACAGAACCTCAACGCGAGCGACCCAAAGCGTTCCCTTGCATTCGTGCGTTTGTCAACGTACCGCACTTCCTCTCATCCATCGACTTCGACACCCCCTCCCGCCTGTTCGTGTTCCCATAGCGAAACGCTCATCGACATCCCTCCCACCTCCAAACGGGGCCTCCGCCGTCTGATGCCGCGGTTTGGCTGGCGCAATCGATCGACCGACCGCGGGCACTGGGCAACCGACCAACCATCGTCATCCCCCCTCAACGAACCGCGTTTTTGACGCTACAAAACACATTCGCTACTCCATTCTCGCAAACCTTCAGAGATATGCGTTGATTACACGTTGCGACATTGCTCAGCATATTTATTCACCTCTATCCCTCGCGTCCTCCGTCCAGACCTAGCCTCACATATCGACTTGCGCCCGCCCGACCGTGACCCCCCTCCATCCTTCGATCTCAACCACGAACTTGCAACCGCTTAGATTGAGCGCATTCTTGGCTTTCGCCTCCTGGCATTTTCCGCAACATTGACCATTCGCATCATTCCGTCTGCGACTTGCGACAGCCGGCCATCATGAGTACCCCTTGTAAGATCCCTGTTCACCCCCTCAGTTTTACCTCGACTCACAGAAATCCATAGTGACACCCACGGAGCTGGAAAGCTATACCGCCATCATTGACGACATCCTCGCAACTGCTGATCTTGAAACAATCTCCAGGAAAAGGATCCGTCAGGGTTTGGAGGCCAACCTGGGCGGGAAGGACTTGAGCGAGCAAAAGGTGAGCATCACCGGCCAACTCCGGGCGCTGTAAGTCAATCGGCGCCAGTCAGGCTCTAACACCTAGCAGACAGCCATAAAGAAGCTGATTGAGGCTCGTTTCGACGCCATCTCCGGAGCCGACAGCGTCCCACCCTCTTCGGTCGCCGACCCCGACCCGACCCCGATCAAACGTTCCGCCAGCCACGCCACCTCGGACGCGGGCGAGAGCGACCCCTCGGCCTCCCCAGAGCCTGCGAGAAAGAAGGCTAAGCGCTCCTCGTCGGTCGAGGATGCCGACGCGCGACTAGCTGCCCGACTCCAGGCTCAAGAGAACAGCCTGGCTCGTGGCCGCAAGACTCGCGGTGGTGACAAGGCAAAGCCGATGAAGAAGAAGGCGGCTCCTCGTAAGAAGAGCACCAAAAAGGTCAACGCAGCCGACGATAGCGACGTCGACTCGGCCGACGGTGCCCCAAAGAGGAAGGCCCGCGGCGGCTTCCAAAAGCCCTTCAACCTCAGCCCGACTCTTTCAGAGCTCATTGGCGAGACACAGGTACGGCCCCGAGTGAACTTGACATAGTGTCCGACAAGACTGACATCTACAGCTCTCCCGCCCCCAAGTGGTCAAAAAACTTTGGGAGCATATCAAGGGCAATGAACTCCAAGACCCCAGCGACAAGCGCCAAATCATTTGCGACACAAAGATGTATGCCGTCTTCAAGCAGGCCAAGATTGACATGTTCCGGATGAACAAGGACATTGGAAATCACCTCTACCCCGTTGAGGAATAGGCCTAGCAGTGTTGCAAGTGTGGAGGGCGACTCGATTCACGGGCAATGACGACAGACTGCGTTTTTGGTGCGCGACGGCGTAAGGCATTTATTTTTGGCATATTTATTTCCTCGGTGGGCGGTCATCATAGGTACAGATCAAAGCATCGGGCATGGGAGATGGACCTAGGATATTGGCATGGACGGCATTTGTCTGGCAGTGACTGCGTCGAGGAGACTTTTACCGCGATCAGCCCTCCATGTTCTCAGGGACCGAGATGCCAGACCAGCTCGAACCGATGGAATTCGAAGCAGCAGATGATTTTCATCTGCGGCATGATTTGTTTGGAAAGAGGCGAAAGAGGATGGACAGGGAAAACAGCATACAACCAACTTTGCGAAGCTCTGGTTATGGCGATATGATATAGCAAGGAACTATTGCTACCTACCTAGTAATTGACGTTAAATGCTCGTAGGTGGTATTACTGCCTACCATGAAGGTATCCTAAGGATCACGACCGATGGTCTGGAGATTAGTGAAAGTGCAGGCTGTTCCTTACTACCAACCTCCTAGGGCATCTACGAATACTACAACTGATTCACGGGCATTAAGGAACACGAGTTTGAGGGACAACCCCTTCTAAAATATGGCTACCCCTGCGGTGTTCTCGACAAGGCTCTATGGGATGTCTCGGTATAAGACTGACCCGACATCTAATCGCCCGTGCCAAGACTCTTCGCGACTTTCATGAGATGTTCCAGTCGTGCATACCACCAGTGAAAGCAGGATTTTGAGAGAAAGCAAGCTGGTTGCTCGCCCGAAGTCGACGAAACTGAAGCGTCGCCTTCGCTGAGCCCCAAACCGAACGGCCTCCTCGCCAATGGGAAATCCGAGTCGTCGCTCCAAAAGGAACTCCGATCGGCGCAGACAATTCGGCAGCCAGAGACTGGTCACTCCTTTCTACTCTTCTATTGGCTAAGCAACTTGGCGCTGGGCACGTTCGTGAGACGCTCCTTCCTTGAATCACTGCCAGGACCGTAAACAACCTGAAGTTTTGGCTGAAGGCAGGTGCGAACCTCTCCTCTTACCCAAACACGACTCGAGACAGGAGGGGCAACTGAGATTTTCTCAGACGCTGGTCTCTTCGTCTCGACATCAACACCATTCAACATCGCACAATTTGCACTAGACTTCTCAACGTGTGCGCCTTTGCCCCGACTTCTTTTTATCTTCACTACCCTTACGGCGTCAGAGGCACGATGTTCTGTGCTATCTGCGGTGGACCGATAAGAGATATGTCCTCCCTCATTCGCGACACGGAGGACGAGGGGGATGGCTACGACCCGGAAGTTATCTCGCGAGCAGATGTTGCGTGGCTTGAAACCTGCCACTTGTTGATCGCAGATGATCCGGACCTGACCGGCACGGATGAGAAGTATGACGTGAGATACAAATACGTTCCCTCCCCCCCAGTCCAGTATCGTTCTCACCCCTTCAAGCATGTTCATTACAGGCCCTGGCACCTCCGATCCTGACGGAAGAGTATCTTGTCAGGCCAACAGTGATCCTATGAACGGGCCCCCCGTGGGCTGCTCCAGGGTATACTGCTACGCCTCGGACCCTAGCAGTGACTATGCAGCTTTCCCTTTCCATTGGCCCTGCTATGAACTTCTCGCCGTTGCTTTTACTGGATCCTCCGACACCACTGTGGTCTAAAGAGACGCTTTGCACTGCGTTTTGGAATCCGCTTACAACACGTGCGACGATCAACTGCCTCTGAGATACCCCGCTGCGGGCTGTTTCGGTGTTCAACTACCGGACACATGGCGACGACGCCCTGTCGCATCATGAATTCTTATGTCTCAGTCCTGCATCGACACCTCAACTTGACCGTTGGATCCGACAAGATTTGAGCAGAGAGTTTTCAAGCTTCCTCCTCTGGACCGGGCTCTCGAGTCCAAAATGAAGGCTGATCCATTCATTCGCATCCCCACGGAAATTATCGACGGCATAGTTCTTCACATTGGCCACAGCACACTCAACAGCCTGCTATAAGCGTCGTGGCTCCTTCACTCTGCACTTCATGGCGATGGCGCATTCTGGAAGAGTCGAATCCGAATCGAAATGCCGTGGTTCTTTGAGTTACACAACTTTATTCAACTCAACTTCATGACAACTATCGATATGAAAGGGCTCTATCTGTGGGCGCTTTCTGCCACCACACCTCAGCAATATCTGAGAGAGCCATATATGGCTGTTGCAAACCGCCGTCGCTTTTGGTCCTTCTGCGCCCAGATGTCTGATACATACCGCAAAGATGCTCCAGAGTTCCCTTTCGAGGTTGACATACATATCTGCAATGCGTCGACTTGTCCAGACTTTTCCTCGATCTCAAGCCGAATCCACGATCCAAACTATCCTGACGGCTATTACGCGACAAGGTAAACCTTCTGGACACATTCATAGGGTGAAATCGAAGCTTGCCAGGCAGTTGAAATTTTCCGGGGTGACAAGGGACGCCTTGCTGGGACTCGGTCGCACCCAAGGGTGAGAGGCGTCTCCTTGGAACAAGCGACGCCAATCATAACGTTTGGGCGGAATCGTTGGATCAGCGAGGTTGTTCTGCACGCCACACCTAATGATATTCTGAGCCCAGTGCAGGATCCAACTTTTCCAATAGGCGTAACGGTACGTATATAGCATTGATGACTGGTTAGTTGCTAATGAGCAGATCCAATTGACAAACGGCTCGAGGGTCGCTCTTGGCGACACTAGCTCTTATTTGTTGCAACGACCTTTCGTGTCACCTGAAGGCTAAACTATCGTCGGGTCAGTAGGATAGTTATAACAGTGTTAGTTTACGAGGTTTCCTATCACCCCAAGACCCCAAGACCCTCACACTTATAGCATGGCGGCCGGGGGCCGACCATATTCGAGTTCTGGCTTCTTGTCGCCCCCACGATGCATCTACTGCTACCCCAAGGAGCACGAATTGAAGCCCGCCCGTATACAGCGACAAATCTGGGATGGTCGAGCATGTCATCAAAACGGTAGACCGATCTGGGAACAAGGAGCATTCAACATGCGAACTCTAGCACCAATCCCGGACTGCCTCTTCAATGACTTTTGTAAGGAGATTTGTTCTGCCTTCATTTGGGCGCCAGACCAAAGACACATGTCCTCCTTGAAACAAATCACCGCTTTATTCGTTGACACGGGGATGAAGACGGCCTTTCCTTCAGTTCATGGGGAAGAGTTGCGTCCGAAGAACCGGAAAGGGCATTTGCAATTTTCGAGCTGGTTACATAGCCACAGCCAACATCGATTCATTGGTTGCTAAATGGGAAGAAGCTGATGGATAGGTATATTGTATGATTGCACAGACACATTCAGCATTGATGGTGCATCGGGCGAGCGCTCGTCGATGTTTTTGTCATGATTGGCCTAGCTTCGGATGATATGACGGAAGTTTTCAAGCCTTGAAGGTGAGTGCAAGAATGACCAAGAGTATCATGTTAACTAAAGGACGGAAAGATACGAACCAACTATGGCAGAGAGAAAGTGTGGCAAAACTCTGTGAGATTGCAAAGGAGGTGGAAACAGATTCCCATTCCTGATGGGAGGTGGTCGTGGGCTTCGCGCTCACATTCTACTACATGCCTGGATATGATTCCCTTTGCGACGATTGGTCGGGGGTAGGTCGATGTCCATCTCCTGATACTATACGGATACTAACTTTGGGCAAGCCCCATCTCGATTGAGCGGTTTTGGTATCTTGACAGCGAAGGCTTGGGAGGGCCTCGATTAATATACATTGGGAGGGAGACTTGCCTTTTTTTGCATCTTGGGGCTCAAATAATTGTCAACTTAATGCATCAGAGTGAAGGGGCGCTCATGGTGTTTGTGCCTTGAGTGTAGGTAGTGAGGTTCCTCCGTCATTTGCTGGTTGCCCTCATTCGCGTTTTGCTCGTTCGTTGTAGCTAGCTAGTCGGCGAGCACGTTGAATTAATCCGGGTAAAGTGCATCTACGAATGCTAAAGTCCCAACAGCGGTCAGCTTTTCAAGGCGTCAAGCTCTCAAGGTCCGGCAAGGTCGGCAGAGTTCAGCTCGACCAGCCCACGCCAGTCGCGCCTCGAAACTCGCGCGGGCGCCGAGCAAGTGGGGAGATGTGCCGAGATTCCCGGACGCAAACACCGGCACGGCGTCCCGATTGGCGAGCGCGGCGCGACTTAGCCGGGACCCCTTGGAAAAGGGAAACGGGACGTCCATCTGGTGAGGGGTCGGGACGAGACGGCTAAGGAGGGGTCTCTTCAAGATGCGTCGGCATGGCGCCACGAGGGGATTTGGCTGGTTGGGCCATGACGTGGTTGGCGTGGCGGTGGTTTGGAAGAATGGAGTCGACGATGAGGGGATGTTGTCCATGCAAGCTGAAACTGATGGGTGAGATCTAGTGTTTGAGGGGGATGACGGGTTGGTGAGGGGTAGTTGCGAGGGTATATATTCGTCTTGGTTCGGAGGCTGAGGACTGAACTGATAGCATCATCACATCAACATCGACCTTCAACTTTTAACCTCTACTCTCCAATTTATACACCATCATCATGTTTGGTTTCGGTCAGTCACCATCGCAAATCCCCTTGGAACCTGATCTGACTTGTCCTAGACGAGGCCCGCGAGCACCGCGATCGCTTGTACGACGGCGAGCAGCGCCACGAGGGACACCTCAGCCACGAGGTTCTCGCCGGCGGCGCTGCCTTTGAGGCCATGAAGAAGTGGGAGGACCGTCAACGCGAGAGCGGTAGGTCCATTTCCATTCATACTTTAATGCATCGACTAATTGATCCCTCCAGGCGAGCCCGTCAAGCACAGCTTCGCAAAGGAAGTCATCGCCGGTCTTGCCGGCGCCGAGGTCGACAAGCTGGTCGAGACCAAGGGCCTGGACTTTATCGACCGCGAGAAGGCCAAACGACACGCCAAGGAACAGGCTGAGCACCTGTATGACCAGCAGTACTCTCAGTACGACGAGTACCGGCCGTGAGTTTTGAATGCTGTGTGGTTGATGAGGGGCTAATCGTTGGAGCAGTCAGGAGCACCGTCGTCATCGGGAGATGGACTACTAGGGGTTTACACGGCCAGTGTTTACACGGGGGTAGTCTACTTAGGAATGTCGATTAAATGAAAGTGAAAGTTTAACGTTATGTTTAACCTTGTGGTTCTGGTAGACGAGTTGTGGCTTGATGATGTCAATGATCCTGGTTGAGCGTGAGAGGGTGTGAAGCTGTCACTCATGGGGGATGGCGCTGCGGTTTGGGTTCCTTGTTTATAAGTTGGAGAGGACCCTGTTCGTCGACGCGATTGTTATCTAGCAGTCGTTCCAGCTCTACCTCTCACTCCGACATCGCCAGGCGTTCCACACTGAGGGATGGGAGGAGTCATCGGAAGTAGATCTGATCCGGGTCCTTCACGACCTCCATCGACACCCTTTGTTCCATTGACAAGCCTTGTAGAAATACAGGCCCAGGAGAAATTCTTTGAAGAAGCTAGTCCACTAAAGGGTTACGACTCGGGAGACTCGTGGAATTGATGTTTTTTTTTTCTTTTACGCAGTGACGTCAGGGACGTCTTGGACTTAGTAGTCGGGATCATTGTCACTTGGACGTCTTTGATCAAAAAAATGAGTCATCTGTATCGTCTTTCTTCTTGTCTTTCTTCTATAGTTAGTTATGTAATATTATCTTTCTTCTATATTGTCTTTCTCTTGTATTATCTTCGTTCTATTTTTAATATTATCTTTCTTCTATAACTATTGTCTTTCTGCTATGTTGTATTTCTCCTGTATTATCTTTCTTCTATGTTGTCTTTCTGCTGTAACTAGTTATTGTCTTTCTTCTGTATTAACTTTCTTCTGCGTAGTTATTTCCGGAAACCCCATCCGCTTGACACGTCTCCTTAGTAAAGCACGGCATAATTACTTGCATCGCAGGGCGGAACGCCTCGAATGCCAAGGCGATGACTCGGGGACGACTCGGCGATGTCGGCGACAACAGTGAGGTCCGCCACCCGAGGGCTGCGCGTAGAGTTGGATTTCGATGCGGGCGCAGGGTGTATCGTTTGATGGATTTGGTGTCTGCGTTTTGGTGAATGGTGTTAGTCATCGCCTTGCTGGGTTCATATTCTTAGTTGAGACCGTCTCGTCCGTCGCCTTGGTTGATGCAATCATCTGGGAGGGTGTCTTGTTGTCGGACTCGTTGGGGGCAACGGCCCGAGTTTATGCGTTCAAAAGGTGTAAATAGAGTCAGGGACTAGAAACTGAGTGCCCATGATGAAGAGGGCTGAATTGATCAATTGATTGATGAATATGGCTGCTTGTCTCTCTCCCTCCGAGGTGTCTCGAGCGGGGTTTTCTTTGAGGATCCGTTATTCCTTCCACCGGGGCCCGGAAAAACTCCCTTCCGTCCAACAATAATAACGTGCATGATCAACACTATCAACCAGCGCTGGGTTCAAATCAAATAAATGAGGGATTTTTCGAGATTTGAGTTGAAGGCGCCGGAATTTGATTTGAACGGCAGGTAGTCAAAGGGATTTGAATCGAGTTCAAATAAACAGTGATTCTCATAGTAATGCAATCTGATCGGAGAATCCTTCCGCCTTCTTCCAGTTCCGGAGGCATTCGGTTGCCTCGAGGGTCGAATCTTGTAGGCTATGCCGTTGGCTGCTCACAGTGAGCTTAGCGAGGCTAAATGTGCGCTCACATTCAGCTGACATTGAAGGTATCGTGAGAATATCAATAGCCATTTTCCCAAGCAACGGATATGTGTTTTGCACCTGCAGCCACCAGTGAATAGGGTCAGTTACCCGCATCGGGGTGGTCGAGAACCAGGAAGCTAGCTCTTTAGTGCTGCTGCCATCGTGCCCAGCCTGTTGCTCATAGAAAGACCTGGGCAATAGATCAGGCAAGCTATCTTCCCGTTCTGACTCTTCCTCGACGATGGTGGGAATAACTTCATGTGCCCAGCCGGTGAAAAAGAACTCCTTGAAGGTCTGTTTTATCGAGGCTGCTCGGTGAGGCAGCGTTGACTCGATCCAGCGCATTGTGATGCTTGGGTGAAGTATTACAGCCGCCCAATAAGCCGGTGAGTGATCGAGGAGGCCGAGATAATGCGTTAATTGACTCATCGCAGCGTGACAACAGCGTTGAATAACCGGGTTATGAGGCTGGGCGGCAGGCCGAACATCGAGGTCATCGTCGTCATCGTCGCTAGAGGCATTTCTTTGGGTGCGGATAGGCCAGTCGAGCTCGAAGCCGCGGAGGTGATGTGGTATTTGGGTTGCTCGTACTGGCCGGCGAGGCTCGAAGGTGGTGATGTTCGTGATAGAGGCAGGATTTCGATTATCGCGTTCTTTAGTGAAGTGATTGGAAAGGCGCTGTAGGCTCTGAATGACCCAGCTAATCGAGCCGGGTTGACGGGATTCGAACCTCTTGGTTTCCTCACGGCAAGGCTGAAGAAGATCCTTTATCTCTTGGAGGATGTCCCAGTCATTCGAGGTGAGCATTGCGGATAGAGGAAGCTGGCGATTAGGAGCCTCGTTGCTGTTGACAGCGATGAAATGCATCACCGGTTCCTTGAGTCTGATGGCGCGTGAAATCATCGCCAAGGTCGAATTCCAACGCGTTGCAGTGCAGTTGATAAGCTGAATGTTGTGATGTACAGAAAATAGGTTGCTGGCATCATCGGCGGCGAGGTTCTTTCGATAATGCTGAATCGAGATAGCAAAACTATCCCGGCGTTGAGGCGAGCGGCGGATGAAGGTGACAAGGTTGTAAAGCCTCGCAACCGGGCCTGACTCTGCCCATTCCTTCATCTCTTCGATAGAGGCACATGAAGCCGGCGCGATGGGCAGTGAGGTCGACGATCTTTCGGTGCCGGTGATGAAGGCCTGGGCCACCAAGTTGATGATATGACCGATGCAGCGAAGGCGGGCGAAGGCAGGATTCTTCAGGGCGGGATTGAGGGTATGCATCAAGGAGGGAAGCGAAATGAGGTGCCTAACGCCTGTATCGTTAGAAGGGATGTTATCGAGCGTGAAAAAGCCAAGGTTATAGAGCTCGAAACTGGTGATAGCCTCAGCGACGGCCTGAGCAAAGTTCTCGCCGGAATGAGGGCCTTGGATGCGCTTGAGCCCGAGCAGCCGGGTCTGACTTCGATGTTGCTCATCGAGGAAGTGGCAGACGATGCTTAGGAGCCCCAGTTGATTAGGGGAGGTCCAGCTATCGAAAGTGAGGTGCACAATTGAGGTTGCCTTGGATAGCCTCTCCTTCAATATCCCTTTGGCAGTGTTGAAATCCTCCAAGAGCCAGTTCTTGACTGTTGAGTGTGACTCCGGCATCAGTTGAATCGCTTCTTTAGGCATGTGAATAAGGCGTTGAAAAGACTTATGTTCAACGGCAGCAAGAGGGATGTTGGCATCGACAACCCAGTGAATAAGGGCTTCTTTGAAGTCGGTGTAGGTGAGGCTGGTGATAGCATCAACCTTCCGTTTTTTCGTGCGAAGGTCGTGAAGGGATATCTCAGCAACTGAAGGAGTCTTATTAGCTTCTATTGAGGCTGAAATTTGATGCCTTGCCATAAGGTGGTCAGCAGCTGAAGAAGTTGCTGTTCCAGCAAAAAGTCGGTTTTCTGGGTTCTTGGTGCGGTCACAGATCGAACACATCCAAAATCGCCGGTCAGTCTTGTTGTTGATGACTTCAAGAAGGAAATAGCCGTGATGTGTGACCCAAGATGGCTTTTTCCCTCCTTTCCGCTTGATCCAGGTCTGAAGGATAAAGGCGCGATCGTTGAAGAAAACGCGAGGCAATTTGGCTATAGGCCCACGAAGCTGCTGTGATGTAATGAGTTCGAGCTGTTCGGCGATCGAGGGGGGTTTTCGGAAGGCTGAAAGATTCGTAGATGGTAAAGGAGCGGCCTGGAAGATCGTGGGCGTGATTTCAGCGACATCAGAGTCGTTGGTCGGCGTGGAAGGGCAAGGAGAGGCCATCATGAAGGTGTTGATGATAACTGTGGAATGCAGCTTGTGGTGTTTTCACGCGCCAGACCCCCTTTGCATTCGGCCTAATTGGGGTTAGTGGCTGTTTTTTAATTGGCTTCCGGCCTGGTCCCACTATGGGTAAACTTCGGGAACCCTTCTACCTCACTTTTTTAGCAAGAAAAATAGCAGCTTACTGCAGGGTAAAACCAGCATTCAACACCATAAAAATCATCACCACCTTTTTTCCTTATTTGAATGCATATTTGATCATTTGATGACCTCGATTTGATTTGAATCATTTGATCAGATTCTATATTTGATTTGGTTTGATTTGAATACATTTGAATACATTTGATTTGAACCCAGCGCTGCTATCAACACTTCAATAAAAACACAACAACGCCTCAAATCAATTTAAATCTAGTTAGTATGCTCTTATCTAGAGGTCTCAATTATGGCCTGACAGGTCTTCGCATTATGGCCTGCCTCTCCGCATGTTCCACACCGCCTTTCCCTGGCCGGCGCTGACCTTCCTCGACCACCACTTCTCGACAATTCGGCTACCAACTGCACATCAATGTCTTTCCGATCTGTCTCATCCCTTCCTTCATCTACAGTCATCTTCCCTCCATTCCGAAGCCGGGTTCTTTTTGCCCTGCACCGTTTGCTAAGAGTCTCATTTGCCTGTCGAAGGATCTGGTTCTCAGATTCCAATAGTGCCATCTGATGCATTATTGCCTTTATTCCTTTAAAAAATGACTTGAGCGCCTCTAAAATAAAGGATGGAGAGCTGCTTTGATGCCTTTTGATTCGTCTTCTAAGGTATTCAAACTGCGAGCTGGCCTCAAGGGCCGTCTTTGGCGTCTTCGAGACCCAAGCGTCAGGGAGACTGACCTCCTCGTCGACAGGTGTTGGAGTTCGTAGCTGCACATCAAGCTTCGATATGACATTTTCCGGGTCTAAAGGAACAAGCCCAGCGCCTCCACCCCCCCCCCCCCCCCCTGATATTGCTTTCTGTCATAGCGGCTTGATGGGCGGCATAAAAGGCCGGAAGAAAGTCGGTCTTGGAAACGTGGGTTATCGAGCATCTGATCAACTGCTCGATTTCTTGACCGTATGCTTTTTTGAGAGGTCCAAAGCACCCGGCATCAAGAGGCTGAAGTAGGTGAGATGAATGAGGAGGCATACGTAGCGTGATGATGTGGTTATCTTCGCAATATTTCTCAAAGTCAATTGAGCGGTGACTTTCGTGCCATCGAGGATCAGGAGACGATAGCAACCAGTTGATCGGGCCTTAGTATGCCGATCAAAGTGCTTAAGCCACTCAAGACCTGTCTCATTGTCGGTCCAGCCATTTTAAGTCGTCGAAATAGCCCAATCGCCCGGGAAGTTGCTCTCTTGGTACCAGCTGATGAGGTGATATTGGCCCGCAACCGCAATGAATGGCGCGATCGTCCAGCCTTCGGCATTAATCGCCTGAATAACTGTAGCCCATTCCCGGTTTCCAGGCTGAGCAGATTTCGCTTTTCCATGCCTTTCTGCGCCTGTGATAACCATTCTGCTCGTAATCAGGCCCATTATAAAGCCGGTCTCGTCAAAGTTGTAGATATCCGCTAGGTTGATACCGTATTTCGCGATTGTGTTTTCCACGAGCCTGAACCAATTGCGAATAATAGTTGTATCTTCGCATTTGGCCCTCTGATAGTCGTATTTGCGAAAAAAAAAAGCGTCTTGAGATCTGGTTGTCGCCTGACGAAGTTGGAAGCCCAGTGCTTGCCGACAGGTGACGCGTCGCGGTCAGCGAGCAGTCGGTTGGCCATCTCTTCAACACCACGCAGTCGCGGGGGAAATCTTCGCGAATCTAGGTTGAGAATGAATTGAATGATGATATTTTCCTCTAGATCGGTAAGTCGACGCGACTTGGGGATAGTATCGAGTCAGACACGGAGGATGCTGGCGATGGGCGAGGGAACACCTGCACTGGGTTGGCGCAATAGGATACTATATGAATTTTTAGGAAATAAGTTTTAAGGATGGGATTTATAAGTTTATTTTGGGAAGGGTAATATGATACAGAATTGGCATCTCGGCAGGTAGCCTACATACTCTCCGTCTTTACCGTCTCGGTATGCTTAAAGTCGGAAGACCCTCGCGACGCGGCACCGCTCGTCGTCGAATACGTCTGGCTCACGTCCATTGTCCGAATAATGCCATTATACGTCATAATCTCCTCTTCCGATCCCGTGGGCGACTCGCTCCTAATCTCGGTATGATGGCGCGACTCCGGACGTCCTCGAGCCCGATGGCCTCGTTTGTGCGGTTCCCCATGCGAGAGTTGCCTCCGTAGTAGACGTTTGCGCCGTTCGTCTGGTACTTTGTCTTTGCGGTGCTGCCAAAGAGGACGGGGAGCCAGTTGCGGACAATGTAGCGGAGGGCCGGCACCGAGGCGGACACGATGGCGAGGTTGACTTCGATGGTCGAGTAGACGATGGTGATGGAGTAGTGGAAGTCGTTGCCACCGCCGGTGGCGTACCAGATCTTCATACTTTTGACAAGGCGGATGAGGGAGACGATGATGACACTGGGGTGTTAGTGGTGGTGACTTTGTACCAATAGCAGCTTGTGTCAAGACCAATTCACACTAAGCCGACCATAAAGACGCCTATCAATGCCACCTTTGTCCCCATGGGCATCTTCAAGCCAAGAAAGATCTAAAACGGGGTACCCAGCACCAAAAAGTCCGTCAAGATGACCAAGAAACTCGCAACGACATGAAACTCCTTATGGATACACGTCGCCTTCGTCCGAGCCTTCGGGTCCCAGTTGGCATCGATGAGAACGCACTGGAGCAGGGCGACGAAGAAGACGGCGACGGAGTGGGCGGCGTTGAAGGCGTTGAGCCCGTGGATGCACCAGCGGACGCGCTCCTTTTGGCCGCCGATGCGCAGGAGGAAGACGAGCACCGAGGCCTTGAGGGCGAGGATGGGGTTGTAGACCATTTACGCGAAGAAGAACCACCAGAGGGCGGGGGTTGGGTCGTAGGATGGGGGGACTTGGATGTCGTGGAAGCCGACGTACGAGAGTCTGACGTCTAGGGGGGTTAGTTTTCAAGGATTGGAGGGTCCCTTAGAGGAAGAGTCTTGGGGAAGAGTCTTGAGAGTAAGTCGACCTACACATAAACGTCGGCACCATCATCACCAAGGCCAAGATCTAAGGAGGTATAAGTTAGACGCAAATGCAACGGCCCAGATCACCGACGATCTCCCACGTACCGTTGCAAGGCCACAAAGGTATTCATCTGCATTCATTTACCATCAGCTCCAGATCTCCCAGGATCACCACTTTCTCCAACATACCAAGCCCCCATTGTCGGGTCCTGATCCTGTCGAAGCCGCGCAGCAAAAAGACGACCAACGACAGGACGGGGAAGAAAAACGTCAGAACCACCACAGCCTGTTGGCGGGCGTTGATGGGATACTTTGTTATATCCTCGTGGGAGGGAATTCGGGGCTCAAAAAAAGACTCCATGGAGGATCCGTCTCAAGATGATGGGTTGAGGGGACGAGGGAAGTTGGGGGCGAGGAAGGTAGTTGTATGAACCGACGCTTGAGACGGGAGCGGTCGACAAGAAGTCAAGACGCCAATGCATAAGACGACAGAGCGAATGGTTCCTCTCCGTCCATTCTCATGCCTCGGACGGCATTTCTACGAATACGACCATCGAGACAGACTAACGGACCATCCGGCTTAGCATGCTGGCGGCTGCAACTCAGCAACGAGGGATCAAGATGAACTGCTGCAAAAACGGGAACCCAAACGACAAAGGGGCCCCCTTAGAGAAGAAGTAAAAACCTTCTTTGATAGAAACGGTCTGGATCGATCCTTGGGAAGAGGTTTCAGGGACAGGCCAGCCAAGGAAGAAACAGTCAGCAGGAAAACAGTGACCACTCGGACAGACGGGCTTCGAGGGTTGTTGTTCGGTTGCGCTGTTTGGGCAATGATCGGCTTTCAGTCCGTCGCACTAAGTGATGCCATCAATCCCGGCGTCTTGGCGAGGATCCAGGAGGATTCGTGGTGTGTTGGGTGTGTGTTCGGATGGTCCACGTGGAAGCCGTCCCGACAGATGGGATAGAAGTTGCTTCTTCCCGTGATGCATACATGACAAATCATGGCGAACGGGCCGGAGGAGTTCCATTAAACCTCTTCTCGTGATGGCTTCTAGAAACCCGATGCCATGCACTCGGTCTTGATGATAGCTACGCCTCATCGTCTTTGCCAAGACGCCTCTGGAGAAGCGTCCGCTAATAAGCCCAGATCCCTTCCAGTTGTCTGGCGATTCTTCGGCTCGTCTTCCACAAAGCTGGGTTAGGAGATGGAAATGTCGCATGTTGGGGATATAATTAGCCGTTGTTGGAGTAACATGTATCGCCCATTGTGCTCATTCCGGTCATTACGGCGCATTACGGAGCGAAGAGAAAGAGAAAGGCGCTTAACTGGTAGAAGATGGCAGATGCGAGGAAAAGACGAAGTAGTAACTGTATCCGAATATTGTTCTGGCGAGATCTCCAGGCGGAGAGCCAGCGGATCCGGAGACGGGCGGTGACAATCATTTGGGGACCGATGACGAAAGAACAGCGGATGAGGATGCTCCCAAGTAAGTTATGTTACCGGATCATGTTCATTTTCTCGCCAGCCCAGCACTTTGCCTCCCAAACCCAACTGTCGACACCATCAATAACGGCCTCACTGACAGCCGGGACTACGGGCCTTCTGCCGGTCGTTCCATGGCTTCTTCGGGCGAGCCACTGTCAGTGTCAGGTTTACGAGGTTTCATCGAGCAACACGGAGATGCCTGGTTGGCTAGTCTGGACCCCCCCAGCCGTCACACTAAAATGAGCCGCCGGCTCCAGGTTTTAGTCCCCCTGACAGAGTTGCAACCGACTACCGACAGGTTCTTCCTTGGCCTGCTTCTCCCGAGATGCCTTCCTCAAACTCTATGGAGATGTCGATGACCAACAACTGCAACGCTGAGACTTCTGCGCCGTCGAGCGTTTTTGTTGTCAGCGACTCAAGCTTGTTTCGCTATCAGCGGGTTTTGCCCCTGGTTGCGGCAAAGACTGGGATGCTACTCCGTAATTCTGACCTTGATCCTAAAATATAAGTTGAAGGATGAGAGAAACTCTAAAGTACGGTGAGTTGTGCGTTGTGCGAATATGAGGGGTCAGTTTAGAGATGAGGCATTATCACTATTGCGCTTCACCACTTCTCCAGAGGCCCCATGACTCAAACTCCAATAACCTCGCTCGTTAATCTCGATGCTGATCTGTGGGAATCCCGCGGGCGATGTTCCGCCTTGGTGGACCTTGCCACAGATGAAACGGTGTTGGCTCTGGATGTGATCCTGCGCGGGCAAGGAGATTGCTGCTGCCAGCAAGATGGAGGCGGGATGCCGGCGCATCATGGGCCAAGGATCAGTCTCTTCACGGGC
Organism: Thelonectria discophora; assembly: GCA_911649645.1. NCBI lineage: Eukaryota > Fungi > Ascomycota > Sordariomycetes > Hypocreales > Nectriaceae > Thelonectria > Thelonectria discophora. The sequence goes on along the minus strand of CAJVRK010000022.1, from coordinate 205,796 downwards.
CAAGGATTACTCACCAAGGATCGCTCGCCTTCATGGATGACAATGCACCCTCGAGCGGAGAGTAGTCAATTTTGCCTATTTGCAAATCTCGCAAACCTACCTGCCCTCGCACCCGCCCGGTCGGTCCATCTCTTCGGAAGCAATGCCTCCAAGCTATCAAGCTTGCTTAGCCAGGGGCCGAGAAGAGGGGATTCATGGGCCTTGCTGATCTTTGCCTCGAGGAGAATCTCCCCTCCTGCATCTCCCTTTGTCGGTGGGACTCGTCCGGACAGTCGAGAAGAGAAGCTAGGACGACGTCGAACAACAGACAATATCCGTAGATGCAGGGCTCCTCCGAGCGTCCCGTCCAGGGCATCCATGGGAGGGAAGAATTACTTTGTGTTGTTATTTGTTTTCGTCTGTTGTGAGGCATGGCACTCAGTTGGGGGACCCAAGGAACACTGCTTACATAAAACAGCAAACATCCAGGCTTCAAGATTTCCCTTCAGTTCTCCTACACCCATCGTCAAACATGGCTATTCTCGCTCGAGCCATTGTGTTGGCTGCCACGGTCGGCAGCCTCGTCCACGCCCAGACGATCAAGGTCAATGGCAAGGTAGTCCGTAAGTCAACCCCCAATCCCATATCCTATTAATTCAATGCTAACCTCACAGCCGCCAATGAAAACACCGTCGCTCTCGCCATGGAACCGTCCGGCGACACGTTCCAGCTGACGGACAGCGTCCTGGCCAACCTCACGGCCCTGAAGCTCACGGACATTGACCTCTTCAAGTTTGGAGACGCCGGTGAGTCGACCCGGCGCGGTCTGGGACTGCCCTCGTGCAAGGTCATGCCGGGAGATGTCCTCTGGCCGAGTAAGACGGCCTGGAAGGTGCTTGACGTCTTGACCGGGGGCGCCCTCATCAAGACGGTTCCGTTTGGGGCCGTGTGCTACGAGGGAGAGCATTACGATGCCGCGGCGTGTACTCGCATCTTGGGGAACTGGACCGACTCGGATACTTTGTAAGGCGCTTCTCTCAACGGGTTTGGACTTTGAGCTGATAAGCGTAGTGACGAAGATCCAACCGCAAACATGTACCCCCTCTTTGAGGGCAACTCCTGTCTCCCCCAAGACGCCGGCAAACAAAACGCGACCTGCCAACTCGGCGGCCTCCCCGCCTACTCGGTCAACGTGACGTGCGCGGCCCAGATCCAGCTCGCCGTCAACTTTGCCCGTACGCTCAACCTGCGCGTGGTGATCCGCAACACCGGCCACGACTTTCTCGGCAAGTCGACCGGGGCGGGTGCCTTGAACATTTGGACGCACCACTTGAAGAAGCTCGAGCTCGTCGAGGACTACAAGTCGGCCGGGAGTTATCGCGGACCCGCGTTCAAGATTGGCGCGGGGGTTCAGGTGGTTGAGCTGTACCAGGCTGCGGACAGGTATGGGTACACGGCTGTTGGTGGCGAGTGTAGGACGGTGGGCGTTGCGGGTGGTTACACTGCCATGGGGGGACATTCGCCCATGTCTCCTATTGCTGGGCTTGGGTCGGACCAGGTGCTGAGCGTTGAGATTGTGACGCCCGATGGCCGCTTCGTGACTGCTGATGAGAAGCATAACCCGGATCTCTTCTGGGCCGTCCGCGGAGGTGGCGGCGGTAAGTCTTGCCTTGACACGTCCTTGTAGAGTCTTTGCTAACTTTTGCAGCTGCCTTTGGCGTCGTCGTCTCCTTGACCGTCCGCGTCTGGCCCAAGATGACCTTTTCCGGTGTCACCTGGATGCTCTCCACCTCGGCAACAAACCTCTCCTCGGACATTTTCTGGAAGGGCATGCGCACCTACTGGGCCAAGTTCCCCGAGTACAACGACAACCACACGTACGGCTACTCGACGCTGTTTGGCGGCGCCGGCGACTACACGTGGACCATGCTCCCCTGGCTTGTCCCAGGCATGAAGCTGTCGTCCTTCAAGGCCATGGTGAAGCCCCTGCTGGACGAGTGGGATGCCATGGGGTTTCCCGTCAAGCCCGCCTTCTTCACCCACGACAACTTTTACGAGACGTGGAAGAACCACTTTCCGACCGAGTCTGTCGGCGCGTCCAACGTGCGCACCGCGTCGCGCCTCATCCCGCGCAAGAACTGGGACGACGCACAACTCCGCGAAAAGACATTTGACACGATACAGGCCATCATCGAGGACGGTTCCGTCCTCATCTCGTACAACATCAACGGCGCCACACCCCCAGGAGTATCCCCCAGCGCGCTCAACCCCGCCTGGCGCACCACCTCCATGTTCGCCATCATCGGTTCCGGCTGGGACGTGTCCAGCAGCACGCCGTCACAAATCCTTGCTACCAACAAGAAGATCACGGAGGACTGGATGGCGCGGCTGCGAGCCGTGACGCCCGGGTCAGGGGGGTATGGCAACGAGGGGGACGTGATGGAGCCGGACTTTGGGCAAGCGTTTTACGGGAAAGAGAATTATGAGAGGTTGTACGCGCTGAAGAAGAGGTTGGATCCGTGGGGTGTGTTTTATGCGCCGACGGCAGTGGGGAGCGAGGATTGGGAGGTGACGGATGTGGAGGAGTTCGTGGGCGGGTTGTTGTATGGGGAGTTGTTGGAGACGTTGGGGAGTTGGTTGACGTTGCAGATGGGGAGGTTGTGCAGGAAGTAGGGCGTTTAAGTTGTCTTCTCTGAATATATTGTGTAGTATATACTTTGTCCATCTCGACGTGGTGTTGGCAGCGTTGATACAGGTGAGTACCTGCTTAATTAATGCAGGAGACCTTGTTTCTGTTTGATACGAACCGTCGTCTACTAGCAGCAGGCTGTCTCCCGACATCAAGACATCCTCAACATGGGGATACTGTCTTCCCATGTTAGGATGCCACCTGGCAACATTGAGACGTCGCTTTCCAAGTTCTGATATCAGGACACCATCTCCTCGCGTTAGGATGCTGTCGTCCGATTTTAGGATGTCGTCTCCCAACACCAGGACATCGTCTTGACATCAGGGTGTTTTCTCCCAGCGCCACGACGTAGTCCCAACATTAGGACGCCGTCTACTCATCCCAAGGGGTCGTCTCCCAACAACTGACATTTGTTAGTATCATGGATCTACCGTTGACACCAGCGAGCTACGCCTCTGGAATCGAGCAGAGGTTAGATTTGAGAGACCTGAGTTGAGCACATTGGAGGGACAATGAAATCCATCATAATGTACACGAAGTTGAGGTAGCTTGAGCCGGAACTAGGTGGTTCTAGTAGACCCTACTCTACCCGGCACGATCAATGCCGCCCCATGCAGGAGAGGCGCTGTTGACCTTGGGGCTGCCATGGATATCCCAAGTCCGAATACCCTTCGATGTCTATTGAAGCGTGCTGGAGCTTAGGAGCCAAGCATGCGACGAGAGTGTTACTCCAAGGCCAGGTCGATGAGGAAGAACAGATGTTGCTCTCCTTAGCTAAGAACCCCAACCAGCTCAAGCAGGAAGGCAGAGGGCCACCAAGAAAAGTCCAGGGCGTTGTCCGAACAATAGGACTTCACCTTCTAATATCAGGACGTCATCTCCCAACATTAGAACATCGTCTCCTAACGTCAAGATGCCATCTGCCAACATCAAGACGTAGTCTCAAGGAAGTCGTCCCAACATCGGGATGCCGTCTTTCGAGATCAGCATGTTATCTCCCAACATCAGGACGCTGTCTCCATATGTGAAGACGACATACATGATGCAGGTGTAGATAGAGAGGCGAATCGCCACCCATGTGAAGCCCCCGTCCCAGGTGCCCTATGGGCGTCACTGGTAGATAGTAGCGGCGGCTATGCTCTCCGCAAGGCATAGTCTGGTTAAGTAAAGTATTAGGCATCAGTGAAATAGTATCAATTCAAAAGTATTAGTCAAAGAGTATAGCCAACCTCCCTACCTAGATATTTGCATCATCCCACGACGCGTCGGCCAGTTGCCGAGAGTTGCCGTCTCATCTCCGACGCACGCACTTCCCGAGAGACGCGAGCGCAGACCACTATAAATATCCGTCTCGTTCTTCTCGAAATTTAAACGGGTCGAATGATGTTTATACATTGACCAAACATCCACCGCATTCACGACGCGTCAAGGGGTTGGCGAGTTTATTCTAGGCAGGGGACCCTTGAATCGACGCGTTGCCCAGCCCGAGAGCGAAAGGAGGCGAGAGTGGTTTTTGAGTGTCGCACTTTGTCAAGGCATTCGCCATCGAGAACGAATCATGACCACAACTTCAAACGGCTCCCCGCGCTGCCATGTTTCGTGATTCATACATCACCAATCGTCTCAGAATTGGTGACGCGGGATCGTGGAAGAGCTTGACGCACAGACCCGTCAGAAGCGGGACCTAAACTTTTGGGAACTGGCGCACGGTGCGAACTCGGACGGTACCCCTCGCTTGGCGGCTGGTCTGGAATGCTGCAAGTAAGACATTTGAAATTCAACAAAAAAATTCAAGACAATAACATCAGTATCGGGTGGCTGGTCAAGGGATGAAAACTCTGTCAACGGGGCGGTACCGTGCCGCATGCAGGGCGAAACAAAACTCGCGACTTGGGTTTCCCGTGAAACCTCAGTGCACAACTTCGACACCCCGGGTTGAAACCCGCCATGGCACGGAGACTCGGCAAATGAAGATGGGTGTAACTTTTCACCGCGTCTGACAGGCCATGCTGCTTTGGCATTGATTCTGCGAGGCGGGTGGCCGAGCTGAGGCTGCATGGCGTTTGACGGCTGAAGCCCCAACATGCCGCGGGCCGGGCGCGTTGGTGAGGAGACTGATTGGTGAGGAATGCAAGGGAGGCACCGTCGGGATTCTGCGCAGATCAATGTCTGTCAAGTCGTAAGGAGTCTCCTGTGACGATGATGAGGCGTGCCGTTGGTCGTGTCGTAACTTTGCTATCAGGCCGCACAAACCAGGCCACAACTGGTGAAAATGAAATCGCGGGTGGCCTCCGCTCGCACTGTGTCGATCGTGGGCACATGTTGGCAGTTGCTCCCCGAGTCGGCTCCTCCCTTGTTCCTCCCTTGCTCCTCCCTTACGCCTCCCCTCAGGCGTAACTGAGCAAGCCCCCTGCCCTGTTCCTTCCCATTCCATTGTCCACGCCCACGCCTGCCGCCGTTTGAGCTTGGGCTTCTCCCACCGACCTTCGCGATTCCCCCGCTTCAACAGAAAAAATTGATTCTTACCTTCCCACAGATTCATCACTTTCTCAATCCGATTCATCAGCCGTGCCGTCTACCGCTCACATCAGTACAAAGCGATACCGAAGCAACCCATCACCAACAAACCCAACCCACTGTCTCCCCACTCTCACGCTTCTCCTTGCAACGGGATCTCCGCAGTCCCCGTTTGCCCTGGCCCAGGCCGTCGTCTGACTTCATTCTGCATTGACCGAGTCACTTCACGACGCCATCACCTCAACATCACCATCACCATTACCATCACCATCACCATCATCACCATCACCATCACCATCACCATCACCATCGACGTCGCGAACCCCTCGCCTCACACCGACCCCGTCTGTTATGGCCGCTGCCATCCAACCGCCGCCTTAATCCAGCTACCTCCCGCGGGTCCCATGTAAAGCACATCGATCCCGCCTTTTATCCCATCCGCCATGCGACCACCTCCGGGTGACCAACAGATGCTCCTCTTCGCCTTTGCCTTTATCCTCCTGCCATGGGCCCAGCTGGTCGATGCTCAGCAGCAGCACCGACCTGCCCAAGTCCCCCACTTACAGCCTAGAGGCAGCCAGCAGCAAGCCGATGATGGAGTCGCTCACCAGTGGGCTGCCACGCCCGCCAATGTTGCCGACGGCTCTCGTCAAACCATCCAAGAGGCGAGGAGAGCGGCAGCCTTGAACCGGCAGCCTCCAAAACCGCAGCAGCGACGAAAGATTGTCCCCAACAAGAAAAACCGAAATGCAGAATACCACCCCATGAACGATGCGAGCGCCCTCGCAACTTTGGCTCCGGCCCAGGCCGTACGAGCACCAAACCCTTCACGATATCAAAGGCCCACCAGCATCCCGGCTTCTGGGCTTTCCTCGCCGCAGCATGCGCGGAGTCTGGAGGACTGGGAAGTAGAAGACTTTGTTCTTCTGGCGACCGTCGACGGAGACCTATACGCCAGCGATCGACGGACCGGCAAAGAACGCTGGCACCTCGAGGTTGACCAGGCCATGGTTGAGACGAAACACCACCGCTTCAACCACTCCATTCTCGACGAAGACTATAACCCCATCGACCATTACATCTGGGCTGTGGAGCCCAGTCGCGACGGTGCCATTTACGTATGGATTCCCGACTCGAATGCCGGTCTCGTTTGGACTGGCTTCACCATGAAGGAGATTGTCGAGCAGTTGGCTCCTCACAAGCACGATGACCCTGCCGTTGTTTATACCGGTGACAAGAAGACGACAATGATTACTCTCGACGCCGCGACCGGACGCGTCCTCAAGTGGTTCGGATCCAGCGGGTCACACGTCAATGAAGAAGAGAGCTGTCTCCGACCGAATGCCTTGTACGATATGGAAAATGAGGAGTGCAGTTCCACGGGCACCATTACTCTTGGAAGAACCGAGTACACGGTCGGCATCCAACGCGCCGACGGAGTCTCAATTGCAACCCTCAAGTTCTCGGAATGGAGCCCCAACAACTTTGACAACGATCTCTGGCAGCAACATCACTCGTCTCTCGACAGCCGATACATTACCAGCCAGCATGACGGAAAGGTGTACGCATTCGATTATGCTCGATCCGAGAAAGCCGAGCCCCTCTTCAGCGAAGATTTCTCTACTCCCGTGGCCCGAGTCTTTGACGTCTGCCGACCCTGGGATGCCACTTTGGAAAGCAACCCAGACCTAGTTGTTCTTCCCCAGCCGCCAATGCCCTCGCAAGACGAGACGATTGCCCGCATGCGCAGCAACAGCATCTTCCTGAACCAGACTCGATCTGGGAGCTGGTATGCCATGTCGGGCCGATCGTATCCACTCATCATCAATGCCCCCATTGCCCAGATATCTCGCCCTGACTGGTGGGACATTGCGCCAGCTTGGGATACCATCAATCAAGACAAGCTCTCCAAAGCCTTGGTGGGAACCCACTTCCTAGAGACATTCCGCGGGGGCCGGAAAGCACCAACCCTGCCGTCCTCTGTTTCCGAGCCGTACGAGGAGTACTATCAATGGGAGGATGTCGAAAACGAATCAAATGTTCCGGTTCCTGTGGACATGCCTGACGAGCCGACCATATTAACAAAGGTCAAGTTACTTCCCCAGACGGCAGCCAACAGTGTCATCGAGTTCATCAGCAACCCCATCTTGGTGATTCTCCTCGTCACCTCCCTCATCTACAATGAACAAAAGCTTCGGCGGTCATACCGTCGTCTTCGACAAAAGGGCATCTTGAATCAGATCAAGCATTACATGGCCTCAAAGCCGAACCCAGAACTGGTCGAGGATGACGACGAAGACTTGGATGATTACAAAGAAGCTGGAGACGAGGTGGAGAGGGCTGAGAGAAAGGTGGACGGCGACCGCGAGTTGGTCGAGGATGTACTTCAGCCAATGGCGAAAGAGGGTGCGCAGCCTGGACCTGAGACAGAAAAGGTTGAGCAGGGTGTAGAAGAGAGAGTTGCAGAAAAAGTTGAAGCAGTGGTCGAGCAGAGAGTCGAGCCTACTAAGGCGGTCAAGGTCAAGGAGCACACTACCGAGACTTCTGACAAGGTCGAGGGCCCCCAGGCCAGCGAAAAGCAGGAGGGTCCTCTCAAGACTCCCGAGACGTCTGACAACGCCGAGTTGGACAAGGGAAAGACTCCCAAAGACTCCAAGACAGCCAAGGTGGTTCCGTCAGTCAGCAGGCAGGGTTCTGACGCCAGTACCACAAGCATCACCGAAGCAGAAGCCAAATCAGTTGCTGCTGTCGAGGGCACCGTCGCTCAAGAACCGACTCCCCCCACTCCGAAACCAAAACGGGCGCACAGGGGACGCCGAGGAGGTGTCAAACATCGCAAGCGCAACGCGGAGGCGTCCCAGTCGCGTGGCGATGAACGCGTCCAGACTGTCCAGGAAGCCGTGGACGGCGCGAATCAGCTTGGCAACCGCCCTACTAATCTGGAGCCCGACGTTGTGACTGTTCCCAACGACATGGCAGCTGTGACTGGTTCAATCATCCGTATGGGGAACATCGAAGTCAACACAGACGAGCCACTGGGAACGGGAAGCAATGGTACACTGGTGTTTGCTGGAAAGTTTGATGGCCGAGAGGTGGCCGTCAAGAGAATGTTGATTCAGTTTTACGACATTGCATCTCAGGAGACGAGGCTACTCAGAGAAAGCGACGATCATCCAAATGGTACTCCAACAATACTTTTTTTTAGAGCCTATACTAACCGAGACAGTCATCCGATACTACTCGCAACAAATTCGGGAAGGATTCCTTTACATCGCCTTGGAACGCTGCGCTGCCTCGTTGGCAGATGTCGTCGAGAAGCCACATATGTTCAGCGAGCTCGCCCAAGCTGGAAGACAGGACCTGCCAAACGTTTTGTATCAAATCACCAATGGCATCAATCATCTCCACGGTCTTCGAATCGTCCACCGCGACCTGAAGCCACACAATATTCTCATCAACATGGGCAAGAATGGCAAGCCCCGTCTGTTGGTGTCGGACTTTGGTCTCTGCAAGAAGCTCGAAGGTGGGCAGTCATCCTTTGGAGCAACCACGGGGCGGGCAGCGGGCACGACTGGCTGGCGCGCCCCTGAACTGTTACTCGACGACGATGCCCGTGAAGCCGGCCAGATGGAGTTGAGGCAGATGGACCTCAGCAACCAGAGCGGCTCCAACTCGATTCTGGGCGGCGACAACATGCCTCACAACCGAAGGGCAACCCGGGCCATTGACATTTTCTCGCTTGGACTCGTCTTCTTCTATGTCTTGACGAACGGCTCGCATCCTTTCGACTGCGGCGATAGGTATATGAGAGAGGTTAACATCCGCAAAGGCAACTTTAACCTACGGCCCCTCGAAATTCTAGGCGACTTCGCTTTCGAGGCTCAAGGGCTGATATCAATGATGCTCCACGCCGACCCTAGGAAGCGACCGAGCGCAAGGGACGTCATGGCGCACCCCTTCTTCTGGTCTGCTAAGAAGCGACTCGCTTTCTTGTGTGACGTGTCGGACCATTTCGAAAAGGAGCCCCGAGACCCGCCGTCGCCTGCACTCGCCGAACTGGAGAGCTACGCGCCTGAAATTACTAAGGGCGATTTCCTCCGCCAGCTCAACCGAGAGTTTGTCGATTCTCTGGGGAAGCAACGCAAGTACACGGGGACGAGGCTCCTGGACCTGCTGCGGGCCCTGCGGAACAAGAAGAACCATTACGAGGACATGCCCGATCACCTGAAGAGGACTGTTGGGCCTCTGCCGGACGGATACCTTAGTTTCTGGACTTTGAGGTTTCCCATGTTGCTGCTAACATGCTGGAATGTCGTGTATAATGTGCAATGGGATGAGACGGATCGGTTTAAGGAGTATTACGAGCCTGCATCGTTGTAGGGTAGAATTGTCGGCTGAGTTGGTCGGGTTAGATGTAATGAATCCAAAATTGGTGTTTTTGCTCATCAAACAGGTCGTTTCGTGATGGTGACGGTGTTGAGGACGCTTCTGTTGGCTTTGACCCGGGCCTTCAGTTATGACGGGCACCATCCCTCGACCCAGCCGAGTTAAATGTCCATTAATCTCGCCAAATTCATCATGCTGGCATTTACCCAAGGCATCTCTGAATGAGTCATCATTTATCATTTTAATCAGCCCATCGTTTCTCGGCGCATCGACAGACAAGAGGGAGTCACGTCTGACTGACATTACTCAGCCACACTCGACGCCACAACCGCTAAGCCACTTTTGGAGGACAAATTCCGGTCTGACTCTTGTTATTTTGGAGTCTGCCCCGCCATACGAATCTCGTCAACGAAACGAAGGGTAAGGTAATAAAACCGTGCCTGTATCATCCACTTTGTGCTTGCTCAAGACATTGTACAAACGAACACAACCCATCGAATCCATTCTCATCCTGAGCGACCTCCCGTGGCCACCCGAGACACCATTCCCAGCCGCCTGTTTACCCTACGATCTCCCACGTCGGCCAAGCAACCGCCACCACGAATCCTCCTCGACAACAGCTCCCTCATCACCAAGCATCCATGGCCCCTGACGCCTCTGCCCCCGGGCCAACTGCATCCGACTCCCAACCTCGCGCTGACGCGTCTCGAGGCCGCGGCCGTGGACGAGGAAAGGGAAACCAAAAGGGCCGAGGAGGCGCTCGACGTGGACGAGGCGGAAGCAGTAACGCTGCCGACGCCCCTGCCGATCCAGCTGCTCAAGATGTCGCCACTGCTGCTTCAAGGGCTGCTCATTCCGAGGTTGTAGCTCAGAAAGCTCCCGCAGACGATGAGGAGGCTGAAGTGTGCTTTATCTGCGCAAACCCCGTCGCCCACCATTCAATTGCACCCTGCAACCACACAACCTGCCATATCTGCGGTCTACGCATGAGAGCCTTGTATAAGTCAAAAGACTGCGCTCATTGTCGTGTATGTGCTACCCCTGTCCCCCGCATCTACTGCAAGCTAACGGACCCAAGACCCCTGCCGACTTTGTCATTTTCTCAGACAACCCCGAGAAACGATTCGAAGATTATACACCCACAGAGATCACTACCACCGACAGCAACATCGGCATCAAGTACACAAACGAGGACATTGTTGGAGACACCGTCTTGCTCCTGCGGTACAACTGTCCCGATCCATCATGCGACTTTGCTGGCCTGGGCTGGCCTGATCTCCATCGACATGTCAAATCGACTCACAAGAAACGCATGTGCGACCTCTGCACTCGAAACAAGAAGGTCTTCACCCACGAGCACGAGCTATTTGCCGACCGCGAGCTAGAGAGACACATGCGCCAGGGTGACGACAAGCCCGGCGCTGCCGACCAGACGGGCTTCAAGGGACATCCCATGTGCGGCTTCTGCGGGGAGCGCTTTTACGACGACGACAAGCTCTACGAGCACTGTAGAATGAAGCACGAGCGCTGTTTCCTCTGTGATAGAAGAGACTCTAGGAAACCTCACTACTATCAGAACTACGAAGCCCTGACCGACCACTTCAAGAAGGACCACCATCCCTGCTTCGACCGAGAATGTTTAGAGCAAAAGTTTGTCGTTTTTGACAGTGAGATGGACCTCAAGGCGCATCAGGTCAGCACCCACGGTGGAAAGTCTAGTGGACGGGAAGGCCGAGTGGTTGATCTGGCAGAATTCGACGTCAGACAGTCGTACCAGCAAGAACGAAGGGGCGGAGGGCGTGATGGGGAGGGCCGAGGTGGGCGGAATAGGGGAGGCCGTGGCCGTGACCCTAATGCGGAGACAGTTCCTGTCACTTCGGCCCAACCGCTTCGAAGAGACGAGCTGGCATTCCAACGCCAGATGGCCATTCACTCTGCCCAGTCCGTGTCGAACCGTACCTTTGGCGGCCAACTATCTGCTCCCGCATCTGCTGCGACTCCATCCCGAGGCGGAGGCAGCGCCTCAGCGACCCCACGAGGAAGCCAAAATGACCTCAGCGCCACCATCACGGATACCTCGAATCTTTCTGCCGAGGAGAGAGCGCGTTTAGTCCGACACAACTCGGTCATCGAACGGGCCGCCAACCTCCTCGGCAACGACAGCCAGAAGCTGACCACGTTTCGCAGCCAGATTTCTTCATACCGACAAGGCGATTTTACCGCGCCACAGCTTATCGACGCCTTCTTTACCCTTTTTGCCGACACTTCCTCAAATGCCCTAGGCACGCTCGTCCGCGAGGTTGCCGACCTGTACGAGGACAAGAAGAAGGCCGACGAGCTTCGCAAGGCCTGGCAGGACTGGAGGGCCATCAACGAGGACTACCCAAGTCTCCCCGGCCTCAGCGGCATGCATGGAGCTACGTCGGCTTCGAGCGGCTGGGCCAGCGCTGCTGCGGCCAACCCGGCATTGCCAACCAGAGCTCCGGCCCAGCAGCACTCGAACCGCGTCCTCAAGCTTAAGAACAGTACTCGCCTCGGCGGACCGGCGCCGGTCAGGGGAACTTCGACGACTTGGCGTTCCAGCCCGGCCGTCAGACCGCCCGCAGCCTCAGCGTTTCCTTCACTGCCATCCGCCGGATCTGCCGCCGCCAGCAGCTCATCGTCAACGCCAGCGAGCCGCCCTTCCTGGACCGGCGGCCAAGCCTCGCAACCTTCCCAGTCCACGACTCTTAACCGTCCGCGACCCACCAACCGTTCGGGCGAGGACGCCTTTCCCGCGCTTCCGGCCGCCCCCAAGCCCCAGACGACCATTTTCGGCTACGGCAACGGCCGTCCTGTGCGCCGCGACTACGGCCAGCGCGAAACAGGCTTCCAGTGGGGAGGTTCGTCGTCGGCTGCCGCCGAGGAACCTGTCGAGGTCGACGAGGGGGCTGGAAAGGGGAAGAAGGGTAAGAACAAGAAGAAGCAGGTCTTGGTGCAGTGGGGATAGATGGATAAGTCTGGGGAATTGTTTGAGCAACTAGGAAAAGCGGCATCTGGCTGGTAGGATCAAGTATGGGATGGAGTTGAGGAATAGGGTAAGCGTTGAATAAGTATTAAATGCCATCTGTTGGTATTTGTTTTATGAAGCAATTCACGAGTTCAGGAGCAGCAGATTAACCAATTTGCGGATACTTTCTCAACCTGTCAATGAATTCAGCATACCAAGGCCTTGATGCTTGGCACATGTTGTATCACGTGTAGTTGTCGCAGCCTTGCTTACCTGTTTCTGGTGTTAAATTCCCTCAACGCCTGCAGATATTAACGATAGCATCTTCGTCCTCTTCATTAACTGCCGCGCAATATAATACAACCATCGCATATCGCCATCTCCAGACTTCGCTGCCGCGGCGCCTCTGGCAACATGGATGGGAAACCTCACGTGCGATTCATCCTTGACCTGGACTACCCGGATGTACAAGCGGTGAAGCGGGCCCTAGACGAAATATTCGACGGCGAATATACAATCACAGTGCGTGAACCTTTCCAAGGGGCCTCCTCGCTCGTTATTAGTTAACAGTTTGCCCATCACATATTAGTTTAGAGATATCATATCCGTTCGCGCTCCTCGCACTCTTACAGACATTGAATTCGATTTTGTCAGACGAGCGAGCGAATATGGGACTATTGAGCAGCAGAATAGAGTAATTGAGGCCCTCTCCAAACACAAACTACGACGTACTCGTCCGCGAGCATCGCCAGCCACCCAGTCTCCGACCAAGCAGGCGCCCGTAGCTGGGCCTCAAGACCCGACAACGAAAAGGCCATCCGCCTCTCCCTCCTCAGAACCTGACGACATCCCTGACACCAGCCACATCCCATTTTTCAATCCCGCTACTCAGGAAACGACCTTGTTGGACCCAGGGTCGGGGCTCAAGGCCGTACCGATCTCTATTGTGACGGAACGTTCTGACACCGACGAACAGGGGAACAGGGCACTCAGAGGCTTGTACTCGGTCTTGCTGGAAGTTGGCCAGACGTCCAAAGTGTTTGATGTGAGAGCCCGCATCTTGTGGTCGACAGATCGGTCCAGCGGTCTGAGCAAGGAAGACGTCGTTCAAAAGGTATGTCATGACCCTCCCGTCCATCCCTCCTCCGGGTCCGACACTAACATCTGTGGACCAACAAGTGCGCAGTCAAACGACTGCATAAATCTACCACTCCGGAACGATTCTGGGCCGAGTACAACTCGCTGAAGCGTTTAAAAAGCTTGAAACACCCCCATATCGTCGAGACACTTTCCGTCTTCAGATCCGAAGAGGAAGGAGCCCAACACTTCAACTTCATGTTCCCGCTGGCCTTGGGGAACTTGAAACGCCTTTTCCGAGGAAGCTACAACCGAAACCTCCTGCTGCAGAAACGTGCCCAAAACTCACTCTGGGATCAGTTTGCCGGGCTCTCAAGCGCCGTTGCCTATCTTCACGACTCCATCTCCTTGGCTCACCGCGACATCAAGCCATCCAATATACTGATCTACGAGGAACCAGAAAACGGGGGCGACCGCCTCGTGCTGAAGCTCACAGACTTTGGCCTGTCGGTCGACCTCTCCAGGGCCCGAACCTGGGAACGCGGAAGTCAGGCTCTGCAGTCTGCATGGCTCTACGACTCCCCCGAGCTTCGAAAGGCGTCACCAAGCGCCGGAGCCACGACCTCAAGCTCAGAAAAGATCCAGATCCCGTCTCCTGGAGACCTCCTGGCGAACGACATCTGGAAGTTGGGATGCGTCTTCACCGAAATGACAACGTTTCTTGCGTGCGGAGGCTCCACGGGCGTGACCAAATTTCGGGACTACATCACGACCACTGAAGGGAAGGTGTCATCCAACATGTTCAACGACACTCGATTTGATGACGGCGAGAGGGTGAAGGTGAACGTCCTTGAGTGGTTCGACCACATGGCGGATAAGGATGTGCGAGCAAGGTGGCTACGGCCTATTCTTAGAGAGATGCTGGCCAAGTCTGCTCAAAGGCCTACGATTTCACGCGTTTGCGAGACATTGGTCGAGGTTTGTAGCTCAAGCTCACCGGCAGCCTCAAGCTCCGTTGTGGCTAACCAACTTGATATAGATAGATTTCCCAAACATCTGCTATGATGATGGCCTACGGCTGGTGCGATTTACTCCTGCGGATCGGCTGAGCCCATCTTCTCGTGTCGAAGCCCTGCGGCTTGGCATTGAAAAATGGATCGGACGACTAGTCGATTGGAGTCCATTCCCGCGCCCGCGACCGGATCTGGGACCAGACCAGTTCCTGATGACATGGGAGGTGAGTGCCTAATATGGTGGTATGGATTTGCGCTGATAAGCTGTAATTTTACAAAGTGGAAAGGCGAAGAGCTGTTCATGTCACTATCCCGAGACGAGCTTGACCGATATAAGCCAGTGTGCTTGCCTAGAACTACTAACAACATTCCCCTCCTCCCCGTGGCAACTCCATCAGCCAACTCCTCGCAGCAGGGACTTGCATATCAGCCACCGAACACGGCTGGACAACCCGGAAGCATCGCTGGCCAGTCTATGCACGGTGCCATTGCCTCTACGATGACCGCAGCTCATTCTTCCGCGGCACCACCGTCTCAAGGTCCTAAAACAGACATCTACTGGTGTGTCGAAAGGGTCTATACGGAGCCAACCGAAATCCATTTGGCGCCCATACTTGACTCGGAGTCTCTAACCGACGACGAGGAGTTGTATCGGCAGGTCAACAGGGCCATCCGTAGCTCGGGGGGAGCGTGGCTCAAGGGGTGGATTCTTCAACTACTGTCTTGGAAGCGATGCACCGAGGTTGAGTTTGTCAAGGTATCTAACTCCTAGTTAACAGGGATAAAACGATAGTACTGACCGGGCGGCGCAGTTTCTCGTAGTGTGGGAAAATCGAGACCATGTGCATCCAATGCACAACGAGCTTCCCCCAGCTTCGGCCAAAGGCTACAGACACTCTGTCCCCTTGCCGCACGACATCCAGATGAGAGCTGCCGGAGTGCAAATGGTGTTTGGGCTCAGTGATCCGAGCAAGGCGAGGGGGGAAAAGACCATCATCGACATGCTGCCCAAGAAGGTCAACCCTCCCCCCTTTGCCAAAAAGGTCAAGGAGCCCGGCTGGGGACTGCACGCTAAGATGGGATTCTCGCAGCGGAGGTTACTGGTCTGGCTATTGTTCTGCTTTGTATCCAACGGCATTTTTGTGTCTCTTTGGCTGGTCTACATTAGCAAAACGGACCTGCAGAATGCCTTTGTGCCGACAAGCGTTGCTACTTTTGCGATGACGTTGGGCTTGGCTGTACTTCAGATGCCGGAGGGAAGCGGAAGCAGGTGAGGGCAGATTTGGGATGAATGGGATGTTTACTTTTGAAGTGTGTTATGATAGTAAAACTTATTAAGACTAAGAATTGGCCAGCCCAGCGAATTACCCTTACCACGTGGGGTCACGACCGACAGAAGTCATTGATCACACGGCGTCGATTTCGCACTCTAGAGGATTCCAATAAACGGTGCTCCGTTGACCTTGCCGTGGTTACGATTGTTACTTCTCAACTCTAGCAAACTCAAGATGCAGGCACTGCATTGGGCAGCCGAGGATGGGCTCAATGACTGAATGTATGGGAACTCACCCTCTGGAGCAAATGCAACCTCTCAGTGGGGGGAATCATGCGAGCAGCTTTCTGAGTCAGGAAAGCTGAAGGATATGGGGGATGTAGCGTTGCATTGAATCGTGAGGTTCTCCGGGGTCAGTTGCTCGCTGTGACCATCCCACGCATTAACGAGCAGCGATTAAATGGCGCACTTGCTCTGGCCATGCAGACTTGGAATTGAGGGTGCAGATCGCGAGGTCGGGTGGGGTTGTCGACTGACTCGTCTGTTGTACGTGTGTGTCCGTGGAGCTACGAGGAGATGGTGATGTGATGGGCATCGTGCTGCAGCAAGGGCCTGAGGAGAGAAAAGATTAGCAGCCGAAAGGAGCATGCGCGTGGGGGGAGCAGAGATGGCCCTCTTCATCTGGCATGACGCCAGATCGAGGACAGTCAGGCCGGTTGTGTGAGAGGTGAGTATGTACTAGAGGAGTACACATCAACTGATCAGATTGATAAGATAGTACCCCTGAGAAACCTCGATGCAACCAGCTCGGCTCCTCGGACGGGAACACGACCCCACAAACCCGTTACAAACGAACTGCCGATTCGGGGCTGGGCCGCAGGGGGCTTGTTCATAAGAGCATATGGACGTGGATGACCTCGGTTGAATTGCTTGAGAGATGATAACTCACCGCTGGTTGTACTTGGTCCCAGGGTTGCTTCGAGATGTGATCCGGCTCCGAGGCGTTGGGGTCGTGTTGGTTTGAAGCATTCACGGATCACTTCCAGGCTGTTGTATGAGCCCTACAGGTTACGATCCCTCTGCTCCTTTCCCCCACCAAAAAGTAGATAAGAGTACGACTCTCGGACGGGCATCTTTTCAGCTGGCTGCACTCTTTGCCGGCCCTCTGCATGTTATCTCGCCGACTTTCTCGTCTGATGCTCTGACGGCAACACCACATTCCCACTCCACGTGGGGGAGAACGGAAAACCTCTTCGTCTTTTTCTCGCCAAGGAAAAACATTTTCAACAGTATCCAACATTCGTATCCGTAAAGCTATTACCGCCACCGGCATCTAAGCAGGGGAGGAAACCAGGCGCGGGGGTCGGCAGAAGCGAACAAAGACGAAGGGAATAAAATCACAAGCGTAAACGCAACTGGACTCATCAGGCAATATCTGACACATTGGCCTGGATGGTGGGCAAAATAGCTTCCCCCCACAATCCAACTCCCACATGGAAACTTGGGGATCGCCGCGGGCCGAAGGGGGTTCAGGAGAGGTAAAACAGCCGATGAGTGCGGTGGCTCTGGGATGGACATTTGTGGGCGTGCATGCAACTTCTATGTTGGGATGGAGTGCATATGCATTGAAACGTTTATAGTCTCGATCCCCTCATTTCTTCCGTGGCACGTCTCTTCTTCATTCCTCCATCTCTGGTATTGTCCATCATGGCAGACTCCATCGAGAAGACGCAGGCCGTGGCCAGCACCACCCATCAAACACAACCCGAAGACGCAGAAACAGTAAATGAAGTCGAAAAAGCTCCCCTTCACGACCATGGCGCCGAGTCGCAGCTGCACCGCCGGCTCGGAACCCGCCACCTCACCATGATCGGCCTCGGCGGCTCCATCGGCATGGGCCTGTGGCTCGGCTCCGGGACGTCGCTGACAAAGGCCGGCCCGGCGGCCTTGTTCTTGGGATACTGCCTGACGGGGACCATGATTTGGGCCGTGAGCCAGAGTATCGGGGAGATGGCGGTCATGTATCCGCTGCCGAGTGCCGTAAGAACCCCCCTATCTTTCGAGCCATGGTTGGTAACAGTTGAGTAGTTCGTCCAGTGGACAAACATGTTCGTCGACCCCGCCGCCGGCTTCGCCCTCGGCTGGGCCTACACCTTTGCCTACTGGATCTCCATCGCCAACGAACTCCAAGGCATCGTCACTGTGCTCGGCTTCTGGACCGACGCCGTCCCCGTGGCCGCCTGGGTGACCATCTTCTGGGCCGTCATCGTCGGCGTAAACATTGGCGCGGTCCGTCTCTTCGCCGAGATTGAAGTCGTCGCCTCGGCCATCAAGTTTGGCTTCATCTTTATCGTCATCATCTCGGGAATCGTGCTCTCCGCGGGGGGCGGGCCCAAGGGAGGATACCCCGCGCGGGAGGGGGGAACGATTGGGTTCCAGTTTTGGAACGAGATGCCGTTCATCAATGGCGCAAAGGGCTTCTTTTCGATCATGCCGACGTGCATCTTTGCGCTGGCGGGCTCCGAGAACTCGAGTCTGGTCGCGGGCGAGACGAGCAACCCGCGGAAAGCGGTGCCTAGTGCGGTGCGGTCCATGTGGGTGCGGTTGGCGCTGTTTTATATCCTGGGAGGCTTGATTGTCACGATTAATGTGAGTCCCGAGGACGAGAACTTGTTTGGCGGGAGCGGCACCAATGCGAGTCCCTTTGTCATCATGTACCACAACTGCGGCGTGATGCCGCTGGCGCACATGATGAATGCCGTTATTTTTATCTCGGTGCTGTCGACGGGGACGATTTCTGGGTATGGTGCTTCGAGAGTGTTGGTTGGGTTGTCACAGATGGGGATGGCTCCAAAGGTGAGTTGACTTGTATGCCTATAAGCAAGACTGTACACCACGATACTAACGATCTCAGGCCCTTCAAAAAACAGACAGCTGGGGTCGTCCCTGGTACGGCCTCGTGCCAACCCTCATCATCGGCGGCGGCCTCTCCTACATCAACATCTCCAACAACGGCGCCACCGTCTTCACCTGGCTGTCCAACCTCTCCTCCCTCTTCACCCTCTTCGGCTGGGCCATGATCTGCCTCTCCCACATCCGCATGCGCCACGCCTGGAAGATCCAAGGTCGCGACCACCTCAACCTGCCCTGGAAATCCGGCTTCTTCCCCTACGCCGCCTACTGGGGACTGGCCTGGTGCGTGATCTTGTTGATCGTGCTGTTCTACCTGGCCGTGTCGCCGCTGGCGGGGGAGCCGAGCGCGACGAATTTCTTTTCCAGTTATGTTTCGGCTATTGCGATTTTTGTGCTGTATTTGGGGGCAAAGATGTATTATCGTGGGGGCAGGTGGGTGAATGTTGCAAAGGTTGATCTCGATGCTTCAAGGAGGTTTTACCACGACGCGCAGTTGGAGAAGGGTCCTCAGAGTGGTTTCATCAAGGCCATCAGAACGGCAGTGTTTTAGACCGCCGAGAGAATAGAGATTATTGCCATCCCATCTTCACCTTACTCGGGAACCCTCTTCGCGACTTGAGTATCCAACTCCTCCCTCTGCCACCTGGCAGCCGGGGGCATTGGCGCGAGATGGATCAATTAGTCGCATTGCAAATACTTACATAGAGATTGTCCCATTGTAATGCGCGCCACTACCGTAAGATAGACCGAAGATGGCCAGTAAGATTGAACTTATTGAGTGCGTTCATAGGGGAATTTAAGGAATCCCCCTCCGCGAGGGGGAGCGGGCTTGCAGCTGGCTTCCATCCGGGGTCGCGAACAGAAGATGTGGAAGAAGAAGCTGGTCTTCGATAATCTACTATCTCAGAAAGGGACCACATACTGCCCCCATCTGGGCAGGAATGAGCCAACGAGAGGCCAGTCCAGGCACGATATGCCAAACGGGTTGTCGATGCCTAAGTCCTATCTGCCGACAGGCGCATCATTGCCCCCTTCTGAGGTTGACGGTATATGTTATTATTCCCGTTTTTCCCGAAAGTAAGAATGAGAAAAGGAAAGGAAGCCGTAAAAACTTCTGGTGCCGCCCGATTCCCTAACTCCTGTCCCAGCATTCCAGATATCTCCGCGCACTCTCTTGCGTGACCCTCCCGACGGTTGTTTTGTAAGAAGAAGCAAGGCTGGCAGGCACCATGGAGTTTTTACACTTTAGCAAATTGTGCCTAATGATGATGTGCAACTATATCTGCTCGCTTCTGATGTTGTCCCATGTCGAAGCATCGCATCTTTGCGGCAACAAATGGTGCGCAAATCCGATGCCCCTTCACCTCGAGTCCGCAAAAACGAACAATGGACGAAGTCGTTGCACTGAATCGATCACCAGCAAAGGTAATACCACGTACAAGCACGGCCAGAGGCACGACCCTTCTTGCCTCCTTTGAGTAGCATCTAGAGGATTATAGAGGAGTATGAGATATTCCGCAATAATAGAAGATTTCCTGGGGAGGTATCGCCTAGCGAGGACAGTTTGCCACCACAAGTATCCCGTATATCTTTTGCAGTGCCGAGGCACACTCTACTTTAGGTATAAGTACTAGTTACTCCATAATAAGATAACCATATAGTTACCAAGAGAATATTAGGGAGGTATAAGGTATACTTATCCCTAAGGTAAAATAGAATGTGCCTTAGACTATTAAATAGCCTGGCCAAAGACGAGGTCCACTACGCAAAGGATCACAAAGCCCTGGACGACGCCCACGAGCAGATCCGCATTGAGCAGGCGACCAAAGCCCAGCTCGGGCAACAGGTTATCGCGCTCCAGTTCGCCCTAAACGACAGCCAAAAGCGCATTAAGCAGCTCCAGGCGCAAGTTTCGGGGAGCATTCGTCAGTCGATCTACCAATAAATGGAAGTCGGCGTTCCGAGCTCGATGTGCTAGGAAAACTGATTGTCGTGCCATCGTTTGGATTCTTGATCAGGAGTCCAAACGTCTGGTGCAATTGCTACTATATCACAGGTGAGAGGGCACGCCGATCACAGAGCGAAGCAGAGAGAGAACAAAAGATGAAAAGGGAATGAAATATGGATGCCACCCTAACAAAAGACGTCTTGGATGTTTTCTAAAGGCCCAGGTTATAGAAAATCTAAGGGTGGTATGGGATTCAATTACTTCCATATGGTGTGCAATATACCTCCAATAGCGCCGATGTAACTAACGAGGAACCCCCAATCACTAGCAAGACATACGACACATGGCAGCCTACGAGTGAGCAGCGATGGAATAACGGCAGAACAATAGACCAGACGAATACCTAACCGACGCCAGCGACGAGGAACCACACCTCGTCGAGATAACGACCACAGTCACTGGGGCCCAAGTGATGGACGAGCATCGCGAGTTGTTTGACGAGCTCCTCAACCCCTTCAACTGTCCCACGGACAGATAATAATAGGAAATCAAGGTAAAATTTGTTATAATCCCTTGTCAATAAACCTTTGTTATTCTTCCTGGAAGTTTATTTTCGGTCCACCAGAACATCAAAAGGCCAACGTTCGTTCCGATTCTCAATAAGATGAAGACTGAACTCAACGCTCTAGTGTTTATCTTAGTGTACGCGATCCCAATTCTCATATTCAGACCTGATGATAGGGCTAATGACAGACGTGACGACTACCTAAGGTCAAAAACTGCGATGCGACTCAATCTCGATGCTGAATATGGTATTGGCTCCAATCTCGACTCCGAGTCAGCTCGCGGCCTCTGACACAGTCCGGGTGTCTTCAAATGTTAAAACTGGCCATAGAAGACAATACCACAGACGCGCCTGCCATGTCACATAATGGGATCGAGCTGTTTTACCAGATGGTCAATCGACACCCATCTCGCTTCCGCATAGTCTACCACCTTCATCGACAGGCTCGGCTAACTTGAGAAACAAGATGAATCTTTATATTCCCTAGGTATGCCACGTGCTCACGACTTCCTCCATGGCCATGATGGAGTCTTTGGCCTCTGGGCATCAGTTCTTCATCCCCTCCTCGGCATCCCTTCGTGGTATATATCCGACCAACCACCACAAAGCCGCCGCTTCTTCGGCGTGAGCCGTCGCTTCTCGGGTGTGAGCCCCCAGTTCAGTGTAATAAGCAACCAGCTCTTTGACGCAAGCCGCTGGTTCATTGACGGCTGTAACAATCGATTCCTTGGCGCGAGTCTGCAAGTCCTCGTCCATACCCCGCATCTCATCGTATATATCCTACAGCGTCTTTTCCATATCCCGCATCTCCATGCAGGCATCTTGTAACGCCATGGACACAGCGCACATCATCTCCACTCTCGCAGCCGGAGAGGGGATTGAAGTTGGGGCCGTTGGAGGCCATCTTGGAATGATAAGGGATGATGAGAGTTGAAAATTTATTATGGGAGTCGGCCTGTCAATCAATACCCTGAATGCCGCCTTGAAGTCTGTGGATCAATGCCGGTTTGCAAGAGTGAAGATTTTTCTCTTCTTCTTAGCAGGATGGTTTCTTATGGCATAAAGCGCTGCCATTAGCCAGTGACCTCAATTTGTGCAATAAGGCTGATCTCCAGGCAAGTATTACCTGAATAGGTAACTACACAATTCATTCCATATCGAAGATGCGCTAAGTCGTCGCGAACCTGACACAATAAGCCAACAGGTGATAGGATCCATCCGTGGAAGGTTCTCGTCGTCGGGGACGACATACCCGTCACCGTGGGCTCGGGCCGTGATGGCGTCGTATCTGTGGATTCCAAGGCCAGTCAGTTCTTGGGTCATTTGTAGATCCCGGGTCTGGAGATTTTCGGCCGTTGTCACTTCAGGCGGTCGGGTATTGGTCAACTCGGGGTTCGACGTTGTCGCCATTTAGCTCGGCTTCCCATCGGACGGCCTAGGCCATCGAAGGAAGGTCGATGTTCTTTTTACTGACAGAGGCAGGCGGATGTCACCATCTCGGGCATATCAACATCATCAGGGGGCTCTGGGGTCATGACGAGAATATCGTCCTAAATAAACAGGTCCGCCAAAACACCAACCTGCCGGTCAGTCAAGGAGCCTCGTCGCAGCGCTTTCCCGAAGCGGCCCTTAGTTGTCGTAGAGATGGGAAAGAGATGGGAAGAGGCAGACATGTGCGGTACATCTAGTTTGTGACCCAACTGGCCACCGATCCGTGAGCCCTGTGGTTCGCTTTCATGGTCGTGGCGAGTTTTCCGGTCAGCTCTAGTCCCTGTCCGTAGACATCTCAGACCGCCGGTTGTGCTTTGATCGGCCGGCGGACAGCCGACAGTTGTTGCCCTGTCGGGGAAGAGTCGTACTCAGGTTAGGTACCTTCTGTTAGGTAGCCGTGCCTTGGGGCAAAAAGAAGACCTCTCTCAATCCATGTCTCCCAATCCATGAGCATCCCCTCGTCTGTTTTCCTCTCAACTATTCAGAGAACCATACCTCACTCCAGCTCTTACACGGCGCATTTCCACACTGCGAACTTCCCCTTCGCCCTCCCCCCCCTGAATGACTATATGCAATTGCCCCTCGCCACCAACTTCCTTCACGGCCATGACCTTTGTTCACGTCTTAGAGCTGACCGCACCCCCTTCTGCATTTCTGATCCCCTCTAGACTCTTCGACTGCAGCGCAAAGACGACCATTTGTCCGAGACTCTCCCAACTCGAACCGCGCCAGGAGTGTCGCGAGAATAGGGCGACGGTCATGTGCACGAATGCAAGACCTACGTGGAGGAGCAGGAGGCTGAACGCCACCACAACTGTAATGCTCTGTCCAAACCCATATGCGTATCTATACCTGTACAGCACCCCTGTGATGGCTGCGCCCCGGTTGGCCATTGAAGGGACGCTGCCCGGCGCGCTATACGTATCGAACTCGTCCGAGTCTTGAACGTATGCCAGCCCGCTCGTAATGGACAACACGACGAGATTCGAGTAACAGCGTTCGTACGAAGACGCCTCTACACAGTAACTCGATATCGTCTCAAATGCAGGGTTCGTGAATGTCGCGTTGGATCGCCAGTCTGGCATTCCCACGCCCCGTAGCCACTCTCGTGTTATTGAGATAGTGTTGTTGGCGTTTGAGTTCTTGATTAGATACGCACTCGTCTGCTCGGAATCAAAGCCGAGGTGTACTCGAAATTCAGACGCTTGATACTGGTCTGCCCACAACTCGGCTTCGACCCAACGTGCGTGAATGAGGCACAGTGTCGTTGCAAGTTGTGTGTCATTTGCCCCGTTTGACTGCTTCGTACTTGGGTTGACCAAAAGCATCGAGGAGCTCAGTGGGACAGGGACTTGGTCTTGAAAATCGCTGTTGTCTGGGAAAGTGAGAAGCGAGGTTGTGTTGTTCGCCTTGTCGATTGCGAAGTAACTTGAGTTGCTTGGAATTATAATGTAGCTGTCGAAGATCGGGTCGTAAAAAGGGAATACCCAGTACCCTTTGCCTTGTTCCTTGATGTCGCCGTGAGAAAACCCGGCACTGCACTGAACGGCAACCAAGGGTTGTTGCAACTTACTCCTCCGACGGCCATCATCACGTTCAAACTTGATAATGGCTTGTTCAGATGGGCCGTCGGCCAGAGAGTATCGGCTGATTGTCACGATACCGTTGACAAAGTCCATCGGACGCGTTGCAAAGTACGTCCATGTGTCCTGGGTGGCCGGACCCCAGAGTGTGGTCGAGCTGAATGATTGCATCGGGGTGATGGCGACTGTCGCGTTTTTCATCGAAGCGACATCTACGGTTGGGTCGAGGTTTAGGAATTGCCCAAGCATCAATCGCCCATCAATCATCGTTGCCCGGTGACAATGAGGTGTCACATAATGCGAACGGGAGCGTGGGCCAAGAGGCTGGTTCCAAGCTATAGAGGTTGTTGGCGAGGTAAAGATCGGTCACACCATCGTCAAATGGCGTCTCCCACCAACCTAGACGAGGTATCATGGCGGTTGCTGAGAAGGGACTGGCCCCAATCGAGAGCAATGCGATGAAGATAATGGTAGCGCCCGTTATGCCATGAAACATGCGGTTCCTGGTCGGGTTCAGCAGGGTGCCCCAAAACTCCCAGCTCACCAGATACCGGATGGGCGAACCCATCTGGAAGACGGAAGAGAGGTAGCCAAGCGCGAGTCCATCATTGCCGAGAAGTCCATACTGGATGCGGTGGAGAAGGATATCGGTCAGGGAGACAATGATGAAGGATTCATGCACCTTGGCTGCGAATAGAAGAGCACTGAGTTCGTTGCTTGTGGGATGGCCGCTTTTCCATTGGAGTCCGAGGATATGGATCGAATAGAGTCCAACGGTGATGACTATCGCCGGGGCGGGAAACAAGGCGAAGTGTAGCAGTGCCGATGCCTTGCCATAGTGAATGACTTCCTTTGGTTGCTCCTCTTGGGTGAGGTGACTGAAGAGGCGGCGAACGGTGGCAGCCGGCTGAGACTTGGAGGTGTCAGAATCGTCAAATGTATTGTCTTGCATCGTTCGAGCATCGGGTTCGAGGATAGGTGTCACTGGTGCTTCTAGCTTGTGGGACTCTAGCTTCTCTTGCATTTCGAGACGGGGGAGGTCCTGCGTACGCCGCATTAGAATGTTATACTAATGTAAGTTGCAGTGAATCTAAGATGGAATAGAAAGTACCTGCCTCTTCAATGGGGGGTTAATCGAACGTCTGATGTTCCAGTTTGTTCCGAGATGTTTCTTGAGGTGTCGGTTGGCTGAGCGGAGCCCCGTTACTATTAATTGGCTCAATGGCTCCTTCCTGCTGCCTACCTGCTCACAACCCTAACTTCAGCTGAGAATAGGCTGAGTAATTGTCACATCGAGCCGAAAAATAGTCATTTTACTCCCCCCGACCCTCTCAACTGAATGATCTGTTTTCCCGATCTCAATTGACCTATTTATGTCTATTTGCAAAGGATGCGATTAATTGCCATCTTCATTGGCCAGAGCATTTTTGGTGTTGTTGCCTTGTGTTGACTTCAAGATTTGGTAGTGGTCTGTGCGCGGCCAAAACAAATAACCTTATTCACACAGACATGCAGGCAGCTCCTTCCTTCCATTGCTTTCCACCTTCAAAAGTTGAACAACTTCACCCTCAATATCGTCGAAAGGCCTACTACTTCTTCTTCCCTCGATAGCTTTCTTTCCTTCTTCTCCCACACGCTTCCACATCGCCTCTCGCTCACACAACCCCACGATAAGCGCTCTCGGCTGTTCTTCGACCGTCGGAGCTGTCTTGTCCCTGGGTAAGTCCGGCATTGGGGAAATACCCCAGTAGCCACCTCATTAGTGACAGTCGTCCGCTTTGAGGTGTTTCGCTCTCTGTCGGCATCGAATTGCTGCGTGGTCTGTGACGATGTCGATCTTGCTGATCCTTCGACAGTTTCTGAAATAGCTGCCTCCAGCTCGGGTACCCCAACGCGTCTCTTCTTCCCCGCAGCGACCCTGACCCAGGCCAGCTACGCAACAGCCTCACCCCAGCAAGAGGGTGTTAGAAAAAAAGACCCTTTTTTTCTGTCACCCGCTTGCCCAGGTACCATAACCGCGCAGCCCTAGCCCCACAGTCGCTCCGCCGCCAAGACAAGACCGAAAGACGGCTTGCTGCATGATGTGCCACAACTCCCAAGTTCAATGCCACGCTAAGTCGCGAACGACATCTCGGGGTGCCTCGAAACCGTGATGATACTAGGGGCTTTCCAGCACAGGATAGAAGTAAAACTCATGTTTTCCCCGCTGACCTGGGATCCGCGAACCATCATTGGTCAAACCCAGGAAGGACAAAATTCTCAAACTTGGGCCACGGCCCCGTGACAAGAACAAAACATCAATACCCGCACGACAACCACATCATCATCATCATCAAGCATCATCATCATCAAGCATCATCATCATCAAGCATCAACCTTGCCCCCACCAGCTCCCCATCGAGCAGAGCATTGCTCCTCGCCTCCATTCAAGAAAAGCCAATCGGCCGCCACTAATCGTGAGCCCTGCTCTCAGACAGCGACCGCGAGATAATAGACATAACCACCTTGCGAACCGTCACTTCCAGTCAACCTTCTGACGGCAACGATCACTCCACTTTCTTCGACTTGCATTTTTTTTCATATAGAGGCATCCCAAGCAACACCCCATCATTACCCATTAGTTAGCGCCAGATCGCGTGCCGCCTCCGACCAACGCTACTCTAACCCACGACTCTTTCCCCGCAAACCCATTCTCCAGTAAGTTTCAGAACCACTCACACATCATGCTATGTACTTCGTACTCGTAGCGTCGGCCTTCCATCGCATGGCAGCGATTGTACGCTGCATACGACGTGCCCACCGAACGCATTGCGATTGATCTTGTACCCCGACTTCGAGCTCAAAAGCTAGCCGATATCACCCTCTAGTCGACAAAACCCCAGACTGGCGTGGACCTTCATGGTTCTGCGCTGTCGTGGTACGCTCCGACACTCATCAACTGTGCCCGGACGAGATGATCATCCAAGAGGAAACCCAGTTAAGACTGGTACAGGCTTTCACTAGCTCTGCATTTTGGTGCCGCACTGGATTTGACACACCAGTGTCATCAACGACCGCACCACGTCGGACTACAGCCGTTGGCTTCCAGTCGATTCAGTCAACAGATTTTTTATCTTCATCAACATTCCTCTTCATGGACAGTCTCCCTCCCTCCAGCAGTGACAAGTTCGCTCGCATCAAGACCCCACACAACGAGCCAGACGAGCTACCGACATTTTCTCCGGTCGGGCGACTATCGCAGCCCCCGGTCCAGTTGAGTCTCGGTTCTGGCCTTCGGTGAAAGACAACCTGACAGCTAATCTCAAGCCCCTCGCCCTTAGCTACCACAGGAGCCAAACAAAAAACGACAGTCACACACCTTCAAGAGTTCTGCGTTTAGCAATTCTCCAACCCCCCCCGGGTCCGATAAGTGTTGCTTCAAAGACACGCACCCTTGGTACCAGTCTAGGTATGCGTCTTCCGTATTAACGGCAGCTATCATCCCATCTTCCAACCATGCACATACCGCCATTGTTCCTGTGGTGGGCGGCGCTCGTTCGAAACTGGATGTCGACGACTTTGCACGCTCAAGTTCAAAATGTGGACACCAATTTGGAGTCGAGATTGGTATGAACATTTGTCGAGTTCGTCCATTGTTCGTCCATCAGCTGTCTGTCCACCAAAGGTATATCGACAATCCGAGAGGTCAATCCAGACCCTTCTCTGCAGCCTGCGAGCGAAACTAGGCTTCTCTTTAACCACGACACCTTGACGATAAGCTGCCGATCATCACCCACTGCTTGAACTCAGCCGTGAGCACACTACCGGAGACACCCCATTCGCGCTACTCTACCGACGCGAAGCAAAACATTCCTCTCCGAGATTAGACAGCTAGCAGGACGACGGCGAACAACTCGGTGAGCTGCACAAGGAAGCATGGGACGCAACTCGACTGAGTGTGGCCCGAATGAAGACGTACAGATCTACACTGGCTCCATTGGAAGCCGCAAATCTCCATTGAGCATCTCGAGCCATTCTTACACGACATGCGACCCCAAAGCCTCCTAGCGAGCTATCTGTCCGATAAACAACCCTGGGCTAGGTTCATTATCCCATCATTTCTACTCAGGTCACACCAGGGATTTTTTACCCACGTGAGCAAGCCCTGCAGGACACAGATTCTGGCAACGTCTGGGAGCACTTCACAGCTAGATGGAATTTCTGTCTCGCCACTACGACCGCATCGTCCTTGCCAACATCGCTCCAAGACTCAAGAGCCGACTAGATTCCGACAAGTGCCAATAGCTCAAGTCCCTTGACAGTTACGGATACACACAAGACAGGCTAACTAGCCCATTTCTTGCCCAGAACCCAGTCCATTCCCACGCAGCCTTACGACGCGCATGGCGATGGAACTGTTTCAGGTGGGGCCGCCGTGAGGGAGTTAAGCGCTCACTGCAACCAACATGCAGCCCTGGGTTGATTTGACTGGCCTCTGGTTGCTATTTTGATCATCCTTCGGGACGCTTGCTTGGGGGCCGAACTTGGCATGAGACTCTGTCGCTTTGCACTGGTCACGATGCATCCCATCTCTTCCCTGTCACCTTCGTTGAGGGCATTCGCAATCAAACCTCATCACCATGGTTCTGCATCACCGCTTGGTCCGGGCGAGAGATTACTTGGATTGGCTCGACGCAGGAGCCATAGCATTTCTCGTCATCGCCAATTGCACCGTCTTCTCCATCGCCCACTTCAAGCCGCACATCACAACCTCGGGAA
This sequence comes from Thelonectria discophora, assembly GCA_911649645.1. Lineage (NCBI taxonomy): Eukaryota > Fungi > Ascomycota > Sordariomycetes > Hypocreales > Nectriaceae > Thelonectria > Thelonectria discophora. The sequence goes on along the minus strand of CAJVRK010000022.1, from coordinate 176,615 downwards.
GCCTGTCCGAAGCCGGGAGCAGAGCTCTGACATTGGCGTCGGCTACGCTCGCGACCTTGTTCTCTGCCTTTATCACTGCTCGCGTGCGACATCTCATCTTGCGGAGCTTCGAACGGGATCTTCAGGACCTGGATTACAAGGATGGGTTGGGAATCACGAGCAGTCTCGACGCCATGGACTCGAAGTGGCGAGGCGCCCTGGGCATTGACGACTTTTCGGAAAAGACGAGGCTGTATAACGCCCTTTACTGGCTTCTCTTTGCCATCTGCGGCCTCAACACGCCTGCTCTCGTGACTGCTTTTGCACCGTCGCTGACGACGAGGAGCGTCGACTACGAAGCCATCATGGCCGGCGGCCGCGTTCCTGTTCTCCAATCAACCTCATTAGGCAATCCTCCGTGCGCCGGGAAGGCCAGCGCCGATCTGATATCCGAGAACACGGCTTACACGTGGTCGTACGACGACGGCGAGAGCGTCTTCTTTGCCATGAACAGCGCCGAGTGTCCGGTTGCAAACGTATTGAATAAACTGCCATCCATCAACTTCAATACGTCCGACTACGTCTACTTGAACTCGGGAACTGCGGTGAAGAAGTCAGCCATCGGAGCCTCGATCTGGACGCACAGCGGTGACGCCTTTGACCAGCTGCAGAGGAAGTACGGGAGAAACCTGGTCAAGACGCGACAATGCGTGCCCATCATGACATCGAACCCTGTGCAGTGTCGTCGTCGAGGCACCATAACGCCGGCATCCTCCAACGTGGTTACTCTCGAGACGGGCCACGACGAGTCCGGGGTCTGGGACGCGGAGCAATTCAATGCAAGCTTCCCTGCCCGCGACATTGGACGAGACAGCATCATGGCGAACTGGCAGTGGCTCAAGCCCAACGCGACGCTCCCTGACGGCTCCGACGCCATCGGTCTCAGTCTGATAGGCTTCGGCGCCTGGGACGCCACCGACACCGCCTACACGAGCGTCCTTGCCAGTGCCATGAACGACCCAATGGCACAGAACTTGACGTCGGACACGGCAGTCAACTCGACCTACGTCGTGACATGTACTCTGGACGCGAGAAACGTCTTCAACTACCGCACCGTCACCCTCGATATGCAGGCCATCCAAGAGGGCATCGGCACCAACTTTGCCTACTACCTCTCCGGCGGCGAGCCCTGCGTGCCCGACGACGAAGTTGTCAACGACGTCTACTTTGCCACGGCTGCGCGCGCGAGCCAGGCCGCAGTGCTAGAGAACTCGGGCGTGAGCGGCTACGTGGCGACTATCTTGTCTGCCGCGGGGACGAACCGCGCGGGGCCGTACGCCTTTGCCAACAGCAACAACGCGCTCGAGGACGTGCTGGGCCTAGCCGTGGGAATCGCCGTCGCGAATCTGCCCCTGGACGATACCTTTGTGCGCACCGCTTCGTCCAGCGCCGAGGTCCAGGCCGAGCGTTTGGGCAGCGACAGCGGCGTCTTTTACTTGCTAGTCGTGCCGCCGTTGCTAAGCTTCGTCATCTTGACGTGCTTGGCTGCGCAGAGTATCCAGGAGCGGTGGAGGCCCGGTGCGGGAGGATGTAATGCTGGGGTGCCGAGGGAGGTTGGGAAGCATGATCGGTATGCGGCAGAGAGTTTAGTTCAGCTTGTGGGATTGGGGAGTCGAGATGCGCAGCGGTATGAGGAGTAGGGTCCTTGCCAGAGCATGAGACTTGTTTGTTTGGTAGCCCTGGCTTGGCTTTTTACGGTATTCCAAGACGTTATTTTCATGATAAGTTATGCGTGGTTTCCCTGTTCACTAGTAACTGGCTTCTTCCTTTTTTGTTGGGACGTCGGACGTCAGATGTGCCCTTCCGCGACAATCGCCATCACTCCGATGTAATCCTCAGCCAGACCTCACTACCTGTAGCGGCGAGCTTGTTGCGTAGGAAGTACACCTACAGCGCTTCTTTGCTTGCAACCGAGGTGACAAGACAGCTCGCTACTTCTCCATGCTGACCTCGATCTTGTGCAACGATCATGCCAGGCCCAGATGTCTCGAGATGGAAAGGTTGATGTCTCGGAACAAAATTAGGGCGAACCCGCGCCATCAAGGCAAACACGCGTCAATCAGCTCTTCTGAACACGCAGCCTCAACTGCCTTTAGCAAACGGAACAAAAGACGACATCCCAAAGCTCGGCATGGACCGTCTCAAGCCCAGCACCACCACCAACCATCTGGTCAAGGAGCTGTACGAAGACCTCGGTCGCAAATACAGGCTTCACCGCGCAACCATTGAGACTGCTTGGCGTTCGTTTGACAAAGCCAGACGTACAAAATGCATGAAAGCTGGCTCGCAATTCGGGCTAGTGCTGAAGCACTCTGGCGACAGGTCTATAGACGAAGTCTACAAGATGTTGCCCGAATGGAACCTTCGCGACATTGCTGATCCGGTATCGGACCACCTCTTGGACCTTCTCAAACACCGCGCAACGGCGACTCTCTTCGAACAATACCGCGGTGATCCGGCTACAGAAACGCAAGGAGACTACGGCGTCATCCGTCATTCAATGGATTTCAAGGGCCTCCGCCACAGCGAGCGCTTCGTGGACTGCTACACCTTGTTCACCAACGACGAAAACTATGGCACATCCTACAAGCTGGTGTCTGAGAAGGAAGAGACCCTGGCCGCGTTCGCCCCTGCTATCAAAGCCAGAATCTGCCTCCGCCAGTCGACGGGAGAGTTGATTCTGCAGAGACAAATGTATCTCCTGCAGTGCTGCAACATCATGATCGACGACATCTTGTTGGAAGCAGGCTCCAAAACTCGCCCCAAAAAGAAGATACCCAAGAAATCCGACAAGGCAGCGACAGCCGCCCTTTCCAAACTGTCCATTCAGACCTCGCGACCGAAACTCACCCTCCCGGACCTGGCTGCCAGTGCCAGAGACCAAGCCGACGCCCTCGACGAATACCTGGAGCTGCTCGTTTCGGAACCCGTCGTGCTCTGTTACGCAGTCAATATGCATTTCTTCACCCGGCCAGAGCTTACACCTGACGAAAAGGGTCGTAGGCTGCCTGCTCATACCGATAGGTTCGTCAGCGCTTCTTTTTTCGAGACGGTGCACAATGCGGTCAAGGGCGCCGCCCTGTGGAAGTACATTGTTCGCCTGGTCGAGCTCCTTGACGCAGCTGGTGATGACAAGGCGTATCGAGGAATTATACTCCAAGAGTTGTCCAATCTGTGTCAGCTTGAATATGGTCGCGCACAAGCCGCCTTCAAACGAAGCGTCCAAGTTAGGACGGGTTCGAAGTGGTTCAAGCGCTTGGCCGGCAGGTTCGATGCCTACGGAAACGCGCGCATTGCCATGAAGGGGAATCCAGAGGAGCTTTTGAGGAGTGATGCTCAGCTGCACTACGTTCTTCGTCTCTGCCAGGCCGACACGACGTCTACCAAGGCGATTGATTGGGTCACCAAGTTGGCAAACCTCCACGAAACTCATCCCTCGGAGAGAGAGAGGCTGGAAGAGAGCGACATCGATTCGCTGGCCGACCTGGTCATCATCATCGGATTCATCCAGGATTTGTCTTCTGTCTCATCGCTACCCGCTGCCTCGCGCAAGAAGGGTCAGGCGTTCCTCTCTCGGTGGCAAGAGCTCGATGCCGAGCTGAGCCCACTCAAGGCGGAGATTGACGTGCAGGATTTTGGCGCTCCCATCGAAAATTTGGTCGAACCCGGCATGGCCGACAGTGCGTTGAAGACTGTTGACCAATTCGTGGTCGAAAAGGCCGGCACCAAGCTGGGCTTCTTGTATCAGGACTTGCTCGAGGAGTGCATTTCCAAGATCCAGGCCCAGTACGAACAGAGCAAGACCAAGCTCAACGAGACTGAATACACGCCGCCAGTGTCGGCGCCCGAACAGCCAGATGAACGGCTCCAACAGCGGAGGCAGAAGGAGAAGACACGCCCGTCGGTTTCGTCCAACTACGAAATCGCCCCCAGTCAAGAGGAGTCTCGTGCAGCAGAGAAACAGGCAGCCCCTCCTGCAGAGACGTTTAAAGTGTCTGCTTCCACGGCAGAGGTCTTTTCGACACTTTTCGCAAAATCCGAGGCACGCGGCTCCGTCAGCTGGGCTGCGTTCGAGGGCGCAATGGCGGATCTGGGATTTTCGGTTTTCCCAAAGTTTGGCTCCGTCTTCACCTTTTACCCGCCTGAGAGCATGTCGATCAGAAGGCCATTGACGTTGCATCGGCCGCATGGCTCGCATATCGAGGGATACCAGTTGCTCATCTACGCGCGACGGTTGAAGAGGGCTTACGGCTGGAACGACGGGATGTTTCGAGTCTTGTAGGGTGACGATGGGATGGGAAGATTTGTCGTTGACGGCTCAGGATAGCACTGGCCTGTTTGATATACCTTTACCAGATTGTTATATATGTCTTAAGAAGATGTGCCATGCGGAAAGATGGTATTATGAAAAAGCGCCGCATGGTTCATCACCTGAGCCAATCTTTGATGCAAGCGGGGTTGACTACACTCTTTGTTGCCTGTGACTTAAGGCAAGTGAGATAGCCCTTCCTCCCCCGGGCTTCCTGCTATTCGGAAATTGTTTTCGCCGCACAAATTGTCAGTCAATTCAGGGACAAACCCTGGGTTTTTCGTTCAAGCTGCAAGGAAAACAGAGCCCTCTTGCTGACATTGGCATTGGAGAGGGGCCCGCAATAGCTTCACTCGCCAATCCACCCCGCGTTCACTGGCAGCTCCAGCTGCCCCCAGCTACCCACAGCTGCCCGCCCACTGCCCCACAACCCCGAATTTAGCTGCGAGATCCAAGTCCAATCAGCTGGAAAACATTCCATACGATTCTGTCCCTCTCGATTGACTCAATGCAGACTCATTTTCCATCCTCTTTAAATCCGCCTCCTGATTGGTCTAATTCCTCTGCATTAGGGCTCCAATTGTGGGTTTGTGCGTCGGTTCAATTGTTGTGGGTGTTTGTTATGTCGAAGGTCCCGATTTGGAGGTGGTCCGTGCGCCCGCCATCTTCTTACTCGTGCAAGGAAAAAAGCAACGTCGAACCCTTCCGAGGGTCAAGACATTTGTTGAACCCTTGTTGAGGACACAGGGAGCCTTGAATCCCCTTTGAGGGTGACAAGAGCCTCGAATCCTCCGAGAGTGAAGATGGGATCGAAACCCTTCGGGGTGTCGACAGTGATGGTCCCCGCCAATAGCGACCACGACGTTGAACCCTTTCGAGGGAGACAACGATGTTAGACGCGTGGAGGGAGACGCGAGGGCATAGACTCATGTCGAACCCTGACGCGAGTTCGTCATCTCAGCTTACCGCGATGGCCCCCTCCGGAACGTACTGGACCCAGTGCGTTTCGAAACCACTCTGATCACTATCGGCTATGCATCACAGAAGACAGAGTGGGAGGGGGCCATGCGGTGCTTGTCGGAAGCCGAACTGCCTCGAGGACTTGTTGAAGTCCGAACGATCGACGACTCGCCCAGCCATGAGGCCGAACTTGTCATCGTTGACCTGGTCCGCACCGAAGCGGCGGGCTTTCTGGCGGACCCGAATCGCCCATCTCGCAATGGTTGCACTGGGCACCCGCAAGTGTCTCAAGAACGACCGCCACGATGGTCTCAGGAGCCTCATGGACGCAATGGGGGCCAGAAACGCAGCAATCAAGACGAAACTAAATGGTCTTCATTCTGCACTCGCTGCCTCCTGCCTGGGCATCTGCGGGCAAATTGTCAGACATTCCTCAGACGTGGGAGTTGTCATGAGAATAAGCGACGCAGTGCCGGACTTCTTGAAGAGTCCCTCTCACCCCATTATGGGAGTGAGCGCCTTGAGATTGCGCCTACCGAGCCGGTGGCGAACGTCTCGCTGAGAGAGGTTAGACGGTGGTGTCATCAAACGACTCGGAGCCGGCAAGTTCGTGGCCTGCGGACCGAGGCGTCTCTTCAAATTGGCGACAACGTGCCATCGACGTTGACGATTGCTTTCCGCGCGAGACATGGCCACTCTCGTAACTTCCTCGGGTCGCTCCAGATCCCTCTGGACAGAGTGAGCGGGGACACCCTTTCGGCACGTGTCGACCTCAACTCGGAAAATCTCCCTCAGGCCATACAGCGCCTTTTCCAATACCCAAACTTCGCTCGGAGCAGGATGCCAGCGGAGCAGCCGAAGACACATTCTCCTCTCCGCTTCAAATTGCTTGCATCGGACCAAGTCAATCAACTGGGGCGTCAAATCCGCCAGCTGTTGGGACAACTAACAGATGACATCTCAGTCCAGGTCGTATTCCACGACGAGATGTTCCAGAAGAAGTGGTTGCTAACGATACAAGACATTGCCTCGTACGACAATTTGCAGTTTACCTGCGAAAGGCGAATGGCAACTACAGAGATCTATCTTTCGGCGGCGGCGTCATCCCGGACGGCCCTGATTCCCGGCACCGGCAGCCACGCTCTTTGTTGATCAACAACACCGAACCGTAGCGCTGATTGCGGGTATCGCAGAAGAGGTCGACCTACAGCGATAGTGTGTTAAGACTCCCTCGGAGAGACGCCTGAATATCGCTGTTGTCCCTAACCTGCACCAGTACGTCGTCATTCACATAGGCAAGGTGGCCAAGTTGCTCCCGGATGTTAGTACTAACTACCAAGTGCCATTTCGTGCTCAATAACTCGGAAGGTGGAGATTAAATGGGCAGTATGGGGTATTTTTGTCGAATAAGTCTGATAGAACTGAATAAACAAACAACACATAACTCCTTCCTATTACAATTCATGCTCCTACTTCGCATCACAAAGTTCTCCACTTGGTCGGTAACCCCCAAGACGCTGACTTCTCACCTAGTCTGCTTAGTATTTTCCCAGTCTTCGCTCGTCTTGATTTCCCATTATCATCTTGGCAAATATTTTCCCCGTCTTGGGTTGACCAACTTGAGCGGCCAGTCGCAGGCCTTGGCAGCAGATCTTAAGGGTAGATACGATAACGACGCCAACACCATGCAGTCTACGGATTTGATGGCAACTTCCCACCCCATGGACGTTCTAGGCACTTTTGTTTGCCCCATATTCAAGATACGCCTTGAAGAAGAGTCCTTTGAGAAGATATCCTCACGATTCCCCCGACCTTCCCTGACCCCGTGGCCGACGTCTCGACGTCGACATCGCCTCCTTCGGATTTCTTCCTTTCACTGGGTTCCAGGGCCACCTCCTGGACGTAACGTCTGGGGGGTTTAGGCCGTCCTGCTGGAGAAGGCTGGACATCCCACCAAGATCTGCATCGGCTCAGGCTCCAACGCCGAATGCGGCGTCGCCACCAGGTCCTGGGCGTACTACCGGAACATCACCATGCCTCGCTTCATTAACACATGCGTTCGGATTCCATATACCATTTCGGATGCCACCAAAGCTGCCAAGAGAGCCCCCTGAACAACTTCAAGAGATTGTCTCTGTCTGCAAAGTCGATACAGAAACCGAGAATGGACACGGCACGAGTGCGATGGGGAACCTCGACGTTCTCAATGAACATCACCATTTCCTCCTTTCCATTGTCCAAGAATGCCCGCAATGCAACCTACGAGACTTTGATTAGCACTCTCGCCAGGTTTCCGTGGCGATAGAGTGTCCACATTCTCAATCAGTGCAAAAGCAGTGTACCCGTCATTACGCGCCACGACGATCGACGACATACCAGGCCTACCTGAACAACAACAACGGCTTGCGTCCTAACGAGGGCGTTTTGCAAGTTCTTCCACACGTCGATACTCAGAGGTGAGCGACAGCCAGGGGTGGTGATTTGCACGTTTGGGGCACCCAGAAGGCGATCAGGGGCGTTTCACGGCGATAGTTGGGAGAGAATGGGCGCAACAAGCCAGTTCAACGACTCTCCAGCACAGGTTTCTCGACCCGACGTTGCCGAGAGGCGGGCAGCCAGAGGCGACGGTTCACACGTTCCGGGCCCGCGGCTGGGGGTGCTTGATGGGATGGCGATAGTGAGGGGAGCAGTCTGGTAACGCTAGATCAACTCAGCAAGAAGCAGGAGTCCATCTAGGAAATCCCTCGGGAGTTTATTGTCACCCTCAAGATGTGGGAGGGGGGGCTACCTCTCTCTACCACATTGTAAGTGCAGTTCCCATCGCTCCTTATCGACTCCAGTATGCTAACTACCTATGTAGCCAGGCCGCTTCTTTTATCGGTTCCCTCGAGGAGTAGGCGCAAAGATGTCAATCTACCTGTAGATTGAAACGTGCCCAGAATACTGTGACAAACCCCATTTTATACAATATTGCTCGAGGCGCATTGGTGTTGAGTTCCAGACTTGGACGACATGCGCACTATTGGCCTACCTACTTTAGCCAACGACTCAGATCCGACATCAGGCTACAGATGAGGATCACGAGAGAGAGGAAATCGAAGCAAAACAGACTTGGAAAGTTGTACCCATCCCTGAGTTACTGGTACCCAGAGAGAGGCAGACGCCCGGGACAATCCAAACAAGCCCACTGAAGGAGGTTCTGCCGTTTCCTCTGACCATTTCATTTGGGTCCCAGGCATGGAAGCGGGGAGCAGTTCCAACCTCGGGGTAACCGACAACTCATTGGATGTGGATGTGATGGTGTATTCCCGTTACACGTCAGTTCCACCAATCAACGACACAAGCCCAATGCCTCGACCTGGCTAGATATACCAGCGTCTTCGCGATGCGACAGTACACAATAAAGCTCCCGAGCCAGGACTTGACAAAAACTCCCTAAGCGAATATGCTCTAGATGCTGCGCGCCGACGTACGCAAGATTGGGCCGACTTCAACCACGCGTGTGCTGTTCTTCAGCGCAAAGTTGAGAAGTAGCATAGGTATGGTAAACAAGACCAAAAACAACATGTTCACTAGCAAAGACCTTGTTATAGTCGTAGTGACCTCAGCAAGGCGAGGTTCATGGTCGCCGCCGTCCGTCATCTATTCGTCCGGACCTTCAGTCCGACGTCGTTCCATCGTCTGTCGTTTGTCGTCTGCCATCAGCTCCAGGTCGTCGTCATAGGGCTCGTGGCTGACCAGGGTGCGCCTTTGGTTAGGGATTGGCAGCTAGGACGGTGCTAGTGTATCGCATCATTTGCGTATTCTTCACAAACTTCGAGATCTTGAGCTTGGATGGCTCTATTGTCACCTCCTATTGAGAGAAACAATCCCCCCTTGAATACCTAACAAGCGAATAGCATTAGGTCTTAACGTCCCTACCTCCCAAAGGGTTTACCCATTGTGCTTATGTTCCTGGCCTATGAGTGTCAGCCCAAGCCAATTTCCCCAATCATGATGTGCAAACTGCTCGAGTCCCCCGGGCCTCTCTCCCATTGGCTCTCGGTGGCCATTTGCCCAAATACCACAAAACAAAACACGGATGCATTCTTCATCTGTTTCTCTCGCCGCCATTCTTTCTTCTCATCTCCCACGCAACCTTCCCTTTCTCTTCCGTTTCTCCCATCCCCAACCCTATCAACCTTCCCCCGTCGCCCAGTTCATCAGCCGCCATGGGCCAGCTCAAGCTCAGCGACATGTTTGCGCGCAAGACTCCGACTCGCGGCACTCCCAATTCGATCCCCTCTACTCCGCCTCGGCCCGTCGCGACGCCATCATCGTCCCGGTGCGGCGCTGCTGTCAGACGTCTCCCGCGGCCCGTGGAGAGGATCCCGGAAACACCACCACAGCCGCAGCCGTCACGTGCCCATCTCGGCCCAGGCTTGCAGAATCCAGACCGGCCGTCGCTCCTCCCCGCTTGGGACAGCTCGCCCTTGGTTTCAATTGACATATCGTCGGCCGACGAGAGCTCCGACGGTGAGGTGCGAGTAGCGGCGCGGCTAGCGGCGCGGAAGCGCAAGTTGGATGTCTCGATTCCGGCGCGGAGTTTGTCCGCCAAACGGACCAAGACCAGCCAAGATGCTTCTTCTCCTTCATTTGCGCTCCAACATCAGCCGCGGCCCAGATTGAAGATACCAGACAACCTCCCCAAGAAGTCTCCCCCGGCATCCACAGCCTCGCCCTCTCAACGGCGCCGCAGCGCGACTCCAGTTTCGCGAATCCCTCGGCCTGTCGCCAAGCTGCAGCGTCCCGTGAGCTCCTCCCAGCCGGCTTTTGCGACATCAAGCCAGTTTGCCAATGGCGCCGAGGACGAGGACTGCTTCATCGAACGGACTCAAAAGTCGCCAGCGAAACGGCGCCCGGGCGACTCAATCGCTATTCAATCCAAGAGGAGACAGCTCAGCAATGGTTCAGCTGCTGCCGTCGGTAACCAGCCGACCATTGAAGTGCCAGACTCGGATTGCGAGATTCTCAAAGTCGTCACAACACCCGACAAACCACTGCCCCGCAAAGCAGGCCGTCCTGTCAGAAAATCTCAAGATGAAGACAAAGATCCCAAGCAAGAATCGCCTTCATCAACCATGGCCCCGCCAAGCGCAGCTTCAGAGCCCCGACGTTCAGCCAGCTGTCCACGCGCTCCTATCGCCCCGAGCCCATCGCTCACTCAAGTCGAGAAGAGCCCCGTGATCGACCTCACACAAGAGGAAACGTCCGCCTCTGATTCGGACGAATATGAAGACGCCCTTGAGAGCCAATCGAGTACACCTCTGCCGTAGAATGGCAGCGGTCCCGTGCAGAGCCAACCAACCGCTCAATTCCAGCATGCCCAAGCCCGACCTCGTATCGCCGAGTCCAATGCCTCAGGCACCATCAGCATTAAGCAAGAGACGAAGCCTATCAATGCGAAGCCAGACGAGCCTGAGAGTTTCGCCGGACCCTCTCTCTTAAAGAGTCTCGCTGCTGCTCCCGTCTTGGTCAAGGTGATCAAAACGGAGAAATCTTTCGACCCCAGCTGGGAAGATGGCTTTCTTTCTGTTTTAAGTCTCAGCCAGGATGAAAATGAAGAGCACTGCCCCGTCATCAAGACTGAACCGAAACTGGACACTGAGTCCTCTTCCCCCATCTCATACCACGACTCCGACAGCCTCGAGGAACATTTGAGGCAATCGCAACCTCCCTCTTCGCATCCGAGAGAATCAGACGAGAGTTCCGATGAAGGGCCGAGACAATCACCACCTCCCTCGTCGCATCCACGAGAGCCAGAGAGTTCCGAGGATGAAGGGCCAGATCACAATGGCGACATCAACACATCAGCCACCATTGAAATGTCTAGTCCAATGCCGACACTCGCCGGCGACATCAACACGTCAGCCACCATTCAAATGTCCAGTCCAATGCCGACACTCGCCGACATGACCATTGCAAAAACTCCCACACAATCAAGCCGACTCACCCCATCATCAATTATATATAACCCGTTGGCAATGGAGCGAAAAAGACAGGCTGGCCAAGTCTCTCGGCCTCGGCACCGCGAGTCAATCGTTGACCTCAAGGGGATTCTCAAGACGGCCCAGTCTTATAACAAGCGGACGAGGAGCAACCTAGGGCTCTCGTCGCCTCTCGAGGGAGATGTTCTCTCTTCGCCGACGGACAGGATCCAACACACCAAGCAAAACGCCAAAACGCACCGCGTCCCGAGTTCCGATGCTCTTGCCGGTCAAAGCAGTGCCAGATCTGCCATCAACAGACGGCCAACTCAATCGAGTCCCCTCAAGTTTTTCACGCCGCGCAAGGTACATCCGACCAATTTGTCGGTCCTCAAGCCTATTCGCTCACCATCCAGTAAGTGTCTGCCAGGAATTATAAGGCCTTGTACTAACTCCGACGGGTAGCTGACTCAATTCCGTTCAATGCGGATGCGTACTCATCGTTTTCCGACGAGGAAACGAATCTCTCCGACACACCCTCGAAGGCCAGGACAAGCGCAAAAGCAGCCACCACGCCTACAATACAGAGCCAGATCAGTGGTATCATCAATAAGAAAGGGATGAGAGATGATGCAAAGAAGAAGCCGAAACGAGAGGATCTCGGCGCCTTTCCCCCCAGACCAAGAGAAAACAATATGCCACCAGTCATCCGAGATGGAGTTTCGGAACACGCCATCAAACCCACAGCTGTCCGGCTGGAGAAGAAGATTGCAGCCGGAAAGACCAACGTTGGCTAGAAGCCAAACTGGAGACTCCCTGTGCCTCAAACAAAGCAGACTTCTGCTGCTGTGGAAGCAGAGCTGGAGCGTCGAGGAGTTCGAACCGTCACGCAGTACAACAACTTTTGGTACAACCTTCAGATGAAAGCCTCCAAAGCCATGGGGTCTGCGGTGCCACTCTTCAGCGCGCACAAAATGGCGCTCGACCAATTTGTCGAGGAGGCCATGAAGAAGGACCAGCAAATCAGCGAAAGGAAGAAGAAGCAGAGGTTGAAGGAGGCCGAGGAAAAGAAGAAGGCCGAAGAGGCAAAGAAGCCAAAGCCGACAGGCGTCGAAGCCATCAAGCTCTGGGGCGCAGGAGAAACGGACGACGAGAGTTCGTCATCGGAATCCGAGGACGGCCAGGCGCTGATCACCAAGATGCACGAGGACCTGAGAAAGGCGAGGAACCACGGGGCCGGCACGAGCTTGGGTCGGTGATGCGCTGTAACAGCTGGTTGAGCCTTTTTCGGTCTCGTCGTCGAGTTGAAGGAACAACAAAGGCCCCACGTTCAGCACGTGAAGTGGTCAGGGGCTGGTGGCAAAGTATCACCACCACGTCGACGCTTCGGTTCTTGTTACACACAATCTCGGGCAACAGGGACGAAGACAAAGGTGGCAAGGTTTCGGGATTTATGAGGGGGCTTGCAGGCTGGTACTTGTACAAAATGGAAGGGTCATATGGCTGCGGTGTGAGAGGCTGCCGTGGTACTGGATTTCACTGAGACGTTAATTAACTCCAACAATGAAGGGATGGCGAGACTGCCAATGGCGGTCAACCCGAGTGCGACCCAGCTCCTTTTGCCTTTTGCCGTGAGTCTGCGAGCCGTGATTGGCTGAGGAGGCTGATTAGCCGCGCTTATGCGGCCGAGATTACCACGAACAGGGGGGTGTCAGTAGCCGCACCGTGTTGCCCAGGCAAAATTATACGAGAGACAGTCTTTCTCTCAGATATCTACACTGTGTACCCCTCCATCTTCCCCTGCCCATGGCTTGACACGATAAGGCCATGCCACAACTTGATGATGGTGCAAAATTGTGTGTGCGTAAAAGTCACTTCCCGCGGTCGATTCGGGCTGCCAAGTCCCGACTCTTGTTGAGTTCATTTCATTCGCATCCCGTTGGTCCAAGGCTGTGGAAGGAAATGTGGGAGCGCGATGCCTCTTTGGGCAATTCGGCTCCTCCCCATTATTGAATGGCTGCGCTGGCTCAAGTGGCGGGCGCGACGGGCGCTGCGACTGCCACGGGGAAGGCGTCAGTGTTGGGTGGTGCGGTGGTACCTGCCTTGTATTCGTACTTGTGGTTCGTGTTCGTGGGCTGTCGCACCCCAGGGCAGGTGCAGTGCAGCGCCCGGTGGTTGGTGCAGCCGACGCGGGTAGCCGCTGCCCGGCCGGCGTTGGCACTGCTGCAACCAATGCAGGAGGAAGGTGCGGCGTGGTTTTGGCTTTTGGTTTGGCCCGTTGTGTCCGGGCGCCTCCTTCTTTCCTCAAGTTCCCTCCTTGAAGATCGTCGTCATTCATTCTCCGACTTTCGCTAATCATCATCCTCTTCCTTGTTTTTTTCCTTACTCTCGCTCACCCCTCAATAATTGCCCTATTATGCCGCCGTCACTGTTTTTTGCTTCATTTTTTGCTTGGTTTCCTTAGAGAATCCCCAAGTCGCTCGCTTTTTTTCCTTCATCGCCTTTCTTGGGATACTCAACTTCTCTCGCTTGCCTTCCAATTTAACCCTCGAACCAGACTAACTTGCCAACCTGGGCGCGCGTGTCTTTCCCTGCGCCTCCTCTTCGCTCGTTTTCCCAAGGAGCGATACTTAATTACTACAAAGTGACAACACGAACACCAGCCCTCGGCTGACACGAGACCACCATCGTTGATCGATCCGACGCTGTCCCTGACCCGTCTTGGGTTTGTGTCAGTCTTCCAACTCCCGAGTCCGTGTTCATCGACAACACTCGCTTTAGCTCACTCTCGCTTTAACCCAAATATTTCATCTCGCTTCAATAACATTCCTATTACGGAGCACCCTCCCCTCCCTAACCACGTCTGGGCCCAAGTCGATACCCTGGCAATCTTGAAACGACTCCTTCATCAGCCCTGAGATCCAGTCCAGGAACCGCCACGACCCTGCACCGCCCACCCACGTCCCGTCGAACAAAAGACGGCGAGACCGCCATTCAGACCGACTCGATAATACCACGAACGATATAAACTACCCCCAGACTACGATCCAATCCCGTGGCAAGTCGACGTCCCTCGTCTTCCCGTTGCCGCCCTTCTCCCTGGTCATGCGACAATGCTTCGCGCTCGCGACCTCGAAAGCGTCATCCCCAGCCCCGAGTCCCCTCCAGGGATGACCACCTCGAAGAGCTCGAAATCCTCGTCTTTCCAATCCTTCAGCAGCGACGATGGTAGCGTTCTGGCCGATGTTGGCCACTTCGAGGAGATTGGACTCGATGACGACAACGACACGGTAACTCTCAAGAGCCCTTCGGAAGTCAGCATTCGCTCCCTGTCCACCAAAACGCCCTCGGGCCGAACCCTCGCTGCCGGCCGAACAGCCTCAAAGGCTCGTCCTCCTTATCCAACACTTCAAACGAATATATACTCTGCCAATCCACGAAGCACCAACCTCGGTGCTCTTACTGACCCTCTTTCCGCCGGTCGCCAAAAATCCTTGACCAGTCCTTCATCAGTCTCTCTCCCCTTTTCTCGGCGACACCGAAGTCCAAGCCCCGGAGGTTTTTCACTCAACCCGAAGGATCCGAGCTTTCCACCACGGCCCCGACGCGGCAGCTGGCAAACAAATCGCGACCGCAAGTCATTAACCGACCTCGAGCGAGAGTGTGACGAAGACGATGGCGATGACATCCCTGAGGGTCTGGTTCTCGAAAACGTTCCCATCTCTCCTCGGCCACCGTCGGAGCGTTCCCCAAGTCGACCGAATTCCGTGTCGCCTTCCCCAGACCGAGCTCCCAAGGAACGAGTACGAAGCATTGGCAATGGAACGCCTCCTGTTGCTCAAGCCCAAGGGTCGCTCCGGTCACCCTCTTGGAAGACCGACACAGCTCCACGCAGCCCCATGAAAGCGCGCGCGCAGAGTTGGAACGCGGCTCTAGCGGAGCTCAATGCCGAATCCAAAGCCCTCACGGAAAAGCTAGAAGAGCATGCCGACGAAGTCAAGGAACAACAGACCAAGGCGAAAAACGGCGCCCGGCCAAACACCTGGAATGCGACGCGGCGACGATCGCTGGATACATACGAGAAGAAGCAGAGAGTCAAGTCCACACCCGAGCTCCCGCCACTTCGGAAGACAAATATCATGATCGACCCTCTACCCGTTTCCAAAGAGAAGGAAGCTGTTCTGAGCCGAACGAGACCGTCCTGGCTACCCCCAAAGGACCCTGCCGAGGAGAAGCGACATCTCAAGGAATACCAGAAGATGATGGCAGCCAGTGCCAAGGCGGAAGAACGTCGGGAGGCGGCCCGAAGGGCTAAAATCGAAGGACACGATGTCGCGGTGGACAACATGATGCAAGTGTGGGAGAAGGACGTGATTCCTCGCTGGAACGACGCCATCCGAGAACGCAAGACGAGAGAATTGTGGTGGAAGGGTGTCGCTCCACGCAGCCGAGGAGTCGTTTGGTCCCGAGCAATTGGCAACGAACTCGGCTTGAATGGAGGATCATTCGAAGCGGCACTCGCCAGAGCCAAGGATGTAGAATCCAGGGTCCAAAACGACAAGGGCGATGCGGATGACGTCCGGAAAGTCAAGTGGTTCAAGGATATCCGCCACGACGCGGCTGAGGGAACCTGGAAAGACCTCCGCATCTTTGAAGTTGGTGGGCCGCTGCACCAGAGCCTGGTCGACGTCTTGAGCGCATATGCCATGTATCGGAGCGACATTGGTTACGTGCCAGGTTGCAACGTGAGTATCAACGACCAACTACTTGCAACCCTGAGCTAACTTTACCAGACGATTGCCGCATTGCTTCTGCTCAACCTCCCAGACGCGGCCTCCGCGTTCGTCTCTCTCTCCAACGTTCTCAACCGACCCCTACCCCTGTCCTTTTATGCGTCAGACCCGGGTGCGCAATCATCCGCCTGCAACCTGGTCATGCAAACGCTGGCCCTCAAGTCGGCCCCGTTGTATGAACACCTCACGAGAAGCGTTAGCGCGCCCAAGTTGGAGTGCTACCTCGGTGACATATTTACGAGCATGTTTACCGGGCACCTGGCCATTGACGAGGCTGCCAGGCTATGGGACGTCTACGTCTTTGAGGGAGACGGTCTCCTAGTCCGGGCCGCTGTCGCATTCCTCCTCAGCAGAGAGATGACCCTGCTCGGGGCGAAGACGGCGGAGGAGATTGGGATAGTTTTGTCGGAACAAAACGCCAGCGTGTCATCCGCCCGACCTAATGGAAGGGTCGGGGCCGAAGACCGATTCATGATGTCGGTACGTGAAGCAGGCAAAGCTTAGGCGTCATTGTTTAGAGAACAACTACGGTGCCATGATCGGGTTACATAGACGGACGGTATTTAGGAGCTCCCTTGGGGCTGATGTGTATATTTTGGTATAGGAGATATATGCTCCATTTCATGGCGTTTGATACAGGGGCGATGCATGGGAATGTTTGGGCGGAGGCGGATCATTATGGTGATGAGATGGGTTGATAGACGGGGATGGACTTAGTTAACTTCGTAATCGTCAGTGACGTCCTGCAAAAGGATGGACGAACTCTTGAATCAAGCTTTAGATTCCACACGATCTGTTGCAAGGATGATCTCGTCCCGTCAATGCTTATTCGGATCGAGGTGATCCGGGGAATGACGACATGTCGGTCTGGGAGTGCAGCTACTCTATTAAAGGTGAGACAAGAGATGCATCGCATGTTTACTTTTTGCTCCTTTGGACGTGTGTGTCATGGTTCGGGCATCCGAGTAGCCAAGGTAACGGGGGTACTGAGACAGACAAGGGGGCCGCGAAGCCAAGTTTTTGTCTGGTGCGCCGTTATAGGGTAGTGGCGTGAAACAAGGCGAGACATGTCTCAGCCTCGTCGTCTCATGAGGTTTTGGGGGGTGTTCGGCATCACACGGTGACATCTGGCTAGGGCTGAGAGGGGATGAATCTCTGACAGGGTAGATTTGGGGTGGTAGTGCAAGTGCCGACGAGATTTATCTGGATATTTTTTTGGTTTTGATGGTCGGGGCTTGCACATGGTTGCGGATCATGGTGCTGAGAGGTGTTGAGAGGAAGTTGTGCGTCTAAGAAATGAACGCAAAATGATAACTACAGGCAGTAGGAACCGGCAGTTTTGACCCAATTTTATTCATCAGAATAGACAGAAACGAGATCATATTCTGACCATTATTGTCTCTTGTCTTTACCGTCGGTTGGAGATCTCGACAGTCGGATGATAATTAATCCGGCCCGACTTCCAAGTCGGCGAATCGCATGCACAATTGGGCCCATCCTCAGCGTCCCCACTCCACGTAGCGCGCGCTAAATGTGGCGGACAAAAACATTCAAGCAACACCATCACGAACACTCCAATAACGGCTCATCTCACTCAGCTTGACTCAAAATCCTCTCGTTTGCGGATCTTTGCGGAAGAGTGAACCGGAGGATTGGGGGACAAGAAGGGACGCATCTGCCATATCAACGCCCATCACCGCCAGCGGGAACATCACCACTTCGTATCGAGGACTTATAAGCACGAAATCGAGTACATCTGACGCAGACAAAGATGCCCTCCGGCTACAAACATGGCGACACACCGCAGAAAGCCATGGTGAGAGGCACAATCTCGTACCTCGAGTCCCAGGGCCTGCCCGTCAACAAATCGGCCATCTTTCGGCACTTTGATCTCTCCCGCTCGCAAGGCTACGCGGCGCTCAGCGTGCCCTCGTCGCGGCGCAACGACCCCGAGTGGGAAGAGACCCGCGGGCGGCCCAGCAAAATCTCGGAGCCAGACCAGAAGAAGATGGAGTCGATCCTCTGGGACGACGCGTACGACGATGCCAACCTCAACTGGAGCCGGCTGGCCAAGGAGGCCGGGCTCGAGACCGAGTGCAACCCGCGCACGCTTCACCGCACCATGGGTACGCTGAGCTACCGAAGGTGCCTGGCCTGCGCGCGCTGCTGGACGCACAAGAAGCTGCGCGAGAAGCGCGTCGAGTTTGCCCGCAAGATGCTCGACGCCTACCCCGACCCTCTCGACTGGCGCAGCGTGAGGTTCAGCGCCGAGCTGCACTTTGGCTTCGCCTCGGACCGCAAGCTGAGGCTGGTGCCCCGGGCCGGGGAGAGGTTTTGTCCTGGGTGCGTGGCGTTGCCCGAGGCGAGCTGGCCGCGCGACGTCAAGAGGGTGCACGCGTGGGTGGCGGTCGGGTACGGGTTCAAGAGCGAGATTGTGTTTTACGAGGACTCGCTGAGCCCCAACGGCTCGGGCGTCATGACAATGCCGCAGTACCGCGACAAGATCCTGCAAAAGGCCGTGAAACCCTGGCTCGCCAACCCTGGACCGCAAGGGTTCGTCCTCGAAGAAGACGCCGACCTGTTCGCCCACGGGTCCGGCAGCAAGGTCAACCTGGTGCAGCACTGGAAGGAGGACAACGGCTTGCGGTGCCACTTTAGCTGCGGCGAGAGCCCCGACCTGAGCCCGCTGGACTCGCTGTGGCCGGCCAGGAAGCAGTGGGAGCTGGACTCGGCGCCGGCCGACTGGGAGGACGAGACGTTGCGCGGGGTGGTGAGGGGGGTGTGGGAGGGGTTCGAGCAGGAGCGGGTTGATGTGTGGGTAGATTTTATGCAGCAGCGGTTGAGGCAGGTTGTGGACACGGAGGGGAGGTTTGTTGGGTGGTGAGTAGTTGGTGATGGGCTTTTTTCTTGATGATTTTGTTGGAGGAGTTGGAGTTTCGGATGGAGTTGAACGAGGCCGTGTCTTGATATGACTGTAATACCTTAGCTAATGATTGAATTTTAGCCATGTACTGACCTCTTGTGTTCTTAACTCTGCACGGCGTGGACTTGCATGCACTTCTCTATCAGTCTTCAACCTCGCTTGCGAACATTTGATGATATCGGTACGCAGCAATGTTTGCCCGCCCTCATACGGGACGAATACTCTTCTTGTCCCAAGTGATTCACCCTAAGAAGTTTATCACTGGGCCGATGAACTTGACGAATAAAAACATCTCAATGCTTCTTCCAATAGGACGACCATCACTGGCTGCAACTCCCAGCTGCCCTCCTCACACTCCTCGCTTTGGCCCTAACAGTCCCCTTCGCACATGTTCCAAATATTTCTACGCGTACGGAGTACCCTGCCTTATTTTCATTTCCTTTGCTTTTCTGCAGTCGGTTGCAACGCGTCCTTCAACGCCCGACTTCTCTTGAGTCTCGGCCTCGAGGCCTCTCCCTTTTCCTCACACCACCTTCCTCACCCTTTCGACATCTCTCTTCCCTCCTTGTTCTTTCTTCTTTCTTCGGAAATGCCTCTGACCCGTTTCTCTGGCATCGAGGATACAGACTCTCGCCCGCCCTCCTCTGGGCCTTCCATCGAGTACCGCCGCTTCTCAGAGCTCCCCACGTCCCCAACCAGACCTGAAGGTTTCTCGAGAGAAGTATCTATCTTTTCCTGGCTCGACGCCGCTTTCCCTCCCGACGCCGACTCGCCCACTGCAAATCGGTCCACCGGGCAATCAACTGCTTCTCAGTCTGTATCCCAACCTTCGCCGCAAAGACTCGAAGTCCAAATCATGGCCCGCACCAAGAAGGCCGCTGCCGCCGCCACGAGGGAAGTTTCTGCCACGCCAGGCACAAAGATTAAGAAGAAGGGGACGGGCGCCCATGATAATCGTCTGACGCTCTCTGAGGGCAACTTTCGTGAGCCGTCGCTTCGACGAGGGAGTGGCATGGTTGTTGAGACGCCGGCGGGGATTCGGAAGAGTATTAGTGAGAGAAAGAAGAAGGGGTTTGTCAATGCTGGCGGCGCTGTAAGCAAGACTCAGCCTGGTGTCGGTTCTGGGGGTCCTCGGCCGGAGCCGCTGCCTCCTAGCTCAACTGTTTGTCTTCGTCATCTGTTATTTCTTTATCGTACTGACTGCTATAGTGGATCATCACACGACCGAAGCCTCAACGAGGGGATGTTCCTCCTCTGGTAGTCCGCCAACCAATCGTCCCCCTCCTAGCCCCAGACTCGGAAGAGACACAGAAAGCCAAAGTGCTTAGACTATGCGTCGACGTCTCTGCCAGAAACCGCGTAGCATCACAAAACAGCGAGGAATTTTGGCGCGCAGTCATGGAAGCCGTCGCGCCCGACCTAGAAAGGGGCCTGAGGCTCAAGAACTGGGCGTCTCTGAGTTCCAAGGTTCGGTTGTGGTGCTTGGAACGCAGGCACATGATGACCAAGGGCAACTTGCCTCCTCCCAGCCTTGATCACCTCGAGCTCGAGACTGCAATCGATGAATGGAACTTGGTTGGCGCACGCCGGGTTTGTGACGAGCATAGAGGCGAGATCATGGCCGCCATGAAGGACGAAATCACCACCCTCATCAAGGACGAGATCCAAGCTGAGGCCAAAATCTACATTCGCGATGCCGTCCGCGAATGGGCGGACGCGAAACTACAGGAGCGTCTCAGTGAGACCACGCGACGTCCGCTGCTTAAACCCGGGAGTAGCCGTGAGCAGTATCGGCAGCTGATTGTGTTTCTTACTGATCAGACGAGGCTCACGGGTTGTCAGCCTGACGAGGTGTGGCAGACGGAGGCGCTCGTGTCTATGGTGGTTGATCTGCAGCCTGGGTTGGATGGGATTGTTCGAGAGCACACGCGCAAGTTCTTCAACCCGCCTGAGGATGTCGAGGGAGTCGAGGGGGATGGCTCTGGTGGGCAGGATGAAGATGTCGATATGGTGTCCAAGGAAGGTGTCTATATCATTGACGACGACGACATCGGCGATGAAGCTGACATGGCAAACTCACCGGACTCGTCATATTCCGACTCCGAAGCTGAAGCCGAAGAGAATGAAGACTATATTATCGACTCTCCCGCCCAACCCCAAGATATCCCTATCCCCTCCATCGAGAAGCCGATCGCCACCCCCCGCACCCGAACAGATCGCGAGCAGTACGAGAAGGAAAACTCCCAAGCCCGCGCTACAGCCGCCGAACTGGGCAAGAAGAGACTCCGCTACGACTCGACCGACACTCCCGTCTCCAAAAAGCGAAAGAAGCACTCGAAAAAGGTAGCCAATGCCCAAGAGACCACTCCCAAGCAACAACGCAAGGCGAGTTCCCGCTCCGATACCCCCTCGAGCGCAAGCAACTGGTCCAACCCGTCCTTCCACACCAACCTCGCCATCCTGGGCGCTTCCGGCTCCAGCTCTGGATCGCGAACCTCTGTCTCGCAGCCAGTTTCCGATCTCCAGCGGGACCAAGCCCGACCTTCTCGAGAAAAGACCAAGGAGGAGGAAGCAGGAGATGAAAGAGTCGTCTCTGAGCCTGCTCTCGCGCCGGAGACGGAGGACGTCATCCCCGAGACGCCCGGGTGTCCGGCGCGGCCGTTCCTGCGGGAGACCACGGCGGATTTCCATCGCATGTCGCCGAATGCAAAGGGCGAGATACTGTATCGGACGCTGAGGTCGCTGGTTTCGTCTTATACGACGGGGCGCGGCCTGTTGATGAGCGAGGGATGAGGGGCTGCCTGCCTTACTTTGGAGGGGAGGGATGTAAGTGTCTACTTTGGAGGTTACTTTGGAGGTTACGCAAGGAAGGAAGTTGGAGGATGGAATTGGAGGATTGGAACCTTGTATTCGTGCCTTGGTAAATAGAGCGTTTTACGCACAAAGCTGTAGTTGGTATTTGCATCAGTATATTGTTGACAATTGTAAATCATAAATGCTCCTTTCTTCGTCGAGTGCCATGGTTCTTATTTCAAGCCTCCCCGAGATCCGACCTTGCAGTTGATTCATTCCCAGATCAACACTTGCCCTTGGAGATTGTAACCAAAACTGCACCACACACTAGTCTACGCGATAGGAGAGTTGTCCGATAATCGAACACTTGGCCCAGAGATCTCGTTGCATCTATTCCCATCCTCGGCTGGAGTGCTTACCAAACCTTAACCACTCCCTTCTGCTCGTGCCCACTTCACGATATCATGCTCATCGCACCTCAAAAGGAATAAATTATTACTCGCGGGTCGAATTAAATGGCTTAGCAAAAAATGATGTAATGTTGACGCGCCCTGCTGGTTCAAGTATAGAAACCTCCCTCACGATGCGGCCTTCCCCGCACCTCCAACCTCAAGCCCCGGGCGATCCGTAAGCCTCCCGCATCCTCACCTGGCTTCTTCACTCCCGCGTCATCCACAATCCGCACTCGTTTGGTCAAAAGAATATTTAATTGTCAGGCCCTTCTATCTGGTCTGCTCTAATCATCTAATCGTGTCTTGATTTCTGTCAAAGAATCCGACTTTTTCGTCCATCACCCCCCACCCCACGGCGACTCATCAGGAAGGCAATCGATCGCATCGGCGAGACCAGCGTCCCTCAACCCGACCCAAAGAAACAAACGCTGAGCAAGGGCAACTTTGCAAAAACAGTATCCCCCCAGCCGCCGCTTGGGCGGGTGTCCATCACTTCATTACTCGGGCTTGGGCATAACCGCGGGCTTCATGCCCAGGTTGTTTCGGTTGCGGAAGAACAGCACGCCCTTGGCCGCGCCCTGGGCGTCCTGCACGGGCTCAACCCACTGGCACATGCGCGCGCTGCGGTACATGGCCTTGATGAAGCCAATGGGACCGTCCTTGACGTCGGCACGGTAGTGCTTGCCCATGACGGGCTTGATGGCCTCGGTGGCCTCGTCGGCGTTGTAGAAGGGGATCGAGCTGACATAGTGGTGCAGGACGTGCGTCTCGATGATGCCGTGGAGGAGGTGTCGGCCGATGAATCCCATCTCGCGATCGATCGTGGCTGCCGCGCCGCGAACAAAGTTCCACTCGTCGCCGGTGTAGTGAGGGAGCGTGGGATCGGTGTGCTGGAGGAAGGTGATGGCAACTGATCAGGTCAGTATCCGTACGGTTCAACAAGATTCATAAGTGACTTACCAAGCCAGTGGTTAACCCAGAGATAAGGCAAAAAGTACCAGACGAGCATGTTGGTGAAACCAAACGTCTTGGTGAGGAAGAAGAGGGCAGTGGCGGTGAGGAGGATGCCAATGTCGCTGTAGACGATGAGGATTGCGTCGCGGTTCTCATACAGAGGGCTGCGAGGATCGAAGTGGTTGACACCACCGCCGAGACCGTTGCGCTTGCCCTTGCCGCGACCCTCGCGCTGGCGCTCGTGGTAGTTGTGGCCCGTCACGTTGGTCAAGAGGTAGTTGGGCCATCCGATCAACTGCTGGCCGATGAGCATGACGAGGTTGAAGAGGGGAGTCTCCTCGGTCAGCTCCGACATTTCGTGGACGAGCTTGCCGACGCGGGTGGCCTGGGCCTCGCGAGTTCGGGGCACGAAGACCATGTCGCGCTCCATGTGGCCGGTCGCCTTGTGGTGCTTGCGGTGCGAGATTTGCCAGCTGAAGTAGGGGACGAGGAGGCTGGAGTGGAGGACCCAGCCGGTGAGGTCGTTGATAAAGGTCGAGTCGGAGAAGGCGCCGTGGCCACACTCGTGAGCGATGACCCAGAGACCGGTGCCGAAGAGGCCCTGCAACACGGTGTAGAGAGCCCACAGGCCGGCCCGGGTGGGCGTGGAGGGGATGTGCTCGGGGGTCACAAAGTTGTGGAAGATGTAGAAGGTGGTGGCGAGGCAGATCATGTCGCGGAGGATGTAGGCGTAGCCCTTGAGGGCGGAGCGCTTGAAACAGTGCTTGGGGATGGCATCATAGATCTCCTTGATGGTGAAGTCGGGAGGGGTGAACTCGTTGCCGTACGTGTCGAAGAGCCGGCCGTACTTGGAGTTGTCGGTCTTCTCTGGGGCTTCGGAAGCGAGCGAGGAAAGGGAGGTGTTGGAGGCGGAATGGCGAGGAGAGTCGGAGGGAGAGACGGCGGCCGAGGACTCAGAGTCGGTGGCAGCGGTCGAGGGAACGGTCCGGCGAAGGACAGTGGCCTGCCCGGGCTGATGGGAGGATGTGATGGAAGTCATTTTGGTGTAGGTGGGAGGACACAGAGGACAACCCTAAGAGACTTGGTGGGAGCCAATTGGTTCCGTGACCGTTGGTCCTTTCAAAGCAGAGAAAGAATGAGGGTCAAGAGAATGCAGAATCAGAAGGAAGTGCGGAAAGGGGATGGACAAAAGATAATGGAAGACCAGGTGGATGCTTTCTTTCGTTCGGCAATGAAGTGTTTTGTTGGGGTGGTCGTGGAGCCCAAGTTTCGGCCGCGGGGGGACGGGACGGGGACGGCGGCGTGTCCAGCCTGTGGACAGTGGCACAAAAAGCACCTACGCCGCTGGCTTGTGCCGCATTGTACGTGCCAATTGGGACTGCGTCAGGTGCGTTTGGTTCGTCAGGCGCAATTGAGGTGCAATTGAGACAAAAGAGGTTGGTTACCTGGTGTTGCCGGTTTGGAATTGCAGAGGCACCGCGTCAAGAATTCCTCAACACCGCAAGCACATCCGCCTTTATCTCGAGGCATTGATCAGATCCCCATCTTACCCACAATCTCTCCCCATTCGTCTTCCATCAGCTTAAAATACTCTTCATTTTCAGTTGTTACCTTAGGTTCACAGGATGCCCAATTCCTGATCCAGTTGAAGACAGACCGGGTTCTCGTCGTTCCTTCCTCCTCAGAACAGGCCCCCACTCAACCCGGCTGCACCTTCCACCCGGACCTGGGCCAGTGGCGATGCCGATTTTTTCTTCTCGGTCAACCAGAAGTGAACAGCAAAAACAATTCAACACAGGCATCTCTGCCGGACCGTTTGCCGCTCCAAACATGCGGAGATGCCGAGCTGAAGTCATCATCAAGCCACACCAAAAGGGTCAGCAGCCCTGCGGAAGCATGCAAACCTCTCCACGCCGGCATGGAATTCCTCCTACTAGGTACGTACCTGCCGCATTCTTGGCACCCCTCCCCCTCGCTTGGCACCCGCTCTTCTACAACATTCACGACGGCCCAGCTCAAAGCCCGACAGCTTTCACAGCACCAACATGCCTTTTGCTGTACGGATAAATCGCACGATGCTCCAGGATGCCATTGAGGAGTTCCCCGTCCCAATGCCGACATTGTCCGTTTTTCTCCATCCTGCCATTGCTGGCCTCTTCCCCTGCTGTCTTCACACGGGGATGTCGCTCAAATTCCTCACTGACGGCACGTAACTCAACAGTCTCATCGGTCGGGTTCTGGCCAATCCCACCCGTCGAATGAATCTACTGCTTCATGCAATCCAGCCCGTCAGCTCAAGACGCCGCAGGCTCACCGCCGCTTACGCTGTGGATATCGAGGGGCGGCAGCAGCACTGCAGCAGTACGCGGGTGGATGACGGGACAGCTGAACGGCGTACGGGATTGGCTCGGCCACCAGCCCCTTCGACCCTTTACATGTGCTCCAACGACAAAGGCGGCCGCGCTGTCTGGGCCTCACAGGCTAGGCCGTCTCCAGTTTGACTAGGGCTGGTCTGGAGATCATCGACATGTGAATCAACCTCATTCAACCAAAGGACGGGGCAAATCGGAGACAGGGCTCGAAGAGGTCCAAGCCCGTCCAGACCAAGAGGCGAAGAATGGGGTTTGTCACCTGTCTGACAGACGTGAAATGAAGTCGAAGCGATTGGCTCGAATATTTACGCTGATTCACCAGATAGGAGCTGAGATGACCAGCAATGGGTGAGATGTGATACAAAGATGTTCCGGTTCGTGGCGTCTTTGGTGCCCTCAGCACTTTCAGCTATGATGCTCATTGACCGATGAGGCATGTACGGATACACCGCTGACTATACTTTCAGATGCCAATTGCTGCCCGTTCGTCCATCAGATCCGCGAGCTATCCATGCCAGCTGGTCGAACCTTGGTCACGTCCTGAATAGCACCCCTCCGCTGCATGCGAGACACCCAAGAATACGAAACCGAGCCCCCTCATCAAAAGACGCCGTGGGATTCCGATATTGTCCTGCCGGTATCATGTGCACAATATTGATGATAGTGAACAAGACACAAGTTGGATGCCTCCCGTTCAACATGGATCGAACACCAACAAAGTTCGGATCAAGGTAGACGCTAGGGGAGTGTCAATGTCACGACATGTGAAGCAGCGAGTTGCCGAGGCGCGTCTTCGACTTGTGTTCGCGAGACCATGATTGGACGGTGCCTGATTCTGACTCGCCTGGGTGGTCGAGACAAGCTCCAAGATATCCCGACGACCAAAGTGGTGGGGAATGCGAAAAACAACCAGATCCTTTCGCGACCCAGTCGGTACGTATCCAGATCGGCGGCAGCGCATCCTTCGCCACGACGGACAGGCAAGGGCCAGATTTGCCTGCAGTTCTTCCTGGCCTTTTCTTTTTCATTTTTTTCTGTTGGGAATTTTGTTGAGCGGGACCCCTGGCTTGGCGTCCACGGCCCAAGGGTTCAGAGAGGGGAGAGGCGGAAATGCGGGGCCTCCTGCTTCCGTGCATACTGGTTGACTCTTGTTAGACACTGTGCCTCCTCACCTATGACGCCCGCTCGACATAGCCAAACATCGTGCAGCGTTACCACGTCGCACAGTATGCCGGAGGCTAGAAGCACCTTATCGTTCGGACCGGAGCCGCGAAATCATCGGCCGTCGATTGGCCCATCTGCGTCGCGATTGCTTGAACAATTCCAGTTGCGGTGCTTTCATTGATGACCTTTGAAGATGTTTACTGACGATGACTTCAGTATTTTCTCCTCCTGCTCCTCGGCTGCCAGGATCCACCCCGCTTCCATCTTCTGCCGATCCTGGACCGTCTAGAGTTGCGGTACCGGTAGTTCGCACCGACTCGCAGAGCCGCGATCCGAGTCAGGCCATTGGTGGTTCGACCTTTTCGACGTCGAGAATCTTCAACCCCATCCCGACCAGTCTTGTTGCAACGATTCGATTCCTTTGCGTACCCGTACATCTTTTCATCCTTCCCCTGGCCGAACGACGTGTCCTCATCTCCGAATGTCCGAATGATGCTTTTGTTGGGGAAAGGAAGTCAGGTAAGGAGGTCAGGCAAGGTGCCATGCCCAAGTATTGCGTCAAGCATGACCCGCCTTGCTCCGAGTGGCATCGAAGAGCACGTTCCAGAGGATAATCGAGGAGTACAAGACTTGGCGCGATATTGGAAGACTTGGTGGGGAGCCATGGCACAGCGGGGACGAGTTTCTAGCAGGGGCACAGGTGCCACTCGATACAAGGCTGGTGCCGGAACTTGGTGCATTGGGCGGCGACATGGAAATGATATCGTGGACGGATGACGGCATCTGGTCGAAGCGAATCATTCTAACGTCGCCGGCTGCGATCGATGCAGTCCCTGACCACTTCTGTAAAAAGACGAGGATGGATGGAAGAAGGAAGTGAGGAGAGTGATGAATCTTTACTTTGGTAGGAGAGAGCGCGATTCCTCCAAACGGAGATCCAAACGGGTTGCCAAGCGGGTTCCCAAGCGCGTTTCCTCGAAACAGTGATGTGATCTGTAGGAACGTACGGGTTGGATGGAGCAAAGGTCTGCATGGATGGATCGAATCTGTCGAATCTGCATGGTAATGGGCATGTGAGGGAGACTTGATACGGAGTTACGGTTACCATGGATCGAATATGCATGGTAATGGGCATGGGACGGAGACTTGGTATAGAGTTGCGGTTGAGATGGATTGCATAGTAATGAGCATATGTGCATCATGGACGGATATCTTGGTAGAGTAGCAGACCTCAATGCTCGTCTTCTTCAATGTGATGAGGCTTACGTGACCCTGGCAGTGACCTCGCAGCGACTCCGTGACTCCCACACGCCAATGTCTTCGCGCCTGGGGCTGAAGTCTGACCTTGGCCTCGACAGATGCGTATTGTTGCCAGAGCGTCGGCCCTGATTTCCTTACCTGGCTTCCTTACCTGACCTCCTTACCTGACCTCCTTACCTGACCTCCTTACCTGACCTCCTTACCTGACCTCCTTACCTGACCTCCTTACCTGACCTCCTTACCTGACCTCCTTACCTGACCTCCTCACCCCACCCTCCCCCACCTGACCCTTGACTAACCCTCCTTACCTGACCTCCTTACTGTACCTTGATGCTGACCCTTCTCCACCTGACCTCCTTACCTGACCTCCTTACCTGACCTCCTTACCTGACCTCCTTACCTGACCTCCTTACCTGACCTCCTTACCTGACCTCCTTACCTGACCTCCTTACCTGACCTCCTTACCTGACTCCCTTACCTGACTCCCTTACTTGGCTTCCTTACCCGACTTTCTTACCCGACTTCCTTGCCTAACCTCCTCACCTGACCTCCTTACCACCTGGCAGTACGTCTTGCCCTCGTCACAATTGCTTACCTTCTGGGCGGGTGTCAAATACCCGGCAAATCAAGACAAATGACAAAGACGAGCTCAGTCATATATAATGAAAACGGACAAAGAATGTTTAGGTTTCATCTAGGTCGCAATCTGAAATCCATGGCAAAACATTAGGTTCCTTTCTAAGCCTCGTATGGCGCCCGATAAGTCTTTGCGAGTTCTCCGCAAGAGCTCGCCGTACGAGGCTTTGTGGACTGCTACGAGAGTCACTACGAGAGTCGCCGCATGAGTCTGCGAGAATTGCCCTGGGAGGTTGCAAGAGCTGATATAGCTATTATAGGCATAGGAAAAGCCTCCTAGCTGTTATTTAGGCATTTAATTTATCCTGCCGATAGATATTTAGCAGACTTTGCCTAGTATGCAACTATATGCAAAGGCAATATCACTTCCATGACAATTCGAAAAGAGATGTGTGCAAAAGCTATAACTTGTTGAGTTATTAGGCAATAACGACAGTCATTGCTCGAACACGCCCCTCATAAGAGACGCTTCCCAAACTAACAGAAATCGATGCAGGAGTTGTGCAATGTCGGGCGTGTTACAAAGGAAATATAGGCCACAATCTGCGCCCAGTAGACAGGTAGATGTGAAAAGGATTCATCCAAAACGTCCGCAGATCCGGCAAACTCCTAAATCTTTTGAACGGCCGTAACAGGCCCCGGAGTTTCCCAATCCCAAAAGATTCCACCACAGACAAAGGAAATTGGGGCCAAGGGGGGGAATGACAAGTAAGGAAAGTGATGACATTCTGGTTTCAGACAAGTAAGGAAAGTAATGACATTCTGGTTTCGGACAAGAAAGGAAAAGGAAGCAAAGAAACACACAGCCTAGACACAGAGACCTAGGACGCAGACGCAACCAAGAAAGGTGGCGCATAGATCCAAGCCCAACAGCTTACAGTCGTTCACGCTGGTACATGACCTGTTCTTGCACGTCCCGCTGTTGCAAACCTCGTTGCTGGCGCACTGGCTATTGGCCGTACATGAGCCGCACACGCCGCTGACGCACGCCTGGCCGGAAGCACACTGCGAGTTGGCCGTGCAGGCGCCGCAAGCCCCCGAGATGCACGCCTGGCCGGTGTTGCACTGGGTATTCGCGGTGCAGGCAACGCAGTGGTTGGACGTGCAGACCTTGCCGCCGGAGCACCCGGCGTTGGTGGTGCACCCGGCACCGCACACGCCCGAGTAGCAGACGTTGCCGCTCGTGATGGCACTGCACTGGGAGTCGAGCGTGCAGGAGCCGCAGACGCCGAGGGTACACACCTGTCCCGTGTTGCACTGAGAGCCCGCCGTACACGCGGTGCAGAGGCCGGACTGGCAGACCAGGCCCGTCGAGCACCCGGCGTTGGAGGTGCATGCCGTGATACACGTCCCGGCACTGCAGGCCATTCCGGAGCCGCACTGGGAGCTCCCGACGGTACAGGAGCCGCACTTGCCAGAGACGCACGCTTGTCCGGTGGTGCATTGGGAGTTGTTGGTGCAGGTGATGCAGTGGCCAGAAACGCAAGCGAGGCCGCCGCTGCACCCGGCGTTGCTCGTGCAGCCAGCCTCGCAGACGCCCGCGCTATTGCATACGTTGCCCGAGACGAGGCTGCTGCACTGAGTGTCCGAGGTACACGTCCCGCAGAGACCGCTGGAACACACCTGGCCCGTCGTGCACTGAGAGCTCGACGTGCAAGCAACGCAACGCCCAGATGAACACACCTGGCCGCCGCTACACGCCGCGTTGGTCAAACACCCAGTGACACAGAGACCGCCGCTGCATATCTGCCCGCCGAGGAGACACTGGGCGTCAGCCGTACAAGCGCCGCAGCTTCCAGAAGAGCAGACCTGGCCGGTATTGCACTGGGAGCTCAAGGTACACGCCGTACAGTGACCAGAAGAGCAGACCTGGCCTGTGCTACAATCGTTGTTCGTAGAGCACGCAGCAATGCAGACCCCGCCGCTACAGACCTTTCCGCTGCCACACTGGCTATCCAGGAGACAGGCGCCGCATTGCCCAGCGAGGCAGACCTTTCCGGTATCGCACTGGGACGTATCGGAGCAACTGACGCAGCGGAGACTCTGACAGACCTGGCCGTTCACACAGTTGGAATTGGATGTGCAACCTGCCACGCAGAGTCCGCCGCTACAAATCTGACCCGTCGTGCATTGGGAATCGGAGGAACAAGCGCCGCATGCCCCTGAAGAGCATATCTGCCCGGTGCTGCACTGAGACGCAGCCGTGCAAGCGATACAGTGGCCCGAGGAACAGATCTGCCCGTTGTTGCAGTCGAAATTGGTGCTGCACGCGGCGATGCAGAGGCCGCTGCTGCAGACCTGGCTCGCAGAACATTGAGCATCAGACGAGCACGAGGTACACGAACCAGACGAACAAATCTGTCCCGTAGTACACTGCGAGGAAGCCGTACACGCGGTGCAGCTGCCCGACTGGCAAACCTGGCCCGTTGCGCAGTTGGAATTGGTCGTACACGCAGCCACGCAAGCTCCGTTGCTACAGACCTGGCCACTACCGCACTGGAGGTCAAGCGTACAGGTAGAGCACAGCCCGGCGAGGCAGACCTGGCCGGTTCGACACTGAGAAGTAGCCGTACACCCCACGCAGAGACCGAGCACCGAGCAGATGCGGCCGTTGCTGCACGCGTTTCCGCTCAGATCGAGCGGGTTGCACGTTGTCGCACACAAGCCCGTCACTAGATCGCACCCCTGAGTAGGCAGACACGAGCCACCGAGCGTGCAGAGACCGCAGCGGCCCGTAGAAGTATTGCACGTCTGTCCGGCGTTGCATTGGCTGTTGGCCGTGCACGAAACGCAGAGGCTGGTGCCCGTATTGCACACGAGTCCGCCGGTGCACTGGGCGTTGGAAGTGCACCCGGCCACGCAGAGCCCGTTGGAGCAGACCTCCCCCGAGGCACAGTTTGAGCTGGAAGAGCACGAGGTGCAAGCTCCGCTGATACACGCCAAGCCAGTATCGCACTGCGAATTCGACGAGCAGGTCGTGCAGCGGCCCGAAGAACAAACCTGGCCGCTGCCACATCCTGAGTTGGCCGAGCACGTGGCTCGACAGGCGCCGTTTTCGCAATATTGACCGATGCCGGCGTTGCACTGAAGATCGAGCGTGCAAGTCGTGCAACTGCCCAGCAAACACGCCTGGCCGTTGCTGCAGTCCGAGTTGGAACCGCAAGCCACGCAGAGCCCCGACTGACATACTCGTCCGTTGCTGCACTGAGAATTGGAAGTACAGCCAGCGTGGCACACGCCCGACTCGCACACGATTCCGTCGCCTTCGCACTGCGACGTGAGCAAGCAAGAGGTGCACAGTCCGGCAGTGCAGACCTGGCCGTCGCTGCAATCCGAATTTCCGGTACAAGGGACACACAAGCCCTCCTTGCAAACCTGGCCAAGGGCGCACGAAGAGCTCGACGAACACGCGGGGATGCAGAGCCCGACGCTGCAGACGTAGCCGCTCGCGCACTGGGAGCTGGTCGAACAAGAGCCGCATGCCCCCGAAACGCACGCCTGGCCGACCGAGCACTGGGAAGAGTCGGTACAGGCCACGCAATGCCCGCTCTGGCACACCTGTCCGCTGCTGCAGCTGAGGCTCGATGTGCAGCCAAGCGTACACCGTCTGTTGATGCATACCTGGCCTGCTGTCGTGCATTCGCTGTCGGAATTGCAGCCACCGCATGCCCCAGACAAACACACCTCTCCAGTAGCGCACTGAGAGTCCGCCGTACACGCAGTACACACGCTAGACTGGCACACTTGGCCTGTAGCGCACGCCGAGTTGGAGAGGCACGCAGCGTGGCAGACACCGTTCTCGCAGACATTCCCAAGATCACACTGGAGGGTGCTCGTACAAGCGGAACAAGCCCCCGAGGAACAGACCTGTCCAGTGCCGCAGTCGGAGTTGAGTAGACACGCGGTACATCGTCCGTTGGAACATATCTGCCCGCCGCTGCACTGGGAGCTTGATGAGCACGCCGCTTGGCATGTCCCTGAAACGCAGACTTGGCCAGTGCTGCACTGCAAATCCAGGAGACAAGCCGTGCAGAGACCGGCCAAGCACGCCTGGCCTTCGTTGCATTGGGAGTTGGTGGTGCATCCGGCACACGTCCCGAGGATACACGCCAGCCCGTCACTGCATTGCGAGTTTGACGTGCACGCAGGGACGCATATCCCCAGAGTACACACGTTTCCGCTGCCACAGTCCGAGTTGAGACTACAAGAATTGCACTGCCCGGCCTTGCACGCCTGGCCGACAGAGCACTGGGAGTTGTCGGTACAGTCGCCACAGACGCCGCCGGAACAAACATCGCCGCCGCTACACTGAGCGGTCAGAGTACACGCCGTACACGCGCCCCCGGTACAAACTTGGCCCTCGGAGCATTGGGACGCCGAAGTACACGCTCGGCAGAGCCCGCTGACGCAAACGAGGCCGCTGCTACACGGGCTATCATCCGAGCACGATGGCGTATCGCTGGTGACGCAGAGTCCGCTCTGACACGCCTTGCCGTCACCGCACTGGCTGTCGATGACGCAGCCGGTACAGACGCCCGCTGGACAGATCTGGCCGTCGCTACACTGATCTGCCGTGACGCATAGGGGGACGAGGTTTGGGAGGCACATGCCCAGTTGACATATCTGGGCCGTTCCACACTGAGAGCTCGACGTACACGTCTTGATGGGCTGGTCGAGACACAGCCCGCTGTTACACACCTGGTCCGCATCGCAACCCGTAGTCGAAGTACAAGCCTCGACACACGAACCAAACTGACACACCTGGTCCGAACCACAGCCGGTGTTGGTTCGACATCCCGTGATGCAGCTACCAAACTGGCAAATCTCTCCAGAGGAGCAGCTGCTGTCCAAGGTGCACTGAACCGGCTGCGTGATGCACTTGCCTCCGGTACAGACCTGGTTGCTCAAGCATCCAGCGTCGGATGAACACGAAGAAGGACCGTTGTAGGTACACACGGCGTCGACACACGTGCAGAGTCCAAAGAGGCAAATGTCTGCTCCTAAGACCTTTCCAACGCACCCAGAGTCGACGCAGGAATCGGACGGCACCACACAGCTCCCGCTCTGACACACCTCTCCGGCCGAGCTGTCGCAGTTGGCATCCGATACACACGTGGGAGTCGAGCTCCCCAGGGTACACACGCCGTTGACGCAGAGGCAAAGCCCAGGGAGAATGCAGAGGTTCACTCCCAGGAGACAGTCGCTAGCTGCGCTGCAGTCCTTTTCAGTGACACACGCGCCGCTCTGGCAGCTTTCTCCCGTGGGACAATCCGAGTCTGCCGTGCACGCATCGACGCTCGAAGAGAGCTGGCACTTGCCGTCCTGACAGGTGCAGAGACCGAGGGTACATAGACCAACGCCCAGGAGACAATCCGACGCCGTGTTGCACGAAACCGTCGAGACATCAGGCGTGCAAATGCCCACGGTACATAGCTGGCCCTCGCCGCAATCGGCTCCCGTCGAACACGTGAGAGACCGAGGGGCGCAAACGTTGAGAGCACAGAAATAGTCGCTCTGACAATCCGAATCCGACGAACATTGGACAGGATCAGGGGTATGGCATAGCCCGAGAGTACAAGACTGGCCTGATGGGCAAGGGTTACTCGAGCTGCATCGAGTGAGCGTTGAAACGCATAACCCAGCAATGCAAACCTCACTATCCGAGCTGCTACAGTCTTCGTCGTCGCTGCAACCAATTACTGCCGCCGGAAGACAGAGACCGGCTCGACAGTCCTCCTTTTGACCACAATCGCTGCTGGTTTGACAGCCAGAAAGACCTGAAGGAAGGCAGATGCCTCCGC
Source organism: Thelonectria discophora (assembly GCA_911649645.1). Taxonomy (NCBI): domain Eukaryota; kingdom Fungi; phylum Ascomycota; class Sordariomycetes; order Hypocreales; family Nectriaceae; genus Thelonectria; species Thelonectria discophora. The sequence goes on along the minus strand of CAJVRK010000022.1, from coordinate 142,193 downwards.
TACACGTCTGGCCCGTTGAACATCCGGTGGAATCCGTGCAAGTGTTGAGAAGGCTGGGGAAGCAGACCCCGTTGGTACATGCAGAGCCAGTTTCGCAGTCGGAATCCTGGGTACAGCCAGAGAACAACTCAGGCAAGCACAGGCCGGCTCGACACACGTTGTTGGTACTACAGTCCGAGTCCGCAGTACATAGAATAGAAGAGGGCACGCAGAGGCCAGACTCGCAAGCCTGACTACTGCGACAATCCTGGCTCGTAGAACAGCCAATCAAGAGCCCAGGGAGGCAGGTTCCCAGGCGACACGTGAGGCCCTCGACACACTCATCGTCTTGTCCACAAGCCGGGAGAACCTGGGGAATGCACACTCCGCCAGTGCACGTCTCTCGCTCAGCGCACTCGGCCGAAGTCTGGCAAGTCGTAAGGGATGACGGGAAGCAAACCGAAGACCGACACGTTTCGTCAGCGTCGCAATCGGCGCTGGTTGTGCAAGCCGGGAGAAGCTCAGGAATACATATGCCTCCAGAACACTGTTGGCCCGTTGAACAACCGGCATCGGAATTACACGAAGTGATGGTGCGAGGGATACAATACCCTAGCCGACAAACCTCGGTAGCTTGGCAGCCTGAATCCATGGTACAACTTGGTAGAAGGATGGGTAAGCAGACCTCGGCTACACAAGATTGGCCGTCATCACAGTCGCTCGTAGATGAGCAGCCCCCAAGAGTACTGGGAAGACAAAGCCCGGCGATGCACTCCTGGTTTGTCCCGCAGCCGGAAGAGCTGGTACACGAGGGAAAGACAGTGGGCAAGCAAAGCCCGGCAGTGCAAGACTGGTTTGTTTGACAGTCCTCGTCGGTTGAGCACGTGACCGAGACGCGCGGGATGCAGACACCGAGTCGACAAACGTCCGAGTTATCGCAGTCGGAATCGGCCTGGCACGAAGGGAGAACGCTCGGAAGACAAACGCCCTCGGTACAAGACTGGGAAGTGCTGCAATCGGCTGGAGTTTCGCAGCCGCTCAACGTGTTGGGCAGGCAAAGCCCGGCAAGACACGTTTCGTTGTCTCCGCAAGCCTGGCTCGACTCGCCCTCGTCGCAGCTGGGTATGGCCGTCTCGACACAAACGCCAAAAGTGCACGATTCCGTCGAGGAGCACTCCGAGTCGGCCACACAAACGGTCAGGTCGGTAGGGATGCAAAGGCCGAGTCGACAAACGGAGCTGGAGCCACACTCGGCATCGGTCTGGCACGTGGGCAAGACTTCTGGGAGACATACGCCTGATACACAGCTCTGGCCGTTCTCACAGCTCTTCGCGTCCGATGAGCAGTCCCCGAGAGTGCTAGGAAGACAGACGCCTGCCACGCAGTTGTCGGCCGCTGCGCAATCCGCCTTGGTGGTGCACGTCGAAAAAGCCGCGGGGAGGCATAGCCCATCGGTGCAAACCAAGCCGTCAGAACACGCAGAATCGCCACCACAGAGAGATAGAGACTCCGGAAGGCACACCCCGAGGCGGCAAACCTGCATAGAGCCGCACTCTGAGTTGGTAGTACACGAAGGAAGGCTGCTCGGTAGACACGCGCCGGAGCGGCAAGATTCTCCGGTGCCACACGACGATTCATCCTCGCAAGTAGGCAGTAGAACGGGCAGGCATACTCCCGCAGCGCAAGCCTTTCCGGAGCCACAGTCGCTGTTTTGTTGACAAGGAGGGAACACTTCGGGAATGCATATGCCTGTAGAACAAACCTCCCCGGCGTCGCACGCTGAGTCGGTCTGACATATATCTAGCGTTCGCGGTAAGCAGACGCCTAGTCGGCACACGCTGCTGCTGCCACAATCGGAATCCTCCGTACACGTCGAAAGTTGCGCGGGAATACAGAGCCCTTCGACACAAGAACTTCCTGTCGGGCACTGATCTCCAGTTCCGCAAACGGCGAAGACGTTGGGGAGGCATAATCCCGCCTCGCACACCTGGTTGGCGCTGCAGTCGGAGCTTTGCGTGCAAGGGGGGAAGACTTCAGGGACACATATGCCTGCAGCGCATTGCTGGCCCGTTTCGCACGTCTCTCCGCTCTCACCGCCACAGAGCACCGATGAGGACGGCAGACAGACGCCTAGCCGACAAACCTGGCCGGTACCGCAATTGGAGTTGCTGGTGCACGCTGGTAGATAGTCGGGCAGACAAACGCCTTCGGTGCACCTGAGGCCATCATCACAGCCAGCGTCGTTTTCGCAACTAGCCAAGACGGTCGGCAAACACAATCCTCCCGTACAGGCCAAGCCAGTAGGGCAATCGGCATCTGCTTCGCATGGCGGGTAAACCTGGGGCAGGCAAAGGCCTCCAACACAGCTCTGAGTCTCGCTGCATTGATTGTCGCTCGTGCACTGGGTCAAGGATTCTGGGATGCAGAGATCAAGCCGACAAACCTGCCCAGAACCACAGTCCGAGTTGGTCTGGCACGAGGAGAGGCCAGAGGGGAGGCATACGCCGGAAACGCATTCTTGCTCTTCGCCACAGCTGCCTTCTGTGCATGTGTCCAGAACGTCAGGCAAGCAAACACCTTCAACACATGTATTTGCCCTTCCGCAATCGGAATCAGCAGAACAAGGAGGGAAGACTTCTGGGAGACATAGCCCCCCTGAACACGCCTGGTTCGTCTCGCACTGCGAATCGGCAGTGCATTGAGCGAGGGATTCCGGGATGCAAAGGTTGAGGCGGCACACTTGGCCGCTGGCGCAATCCGAATTGGTGCCACAAGAGGATAGGGCGTCGGGCAAACAAATATTCGAAACACATTGCTGGCCAGTTGAGCAGTCGCCTTGGTTCTGGCAGCCGTTGAATACCCCTGGAATGCATATCCCTCCGGTACACTGCTGGCTGCTAAGGCAGTCGCTGTCGACAGAGCATTGGGAGAAAACCTCAGGAACACAAAGCCCAGCCGTGCACGTCTGCCCATCGCTGCATTGGCTATCGCTTGAACATGTTGCGATGGCGTTGGGGATGCATAGCTCGAGTCGACAGACCTGGCTAGAACCGCAATCGGAATCCGTCGTGCATGTAGGCAGATTAGATGGCAGGCAGACCCCTGATATGCACGAAAGTCCATCACCACAAGGGGTCTCGGCCGAGCAAGAAGTCAGCGTGCTCGGTAAACAGACCCCGTTGTGGCATTCCGAGCTGCTGCCACAATCTGTCGAAGCCTCACATGGTGGAAAGACTTCTGGCACGCAAATCCCGGCGGTGCACGTCTTTCCCGAACCACAATCGCTCTGGCTGGTGCAAGAGACCAGAGTATCCGGGATGCAGAAACCGAGGCGGCATGCCTGGAAGGAGCCACATTGGTCGTCCGTGGTGCACGCGTCGAGACCGGCGGGAACGCAGACTCCCAACGCGCAAACAAGCCCTTCAAGACACGTGGTCTCGCCCTCACAGCTCGTGAGGATATCAGGCAAGCATATCCCGCTGCGACAGGAGTTACCGCTGTCACAATCGGCATCCGCCTCGCAACTTGGGAAGACCGGAGAAAGGCAGATGTCTGCAGTGCAAACCAATCTCCCGGTGCAGTCGGCATCAGAAGAGCATGCGTCAAGAGCCTCAGGAAGGCAATACCCAAGCCGACAGACCTTTCCGGTAGCGCACTCGGAATCGGCCTGGCAGGTAGGGAGGATATCAGGGATGCATATGCCTGATACACACGAGGCCCCCTCGTCACAAGACTCGCCTGATCCTGAGCAGGATGGGAAAACGCTTGGCAGGCAGATGCCTCCCGTACACGCCTCGCCATCGTCGCAGGAGGCGCTTGAAGAACAAGGCGGATAGACTTCCGAGAGACATAGGCCCGCAAGGCACACGAGTCCGTCAGAACAGTCAGTGTCGACTAAACACGTCGAAAGTTGCTGGGGAATGCAATAACCAACGCGACAAACCTGCGTCCTATCACACTCGGAGTCGTTCTCACACGCAGGCAAGAGAGTAGGCAGACACACGCCGCTTCGACACGCCTGGCCCGTTTCGCACGAAGCGTCACTAGTACAAGGCTCTAGCGTGGTAGGGAGGCACGTATTGGCGATACAAGCCTGGCCCTGAGCGCATTCGGAGTCCTCAGTACAAGAGGAGAATAGGGGTGGAATGCAGAGGCCGGCAGAACAAACGTAGCTGTTGGAACAATCGGAATCTGCCTGGCATGTTGAAAGAGACCGTGGAAGACACACTTCCAGCCGACAAACTTGGCCATAGGCACACTGATCATCGTCGCTGCATGTGGGCAACGAATCCGGAAGACACACGCCTTCAACACATGCCTGATTTGAACCACACGAGCTGTTATCGCTGCACGTAGATAGCGTATCGGGTAAACAAGCCCCTCCGATGCAAGCCTCTCCGTTGTTACAGTCCTGGGCGTCTCCACAGCTTGAGAAGACCTCCGGAAGACACAGCCCTCCAAGGCATGTAGCTCCTCCACTGCACTGGGAGTCGGACGAACAGGGAGTGAGTGTATCGGGGATGCAGTAGCCGAGTCGACAGACGTCGTCTCCAGAGCATGTTGAGTCGGTAGAACAGGGCTGAAGAATATCAGGTAAACAAACCCCTGAAACACACGCCTGGTTGGCACCACATGCTTCATCCGAGTCGCAACTGGTCAGAACACTTGGAAGACAAACGCCTCCTGTGCAAACCCCTCCGTTGCTACAGCTGGAATCGCTCTGGCATGGAGGGAAGAGAGTTGGCAAGCATAATCCTCCTAGACAACTCTGCCCAGAATCACACTGGTTATCTGTTTGACAGGCGTCAATCTCCGACGGGATACAAAGCCCAAGCCGGCAGACCTGAGATCCGCTGCAATCGGCTTGATTCGTACAAGCAGGGAGTATATCTGGCAAGCAAACCCCGCTAGCGCAGACCTGGCTGGTACCACAATCCCCATTCGTCTGGCACGTGTCCAGATCAGAGGGCAAGCAGATATTTGCAGTGCAGCTCTGCCCCGATGGGCAATCGGTAGCCGACTGGCAAGGCGGGAAAAGCTCCGGGACACAGAAGCCGGCAACACACTCTTCGCCATCGCCGCAACCACCATCGCCGGTGCATGCAACGATATCGCGAGGCAGGCACACCCCTAAACGACAAACTTGGCTGCTCATGCACTGTGAGTCCTCCGAACAGCTTGGAAGACTACTGGGGACACAAAGTCCGCTCGAACACGTCTCTTCGGAGGGACATGAGCTTCTTTCGCCGCAGGAGGTAAAGACGTCGGGAAGGCAAAGCCCCGCGGTACAGGAATACCCGCTTTGGCACGTTGAGCTGTTCTCGCACTCAGGGAAGACAGTATCCAAGCAAATACCCGCCGTACACGTTTTCCCTGACTCGCAAGGAGTTTCCCTATCACAGCTGGTAATGGATCTCGGCAAGCACACGCCAAGCCGACAAACCTCGTCATCATTACACGTAGAATCAGAGGAGCATGACGAGAGAATGCTGGGCAAGCATACTCCATTGGTGCAGACTTGTCCGGTTCCACATCCTGTATCATCCTGGCAAGAGCTGAGGAAGTTCGGAAGACATAGATTTGCTTGGCACTTCTGCCCCTCGCTACAATCCGCAGATGTTGAGCAAGGGGAATACGCATCCGGAACGCATATACCGGCGGCACACGTGTTACCAGAGCCACAAGATTCGCTCGTAGTACAGCTGGTGAGATCGCGAGGAAGACATACGCCAAGCCGGCATACTTGAGTTCCAGCACACTGATCGTCGGTTGAACAAGCAGAGAGGAAGTCGGGGACGCAAAGGCCGCTTGTGCAGGTTGCCTCTTGTCCACAATTGGAGTCGTTGGTACATTGGTTGACGAGGTCTGGGAAGCAGGATCCTGATATGCAAACGTTTCCGCTGGCGCAATCCTGAGAAGTAGAGCAGCTCGGGAACACGGTCGGCAAACAAAGGCCTCCAGTGCAAGTCTCCCCCTCAGAGCACGCACTATCATCCTCGCAGCTGCTCAGGTTCGTGGGCAAGCAAAGCCCAAGCCGGCAGACTTCCCTGTTCCCGCACTGAGAGTCTGTTGAGCATGATAACAAGGCGTCTGGGAGACAGAAACCGGCCACGCAGTTTTCTTGTGTTGGACAGGGATTCTCAGAGGAGCATGAAGTGAGCGTGTTGGGTAGGCAAACGTTGTTTGCACACACTTGGTTCTCGCTACAATCCGCCGTCTCGCTGCAGCTGGGGAAGAGGGTAGGAACGCAGATTCCGACAACACAAGACTCCTGAGAGCCGCAATCTGAGTCGCTTGTACATAGATTGAGATCGGCAGAAACGCAAACCCCGAGGCGGCAGAGGAGGAGGAGAGAAACGTCGCAGTCCTCATCGATGGTGCAACTATCCAAGCCACTCGGAAGGCATGCACCGTTTGTACAGCTCTGGCCGGTCTCGCACGTTGAGCTATCGGAGCACCCAACGATTCCAGAAGGAAGGCATAGCCCGGCGGTGCAAGAATAGCCACTGCTACATTGTTGAGAGCTTTGACAAGGGGAGAGGGGCGCCGGGAGACATAGGCCGCCGGTACAGACCTCGCTGGCGTTGCATCCGCTATCTTGTTGACATATAGTCAGATCTTGAGGGATGCAAATCCCCAGTCGACAGACCTCATCGCTTCGGCACCCAGAATCGGCGCTGCACGAGTCCAAGGCTGACGGGAAGCATATTCCTGCTATGCATTCCTGGCCAGTCGGACAAGAATCCCCAGATCCACAAGAAGGTAGCACGTCTGGGAGGCACACGTTGTTTTTGCACACGTTGCCGCTTCCACAATTTGAGTCCGTTTGACAGGGGGGAAAGATCTCTGGCAGACAAATTCCAGCACTGCACACGTAGTTGACATCGCATTGCTCATTGACGGTACATGTGGCCAGGTCTTCGGGTATACACACGCCCAAACGACACACGGAATCGTTGGCACAATCGTCATCGGCCGAGCAAAGAGGTAGCGTATCCGGAAGGCACACCGAGCCCGTACACTTCTGGCTGGTACCACAATCACCATCAGCTTCACATGAGCTGAGGCCTTGGGGTAGGCAAAGATCTCCGATACAGGCTTCGGTGCTTCCACAATCCGCGTCTTGCTGGCAGCCGGGGAAGACTTTGGATATGCAAATACCTCCGGAACACGACTGATCTTCAGAGCACTCGCTGTCGACCGAACAAGTATCGAGTATTTGAGGAAGGCACACTCCAAGCCGGCAAACCTCTTTGGTGTTACATTGGAGGTCGGAAGAACAAGCCGGCAGCGCGGGAAGGCACGCCCCTAAGGTGCATCCCTGGCCTTCGGTACAATCGGAATCCTCGCTACATGAGCTGATGCCTTGCGGTAGGCATATTCCCGCTGTACACGCCTCGTTTGAATCACAATCTCCATCGACGGCGCAGCTGGGGAAAAGAGAGGGAAGGCAAAGTCCGCCAATGCACGATAGCCCCTGAGAACAAGAGCTGTCAGACTGGCAGAGGGTGAGATCCTGGGGAAGGCAAACACCAAGTCGACACACCCCTTGGACTTCGCAGTCGCTATCGGTAGAGCAGCTGGGCAATATGCTAGGCAAACACAGACCTGAGCGACAAACCTGGCCGGAACTGCACTGGGAGTTGTCGGAGCAAGCCTCGAGCCCATCTGGGAGGCAAAGACCAGCGGTGCAGCTTAAGCCCTGAGTACAATTGGCGCTTGCGGTGCAGCCATTGAAGGGAGGGGGGACGCATATCCCGGCCTTGCACTCGTTGCCGCCAAGACAGTCCCCATCGGAAGTGCATCCAGTAAGCTGCTCAGGGAGGCAGAGGTTAAGCCGGCAAAGCTGATTGCTTCCACAATCGGAGTCGCTTGAGCAACCGGCCAGTGTATGGGGCAAACACACCCCCGAAACACAACTTTCATCGTCGCCGCAATCGGATTGTGTAGAGCATTGGCCAAGGATATCGGGAAGGCATGTTCCGTCTCTGCACGAAAAAAGACTGGAACAATCCGCGTCTGAACGGCACGGGGGATAGAGCGCCGGAATGCATAAGCCGGCCGTGCAACTCTCGCCTGAATCGCAATCGCTCTCGCTCTCGCACGTGGTGAGAACCGAAGGCAGACAGACCCCGAGTCGGCAAACGTTGTCGCCGCTACAGTCAATATCGGCGGAACAAGCGGGTAAAACGGACGGTAGGCAGGCACCAGAACGACATGCCTCATCCTGTCCACAATCACTGTCGATAGAGCAACTGTCAAACCCTTCAGGGAGGCAAATACCAGCCGTACAAGCCTCGTTTTCCTCACAATCAACGCTTGACTGACAAGGATGGTACAGGGTAGGTAGGCATAGTCCCGCAAGACACGATTGGCCATCGTCACAATCGTTGTCCACGCTGCATGGAGTAAGGGACCTGGGCACGCATGTCCCTAGCCTACAAACCTCATCTGCTGTGCAAGTGGAATCATCCGAGCAACTGGGCAGCACCGAGGGAAGACACACCCCAGAGCGACAAGACTGGTCAATGTCACACTCCTCATCAGCTGAACAGCTCTCCAGGCCAGTCGGCAAACAAAATCCTGCTGTACACACAAGGCCTTCTTCGCAAGAATCGCCGCCAGAATCGCAAGCAGGGAATACTTGTGGGAGACAAAAGCCCAGTGTACAAACGCTGCCAGAAGCGCACGCCAGATCGTCAGTACAAGGCGTAAGATCTTGGGGAATGCATACGCCGAGTCGACAGAGGAAATCAGTGGTGCAGTCGCTGTCTTCGGAGCAGGATGATAGGATTGACGGCAAACACACCCCATTGGTGCATAGTTGCCCCGTAGGGCATTGGGAGTTGGTGGTGCACGTTGTTAGGCCGTTAGGGAGACACGTGTCTGAAAAACAATCCTCGTTGCTGTCACAATCGGAATCCTGAGAGCAGCTAGGGAATATAGTCGGGAGACATAGTCCCGCTGTACAGGAATCTCCCGAGCTGCACTCGTTGTTGTTGGTACAAGGTGTTAGGATCGAGGGTAAACAGACTCCGAGAGCTGAACATGTCTGCCCGGACGAACAATCCGTACTCGTGGTACAGGGTAAAAGGGCTTCAGGCAGACACACCCCAGACCGACAGAGCTGGCCATCTTGGCACTCGGAGTCACTGCCACACGTAGAAAGACTCGAGGGAATGCAGATGCCCAAGACACACGTTGCACTCCCGCCACAGTCTCTATCTACCTGACAACTTGGGAGAGCTGATGAGAGACATAGTCCAGCTATGCAATGATCGTCGTTCTCGCATTCGGAATCCGTTTGACAGCTAGTGATGAGGTCTGGTAGACAATATCCCAAAGCCGAACAGCGCAGAGAGCCAGGGCATTGCGCGTCTGACGTGCAAGAAGGGAGAACGCCTGGGATGCAAACCCCGCCCCTACAAGATTGGCCGGCCTGGCATCCTGCATCATCTGAGCACGTCGTCAATGAACTAGAAAGGCAGAGACCCGCGATACAGTTTTCGTTGGTACCACAATCGGCGGAATCGCGACAAGTTGAGGCAAGTGACGAGGGGAGGCATAGCCCGGCGATACATCGTTCGTCCTTAGAACACTGGCTGTCGGCCGTGCACCCTATAATAGTCTCGGGTAGGCATGAACCCAGTGTACAGCTCTCATCTGCTTGGCACTGAGCGGTTGTTGAACAAGTAGTCAAGCCAATAGGCAGACAGACGGTCGACGTGCATTCCTGGCCCGTGGGACATTGCTGACCTTCACCACACGGCGTCAATGTTTTGGGGACGCAGTAGGTCGAGGTACACATCTCGTTGCTGTCACAGTCCGTGTCTGACGAGCATCTGCCCGCAAGGTTGGGTGCGAGGTTGCAAACGCCGTCAACGCAGGTGCAGAGGCCGCCCAGAATGCAAAGATTGACCTGGAGAAGGCAATCCACGTTTTGGTTGCACTCAGTCTCGTCGCTACACGCTCCGTTGAGACAAACTTGGCCTTGTGAGCAGTCGGCCGTAGTTTGACAAGATGTCACTCCATCATTGAGAAGACACAGGCCATCGATGCAAAGGCAGAGACCAAGCAGACAGAGACCTCCTCCAAGGAGGCAGTCAGTGTCGTGTCCACATCGAAGAGCGTTGTCGTCGGTCACGCAAGTCCCGCCTTCGCACACCTCGTTGGTGCTACAATCGGCAGCGGATTGGCACCCAGAGGCTGGCATACAAGCCCCGTTTTCGTTACATACTTGGGACTGTGAACAATCGCCGTTCGTTGCGCATGGCGTGGCCGGTATGCATGAGCCGTCTTCACAAAGCAGGCCCTCTGAACAATCCGCTTCAGTTGTACAACCTGGAGAGACGCAGGCGTTGTTGGCGTTACAAGTGTTACCGCTGGGACAATCGTCATCATTTGAACAAGGCGTCTGGGGTGTACACGATCCATTGTCGCACACTAGGCCGGCGCCGCATTCGTCGTTGCTCGTGCAATCGTTGCTATCCACGCAAGTCCCTGATTGACAGATCTCGCCGGTGGCGCAATCGGCGTTCCTCACGCAATCGGAATCGACGCAAAGGCTCGATTGACATTTCTGGCCAGCCTCACATTCGCTCGTTTCGGAACAAGGGTCGAAACAGGTTCCTGACCGACACGTCTGGCCGGCAGAACAATCGGTGTCATCAGAACATTGGTCTCCGTCAGCGCAAGATCCGGATGAGCACAGCTGGCCGACGGCGCAATCGCTGTTTCTGGTACACGGCGTCGGCGCACAATAGCCATTTTGGCAACTCTCGCCGGTTGGACAATCGTCTGCGGAAGAGCATGGAGATAAGCATGTCCCGGAATGGCACTCTTCTCTAGTCTCGCAGTCATCGTTGGTTGAACACTCAGAACCATCGATACAAATACCCGATTGACATCCCTGGCCAATTGCGCAGTCATCGTCTGTCGAACATATGGGATTAGGGGTCTCAGTGCTGGCTCCAGGCGTCGTGCTTTGCGTTTGTGTATTGGATGGAGTATTGGTTGGGGTCGCCGTCTCGGCAGTCGAGGGACTACTTGCTGTATCCGAAGATATCGTGCTCGCAGGAGTCCCGGTCTGGACATTCGATGAGCTGCTCCCTGTAGCGCCTGGAGTATTTGAGGTATTTGACTGATCCGATGATTGGGAAGTGCTGCTACCTTCCCCTGGTGTTGCGCCAGGATCTGAACTGGTTCCCTGGCCCGGCGTCAACGAGCCTCGGGTTGGATCCGGCGTGTTTGATTGGGTTGGCGATGATTCAGTTGAGCCGGTGTCAGAGATGACCCCATTCCCTGGGGTTGATGAGAGCGGGGTTGCATCAGGGGTATTTGAAAGGGAAGAAGATGGGGAAATAGATCCATCTGCTGGTGATGAAGAGGTTGAGGTGGAACCTGAAATGTTACCATCGCCTGGGGCTGAAGAGCCTCCTGGAGTTGTTGTAGATGAAGTTGAGTCGGTTGAACCAGCGTCCGAAATTGTGCCGTCGCCTGATGTAGAAATCGGGGTTGCCGGCGTAGACGAAGCCGAAGACTGAGAAACATTTTCATTACCTGATGTCGAAGAACCCGGAGTCGAACTGGAATCTGAAATAGTACCACCACCTGGCGTTGAAGAGCCTAGAGTTGGTGCATTCGAATCGGTTGAGCCAGCGTCCGAAATAGTGCCATCGCCTGGTGTTGATGGGAGCGCAGTTGTTGGTGTAGCGGATTGACTTGGGGACTGAGAATTGCTTCCATTAACCGATGTCGAAGAGCCTGGACCTGTCGGTGTATTTGACTCGGATGCGCTGGCGCCTGAGGTAATCACTCCGCTGGATGTCGACACGCCTGCGGTGCTTGGTGTGTTTACATCGGTTGACCCGGCGTCCGAGATGGTTCCATTACCTGGAGTTGCTAAGTCCGAGGTAGAATCAGCACCCGAGATTGCCCCGTCACCTGGGGTCGATGGGCTTGGAGTTGCAGTCAGTGTGCTTGAGTCTGTTGAGCCGGCTTCGGAAATCGACCCTCCACCCGGAGTGGAAGAGATACCGGTTGCACCGGGTGTGTTTGAACCAGCAGAGTCAGTTCCGGAAGAGGCATCCCCTCCCGGCGTAGCAAGGCTGCTACTTGGAGTTGAACCTGGGGTGTTTGACTGAACCGGTGAGTGCGTAGGGTCGGACCCCGAACTACCATCGGTCGAGCTGCGATCGGGAGATGAAGCCGGTGTAGATTCCGTCGAGCCAGTGCCCGAAACGCTGCCATCTCCTGGTGTTGTCGAGCTACCATCCGGAGTTGAGGATGCTGTGGAATCCGTCGACCCGGCGTCTGAAATGACACCGTCTCCCGGAGTTGTCGAGGTGCTATCCGCAGTTGGGGCTGGTGCAGAAGCCGTTGAGCCAGTGCCCGAAATGCCACCCTCTCCTGGAGTCGTCGAGCTACTATCCGGGGTAGGGCTCAGTGTGTTTGACTGGGATGACGATTGACTTGAGTCCGAACTGCCACCAGCTCCTGGAGTTGTCGAGCTGTCACTCTGGGTCATATCGGATGTCTGTGTTGAGCCAGTACCGGAAGTGGCACCAGCTCCCGGAGTTGTCCCGCTGTTTCCAGGTGTTGTGTCCGGCATGCTCGCCTGGGTCGAGATAGAATCCGAGATGGCACTGACATTAGATGTCGATGAGCCTGGAGTAGCCGCGGGAGTGCTTGGGTCAGCAGACTCGGAATTTGATGCATTCCCGTCACTTGACATCGATGCGCCTGGCGTCGTAGCCGGGGTTTCTGAACCACTTGTGGCGCCATCTGAGATACTCCCTCCGCCAGGGGTTGAGGAGCTGCTGGCTGGAGTCGTAGACGCCGTGTTGGAATCAGTTGACCCGGCATCTGAAATAACACCACCACCTGGTGTCGTTGGGCTATTTTGCGGAGTTGAATCAATACTGTTGGACTGGGCTGAACTCGGGTCCGATATGGTCGCATCAAGAGATGTTTTCGAGCCTGAGTTTGAGTATGAACTGCTCGACGTCGTGAGAGAAGTCGAAATAATGGGAGTATTTCCCGAATAAGTCCCTCCACCTGGTGTAGAGGAGCTGTTGATAGGGGTTGTCGCCGGAGTTTCCGAGTCAGTGGATCCGTCATCCGATATAGTGCTACCGGGCGTCGTAGAAGTGTTTCCTGGTGTTGTATCGGCGGTATTCGACGCGGCCGAGCTTACATCAGAGACAGTTCCAACATTCGTTGACGAGTCACTGCCTGGTGTTGACCCTGGCGTATTGGAGCCGTCTGAGGTGCTACCACTCGCTGAGATTGAGCTGTCTGGAGTAGTAGATGGATTATTTAGATCGGTTGAAGACGCGCCAACTGGAGTCGACACTGGAGTATCAGAGCCATCACCCGAGGTTGGACTACTGCCCGGGGTGACGGACGGGGTGTTCGACATCGTTGAACCGGCATCTGAAACAATTCCACCATCCGTGGTTGACGAGCTGCCTGAATTTACTGACGATGTGTCTGAGTTGGTTGAGTCGGGAGCTCCTGGAGTCAAGGTTGGAGTGTTGGACCCAGCATCTGATATAATCCCACTATCGGAGTTTGACGATCCTGGAGGTGTCGATGGTGTGCTTGGGTTGGTTGGTCCTGGGGTTGAAGATGTGTCAGAGCCAGCATCTGAGATAGACCTGGAGCTAGCACTTGAACTCGTCGACGGAGAGTTTGTTTGGCTCGAGTTGGCATCCGGGGTATTCCCATCACCAGTGGCTGAAGAGCTATCTCCCGGAATCGGCGAGGTGCTTGACTCGAGTGAGCTGGTATTCGGGATGCTTCCGCTGTCTGAGGCAGAGGAGCTGCCTGGAGTAGCCAATGGGGTGTTTGAGTTGGTCGAACCAGCATCTGAGATGTTTCCACCACCAGGAGTCGCAGTTGTGTCGGTGGTCGAACTGGTATCGGAAACATCGCCGCTTGGTGTTGAAGGACCGCCTGGAGTGCCGCTATCACCAGGCGTCATAGCAGTATTTGTTGTGGTCGAACTAGCATCGGAAGCAACACCACCTGGTGATGAGGAACCTCCTGGGGTATTGCTGTCGCCCGGCGTCGCGGCCGTGTCAGTGACCGTCGAACCAGAGTCGGAAATATCAGAGCCCGGAGTTGAGGAAATTCCCGAAGTGCTACTATCGCCAGCCGTGGCGGTAGTACTAGTGACCGAATTAGACTCAGAAATACCACTACCTGGAGTTGATGAACTCCCTAGTGTGATGTTCTCGCCAGACGTTGTGGTTGCGTCAGTGCTGGCGGAACTGGATTCGGATCCTTCGCTGCCTGGTGTTGAGGATGGTGTCGCGGTAGTATCACTGATAGTCGAACTAGTGTCGGAAATATCGCCACCAATACTTAAGGAAATATCTATAGAGATAGCAGGCGTGGTAGCGGTATCAGTGGTCGAGGTGGCACCGGAGATATTGCCCCCTGGAGTTGAAGCTGTTGCAGTGTCACTGACAGTCGAACCAGCGTCGGAAATGTCACTACCTGGCGTTGAAGAGCCTCCTAGAGTAATATGCCCACCAGAAGTCGTAGTTGGGCTAGTGTTGGTTAAACTAGACTCAAGTGAACCACCTCCAGGAGTGGAAAGGTCACTTGGAGTCGTGGTCTCGCCGTGTGTTGCAGGTGGAACGGTCATATCAGTCGAAGATGAATCAGCTCCAGTGTCGCTGTCGGGGGTGGAAAGGCTCTCGAAGTTGGTTGATGTCTCACTGGGAGTGATGGGAATCGTCTCCTCGTTACTTGAGGTCGAATCATCATTGGACATGCTGCTAACACCCGGGGTAGACTGGGCATCGGAGTCAGTACTGCCCTCGCCTTGCGTTGGAGGTGTTGAAGGTGTTACCGGAGTGTCAGTGACAATCGAGCCAACTTCTGAAAGGTTGCCACCTGGGGTGGATGCGCTCTCGGAAGCAGTCGTACTCTCGCCTGGGGTGGCAGAGGCATCTCCAGTAGTACTCTCGCCATGAGTCAAAGATGTTGCTGCTGTGCCAGGAGACGATCCGGCTTCAGAACCATTGTCGCCTGGTGTAGAAACAGTCACGGACGTGGTCGAGCTCTCTCCTAGGGTGGCAGAGGGATTCAGGGTAGCGGTATCGCTCGCAGATGTTGCAGCTGTATCGGTAGATGACCCAGCCCCAGAGTTATCGCTGCCTGGGGTCGAAGAGCCGTCAGAAACAGTCGTGCTCTGGCCTGGTGTTGCTGGTGTTCCGGGAGTTCCGGCCGTATTTCCACTACTCGTAGAAGACTCGACAGTTGCACTCTCACCAGGAAGCACGGGAGTGGAGGGCGTATCGGTGAGGGAGCTAACCTCAGAAGGCGTATTCTCGCCGGACGTTGAGCCCGTCGCGGCCGTGTCTGTCGAGCCAGCCTCTGAGATGTCACCACCGGGCGTAGAAATAGGAGAGCCTCCGGAGTTGGTAATGCTCTCGCCAGGGGTTGCCGGCGGCGCGGTCGAATCAGTCGAGCCCTCAGAAATGCTACCATCCGGAGTTGGGGTAGAGAAGTTCTCGGAGGTATTCGTGCTCTCATCAGGCGTTATCGTTGTCGCACCGGTGTCTGTGGTCGAGCTAATCCCGGAGATACCATCCCCTGGTGTGGAGAAGCTCTCAGAGGCAGACGTTTCCTGGCCGGGGGTTAAAGAGCCTTCAGAGTCAGTAGTACTCGACTCAGGCGTCGTAGGTGTCTCCGCCGTCTCTGTTGATGAGGCGACCTGTGAGATGTCGCCTCCGGGGGTGCTGGTAGTCCCAGAACCAGATGTGCTCTGTCCAGGCGTGGCGGAGCCATCGGGATTAGGCGTACTCTCTCCGGAAGTCGCGGCAGTATCGATGACGGTCGAGCCAGCATCAGAAATGTTTCCTCCGGGCGTGGAAGTGTCAGTGCTGTCTGTTGTGCCTTGGCCAGGAGTTCTCGTGCCATCACTATTGGTGGTAGAAGCGGTTGTCCCGGGGGTAGCATTCGTATTGACCGTCGCAGAGCCATTAGTACTGCTGGTGTCCTGACCTGAATTTCGGGTACTGCCGCTTTCGGTGGGAGCAGTATCTATTGTAGGCAAAGGTGTATTGTCTGTTGGCGTAGGAGTGGCATTTGACCCGGGGGTTCCTGATGTATCGGTCGAGCCATTGACGTCGCTTGTATCCTGGCTGGTAGCTTCTCCATTACCACTTCCTGTTGGGGTGACACCGATGTCAGGATTGGTGGTGATGGTGTCGGTTGAGCTGGTATCCGAGACATCACCACCATTTGGAGTAGAAGAGCTATTAGCGCTGGTCGTGTCCTGACTGGAAGTCGACTTGGTTCCTGAGTCTGTTGGAGTCGCTGTTTCAGAGGTCACACTTCCAGGCGTGGTTGGGGTATTGTCAATGATGGTGGACCCGACATCCGAGATGTCGCCACCATTTAGAGTTGAAGAGACATCGGCACTGGTCGTGTCCTCTGGCGTGCTACTAGTATTGGGAGGCGTGACACCCGTCCCAGGACTTGTGGCCGTGTCCATCGAGCTTGAGCTTTTATCAGAAATATTCTCACCATCCAGCGATGAGCTCCTGGAACTGGTATTGCCCTGGCCGGGAGTCTGCGAGTTTCCTCCGTCTGTTGGGGTCGCCGTGTCAGAAGTGACGCTTCCGGGCGTATTTGGTGTGTTAGAAATGATGGTAGAACCGGCATCTGAGATCTCGCCCTCGCCTGGGATAGATGAGCTCTCCGTCGTCGAGGCACTCTGCCCGGGCGTTTCGAATACAGAGTCCGACACATCTTCGCCGCTCGGGGTGGAAGAGGACGCTCCCGGGGTTGTCACTGTCGGCCCCGTGAAAGCTGACCTAGTATCCGAAACATCTCCACCGCCAAGGGTCGACGAAGATGCTCCTGTTAGGCTCGGCGTCTCTCCATCTCCACCGGGTGTCGCTGTTGTCTCTGCGACGGTCGACCCAGCGTCGGAAACATCTCCCCCGCTTGGGGTGGAAGGAGACCCAGCGCTCAATGTATCCTCCCCTCCAGGAGTAGAAGAGAGGGCTCCCGATGTGCCAGGGGTTCCCGTCTCTTCACCAGGAGTTGTTGCACTCGTCCCCGTAAAAGTCGACCCAGAATCAGAAATATCTCCTCCACCAGGCGTAGACGAGGGTTCACTGCCCGACAAATCTCCTCCGACAGGGGTAGAAGAGTATGTTCCTGATGTAATAGACGTATCTCCTCCGCCGGGAGTGGTTGCTGCTGTATTTGTGGAAGTTGATTCAGCATCCGAGGCATTTCCACCGCCAGGTATGGAAGACGATAGACCAGTTGCCCTAGGAGTTATTGTATCTTCGGCGGAAGTTGCTGTTGTATCAGTGATTGTTGAACCAGAATCCGAGACATCTCCCCCGCCAGGCGTGGAAGAGGATGCCCCGGTTGCACCTGGCGTCCCTGTCTCCTCACCGGGAGTTGTTGCTGTATTAATGATAGTTGAGCCAGCATCGGAGACATCTCCCCCGCCTGGGGTAGAAGAGGCTCCTGTCGCGCCAGGCGTCCTCGTCCTTCCGCTAGGAGTTGCTGTTGTATCGGTCACGGTTGATCCGGCGTCCGAGATATCTCCCCCGCCTCCAGTGGAAGTGGCCGAACCCGTTGAACCAGGCGTCTCTGTGTCTCCGAGCGTTGATTGCGTCTCACCCGGCGTCGGTGTCTCTCCGGTGGTGGTGGAGGTTGCTGTATTGGTTGTATCGAGGCTTGTGTTTAAGCCACCACTCCCGCCTGGAGTGGAAGAGGATTCGCCTGTCTGTGCGGGTGTCTGCGTCTCTCCAGAAGAGGTTACGGCCGTGTTGGCCGTATTGGGCTCTGTATTCGAACCATCGTCCTCGCTTGGTGTAGACGAGGATGCACCCGTCTCACCGAGCGTAGGTGTTCCACCAGGGGGAGTTGCTCCTGGATCAGTAGCACTAGACTCGGTATTTGAGAGATCTCCCCCGCCTGGGGTAGAAGAGGGCGGCTCCGTGCCGTTGGTGGTTGTCTCGGAGGGCGTTAGCGTTGGCGTTTCGCTCGTCCCAGCCGTTGCAGTATCTCCTCCCGGTGTTTCCGTAGCGCTCACGGTTGATCCAGCATCAGATATGGACCCATCACCCGAGGTTGCAGAGTTTCCAGTTGCACTAGTATCGCTGCCGGGAGTTGCCGTATTGGTAGATGTTGGCGTATTACTGTCCTGTGGCGTATTCATGGTCTCCGTCCCAGCAGCAGTCCCATCTGTGGGAGTACCGGCAGTGTCAGTAGTTGCCGAACTAGAGCCTTTACCGGAGCCCCCTGGAGTAGAACCACGTGTCCCAGGATCCCCTGTTTCGCTGTCACTAGCACCAGTGGTGCCTTGGCCTGGTGTTTGGGTGTTGTCAGTCTGGGTGCTGGTAGTAGCAGCAGTGCTTCTTCCGTCGGGAGTACCTGGCGTGTTGTTCGTCATCGAGGTGTTTACCGGGCCACCCGGGGTGGAAGAACCACTCTCGGCACCGCCAGTTCCAGTGTTATTCGTTGTAGTAGTTTCTTCGCCGGGAGTAAGGGTACTTCCCGCGGTGGGAGCTCCAGAAGACGTCTCTGACTGAGGCGGAGTTGGTGTATTACCAACTGAGGAATTAGCACCTGAAATATCGCCGCCGCCTGGAGTCGAGGAGCCATTCTGTGATCCGTCTACCTCAGTGGTTCTAGTGGTTGTGACTTGGCCAGGAGTTTGCGTGTCGTCGGTCCCTGGAATCGTGGACCCGGCGTCTGAAATATCGCCATTTCCGGAAGTTTGTGTACCATCAGTCACCGGCGTCGTCTGTCCTCCGTGAGTTCCCGTATCTGTGCTTGTAGAGTCAGCGTTTGAAGCATCACCGCCACCAGGAGTGGAAGAACCGGTTGGGTTCCCGTCTCCTCCGGTGACGTTTGTATTGTCTCGGTCGGGAGTCTGCGTATCCTCTGTTGCGGTAGACGTCGCTGGTTCTCTTGGAGTCACTGTCGTACCTCTGCTTGTGGATCCTGAGTTCGAAAAATCGCCGTCGCCAGGCGTGGATGATCCAGTTGTATTCCCGTTTCCTCCAGTGGTATTTGTGGTGTCTTGTCCTGGAGTTTGCGTGGCATCGGTAGCTGCGGAAGTTGCCTGTTCCGAGGGCATCGTCCCTGTCTCTCCAACCGTAGATCCAGCATCCGAAATATCGCCGCCAGGCGTAGAGGAACTGCCTTGGGATCCATTCCCTCCGGTAACGCCGCCTGTCGTATCCTGGCTAGGGGATTGTGTGTTGTCTGTTGCTTCAGAAGTTGTCTGTTCCTCTGGAGATGCAGTCGTCCCTGTAACCGTAGGCGAAGATTCCGAATTACCACTAGTCGTAGACGAGTCATTCTGAGATCCATTCCCTCCAGAAGCGCTTGTGGTATCTTGACCCGATGATTGGGTATCGTCATTTCCTGAGGGAGTTGTCTGGTCCCCAGGAGTGGCGGTTGTATCAGTAACGGTAGGCCTAGAGTCCGAAATATTGCCATCGGGGGTAGAAGAGCTGATTTGAGACCCATCTCCAGTAGCTCTTGTCGTATCTCCGCCTGGGAGTTGCGTGTTGTCCGATGTTGATGGGGTAGTCGGTCGTCCGGGAGTAGTTGGCTCCCCAGGAGTGGCGGATGTATCAGTAACCGTAGATCCAGAGTCGGAAATATCGCCACCGGGAGTAGAGGAGGCATCTTGAGATCCGTCTCCAGTAGCACTCGTCGTGTCTTGGGTGTTATCCGTTCCCCTCGGGGTTGTATGGCGCCCAGGGGTAGCCGATGAGTCTGTAACAGTTGACTCAGCGTCCGAAATATTGTCACCGTCACGAGTAGACGAGCTACCTTGGGCTCCATCTCCCCCCGTAGGGCTCGTACCCTGGCCTGGACTTTGCGCAGTGTCTGTCTGTGAAGGTGTCTCCTCCCCGGGAGTTGTCGCCGTCTCCGAAATGGTAGACCCAGCCTCAGAGAGATCCCCACCAACTGGAGTGGATGCACTGCTGGCTGTGCCCTCCGCAGGGGTTTGTGTGGCTCCGGTGGACGATCCTTGGGCCGATGTGCTCTGTTGTGTCCTTGGAGACTCGCTGTCTCCATGTCCAGTTATAGAGGACTGATCGTCGGCGGTTCCGGTAGGGGTGCCTGTAAGCTCCGTCGAGCGAGGTTCAGTGCCGGTTCCATGAGAGCCCGAATCTGAAGACTCTTCTCCAGGAGTGGAAATGGGGGTCGCTTCAAAATTGGTTTGCGCGGTAGAACCAGCTGCAGTGTCCGTCCCGGTCCCGATCAAAGTAGAGCCCGCATCAGAAATGTCGCCTCCATTTTGGGATGTAGATCCTCCTCCGGGAGTGTTGGCAGTGCCTGGAGACTCCGTTTGCATTGACGAGCTGGTCGTTTCGGTTTCACTGTCAATCGTAGAGCCGGCATCGGAGATATTGCCTCCATCGCCGGGAGATGAAGATGGCCCTTCTGGCGTCCTAATAGGAGTTCCGGGAGAGTTACTAACTCCATCCGATGTAGTAGAGGACTGTTCCCCTGGTGTATTTGTAGGGGCGATGGTTGGGGAGAGTTCTGTGCCATCCGTCGAGGAAATCTGCTCGCCCGGTGTATTTGTCGAAGTTCCTTCTGTCTCGCCTCTGTTTCCTGAACTGGTGTCGGTATTTGTTTCGCCGTCACCTCCAAGCCCGGTGGTGGTGGATGATCCCGCGCCTGGAGAATATGGAGTCGTTTCAGCAGTCGCAGTGGACGAGGACCCATCGCCAGGTGTGTTTGCAGGAGCATTTGAAGAATCAGTGCCGCCAGATATATCGTTTGGAGTGCTGGGTGCAGCTGTCGAAGTTGAAGAGCTGTCTGTCGTGATTGTATTAGTCGGGAGGATGGGAGAGCCAGGAGTTCCTGAGGTTTCTGAACCACCATTCGAAGCATTGGTGAAAGACGACCCTTGAGCCGTGGGAGAACCTGCAGTATCTGTAGAAGATTCAACGTCAACGGTCGAACCAGCATCAGAAATAGCACCGCCATCATTTGTGGGAGAGTTGGTCTGCGAGCTGTTCACTCCTGGTGTAGTTGCTCCGGGGGTATTCCCTTGGCCGCCAGTCGTTGAACCAGAATTTGAAACTCCATCGCTCTCAGTCGCAGAGTTGTCGCCTCCGGGCGTATTTGCGCCTGAAACCGTCGAGGAGCTGTCCTGCCCTAACGTGGTAGTTAAAGAGCTGGCATCGGTGACCCCATCCCCAGGGGTCGAAGAAGCCCCTTCAGCGTTGGTTCCACCAGGGTTCGAGGAAGCTGCGTCGGTGGTGGTATCTGGGGTGTTTTCTGGCATGTTCTGTCCACTGGTAGCTGAGGAGCCTCTTGATCCTGTTGTTGTTGCTGACGAGCTATCAACAACGATACAGAAGCCACTGAGGCAGACTTCATTCAAGCCACACTCGTCGCCGTTGACGCACGCGGGTGCAATGACGCATACTCCCAGTTCACAAGTCTCTCCGACGCCACAGTCGGCTGGGACATCGCAGGTGCAGCTTCCATCCTGACAGATATGTCCTTCGCTGCATTGGTCGCTTGAAACACATCCTGGAGCAGGTGTCTGTATCGGGCCACCTGGGGTTGTGTCGAGGGTGGCTGTAGAGTCCGTTGCTCCTGCATTGCTTGAGCTCGTCCGAGTACCCGACGTCTCTGTGCTGATATCCGTCGAGCCAACGTCCGAAATGTCCCCACCGCCAGGCGTAGAAGAACTGAACCCAGTTGCTCCTGCATTGCTTGAGCTGGCCTCAGTATTGTATGTTCCTGTGTTAATATCAGTTGAGCCAGCGTCCGAAATTCTTCCACCGCCAGACGTTGAAGAACCTGCAGTAGTTGACTCTGAATTTGAGGGTCCAGTCTCCTCTGCAGCAGCAGAAGAGCTTGACCCTTCGTTAGTAGACGATGAACTAGTCACACTGTTAGTATCCGGGGATGCTGTGACTGTGGTGTTTGGGGAGCCGGGCTCTGGTCCCGTTCCAGGAGTTCCTAGGGAGGTTCCTGTGGCAGAGGATGTTGAATCACCGGTGCCTGGAGCTGAAGGCGTTTGACCAGCTGGACTCGTCTCGGCTCTTGACGCGGTGGGAGTAATACTGGCTGTCGGAATGCCCTCTGAGTTGGTTTGCTCTCCATTTGTGCCCGGAGTCACCGTGGAACCAGCGTCCGAGATACCACCAGCTCCACCAGGCGAGGACTGGCTATCCGTAATAGAAGTTGAACTGGTTGAAGAGCCATCTCCGACACCAGTCGTAGAGGAGCTGGAGCCTGACAAACTCGTCGTTGTTCCAGTGGTTCCTGTCGAAGAAGTGACGCTGTTGCCGATTGTCGATCCCGCGTCGGAGATGGCACCGTCGGCGGCGGAAGTCCCCGTCGAGGTGCCAGTCGAGGTCCCAGTCGAGGTCGTCGAAGTCCCGGTAGAAGTCGCGGTTGAAGTCCCAGTCGAGGTCCCAGTCGAGGTCCCAGTCGAGGTCCCAGTCGAGGTCCCAGTCGAGGTCCCAGTCGAAGTCCCAGTCGAAGTCACAGTCGAAGTCCCAGTCGAGGTCCCAGTCGAGGTCCCAGTCGAAGTCACTGTCGATCCAGCGTCCGAAATCTCTCCGTCATCATTTGACGTTCCTGTCGATGTTGAAGTGGTCGAGGAACTTACACCAGCTGCAGACAAGCTGGTGCTTGAACCGACCGGGACAGTCCCCGGCCCAGATGTCGAACTTGAGTCTGGATTGGACCCTCCAACATTATTCAAGCTGCTAGTAGTCGTGCTTATCGTTGAGGAAGACAGCCCAGCGCCCGATGAAGTGCTACTAACCGTGGATCCAGCGTCAGAGATGGCCCCTCCGCCATTAGTCGAGGAGAGTGTCGTTGAAGTGGTAGTCGAAGCTCCACCAGCGCCATTCGAAGAGCTACCAGTCGTAGAATTAGGGTCCGCTGCAACTCCTCCGACGCTGGTTGAAGAGGTAATGCTTGTGCTTGTAGTTGAGGAACCTGCCCCGACAGCGGCAGTATTCGAAGAGGATCCGCCACCAATGCTATTGCCCGAAGTCGAAGAGCTCGGTGCCCCGCTAGAAGCGACTGTTGTCCCGGCATCCACGATGATATCACTATCAGTGGAAGTTTGGGTGCCAGAGGCCGAAGAGGAGGATTGCGTAGTCGTGGAACCAGCACCCGCGAGCGAAATGCAGGATCCATCCACACAACCCTCACCTTGGCCACAGTCGCCATCCTCGGTACAGCCCCCTTCTATGCAAATACCGGTTGATGAACACCCCTCATCGTCGTCGCAATCGTCGCTCGACGAACAGGGAGTAACACAAGCCCCGTCGTCGCAAACTTGGCTCGATAAACAGTCCGATGTTGTCGAGCAGCTGTCGAAACATTTCTGTTGGCGACATGTTTGCCCAGCACCACAATCCGAGCTGGTGACGCATCCAGCGACGCATGATCCTGACTGGCAAATGAATCCCGAATCGCAATCATCCGTTGAGTCACAGAATGATGGGTCAAGCAAGCAAATGCCCGAGGAGCAAATCTGGTTTGATGCGCAGTCGCCATCTGAGTCGCAAGGAGTCAGGACAACGCAGGTGCCCGATTGACAAAATTCGTCCAGCTCGCAGTCGTCGTTATTGAGGCACGAGGTCGACAGAACACATTCTCCGCTTCGACATACCTGGCCCGAGGCGCAATCACTATCGGTAGAACAAGCCATGGTGATGCATGCCCCATCCACGCACGTCTGAGTCTCGAGACAATCGCCATCAACGGTACAGCCTCCGGCAGTGCAGAGCCCTCCCTGGCACACATCGCTGCCAGCGCACTCGTCGGTGTTGTCACAAGTCGAATGACACTGGCCAGACTGGCAGACCGTGCCAGAAGCGCAATCGCTGTCATTGTTGCATTCTGGCTGGGTGATGCACACCCCTCCCTGACAAACCTGGCCGCTGCTGCACTCGCTGGTTGTAGTACATGCTCGCTGTGCCTCACAAACTCCATTCTCACAGAGTGCTCCATCCGGGCATTCGGAATCAACCGAGCACGCAGCTTGAGCGACACAGGCACCGTTGAGGCAGATCTGGTTGGTTGCACAATCAAGATCTTGGGTGCATGCTGTCTCAGGAACGCACGCGTTTGAGACACAGACGAGACCAACTGAGCAATCACTGGTCTCGCTGCATCCACTGGTAGGCACACATGCTCCAGACTGGCACATTTCCACGGCCGTGCAATCGCTGGTCGTATCACAAGACGTGTCTGCCACGCATGAGCCGTTAACGCACGACCTGCCGGCAGAGCAATCGGAATCTTGGGTACAAGTGACACATATCCCAGACTGACAACTTTGTCCTGGGGAGCAGTCACTGCTGGAAACACAGGGGGTAGACGCAGGACCGTCGGTACACGCGCCATCAGAGCACACCTGATTCTCGCCGCAGTCGGAATTCTGGGTGCACGGGGTGCTTTCGACGCAAATGCCACCTTCGCAAACCATGCTGCCGTCACCACAGTCGACAGTGTCAGAGCATTGGGTCTGGCATATGCCATTGTTGCAAACCTGGTTGGCAGAGCACTGGGAAGTAGTTGTACAACCACTGCACAAGTTGCTCAAGCAGACCAAGCCTCCGGTACAATCGGTGTTGTCGTTACATGACGCGGGAGTGGCAATGCATGCACCGTTCTGACAAGTGTAACCGTCACTGCACTCGGAATCGCTGGAGCATGATGCCGATGTTGGGCTGGTGCAAACCCCATTCTCGCAAACGAGACCATCCGAACAATCCGAGTTGCTAGAGCATTCGCCGGCGGTAGACGAAGTACATACTCCATTCTCACAAACCTGGTTTCCGGTACAGTCTGAATCGATGGAACATGTACTCGAAGGCGAAGAGACGCATGAGCCGCTCTCGCAAACCAGATTTCCAGAGCAGTCTGAATCGGTAGAACATGTACTCGAAGGCGAAGAGACGCATGAGCCATTCTCACAAACCAGATCTGCAGAGCAGTCTGAATCGGTGGAACATGTACTGGAAGACGAAGAGACGCATAAGCCATTCTCACATGCCAGATCGCCAGCGCAGTCCGAGTCCGCAGAACACGTTGATCCGGATCCATTCGAGACACACTTGCTGTCGACGCAAGCGCCACTGTCACAATCATCGTCGGTGAAACACTCTGTCCCGGAGACGCAGACTCCTCCAGCACAGATCATCGTCCCATCACACTCGACCGAATCCTCGCATTGATCAGAGCATTGCCCATTCGAGCAGAGTTGACCATCGGCGCAGTCCGAGCTCGACGAACATCCAGTAGATGGGGAAGAGACGCAGGTGCCGCTACTACACACGAGGCCATCGGTGCAATCGGCATTGGTTGAACAGGGCGATGAAGGCGAGGATTGGACACATGAGCCATTTTGACAGACGAATCCGCTAGCGCAGCTGGCATCGCTCGAGCATGCAGAAGAGGGAGAAGATACGCATGATCCGTTGCTACACGTGAGACCGTCAGGACAGTCCGCATTGGTGGAGCATGCCGATGAGGAAGGTGAGCTTGTGCAGAGCCCGTTGGAACAAACAAGCCCTCCGGCACAATCATTGTCGTCGGAGCACGTAGAAGCGCCGGATGAAACGCATGAACCGTTACTACACTCGAAGCTAGTTCCACAATCCGCGTCAGTAGAGCATACAGAGCTGACCGAAACGCATGAGCCATTGCTGCACATGAGTCCAGTAGCGCAATCCGCGTCGACGGAACAGCCACTTCCAGTATCGCTATTGCCGGAGTCGTTGCCGGAGAGGTCGCCAGAGGTGTCGTCAGAGTTGTCACCGCTCGTTGAAGTGCAGAAGTCGAGCACACAGATGTCGCCGGTCGGACAACTCGAGCTTCCGCAGTTATCGGGGTTTCCCTTCTCAATGCAGGTGGATAACACACAGACATTGTTGGCTGGGCAAGCTTGTCCAGCACCACCGCAGTTGTCCGGGTCTCCCAACGATATACATACTCCGTCGAGACAGACCTGGTCGTCGGCGCAAGCCACACGGCGAGACAGCCTGAGAAACTTTGCAAGGCGGCTTCCAGACATGCCACAAGACGTGGGATCTCCAACCGAACGGCATTGTTTCTGAATGCAAACGTCTCCAGATTGGCACGAAGGGTCGCAGACAGACGGTGAGCTGTCGTCATCTTGGCTCCCGTTGTCGTCGTTGCCGTCTTCTCCTTGGGTATTCTGATTGCCACCATCGCTTCCGTCTTGGTTGCCTTGGTCTTGACTTTCAGAGGTTGCCGAAGTGCTCTGGGCACCATTGCTAGTTCCATCGCCAACTCTCTGGCTTCCTTGATCGCTCTGGCTGCCGTTCTTGGTTATCGTGATAGTAGTTGTGATTGGTTCGCCGTTGATGGTAGTTGTGATGATAGTGACAGAGTTACCCAGGGTTTGTTGTAGACCTTGACTCTCGTCACTGTCTTGTCCACCTTGAACACCCTGGCTGCCTTGATCAGCATCAGCTGTGACAGTCCTGGTGATTGTGGTGAGTTGACCGCTTATAGTTGTGGTCACAGTGACGATCGAGTTGCCCTCGTCTCCTTGAGCTACTTGGCTACCCTGGTCGGCGCTGACTGTGACGGTTGCGGTAGTGATGGTAGGTAGGCCGCTGACTGTTGTGGTAAAGACGACCATGGAGGTCGCTTGGCCTCCTTGAATACTTTGGCTTCCTTCAGAACCTTGAGTTCCTTGAATATCCTGACTTGCTCCAGAGCCTTCAATTCCTTGAATGCCTTGGCTTCCTCCAGAGCCTTGAGTTCCTTGGATGCCTTGGCTTCCTTGGTCGCCCTGGTTACCGTATCCGGTGACAACAATCGTCGACACGATAAGATCGCCAGCGATAGTTGTAGTGTAAATAGCCGTGAAAATCTGGACCCCGCCAATCTCGCTTTCTTGGGCGCCCTGGCTTGTCTCAATGCCTTGGCTGCCTTCAACGGTCTGGGTTGGGTCCGACCCATGGCTACCCCGGTCATCTTGGCTGCCATCCTGACTACCGTTTTCTGTAACAGTGACCGTTGTTGTGACAACTTCGCCATTGAGCGTGGTCGTAACGACTGTAGTCAGGAGTGTGGGAGAGTCTTCGCTCGATTGGACGCCTTGGCTTCCCTGGATGCCTTCACTTCCTTGATCGCCCTGACCGCCGTCCACCGTGATCGTGAGAGTAGTTGTGAGAGGCCGATCGTTTGTCGTGGTAGTAATAACTGTAGTCGCGAGGGCAGGAGAGTCTTGGCTCGTTTGGGCGCCTTGACCTCCCTGGATACCTTCACTTCCTTGGTCGCTCTGGTCGCTATCCTCTGTGATCGTGAGAGTGGTTGTGAGAGGTTGGCCGTTGATCGTGGTAGTGATTGTCGTAACAGAGGCGCGCTGAGATCCCTGGCCCCCTTGAGCTCCGTCGCTATCTTGGCTACCCTCAATGCCCTGGCTACCTTGGCCATCTCGGTCACCCTCCGTGATGGTAACTGTTGTCGCCACGGGCTCGCCATTGACAGTCGTGGTAATGATAACAAGCGAACTTCCCTGTTCACTAGGCGATCCTCCAGACCGGACAGATGAACCGTCCGAGCCGTTGGTCCCTCCGCTCCCACCTGGGATGGTGCCGTAAATGGTGGTCGTGAATACTTGAGTGGATACACCGGTGACAACTTCCATCGTGGTGACCAGGACATCGCCGCCTTGAGTCTGACCTCCAGGAGGCAGCGTGCTCGTAAGTCCGCCGTTACTTCCTCCCCCGAGCGAGTTCTCCTGGGTCTGCCCTTGAAAGTTCCCTTCGCTGCTCGACAGCCCCTCTGTTGTCCCGTTGTTTTCGGACGGAGAGCTGCTGCTTGTCTCTTCATTATCCTCCGAAGTGACGCAGAAGACGAGGCCGGGAGGTGGTGGATAGCGATCGACAAGGTCGTTGACACAAACGCCAGTCACACACACTTGGGAGCTGTTGCATACTTGGCCGTGGTCGCCGCACTGGGATGGATCCAATCCAACATGAAGCGGTAGGCATTGGTTCTGGAAACAAACCTCTCCGGAGTCGCAAGGCTTGTTAGATGGGCCGCACCCTTCGGCTTGGGTTTGGGTGAGGTCGAGGCGCCGACACTCACCACCGAGGCAAAGCTCTCCGGCCGTACAGTTTGTTTGCTTCGGTCCGCAGTTGTAAGAGTCTGTACCCACGATTAGGGGACGGCAAATTCCTTCCACGCAAGGAGCTGAGAGCGGGCAATCCTCCGCGTGCTCGCAGCCGCGTGTGTTGGTTCCGAGATTGAACGGCGTGCAAATATTGTCGAAACACCAGTTTCCTGGCTGACAAATCTTTCCCGGCCTCCCGCAGTTGAGAGGATCGGTTCCGATATCAATCTTGACGCAAACGCCATTGACGCAAAGTTCTCCGGCTGCGCATGGCTCTCTTGACGATCCGCAGTGGACGGGATCGGTGACAATCTGAATTGGCTGACACTCTCCGTTCTGGTCACACCACTGTCCAGTCTTGCAGGGGCTATTCGAAGTGCCGCAGTCGTATGGGTCGGTAGTGCTGAAGTTGAGCGGGATGCATGACCCAGAGATGCAAATTTCGCCTGCTTTGCATGGGTTTCCACGATAACCGCAGTTGAATAAGTCATATCCGACAACATTTGTCGTACATGTACCGCCCACGCACAGACTCGGCTCGGGACAATTGTTGATGATGATCTCCTGTCGAGGGAGGAGAACGCTGAGTTGATGTTCTCTGTGAAGATGAGGCTCTCGATAAACGAGAGAGTTGCTAGAATCTGCCAGCGGGATGGCCAGTAAAACCACCCCGACCAGCAGACGCCGGTTGAGACAAGTCATTTTGGCCGTCGTCTGGTTCGAATTGCCCCTCGTTAGCCAAACTGTAGAATCAAATTTGACAAAACGTTGCACACGCACCTGCCTTGTATATAGATGCTTCGTCAAGTGGCTCGCTCACCCACTTCTCACGTCCCTGACAGGCGGGATGGAGCCGTCGAGAGTCTGGGGTGCCGATCTCCAACTGCCCATGCCAACTTCGGACCATTCTCTCCCATCTCGGCCTCATTCCAGTGTGCTCCCCGCTCAATAAGCAGCACCCGGCGACGCAGCCATGGCGGGTTCGTCTTCGGACGAATCTAGATTGGCTGCTTCGCTTCCCGGGCCGAACTCTGAAGCGATTGCACCGGGCATAGACGCAACCCTATTTCAGGACGGCCCCCATCTGCCTGATGCCAAGAACGCATCGTTGCCTAACAGAGAGGGAGGTTAGAGGGCTCGGTTGATTTGCCGCAAGATTCGAATAGCCAACTCAAACAAAGTTTAGTATCTGTTCCCAGACGTAGCGATTGAGTCTAAGCGAGAGTGCGGCATCACCAGAGGTGGCCGACATGGGAATCAGGAGTTGCAAGAAGGTCAGCATCGAGCATTTCGCTTCTAGGAGATGGTGAGACCAGGGCTTCAGGGCTGGTCGTTGTCCGTGGGCGCAGTGACGGCACGGTTTGTTTGTTTCCTTGCACGGTTGACTGGACAGCTCAGGTCAGACACTGACTGGAAAGAGAGACATGTGTGAGGTACCTACATGGGCGTCGGAGGCAACTGACGGATTAGGTCTGAGACTCGGGCAGAGGGAGGGTCTTCTTTCGGCACCTAACACCCACCAGGCGAGAATTATCTGGGGAAGCGAGAAGGGTGCGGCGAAGGGGGTGCGAGTATCGCGGGCTTCGGAGGGAGGTCGGGGAGACGATCGGGGGCGTCGTTCTAAGTAAACGTCGTCCTAAATTGAAGTCAGTGTTGAATTCACCTCTCTGTTGTTCGTTGAGGGTAAGGCAGAGAGAGGGAAGAGTTGATGTCTGAGGTTGAATTTGGAAATTCTTGGTAGCACACGCCATGAGGAAAGAGGGACTGCACCTGCTTCACTTGAATTTGGCAGGCACGTCCTTGAAGACACTCAACACCGCACGGCATCCAACACAAACAGAGCCATTTGGACTCACCGCCAAAAAAATGCTGTATAATCCCAAAGTTGGATGAATATCATACCGTAGAACATGTGCTTTTTCAAGCCGTTGAAATTTTCTCTTTCACGGGGGAGGTAAGTTGGAGGCCCGACGCGTTCAATCCCACGCACCCGAGACGACAATGGGGAGGTACGTGACAGGTGCACAGTAAGAAATACGAAAACTTAGGTAAGCACACTGTGTGAGCGTCTTCAAACAACGTGAGGAGCAAACAGACGTGATGGGAACAGCGCACTCACACGGTAGCTCTTGCCTTCCACCAGGAACGATGTCTTTCAGATGCCTTCGCTCTCGGATCTCGGAAGCCTTGTGGAATGTGGCTGGAGTCTCTTGGGCTCATCACCTGTTTATTTTGTCGATCTTCTTCCCACGCTTGATACAAAAAAGCAGCCAACTCTGCCCTGGGCGCAAGCACCTTTACAGATCAGTATTGTCGCAGGATTGCCTCTGTGATCACTCTGAGCTTTGTCTTAGCTAATGTCATGCAAATAAACTCAACACCCAAATCCCAAAGAGGGGAGTTGATATCCTTTTGACATGCTAGATGCCCAGTAGTAACCATCAAGATGGTTACCAAGAGCTCCTTTTCAAGGTACCCTCGAGAGTACCATCCAGGCGAGACGATCATGGCGATGCTTACTGCAGACGAGGTACGCCTCGACGGGGGTGCATCATTTTCTCAACTGCATCTTCTATTCGAATGACGAGGCTAGACTCGGTTATGCTTTTGCACTAGAAACCCAACAGTGATGAGATCCCTCATAATATCCGAATGCTTCACCTTGTGTAAGTCAGTCCAGCGCCAATTAAAGCCTCACGCGTTTGGACTGACACAGAATATTCGAGATGCCACCCCAGACCACACAAGAGAAGAACGCCCAAATAGCCATCGCTTGTTCATTTTCTCAATTAATTGATCATAATATATCTCTTGTTCATCTGTTCCTGACGCAGATCGTCACCGTTCCTATCCCTTGCCACCGCGCCGAACCTACCCTAGAGATCACTCAATCGCAGTTTGACGAGACAACGAAGCCAGAGCCTTGGGCCTGTCATCATTAGTCACCAGAGTGAAGAGGTGATGCTGCAAGGCGAGCTGAGGTTGAAATTCCTTGCAACGGTGGGAATGGACCTAGCCACCATCACCCAGCATCACCATGTTCACCCCCTCAATCTAGTTGAGCGAGGTCTAGTTGCTGGTCAGCAGACCGGTCAAGCCATCCTATTACACCATTATTTCACCAGATATCGCCAAACGAGAGTCCATGTCTCAGCCCAGTACGCATGCCTCACTTTGTTATTTGTCACATTATGTCTACCACTCCGGAATACCGGGGGTTGATCCTGAGATGCACTAAATCTCGGTCCAGAATCTAGCTCGTATTCGGCGAGGGGCCGGTTGACAGGTCGATGAGTCCGCAATGCTCAGACCTTGTAGGTGGAGTCTTGACTCTCTCTCCGTCGACGCGATTGATCATGAACCAGAAGGGTGCACGCCCCATCGAGGAGGGTGTAGATGTAGACTTCAACTGAAGTTGAGGAGTAGTCAACGAGATGTCACTTGCATCCTGCTGCAGGCATGAGATGTTGATGGCGCGTAGCTGCTCCTTGATTCGGCTGAACATGAGGCCTCCTGGCCAAGTATTGGCTGACGGTTTCGAAATAGAGTTGACATTTGATCGTGGCGGCTTGGTTCCGGTGGCCTCGGACTCTCTCTTGCATGCCTTATCCGGCCCGCTCATCTGCGTTTAACGTTAGATGCGCTTCGGCCCATTCACAAGCTGCCGTCGCCGTCACCGTCGTCGCCTTGGGCATTATTATTAGCCTGAGGCTGAGAGGGTGTGGCGTGCATCAGGTCATGGTCAGCAGCTCACGGCTGAAAGCTGAGACACAAGACATGAACCTTCATTCTCTAGTCTCATCGCGCAGGAACAGGCACACGGCGATCTTCAAATGTCCGTCTTGACATCAGAGGCGTGTCTCTCATTCCGACGCCATTTCCCGCATGCCGTTCGCTGTTCTTGTTGAATAGCTTCGTGCGTGTGCACCGTCAATCGTGTAATCAATTCGTCCGTGTTGTGTGTCTTTCCTCTTCTCCCTGTTCGGCCCCTTTAGCCCCCTTTTCCCAGACCGGTCGCCAAAGGTCACGTGGCTTAAAAGTCATATGACTTGCTGCCTCAGACACCCATTCAGGCACCAACTCTCAGAATAACAGAATGATTATATGACCCAGTTCAACAGCAGGCGTCTCCCTGAATGGGCCGCTAGAGGCTCCAGCTTTGCTTAGTATTACTGGGTGGCGGACCTGAACTACCCTGTGAGGGGACCTACGCTTAAGTAAAGCGGATAACTAGAAGGTTCTGCTGATTTGTAAATCTGTAAAGTTGGTCAGTGTTTTTCAGTTTTGCTTCTTCTGATGGGTGGTTAGGGGGTAGACAGACCAAGGCGCACAGCCACCACAATATCACTCGCCACATGCAATGCAGAAATACCCTAACATAGTAATTAGCCGTTTTTGCCGTTATACCGCCTTCCCCTTCTAGCTCCTTAGGCATAGAGGCCAGCCCGCCGCAGCAGTCATAGCAGCAAATAGTGCAGCAGACAGGGCAGCAGATAGATAATGCAGATAGCGCAGAGGAGGAAGATGGAGGAGAAAGCTGGAGGAGGTAGAGAGGGGAGGCAGACAGAGGGGTAGACGGAGGAGTGGATAGAAGAGCTAACAGAGGATGTAGACGGAGGATTAAATAGAAGAGTAGACGGAGGAGGCAGACGCAGGAGCAGACAGAAGAGCAGATAGAGGAGGCAGATGGAGGAGCGGATAGAGGGACTGCCAGTCTCGAGAGAGTGGATCGAGCTGACGGCGAGGAGCCTGCAGCAAGCGTCTCCCCAAAGGGGCCGCCGGAGGCTTAAGGGGGTGGACTTGTGTGTGCAAGGGAGGGAGCAAGAGAGAGGGGGGGGTCCAGACGCTCCAGCTTTGCTTGGTATCACTAGGTGGCAGACCTGAACTAACCTATCAGCGATCTTGCTTAGGGGGTTTTGAGGGTCTTCGATCAGGCGTCCAAGAACGACAATGTCGCTGTCGGTCGGGATGTCCGAGTTTGGCGATAGGATGTATGTGGCAGTTGATTTGGACATGGTCGAGGATTAGCACTTGATGGATAGGATGTAAAGTTCCAACGGTTGAAAGGACCATGGCCTTTATAACTTTACATCCTATCCGTGCACCTTTGAGTCATAAAAAGGGGAAGTGGTTTGTAGAAGCTCATGTACACGGTTTCTATTGGCTTCTTTGGTCTCTTTGCTCTATATGTATTTTCTTATTGTCCTGGTAGCGATTTTGGGCTCATGGAGGCCATTTAGAGGTCATTTGAACAGTGGAATAGCTGCTGTTCAGATGGCTGTGTGTTGCACAAAGACGAATTGTGACCGTTCTAATCATTCCACTCCTATCGTAACTGCGCTCTATCCGCGTCATTTATGAGCCCGGTAAGTCTGTAGAAGTATTATTTGTGGCGGAAGAGTTTCTTTGTGCTTCACCTTGGTCTCGGCAGCATGATGCGTATATGGCACGAACGCGGTTTGAGAAACATGTCCTATTGCGAAAACAAATTACCTATCAATCCTTCACAGGAACAACACCCTTATATCCCAAAGGCTACACACCCGAGTCCTCCTGTTCGATGGTAGTGTTCTCATCCAGAAACGTCGTCCAAGCATCGCACACATCCGTCAAGGTCGAGTTGTCCACCAAGGCAGAAATCTCACTCTGCCGCTCGATAAACTGCACCGCGAAGCCCTCCGATGTGTGCCACCCAATGTGGCAATGCATCAGCCACACGCCCGGGTTGTCCGTCTCCCACGCCATGACGAGGTATCCCGACGCCGGGAGCATGGCCGTGTCCCGTCGAGGTGGGTTGCTCGTGTTGAGGGTAATGTCCGACGAGTAGGTCCCCGTCCCCTGGGCCAGGATGAAGAAGTCGTGGCCGTGGAGGTGGATTGGGTGAGGCACGGCGAGCGTCGTCTGCACGACAAAGTACACCCACTGGCTGGCCTCGCTCAGCTCGATGACGGCATCGGACGAGTCGTACTCGGTCGTGCCGTTAACCACCATCTCCAGCGTCGGGTTCTCCCAGTCGACGAGCATGGTCGTGCTGTTGAGGTACCACTTGAATAGGCCGGCCGAGTTCTTGGACACCGAGGCCGTCTCCAGGTCGTTCCAGTCGGCCGACGAAACCGTCTTGGAGATGTAGGGCGTGATGTTATCCGTCTCGTCGTCGCAGCTGTCCGTGTAGTCGTAGCCAGTCGTGGACGGCGTGGAGGGCGAGTCGCCGTAGTAGACTATTCCCTTGATGTTGTCGGTGCTGTCGTTGTCGGAGCAGGCCGACTGGGGAATGGCTCGCATCCAGAAATTGTCGGCCACGTCGGCTTGATCAGCGGTGACGACAATGTCGTAGCGTTGACCTTTTCATGTTAGTCAGATCGATTGAGGGGCGTGGAGTAGGAGTATACATACCCATCGCAATGTCCAAGACCGTCGTGTTGTATGGCTCAATCGGGACCAGGTCAGACGCCATAACAGTCATGGTGTGGTTATCAATGGAAAACTTCCAGTGCGTGTCGACGGCAGCATTCACCAGCCTCATGCGGTACGAGGTCCCCGACGTAAAGGAAACATTGAACCTCGTTCCCGTCTGAGTCGAGTCGTCATCGTCGCCGTAGACGTTTGTTCCGTTGATGAGGCCATTATCCAGGGTGGGCGGACCGCTCGTCTGAGCCGAAGAGTAGAGCTCGTCAACCGTTTGGTGATCCCAATCGTTCAAGAAGACGAGACCCAAGTCCTCGTCGTAGTCGGTCGTCGACGGACCGTTGATGATAATGCCGCCAAAGATTCCCTGCCACGCCTGCAGGGCAAAGTGGGAGTGGTACCACGAGGAGCCATACTGCGTGGCCTTCCAAGTGTAGGTAGTAGTTTCACCAACGGCAAGGGGACACTGCGTGATGGAAGTGACGCCGTCGTTCTGGTTGGTGTAGTTCTGACGGATGCCGTGCCAGTGCACACTCGTCCCGTTGAGAGACGTAGACAGCGAGTTGGTAACGTGGACAGTGACTGTATCTCCCCAGTCGGCGAACAACGTTGGGCCGGGAATAGAGCCATTGACGGCCATGGCCGAGCGAGACACTCCATCGGGAGCAACAGTCACATCGGTGAGCTCGAGCCAATACTCGCGCGTCACTCCTGTGTCGACCACCTCGGTGGTGTAGTCGGTGTCGATGGAGTAGTCGCACCATTGGGACCGCGTGGACGCCGTATTTCCACTGCAAGTCGCTCTAGAGACCAAGCTCTTGGAAGGAAGGGAGCTGGCCCCGGGCAGAGCCGAGGCCAAGCCGGTAAGGCTGCCGACCACGGCGAGAAGCGAGAGCATGGACTGCATTGCAGACGTATAAGCAAAGAGTGGGTTGAAGAATGAAGGACTGAGAAGAGAAGCTATCAATGTTGAGTTGATGGTGATGTCGAATACACAACTCAACGGCGAGTTACTCCAAGTATATAACCACGTTACTCTACCGCATCGCGCCATATAACCACCTCGTATAACGCCTCACCGATTCCATGTCCGTGAATGCGAGAGCGAGCCGCAGGTCCGTTCAACCTCGAGAGGCTGAGCGTTGTCGTCGTCGGTCGAGCCGTTGATCCGGTCAAAACGAAACGCCCATCTCAGGTAAATCGAAGTCCTCGTCAGCCCAGAGTCTGACCAAACGTCGAGAATAGGAGAAGACGCAACGTAACCGACGGTTGCATCGAAACCCAGTTTCTATACACGGCCTCAGTTGAATATAGCAACTCGCACCGTCAGGGTATTAACGGAAACCAGCACTAGGCCTCAGCAAGGAAACTCCGGGCGAATCAGGACTCGGGCATATCATGGGGAGGCTCGAGTGCCGATGCGAGATCAATTGATGCCGGCAGATAGACGAATCACGGGGACTTGAGCCGGTTCAAATCCACACAAGCTGACGCGTTGGCCATGGGTGACGTACCCGTATATACTATGTATGCTATGTTCTAGTTTGTTTCCGTCTTTCGCCCGGCAATGCGTGGGCGGAGGCCTATATTCGGGTTGCGTTGAACGGTGGCGGAGTTGAGGTTGCATTGTTTCAGTCTTCGCAATCAGGACGCGTCCACTGACAAAGCGTCAAAATCTGCCCCAGCTGGAACCCTGTTTCCCCTTTTTTGAGTAGATACGCGGAACAATCGGGCTGTGTTTTCCATGGGAAATGCCAATTGAGAGTCAATTGACGTGCTGGTAGATGGGACTTATATGACATGGCTTCCAATGCCCCCAAGTTGAATTGCAACGTCAAACCACTTCAATTGGCCTCCATATCCTCTCTTCTCTTCCAATTCATCTTGCCCATCAACTACAACCATGCGTTACATCGCTACCACCCTTGCATTGCTGCTGCCCGCAATTGCTTCCGGGCGCTCCCTCCCCCGCAAGAGCAAGTCGGAATCGTTCCAGGTTTACGCATATGGCACTGGAATCGGAGGCCTTCCCATGTTTTCCTCTGGTGGTTTGTACCCTTTTCCCCTTGAGAATTGTTTCTGAGTTGACCTTGTCAGGAAATGCCTACTTCGGCGACTACGCTCTAGTTGACGATGACGAGGCCGCTCCGGTTGTTTGTAAGTCAATGACATGATGAATAAATCGTCGCTCGTCTAACACTCTCAGTCACCCCAAACGAAGGCGCCTGGCTCGGCTCACCCAATTCAACCGTCTTCTCTAACTCTTCGGATGTCCCCGACTGGTCCAACCTGACCTTTGCCGTCCCCTCTTCCTCCTCGTCGAGCCACGCGGTCGGCTTCATTAACAGCACCAAGACAAACTCCAGCTCCTACGTCGCGAGTGGCTTCACCTTTTACGGGTCTTTCATCTTTGTCAGGGAGGATGATCAGCTGGAGTCACTCTGGTATGCCTTGCCATCCGACACGGATGGCGTTTATGCCTTGAAGTGGAATTCGACGGGCGATTCCACCGATGGACAGGTGGCGCTTACTTTGAAGAAGACTCCTCCTTCCAACACTTGAGACTGATGTTCCTCTGACATTTGGACCGTGGCGAGCACTTGTTGCGGTTGTTTCCCGTAGTACGTTCTTGGATTGAGGTCCGGTGCAGTGTACTGCCCAGTGCAGTTCGGCTGTCTGTTGCTTGTGTTTAGTTATAGATCTTAGTTTCGTATATGCCCCAAGCGCTCTCACATTATGTTGCGAAAGATAAATTGCTTGCGAATACGCCACATCTGACATCACAGTTGCGATTTTCATCTCTCCTCATCTCACCACATCAGCCCTCGTCTCTCTCTTGTAGGGGCGTGAGAAGGAGCCACATACGCCACTGTTTCACGGCGCTAGCTTGGACTCATTATCAGTTCCCATATTGGGGCAATGAATGCAAATTAAGTAGACTATAGTGGTATAATGGTGGTGGTTCTAGTTCCATTTTCGCCTCGCACCGCAGGCACATGTCTTATCTCACCTCACGTCGCGACCACAACCGCTCAGAAGTGAGGGGTGTTAAGAGCCAAGCCCATGAGACATCCACCGATGAGGCCAGCGATGGGAATCGTCATGATCCAGGAGAACAAAAGGAGGCCAACTCGCTTCCAGTTCACGGCCTTGAAGGTTCCGTTGCAGAGACCGACGCCGACCGTCGCACCGGTGATGCACATCGAGGTCGAGACGGGCAGGGAGTATTGGGAGAAGATCAGGACGGTGATGGCAGCTCCCATTTCCATAGAGGAGCCTCGGCTAGGGGAGTGGTAGGTGATCTTGTTGCCCATGACTATTGAGAGTTAGTTCATCGGTCCAAGAGTTGACCCTGTGGTCGGGAAGTTGGCCACACGGTGATTGCGATTGTTACGTACCCTTCATGATGTTGTATCCGTAGGTAATGAAACCAATGCAAATGGTAAGAGCAGTGACGGCAAGCTGCCAGAGAGGAACAGGTGCCTTGGCAGCAGTAGCCTCCCCAGTAGACCAGGCAGAGTACATGGCAGCCCAGACACCAACCGCATTACCGACATCGTTGGCACCGTGGGCGAAAGAAGCAGTGCAGGCAGTGATAACCTGGACGAAAGAATAGAGATGCTCGACCTCATTGGGGTACTTCTTGGCGTGGCTGTACACGCGCTCCATGCGCTTGCCTTCAGGAGTACCGGAAATACCAATCTGGGCCGTGTGAATGTCGTAGTGCGTGCCGTACAGAAGAGCCACGACAATCATGGGAGGGATCCGCTTGATCAAGGCGAGCAGGTTGTGCGTCTCGTGGATGGAACCGGCTCCCATGGGGTTAGCGTGCAGAGTGCGCATAGCCCAGCCAAGAGGACCCTTGGTCTTCCTGAGCCGCGCGTGGTGCTTCTCCTCAGCGTCCTTGAGCAGCTTCTTGTAGTCCTCGTGCGTGTAAGTAGCCAGGTTGAGGCCCTTTTCACTGTCGACGGGAGCAGACGTGTGGACTTCGCCGTCGGCCAACTTGAGGTCACCGACCTGCTCGTGCACCTTTTGGTTCTCAGCCGAGTCCGAGTCGGAGTCGTGGACCTCCTGCACGACGGCGTAGTCAGGGACGATGGCGTGCTCGGCATCGGGGGGAGCAGGACGCTTGAAGAGGAGAGGACCCTGGAAGATCATCCACCACCTGAGGGTGTAGTCCTTTTTAATGACCTTGGCGTGCACGTAGGGGACGAAGAAGATGCCCGACAGGGCGAAGAGACCCCAACCGACGCCGAGGGTGACGGAGGCGATGTACCAGGCAGGCTTGTCGGCGAGACCCAGACGGGGAGAGCCCTTGTAGACGATGGACAGGGTGCAGACGGTACCGGCGATGAGGAAGAAGAAGGGAGAAGTCCAAACAGCCCAGGGGACGGGGTTCTTTCGCAGGTGGACGACGCACTTCACGAGCATGAAGATGATGGCAGCGAAGCATCCAGCAATGCAAGGGGCCATGCCCAGACCGGCAAAGATGGCACCCAGTCCCTGGCCCTTGTTCCATCCCCATTGGACGCTCGAGGCGCCGACCGTGGCGATGCCGACTCCAGCAATGGAAGAAATGAGGGAGTATGTCGACGAGACGTGGGCGTTATGCTTGGTGCACCACATGACCCAGGTAGAGGCACCGGCCGAAGCACAAGCAAAGGCAAGCAGCTGGACACCGGCGTTGTCCTTAAAGGCTTCAATGGGGATGATACCGTTCTTGATAGTCGAGGCGGTTCGGGCACCCACGGTGAGGGCGCCCAGCATTTCGAAGACGGTACAGCACACCATGGCCATTCGGTACGAGATGGATCTCGAGGACACACTGGTGGCCCAGGCGTTGGCGACATCATCTGAGAAGGGACATGTTAGCATATGCACACGCACACTAGCAGATCAGGTGCATGCAGCGACTAATTGGGTGGTGATTGGACGACACGTACTGGCGCCGTTGTTGTAAGCCTCAAGCAAGGCAAACATGGTGCCAATGGCAAAAACGTATGTGTACTCGTGGAGCACCATTGTGAACGCCTCTGAAGTGACTTGAGATGTGACAAATCGATGCTATCCCGTCAGACAAGAGACTGAAGTGAAGAGGAACAAGGGGTTGCGGTTTCACTCAAGGAACGAAGGGAACGGTGCCTCATATAGGGGCCCCAGGCATTCCTCCAACCCGAGGGAGTCGAGGGGACCCAGGCTCGGAACTGCCAGATGCATCTGCTTCGGTGAATGGATTGGGTTACCGGTTTCGAACCGGGCACACGACGACGGAGGGGCCGTCTTCCCTCGTTGGTTGTTTGCCACGCGGAGGCCGCAACAAGCTCCCAATCAACGAGCAGCATCGCGGGGCATGGCCGTGAGAGAAGGGATTTCGTGGGACAGACAGCGATGTCCCCGGTTCGCATCAGCAGATCGCCCCCCGTGAAGGACTGTCCAGACGGATCATCGGGTATCCGCAGAGGAAGCAGGGAATCGCCCGTGATTGGAGACGCTGGAGGTCGTCGTTCACGTTCTGAGGAGGACGTCTGCGAGTCCGTTGTGTGGGTTGGGATCGACTTGCAAGCTTATCTCAAGCTCCGCCGCGTGCGCTCAGGTCTAACCGTTTTGGAGACCGAGATGAAGAACTTGGTCAACTCTAATTATATGCATAATCGGAACACTGAACAGAGGGCTCATCGGGCGAGATTGTGGGAGTGTCTTTGGGCGGAGGATCGACTTCTGTCTTTCAACACAGGCACGCGACCACCAAGTCGAATTCAATGATTTCTTCCCATTCAAATGCATGAATACCTGTGATTCCAACAAGCTCCATCGCCGAGAAAGCGCCCAGAGATCTCCTGGCGCAATAATGGCAGCATGGCCGACTTGGCAGGAGTCTTGGCAGTCGAAGCGTGCGGCGGCCAGACTCTCAAGCTTTGAGACATCTCGGACGCCTGACGGCCACAGATTCACCCACGTGGGCCGTGTCGACGACGACGTTGGATAGCGCGGGGAGACAAGGATTCGGCAACTGTGGACTCGAATCTCCCCGGTCTCCCCGGAGGACATGCACGCGTCAGCACGAGACCACCTTCCTCGGTTTAATCAGTTAGCTTTCAGACGCTTGAAGACTCTGTTGAGAGGAGACTGTCGCGTTAAGAGGTTGAAGCTGCTTGAGCACGACCACCACTTACATATACAAGGTACTCACTAACATCTCGCCACCAATCTTTCCACTATATGTGTTAGTGGTGACCCGCCACCCAGCCATGAGACTCCGACACCCATCCCGCCAAGCCGCTATTCAATGCCAAGAAGCCTCCCTGCCGGAACATGTCCTGTCTGGGATTCGGTATGCACCCAATGCCAAGCAGTGGGAACCTTTGCCCAGAACCACCGTCGGTCACAGAAAGAGATTCCTCGTATGTGCGTGTCGTGGTCGAGACTGGTCCGATGGGGAAGCTGAGAATCGCCATGTGAATTGTTACGTCAATTAAGCCCCACCACCCAGAAACCGCCCACACCCAGAAACCGCTCACCTTTTCCCCACCAACGCGTCAATCTTCAATTGTCTTCAGACCGCGATTTCTCATGCAATATTAAAGCTATCGCGATAATTCTTATATTTTTGGAATCCTCATGCCAGAATATACCGAAATCAACATTCAAAATGCGCTCCAAGAAGTCCGTAAGGCGTGCCCGTGCGGACTGCTGCCGGGCGACATGGCATACCAGTCTCAACCCTCCGTGGCCGCATTTCCGGCGCTCAAAGTC
Organism: Thelonectria discophora; assembly: GCA_911649645.1. NCBI lineage: Eukaryota > Fungi > Ascomycota > Sordariomycetes > Hypocreales > Nectriaceae > Thelonectria > Thelonectria discophora. The sequence goes on along the minus strand of CAJVRK010000022.1, from coordinate 100,915 downwards.
ACGATTCAAGTCATGAACACTTCCAGAAGCTCTCAGCAGAGCAGGAAAAGCACCTCGCTGCTTGGATCATAGCCCAAGACGACCTAGGCTTCGCACCGAGTCACGCCCAGGTTATCAACTTTGCTGGGCGTATCGCCCGACTCAACGGCAATGAGGAACCTATTGGGGTTCACTGGATGGACGGTTTTTTGCGCCGTAACGAAGGTGTAAAGACATTACGAGGTCAGAGACTTGATTCAGCTCGATTTAATGGAGCAACTGTTCAAAATATCAAGGGTTTCTTCACTCATCTCGCTGTACCAATCGTCAAGGAAATCAAGCAGGAAAATCGTCATAATATGGACGAAATGGGCATTATGGAGGGACTTGGATATAATAGCCTTGTCCTAGGAAGGGCTGAGAAGTCCCGTACGATCGTTCAGAACCCCGGCTCAACAGACTGGACTACAATCATTGAGTGTATCTCGGCCATAGGAAAAGCGCTGACGCCACTCGTCATATATAAAGGTCAGACAGTTCAACAGTCTTGGTTTCCAGAAGACCCTCATTTCCTTGACTTCCTGAAGGAATGGGACTTTACATGTAGTCAAAAGGGCTGGACTAATAACCAGATTGCGACACTGTGGCTAAGAAGATCTTTATCCCACAGACGAAGCCGGCAAAGGAGGGAGATAAGAGACTGCTTATTATCGACGGCCACGGCAGTCACATTACTGACGAGTTTATGTTTGAATGCTTCTGGAACGATATACATATCCTTTACCTTGTACCGCATTCTTCCCATGTTCTTCAGCCTCTTGACCTTGCAGTCTTTGGCCCCATCAAGCAGCGTTATCGTCGTCTTATATCCTCGCTTTCCTCGATCCAAGCACACACCCCCATCGGCAAATGCACATTCCTACGATGTTATTACGAAGCAAGGAAAGCAGGGATGACGCCCAAGAACATCCTTGCAGGTTGGAAGGCCTCTGGACTTTGGCCGGTATCAGTGGCAAAGCCCCTGATGAACCCCATGACAACCGCATTGCCACAGACCCCAAAAACACCGCCAAAGAGGGCCCGTTCGCCATCCCCTTGTCTTTTTAAGACCCCTACATCATCACGAGAGCTTCGGGCTTCACTTGAGTGCATCCCATCGGCGTCAAAGCTCGATGGTACGATGCGACTCTTTATGGGGAAAATTGCTAAGGATATGGACCGCAAAAACATCACATTGGCGAGCCAGGAACAGGAATTAATACTCTTCAGGCAAGAAAGGGAGGAAATGAAGCCCAAGAGGAGAAAGAAACTTCCCTTTGATCCCAATGTACGCTTTGCAAAGGTTCCTGACATTAATAAGGCCCGTCAGGAGATGTTGAAGCTTCTGAAGCCGAGGGAGACATCAGAAAAAGTCAGGAAGTGGAAAAAAGCAGATCTATTTCATGAGTGGCAATTGGAGATTACGGGGATGCCAGATTTAATATTCTCATGATGTTGTTATGTTGTTAAAATTGATGTTAAAATTGATGCTTCAAATGAGCGATGTTCGTGATGATGGGCGGTTTCTGGGTGTGGGCGGTTTCTGGGTGGTGGGGCTTATTGTGAGGCACATTGTCATAATGAACTTGTCTGTCGCAAAGTACACTTGTTTGCCGTTCAGTCCAGACTTTGACAGCAGCTTTGCGACTGGCTGGTACGTACATGTGAAGGGTCGACTGGCTATGGCACACCATGGAACGAGACGCTCCGTACAGTGCACCATTGGAACCCAGCCAAACACTCCCATCCGATCCTCCCTCCAGCCACACTTTCCCACCTTCTCAAGGACGCCACCGGAAAGCAGGATGCTTCCAGTCCAAGTCTTGGATTTCCTCCTGCGACATACCCGCCAGTTCCTCGTCAACATCCCTATTATCCTTCCGCTTGTTGTCCCGAATCATCCACAGCAGCGTCGCGGTGCTGACGAGAAGCACAGTGCCCGACGTAGCCAAGTTCAGCCCATTGCCGATATGATAATCCGGCGCGTCCCACGGAAGAAAAGTCCAGCCCGCAATCAAGCCACCAATGTTGCCCATCATGACATTCATACCGATAGCCGCGCTTCTCGCCGTGTCGCTGACGACATTAGCGGAAACTTGAGCATTGCTCAACGGCCCGATGGCAAAGGTAGACGAGGCAATGAGGAACGTGGCACCGTATCGGACAGACTGATTCTGCGATCCCAGGAACATGCAATACCCAACCATGCACATCGGCGCCGCCAAGATGAAGAAAATCTGTCGCCTATCCCAGCGCCAACTGAGCAGAGGGAAAAGAACGGTAAAGAATGCACCGACGACGTACGGGGGGACTGTGTAAAGTTGTTGCTGGATGGTCGATTTGTCGCTGTAGATTGTTTTGACAATGGTCGGTGCAAAGAACGCGAGGCCCTGGACCGTGATGTTGTTGAGGAGGAACATGAAAGCAGTGCTCAAGGTAATAGGGGAGAGGATGCCCCGGAGAAGCTTCTTCTTGTCCATTTTATCCAGGATTTCCGTCGTCCCAACACGCTCCGACTTGACGCGGGCAACGGCAAGGTCCTTCTCGGCTTGGGTAAGCCACCTGGCTGTTGCCGGCCGGTCGGTCATGGTAAAGAAGCCCATCAGACCCAAGCCAATTGTGATGATGCCCTCAATAGCAAAAATCATCCGCCACGTATGCAGGCTGCCGAAATGATCCAGCTTGAGGATGGCCGAAGCCAACAGACCACCAAAGGCACCGGCAAGGGGCGACATGACAATGTAGAGGGAGAGACGGAACGCCAACTCTGCACGTCGATACCAACGTGAGAGATAGTATGCGATTCCTGGCATCATGCCGGCTTCAAAGATACCGAGAAGGAACCGAACACCGGCAGCTTGGGGAATGGTGTGGACAAAGGCCGTCCCGAGAGAGCTGATCCCAAAGAGAATCGTCGTCGCCGGGAGGAACCATCCTGGTCCGATATATTTGCAAAGCAGGTTGCCGGGAATTTCGAAGATAATGTACGACACGTAGAAGATGGAAATGACTTTGTTGTAGTCGTATCCTTCCATCCCAAGGTCTTTCTCGAGGCCCGCGATCTTGGCGTTACCTGCAACAAGTTAGAGTTGGTCTGCATACCTAGGGTAGGTTGAGGCCAACGACAACTTACCAATGTTTGCGCGGTCAATAAAGCAAAACAAGTACATGAGGGCAACCGTGGGTATAATGTAGAGGTCGATCTTTAAGCGCAACCAACGCTCGGCGTCCACATCATACTGCACCAACGGCTGCCCATACCTGGGAGTGTCAGCTCATCCCCTCATATATTGTAAGAGTACTTACTTGTCTGTGGCCGCTTGGCCTTTGACGGCTGCATGGCGAAGACTCGAGTCGTTGAGAGCCTCGATCGTGTCATGATTGTCAACATGTGTTGTCTCAGGTTTCATAGCTATTACCGCAGACATCGAGTCTGAAAGGAGGATTGATGTGTTTCGAGGTGATTTCAGTGTTGGGGGAAGAGCAAGCCAAGTGGAAGCGTCCAAGTAGCCATCTTATAACTCTCCCTCCGGAAAGCCATCCGCCCTTTCATCAGAACAGCAAGTATTGTCGCCTTGATGCTGTCGCATGTGTATACTCGATCCTACTCAACGACACCATCGCGTCCGGGACGCCCTGCAAACTGGTTACGCAATCTGGTATTACCCCGGATTTGGTGGTAAGTGGACGAACCGGATTCGAGTTTGCCGGTGACCGGAAGGGTTCCGTAAATGTGGGGGAGTCCCGATCCATCTCCATCTCCACGAATGCGGGGAAATAAGCAGATGAACGAGAGAGATAAGGATAGGCGATGGACATGGGCCGGTTGAATGTCTGGTTAATAGGAAATAATGCAGCTTTATTGGACATCGAAGACTTTGGTTGGATGGGTCGGGTTGTGGGCAGCTGGTCAGCCGGAAGCGAGGTCGGAACCAGATAATGAAGCCGTTGGGTGCGTCACGCCAGTGTGATATAATTGCTATGTCAGTATGATTTGGCTGTTCGGTGTCGGTATACACCTGTACTGAACTGGGCTTTCCATTGCACCATGTTTCCATATCACGTCGAAACGAAAGATCCAGATGAAGACATCCCGGCATCTCAGGCTTCTCGTACGATTGCGGGGGAGCAGTGTTGCAGGCATCGATCTTGTTCCGACAGGGCGGATAGAGGAGCTCCATAATGGATCGGTGAATGTTTTTGGCGAGCACAGGGGAGAGCGAAAAGGTCGATGGAATCCTTTCTGATGGTTTGGAACGATAAGGTCAATGGAGATGAAATCTTGGATGTATTCGTATATGATAACACCGGCTAATCTCCCCGAGCGAGAGAAAGGGCAGTCGCGCAAGTCTTTAGTTCTCTTCTTGGGGCCATCGCTCGGTGCGGACGTATCAGAGGATGTCGGGCTTCTTCCTGGCGACAGTTGGACATGGTTCGGCAGACGATGGGCTGCGTGGTCGTCAGTCATCAGGCGGTTCAGGATCTTGAACGACACGAGAGTGAGGTTATTGCGGGGTTGATGTCAGCGGATTCGGGTGACGACTGCGGCATCTGCTTCTTCGTCGCAAAGAAGCTCCGTGGAGTCCTTTCACAGCATTCATTGTGTGTCGTGAGAAAATCGTGTCCCATGGCGATGGATGACTTGGCGAGCCAGGGCAAGCGCGGGGTAGAACTTCGGAAGCAGCAGCAGAGTCACGTGGCAGGGTCCCTGCATCAACTCCGGGCTTGCCACATTGGGAGTATCCGCACCACCCGGCATTACTCCATTAGGCCACCTGTCTCTTCATAAACTAAATGTTTCGCACGAAGAGGATGGCAAAGTAAAACATTGATGAACCATTTGAAGAAGGTTCAGAATTGCTCGGTTTCGGGGCGGGAATCATCCTGCCTTCAATGCATTGACAAAGTAATAAGGTGGACGTGGCAGGATGAAGTTTGGTGCCCACAACTAGCGTTGCATCAAAGCCGTGGCCAATTTCAGAGAAATGAGCATGGCCCAGGGCAAACACTGTCAGTCAAAATCAGGCGGTACATATAAATGGTCGTAAATAGCATTTGTTATTGTTAATTGAGTCCCGAAACTTGCGGGGATGAAGGATTATGGACGATTACAAAGATGAACTATGAAGGAGTGTATGTGTATGTGTGTGCTGAATTCCCATTTCAATCCTGATATGCAATAACAAAAGAAGGCGGCAAAGAATTATGCTTGCGTCGTCCCCTAGCTCTGAGGAGGGTTGACCTGCTTCTTGGGTGCCGTGTGTTGCTCCGAGTCCTTGTACTCGGGAAGGGCCGTCTCGTTGTCGGGAGGGACAACCTCGACGTTCTCAAGCTCAATCTTCAAGCTTGGGACGGTGGAGAGGTCGACAATGGTGCCGTCATGCTGTGGGTTGTTAGTTTACTCATCACATTGCGGCTCAAAAGTAAGGACTCACCTTCTTAATCTCAACGCGCAGGCTGCTGATGAGGTCGTCGACGACGTTGCTCGTCTTCTCGTCGTTGAGCTCGGTCGGATCGGCCACCTTGTCCATGGAGAACTGGCCGTAGAAGAAACCCGTCGCGGGCTGCATAAGCACGAAGAAGTTTCCGACGCTCGTCGTGTTGGTATACAAACCAATGGCGCAAGGACGGGGCAGCTCTGTGACGTCGACCTTGACCTGGGCGAAGTACCGCGTCGTCTGCCCGACATCGCCGTCATCACGCTTCTTGATCTGGGGCTTCGTGGCGCCCGTGGCGTACAGCTGGTTGATCAGAGCCGTGGCGTCCGTCTTCATCTGGCTGTCCGACTTCTTCCAGTACTCGAGCGCCTGGTACGTGTAGCCGAAGCCCTTGATGCTCTTGACTGAGTTGGACGTGTGGAATTTGCCGGCGGACGCGAAGAAAGGCTTGAGGGGGCTGTTGGGCGTAATGGTGGTGCCCTCGGGGGTCGAGAAGCGGGCGCCGCCAGAGTAGGACGAGGTGAACAGGGCCTGGGAAGGCTTCATGGCTTGCCAGTAGGCCCAGAGACGGTCGACCTGGGTGTGGTGCAGCATGAAGAGGGGGTCGAAGCCGGAGTAGTCGGCGTCGAGGAACTGGTAGCCGCAGGAGCCGTCCCAGTGGATGGCGTTGTGGATCTGCTCCAGGGAGATGCCGGAGCTGCCAGTCGAAGCAAACTGGTCAAAGGTAGTAGAGCGAGTGAAGGCATCGTACACCCACGACTTGTAGGAACGGCCGGCCATGGCAGCGTTGGCCGAGGCCGGGTAGCTCTGTGGAGCGCGGCACTTGTAGATCTGGGGGTCCTTGTTGAAGGAGCCAAACTTTTGGTCGATGGCGGCCTTGGGGAACTTGTAGAAGCGGAGGGGGTTGTCGACCGAGACGGTCTTGAGGCCGCTGCCGCTGGGGACCCGGACGTTGAGCTTGGTGGGCACCGTGGCCGGGGGGACGTTTGCGCTGGCGGCCCAGTCCCAGAAGGGGGAGCGCAGAGACTTGGCGGCGTTGACGTACTGCGTACGGTACTTGGACGGGTACTGGTTGGCGAGCTTGGTGGCCGTCTCGACGAGGCGCTGCTCGAAGAGGACCACGTAGGGGCGGTGCCACGGCAGGAACAGGTTCTCCTGGAGATGTGTCAGATGGTGGCTTAGGAACAAAGGCAGTCAGGTACCGCTTACACCGTGGGGGCAGTAGCCCATCCATCCGTTGGACGTCGACGGCCCGGCACCGTTCCACTGGATGTAGGGCTTTCCGTGGATGCCGTAGACCTGGAAGCCGGAGAGCTGGTTGTTGGCGTCTTGGTTGTGCAAGTCGATGAGAGAACGAATGTAGAGATCCCTGAATCTGTTAGTACAGCCAGCCACTGTGAAGCATGCAATTGACGTGCCATTGAGCTCCTCCGTTGGCCTGGAGTGTGTTGATGTTCAGTCGCAGCGGGACTGCACTCCCAGATGCCACCTTGACACCGGTGATGGGGTAGTTGGACTGGGCCAGGGTCGTAGAGACCAAGGCGAATAGTGCCCAGAAGAGGGCGGAGAATCGAAACAACATTTTTTTTTTTCCTCAGATATCAATGCCTCTGGAGAAGGCCGCGGTCGAAGAGAATGAAAAACGAGAGGAGGAGGGTGTACAAACCTAAGGAAATTGGACAAGTCCCCCGGACACGATTGCTTCTTATAATTATTCCTTTCCGCGGGAGCTTCAACTCACGAACGGAGCTGAGGTGCCGAGTAGCCTCCCCTCCTGGCCCAGGAGCTTCACCCCCTCCCCGTCCCTTTCTCTCTGGCGCCCGACGCCACCAATACTCCCTTGGGTCCTCTTGGCCCTTGGGTCCCCTTGAGGTCCTCTTTGGAAGGGCCCGAGAGGATTGCTTCTGAGCTAGAAGACCTGACAACCGACATAGCGCCATGCATGATTGGGCGGGCTCTGCATTGGCAATATTCGGGGCATTAAAAATAGAGTGTCCTCACTCTCATCCCTGGGCCTGCTGGGCCTGCTGGGCCTGCAGGGCCTAGACCAAAGACACGCCCCCGCGATGAATGGGCAAAGGAGTAGGGATCAGCCTACCGGGGACCAATAGACGGTCGCTTTCGGTCTCTTCGGGTCCATCAATTGCAGCGCTTCCCCGGAACTTGGCGCCGGTGGCTTGAGTGAGCTTTTTTAAATAACATTAACCGTCAGCCGGCTTGCCGAAGAAAGACGGCGAGTTGCGACGCCACCACGCGAGAAGGGGAGAGGAAACAGGAACGAACCAGCGAAAGGGGATCTCCTTGGTCTCTTCTGGGAAATGAAGGGCGGTTCAGCAAAAGACGGTAAAGCCACCGGAGCGCCACAGGGCAGTTGAACCCTCAAGACACGCCCATCAGATCTAATGCATCAATACGAGGTCACACGCGCACTCGGCCACCGCCCAGCCAGGCACAAAGTCCCCTTTTGCGAATAAGCATGTTATGTTGCATATTCTTCTTCTGAATACGACGTTCCCTTCCCTCCCAAGCTCCTCGCCGACGAGGCGAAAAAGCCAAGGCCAAGGAGAAGCTAGACTAACGCCTGCGCTACCAGGGGAGGAGAACAGCCACCGGAGCGACAGCAATAAGTAAAACGTCCTTGGTCGAAAGCGGTCTAGACAATCAACTATCGACCCGGCGGATACGAACTGATGTAACGATATGGTCAACATGACACAGGCTGACCCGAGAGAGGTGCTGGGACCACGAGCTCGCCGTTGAGAGAAGAACTTATGAGAAGAACTCTTTGTTCATTTCTATGCGAGTGCCCTGCTGCTGCTTGTCTTTGAGCCGCCCGCGCAGCCGAGTCGAACCGCATATGCTTCGCCCATCCAATCGGATACATCGGCTTTTGGGCGGGCAAGCTGAACGACTTTATGCAGGGCCCTTCTTTTCAACCTGAAAGTGAAAGCCTCAATCAATGTGTTGTCGAACCCTCCATGACCGAAGCCAAGTGCCAATGTTTTGTTTGTTTTTCCATTAATACTCTGCGGCTATTGAAAGACATTGTCTCAGTCGTGCAGCGTAAGCAATTGTCTCCGACTCCGTCCGGTTTACTACACACGTATTTTTCTGCTCTATTTTTTGTACTCTGTCTATCTGTCTATTCTTGGACGTCGTGGAGGCGCTTCCTAGACTTCTTCTCTTGGCGCCGTATCCCTCTCCAGGCCCCCTACCCGGCCTCATTTTCGCATCTCACAACCCTCTTCAATTCACCTGCAACCATTCACAGATCATCACACTCCTCTGATTCTTTCCCCACAATCCTTGTCCGTGGCGCTCACATCAATTGCCCGCCCCCGGGCAGCTGCAGCTTGCCGCTGATCAGCCTCCCTTAGCCTGCCGATCGCCAGCTTCAACTTTCAGCTTCCAAAGCCCAGATGTAGTCATGGCCGTAGCGTCTCGGCACTCCGTAGTCTTTGTCCTGTTGCCGTCATTGGACCACGTTGTCGGAGCCTTTTTGGCGACCCAAGGTTGGGCGGTCGGGTAATCGGCGATGCACCTTGTTCAGAGGAAGAAGAAGACGAATAGCAGAGCCTGCCGGATGCTGCCGGATCAGCTCTTCAGCCCACCCACACACAAACACAGCAAGCTGCATGTCCAGCTCCGACTTGCCTGAACGAGTTATGCCGTGTCATACGACAGAACTGTAAGGCACCCTTTGAGTGTCGACGTGCAGGAAGGCATCCATGTCAGACCAACAAATAAGAAAAACAAGAAACATGCTGCCAATGGCATCGAGGCACATGTGCGCCAATTACTCACTATACGGACGTGTTGCTCCAGAACCTTTTCCGAGAAATAATCCCCGATACATGCGTCGGTAGATGCAACCGTCATCATCGTGGGTCGTTGCTGGGAGTTACCCCGCGCTGATGTTTTCCCATCGGCTTCATCCTCGTCGAGCTAGATGGACAACCCATTGCCGGTAACTTCAATGGACTAAACACAAATTGGACCGTAGAACAAAGACGTTGGCTCAATTGGCTGCAGTCTACCGTCTTGATCGGCCCATATTGCTAATATTCCGCGCATTGCCTGATTTCTATTAACGAGAGGGCAGGTTTGTTGCATATTTTGGGCAAGCTACCCTTGACATGATGTGTCGGCACCAACCGACAATGCCACGACGGCTGATCTAGCATTTCATCACATGCACCGCCAGACCTGCAAGTTAAACGAATGTGACTCTTGTCGACTTCTCACCGGCAGCCTACTTGAGTGGCTTGTCATGTGGCCAATTCTCTCTCCATCGTGGACCGTGCCGGTTGTCTGTTGTGATCGAAATGGTCGCCACCCTTCCACTCTCCATGTAGAAACGGAATAAGTTTAAAAATACTCATACATAATAAGCTTTTCAGCTGGTCCAGCTAGGTCGTTTTTAAAGTTCTTTGAGTACGTTGGCACCATCTGGCTGAGTGAGGCCAATGAGTAGCCCCTTTGGTCTTGTGTGCTCGCCTAGCTAGACGGAATAGCAGTCGATTGGCAACTGAAATGAACGTGATGAAGGAAGAAGTGACTTGACAATCTGGCATTTGAAAGACCGGTCTCGATTTCACTCTGCGCATGGCAGCGCATAGCCGAGACGGGTGACATTCATCGAGGCCGACTCACCACGAGTTGCTGAGCATCGTCACGATTGATACAAGAGTGAACCGGAAAGCAAATGGTCATTCGAGAAGATCGATTGCTGTCGGTGTCGGAGGTAAATATTCTCCATATCCTTAAATATAATGGTCAATGGACGAACTAGGATATTCTCAAACGGTTCGCTGTTGTGTCCTGTGGCTGGTGCAGTACTGATGTGGCTAATACTATGGCTAATGCTCTGGCTGGTGAGTTGGTGTTTGTTGGATGATGTCACAAACGAAGCCAATCTCGAAGCTGTCGCCTAGGCACTCTTCCGTACCAAAGAAAGAACAAAACTGGACGGGAGTGACACTCAAATAACTACAAGAGAACTTTTGTTTCGCGCTGGCGTTGCAGGATGAATATTTGTCGCCGCGTCAAACACAATAAATGACTCGGCCATCTCCCGTCACTGTCGAGGGAAACCGGCCTCCGCATGTACTCCATACGCCGGGCCTTCCAGCGTTGCATTTCTGCCCCAACATTGAGCAACCGTGACATTGAGAAAATGTAACGGTAAATCATGCTGCTACCACGGAGATATCTAAAGTAATGACTCGTCGCCAGGACGAGCATCATCTTGATCCCAAGGGCCACCACCACGAAAACCAATATGCCAATTTATGCAACCGTCGCCCTGCCATGTTACCACGGAAATTGGCCATGCTTCACTGACGTCGTCGTCCATGTCAGTGGCATGCACCCAAATAACTCTGGCAACTCCCGCATGCACCTGAGTCGCTTTTCACCATGACCCGCTGACTGGCTGATGGCAATCTTGGGCTCCTCGTTCGAGGGCGGCAAAAGGCCGTTCACCTGCAATGGAGGCTGGCATGTTATCGTCGATACCAAAAAGTTCATGGCGATGTCGTCGCAGTTCACCAGCTGATCAACATATTCCCGGAGAGTCTTCATGAGGGGATCCTCGGACCACCAGTACTCGAGGAAGGAAACGTGGACGAACGCCAGGCCCGTCATGATCACCGAGTAGGAATCGTGTGTCATCCCGAGAACCCATTGGCCATCGTCGGATTTCGTGTGCGTGCGGGCAAAGGCACCCACGATTCGATCCCGACCCTGCTTCCGCCAGGTTTGGAACGCAAACTCCATATCCTTGGGATGGTAATAGACGTCATCGTCGTGTAGCAGGATGGCTTTCGTGCGGTACGCAGGAATCGGCCGGAACTTCTCGTTGATGCTGTTTTTCGTTGTGTGTCGAAACTTTACCGACACGTTGTGCGCCGACATGAAGTCTTTCGGAGGGAGTGTAAGTTGGTCGTTCCAGACGACGTGCAACTCGAGGAGGGAAGGCACGTGTTCGGCGATAAGGGCTTCAATGGTTCTGTCGAGAATTCGCGGTCGCCTGAAGGTTTGGATAACAATTCTGCGGTACAAAGTCAGGTCAGCACGGTGGGAACTGGTCTTTCGAATGGGAATTTCTTCATACGTAAACTTGTCGTCGAGAAAGTCATCAGACTTGGCCTTTGCCGCGTTCCAGATTGCTGGAGAGATGTAATGCCAATTGTCCGAACACTCGGTCACCTTTTGCTCTGGCAAAGAATCCAGCTTCGCCAGGGTCGGAGATCGTAACGATGCATGTGGTGACGGTAGCGAAAAGGACAGAAAGAAGAGACCAGATGCGAACACGAAAGACGCAACCGCAATGGTGGTGATTTTTCTCGACAGCCAGTACGGCAGAGCCAAGGATGCGACTGACATCATGATGGGATGCGTTTGGAAGACAGGGCGCTAGGAAATGACAGAAGCTCTATCGACGTATCGCGATGGAGCGCGAGGCATGGAAAGTGACGATGCGCTAGAAGCACAGCGACAAGGTTTCGACATTTGGCGGGTTTTGTTTAATTGTTGACGGGAGAAATGAGGGGTGATGGTGGCTCGTTGCGACAGCTCACGCCGTCGCCAGTTGGCGTTCAGAGGCACAACGCTTTCCCGCTAACGGCGACGTGCAGCTTAGGAAGGATCTTGAGGATGCACCTGCCGTTTCATTTAGCACCGGCTCTGGCCATGCCCGTCTCGGCCAAGCCAGGGGTAAAGCTGATTTGCATCAGCGCCACAGGTTTGGAAGTTTTGGTGGTTCTCTCCATTGCCAAGCTAGATCGGAAGGAATATCCGGGGAATGTTTCCATCAACTCATGAAGGGAGCAGACTCGAAGGCAAACGATATGGCAACGTCTCCCGTCTTTGCCGTGCAAAAATATGAAGAGACTCGAGACTCGACGGAATGAAGAGATCAAGCAATATCCACTTTAAAATCCCGCTCTCCTCGAGAATCGATAGTCTCAACTCCAACAGCGTCTAGGAGAACTGATTCTTTGCCCCACTATTCAGGAGTCCAAAGACTTCTACCCTCGCCAAGCGCTGGAATGAAAATGAACAATTTTGATCCGTCAAGCCCAAGTACGACCTTGCATCCGCCGACGAGTCGTGCAGAGATATTGTAGTCCTGCCACGGGAGGTGGTGAGAACCTCAACTCTGTCCCCACGCTCGTGCTTCACCATCAACGTTTTTGTCCTACCAAGTACGCCCGCATTGAACATTCCATCATGGAAAAGGACAAGCTGCCAGCACCGGGCACGGCCACGAAGCCCGCTGCTCGGTCCGAATCACTCATCCATATAGCAATTTTGATGTTGTGCGTACACATTTAGCCTTCCCATGTCCTTCAATTAACCATTTCCCTGATCAGTGCTTGGATTGTTTCTTCAAACTCGACCATTCTGGCAAACAAATGGCTGATTAGTTCGGGTGGTTTCGGTAAGTTCGCCCATGTCCCTCTCACCAATGCGAATCCGCAGCTGACCAGATCCAGGCTATCGTATGTGCTCACATCCAGCGCTGACAGCCAGGGCCTATCTATACTGATGTGTGTCTCAGCCATTTTCTTGACGTGCTGGCATCTCGTCTTCGCATCCATCATCACCCAGATCCTTGCCCGAAGCACCACCCTGCTTCACAGTCGTCGCTCTCTGCCCATCAGTGGCCGATTCTACCTGCGGACCATCCTGCCCATCGGCCTTGTCGCGTCCGGATCTCTGGTCTGCACAAACTTTGTTTACTTTTGGCTCTCGGTGGCATTTCTCCAGATGATAAAGGCGGCCACCCCGGTGGTCATGCTCTTCGTGTCCTGGATGCTTGGCGTGGCCAACCCGACTCTAGGCAGCATCGTCAACATCCTGATCATCGTTGGGGGAGTCGTCATGGCAAGTGCCGGGGAGCTCGAATTTTCGTGGATCGGTGTAGCTTTCCAGTTCGCCGGCATTCTATTCGAAGCCACGAGAGTTGTCCTGATCCAGATCATGCTGAGTGGCGAGGGCATCAAGATGGACCCCATGGTCGGGCTCTACTACTATGCGCCCGTGTGTGCCGCCATCAACTTTCTGGTCGCTTGCGTGGTCGAGCTGCCATACTTTACCTTGGAGAAGATGACAAACTCCGACTGGACCATGCTCATCCTCAGTGCTCCAATTGCATTCTTCCTCAACTACACCAGCATGGCCTTGGTTCGTATCCAATCTTCCCACGTGGAAGAGTGTTTGAAGGCGCTAACATGCTGCAGATCGGAAAGACGTCAGGCGTTGTCATGTCGTTATCGGCCGTCTTTAAGAATATTTTGCTTGTGGTATGTTCAGTTTTGATCTGGCGGACACAGATTACGGGCTTGCAACTGGTTGGCTATAGCATAAGTCTTGCCGGTCTGGCTTATTATTCCTTAAAGTAACTCCAAGTAGTTAGCATAGAACGATAGGTAATTACCATGTTTATTACATGTATCACCGGAGGCTCATTTATGTCCGTGAGCAAAGTGAACTCGCCACAACGACGGAAGATCACGCCCGTCGTTGTTCCAGCCTATCTTCGACCCAGATGTTGAAGATCTCAACATCGACTTCTCATTTAAAAGGTAAGATAAGTAATCACCCAGTGACTCTAGAGACATCGGCGGCTGTCAACTTCGGGCCTCTCCGACGATTCCATTGCCCTTGAGGCCGGTGAGTCCCTCCATAGCGTTCCACCCTGTGGTCCGATAGGTCTCGGTTGGGTTGACTGCGGCCTCATTTCTGATCGCCATACATCCGCCTGTTTGCTTAGCGCTACGAGGCTGGTGCTAAGTGGCTTCACAATTGTGACGACAAAAATTGAGCTAGTTCCTGAGGCAAGACTACGTGCTTAGTGCACGACACCGAAAAGATGCAAAGCCGCAAGAATTTCATTCTTCTCAGAACGTTTCCCATCGACCAGCTCTGGACACAACCAGGACGATCCTGCCATCTCTGCCCAGTACCGCAAGCCAGCCATGCCTAACGTCGTCTACAGTCTCGAAAACGCAATCGACAGCTTCTTTGCTGAGGCTGGGGCGTCGTCGTCCAAGATGCAATGCGACGACCTTGTCCGCCGATGATACAAAGGACAGATCCTGCCGGTTCAAATCCAAGGCTCGAGCAGCTACACTGTGATTGCGGACCCGAGCGACAACAAGATCATCCAGTTCCAAGAGCAGGCTGCCTTGCTGGATATGAACATGTTGGCGTTGGCCAAAGAAGTTCACAGAGATGTCGTGCCTCGCTGTTCTGAGCTCGGATGGGTCGGCGAGCCAAACGGTTCACAGCTGGCAATATACGAGATGGATAGGCTTCCTGGAGAGAACTATATTATCGCTCGCCCTTCTCTCACCCGCGACCAACGAATCAACACTGTGCACAGCCTAGCAAGGTTCGTTGAGATTCTATTTTCGCATCCTCTCTTCGCGCCGACCCGCCGACATATAGTGAAAGGTTCTTTTCGCAATCGTGGCAAAGGGGCACGCCAACTGATTCGAGATCGATCGGTATATCCGCCATCAGCACCGAATGCTATGACGGGTTCGAATCCTTGGCCAACACCCTCCCTGAGCGCTTCCTGCCGACTGTCACCAAGGTCCAAAGCCGCCCTGCCAACGCTCCTTGATGAGTGTTATCCAGTGGTCCTCACGCACAGCGACCTCAAAGAGATAGATATCCTGGTGGACCCCGACGGCGGCGACTTCACAGGCGTTATTGATTGGCCTGGCGCGAGCATTCAACCGTTTGGCTTCGCTCTCTACGCGCTGGATAACGCCCTCGGCAGTATGACTTCTGGCGGATGGAAATGGTTCGATAACGTGGATGATTTGAGGAATACATTCTGCGGGGCTTTTAGAAAGCATACCGGCTTGTCCGAACCTCAAACAAGTCTTATTAAACTAGCAGGAAAGGCCGGCACTCTCATATGCTACGGCACCGCTTATAACAGCGGCTTTTCGGGGTTGATAGGGGTCCAAGACCCGACCGTTAAGGAGGATTTTTCGATACCTCGACGCGCTGCTTTTCTAAGAGTAATTCCCTAAGTGTTTCCTGGGCTTAGCTACCTAGGTAATATTTAAGTATTAGCAGAGGTAATATAAACTGGCATGTCTCATACGGCTCACGCAAGGCCACCTCAGCCGTAACTACCACGAACTCAGTTATCCCATGTTATAGGATTTGAGCACCATTAAGGGCTCAATATCAAGCTGCGGGGACACCTCTGCAGGTATAAAATAGCCTCATCGACGAATAGTAGAATAACGTGGTAATACCCAATTCTCTTCTCTCTGCCCCCTTTTCCCTCCTCTACCTCGACGTCTATATTGCATCTTAGACACAACACGCGCTTTCTATAATGGGAACAAGCAACCGTCGCACAGCACCGTGGCGGGCCGAGAACGCCAGACAGTTAAGAACAAAGTCGTGGGAGTCTCCAGTGTCCAGTCATTCATGATGGTCCTTGTTATTTTCCATTCCCTAACCCCACATCTATGGTATCATTACAGATCATCATGGTCTATGCCTTTCGACTATCTACCGCCCTACATTCGCTCTCGTCGACGAGGCGCCGCTCGGATGATATCATCGACTCGGAGGAGGAGCTGTGTCGCATGTCAGTTAGATTGTCCATTGAACATCGATTCGTGATCCTTACCTCTGCTGCTTCGCTGGCAGAAGAAACAACCGCCCTCTTCAGCTTGTAGCTCTCAATAACACCAACATCCCGCATATCGGCAATGCCACCGCTGGGAGCAAACAAGTCCAGACCGTATGTAGTGAGGCCGTCGTAAATGGCTTTGCGCAACCGCGAAACAAGGTCGCCAGAATCTAAACCAGCATTGTCGGCCAGGATGGTAGGCAATTGCCGTAGGGCAATGGCGAAACTGGACACAGCCATCTGTCGCTTGCCCTCAACACGGGTGGCAGCTGCTTCCACAGATTTGGCCATGAGCATCTCGGCGCATCCGCCGCCCAGCGTGGTTCGGGGTTCCTTGACAGTTTGTGACAGAACGGCCAAGGCGTCGTGCAAGCTTCGTTCCGCCTCGTCCAGGAGCTGCTCGGTGGCACCTCGGAGCACAATCGTGCAAGCCTCACCACCAGACACACCCGAAAACTTGATGAGAGTGTCCTCGCCAATGATGACCTCCTCAATCAAGTCGCAATGACCCAGTTTAATCTGCTCAGGGTGGTCAAAGGTCGACGCAATCTCTCCGCCTGTGACCAGGGATAGACGCTCGATACCATCAAAGTCGGCGTGCTCAATCGACATGATTCCGGCGTCCGTGAACAACTGCTCGGGCCAGTTGTAGATGAGCTGTCGGTTGATGAAGCAGTTGATGCCGTGAGCTTTGATCTTCTCCACCTTAGCCTTCATCTTCTCCTTTTCCGCCTTCTCCAACTCGGCAAGCTTGCTCGTCGACGTGACCTTTACCCGAGCTCCGAAGATCTTCACCTTGTCCGTGTCCATGGAAGTGTTGGCGACGAGGATCTTGGCCTTTTCTAACCGCTTGGGCTGGTTGACACCAATCTTCTTGTCGAGGATGAAACCCTCGTCGAGATACGAGTCGCTCAGCTTGCCACCGGCCTTCTTGATGATCTGAATATGGGTGAGATCGCACGACTTCAATCGAAGTACCGCATCGACGGCGAGCTCCGCGAACTGGTCTCGGTCCTGAGCCAGAACCTTTGAGCTGAGGGTGGTCCGCGCGATGGCGAGTAGGTCTTTTCGGAACGCCTCGGGGTTCTTGCTGTGGTCGACCGCCGATTCCTCGAGCGCCTTGAGGGCAGCTTGGCTAGCTATTCTGTAACCTTCGATGATGGTCTGGGGGTGGATCTTCTTGTCGACTAGCTTCTCGGCCTCTCGCAGCAATTCGGCGGCGAGAACGGCAACAGAGGTGGTGCCGTCGCCGACTTCGTCATCTTGAACTTTGGAAATGTTGACCAAGACCTTGGCGGCAGCGTTATCGAGGGCGATCGACTTGAGAATGGTAGCACCGTCATTTGTCACCATAATTTCGGCGGTCGAGCTAGGCAGCGTTAACGAGGTCGAAAAGGGGCGGGGGAGGGGCATCTCATGTGACGGCAGATGCGGTCAACAACATACGCTGACTGAAGGATCTTGTCCATACCCTTGGGACCCAGAGTACTCTTCACAAGATCGCCCACGGCGATGGCACCGACAAAGGCAGAAAGACGGGCATTCTCGCCCTTCTCCTCGGTGGTGCCCTCTTCGAAAATCTGGGTTGGTTGGAAAGACTGGCGGGGTGGAAACGCAGATGAGTGGTCAGTTAAAGCACATCTTTGCGACAGAACCGACCGAATGGATACAGTAACAAGTTGATCCAAAAGGGAGAGTACATACCATGACGGGAAACCTGGCGACGTTCGCACGGCGAGCTGATCTGTTGAAATGCTTCGTCTCGAGGTACAACGACACGAAGCACGTTCCTTTTTTCTTGAGCTCCAGCTAGCATGCGTTAGCAAGCGCACGCAGGCAGACGCAACCAACCGTAACACGTGACTTGCCCCGCGCCGAGAAATTTGTCGGCGGAGGAAGATCGCTTCTCCGTTGCGCACACTTTGTGGAAACCGGAAAGTGAAGAACACCAAATTTATGCTGCCTCAGCAGGTCACCACATCTGCTCGAGCCCCCGTTCGCCCTCGAGCCGTTCTCCCCAGCCAAACTTTGCGCGTTGCTCAAGGTTAAACCCTCAGGCGATCCAAGTTCGAAACTTCCCGACAGCGATCTCGAACTTCACATTAAACCCAGGCTGTGCGCCTGAACCGTGTGCAGACAATTTTCTACCCCGCCAACCCACCAAATTGCCCAGCATGGCGCCTTCCTTCGACCATCTCCGCGAGGCCGACCTCGACGACGACGAGTTCAATGAGGATGACATTGACATCTCCGATCTGCGGGAACGCTTCGAGGTTTCGCTCGAACAAGGCTACGATAGCTTCGTCGTCATCGACGGCCTCCCCAAGGTCACAGAGGCGCAAAAGCCCAAACTGATCAAGTTCTTATTGAAGAAGCTCAACACGGTTGGAAAGACTCGCGAGGATTTGATACACATGCCCATGGGCGACGATGGAAATTCTCTTCGGTATGAAGTCTCTCCCCATTTCTCGTCTTTCCCACTGACGAATATTGCACCAGTTTCGCCTTTGTCGAATATTCCTCTCCTGCCGAGGCCGCGGCCGCCACCCGCCAGCTGGACCAGATCCCGCTCGACAAGCATCATATCCTCCGTGTCAACAAGTTCACCGATATCGAGCGATACGGCCGAGAAGGCCGGGTAGATGAGACCTACCACGCACCTCAGATCGACGAATTTGTTGAAAAGGAACACTTGCGATGGTGGTTGAAGGACCCCGCGGACCGTGGTCGCGACCAGTTTGTCATGTACCGAGGAGAAAACGTCGGTGTATACTGGAACAACGAGAAGGATCAACCAGAGGACGTCGTCGACCGCCAACACTGGACCGAGACTTTCGTTCAGTGGTCCCCTCTTGGCACGTACTTGACCTCGGTCCATGCCCAAGGTGTTCAGTTTTGGGGTGGTGCTTCATGGTCGCGACAGGCCCGATTCGCCCATCCCTATGTCAACCTCGTCGCCTTTTCTCCTCACGAAAAGTATCTCGTCACTTGGTCTAACCGCCCAATCTCGATTCCCGACGAGGGCCATCCCGCCCTTTCCATTGACGATGATGGCAAGAACTATGTCATCTGGGACATCGCCACCTGCACCCCTCTCCGATCATTTGCCAACCTCGAACCCCCAAAGACCGACGACAACAAGCCCCCGCCCAAGCTGCAGTGGCCTGCCTTCAAGTGGTCTGCGGATGACAAGTACGTTGCTCGCCTGAACCCTGGTTCTTCCATCTCCGTCTACGAACTTCCCCGCATGAACCTCCTCGACAAAACCTCCATCAAGATTGAGGGTGTCGTGGACTTTGACTGGGCGCCTTCTACTCCCCGCCGAGATGGCGTGAAGACGTACGAGCAACTCTTCTGCTACTGGACCCCTGAGATCGGAAGCAACCCCGCCAAGGTCGGATTGATGAGCATTCCGTCAAAACAGATCGTGAGGTCTCTCAACCTCTTCAGCGTTAGCGATGTCAAATTGCACTGGCAATCCGAGGCCTCGTACCTGTGCGTCAAGGTTGACCGCCACTCCAAGTCGAAGAAGTCCCAGGCCACCACGCTGGAAATTTTCCGCATCCGAGAGAAGGGTGTGCCCGTTGAGGTTGTCGACACCATCAAGGATACCGTCATTAACTTTGCTTGGGAGCCTAAGGGCGATCGATTTGCCATCATCACGACCACGGAGCCTGTCGGCCCCACGGCTGTGGCTCCCAAGACGGCTGTCTCCTTTTTCTGCCCCGAGAAGGCCAAGGGACAGTTTGTCGGCAACTTCAAGCACCTCCGAACGCTGGACAAGAAGAACAGCAACGCCATCTACTGGTCTCCTAAGGGTCGATTTGTAGTGATTGCGACCATTCACAATCAGCAGAGCTCGGATCTTGACTTCTTCGACCTTGACTTTGAGGGCGAGAAGCCCGAGTCTGACAAGGATCTCACTGCTAACCTGCAACTTATGAACATTGCTGACCACTACGGTGTGACGGACGTTGAGTGGGATCCCTCAGGACGATTTGTTGCCACCTGGGCTTCGGTCTGGAAACACACGGTAAGTTGGAGATTTTCTGCAATTGATTTCATGGCTAATGTTTGTAGATGGAAAACGGATACCACATCTACGATTTCAAGGGCGAAGCATTGCGAGAGGAGCCCGTCGACAAATTCAAGCAGTTCCAGTGGCGACCCCGACCAGCTACGATGCTCACCAAGGAGGAGCAGAAGCAGATCCGCAAGAACCTAAGAGAGTACAGCCGCGCCTTTGAACAGGAGGATGCGGACCGTGGTGCCTCGGCTGATTTGGCTGTTGTGGAGGCTCGTCGCCGCATGCTCGAGGAGTGGTGGTCGTGGCGCACGACGGTCGAGAAGGAGGCTCAGGAAGAGCGCGAGGTTCTCGGTCTCCCGTCGGATCCCCACGCTGCTTTGCTCGAGGCGAAGACGAAGTCCATCCAGGGTATCACCTCGGAAGAGGATCGGGTCATTGAGGAGATTGTGGAGGATGTGTTGGAGGAGAATGAGGAGATTGTCCCATAGGTCACTGTCTTTTCTTGAGTTTGGCAAGAAAGGTTTGCTTGTCTGGTAGAAAAATGGTTAGGGCGACGGATCAATAATGAACTTTTCCATGTTACTCGTGATTCCAATTGTGTTGGCTGTTTGCTTGGAAGCTTGGACTCGATTGACGGCCGCTCAGGTGCGTTCAATACCGCACGGTTCCGACGAAGCTTGTCTCACCCCAATAGGCAGCCTTTTCAAGCTCAATAAGCTTCGAATTCTGAATGGCATACAATGCCATTTTCGAAAGTCACCAAATTGTTTTGAGTTGATGCGATCAGAGACTATTCGCACTTGACCTGATCGGCTTGGGCTGAATCTGGAAGAAACCTTCAGGACGGTGAATCCTGGTTTGATCCAACATGGCTCCAATGTGCATGGTGTTTGATATACGAGCCATGCTCGTTTCCGAGAACTGTGGTTTCGTCGGTTGGCATGGACTCATTCAGTGCGGAGTGAGTTTTGCTGATCACCGTTGGTGTGGAGGGAGTGTCGACCAGTGATTCCAAGGCCCTTGATCACACCGTTACGAGAAGGTGCGAAAACGAATGCATCGGCGAAGACTGGAGGAGGCCTTGCTACGTCGACGGCCTCAAGTGAAGACGGGACGCGTTGAGTGCCAAAGTGCCAAGGTCCAGAGGACAAACTTTCAGGATGGGAGAAGACTTCATCACGGCAGGCAGATGGCGCCTGAACGAGGGCGTGTGGGACAAGGGAGGACGAAACGACGTCCAGTCGAGTCCTTTCACGACTGCAGTCACTCCATTTCCATTCCCGTGGCCATGACAGGAAGCCTCATTCCCCACCTCGCGCCTCATCACGACTTTCAAGAGCCATAACCCGAATACGTCCTTTTCAACCATCACACACCCCCTCGGAAGAAGTAAACAAACCCATTGTCCGTACCTATGCATAAGTCTCTCGGCGACCATCCGCGAAGCCCGCATGAATCACATAATATCACACCCGACCGAGCTCCATCCCGCGATCCAAGTGACAGGTCTAGACCGCAGCGGGAACAGTGAACTTGTCGTTGAGAGCTGAAAACTCGAGCACACACGGTGGGCCGAACAAACCTTGATTCCTTTCCCTACCGTTGAAGGCGAACAGCAACATGCCACACCGGGCGGGTCCCCGGTAATGGCAGCCGAACAAGCTGAGTAAAAAAATCTGGTGGAGATTTTCGGGCCGCCATCGTCACAGGGCGTCGGGGCGGGTGTTGCTTGCTCGGTTGTGTTTTCATTCTCCGGATCAGAGCTAAAGTCCCGATGGGGCACCCGTCGGAGAAAGGGAGACGCGAGATCGGGGGGGTGGTTGCATTGGGCGATGTAATACTTCCGTGGCGGGGAAGAGGGCTGAGGAGACCAGGTCTGTGGGTTGAGACTAGCGATTGCCAGGAGACAACCTTTTTGATCTGACGATCGGGAATGGCAGAGGTAGGGAATGGGCCAGTTCGGTGTTTTTGCACTTGTTCATCTGCGAGGACGGATTCCGAATCAGCTTTCTCGTCAAGGCGAAGGGCTGGATGATTGCTTTGGAATCGCTGCTAGTGACGAACCTTAGCATCTAAGCATAACATGAGTAGAGCTTCAATTTGACAAACAGCCGTCATTAATCACACATAGGGAGCTTTCATATCGCGAGTAGCTTCATGCCATGCCAGGAGTTTGTGACTATCGATCTTCTCTTATTGTTCATGGCCTAAATTCCAGGTCTGTCCTCTCCTTCTCTCCCCCTTCCCTCCTTGAAGTCCGCCTCCCCTCTCGCAGCCAGACTCCCAGACAGCTCAAGCAACAGTACGCCAAGCTAGTACGTTGGCAAGTTGGAGCCTGAGCATGTCTTGCCGATGTTGCAGCCGGGTCAGCGTGTCCTCGAACCAGTCTTGCTGAGATTTCTGCTCGTTGTCCGTTTCCTTGAGCTCGGCTTGCTCACGTTCCACCTTGGCCAGCTTGTCCTCGAACCCGTCTTGCCGAGATTGCAGCTGGGCCTTCGTTTCTTTGTGCTCTGCTTGCTCACGTGCTATTGCTTCTTGGCGCTCGACTCTTTCTTCGAGATGGTAGACACGTTTGAAGAGTTTTTAAATGGAATGTGCACTTTGTATGATTTGCCGCTTTTCTCTTCCTCTGGTTGGGTCGTCTGGGGGGACTGATCGAGTGGACTGCGTGTTCTTCATGTTGGGAGCCGCCCGACGTTGCTGTCTCCGTGGTCGCTTTGCGGGCTTTCCTTGCGTTCTACCACTTCAGAAGACCGCCAATCAATGGAGCACCAGTGAAGCGCGACGTGGCAACTTGCTCGTCACTGCCCGGTTCCAATCGATATTAGGGATTGACGTGGATTAACTGGGCTGCGCATTGAGACTTGACCTGTATTTTGGTCATTCGACTGGGGGGGTTCCTGGACTGCGCGTCAGGTCTTGATCGATGTTATTGGCAGCCGAGGGGAGGGGCGTGGACTTACTCGGGAACACATTAATCCGTGCACAATGTCCTCAGAATGTGCTTGATTGGGGTATCAATGCCTATTAGTGTTGGCATAATTGCGATGTTTGTTGTTCTCTGGGAAGTGGGAAAAGGAGGCAAAGGAGAGAGGGGAGAAAATTGGAAGATTATTTGAAGATGGAATGCTGATTTCTTTTGTGCATCCTTTTAGTACCTACGAAAGGTAATTAAGATTATTTTGCTTCCATAATTCACACTTAAAATACATCGTTTCACCATGCAATCCCAATGTTGTCTTTCGTACATATTAATGTCATGGGTTGTCCCATCACAGCCCATTAATATATGTCGGAATGAACTGGTGAAGGACTCTGTGATGAGCCACGCCAGTGTCGATTTGCCCTACCCTGGACCGCCAGAGAGGGTAGCATACCTGCCGATAGTCATCTCTCGAGCGCAAATTTTCTGAGAGCATGCGAGTTCTGGCTGGGGTGGCTGGTCTGAAACTCCTGGGTTTAAAATGCGTTGAGATGATTGCTAAGCTTCATATACTCGCGCTGAGTATTGTTCGCCTTTGAGGTAGCATTTATGGACCGGGGTTCGGTAATAGACGTTAAGCCAGCCATCTCCTTTTTCCACATCAATGCCTGTTTCACTGCCTTGTTGGGCATGGCTGCGGAGGTTCAGTTTGCCGTATCATTCGAGATGGAATTAGAAGGGGCGATATTGGCTACTCGAATGAGCGCATCGTCACTAGTGACGGACTCTGTAGTCTGTAATAAGCTGTCGGACCGACCGGGAGGTCGGCCCGGCCGTCACGTGCTTTCGAACACATGAAGGAATCCCCGCACAACAGAACACAAGCAATAAGACGAAGAACACACCTACATACACATCAATCAATTCGCATTTTTTGACCTCACTCTATTGAACACATCAACATCATAATAATAGCCTATTTGAAAGCTTCAGTTTGCGACTTTTCCCTCCCTTGAACTCGGACCGCGACGACGAACTCGCGAGATACCCGACAATGATATACTTTGCCAGAGTTGCATAGTTAACTGTCACTGTAACGTAAACATCACGCGGACAAAAGTGACAATCGCAGTTGTCCTGTCAGCTGTGGCTGAGGTGCGGGAGGGTTGAACAAAGGAAAGTCCCTTCTTTGTTCGTCTTTGGACTCGAGAGCTGAAATCCACTTAACTACTCGACGCCGTTTGCATGTTCCATCGAACAACCAACTTCCAAAAACTCCCAATGGAAAGAAATCACCAACAACAGGGCGGGACTCAGACCCCAGCCCAGGCTTCGTCAGACTTCCGACAGCTGTCACTGCGATGCCGAGAATTCCTTCTCCAACTCTCGGCCACAGACAGGCCGGCTGATAGAGCAGAGGCATCTGATCTAATGGCCAGGTTCGACAACTGGGCGGCGAAGGTGGGCGTGTTCCGTCATGGCCAGCAATCCCTCATCGCTCGCTTGACGAGTGCGCCCAACATAAGCAAGCTGATCCGACAGCCAGCTACTCATCTAGCTCGAGCGCAACCTCGGTAGGTCCAAAACCAGTCTCATGCAAAGCAAGCTTGCAGCTAATCGAGTCGAGGAAGAAATAGTGATGCGTCGCATAAACGGCCAAGAAGATGGCCCGCCAGCCAGCAACCCTGATAAGTCGTCGGATTGCTCGTCTGATTCGTCGTGTGATCCGCCTCAAACGTTCGAAGAGCATGAACTTCGCTCTGGGTTTCAAATTACCATCATGACCCTTTGCCTCCTCTGTCGGAAGGTTCCTCAGCCCACCACTGAGCATCGAAAACAGCCAATCCGACCTTTCAAAGGCCTGGAACGCAATATGGAAGCGTATCAGACGTTTGAGAGATGTGCTCGACAGAAAGTCGACCATTTGTTTCCCACGTCGAGCGAGGTCCTGCGAGAACGAATGGCCGAGTCAATCGCAACGCGTCGGATGCGCTTCATGCAATTCGAGCAACGTCAGAAGACGCTGTCAACTTTGAACGAGCCCGCCCCGATACCACAGCGGCGACCAGACTTTATCACCTCGAGTATCTCGCTGAGCGAGAGATTCTTGAATACGATTCCCATTGATGCGCTTCCTCGAAGGCCTCAACTGGACCCTACAGACACTTCATTTGCTTGCCAGTACTGTTGTCTTGTCTGTCCGGCATAGGAAGCGAGCAGCCAAACCCGCTGGATGTGAGTTTGCCCTCGAAGCTCTGCCTCCCTTGCCCAGTTTGCTGACTAGGCAGAACCCATCTGACGCGCGATTTTGAGCCCTTCGTTTGCGTCTTCGACGAGTGCTCCTCGCCCTTCCGTTGTGCTGCCACGTATTCTAAGTGGTTCGCCCACATAGCCTTCGCGCATACTCGAGCGACATGACCTTGCTCCTTTTGCGACAACTCCCCTCCCCCCGTTCGTTCTCAACAGGCAGGGAATTGGCAAACTACCTAGAAACCCGCCACCCGACAGAGGTCCCCGACTCATCTCGTCTAGATTTTGCCATGCAGTGCATGCATCGTAGGGAACCTTTCCTGGAATGTCCATTCTGCGGCGGATTTCTCAAGGAGATTGAGAAGAGGTACCCCGACAAAGGCTGCCAACAGTCGCGCGAGGCTCTGGACGCGCATGTCCGAGATCATCTCGTCTATGTGGCCCTGACTCTCGCCCCTCCTGTTCACGCAGACGAGCCAGGTCACGACTGTGACGAGACTTGGCATCTATCCGGCCACGGTGAGCGTGGGAGCGATGTGAGCCTGGATAAATTCGGCCATGTCTAGATAGCATCGAGCGTTTGGGGAGACGAACTTCCGCCCCCCTAAGATGCCTCGAGCTAGACTTCCAAACCACGGTCCGAGGTGAATCCAGCAAGAAGGCGGTCAAAACCCAGAGTACGTGGTCGCAAGACGGGAGGGCTACCCGTCGTAGTCGCCAGCAATCATAAACCCCCCCCCCAAGCCCCAACAATTTCGAGATCGCCATCATCTACAATCACCCCCCCTCCCCCCCCCTCCCCCCCGGGAGTACCATGCCGTCAGGCTTCTTTTCGACGAGACTTGGGAAGAATTGGCCCAGACTCTCAGAAGAGGAGCCGCCGATGAAAATCTGTATACTCTCGGTCGTATCGGAAGCTCGAACGTGGTGCTCGCTTCTCCCCCAAACATATCCACAGATCCCAATACGGTCGACGATCTACGGTTTAGCTTCCCTTCTGTCAAGCTTGCGTTCCTGATTGTAATTTCTGATGAAGTGCCCGGCGCAGTTCAGGACCATGACCTTATCCTGAGCAAGGTCGTGGTCAGCTCAATCGTCATTCAGAACGACCTCGGTCAAGGCACTCAAGAGACAAACGATGCATCTATTGGACCCGAAGCTGACATCGCCCGTGTGCTGGTTGATAGGCTCGCGGCACCGAGCTTCCAGTCTGAGACAGAGTATCGAGCTGCCGAGCTGCTCACTCAGCTTCAAGAAACCCAAGCGAAACAGGAGAGGAAGGGAGGGCAAACTAATTACTAGTATCCTGGCGCTTCAACCACCAAAAGAGTCCGATTCAAACAGAAACAACCCTTGGCGGCGAAGAAGGCGCGAGTACCCGCCATCGTCGTCAAGAGGATTAGTTTGACGCATGTGTTAAGAAAGAGTGGGCAGAGGGGGATTAAGATTGCGCGTCGAGATGGACGATCAGCACTCGAGATGGAGGGCGTAAGTATTCCGGATGAGATTTCTTGCGTGGTTGTCACTGCCGCATGCGACTATGCCGACGAGCATAAGAAGAAGCACCGGCAGGACTGGCAGCACTTTGCGGCTTCCATGGTCGCGTGTGTCACTCGAGCGCTCCTTGAGCGGTATCCAAACATGGATCACTAAGAGTGCCAAAAGTGACTGGATGAATGCAGTTGTATTTAACGCAGAGGTAGCTTAGTTTCTATTTAGGGTCCCAAGTCATATGTTTATTACCAAGTGAACAGTAAGCAATCCAGGTTTTCCTCTAGTCATCACCGTGATTGTGTACTCAGTTGAGGGGATAACTCAGTGAGTACACCATAGTCAATAACCATCCGAAGCCCATCCCAGATGTCAACATGAGTACGTACCTCCAAACCACGACGCATTAGTCATGGATGGGCGTGTTCGCCGTGTCCGACCCGACAGTGCTGACCCTCCCACGGCACGTGCTGTTCCTGGACCGTCTCACACAATGAGCGAGGAGTTCGACTTTCCATCCGAGGCCTCTCTCCGATTGGTCGCCCCATTCCGTTCGTGGCAATGCCGCCTCGACCAGCCGCAGAAGTCTTCGAGAAGGGGTAATATTTACGTACACGTGTCTTGGCGCTTGTCTTACTTCACCTCGACGCTCTATTGTCATCTCACTCTTCTCCTGGTCATGAGGTAACGCCAACTCGACGACAATTCAATGTCCACACGACGCCCACTCGCCACCGCTCACCGCACCCCCTGCCCGGTGAAGCCTGACCGAATTTGTGCCCAAAGGTGGGAGCGAAAAGAGTATAAACTCGGCGGTCGGCACTTGAAGAGACGAACCGGCAGACTGACCGAGCGGCAGGTCCATGATAGAGCACGCGAGCACGCGAGCGCTGCAGAAGGCACTGGTGGCAGTGTCTCCCACTTGAACCCAGTTCACAAGGTGGATGATGGGCTCAAGCCCTCAAGTCAACTCGGCCTTTGCCGCTCGAGTCCAAGTCGCCGTCGCTCGCCTCGTGTCCAGTAGATCAGACCTCTAGAGGAAGTTCAGAGCGACACCAGTTCCCTGCAAGATTTGCGTTCATTAATGTCGTTCCTCGCTGGAGCCTCTTGTGGAGAGGGCTGGAGTATGTGACTAACGACCCGCAGTGTTCATCCAGGGGCTGCTCGGACAAGCGAGGGAGAAGTTCACGAGCATCTCGAGCAGACGTTACATACTGAGAACCTCAGAGGCGCGGCTAGCAATGCCAGACGCGGTAGGTCTAGGTGTATAGGCCATCCTCTTCCATGACATGGATGGCACGGTCAGAGTCGACTGTGGCTGATGATACGTTGGACTCGGGACGAGCCCGTCTCGACGTCATCTCCTCGCAGGGGTTCTCTGCCGGCAGGCCACTTGTGGCTAGATCCCAATGCCAATCGGAAACCCCATCGACGACAGACGTGCATATTGCTCCGATCCACCAGAGCCGCAGGCCGGAATCGATGGGGTAAGAAAGGGGTAATCAAGTAGTATTTAAACATAAATATAGCGACCTGCGGGCCGCAACACCTGAGGTGCTGGGAATCGCATCGTGTAGAATCAGCGCACCTGTCGTTTACGGCACGAATCCCTCGGCGTCCCAAGACCGCGACCGCTTTGACACGCAGTTTCCATTACCTACGCGATGGGACCGCCGAGGACGTTGTCGAGTTTCAGCGAAATAAGACCCACGAAGGACGACGAAATGCCTCTTGGGCTTCTTGGCCCCCCACCGAGCAAACCCGTCTATTACGTCCTCTGAGCATTGCCAACTTACGAGCGACGCCCTGTGGTGCTCTCGCCCAGCCTTGGCTTCTCGCGATAGCCTCACTCCCCGACGTCGGCTCCATGCAAGTGTGGGTGTGAGTGACGCGCCGCGGAGCACTCGGCCCCAGGTTTTGCTCGACCTCAGCAGGCGTCTCCAAAGGTCATCAAGAGACCCAATTGGCATGCCACCAAGGCTTCTCATCGTGCGATCGCCTCAAACCCGTAGTCTACCCCACGGGGTCGCACGCAGCATCACGATAGTTTCCCCACTGCCTTGGCCCCCGGGAACTGGACCGCGGTGTATTTGCATAGATAGCTCGGTCGTTGGTGATTATGGAATCGTTATCAATTCCCTTCTGTTTGACTTACTCGTCGTTGGCTGAAGACCGCATGCCCCGGTATACAATCAACTCGCATACCCCGTATGAGCTGACTTGGTTCTCCTACTTAAGGGTGTAGTTGCCGCCGTCGGATAGCATCTTCAGTCTCAAGTCTCTCGCATTCATATCTCACACCTCATATCTCACAGACTACCCTTCATTGAACCTTCACTGAACCCAAACTACACTCTACTCCCCCCCCTCACCATGAAGTTCTCCATGACCTCCAAGGAGGCGTCCAAGAACGATGAAATCCTCCAGGACACAAGCGACACCGACGCCACCCATGACAAGAATGAGATGAGCCACTCAGACGGCGACTTCAAGTCCGTCCCGGCCGGTCCCGTCCAGACCAACATCTTCGAGACCGAAGGCGGCCAGAGCTACAGAACCATGCGACGATGGGACACCATCTTCATCCTCCTCGCCAACCAGGTCGGTCTCGGCATTCTGTCTCTGCCTGCCGTGCTCAAGACGCTTGGCATCGTCCCCGGAATCATCGCCATCATCGGAATCGGCGCACTCTCTTGGTACACGGCATATGTCCTGCTTCAATTCTACAAGCTCCATCCCCACGTCGTCAACGTCGTCGACATGTGCCGCGTGGTTGGAGGCAAGTGGTTCGAAATCTTTGCTGGCATCTTGATGATGATCCAGGTCGTCTTCGTCGCTGCTTCTGCCGTCGTCACCTTGTCCATCTCCTTCAACACTATCAGCGACCACGCCGTCTGCACCGTCGTCTACATCTTTGTCGGATGCATCGTGTGCTACATCCTCAACATCCCTCGAACCATGAAGTTCGTGTCCCACAGCGGCGTCCCCAATGCCATTGCCGTCCTTGCCGCCGCCATGATCGTTATGGTCAGTCTGGGAGTCTCTGCGCCTCGAGGTGCACCGGATGGCTGGGACAAAAAGATTGTCGTTGTCGGCAACCCCAACTTCCGCGATGGGCTGAATGCTTGTCTCAAGGTGGTCTACGCCTACGCGGCCAACATTGCCTTTGTCGGATATATGGCCGAGATGGTCGATCCCGCCAAAGATTTTGGTTTCTGTCTGGCCTTTCTCGAAGTCGGAGCCACTCTCCTCTATGTCGTCGTTGCCATTGCCGTCTATTGCCTTGCCGGACAGTACTCCGTCTCTCCCGCCCTTGGTTCCGCACCGACTATTCCTGCCAAGGTGGCATATGGTGTTGTCCTGCCCGCCGTCTTCGCGACCGGAATTGCCTACGGACACACGGGTGGCAAATACATCTTCGTCATCGCCATGCGCAAGATGGGCGCCCTCCACGAGGTCACGAGCAATAGTGTCAGGGCGTGGACGACTTGGATCGCCTCCGTCACCATCTTTTGGATCGTCGTCTTCACCTTGTCCAACGTCATCCCCATCTTCGACTCTATCCTTTCCATTGCGTCCGCGACGACCATCTCCTGGTTCACTTACGGTTTCTCGTCCGTCTTTTGGTTCCACGCCAACTGGGACTGCATGTTCCGCGGGTGGAAGCAGATCAGCTTGATGGTTCTCAACACTCTGCTTGTTATCATGTCGCTGTTTATGAACGGGGGTGGTTTGTGGTCGTCGGTCACTGAGCTTCTCGACTTGTTTGAGGCGGACGACAGCTCCATCCGTGGCGTCTTTTCTTGCGGTAGCAATGCCCAGTTCTAGGTTGTAAATAAATGCTCAAGTATAGTGCTCCGGATTCCCTATGTTGTATAATAAGCTGTACCGAAATGCCCCGTTCGATTCGTTCCCGTGATCTCGCCCGTGCTTGTCTCTCTGTCATGTGGCCTCACTTGTGCCCAATTGCCAGCTCGTTCTTTTTCGTGCTGATCCCTTGCCGATCGTGATCTTCCCCTTTAGCTCTACGTCACAATTTCACTTTATCTCTGCAACTCTGGGAGTCCCCCTTTCGCGGGCTGAGAGCCACCTGGCATTAAGCAATGCATACGGTCCACACACGCATGGATAGAGTGGACAAAAAAACTGGTCCGTCGGAACTTTGGTTCGGTTTCATTCTCGCATGTCATGTTTCTCAGAGACTTAGCCCGATGATGAGAGAGAGGATCAAGCTGTCAGACACGCACTTGATGAGAATGCCCCAAGTACGCAACAGAAGCCCACTTGCAAATGCTGCTTGCCAACAGCCTGAGAATTCTTGAGCGGCTTGGTTTTCTCGCGAAGATGAGTAGCTGCTTCCGACCTCCGTAATACACTTTGCTAATAGACCCGCTAACGGCGACTCTGCTGGGGTCGGATAAAGGGTCTCAGGGCCTGTCACGGTCTGATCACTTGGATCATGAACTTCATAGGTCCCTTCAAAGACCCTAGGAGTCTCAGGTCCTGTCACCACACTATCCTCGTTATGGAGGTTGCTAACAATCATAGCGTTCGTGTGTTCATAGGCGCCGTCCTCTACTCCCGGAACCCTAGGTCCTCTCACGGCGTCAGAGCTAACAATCATAGCATCTGTGCCTTCGTAGGTACCAATAGCTCCTTGATCCAGTTTTCCCCATCGTCATTTTCGGCGTCCCGACCGTCATAGGCATAAGCATCGTCATCAACGAAGGCCAATGGGCCAGCCTCACCTCGCTCATCACCCTTTTTTTCGGGGCTACCTTCTGGCTCCTCGACTTCTTCGAGCAGAGCGGGAGTCATAGTAAAGGCTTTACAGCCGTAGACTCGAAGGTGAATTTGTTGTGGTTTTCGATCAGATGCAACAATGCCCGCGCGTTGGGTAATGTAGGTGTGAAAGCGATCATAGGGCGATTTCTAGTTGAATGTGTACTTTGGAAGACGATTGTGCAAATAGACCGCAGCCGTGATAATTTCACGCCAGAGATGCGCAGGAAGACGGGCTCCCTGTCTCATTGACCGGGCCTTCGTCTTCATCACCCTTCCAGACCTTTCCGCCCCCCCATTTTGAGCCTGGGTATCCGGAGCTGATGGCTGGATTAAAATGCCTTCTCCTTCAAGTTATCTGCCCACTGCCTCCTTCACAGACGTGATTTCGTTGTCGCACTCAATGATCCTTGGTCGTATGCCGGCGAGGAACAGCTTGAATGCTTGCTTAAGCGTTGGAACCGTTCGATCGGATAGGTAGAAGTCCCAAATCATTCCTGACCATCGGTCTGTAACCAGCATCAGGCTATCATAGCCGTCATCAGCCTCAAACATGTGAATGAAGTCCACTGCAAGTCTTAGACCCGGGCTCTCGTCGTGTTGTCGAGGGCGGCGTGAAACCTGCCTGATGATTTTGCTCATCGCACAGTCATCGCACTCGACTGTGGCCGGGCCTTTGATCCTGGCTCCTGTAGACGAATTGATCAGACGGTTCAGAGCCTCTGGACCCGGGTGCCCTAGGCGTAGATGCCATTTCTGAGCAGTTGTGATGCTGGATTCGGCTTTGCTGAGCGGCTTGAGGACATAGCGGCGAGTTTTCGCGTAGCCATGTGGGTGCTGTCTTCAATGACAAATTGATCATGCCGATCCAAGAGGTGACAGACTACTGCGCCTTGCGCAGTCCGGAGACAACAGTTTCCAGGTGACATATCCCACCAGATGCCGATTGCGTTGAGTCTTCGTAGTGAGACCACATTGCAGGCAAATCCCTTCCAGTAGGCGACATCGTGGAGAAACAAATTCTGTGGTGTTCTTCGCGGGGTCTTCGATAACGTGACCTTCACATTGCCGTATCCTATAACTGGAATCCTTTGATTTCCAGCAAAGATGACATCTATTTGATCAGATGGTCTGTAGTCGGTAAAGCGGGAAAGCTGGTTGAAAATGTGGATAGTTGCTCCTGAGTCTAGGATCGCCGACAGCCTGAGGGGGTATGAGGTAGTAGTACTGCATGCTGTCGAATGACTGGAGCAGTCGAGGCTTCTCCAACCTTCCGTGTGAGTCAATCGCTTGATGTTGCTTCCTCCCCTTTCTTCAGGACCTTGTCGACATCCTCCCTGAGTTGCTTGTCGTTGGCGAGGTTCTGATCCACCGTCTTCCTGACTGCAGGATCCTCCCTGAATCACTCAGGCGCACTGCTGCTGTTGATGTAATAGCAGGTAGTTAGGTAATGGAATTGACCGCAGCTCGGCAGGTTTTCCTACCCGGCCGAGCTGGACCGCCCTTCTTAGGGGTTTCCTTTTTCTTCGGCTTTTGGGTCTTCGGTCTGGCGCGACAAGCCCCCGTCTTCAGCTTCATCCTGGCGTTCTTCGGCTCAGGAACCATTTGATTGGATGAGTCGTCATCAAGGGAGGGTTCTTCCTCCTCGTATGCTGCCGGGAAAGCGGCTCCACGCTTCACTCCGCGATGAGAAGGTTTGTGTGCTTGCTCGCGGATGACTTCATAGCGTATCTTTTGGGCGACTTTCTGGAAGGAGAGTTTGTTGTTATTAATCTCGGAGGTGAATTGGTTCCTCCACATTTGCAGTTGAACGCCGAGGAATGTTCGTGTGACATGCTCGAGGGCATAGTACCACAGGTGGGCATCGCAGGCAATCGGAACCTTCAGTGTCTGGGCCTCGAGCATTATAGATTCGAACTGCTCGACCCATTTGAGCAAATCTTTTGGAGCCTTCGACGTAGGGGTCATGAATTGTTGATAGGCCCTGGTCGCGTGGGCGCGGGCGAGTCGCTCGTCCATACCGGCAGACTCCTGAAGCGCTTGGAACCACTGTTGTAGGTTTTCCTCAGGCCTGCAAGAAGCCTGTCGTAGCCCTGGGGCAACAGTAGCCATCACCCAATCCTTAAGGGCGATAATCGACTCGCGCTGAATATTGTACTGTTGTTGTTGTATCTTGAAGAGGTCCAGTCTGTATTTATCCTTATCGGTGAACCCGCCGGCATTTCGGGTTTGAACCCCTAAAAGCTCATTTAAGCTTGGGACCCGAGGCTGCGTAAGGAAAGCCTCTCGATCAGATGCTTCTGGGTCAATATATGTCCATAGGTCCATCGCACGTGCTTTGGACTCAAAGATAGACTTCCAGGGAACCCAATTGCCAGATCCGGTCAGCTTGACCTTCAGGTCTTCAGCGATAAGATGGTTCGACATTATATCGGTCGTTTCGTGATAGATTGGATCGATCTCGACGTTCGTTCGATAGCAAGATGTATTTTTGGTTTCGCGGGTGGTAAGAATCACTGAGACTCTTAATTGTCGGATACACGGGAAGTTCAGTTGTGGCCCGAGTTGATATGTCAAAGGGATCAAGATAGAGGGAGAATTTGGGTGCCAATGTAAGGCCTTTTTTATTGATCAGAAGATCCCTTCAACAGGATGATGATTCTTGATTTTTCCTCTGCTGGTGGCCGGTCTTCCGGCCCCTTCCCTCTTTTGAGGCCGCGTCACGTGACGCGGCCAGCTCCGTCTGACACATCTAAAGGTCAACTGAGTTTTCTATTATTAGCAGCATAGTTTCGCTATTTCCATAGTTATCTGAAAACCTCAAGAACACAACTCTTCCTGACTGACAGCCTACGGCAACCGCGCTTCCTAAAACAGCTACTCGTCCACCGCGACATTCGGGAGGCAGCCAAAGCAAATCCGTTCCTGCTATCGTCACCCAGGTCGTGTCCCGCACACCAAGCAGTAAGACCGCCGAAGGCTGCGATGTTATGTGAGGCTCTGTGGAAGATACTAGGCCACCGGTTACGACAAACACGCCATTATCTGTGGCAATGCCACGGTCGTCAGGCGTAAAATAGAAAACGTCTGCGAACGAGTCCATCGAAATGACATTCTTACTTGATCCTGTTTCCGTGTTCCAGATCCGGACCGTCTTGTCAAAGGAGGCCGATGCCACCTTCGTCGAGTCGTGCGAGAATACCCACCGAGTTGACCCAATGGCTATGGCCCTCAGCACGCGCTCGCAGTCGCCCGTCTCCGCGTTCCAGATCCGGACCGTCTTGTCTTCAGAGGCCGATGGCACCTTCGTCGAGTCGTGCGAGAATACCACCGAGCTGACAAAATCGCTATGGCCCTCTAGTGTCAAAAAGCATGCATCCCAATCTTCTTGAACCTTCGACAAAGTGGCTATCCATCTTGGGATAACATTTTCGAATATCTTTCTCACAATGCTCCTACTTAAGGCGAAAACCGGGGACGAATAAATTTACAGCGGCGCTTCGCTAATCACAAAGCAATTCGCTTGAAGGAATTGAACTGCATCGGCCACAAATTTCGACCAGCTTGAATCTCTTCGATCCTCCCAAGAGTTAGCAGGGTTAAGGTTTCAAGATGCGAAACATACCTTCAGCCAATTTGCATTTGATTTGAGTAAGTCGAGGCATTCTCTGGCTCGGCCTAGCAGGCTCAGCGCCTCCAGCCAGTGAAGAAAGTGTGTCGTCAGGAAATCATAAACCTCGTCGCTGTCGTTCTGTTTAGGATCGCCCTCCATCTGATGATGAACCCAGTGCATACAAGCATATTGGAGCTATAGAGGTATGCGTTCCTCGACTTGTCGACCATCCACTGTCGATCGGCGCGTACCTGAGAAAGACGGGCCGTATATGTTCTCACGCAGAGCGCCGCGCATAAGATGCAAACAGTGTTTTGCCAAGTTTCGGTGCATCAGTGTCTCATCCACCCAGAACGCGCTCTTCTCTGTGACGAGATAATCTCTAAATGACGTGTCCGTGGTATGGTAAGAACCGAATGGAGTGCATCCAGTCTATCATCCACGACGTCGGGAGAGACCTCAAGCAGCTGCAATAAGGCCATTACAGACAGGGCACTGGGAAGGACGATAATGCTTCCAACGATCACGCTGAAGTCTTTAAGGATCTGTTCTCTGTCGTCTTCCGATACGTCAATGATCTGAGACTGCAAGATTGGCCCATAGGTTTGGTTGAGTTGAGACCCATGACCGTTGTTTCCGTGGTCAAAGACCTTCCGCAACTGTAGCTGTGGGTTCATCTTGGGATCGCTAATAAAACGGTAGACAGTAGCGGTAAAAATAAAGAGGGGTACGGCCATCCTCGTGAGGTCTTGCAACATTTGCTGCCCTGGCCAATCGGGTGGTAGCTTCTGCTCATCTGCCACGGTCATATTGAAGCTACCCTGGATTTTTCTAAATTCATCAGCCAGAAAAGCAGATATATCGTGCTTAACAATTTGCGCGGGCATTTCGTGAAGAACTAGGTCTTGGTGGGTGCCTTTGGCTTCGCTAAACCCGAGACGAATTAGAAGTTCCGGTCTGCTCGTCAAGAAAACTCGGAGACGAGGCCAAAGGATCTCTGTGTATGAGAGAATGTTGATCAGCAATCTGATATCAGCATCTCGCTCACACTCGTCCAAAGCATCAATGACAACGACGAGCGATGGTCGACTCCTTGTCGCCTCCAATGCTTTCGACAGTGGCTCTCGAATGAGCTTGTTGAACTGTTCTTATACGGCTTTCCCTGCGATCGCTGGTTCAGCATCGATTGCATTCTTAATAGCAGCTGCAGCTCCCGGAACGTTTGAAACCAGCTGGCGGGCCAAAGTGGGCACAAACTTAGCCAGGTTTCCTTGGTCCGTCTCTCCTCTTTTGAAGAAGAAACTTAAACTACAATCACGTGCCAAAAGTCTGGAAAAATTCGTCCGCCAGCCCCGCTCGGCAAGAATGTCACCAGACACCCTCATATCTTCCACAATCATTTGAACTACCAAGATGACTTCCAATAACCGATCTTTTGGTGTCGAAATGAGCGCGAATCGTCAATTTAACCATGAATTCACTCCCGAGCAGCGTGCTACTATGTTGGGCGAATTATCGGCTGGCAAAACCCTAACTGAAGTCGCAAGTGATTTCAACACCACACCAAGCACCGTCTACAAAACAAAGAGACGCTGGGAAACATACCTCAACAACGGTTCTAGGCCACGAAAAGGGCGTCCTAGGAAGCTTACGAAGCTGCAGATTATACGTATTAATTCTTTTATTAACCGGAACTGTTCTATTACATGGAATGACCTGATTCTCGAGCTGCAGTTGGATATCAGCAAAAGGTCCCTTCAGCGCCACCTTCATAGTCATTGGCGCCGCAAATGGCGCTCAAAACGGCGGATTGAATTATCAGAGGAAAATGCAAAGGAACGGCTAGAATTTGCAAGGTATTGGATTCCTCGGGTTAATGAGCTTTTGCAGGTAAATTGCTCGGAAAGATAGAGTCTTCTACCGCTGATTTTCTCTATAGACCTGCTTTTCGGATGAGTGCATCATTCAGAACGCCCCAAATAACCCAGATGGCTGGGTCTTTCGCCGACCTGATGAAAAGTTCCGTAAGGACCTTGTGAATACTCAGGAACACGGAAAAGCCCGTCAGTCGATTATGGTTTGGGCAGGAATCGCTGGAAATAAGAAGACATATCTTGCCGTCATGACGAGAGATCCAACCGCCAAAAGGAACGGATTTTCGGCCTGGAGCTATAGAAAAGCCCTCACAGAGAGTCTCCTGCCCTTTATCGACAATTTCAGCTATTTCCAGCAAGATAATGCCCGAATTCATACGGCAAAGTCGACAATGGACTGGCTGCTATTACCTGGCATTAGACCTATACATTGGCCGGCACATTCACCCGATTTGAACCCCATTGAGCATATTTGGAAGGCTCTGAAGGCCAAGTTGAAGAGACTGCACCCGGAATTCACGAAATTAGGCAAAAGCCGGGCTGATACGGACCAAATGATCAAATGGGTCAAAGAAGCGTGGGATGCCTTAGATCTAGAGCTTGTGATGAAGTTAACGAGTTCAATCAAGCGCCGACTGCGCGATATTGAGCGGGCAAGGGGTTGGTATACAAGATATTAATTCTCAGATTCAGGGTTTTCATTCAGTATATTGATCATATTTATTAGACTTTATTTCATTGCGCAAATGCGAGATGAAGTTGTGTGTGATTACTGTGGGTCCTGTGGTGGATGCGGGTTTTTCCAGACTTTTGGCCTGTCATTTTAGTGACACATGTTCTCGAGTGCTGCCATTTCATTCCCATTGCATTATTCCCACCACCACTTGATGTTCTGGATATCGCATTATCGCCACCATGGATGCGCAGCTACTCGACTTGACACAGTGGGATCCAGATGACTTCGACTTTAGCACCCCTCACCTGTCAGGCATTGGCAACCCGACCGCAAGCCCCGCCCGCGTATCCTCGTCCCGGAGCTACCCCAGACCTAGATTGCCGTTGCTCCAGTTAGCCGATTGGGATCCCAACGTCGCCTACGACGAGTCGCCGCCTACCTATATTCACTACTCGATCGAGTGGAAGCTGCAGCTGCGTAAGGGAAGGCTTACCAAACTCACAAATGACACAGAACGAGATTTCATCTTGGCGCCCGGCGCATTTTGGCCCAGGACTCTCGAGTCCAAGGTAGAGGAGCTTTTAAGGAAGAAATCTCCCCTAGAGCTATTTATTGTCCTTTACCTACTTTAAACGTAAGATGTGGATTGGTGTATTTGGGTGGCGCTGTGGATTCGCCCTCATGGAGAAGAGAGAACTCGAGACGAGTCATCTCTCTGGGATTGTTGCTGGCTGGCCTTGGTTCAAGGCTTTCAAGCCCCGACAGCTACTAACGGGCAGGGAGTGGCTAATTAGTTGCCATTGCTCTCTTGTTCATTCTACCTCAGTACTTCATCGAACCCCTTTTCTCAGGCAGCGTGGACTGGAACTTTGCCATCGATCACGCACCGGAGACGACAGTCCGGAGTGGGGACCAGACTGCGAGATCCAACAAGTGGTATTACTACAATACACAGGGCGCAGACCGGAAGAACTCAATACGACGGGCGGGCGGGGTGGCAAGCATTGTTTGGGGCGCTTCTGACTCTGAATCTTCCAAAGAGGGCTCGGTGTTGACTCTAGGAGGCCTCGCATGCCGGAGCCTTATGCCTACTGTAGGCCCGATTAACTCGACGCTCCTGAACGCCACCATGCCCTGAATCTACATTCATAACATCACTTGGGCCAATGGATCATCTCCAGGCAATGTTGTGGACTACTCTGGATCAAACGCGGCTGATCTTAGCACCTTTGGCGACTCACCCTTCAGCTACGTTTGACCTGGCGTAGCTGTCCTCTTCAGTGATGAGTTCTGGAACTCCAATTCGTCAGTCAAAACCGACAGCGACAAAGCGACGGCAATCTTTCCCAAAGCGACTAAATGGAGCGGCAAGATGACCGTCCTGCTTCTACTTAGTCGCCAAACATCCGTCAGCTGCAAGCCAATTGCCAGAAACGCCTTTGGAAACTCTTCATTTCTAACAAAGGACCTCCTTTACGCCAACGCCAACGCATAGGATGAGAATTGCATGGTCTGGGGAACTGTCTACTTCACCGCCGGCGAGATCGAAGCTCCCGAGAGCGTGTACGTCACTCTTCAAGTTGTCGAATATCACCTCGAGAGCCCGCCCGCGAATCAAACACTTTCGCCTTCACGCGAAGCTAAAATCGTCGCCTCTATTCAGCCTTCGATATGGACCAGAGATTCTTTGTGGGTGATGTCGGATGCCATGGCCTAAATTGCCGTCATGAACACGTCGTTGCTGCCAACTTGGGAGAATCTGGACAATTACACGGCAACGCTGATTCGCTACGCGTACATGTCGAACTGGGACATGCTTCATGCGTCGTTCGAGGATACAGATTCTGCCGTATTGACTCTCTTGCCTGCTGAGCCTCGGCTAAGGCGGCTGTGTCATCGAGCGACTTTTCTCCTGGTTCGGCCTCACCATGCTTGTGCCTTTGACCGGCATCATCTTCAAGTTGATTCATCGATCATGCAATAAGGAAATTGTGGCAGATCCGGTGGCTCTATTGTTAACAGATGTATCAGACGCCACCATGGAGAACCTGCTTAAACGCAAGAATAGATGTCCTGAAGGACTGGAGGGATTTTAGGATACGCCTGACAGGACCATCTGGTTGTGTCCGAGGCGGGTCAGAGTTGGTAGACCCCGAAGATACCTGTAGATTTAGTTAAGGCGTGAAAATATATCAAGACTTCAATTTGTAGCAAAGTTATAAAGTTTGTTGGTCATCTGGGAAACAACATAAACCTATAAGTCCTCAGTGTAGAATACGTTGTTTAGTAGGTAGTCGTTTTGGGCTGATCTCAACTCACACGTTTGTTGCATTATGGCGGTAGATAGCGTACGGCCTCGCAAACCTGATCTACGAGAAGAGTAGGGAGACCGTTGCGACATCTTGGGCCTCCTTGGGCTCGATATTAGATAACGCTGCGGCCAAGAACGAGTCGAGGGCTGCAGAGGGGCCAGCATGTGCTTTTTTTGGTGGTGAACCCCTCCATTCCGACTGGACTCTGCCCAACAAAGCTACCAACGTTACTCTCATGACATCTCTTGAACAACTCTTTCATGACGTGCTTTTTACCACTCGTGCAAGTGCCAGGATAAGTGTACCTCCTACAAACACGAGCGATGATCCGAATTCTGGAGCAACCTAACACGACGATGACATTGTCAGATCTCACCGGCGGAGCTTTGGCATCTTTGTCGGGAGGTATCATCTAAGGACCGCAAACACCAGATCGACGAGAAAAAGCTCAGGATGACTTAGGGAGACGACAACATGTTTCCCATCGGCACCGTTCACAAGGACTACTTGCCGGAACTGCCAGGCCTGGGAGCATCCGGCGAGAACGGCTGCGACTTTTCTGCATTCCTACGAACCGCTCTTCTGAAACGGCAGTTATCGAAGAATCGAAAAGAGGTTGAACCAAGAGTGAACTCCACCTGGGGCATTGAAGGGACTACATCTTAATGTGCCAATGGTCCGGCCGCATTGACTGTAGCTGTGTCGAGCGACCCAGCGCTGTAAATGACCGAATCGTTTTCGATATCGGCTCCTACGACGGTGAGCTACTGGTGGCCACCCAGAGGGTTTGTCGCTACGCAAATATCAAAGCCTGGAAGTGTTTCTTCTGGCCCAGCGTAGAATCTGCCCGGCCCTGGCTGAAGATTGCGGGAGGCCCCAAGCTAGCGCGCTTTGCGACGAGAATATCCGGATGCATTCGGACGAAATAGAGCGTCGATATACGGCATGTCACCTAATTCAAGGGCCGACCGTTTCCCCAACGAGACTCATCGATGTAGGTAGGGAAAGACCACGAATTGCCAGAAGCTTGTGGTGGAACCGGGCTACGATCAACACCGCCGTGTGCAAGAGGCGGGCAGATTTACAAGCATGCGGTTAAAAAATTATGTGGAAAGTCTCAGTGGCTGACACTCTATAAGCGACACGATCTTGTTGGAGGCGTTCATTCTTAGGCTTCGCGTAGCCATCTCTCGACACGAATGCTCCTCTTCGGTGAAGATTTCTTCTCTTCCACTGCCCTGGAGGATTTGTACATATTCGAGAGCAGCCTGCGAGTGAGCTCAGATTTGCAGACGGTCCCTGTAGGGACACCTAAGGAGTCAAAGGAGCGAGGAGTTGCACGAACCATCTGCGACCGTTGGCGAGAGCTGATAAGTATCTTCGGGCCACGGCTCTGACGAATCCTATGCACCGGTTGCCGGTAATATCTGGACCGGCGACGACTACCTTATCTCTGTTGACCGCTTCCCGGTTTCTTGGACGAGCATTCCCCGGCGCTTCCAATGCTCGGCTCCCTCTGTGACGCATGCAACACTGCTCCCCCAAGGGAATGCCCCATCCTCGGGAAGCCTAGGATTGCATCCCTCTTCGAATCCCAGGACCACATAGAACATGACCGGGCTGCTCCATCCGTCGATAGGGCGCGGGCAATCCTCGATATCATGCAATCGTTATCGAGGCCCACTGCCGTACTGAGTCGCCGTGGCGTCTAGATTCAGGCATCTGCTCAAGCTCAAGCTTCTGGGCGATTCGCTCACGCACCGCACTATCCCTCCTCGACTTGCTCTGACACCCAGGGGCGCGCATGCCCTTGCTCTTACCGCCCCTCCCCCTATAACCGCGCCTGCCTTGTCACAGCGTTGTCTTTGTCATATTTGGCCCAGATATTCGGCTGTCCCCGTCCCGATTGACATTGTGTTGGACCGACGGGGCGGTACGCTATTGCTGGGCCGGCGAGGCGAGGCGCGGCGCTAGCGGAATTGCGTCGCTAGTTTATGCGATATCAGCTCGGTGGTGATGGACCGGTAGCAGTGTGTCCGCTTAGCTGTCCCGGGAGATTCCTCAGGTGAGCTACTCCGTAACTAGAGCCTTTGCATCTCTGGGCTCAGAAAATTCCGAAGGAACTCGAGTCGTACGGAGTAATTAGGTTATCCTCCCAAGATGGGCCCCCTGCTTGAGCAAGGAGTGTGTCGAAGGTGTGGTAGAAGGTCTTGAAGCCCTGACGTATTGATTGTGCTTCTGCTGTAGGTATTGGAGTTTAGTGCGTGCTGTCTCCTTCACGTGGGGATCATACCTACATATGCATAGGTAGGGAGGCGATCCGATAATTATGCTTACCTAAGGAAGAGCCCTGGGTCCCTGGCGCCTCCCTGTCCCCCATTCCATACCAGGTGGCCACCCTCCTTTGTACCAACGGGCTCAGGTCCCCATGAATGTAACCCGTACTACTCCGTACGTTGCATACAAACTGCGCCTTAGTGTGCCCAATAAAGACAGCATCCACCCTCAGTCATCGTCAGCTTCCAATGTCCATGGCGGGGGGAGGTCAGCATCGCCGTCAAAGGGTTCGCCCTGGCGCAGCATCTTTCGCCTTGAGTCGCCTGCGGGTCCCCAGTCTGGTGTGGTGGCATCGTGGGTACGGTCAAGAGGACTGTCAGTGGTGAGGCTAATCCGACGGATGACAACGATGTCGGGGCCGGGGTGTCAATAGT
The DNA here is from genome assembly GCA_911649645.1 of Thelonectria discophora. Classification (NCBI taxonomy): domain Eukaryota; kingdom Fungi; phylum Ascomycota; class Sordariomycetes; order Hypocreales; family Nectriaceae; genus Thelonectria; species Thelonectria discophora. The sequence goes on along the minus strand of CAJVRK010000022.1, from coordinate 58,131 downwards.
TGAGGACGTGTCAGACACTGTCCCGTTCTCGACGATATTAGCTTCTGACCTTGACGAGGTGTTTGCTTGTGAAGATAGGAGGGCGTCGTGGGTTGCCAAGACGTTGAGGTTTTCTTCCGAATGAGGCCCATCGCTTGATACCGCCCTTTTATTTACATTAAAGCCCCATCCCCAACGGTGCGCCCGCCGCCACGTCGTCCCAGAGGCACTGTAGCGCGAGTGCCATGTCCATTCTCGTTGGCTCTTTGCTCTTGGCGTTGCTTGCGCTGCTCCGTCTGGTCCATTGTGAATCTCCAGAGCTCCATAATTCAGCTGGCAAACTGTTCGCACATGAACAAAAGAGGAATATTGACGAGTCTAGTCATGGGTCTATTTCCTTCCGCACACTTTACGGAAATACTTAGCCAGTATGTTACCTCTTTTAGCTGTTCGTACAGGGGCTTAAGCTGCCTACTAACGGAGTGCGATACGATTTAGAGCGCCACAAGGAGAATTCAGAGCGCCACAATGAAGCTATGTACAGCCCAACGACACGCCTGAGAAAGTAGTAGGACAGAGGCGTTTCATTTGGAGCTGAAATCCATGCGACTGTTATGGGTTCGGGCTTCGGCCGGGTCTATTGTCTCGTACCTTGGCACAGAATGCACCTACGCCGCCAGCGCATTACATGCGTGCTACGCATATTGCATCCGAACTCAAGGGGGTGAAAAGAGCTAGCCAAGTGGAAGGAACTTTCTTTCTCCTCAAGAATATTAATATTGCGATCGACGCCTACGTAGCTGCAACTGCACCTAGGACCAGCCCATGACACCAATATGCTTTCATCACCATCATCTCTCGAAAGCCTAGATACTGGCATTGACGCTGCAAAACTAGAAGCGGCCAACCGCTATGTCCGCTGGAACCTATTATTTCTCCTAATAGTCTTCACCTTTCTTCTGTTTCCAATATGGATGCCTCTCATTCCCTACGTCAACCAAGCAACTAACATCGTCTTCATAATCATAATCGGCCTTTTCCAACTCATCTGGCTGATAGCCGCCATTTGCGCTATTCGTCGAACACTATCCATCAACAGCCGAAATAAGCTCAAGACCACAAGAGCCCAAGATGTCGAATCAGCTGACGCTACGGCCAACGACTACGCAACCATCCGTCACATAGTTGCCATGACATTATACAAAGAACCCATGAGCGTACTGCAAACCACCTTGAACTCTCTCGTGCAGCAAAAAGATGCCAAATCCCGCCTCTCCGTCATTATTGGCATGGAATGCCGCACACCCGACAAGGAAGCCAAACGCAATGAAGTCTACGCAAAGTACGAGAGCAAATTCCTCCGTCTCATTGTCACCTTCCACCCCTCGGGCATTCCTGGCGAAATCAGCGGCAAGTGCTCCAACATGAACTACGCCTGTCGCCAAGGTCTACAGATCCTCCGTCAAGATGTCGACTACAACTATGAGAAATACGAGCAAATCTTTACCAACTGCGACTGCGACGCCGTTTTCGATCCCGAATACATGCTGGAGCTGGAAACCGAGTACTCCAAGTTGGATTGCGCCGACCGCCACTCCTCCATCTGGCAATCCATCATCATCTACAAGCGCGACTCCATGCCCTTCTTTGTCGACATTACTGGTGTTTTGCGTACCTTTTTCTTCATGGGTGTTTTGATTCCCTGGAACATCAATCCCATGTCTCATTACTCTCTCAGCGTTAAGTTGTTGGAGGAGGGCGCCTTTACCCACCCGGCCTATCAGATGGAGGATATCATTGCCTTGATTCGCTACACCATTAACACACGACGAGAAATCCGCATCCGGCCTTTGAATCTCATTTCCATCAACGGCCCGACCTCTGGCGCCAACTACGCTGATGAAATCCGCGAATGGGCCCTTCAGGTCCGCCGATGGACTATTGGCGCCGGCGAAGTTTTTCACTACTTCATTGTCAAAACCTACCGAATGCCTGGGCTCTATCTGTCCATCAGCTGGGCCACTCGCTTCTTCACCTACTATGGCCTTATTCTCTGCGCCAGCGCCATCTTCTCTGTGCTTTCCCCCATCATTGTTCAGCTCATCAACATGGTTGCTGCCGAACATGATAGACTGTTCATCAGCGATTCTCTTTTTCAAACCATCTGCTTCATCTTCTTGGGAACACAATACGCGTTTTTCCTCATTGTCACTGTCCTCGTCCGTTGGAACCTACCTGTGCCAGGCGAGAGCAATAACAAATACAACAAGGGCTTTCGGGGGGTGACAAGAGGCCTGTTGCATTGGATCTTGATGTTGCCAACCATTCTTGCCTACAGCTTTGTAGAGCTTTACTCCTTCTTCGAATTGGCGTTTAGAGGAAAGGATGTGTGCAAGCATAATGCTGCTAGCAAGAACAATCTGGTCCTTGTAAAAGGTGCCGGGGATTCTTGAGATCCATACATGTACCTAACTCACCACCACCTTAGAAAATACGATAGAATGACCAAAGTTTTAGATTGCCACCTTAGATAGAAGATACAACAGAATGACCTGGGATTTAGATCATCACCCTAGATAGAAGACACGATAGAATGACCAAGATTTTAGACCTGATGGATTCAATTTAATTTTTTCATGTTAGTTAACTATTTTTTACTCGTGTATTCGTGAAGGCCTATGCGTGGACCTCCTCGCTGCGTTAATTATATTGTCGTTAAGACCTGGGAGTGATTTATGGGCTCCTTACTCTGGGCTCTACTGGAAGCTGATGTGTTTCATGGGCTCTGGAATTTTGTTACCTTGTACCTAATTCGCCCTTGCTCATCTTTTGAGGGCAGGCTTCGGTTGGTTGGAAGGGCGAAATGGAGTTGTGGCAATGATATGAATGAATGAAGGATGGTACGCTGGAAAGCTTAAATGGAGCGAGGAGCGAGAGTTTTAGGGAGATACTCTCGGTCTGCAGTCGCTTCTACGAGTCACCTTCGTCAACGGGACAATTTTGACGCTGCCGACGGATGCGTCCTGGAAAGCCGGGCTTGGTCCGATCGTGTCATCTGAGATTTATTATGGCGAAACCCATGACTCGAGACTGGAAGCTTACATTGACGGGTGGTCGTCTGCCGGTTTCGATGCCGACGAGTGGCTCGAAACCAAACTGCTGGATACAACCACCGGGAGACTGTCACCACCCGATGGGCCTCCTGTGAGGCGACTGGAGGAGAGGCAGCCAGAGTCCATCTTCAAGTCACCTTCTGGCAAGACACTCATTGACTTTGGCCAAAACCTCGTCGGTTGGGTCAGAATCACCGTCAGCGGTCCGAGTGGCACGAACATTACCCTTCACCACGCCGAGGTGCTCGAGTATGGAGAACTCGCCTTGCGGCCACTACGAACTGCCAAAGCCACCGATCGCTTTAATCTGCATGGAAAAGGCCAACAGACCTGGGAACCCCACTTCACCTTCCACGGCTTTGGATTCGTGCAGGTCGATGGATGGCCAAAGGACACGCCGTTGACGACGGACCCTTGACAGCCGTTGTTGTTCACAGCGACTTGGAACAAACTAGGTGGTTCGGGTGCTCTCACGAGCTACTCACCAAGTTCCACTCCAACGTCCAGTGATCCATGAAGGGCAACTTTCTATCCATCTTGACGGACTGCCCGCAGCGAGACGAGAGACTGGGCTGGACGGGAGACGCTCACGCTTTCGGTCCAACGGCCAACTTCCTGTACAACAGAGCCGGATTCTGGCGCGGATGGCGGGATATGTGGTCCGAAATGCAGCGCAACAACTCCATGATCGTGCCCTTTTACGTCCCGACGCTCCCGACCAACGGCGCCAGCACGGCCGCCGCGTTTTGGGGCGATGTCGCGGTCGCGGGGCCCTGGAGCCTGTACCGCTTCTTCGGCGACGGGGTCATGCTGAGCGAGCAGTTCCCCCAGGCCAGAAGCTGGGTCGACGTCGGCATTCCTAAGGAGGACGGTGGGCTTTGGAACAAGAGCACGTTCCAGTTTGAGGATTGGTTGGACCCCAAGTCTCCGGAGGATAGTCCTGGAGATGCGACCACGGCGAGTCATCTAGTTGCGGACGCGTATCTTGTTCGGATGACAGAGATTTTGGGAAACATCTCTAGTGCCGTGGGCGAGGAAAGCAAAGCCGACGAGTACGCAGAACAACATGCCAAGCGTCGAGCCGCCTCTTAAACGGCATGGATGGATAACGGCGAACTTGCGAACCGCACTCAAACAGCCTATGCCCTTGCCATCGAGTTTTAATCACTGCGCCTTTGGATCGGTCGCAGACTAGATTCACCAGAACATCGGGGGACTGGCACCCGCGGAGCCGGGCTGGAAGGTGGTTGAGGTTTCTCCGGTGCCAGGAGGGAACATTACGAGTGCTGATACCACCTTTGTAAGCGGGTATGGGGAGGTACGAGTCAGGTGATGGATTGGGGAGGGCGAGTTCAACATGAATCTGTGGGTACCGCCGAATTCGAAGGCTTTAGTGACGCTGCCAAAGGGGAATAAGACAACGGAGGTGGGATCTGGGTATTATGAGTTTGTTGAGGCTGAATATGTTGAATAGCTTCGTGTGCACTGTCAATTGTACCTAGGTACATATGTTTAGGTAATTTGTTGAAAGCCTAGTGCAGTTTTGCGCCGTGTAGCTATACAACAGGTTCAACTCCAGCCGCCCCGTGAGTTACTCGTGTGTCTGGCATAGCCCGCCCGCGGATCTACTCGAGAGATACGCCACTCATATTCGTCCCACTGGGCCCTCGGCGTGTTGGAGACGACGGCATAGATACGTGACAGGCCCGGATGCAAGAATGTCGTTAATACGGTCGGCTCAAACTAAGCCGTGGCAGGAGGAGACAACGGACGCGGTGATGGCGGCGTTGTAAGCAAAGGTGAGCCTGGCGCTTCCGTCCGCGAACATGGATAAAGCATCACGTAGCTCTGGTACAGACGAAAGCCACTGAGTAAATGTGAGTCACAGGAGAGCGGTTTGCCACGCGTAAGCTCTGATAGTCTGTCATCGCGGCGGTTTCCATCATACCACCGTAGATGTCGTCTAGGTCCCCCTCGAGAAGGGCTTCAGTATTAGCATTCATGTCGTGGCGTCAGAGTTTGTTAGGATGAAAATAAGGACCACGACTACCGGATGATATACTTGTTCATTCACGCGTTATTATGACTTGCGGGGATTGCGAATACATAAACGTGGGGGCTATAGAAGTAAATATACTATGGAGGACTATTATATCACTTTGCTAACTAACATTCTTCGGGTCAACGTTACTCCTCGAGACTAACATCAGTGCCGTTCTGCTTCTCTTGGATATGTCGCAGGTTAGGAACATCCGAGTGCTTCATCCCGTCAAACAAAACGTCCACCTCCTCGAGGGTTTTCCCCTTCGTCTCAACCCAAAAGAAGAAAACCCAGATGAAGAACAGAATGTTCCAGCTGGCATTGACGATGTAAGTCTTCCATCCGATTGCGTCAAACATGTAAGGGAACACCATGGTGACAAAGATGCCGCAAGCCTTGGCGCACAGAGTAAACATTGCCATGCCGGTGGCACGGATATTGTAGGACAGAACCTCGGGCGGATACATGTTAGTCAGGGGAGTTAGTCCGAACGAGTAGGCACCGAGATAGAGGAATACAACGGCGACGGTTCCGTAGATGCCAGACTCGTTGGTCGAGTCTCCGTAGACAGAGGTCATGGCACCGACCAGATAGAACATGACGGTGCAGGTGCCGAGCGAGGCCAGGCAGAGCATTCTTCGACCAAGCTTCTCGGCGAGGAGCGAGCCAGAAACAGCGACGACGAATTGCCAGGCCGAGAGGACAAAGTTGATCTCCATCTGCGTCTTGGAAGACGTAATGCCTGCCTGTGAGAGCATGGTTCCGTAGTAATAGGTGATAACATTGGATCCCGTCAACATCGTCAGAGGTGCGACAGAAAGGGCCAGAAGGGTGCGTTTCCGGTTGGGAGCGTCGCGGATAATCTCGCGGAAGCCGAGCCCCTTTCCCTCGCTCTTCTCGTATTCGAGCGTGTCGACGACCTCGCGAAACTGCAGCTGGACACCAGGATCATCGCGGCTGCTCCCGTTAAGGCGAGCGAGAATTTCGAGAGCCTCTTCTTGGCGGTCGTTGTAGATGAGCCAACGCGGGGACTCGGGCAGGAATGGGATGATGGCAAGGACGCAGAGAGGCGCGAAGCCTTGGAGGAGGGAGGGAATTCTCCATGCCCAGTTGGAGTCGATTTTGGCAGTCTGCGAGTACTTAGAGAAATCCTGAGTGACGGAGAATCGGCACTTACACCATAACAAACACCCGCAGCGAGGAAGCTTCCGAGAGCCCAGCAGGAAAAGTACATACCCAAGGCAAACGGTCTGACCCTCGGAGCCGTCGTCTCTGAGACGTAGGAGCTCGCAGCCGTCTGGGCCAAGCCCATGCCGAGGCCGATGATCATGCGACCGGAAATAAACATGGCAATGTTCTGAGCCGAGCCGCTGATGGCGGCACCGATAATGTTCAGAATAGCACTGACGACGATGCCTTCCTTGCGACCGCGGCGGTCGACAATGTAGCCGCCAAAGGGAGCCATGAGGATAGCGCCGAGGTAAGTGGCGGTCGAGTTGACGGCTTTGGTGCTGGTGGTAAGGCTGAAGTAGCTCGAGTAGCTGGGCATAACGTTGACGGAGCCCATGAGGGAGCCGTCGTAGGCAATGGTGACGGAGTCGACGATGCAGACCGTGACGACCATGGCCGTCATCAGGCTCATCTTGAGGGTTTGAGACATGGTCTCGAACATGGTTGCGGACTTGCAGTTGTCTCAGTGGTTGATGAGTTGTTTGCGATGTGAGACAGAAGAGTCTGGGATGAGCCGGCCACAGTCGCGAGTTTATACAAATCACGCTCTACGTATTGATACAGCATCAGCTTAGTGTTGGCTCTTTATCTCCCTGACCACGCGGTGAATGAATCGCGCCACAGGGATTTGAGACTGCGGGTGGCTCGAGTGATTGCGGGGAAATGCGAACGGCTGGGTATCAATGGTGGGGAACAAATCAGAACCTAATCATTATTCAGATAGACTCCTCATTGCTAACGAGCCTAGGGGGCGGGTAACGTAATCTGGTGTGGGCAGCCGGGGATGGATGCGGAGATGTCCGCTCTTGGTGCTACCTCTCACCGAGGCTGATACCGAGGTGAAAAGGGCATGGTTGGTACCCTGGAGGCCCCTCAATGAGACTGTTTTCGTATCACGAGACGATGAGTAACTAATAGTTGACAATCATCCTGTAGCTCATTGGGGATCATGAGAGAACGCAATTCAGAAGTGCATCACTAGTGAACCTGTACAAACACTCCTTGGATAGACGGGGATTTCAAGGTACTAAATCAGTAAACTCAATCTTGTGTCTATCTATCTCTACCTCACTACGGTAACTTCAGCCTCTTCTGCAATGTCTCGTGAGCTGGTGCCAACAAAGCACCTGTACTTGCCCTTATCAACGCGCCACTTTCCTCTTCCCAGAGACAATCCCGTCTCTTCGGTATCAAACCAGACCACAGCGTCGGATCCGAGGCTAATTGTTGCTTCCTTGCTATCTCCACGCGGAACAAAGACCTTGGCAAAGCCAACCAATGACTTGGGTGCAAAAGGAAGCCCCTTCTCTTCGATAGCGGCCGACGGTCCCATGTAGACCTGCACGACTTCAGCCCCATCGTAGTCGCCCTTATTGGCCACAGTGACCAGTACCACAGCCTTGTTCGAACCGTCTACACTGATGCTGCCCTGAACCCGTACATTGGACACCTCAAACGCGGTGTACGACAGCCCAAATCCAAACGGCCAAAGGGGAGTAATCTCCTTCGCATCAAACCACCGGTAGCCCACCAAGATGCCCTCCCCAAATTCAGCGTAGTCCCTCTCAACATCTCCAGGAAACCATGCCGACGAGCCGTGGTCCTCCAACCGTCGTGGAAACGTAATGGGAAGCTTGCCACTGGGGTTGGTATGACCGAGAAGCACGTCGGCAAGCGCGTTGCCGTTTTCCTGCCCCTGATACCAGGCGTGCAAAATGGCGGGCGCTACGTCGGCCCAGGGCATGGAGATGGCGCTGGCGGACTGCGTCACGACGACCGTGTTTGGGTTCGCAGCGCAGACTGCCTGGACCAGCTCGTTTGTTCTTCGAGGAAGGGAAAGCGAAGTGCGGTCGATGCCCTCCTTTTCCGTATCGTTATTGTGTCCGACGACGAGGACCACGGCGTCCGCCTGCTCTGCGGTTGCGATGGCTTCATCAAAGAGGGCTTGTTCGTCGATTCGAAGCTGGAGGCCTACTCGAACCCCGGAGAGAGTGTGGAAGAGGGTGTTGTCGTGAGGTGGAATGGGAGGAGGCACCACCAAGTTGTCGACGTGGAACGAGTAGCTCCTCCCTTTCTCGAGCTCGATCGAGGCGAGGCGGTTGACACTGCCGCAGTTCATAAAGCTTCCACCAGTTTGAGTCCACGCCGAATTGTCAATGAGAAGACTCTCGTCGAGGTAGAGCCTCGCCTTGCCAGTGTTGGAAAGGCTAAAATCGTAGATGCCCGTGGCAGTGGGAGTCAAGACACCCCTTGCTCGATAGCAATGAGGATTGCCTCTCAAGGACTCAGGGGTATCCCCGTCGCTCATCATAAACAAAACCGAGTTTTGCCAGTGCGAAGTCCCCACCACTGAACCTTCAAAGTCATGCCCGGCAAAAAACTCAACATGGAGTCCCGTCTTCCCATCTGGCGTCTTGAGCATGTCGCCGGCCAGCCGTGGCTGCAGGTTTGTCAGGATGCCTTGAGAAAAAGTCATCTGAGTTTGTCCACACTCCTCTTGAACCGCCTTGGAAATCGAGTCGAATGGATTGGTGATGTAGTAGGGGTTGACGGCTGCACTGCCGGTTCCGCCTGTTGTCGGATTCCGGGCGTTGGGACCAATGATTGCCAGCTGCTTGATGGTTCCCAGTTTCAATGGAAGTAGGCCGTTGTTCTTGAGAAGCACAATTCCCGAAGATGCAACCTCCCTGGTCGTCTGTCGAAACTCGGGCAGGTCAGAGTCCTGTTCTTGTTCTGCCAATTGCGTTTCCGCGCCCAGCAGGCCTGCCTTGTCAAGGAGCTGAAGCAACCTCTTCACGGAGACATCAATGTGATCTTGTTCCGAAACATGAGACGAATTGACTGCCTCCAGCAGCGCCTGGCCGTAGCGGATGGGTGGTCCTGGCATCTCGAGATCTGTGCCAGCCACGATGCTCTCAATGGTATCGTTCAACCCGCCCCAATCGCTCATGACGAGGTTCTCAAAGCCCCATTCTCCTCTCAAGACCTGCTGTAGCAAGAACTGGTTGCAGTCCGCATGATGTCCATTGATCTTTGGGTATGCCGTCATGGCAGTCCAAGGCTGCGCGGTGAGGGCCAACTCAAAGGGCTTCAAATAGATCTCGCGGAGGCTTCTCTCGTCGATTTGCTGGTCCATGTTGAAGCGGCGCGTTTCCATGTCATTGGCGACGTAGTGCTTCATGCAAGCTCCAACACCGCGATTCTGGACGCCTCTGATGTAGCTCCTGGCCATGATTCCGGAAAGGAAGGGGTCTTCGCCAAAATTCTCAAAGTTTCGCCCACCGAGTGGCGATCGGCTGATGTTCATTGTCGGTCCCAGCAGAACATGAGAGCGCTTGCTGCGGGTTTCCGCCCCGAGGATGTCGCCGATGCGCTCGATTAGGCCCGGATCGAAGGTTGCTGCTAGGGAGATTCCGCAGGGCACAAACGTCGTGTGTGTTCCGTCAATCCAGGTGGCACCGCGTACACCGGCTGGGCCGTCGGTTGTTTTCAGGCTGCGAATGCTGAGGCGGTCGACGTTGTACGTCTCCCACATGTTCTTGCCGGAAAGGAGAAGGCATTTTTCCTCCAGCGTAAGCTCCTTTAGAAGGGCTTCGATTTTGGTTGTTGAAGTCATAGTAGTTGCCTCGTGACTTGACATGAGAGAATGCGGTCAACGAAAACGGAGAATGAATGGGTTCGAGTGGAATTCAATGTCATGCCGTCTTCCTTCCCGAGAAAACTTTCTCCATGACTCATCATCACTTGAGGATCTCCCATCTCGGAGAGTCGGAATCCCCTCCGACACAACAACCGAACACCATCTCGAAAGGAACAAGAGCCGAGTCTAGTGAATCTACCGGTTTGCCAATGGAAAATAGTACAAATAATCAACGTCTCCATTCTGGGGTTCGGGTTTTCGGTCTTCTCGATGAAGCAAGTCGGGGGAGAAAGGTAGCTGACGGACTTGTCCGCTCGACCCGCTGAGTGGGGGAGGAATCGATAGCTTCGATTAACTCGATGGGCATCTCGGACCCCGAGTTTGTGATGCAACCGTCGTGACATGTCCAATCCCATGGAGGCGTTTAGTAACCTCAAAGCGATCAAAGTACATGTACCTCTTGCGCCAGCCACCAGTCTTCAAGTCGAATAGCCATCAACTGTCCTCAACAACTGTCTCAGCAATACCAACATGGGATTCCAAAACAAGCGCATCGCCGTCCTTGGCGGCGGCCTCGGCGGCATGGCCTTTATGAACTCAGCCATTCACGCACAGCTTCCCAACATCCACGTCTACGAAGCCGCCTCACAGTTCACCCAGGTCGGCGCCGGCGTCAATATCACTCGCAACGCAAACGTGGTCCTCGACGCCTTCGGCATCGGCCCGGACATGCTCTGGAAGTCGTCTAGAGACCCTCCGTGCTACATGGAGTACCGCCATTACCGCACTGGCGAGTACCTAGGCCAGATTGACGAGTTTGGCGAGCCAAAGTCGAGGCAGATTCACCGCGCAGACCTCCTCGATGCCTTGAAGAAGAAGGTCCCCGATGACAAGATTTCGCTCGGCAAACGGCTCAAGGGCATCGAGTGGAACACTACGTCCAAGTGTTACGTCTTGACCTTTCTCGATGAGACGACAGCCGAGGCCGACATCGTTGTCGGATGCGATGGCATCAAGAGCGTCGTTCGACAATACCTTGGCCTCGCCGACCATCCTGTATACTCGGGTCAGATGGTCTACCGCGGATACGTCAGTTACGACGACTTATCCCCAGACACGGCCGCACTGTTGAGAAAGACGGTCAACTTCCGTGGCCCGCGGAGGCACGTCTTAACGCTCCCCATTGGAAACGACGAGTCCAAGTCTGCTCGAGTCGGAATCATTGGCTTCATGACGGAACCCCTTGAGAACTGGACCTCGGAGTCTTGGCTGTCCACGGCGCCCGTCGATGACTTGTACGAGCACGTCAAGGACTGGACTGGTGCGGTTCAGGAGATTATCCACGGTCTTAGAAAGAGCTCGGATGACGGGCAGATTCTAAAGCAGACGCTGTATGTCCGGGAGCCAACGGCCAAGTGGTTCGATGTCCGTTCTGATAGCCCCGGGTCTGGGATTATCTTGATTGGCGACTCTGTGCACTCTACCCTCCCTCATCAAGGTGAGCATCGATGTTTGCTGAATAACCAACACTGCTAATTATGATTCTCAGGCCAGGGCGCCTGTCAAGCAATTGAATCGGGCTTTGCCCTGGCCCAGACCCTAAAGAACTGGAGCGACGGTGACTTGGCTTCTGCGCTGCAGTTCTTCCAGGACCTGCGAAAGCCTCGCACCGACCGCATCACTCAATCAAGCTACGAGACGGGCAAGATGGCCAGCGCTGACATCCCTGAGGAGATGTGGGCGGCAGCATTCAATCCGGAGGCGGTTCGAGAGCGGATGAAGTGGGTGATGGATTATGATCTACTGGGCGAGTTGGCTAGGAAGCTACAGAGCTCTGGCAACGGCAAGGAAGAGGGCTCTGAGAGCAGGGATGGATCTGGTTCGCTGCAGCCTGTTGATGCTGCTGCTTAGGTAGAGGGTTAGTGAGTTTATTGAGATAATTACTAAGGATTTGGATGAACACGCTGTGGTGAATAGTTGTGCATCATTTTCTGATCGATAAGTCGATAACTAAGCTTGTGGCATCTTTCATGCCAGTGTCGGGCGAAGGGAATGTTGAGTATTCGCGTCGTCTGACTGTAACACACGAATCTTCATACTAACTAGTGTGAGCAACACCCCAGGCCCTGCAGTCTCGGACGCGATGCCAAGAGGCTGTCGCACGATTCGCGCTGATCTCCGTTGCCTATTCCCGTGATAAGCAGGACTTATCGTAATCTGGAGTTGATGCTATCTTGACACTATCTCAGCTCCTTTCACACCGGTGGCTTCTCGTCCAAAGCGAGCCATCGCGCGCAATCGCGGGCGTTGGCTGTAGTCGGAGCGTTTGTTTAAATTTTCCCCTACATCAATGATAAATATAGCTACTGTTCACTTAAACCATTGTTCATTCACTTAGTTTCCTGCATCAATTCCTTGCTCCTCGCACCATTGATACATACGCTGCCATAAACATGGAAAAGTCGGACGAGTCCAATCAGGACCAAGCCACATCAATCTTGGAGCTTCCAATTGCCGAGCAGAGCAAGTTGCAGCAATGGCTGGATCGCATCGACGGGATGCGCGGCCTCGAAGTCCGAGGAATCGAGCGTGTCCCAGAGGATCTCCGCCACCCCAAGGTCACCGCCGGATCCTACGTTCAAATGTTTCTCATTTGGTTTGCCATTAACTGCACCGCCAATAATATGACAGTCGGGATTCTTGGGCCCGTTGCCTTCGGCCTCGGCTTTAAAGATGCAATCATGTGAGTCAAGTCCGCTCTTCGACGTCCCTTTACGATGAACTAGGAACTAACGAATAAAGATGCTGTTTATTTGGGACCATTTTTGGATCAATCTGTACGGGGTACATCTCATCCTTTGGACCTCTCTCGGGACTTCGAACTCTTGTGGTGGCAAGATATACCATGGGCTACTGGCCCTCTAAGCTGTGCGTCTTGCTCAACATTGTGATCGAGGTTGGCTACGGCTTGGTCGATTGCCTCATCGCTGGGCTTATCCTGTCGGCCGTCAATGGAAAAGGGATGACGGTTATTGTTGGAATCATAGTCTCGTCCATTGTCACTTGGGTCGTCGCAACCTTTGGCATCAAGTGGTTTCACACTTTCGAACGGTAAGCTACCCTGATTGGTGCAATGCTACATCTAACAATCTGCAGATACGTCTGGATCCCGACGGTTCTCATTTTATTCATCCTCATCGGATGTGCCGGGCCTAGTTTTGACACTTCAACGCCATCTGTCGGATCCGGGGCCGTCCTTTCGGGAAACCGGGTATCCTATTTCTTCCTCACGGCTTCTGGTCCCCTGGGATGGGCGCCCGCATCTGCCGACTTTTACTCTTACTATCCGCCTTCCACCTCACGAGTGATGACAGGCACCATGACCGCATCTGGCATCACAATGGGAAAACTTCTCATAGAGTTTCTGGGCATCGGCCTTGCTACCGGCCTGGCAACCGTCCCTTCGTGGGCTACCGCATTCGATCACTCTGCCGGAGCCTTGATTGCCGAAGCGTTTGCGCCTCTCGGAGGCTTCGGCAAGTTCTGCGCCGTTGTTCTTGCCTTGTGTGTCTCCGCCAACAATATCCCCGGCACCTACGCAGCGGCTCTGAACTTCCAAATGCTCGGCAGGTGGCCGGCCAAGATTCCTCGACCGATTTGGTCTACGATCGTAGTGCTCATCTTCACCGTGTGTGCCATTGCTGGACGAGCGCAACTATTGACTATTTTCTTGAACTTTCTCAGCTTGATTGGATACTGGGTAGTCATCTGGATCACTGTCACCCTCGAAGAAGAACTCATATTTCGCAAGGAAAAGGGTTACCACTGGAACCTCTGGGCGGACAAGGACCACTTGCCAGTTGGCTACGCCGCCCTTGCGAGTTTCTTGATCGGATGGGCAGGGGCCATTCTCTGCATGTATCAAACCTATTACACCGGGCCGATCGCGAAGTTGGTCGGCAATGGAGCTGATGTAAGTTTGATTCATCACGCCTGCATCCATTGAGAAATATTGACAAGTACTCTAGCTTGGTTTGCCCGTTTCGATGTCTTGGGCAGGTCTCGTCTATCCACCGTTGCGGTTTCTCGAACTCAAGTCTGTTGGGAAAGAGGTGCAGAGTTAAGTGCATAGGGATTCTACATGGAGATTCTAAGACTGTCTTTTACTATAAGCACGAAATACCAAATGCAATGCTATACATAGAAGTATTTAAATGTTCTAGTTATATATCCTTGATACTAAAACAGCCTACAGCTTGGCCTCAGTCACCTTGCGCAACCAGTCATCATACCTCAGATACGCACCCAACAAGGCCTTGGCGCCAGCAGCACAACTATACAAAGTTAGTCTCCGCATCCATCAGTCGAGATACGCCACTTACTCTTCGGGCCGCGAATACTCGGCGGGATTATGGCTCACACCATCGCGACACCTAACAAAGATCATAGCAGTCGGAACCTTGAGGCTCGTGTAGACGCTATCATGGCCGGCGCCGCTGACCAACTCCATCTCGCAGCCGAGCTCCTTGGCCGAGTCCCGGACGCACTGCACCATGACAGGATCAAAGTGTAGCGCCGGCGACGTCCAGAAGCAGTCAAAGCCCAGCTTCAGCCCATGTTCGTCACAGATCTCCTGGAAGCGCGCCCGGCACAGCTCTTCAACCTTGACCACGTCCTCGTCGGCGGGTGCCCGGATGTCCAGGCCCATGCGGACCTTGCCCGAGATGGTGTTGATGCTATCGGGAGACGAGTTGATAACGGCAATGGTCGCTCGGGCTCCCCGTGAGGCGAGCTCACCCTCAGTGACGAACCGGTTTGTTTCAACAATCATCTTGGCGGCACCCAAGAGGGCATCGCTTCGCCGGTCCATGGGCGTCGTGCCCGTGTGGGCTTCTCTGCCGACCACGTCGACGTTGTACCATCGGATCGACTGCACTCCTCTTACGACGCCCACTGGAAGCTCGGCGGCGTCCAGAATGGGACCTTGCTCGATGTGAACTTCGAAGTGCGCTGACAGCGGGTTCGCGTCGTACGAACAAGGGATCTCGCCCAGAAATCCAATCCGTTCCAATTCGTCCTTCAGCTTGATGCCATTTGCGTCGCTGCGACTGTGGCCATACTCTGTGCTGAAGGCGCCTCCCCATACGCCGGATGATAACATCGCTGGGGGGAAACGAGCGCCCTCTTCGTTGGTCCAGTTGATGATAGCCAGGGGTGCGTACGTTGTGATGTTGTTTTCGTGCATCGTCTTGAGCACCTCCATGCCGGAAGTGACTCCGAGGATGCCGTCGTATTTGCCTCCCGTGGGCTGCGTGTCGAGGTGCGATCCAATGCCAATGGGAGCCAAGTCGTTGTTCTGGCCTTGTCGGATGGCAAAGATGTTGCCCATGGCGTCGACCTTGATGTCGCAGCCGCATCGCTTCGTTTCGCGAATGAACCAATCTCGCACCTTGCGGTCGTCATCGTTGCACGTGAGTCTATCTTCAAGAGTGTCAGTCAAGACCTTACGTAGGTAGGTTACCTCGGATACCGTACTCATACCACCATCAGGTGTGTTTCCCCAAGTGCATGATTCCTCCAGGGTATCCATAATTCGCTCATCGTTGGTCTGGAGACTTGCATAGTGCGCGGGCAGCTTGGAGATTGCCTGCTTTGGCAAAGAAGGTGCTGTCCCGAGAGAGCCCATGATTGATAGCAATAATCTTACGAGTTCAAAGACGTTTCCTATCAGAAACGCCAAAAGAATGAATTGCAACAGCAGCAGCCAGTATCTATCATAGGTATGTACATGATCCTGGAGGAGTGTGTGTGTGGGGGGTGGACAAGCAGATACCGGCAACAAAACGGAGAAGAGCGATCGTCACTAGGAGGAGACCCTCTTGATAGCGGGCTTATCAACGGTGCTAACTGCGGTGGCGATCTTAAGAGGAAGACGCCCTTCTCCGCAAAACATCATCCCTCATCGCCCTGGATCTCAACGGACTTGTCCGCGCCCTACCGTTGTCGGGATCAAGTGTTGGCCATCATCCCAGATACTCGTCGTTGTAGACTACTGTGCTACAATGGCGTCACGATGCCAGCGGAGTATCCTCTCTTGCTCGAGATGCCGGAGGAGGAAAACGAAGGTACGCCTGCGCCGCATCCATATCTATTCTTCCATTCACGTCGATTAATGTCCAATAGTGTGATAGGCAGCTGCCTTCATGCTCACGATGCGTCTCAGCCGGGGTTGAATGCACTGGCATTGCAGCCACCGCAACAACGGGCGTGCCTCGGAGTATCGTGCAGCATCTAGAGTCCCAGGTCGCTCAGTTGGAGACGGAGCTGATGCAAGATGGTCAGCTTGAGGCCCTCAATGCGTCCAACATTCTCATGCAGATGCCGTCCTCAAACCAGGTCGACGCATCCATCGAGATGACAACGGATGCTCTACCAGACATTCCCAATGGTAGTTTGGTAGAGTCTCCGCCGCGCGACCAGAATCATCTGCTGCGCAAGTCGATCCTCTCGAGCAGGTCCCTTCAGGACATGGTACGAGCCACGCTCCCCTACGACTCTGGAGCAGCAGACCTCCTGTCTAGAGTCAGAATGGGCATGACGCCTTCTTCGGCAAGGGTCGGTGAGAGCAGGACGACTCCTGTCAACCGCGAAGCCAGCAAAGACAACATTCTCCTCAAGGCCAGCATTCTACGTAGCGTCCCACCGGAAATTGTGCAGCTACTGATGAGGAAGTACCTCAACACCATTCAACACGACAATCCATTCCTCATATCGACCGCCGTGGTCCAGCAATTCCAGAAAGTCGCTGAGATCTTGGAGTGCCAGGTTCAGTCGCAGACAGCCGGAGACGAGCCCTTGCCCGTCCTGGCAAGCCACGACTTTCTCCTAGTCTACCTCGTTCTGGCCGTTTCGGTGACGCTTGGCTCGGCCAATGACGGACACGAAGAGCGATGCATGGCACTCTCCGTTTCCCTGTTTGAAGAAGGCATCCAACACTTGTTCAGCCTCCCCTCCTTTCCCTCAGACATTGCCTGGCTTCAGACGATACTCTTGGTGCTCCTCTACGCCACCGTCTTTCCGCGCTCGGCGAACGTGTGGGTTCTGTCTGGCGCTGCCATGCGGTCGTGTCTGGAGTTGGGTCTCCATCGCGAGCCTCCAGACTTGATGCATCTCGACTCGGAAACGCTGGATCTTCGACGTCGTGTGTTTTGGGCCGCCTACTGCATGGACCGGTCAATTTGCTCGGCCTTGCAACGACCATTATCTACCCCAGACACAGCCATCAACACCAAATTTCCGAATCTTGCTCAAGATGACACTTTTCTGAGCTCCATCACATATCATCGGCTTTTGTCTGAGATGTTCTGTGTCCACTTCCAGCGAGAGCCAATAGCCCCAGACCAAACCTGGGATGATTGGCTTGCTGGCATGGAGAATCGGCTCCGATCGTGGAACCGTTCTTACGGCCCGGCTTCTTCCCATCACGAGACGATCGAGTTCACTCTCGCGCGGGGCATCATGATATTACATCGCCCGTCGCCTCGCGTACCTCTTCCCTCAAAGCGATCTCTCCTGCTCGCCTTTGAAGCGGCTTCGACGGCTGCTCGCATCCACCGCGATCACATCAAATCGGGTTTCTTTAGGCGGCCCTGGCTGTCGGCTCATCATACCCTCGAGGCCGCAACCACGGTGTTATTCTGCCTGCGTCACGGCTCCGAGACGATCAGCCAACACTTTAGCGCTTCGCAAATCTT
Organism: Thelonectria discophora; assembly: GCA_911649645.1. NCBI lineage: Eukaryota > Fungi > Ascomycota > Sordariomycetes > Hypocreales > Nectriaceae > Thelonectria > Thelonectria discophora. The sequence continues at coordinate 40,374 of CAJVRK010000022.1, read as the reverse complement.
CGACATGGCGAAGCTGTTCACGAGCAACTTCCTGGCCATTGCCTCGAGGGGTTGGCCCGAGGTCAGCAACTATGCCAGCGTATACGAGCGGCTTCTTGGACCTTTGCTTGAGCGCGTCTTTTCCAAGGGTGTTGCTTTGGATGATCGATTTGGCCCTGCGCAGGACGCTGAGCTAATGCGACTGCTTTATCCCAGCCCGACGCAGCTCGAGAAGCTGCGGTTTGGGTTGCGACAGCAAGAAGAGGAGCTGAGTCCTTTCGATTTTAATCTCTTCATGGCGGATGATGGCTTCTGGGGTGGTGCGTTGGAGTTGACGGGCGAAGAGGAGGAGTGGCAAATGGCGAGATGGGGGATAGACTTCATGGAAAGTGGCTACGATTTTGGAGTGGCATTTTGACGTTTTACTTGTGCTCTGAAGACAAGCCTAGACCTTTAGACATCAAATCGCCCGTAGACCCCGGCCTAGATACGTCCTCTCTCCAAACTCCCTCTCCGCCACCTGAAACAAAGGCAAGCCCATAAAGTAGCCGCCGTCCTGCGTCCCGATCGCCTCCCACGTACTTCGAGCCTCCGCGTCTCCAATCACGACGAGCGGTTTTCCTGTGCCGGCCGACGATGCGTCGGCTGCAAGCTGCACCTGGCAACACTTCTCCAGGAGCACGAACCAGGCAACTGTGGCTTCGATGGTTTCTCCTGCCGTCAGCAGGCCGTGGTTGCCGAGTAGGGCGGCCTTTTTGTGGCCGAGACAGGCGGCAATGTCTTTGCCTTCTTCTGTAGCGAGGACAAGACCGGCAAAGTTACTATGACTTGTGAGCGAGCGCACTTACACATGGATGAATCTGAGAACTCACGGGTAAAGCACATGGTCGTCGTAAAAGGCGCAAAAGTCTTGGGTCAACATGTCGAGGGTCTTTCCGGTAGCACACATGGCGCGCCCGTACACGCTGTGACAATGGGCTGCGCATAGAACATCTGGTCTGGCCTTGTGGATTTCGGCATGGATGGCGTAGGCAGCTGAATCGCTTGCGTCAGAGGATTATGGCCAACTTGGCTGGGACAGACGCACCAAAGTTCAATCGCAAGTTATCACCACCTTCAACAACTTTCCCCTCATGGTTGACGCGGATCAGGTCGTCATCCGTGATAAGAGAGAAGTGCAGGCCTATTCACATCAGTCGACGGATCATCAATATTTCTCAAGCAAAAGAGATTGATACCAAATGGGTTCACCCAGAAACTGGTGGGATCAACCGGGTCCCTCATCGTAATATGTCCGGCCACGCCATCCGAGAAGCCAGACTGGGCGAAAATGCGATAGGCTAGGGCGAGTCGATGCTTGAGGAACTTTCGTTCTGCGTACTTATCTGTAAACTTAGGGGGTAGAGACTCCTCGTCTCGGATAAAGGCTAGAGACGGATCTCCAGAACGATGGTCTGCGGCCTCCATGTTGACTGGCTTGGTTGTTTCGTCTGTAGTTGCCGAGGGTGCCATGGCTGAGAGAAATAGATGGTCAACAGGCAGTAAAGTCGAGAGTTAGAAGAATTGGTCCCTATCCAATTTGGCCGACAGTGGCTTCGTGGAAGTTGCCGTGTTGAATTCCTGAAGCCTAAATGTAGGGTAAGGACTGGGGATGGAAGTAGAAGTGGTGAGACGTTGGATAACAGATCCGAGGGATCAATCCTTCCACACTTGATACTCGATAAAAGTTAGTCTGCGATTCTTATCGGCGGTCGCTCCGATGAGGGGTAACAGATCAATAATCACCACTTCACGAGAGGGTCTTCCTATCCGGTTCTCGTGAGCGGACATGTCCGCCGCTCGGGAATAGCGTCAAATTGATCCGACTCTGACGGCGAGGTGGGTGCCTCGTAACTGACTGTTTCTTACCCTTGCGGAGACGAGACTTCAATCGGTAAGCAATTGAGTCACAAATCTTCAGACGAAACGATTCAGTATCGCGACCTCCTCTACAGGGTCACATTCTGGGAGTCCGGGCATCACACTCCTCTCAATGAGCAACATGGACAAATCACCTCCAGGTGACAGCTCGAAGCACCTCAACATTGTCGCCCTCGAAACATTCTTCACCCCGCTCCCCAAGCTCTCCCTTCCTGAGCCCTACACCTTCACCCTAACCGAATACACGAGGACCAAGCTCGACGAACTATCCGATCGCATCCGTGATGCCGACATTCTCATCACCACTGTCATCCCCCTACGTGCAGACACCCTTGCCAAAGAAAAATGCCCGAACCTGAAGCTCATCGCTGTCTTGGCTTCAGGGGTCGACTCCATCGACGTCGACGCCTGTGCCGCTCGAGGAATCCGCGTGCTGAACAGCCCCAACTGCAATACGGAAGCCGTGGCTGAACACGCCGTCGCCATGTACTTTGCCGTGCGCCGCACTCTCGTACCGAGCATGAAGCAGTTGCGGGCGGGCGAATGGGTTCGTCGCGGCACCTTGATGAAATCGGTCTACGTAGCGGGAAAGCCGCCCAGAGGCTGTCGGGACGAGACAGTGGCCATTATTGGTCATGGAGGCGTCGGCCGCAAAGTTGCCGAGATGCTCGGCGGCTTGGGCATGAAGGTCACAGTGGCTGGTCGAAAAGGCTCCGAGTCGTTGGATCAAGGCCGCGTTGCATTCGACGAGGCTCTCAAGAACGCGACTGTCATTGTCCTCTCATGTCCGCGATCCCCCGAGACGATGAACCTGCTCTCTACACGGGAGTTTGCCCTCATGAGAGAAGACGCAGCGCTCGTCAATGTGGCGCGAGGAGGCATTGTCGATGAGGATGCTTTATTGGAGGCGCTCAGGGAGGGTCGCATCGCAGGAGCAGCGACGGATGTCTTTCTCAAGGAGCCAGCCGGCCTAGAGTCGTGCCCTCTGCTTGCACCTGGAGTTGAAGATGAGGGGCTGAATCTTGTGTGCACGCCTCATACTGCTTGGCTTGGGGAACGCACGACGGTCAATTATCAGGAGGCGTTGCAGGAGAATATTCGCCGATTTATCTCAGAGTTGAAATAGATTATTGGAGCAATCATGCGAAATATATAGAACCAAACTTGACAATCCAATTGTACCATCCGTCTACAGCTTCCCGCTCTGAAAGGCTAGTGTGGGATTAGCTATGGCCTCTTGCACCACCATCTCCAGCGTATCAGTCTTGGCCACGCCGATTGCATCATTGTCTCGAGTTTCATAGAGGGTACCGCCTTGCGTCCAGATCCTACGCAGCGTGTAAATGCTCGCCAACGGATTGCCCTTCTTCCATGCCTCCGTCTCAAGCTGCTTTAGTCTCTCCAACGAAGCGTGCGCCACCTCCCAGTTGCGCCCCGTCTGCCTCTCAAACTCGGCAAGGATCTCGTCTGGCGTCGTGGTGAAGGAATTGACTTTGATGGCCTTCTCATCGCATACATCCGGATGCAACAGCACGCCAACGAGCAGTCGTCCGACGTCCGCCATGGTCGTGAGACTAACGCGACCCTTTCCATCTCCAAGTAGTGTCGCCCTCTTTGCTTCGATGTCGAAGCTGCCCATTTGAGGCTCGGATGCCATGTTCCCGACGTACAAATCGGCAAATGGTCCCGTCACCAGATATGTGTATGTCAGTCGGCGGACGGCATCCGACTCGAGATAGGCGCGGACTTTGCGTTTCTTTTGATGGGGTAGTTCGCTGGGCGATGTCGAGTCGTAGTCGATGTCGGTACCGAACTCGGAAGGGATGAATCGAATTATATTGGAGGTTTGTTCAGCCAGTGCAATAAGGTCAACCTGTTTGTCGATGGCGAATCGTCCAACCGCAGAGACCACAGTGTCGAAGTCTACGCCATATGAGCTCAATGTGACAGTCGTTGGAATTGGGATGGTGTACTACCTTTGTACGCCTCCAATACATCCTCTTTGTTGAACAGGTCGCCGGTAATGATGTCGAGACCACAAGACTTGTAGTACTCTATCAACTCCTTCTTGTTTGAAACGCTATCGGCCGAAGTAAAAATTCCGATGCGCTCGAACTTGTCTTTGGCATTGATCAAGGCACGAGCCAATACCTTTCCAATGACTCCCGTGGCCCCGAGAATGAGGATCTTCTTGCTTGGTGATGGCATGGTAATTCTCTGCAGACCAAACCTCAATTTGCTTTTGGTTGGAACATTCGAGACGACGCACGTTAAGTGGGAGCAAGCAAACGCGCAATGATGCACCATTGAATCTTTCCGAACGAACGCCGCTGTCTCCCGTATCGAGGGGTTCGTCAGCGGACATGTCCGCTCTGCGGGGGCGCTCTAGTCCGAGTGACACTTTGGCGTGCGACGGCTTCAATTGAGAGCCGGCATTTCGAAATGATAACATCTTTTGTCAATATTGGGGATATCATATATTGGAAGCTGATTCCAATTCTGAACAGTTCCGTACCATCATCTCCAACTCTTACACTTAACCCCGAACCGCAACACAAGCAAGTCATCACCAGCATCATGGGCAAGATTGTAGCAGCGGTCGGCTTGTCTCATGCCCCAGGTAAACATAATCCTCCGTGCATCCATTGAAACTGACTAACACCGCCAGGCGCCATTGGGTTCCCCGAGACAGCCAAACCAGATGCCCGACAACGCACCGAAGCAGCAACAAAGGCCCTTGGCAAGACGCTTACCGACGCAAAGCCCGACGTTATCTTCGCCTTCCTCGACGATCACTTCGAAAACTTCTATCGGAACCACATGCCCACCATTGCCGTCTCCATCGCCGACAAGCATGTCGGCCCGGCCGACCAGTGGATGGAACCCCTCCACATCGACAAGAAGACCTACTTCCCCGGCAGCCCTGAAACGGCCGAACTCCTCATTGCCTCGCTCGTCGACCAAGGCTTCGACGTCTCCCGCACGGGTCCTGTCGAGTATGGAAACAACCTCATCATGCCGTGGGTGCTCATGGAGCCCGATCTTCCCAACGTAGCCATCGTGCCCATCTTCCTCAACGTCTTCACCCCGCCGCTGATGAAGTACAGCCGCGCTTACGCCCTCGGCGAGGCCTGCCGCGTCGCTGCCGAGAACCTCCCCGGCGACGTGCGCGTGGCCTTTATGTGTACCGGTGGCCTCTCCCACTGGCCTCCTTACTGGAGCCCGACCCAGGCGGGAGACCCCCCAGAGGATGAGTTCCTCAAGCTGATGAAGGAGTACCAGACGGTGGGCAAGAGCGTGTTGAAGCGCGTGCCGGACCTGTTTGTCCAGTTTGATGACTACGAGGTCGAAATGGCGGCCAAGAACGAGTACCCGCTTAACTGCAAGCACCCTCTAGTCAACGCCGAGTGGGATCAGAAATTCATGGATCATTTCTGTGTGGGAGATAGCGCGTGGCTCAAGGCCCTGACATACGACGAGGTCGAGGAGGAGGCTGGACACGGTGGTCACGAGGTTCTCAACTGGGTTGCCCTCAGCGGCGCCATGGGTGGGAGTGCGGCCAGGTTGCTGCTGTATGAGCCTGTCATGGAGTGGATTTGCGGCATGACGTACGTGGACTTTGAGATTAAGCAGGATTAGATTTTGTGCTTGAGAATGAATGCGAAGCCTTGAAGTTGTCTCGTGAGTCTGAATGCAATATGCACGCAAGTGTCTGTCCCTGGATAATACAGTTGCATCAAGTCGCTCTGCTTGCTTTGTTCATCATTTGTTAAGACATGCTGTACGATAATTACGTAGCCCTTGTATGTGAATGAAGACGTCCGGTCGATAATGGGTCGTCAACCCGGCAAACCGCCTAACGATAACCACCTCGCCCGATGCCAGCGATGAGGGGTACCTAGTCTGACTCGTTTGCCCATACTTGATTCTCTGCTCTTATCACTATCACCCCTCTCCCCATATGTACTGATCCTCTCCCCACATGAGCGCTGAAGTCCGCCCTCACTATGCCCCTTGATCTTCACCACCAAACGGAATCAATGTCGACGCCCCCAGAAATCAACAACGACAGCATTTCCCAATTCTTGCCGACATGTCAGCGCTGTCGTCGCCTGAGGCGCAAATGCGACACTCAACTCCCAAAGTGCCGCGCCTGTCACAAAGCGGGCGACGAATGCACATTTTATGATCATGCCTTGAAGCAGGCGTTGCCGAGATCGTGAGTCCGCCACTGGCATCGTTTGGTAGCGTTCGGCTGATGCAGCTTTAGATACGTACAGTCGCTTCTCACACGAATCGGCCATCTTCAGGCTGTCAAGGATGGCACGCCAATCCCGTCCGACATTGAGATTGGCACTCTGGAGCCACCGGCCGATGTCGTCTCCGAAGAGCGTCCCGATCCAACACCGAATAATCCCCCTTCGCCTATTGAGTCACACACCATCGCCTCGGACCAACCATCATTCGACGTAGTCATCCCGTCCACTTCCGCTTCCGGAAGAAGCCTCTATTGGGGGTCATCCTCGGTTTTCGCCTTGACTGTGGAAATCCTCCAGCACGCCGCGACCAAGAACCTCGCCTCCATCGAGGACTCCTCAGATGGAACCGACCTCGACGAAGACTGTGGCGATGACCCACGCCCGTACATCCAAGCAGATGCGCCCGACTCGGACATTCAATCACTGGTTCATCTCTACCAAATCTCCCTAAACAGAATGTACGGCTTTGTTGACCAGGTCGAGACCATGGCCGATCTCCAGACCTACCTAGCCCTTCGTCAGCAACCCGGCTTCTCTCCTCACATGCTCCAAGGAGAGCAGGCCCATCAATACTTCCGCATCACCATGATGAGCGCCATCTCATGTGCGAACCAAGCCCGGTACCGCCCCCAGCGTACAGCCGAGAGCCTCGCCTACTTCTCCAGCGCCGTCACTTGTGTCGAAAAGGTGACGTCGGAAGCGTCCCCCGCGTCTCTGCAAGCTCTGCTGCTCCTCATCGTCTTTTGCCTGTTTTACCCGCGCAAGGGAGATATTTGGAAACTGCTCGACCACGCCTGTCGGTTGACGATTGAATTGGGCTATCACACTGAAACCGAACACAGTCAGACGGCCACGGTCGAGAGCGAAGCCCAGAAGAAGCTGCGACGGTCGACCTTTTGGGGCCTGTACGCCATCGAGCGCATTGTCGGGCAGCTCTTTGGCCGTGGCAGCGACCTCCCCGAGATCATCATCACTACAGAGTACCCAAGTTCGCTGCACACGGCCATCAGCCCCGTAGCCGGAGACGTTCATCAACCGACGCTCCAGTCCATGAGCATCGCCCATCACTACCGGTTGGTCTACCTTCGATCCGAGATATTTCGGTTCATGTACCTACCAGCCTCGCCTCCAACATTGGGGTTGGACTGGCTGAAGGAGAGGTACACGACGCTCTATCAGTGGCGTCAGGAGCTGGCTGTCAGCGACCATCTGGCCGGGGTCGCGACATTGACTTGCGACGTTGGCTACGATGCGACCATCTGTTTTCTCTTCCAGCCTCTTCTTCTTGGAGCTCTCAGGGCGACCTTGGCACAGGAAACAGAAACGGTCGATGACATATACGTCGCATCTGACCCCTTTTACTCCTCCATCAACCTTGTTCATACCTACGAAAAGATCATCCGCGCCCCAGAGAATTCCGTGCTCGGTACATATCCAATGACATTCATGAGTGCGCACTACATATATCTCGCCTCAAGTACGCTACTTGCTCACGGACTGTTGCGACTTGACGGGCGGGCCAGAGTGTTGAGACGGATGCACGAGTGCGACGTTACGGAAAGGAACACAGAGCACCTGGACTGGGGAACCTTTATCGACATGTCGAGCCCGTGTTTAGTTTTGCTGGCCTGGTGTGCTGAGCGATGGCCCGGTATGGCTCGGATGCTGAGGGTCTATCAGAAGTTGTTTAGACGCATTGTGAGAGAGCTGATTCGGAGAGGGTTGGTGGACCAGAGCTCCGAGTGGTACGCTCACGAGGGCACATGACGAGTGCACGGGGCTAAAGACTACCAACATCTCTTGGTCCAACTCGAGATACTGCAGATCCGAGTGAAAAGATGGCAGCTGGATGTCGCAATACTGGCCACTTATACCGAGCCATCCTTGTGGCATTTGGAATTTACAAATTGTAACACCGTAACTACCAAAATACAGTCAGCTTTAGTACACCCATGAAATCTCCCCCAACTACTTTGTGGACACCGCCATTTCAAAATCCCTCCATTCTCATAACTATTCATAAGGCGGATCTCCCTGTTAATCGACTGCTTAACCCACCTGAACTGGACCGACTTGTGAAAGCAGCCGATATGTCCTCGATCGGAAAGATCACTGCGTCTGCCGTTACCCTCCCTACTGAGCTTACTGTGGCAGCAGCTGCATTTAACATTGACTTCTTATTGCTCAAGGTGGAAGCTCCGATTGAATTCAACGGCTTTCGTACTGCCCTCTCATCATGGCGAATCAAAGATGCCGAGGGCGGCCAGCATCGAATTGCGGCTCGGCAGCTCGGGGCTCTTTTTGAAGCTGAGCTCCCCCCAATCCCGCAGCTCATCTAGAAGTACGGGACAAGGGTCTCGGACATCTGTCAAACCAACGACAAGGGAACTCGGATGACCGAAGCTGGCGTATTCGCGGCCCAGACCAGGCTTGACGAGCTGAACATCTGGGCTGGAGCGACACCAGGCAACGGCGGCCCGGCTGCTCATCTGCTCGCCTGTCTGCTCGCAAGAATTTGGAAGGCTCACGAAGCGACGTCCCTCCGGGTCGAGATTGTCGACCGCAGAAAAGAAGAAATCATGACCACTCTGACGGCCTCCTCAACAGTCAAAGCTGCAGCGCTTATGGCGTCCCAGCAGATCATCCCACGGCAGCAACTGGCCGCCTGGGACGCTAGCGCTAGATCCTGGCTTCACACTGCCGACAGCAACAGGAGAAGGCAGCACATTCAGCTCGACCTGATCATCAACAATCTTCACCTCCTGGTCAACACCAACCATGACCCGTACCTGGGCGTGATGGAGACGTGGATCTCAGCAATGCGCAAGATGGAGCTCCTGATTCAGGGAGTCTCCCAGCGAGTCACCTGGGGGCGCCCTGCTCGCAATGTCTTCCTGGCACCTTACCCGGATATCGAGATCTTGCTCAAAGAGATTACAAGTGTTCACCAGAACGACCCCTTGATGGAAGGCTCCGTGGTAACTGTCTCTGCCGATTGCACCTCATCGAATCGGAATGGCGTGTTTTGGTTTCTCCCACTATCCCGAACGCGCTTCTATTCGGCCCCTGTCACCACGCTGCGTCAATGCACCCGGACACAAACAGAGTGACAATGGCAGAGTTTTGCATTGCTGCCTCGGGGGCGTGATTGGGCCTTGGGTCAAAGACGGATATGAGCCCGATAAGGCGTGCGAATCCATCCATCTTCTCGCGAAGCGGGCTGAGGGTCAGGACAGTAAGGAGGGCCTGCCCCCCTGGCTGAAGATGCTTGCCGACGCCTCGTTGCGATACCTTGAGGCTTTTGGAGTAGACAAGCAACGAAACTGTTAGATATTGGAGGGTAGAAGATGTAGTGGTGAAACTGATATATTGTATTTATGAGTCAGTTGTCTGTGTCTGTTACTTCTTGCTCTCTTTAGTTCATCTGATCAAGTGGTCTTTTATAGACAGAAATGATCCTGCGACTTCCTCCTTCTTCTGAGCGCTTCGGGTATCCGGTGTCAGGGGCTTATTGCGAGGGGAAGGAGTGAAGAGGTCAAACAGGATAACTGCGAGGTCGCGGTTGTCAAGGAACGAGGTCGTAATGATGAATGAGATGATAGAATTAATCCTTAACCTTCCTTCCTCTGGTCGCCAATATCTCCCCTTCTTATAGCCCTCTAATCCCCCTTCTGGCCACCTGTCCTGCTGCCTTAGGCTCCCATTTTCAGGCTTTCAAGCCCCCAACACATTCCTCGTAGCGGTCTCGCCCCGACTTGGTCGGGCTTCGGCTGCTTTCTATTGTCTCGGCCTTCGTTGCCTCGGATATCCGTGACAATCCGGCTTCTCTCGTCGGGTCCTTCGGGTAGTCGGCATGCTTGGTAACAAAGGAAGTTGGTCATGCCTCCTGATCATGTGTCTCTCTGTCGGTCCGGGCTCTAGTCATTTGGCCTTGGGGACAGAGAGATCTCGGCACTTCTATTTTCGTGTGGGTGGTTTCTTGGCATGGCTTGCGCCTTTGTCGGTGACTTCGTATCCGGGTGCCTGTGACTTAGTCTTTGTGCATGTGCCTTTGACATATCTGACAGAAACCATAAACTTGGCCGCAGAATCAGGAGAGGTCAGGGCTTTGTGTACGGAGTCGGTTCAGGCGTCAGGCCCTTTTTTTGGGCTTTGACATATTCCCACTCTCTTGATGCTCGCGCGAGAGGATATTGAGCATCTCCGGGCGCCCGAGAAGAAGAGTCGGCTTTTGCGTAAGATTGCGAAATTTCTCAAACTCAACCCCGAAGACGTGGTCATCCGATATAGAGTCCTCAAGGCGCCAGTCGTACCCGGCAAAGAGAATTGGACATATGAGGTACGCATCGGCTTTTCCTATCGTCTAACAATTTACGGAAACGGACATCGGACGGCAGCACTACTACTAAACCTATCTATCGACGTTGGATCACAGTCTGGTAAACTGCAGGTCGCTTGCGAGGGTGACTCGTGTGCCTGCACCTGTCGGACTCGTTGGGGGCAACGGCCCGAGTTTATGCGTTTAAAAGGTGTAAATAGAGTCAGGGACTAGAAATTGAGTGCCCATCATGAAGAGGGCTGAATTGATCAATTGAATGTGAATCTGGCTGCTTGTCTCTCTCCCTCCGAGGTGTCTCGAGCGGGGTTTTCTTTGAGGATCCGTTATTCCTTCCACCGGGGCCCGGAAAACCTCACTTCCGTCCGACACGTTGCAATAAATGGGGAACCTGTATTGGTCTATCTAAGCATGGGGGAAAAGGAAGAAGAGAGAAGTCTCTAGATTAATCTCCCTCCTATATGCCAAGGGGATCGGTCCGGATGACGCGTAGTTGATACGCCGGTCGGAGCCCGCCGGCCTCGCTCACGGGGCCATCCTTGGAGGAACCCTCTTGTGCGTATCCCCCCCGGCCCACGGAAGGCGGCGGAAGGCTTTCGAGGATCTGGTCTCGAGGCGCGGGGTGTCGAGGCACGGGAGAAGTCAGCCCAAGGCACAGCCTGGGCCCTTCGGCCCTCAGCCCGTAACAAAGGGCTAGGCAAGTGCTTGTTCAACACATGATAGCAGATTGAATTTATCTAAAGCTACGTCTGTACAGTGGTGACTGGTTTCAAGGGCCGCCTTGCACGTGCTGTCTTGCTATTGTCATGAAAAAATCAGAATATCTATCATCATCTATCATAACTGTAAGGGGAGCGGTCCTTGGTCTGCAACGAAGGGAGGCCTTGCAATTAAGTATACTTAGTCTTAGAAAGGGAAGAGTTTCCCCTGTGGAAGGCAGCCTAGCGGCGAGATCTTCGAGGGCTTACTGCTAGGTGTCGGGACCGGCTTAACGATAGTTCGGTTTCTCCAGTGCACCTGCCGAGATAACCCAACGGGCCTCGCCCGTGACAATAACACGTCCAAAATAAACCTTATACCTTAGGCCACTAAGCACCCCTATCTCTCTAATGCTGATAACAAAATGGCTAAAGCTATAACGTATATGATAAGTGAGCCGATCAACCAAGTGAGCCGATCACCACACTGTACACCTGAGAACGTTACTTTTAAAATTTGAAATATGGGCCATATAATTTTAAAAAGGAAAAGAAACACATTTTTATAAATAGTATAACGTGCATGATAAGCGAGCGCGCACTACAAGCGAGCGCGCACTTTTCCACCTAACTGCCTCATCTTGTCTTTTAATGTCATTTTCTCAACTACAATTATGTCATCCTCAAGAAATGATGCAAATATTAATCTTGCCCTTCAAGCCCTTCAGAACGACCCTCAATTAACTCTCTTTCGCGCTTCAACGATCTACAATGTCTCCCGCCGCACCCTGGGACGCCGACGCGACGGCATTCCTGCCCGACGCGATATCATGCCTAATTCGCGGGTGCTATCCAATCTAGAGGAACAGACTCTTCTTGAGTATATTCTTGACCTAGATTCGCGAGGATTTCCCCCGCGACTGCGTGGTGTTGAAGAAATGGCCAACCGTCTACTCGCCGACCGCGACGCGTCACCCGTTGGCAAGCGCTGGGCTTCCAACTTCGTCAGGCGACAACCAGATCTCAAGACGCGTTTTTTTCGCAAATACGACTATCAGAGGGCCAAATGCGAAGATCCGACTATTATTCGCAATTGGTTCAGGCTCGTGGAGAACACAATTGCGAAATATGGTATTAACCTAGCGGATATTTACAACTTCGATGAGACTGGCTTTATGATGGGCCTTATTGCAAGCGGAATGGTCGTCACAGGCGCAGAAAGGCGTGGAAATCCGAAATCAGTGCAGCCTGGAAACCGAGAATGGGTTACAGTCATCCAGGCTATCAATTCGGAAGGCTGGGCGATCGCGCCGTTCATCGTGGTTGCGGGCCAATATCACCTCGCCAGCTGGTACCAAGAGAGCAACCTCCCGGGCAATTGGGCCATTGCCACAACCCAAAATGGCTGGACTAATAACGAGATGGGTCTAGAGTGGCTAAAGCACTTCGATCAGCATACAAAGAATCGATCGACTGGCCGCTATTGGCTCCTAATTATTGATGGGCATGAAAGTCACCACTCGGTCGACTTTGAGAAATATTGCGAAGACAACTACATCATTACGTTATGTATGCCGCCTCATTCGTCTCACTTACTTCAGCCTCTTGATGTCGGGTGCTTTGGGCCTCTCAAACAAGCATACGGTCGAGAAATCGAGCAGTTGATCAGATGCTCGATAACCCACGTTTCCAAGGCCGACTTCCTTCCGGCCTTTTATGCCGCCCACCAGGCCGCTATGACGGAAAGCAATATTAGGGGAGGTTTCAGAGGCGCTGGGCTTGCCCCTTTAGACCCGGAAAGTGTCATATCGAAGCTTGATGTGCAGCTACGAACTCCAATACCCGTTGAGGAGGAGGCCAGTCTCCCTGACCCTTGGGTCTCGAAGACGCCAAAGACGGCCCTTGAGGCCAACTCGCAGTCCGAATACCTTGAAAGACGAATCAAAAGGCATCAAAGCAGCTCTCCGTCCTCTATTTTAGAGGCACTTAAGTCATTTTCTAAGGGAACGAAGGCAATAATGCATCAGATGTGTTATGGACTCGCCCAAGAGGCTGCTGCGTGTTGGGGTCAAATAGTTGAATTGAAAAAGCTAAGGAGGAAAGAGAGAGAGTCGGGTCCGACTCGCGTGCGTGTCGCCCCCTTTACACTAGGTCTCTGCCTGAGGCAGCAGGCTTCTGGGGCCCTTACATAAGCCATTGGGCAAAAGCCCAATCCTTTACAAGATGGCATTATTAAAGTCTGAGAACCAGATCCTTCGACAGGCAAATGAGACTCTTAGCAAACGACGCAGAGTGAAAAGAACCCGGCTACGGAATGGAGGGAAGATGACTGTAGATGAAGGAAGGGACTCAATTGATCAGAAAGACATTGATGCGCAGGTGGTAGCTGAATTATCGAGAAGTGGTGGTCAAGGAAGGTCAGCGCCGACGAGGGAAAGGCGCTGTGGAAGATGCGGAAAGACCGGTCATAATACAAGAACTTGTCAGGCCATAATTGAGACCTCTAGACAAGAGCATAGTAGCTAGTTTCAATTGATTTGAGGCGTTGTTGTGTTTTTATTGAAGTGTGTTGATCTTGAAGGCTAGGAAAAGTGCGCGCTCGCTTGTAGTGCGCGCTCGCTTATCATGCACGTTATCGGCTTCCTCTTTTAGAAATCACTTTAGAGATGAAGGGCGCATAGACCATCATTGCAGGATGACGTTTCTGCCTTAGGCAATCAGGCAGCAATAATGCCAGTCCGTCAGCTTCAGCCGCATGAGGCGAGCAGTGAAAACACCTTTTAAGCTTCAGCATAGACTTCGACTCTGCCACAACCCATTAGAAATACCGACTAGGTGGATTCCAATACCTTTATCCTTCTGTCTGCATTTAAACAGAAGGACAAGGGAGAGAAGTTCGCCTAGTAGCGCAACCCCCCTAAGATGAGTGGGGTATCGTTTCATGGTCCGATCGATGGACAGAATATCTTTGCTGGGAACAGCGTCTCCGGCGGAACCGTCAACATTCAACTGCCACCTGGTTTTCCCGATACCCCCCCTGCTATAATCTAGCCTAACTGACTTGCATTTCCTTGCACCAAGAACGACCCGAGACACCGCCGAATCCATCATCGACCAGCGTCCCCTTCTGCCGCGACCCCAACTTCGTCCCACGCGGCGACGTTCTCGAAAGAATTCATCAGCGATGCTCTGAGCCTGCAGGACGTGTGGCCCTCGTAGGTCTTGGCGGAGTAGGGTAAGCCTTCCGACATTATATACAAGGGTCCTGCTAATAGGAGCATAGAAAGTCACAGCTTGCGATCGAATTTGCCCATCAGCTAAAAGACCGAAATACGACTGGAGGAGACCAGATGTGGGTTTTCTGGGTCCACGCTGGCACGACAACACGAATCGAAGAAGCCTTCAAGGTCATCGCAGACGCTACAAAGATCCCTGATCGGAACCAGCCGAACGCCGATATTATGCAGCTTGTCTACCGTCGGCTCAGCAATGAGACATGGGGAAGGTGGTGTTTGATACTGGATAGCGCCGATGAACCTGACGTATTGTTCGGGGTGAGCGGAAACAGCCGTGAAGGGCGATCATTGGCGACATATCTCCCACAGAGTCGAAATGGATCCATCCTTCTCACCACGCGGAGCAAGGATCTGGCCTACAGACTGACTGACGACTATCAAGCCATGATTGAAATCGGCCCAATGGCGGAGCCAGACGCCTTGAAGCTCCTGGAGAACAGACTGGGATCGCTATACGATGCAAGTGCAGGAGCGGATCTAGCGCAGGCTCTCGACTGTGTCCCACTCGCCATCAGCCAAGCGGCAGCTTACATACGATCGCGGGCGCCGCGGACATCGCTCGAGAAGTACCTAACTGAGTTTCAAGAGAGCGAGAGCAAGAGAACAAGGCTTCTTGGACATGATTCTGGCGACCTACGGCGAGATGGGGGCGCATCAAATGCTATTCTTACAACCTGGCAGTTGTCATTCAACTACATCCGCTCTAAGAGGCCTCCTGCGGCAGACCTGCTCTCGCTTATGAGCTTCTTTAATAGACAGGGCATCCCTGAGTGGCTCCTCAAGTCCTCTAGAAGCGCTATCGGCAACGCACCTGCAAGTGTAGATGAGGGAACAGATTCGGAATCCAATAGCGCTTATAGTGAGACAGACAGCGAATTTGAAGATAGTGTGGCGATGCTTAGAGACTATTGCCTGGTTACTATTGGCGAAGGAGGAGATATGTTTGAGATGCATGGGCTTGTGCAACTATCGACGAGAAAGTGGCTTGAAGCTAGTCATCTTCAGGAGACTTTCAAGGATCAGTATATTACACTAATGGCAGAGTGGTTTCCAACGGGAGACTATAAGAACTGGGGAACTTGCCAGACACTCTTTCCACACGCGGAAGCGGCAGCCAAACTTCATCCAAAGAACAGTAGGGCGAAAGAAGTCTGGGCAGGCCTTTTATATCATGCAGGATGGTATGCCTCAGAGCAAGGGATATACGGCATTGCGGAAAAGATGCTTTATAAAGCGAAGAAGACACATGAAGGGACGCTAGGAAGAGAAGATGAGGTCACTCTTAATAGTGTTTCTGCCCTTGCATCGACATACAGGAAACAGGGCCGATGGGAGGAGGCAGAGAAGCTGGACGTCAAGTGATGGAGACTCGCAAGAGCAAGCTGGGGGCAGATCATCCAGATACGCTGACCAGCATGGCCAATCTTGCATCAACATTTTGGAACCAGGGCCGATGGGAGGAGGCAGAGAAGCTGGAGGTGCAAGTGATGGAGATGAGCAAGAGCAAGCTGGGGGCAGATCATCCTTCTACGCTGACCAGCATGGCCAATCTTGCATCAACATTTTGGAACCAGGGCCGATGGGAGGAGGCAGAGAAGCTGGACGTGCAAGTGATGGAGATGAGCAAGAGCAAGCTGGGGGCAGATCATCCAGATACGCTGACCAGCATGGCCAATCTTGCATCAACATACAGGAACCAGGGCCGATGGGAGGAGGCAGAGAAGCTGGAGGTGCAAGTGATGGAGACTCGCAAGAGCAAGCTGGGGGCAGATCATCCAGATACGCTGACCAGCATGGCCAATCTTACATCAACATACAGGAACCAGGGCCGATGGGAGGAGGCAGAGAAGCTGGACGTGCAAGTGATGGAGATGAGCAAGAGCAAGCTAGGGGCAGATCATCCAGATACGCTGACCAGCATGGCCAATCTTGCATCAACATACAGGAACCAGGGCCGATGGGAGGAGGCAGAGAAGCTGGAGGTGCAAGTGATGGAGATGAGCAAGAGCAAGCTGGGGGCAGATCATCCAGATACGCTGACCAGCATGGCCAATCTTGCATCAACATACAGGAACCAGGGCCGATGGGAGGAGGCAGAGAAGCTGGAGGTGCAAGTGATGGAGACTCGCAAGAGCAAGCTGGGGGCAGATCATCCTTCTACGCTGACCAGCATGGCCAATCTTGCATCAACATTTTGGAACCAGGGCCGATGGGAGGAGGCAGAGAAGCTGGAGGTGCAAGTGATGGAGATGAGCAAGAGCAAGCTGGGGGCAGATCATCCTTCTACGCTGACCAGCATGGCCAATCTTGCATCAACATACAGGAACCAGGGCCGATGGGAGGAGGCAGAGAAGCTGGACGTGCAAGTGATGGAGATGAGCAAGAGCAAGCTGGGGGCAGATCATCCAGATACGCTGACCAGCATGGCCAATCTTGCATCAACATACAGGAACCAGGGCCGATGGGAGGAGGCAGAGAAGCTGGACGTGCAAGTGGTGGAGATGAGCAAGAGCAAGCTGGGGGCAGGTCATCCTTCTGCGCTCTAGAGGCATGGAGGAGTTTAGAATGCTCTTTTGGTAGATTGTATGCTATTAATATTGTTCTTGCTTAAATGTTCAAGGCAGCCCTAATATGCTTTTTCTCTGCTTATGAAAATTTGGAATCTCTTTCTATCAGACGGAGAAGGTTCCGCCGCGACGACTGAAGGAAAAGGGAGTCCGGGGCGGTAACTCCCGCACCAAGAGGCACTTGAACATAAGCAACATAAAACCAGCTTGAACACAGTTCTGCCCGTGAGAACTGTGTCGGCTTGACGTTCTCTAGGTACCAGCGGACAATATCGGCGACAGCTACGAATATTTAGTACTTTTTTAATATTCTTACAGGCCTACAGTGGACCACCTAGATTAGCTGGTGAGAGACCTGGATTGGCTGGTGAAACACCAGACCAGACGTTTCGTCCACCAAATCGCCTCAACATGTAATCTCGTCGTAAATAACTCAACCCGTCACTTGAAATGACGTACCAGTACATCCCTTGAACAAGCAACTCCCAAACGAGGCTCCTAGTCCTCCGTCCCTCACAAGACAGGACAGCACTCTGGTCGGCTCGCTGAGAGCATGCGACTTGAACACGTCATCCGGGTCTCCAATCCCGTCCTCTCTATCCGAAGCTCTCTCCTACGCCCGGGGTCCGCCGAGTCCGACGCACACTCACCATTGGCGCTTTGTCCCTGCCCATCACAGCCAAATGCGATGCGGCCTTGAGGCAGCTGAGGTAGCCTTTTGCCGAGCGCATCATCTAGATCGACAGCACCTGAATCGATCATACGGCCGCGATAATGCAAGAGAGAAACGCGCAGGTGGCCATGATGGGCGATATCTACCAGGCCGCCTCAGATGTCTTTGTTTAACTTGGGGAGGGCGACGAGAAGACGACGGTGCTGTATCGGTATTTGAAACGCTTGTACTTGGCCCGATGACTTTTGGGAAAACGCGAAACACATGCTGTACACTCGGTTCATGGTTCGATGCGGTAGGCTCTTGGTCATGTGTTTCTGATTTGTAGTGTACTAACATGGACAGATGATAAGTGGAAAACTTCGCAGACGGCAGCAGCGCAGGAAGTCCTCGGAAACCTCCTCGGTCGAGTCTGGTTCGAGCGAATGTGGACTCTCCAAGAACTCCTCCTCGCTAAGCACGCCACAGTCATGTGTGGAAACCAGTCTATGGCGTGGGAGTCGCTCTTCGACGCCCTGGAGCTCATTGAAGATTCACTTCCTCTGTCTATCAAGGGACTGAAAACCCCCTTAACTGGTTTGACACGTGCCCCGAGTTTAGAGAGCTCTTAAAGGACCAGCAGGCCTAATAAAGTGTAGTGGGCAAACAAAAATCTAAACAACACCCATCCTTATACCCAATAGACCATGTTTTAAAGGATATATGTCAGATATGTCAAAGACATAGGCATGAACACAAAGTCACATGTGGACGAATATGAAGTCACCGTCAGAGGCGCAAACCGTACAAAGAAGTCACCCACACGGATAGCAGAAGATCCCGAGATCCCTTTGTCCCCAAGGTGAGATGACCAGAGCCCGGACCGGCAGGAAGTCATATCATCAAGAGACATGACCAAATTCCTTTGTTACCAATGATGCCGACTACCCGAAAGACTGGGAGAAATAGGTCGGATACCCGAAGGACTCGGAAGAAGACCACTTGATCAGATGAATTAGAGAAGCAAAACATGGAGATCAACTCACTCATGAATACAACATCTCAGTCTCTCAAGTACATTTTCCCTTATCGATTAGCTGATAATATAAGACTAAAACGTAATTGAATATAAAGTTCCTTTATATACCTACTTACTAGCAGGTGTTACAGGCTGAAGCTTGGAGTCATGACCCCGGCTATGCCTGGCTCGGATTACCATTTCCCCCGAATACCGGCGGTAACAGCCGGCGGTGACACGGCCGATGTGGGCCGGAGGCTTGGACAACAAGGTAGGGACGGCTCCGGCCGGGATGGTGATGACGGCATGATGAGCCCTCTACAACTTCGGTGACCTACCTTGTTGGACCGAACTTGTAGCTATTTAGAACACTCTCGTCTCTCGGAGAGAAGACTCTGGCTCTTTACAATACAATACAATTTATGACGCCCGGCGGCACGAGAGTTGAAAGGGCTTCCCTGCGGGTTCCCAAAGATTAGTAGTGCTAACGGCGAACTAGCTTGAAGCTAATTCTCCAAGTGTTCAGTGTCCTATCTACGGCGGTTGAAGCAGTGTTCACCATTTCGACATGGGGTGAGGGTGGGGTAGTAGGGAGAGGCCTGTCTTTCTGGTTAGCTTGCATTGAGGCGGCCAGTGGCAAATGCAAATCGGATTGTCGCTCGAACGGCCTCCATATTTGGCATCCATTTTTGGTTATCTGGTGGTGACTTCCCTCCAAGATAGAAGGAGATGTTTCCTCTCTTAGTATTCGTGCACTGAAGCATTTCTGTGCGATATGCTGTCCACTTTTGGCATCGGAAGAGGAAATGCCCAACTGCCTCCTTCGCTCGTCCACAATCGCAGCGTTCTGAGAGTAAGTTTAGTCTTGCTATGCCCGTTCTGAGCTGAGCGAGCACACTAGCTTCTTCCTATGATAGCTGGTCATAGATTGTTTCGTGTGTTTGCCTGGCAGTGCCGTGTCAACTCGGTTAGAGTGGCCCCCAGCTTTTTCTGGCAGCGTTCTAGTGGCGTCGACTTTCAGTTGCGCAATTCTGAGAGTCGTCAACCGCATGCTAGAGCACTAATGCTCAAGCATGGATGCTTACTGTATTGCCTTCCGAGCCTTCTCCTTGGCATGCTGAGGGGCTTATTCTCGTCACTTGAGGGTAGCCACAGAACCCTCACAATGTTTCCATCATCCCATAGCTGCGCAACCGAATCGCAAATGCAGCGAATATATTCATATCCAGATTGCTGATGGGGTTGCTCGAGTGAGAGCGCAGCAGCTTTGTTGCTCGTGATCAGCACGACGCTGCGATACTTGAAGTATGGTAGGGCTCGCCTCAAAGCATATTCCATCGCTGCAAGTTCTCCGCTGTACGGGTTCTGTTCTGTTCTTATTCCAAGGGTGACCAAGAAGGTCTGGAGTTTCGGACCGCCTCGCATGGACAATGGAATCTGGATTGCTCCGCCAACACCTACTATATCATTCCGCGCAGAGCTGCTCACCGCGACACGTATGGCCCAGCCTGCTTCTGCCTCTCTTGCTGCTGTCTCATCGGCGGTGACTTCCACTCGGTCTTGCTATGGCGCTAGCGTAAATGGTTAAATGGTTTCCAGCCGTTCCATTGGGACATCTGCTAGAGTCGTTGCCACCTAGTAGAGCGGTGACCGGTGAGATCTTCTGAATACTCGTATGTGAGACGTTATTCTGCGAAGAGGATCGGTATCGGGCAAGGTGTGGATGTTTGTCTACACACTGATTGCCCTCTTCCAAAACCTTGATGTGCCGGAGCAATGTGGGCTTCTGCTTCTGCCACGCTTGTTGCCACGGTGCTGAACGTCCCGACAATTACCTGCGCTCCCGCTTTTTGAACCCTATTGATCGGTCCTTTCAATCTGTCTTTGACCTGATGCATCCACACGTTGGAGGCATAATCCACAACTGGGGCTACTGTAGCTGTGAACAAGTGTCTTGCTGTTGCTGGCGACAAGCCCCTTAGCCTCTTCAGTTCCATTGCTGCCTTCAAACCCTTGGAGGCTGCCCTCGCAATGTGTTCCTTATACTTGAGCCCGGCGTCCAGGACGACTCCTAGGATCTTGACCTGGTCTCTCGGTAGGACTGTCTGTCCCTTGACCGTGAAGGGTTTCGAGTCGGCTTTGTAGTCCTTCCGAGTGAAGATGACCGTGGAGAGGGGGTAACATCATTGGCCGCCCGCCGCCCTTGGCGGGGCCCCTTCTATCAGCCCGTCGTGCCTGGCCGTCACCACCCCATCAGCGACCGCTCAGCGGCGCCTCGGATACCATTGCCTAACTGAGTAAGCAAGGGACATTTGCGAGATAACTGCCATTTACCTACCCTTTACGTCGCAGGTATTCTCGTTCTATGCGTTAATTTTATTAATCTGCGGCAATCTTGAAGACACCTTAGGTAGGCTTACAGTGGGCCGGCAAAAATTACGACACATTTTCCTGTACCCCGCTTGTCCCTGTACATACACCAATATCATCATCAAGTTCAACCTCATTTCCTGCATTCAATTTAAGCCGTGATGGTATCGCAAGTACATCATTCTCCTCATACGCGCACGAAGACTGTATGGAGGTATAACTCGGGCGTTTCCGCCGCCTCAATCGCGCGCGATGAGGGCATAAGTCGCTGTGCAATTTACGGTGTTATCCGACGATATCGCGAGTAACAGAGTGGTCAAGATAAACCCGGTGCGGTCGCCCCCCCAAGCTCGGAGACCGGGAAAAAAGGAGGATATTGAGAGTAATAGCTCAAGACCCTCATATCCAGCTGAAGGAATTGATTGAGGAGGCCAATTTGGACTGCTCAAGCCGGACTGTAATCCGGTTCCTCAGAAGTAAGGGCATCATGCACTTCAAACCCCTCATCCGGCCCTTTATAAGCGAAGAAACGGCCAGAAAACGCCTCCGCTTTGTCAGGCGATATGCGCATATGTCTACGGATTTTTGGCTCTCTTGGACCTTCTCAGATGAGGTTATCGTCGCCCGCGGGGAGGGTCAGAGACGCAGTTGGTGCTTCTGAAAGCCGGTGAGTTGCTTCTTTGCGATTGTGGCCGCCCTGACGGTCCCTAGCACGAGAGGCTGTTCAGACAGAATGTTCAGACCCGTGTCACGCCGACAAGGCACTCGCAGATGTTCTTCAGCGCCTTCAACGCTCGCAGGAGGCTCCCGATGATCCCCCTTGGACGGGGACCCAGAATCTGAGCGCGGCGGTGTTACGGCGCGGATCCTGCTGGATTGCTTCCAGCGATATCTTCCCCGTATTTTCACCAGGAACAGCCACTTCCAGCACGACAATTCCTCGCTTTTTAGGTCCCAATTGACATGAATTGGCTGGTGGACTGGTGTGAGAATAGGAGTGCAGAGGTGATAGACTGGCCTCCCTATAGCCCCGATCTCAATCCCATTGAAAATGTCTGGACGATCCTTAAAACACGGATATGTAAGCGATATCATGAGCTCTCATATATGCCAAAAATCGAGGAATCGAAGCAGCGGCTAATTGAGGCCGCGATCGAGCTGTGGCAAGAGATAGAGCCAGAGGTGTTAGAAAACCTGATTATTTCAATGAAGCGCAGAATGCAGGCGGTTATTAACGCACGAGGCTGGTACACGAAATATTGAGCATGCCGTTGGAAAGGCCATTCAAAGCGCTCTAGATTGATATAAATAACTATTCAATTGAGGATGTCCTAGATTTAAACGACTTTTTGAAAATGCCTGGAAGAATTTGCAATGGAGCGTTTAGTTACTGCGGCCTTTAGAATAACCACCTTGCCGAGATATATTATGATGTATTATTGTAGCCCAAGAAGACTCAAACAAGGGAAGTTAAATGTCACATCTTCTTTGTCTATCTTACCTATCTCAAGATGGTAATCACCTACGCGAGACAGGCGGCGGGATCTTTCCAAACGGCCATCGATCATGGGACCTCGGACGAGTCAATCGCTCGCCAAGTGCTTGCCAGTCACAAGTGTGGGCGGCCAACAGCCCTGCCCAGAAGAAAAACAACTCTTCTTCGTCCTCCAACGCGGACGCGCCATCGGGTGCTAGTGAAGAAATCGCCAACTCCGGTCTCAATGTGATGATGATTTCTTCAAAAGGGGCTTTCCTACTGTGAGTCGGGGATCCAAGCTCGAAAAACTTATAACTTTTTTGGCTTTATTACACCAAGAAGGGGATCAAAGCTGCCCAATTTTCTCCAGTAAAATAAACAATAATACCTAACAACTCAAACTCGAAAAACTATACACCCGGGTATGAAGCTCCCGCCGAAGTGGGACGTGGGATACATATACAGGAACGACCTCGTGATGAATCAATCTTGAGGCTGGCTCACGGGAGGATCCAGGAAGCCGGCGAACTCTTTGAGGCGGCGTTCCAACCTCGGTCCGAGAAGCTGGCCGATCACCATATGCAGTAAACTTTTCACACATATCTGCATGTTGCCTCGGCCGGGAGGGTGGCGTGGAAAACCATGTCTGCGGGCGTAACGCAAGCCATTGCTGGCTCTACATACGATTCAGGGAGAATCTCCAGGACGCTCTCCACATCTTTGAGTCATTTCACTCAAACGTACCCGGCTCTCACCGCGCGAACAGATTTGAAACTCTCCACTCACTTATCCGAAAGGAGCTGGAGGGAAGCGACTCACCCTCGGCGGCCACGTCACTCGAGCATATCCAGTAAAACACCTGTTGGTCCACGAGCGAGACCAACAAGAGCTGCAGGCACATGGCGGTTAGGAGCCGGAGATCAGCGCCTTTTGACTAATGATGATTGGCCCCGAGGTTGAAAGCACAAATGTGCCCCGTCTTAGCGTGCAACGGGAGAGTAATACGGCGGTCCATAGCGCAACATGTTTCAAAAGTCTTTGGGATCGGATTTTCGTTACTAGGCACACCCGGGGGCACGAAGCGAGCCATAGTGACCCGAAAATTGAATTAAAATGATAACTCGTCTCTACATATCTTGTCTAGGCGCATAAGCCACAAGAGGAAGACTTTCATATTTTATTCGGCGTACGGCCACGTACGTGAGCTGCGGGCTTACGTTGAGGTCTTTACTGTTGAAATCGCTCAAGATGCCTTCAACACCTACACCAGCGGCTACCAATCGCCTCCCTCAAGGCACAGCGCCATTCTGCCCTGAAAGGGGAACCTCACATATCGATATGTCCCTTTCGCTTGGGGGTGATGCTATATGCTGCCCGTATTGTCGCGCAAATTTTGTATTAACACCAAACCCGCCTATGACAATCGACCTCACGAACGACGACGAAACGACCGAACCGACGCAGCCTATTCGCGGCCAGGCTTCTGTACGAGGAAGAGGCATAAGACGAGCGTCTTCTACGATCCCGAACGAGACTACACGTCCAACACCCCTTGCATTCCAGAAGGCGATCCATATTGCGCAAAAGAACCGAATGCCCAGTCTCCCAGCCAAGGCATCAAGCAAAGATCCAATCTTCACTATCGTCACTCAATTCTGGCGTGCGCAAGCGTACGAGGAGACTCTATTCGATGGTACCATCCGCAAGACCTATATTCCAAGGGGAACATACGTATCGAAGCGGCAAGAAGGAATAGTTACACTCGCGATGGAGCGTGACTTTGGCACTCATAAAGCAATGGTATAGCATCTTGCCATGAAGTGCTGCCAGCAGGAGGCAACAACGGCAACGTGGGATATCGTATGAACTGTCCTCGGGAATGCTAAAGACTATGTGCATTATGAGTTTCTGGACGAGGTTAAGGCAACAACTACGATCGGGGACTTCTTTCAGCAGGCAGGATTTACCACGAAGCAGAAAAGTACGCTCAATTTCTGGCTCGATATTATTATCCTATCGCCTAATGAAGGCGATACACTTAATATCCCAAAGACAACAAGAACGAAGCGATCGAGGCAAGACTTACGCAATGCTAATACCTCTCTGACACCAAGCCCACCTCGAAAGAATAAACGTACGATTAAGCAGGAGGTCAAGGAAGAGGTTAAGGAAGAGATCAAGGCAGTGATCAAGGTAGAGATCAAGGGAGAAGTAAAGGAAGAATCGGCGGCGGGATCTGCGGATGATTTGGACGACTTGGAGTTGATTGAGAAGGCGGACGAGACTTAAGACGAGTCTATTGATCTGTGCGGCCTGGATGATGATGGTGTCAGAGATGATAATGATATCCTCGTTAAGGAGATGCCAGTTAGGAAGGGAAAGAAGGCGATTCTGCCTCTAGAGATGGAACTTCGTACATGAAAGTAGCGTACTCACTTATGTATTCCCTTCCTTTCTTCTCTACTCCCTCTCCATATTATCGTACTCACTATCCTCTGGCTCCTTTAATATCCCTAAGTCTTCAATAGAGACCTCTTTCAGGACGTTTGGGTTAATACCGTGCTGACAAAGATACTTATGAACTCGTTTTAAGCTTCCAGTTGGTGTCTTAAGGAGACTGACCTTCGGCTTAGCATCTGAGGCGATATATGCGGCCAATATAGTCCTTAAGTACTCGTACGCATGGAAACATGGTATTGTCGCTTTATCAGGCTGAATATCCCGCCGTTGTTCCATAATATCCTCGCAAACCTGAAGCGTATTGAGCGGAAGGTAGGCGTCTAGATCAATCTTGTCGTCTGCGAAGATATTCTGGAGCGTAGTGAGTCGATCTTCAGGAATAACCTCTGCGTAGTTCTCAACTTGGCTGCGCTCGGGCTGGAAATAAAGACTCCACGGCCTTCCTGGGACAACATGCGGGCGATTCGGTTGCTTTCGAATGGAATGGTTATTCCAGATGCGTACTGTGACGGCTTGGTTCACCGCACACAGGATACAGGCCTTATAGTGCAGTAATGTGCTCAGATGATTGCCATCACAGCGATCATTGACCAATCTTTTGCCCCCTAGTACAACGGTCTTGCACAACCCGTGACACGTACGAACTGGGCGAGCTCTTCACGGATTCGTGGCATGAAGAGGAATAATATAGCGATGCGATCAGCAAGGCAGTCTGCCGAAAAGAGCCCTCGTGCGGTAAGCTCTGAGAAATATCCCTATAATTATTAACTCAAGTCAGAAAGAATTCGTATGAACACTTACCCTCCAGAAGGCAGCACTTCCACCTGCAAGGCGTCCCCACTAGCTCTTAATCTTCTCGTTATGTGTGCTCTTGCCATAGACCCAGCAATCCTGAAACTTAACTTCCTCTCGTACGCCCTCGAACATGCGATTGCGAGTTTGAGAGAGGAAGTAATGCGCTCCTGCCATCAGGATAGTTTCTCGTCCGCGATCTGATCGTATAATGCTAGGCATCTTTCCTCGTGTGGTAAGAACCTCGAGATATTGTGCGAGAACGTTCCGAGACGTGCCAGAAGAGATTCCAACGTAAAACCACACGATCATTCGGGAGTATGCATCAATAGCGGCATAAATTTCGAAGCCCTATGCCTTTAGCTTATCGTACGCATTAATGGACCAAATAAAATCGGGACCTGGGGTCGTCCAACTGGTGCGACGGCGCCTCATTGAAGTCCATCGATCTGTAATACAGCCAGGGAAGAATTCCCGAAAGCACTCGTAGAGAGCATGACGACTGACAATATGTTGTTGCTGATGAATGTGCGTATAGAGGTATGTCCGACCTGTCACGGCCCGTGACGCATGGCGCACGTACGAAGTCACGTGTGCCAGGAAATTCCGCCCCAGTTAAAACTCTCCAATCAACGGTGGATCGTCACTTTTTCGGGATCGCACGATCCTTGGATCGTCACGATCCATGGATCACAACGATCCAATGCCACACACGATCCATGGCACCGCCAATGGATATATAAGACTTTCACTTCTAGATAGGAGGAAGCCCCTGCGCTACCTCAGCTTTCAACAACACTGCTTTACCTCAATCACCTCCGCCCTCAAGCCTCCCGTGATTGATGCATCAAGCGACGTAACACTCTCATTGCTCAGAACAACCGTAACGCCCTATTCCATCTGCCAACATAAACCAGGCCCTCCTGATTTATCCCTTGGGAATTGATCCGGACCGTTACACGTGTCACGGGTTGTGCAAGACCGTTGTACCAGGGGGCAAAAGATTGGTCAATGATCGCTGTGGTGGCAATCATCTGAGCACATTACTGCACTATAAGGCCTGTATCCTGTGTGCGGTGAACCCAAGCCGTCACACGACCGTACGATTGGAGTGTAGTAGTTGCATCGAGTTCGTCCGAGAAGAACTTTCGTAAGTTCTGAAGTTGGGCGGCAAGTTGTTCGGGTGTTTGACGTCGATATAGGCCAAGTTCTTTTTGTATTCGTCTGAGGCCGCTAGCAGTAACAATAAAGTCTTCTGTATGGAGTTAGAGGAGGAGGAAGTGGTCGTTAAGGAGATTTTCGAAGAAGAGTTCTTTAATGCGTTCGCGGAGGGAGGAGCTATCCTGCGTTATTGTTCGGTTGATATCTCCCTAGTCTCGAAGTCGGCGATAGAGAGTCGTACGGCTTGTTGCGATATTAAATTCGCTCTCGAGTGCCTGACAATCTCTGCGTTTGAGAGGTGTTGAGCTTTCCAGTCGTTAATTGCGTGTCGGAAGGGCGAGAGGTCAATAGACGGGCGACCAGAACGAGGCAGATGCATTATCGATGGATGTAATGAAGAAGGTTAGCGAAGATCAAGGGGGAAGGAAGGGAAAAGGGAGCAAGACCAGTATGCCCACTTACCTAGGCCGTATCCGTACGCAAGCGTAAACACCAAAACACCAACTCCAACATTCAATATCACGAAAAAAAAAATCACAAAAAATTAATTGCCCTGCATATAAATAGCTCATTGTCTGTAGCGCCTCCCAAAATATAAATAGGTATCATGCAAGAAAACAGATAGCCCCCCCTTCCGTATTTCCATATCACCCATACCACAAAAGAGAGAGCTGGGCCTATTCTCAATACGTAAGTAAGTATCCCTATAAAGTAAATAAGTAAATACGTACGTAAAGAGACGTCTAGCGATGAGCGAGCTCAGTAAAAATGACAGCAAGCAGTGTGCAAGTCTCAGAACTAAGGCCGGAGAGAAGCTGTGTGATAGGCGCAAGCGCTAAATCACCAGCTTGAGTCTCCTTCACCTTCTTCTGCGACGTCGTAACGATCTTATCGTCATCCGAGATCTTAACTGGAGAGTGTTTTCGCTTGCGAGTCAACTTGGGCTTCGTGGGAGTACGCTTCTCTTTCTCTGCTTTGTCTGTAAATATATTAGTAAAGTGTATATATATGTATCAAGAAGGAGAGCATACCGTTATCAAAGGAGCAAGGAATATTCCCTCGGTTCCAGTCACAGTTAGCACAGCCCTTGCCATGCCCAGGAAGAACAACACAGCCGATAAGCCCACCCTGTTCCTTCTGACACTTGTCGCACGCATCCGTACCCTCCAACTGAGACCCGTATACCTACTTAATAACACAGTTCGCATTCTGCTGGCTCGTGATATTAAACTTATATTGCTCGCTCTTGCCATCCTTCAACTTCTCACGCAAGATGAGCTCGTTCTAGCACTAAATAAACGTCAGTTAGGGATAGGGATAAGTACATGGCCTTACGTACAGGTTGTATAGCGACTGGGAGCAACTTATTGGAGCAGTTCTTCATCGCATTAAGGACAGCCCAGACAGTGAAGACAGGCTGTTCTTTGGAGGAGGGAGGGGAATCGTTATGGTCGAATCGTGCGGTTGCGATACCGAAAATTTCATCGGGCACACACTCAACGCGGTTCTTCGGGAACGAACGACTAAGTCCAGGGCCGGCCAAGGTCATCGGGTGAACGGAGGCACGCTTAAGCTCTAATTATCCAAGGTCAGGAAGGTAAATAAATAAATACGTTTTCGTACTTACTGGAAGCAGGGGTGGCAACACGCTTACTCTTGCGTACGGGAGTAGGCTGAGGCTCGGACTCACTCTCGAGCTCTTTATCGTTATCTTCGTCGTCGTCGATGTCGTAGTGGGCTTGCTTCTTCGTTGGGTTCCTGGGGGCGGACTCGGCGGGCGTCTATTGTTTTCGGGTCGTGGCCACAGCAGGAGTGGGAGAGTCTTCCTCAGACGTAGCCGACTCAACGATGGCCTTCGACAAGAGACCTCTGCGGCGGGAACGAGACGTACGAGACACCTCGTAATCTTCCTCAGGCGTAGAGCTCCGAGAACCCAGGATAGGCTTGCTGGGGGTGGTGGGGCCGGTCTTGCGACGGGCTGACTTGGGAGGCATGGCGATATCGTGGACGAACGAGGAGGAAGGAAGTCGGAAAGGAAGCGAAAAGAAATGCGGCCTAGCTAGAAAGAATTGTCAGTATGTGTGAGCCGGCAAAGTCAGTGATTTCCTGCATTGTTGTGGCCGGAAGCGGGAGACAGAGAGGAAAAGCTGCATGAAACTGGCACCAGGATAGCGCCCGCGTATGCGCAAAATCGAGAGGGATCAGAATATGATAATGGAATATGCTAAAGAAACGCGATTTCGCCCGCAGGAAGCAAGGGAAGGAGGAATACGCACCTGCTATTGTTGACGATGTTGAGGAGGAAAAGTGAGGAATTAAAATGAAGCCTCAAGCCGTCGTCACAACTATTTGCTCTGAGGGTCACGTGCAATATGGTCACCTGACGCAGCGTTTAACTGTGAATCATTCGCGACGAGTTATTTCTTTACGATAATACTGTAATATTGGGCTCTTAATACGTACGAGCTCTAAAAGACCCATTTGAGAAAGCATTTAATAGGAAATACGAGTCGCTATGAGATGAGGTGATTCTCGTTAATTGAATTAGGCGAATTTACGACCTTGGCCCCCTGGGGGTCGGCGTAGTGAAAATCGCGATGTCAAAGACTTTTGAAACATGTTGCGCTATGGACCGCCGTAAGTAAGCCACACCGCAGTCCGCAGCTGGCCCCCAGAGTGTGCAACCAACGGTCCCAGGTGACATGGCGGCCTCTGGGGCGTTTACCATGTCTTTCATGCAGACACTAGTTCCTGTTTTGGTATCGGAGGACACGAAACTTTTCGCGTGGACGATTCTCAGCACTCCACATGTGGTGACTTTGCTCGGTATTCCCTCCATCCAGAGGCGCCTTTTTACAGGAACCCACCCCCTTTCCGATGATTGGAAGCCTTTCAAAGGGCAGCCGTACCTCGTCTATCTGCGGCTGAAAGACCTGTCAACGTGGCCCTTGGGCGTCCCAGCCAGCTGACATCTAGTGTGTGCTCTGAGGTGGGGAGCCCCCTGTGCACTCCACAGATCTTCCCGCGCCGAGGCGGCTCGTAACGGACCAGGCCAGGTTCAAGGTCAAGAATGGCGATGTGAAGTGTTAGGTCATCAGGTGCGAAGCACGTCGAAGGCACCAAAAACCTCCAAGGCTTTTCTACATTGTTGAAACTAAAGAAATTGTAAGGAATAGTATGCCCAGAAAGGGAAAGCGAAAAGCACGGAATCACATTAACATACGGGCTTACAGAGTCCAAAACCAGTGAATTCTAGCTCAACCTCAACTTCAGTGCTCAGGGGACTCCTAGTTACAAAAATGCCAGAGATACTCCTCCTAGCCTTAAATGGATGGATTGCATGTACCCACCTACGCAAATCCCCAGATTCCCCAACTTAATAATGCGCGCAGAAAACCCGCTCTCTAACCACCCATCTGCCATTAACAGGTGTCAGTCTAAAGATTAAAAGCGATTTGGGCTCAGAGCAAATAATAAAGATTTGAATTATCCACTTACGTGCACTACAATGGTTCTTCCCGCTGACTGCCCAATTGGTACATCCGCTTGTTGCGCACCTGGCAGCAACTTCGTTGACGAGTTCATTGTTTGTGCTGACAGTCATGGTGCAGTTGAATTGAAGCATGTACATAGCTGTATGCGCAGGATGTCACGTGACAGGCGGTGTCAACGCGACACGTGTTTGAGACACGTACGCGAGGCTAGAACGAAAAGGAAGAACTCAGGGGGGTTGTAAAAGAAGGAACATACAGAGAACATACACACCAGGGAGAAGACAAAAGACACGACGAATTAAGGCCATATTGATTGGCACACTACGATATTCGACACATCTGCTCTTTGATTGCAAGCGTGGGTGAACCGCTTGACCTTCCACTTGCTACATTCTACCTCATAAGGAAGCCCCGTTGAACAAAACAGCTGCGGTACCCTTCCGTTGTCACAACTCTCAATCAAACGTCCCAGGACCATAAAACCCGGTGCTACCATGCGAATCACTGGCAAGATAATCATGAAACCTCTCTGCACCATCGGACACCTCCCTACTCCAACTCCATTCTTCAACTGGGCTGGGTTCTTTGACAGGGCTGGGTTCTCTAGTAGAGCTTGGCGAAGAAGAAGAGCTAGAGTCATTGTTGAAGGCAGAAGTTGAAGTATCCACCCATGTGGTGGGCTTCTTATCGTTACCCCGGCCACGGGTTCTTGTAGGGCTGGGGAGATATAGTTAGCTATGATCTGGCATTTTGAAATCCCTGCTCTTGGATATTACAGGGTTAACATAGGATCTTCTTACTCATCATCTGGGCTAAAAGCCCCCGAAACTGCTTCTTGCATCCTCTGCCAGAGCGTCTTGTCTGCTAGCGATGTTCGTGGCTGTCTAGCCAGGGCGCCATCTGACGCGGGCTGCGAAGTTACTCCTCGATTAACAGGCTCTCTAGCCACAGTCAAGGCTGAAGATGGCACATCCAGTCTGGCAGGGTTTGGATTCGCTCCCTTCCCTGATACATTCGTCATCCATCTATGCTCTGTTGCCTCCTGCGCCGTCATCCTGTCAGATGGCTCTACTCTCATCAACGAGCCAATAAAGTCAATGGCTTCGGGAGTGACGTTCTCTCTCTCAAATGCTTTCGGAGGGAAGGGTATCTTGCCCGCCTGGTAGTTCCGAAACGTGCTCGGATCGTCAAAGCAAGACTTATTAGTCAGAATATGAGCCACGGTTTCCCCAAAGCACCACATATCGACAGGGAAAGGACTAATATCCTGTTTATTCTGCTGGTTGTCGACGCCGAGCTGCAGGATCTCCGGGGGGAAGAAGCCCGGCGTTCCGAGGAGAGTAGAGTAACCCGACTGGCCCTGAGTCTCTTTGCTGAACCCAAAATCAGTAATCTTGACCGTCAGAGGCTCCATATCTGTGATGAGAAGGTTCTGGGTATGCTGTTAGGTCTGCAACTCTTGACTGAAGATCAGGATCATATTACCCCTGGTTTTAAGTCACGATGTGCGTAACTGCTTTGATGCATGGATACCAAGCCTTCTAATACCTGCTGCGCGATGCTGTGCGCCATGATCTCATTCAACGCTCCACGATCGTCAAGATACTGACTCAAGTCTCCGTGTTTGCAGTACTCCATTGCGATAAAGAGATGAGTCTCATTGTCGTACCAGCCGTAGAAAGTGATAAACGGCTGAAGGTATTGTCGGCAGTTGCTTGAGAGGGATGGATCTTCGCCATACAGGCTCTTTTGAGAACTTAGCCATAGCCTGCAGCTCACGTTCGATTCCTTTGAACAGGCTAGTCTTCCGGATTTGCTTCACTGCCCGAATTGCAACAGGTTTTGAACAGTCGTTGTGCTTCTCGAGCCAGACAGTTCCAAAACCACCCCTACCAATTTTCCCTTCGCGGATCCATGTGCCCCGCATTTCGGATGAAGTTTCTATATGTGTTGTCCTCTGTCGGCCATCAAAGCCTCTCTTGCAAATCGCCTTCAGGCGTAGGTCACTTGTAAGGTTTTCCATGGCTCATAATTTTGAGGGGAGTTTGGAGAGAGAGAACAGGAGAGAGAACAAAGCAATTGGTTATAGGATCAAACGTGAAGCGAAGACATCTCGACTTTGGCGAGAGAAGCTGGCGGAAGGAAGGAGAGGCGCGAACTGGTGAGAGGCTTAGTTCGCAGCGGGGAAGTGCTTCGGGTATAAGTGCGAAACACTGAAGCGCTGGCCGCAATGTGCAATTTCTACTCTTCTATTCTTAGAATTTCTCCTCATCTATTCTTAGAATTTCTACTCATCTATTCTTAGAAATACCCTGCAAAGCTGAAAATGCCCTTTGCTTGAATCTCGTTTCTAATTTCAGAGTAATGCCCTGCCTTAAGCGCTAGCTTGCTTGAGGAAGTGTGATAGCTCTGCATTTACTGGCTTCCATTAGGCCACGATATGTAGCTTTACGCACGCCGTCTGCAACGTCTGATATATAATCAGATGACGGCGCCACACTAGCGAGCCATTCGCGGAAATGCTTTGTGTAGCCGGAAAGGCGTATGCCGATCAGTACTACAACCATACGGTAAGCAATCCTACGGTAAGCTGTAGGCCAGGATAAAACAGCTCTCAGATCCCGTCTATATCAGTAATTACTCCCCTATTGCTTTTTGAAACACAAGTCTAATCAGGTACTTCTCTTGAATTGACTTTTTGCTCTTGCCTTACATTTTACACCCTCTATATCTGCTAAGAAAGCGCACCATATCACATCAACATCCACTTCAAACCCACCCCAATAAGAAGCCATGCAAAAGATATCTAGGCGCGGGCGGAAAACGACCGATGATCCCACCTCCGGGAATCCAGGTCCACAAACCGGCCAAGGCGAGAATGACTACGAGCAGGTAAACGTCCTAGTCCTCACCTTCGACTATAGCGATCTCAACCTGAAGAGCGAAGCCACGGAAATCGTCAATTTGTTCCAAAGCCTCGATTACAATGTCGACGAGTACACTATCCCTATGGATAACTCCTTGGAGAATCTCCGACAGGAACTCAACACTTTCCTAGCCCCTACGAACCCCAAGACCCTTCTCATTATCTACTATCATGGGCACGGGGGTATCGAAGCCGACCGCACGCTTTCCTTGGCCAGGTAAGTATCGCTTCCCAAGCCACGCCAGTCTCAGGCTGGCTTCATTTCAATTAGTCTGACATCTTTCATTCATTCAGCCATAGCGTTCCTGATGACGTGAATGAGCTATGGCGGACAATTATTCATGTATGGGGTAACGGGATCAATCTTCCGGGAGCAGGCGAATACCTCAGGACCGTCGAGTATGTTCCCTCAACAAATTTCCCGCCGGCGCTCTCTTTGCTCAAAATAGTAAGGCGTCTTAGCTAATAACCTCAATAGCGATGATCGGATGAAAAGGTTCCAGCCGGTTGCCGAGATACGCTGGAAGGAAATCAGCAACCAGATCATGCAGGCGAAATTCGATACGCTAATGATCCTTGACTGTTGCAACGCTGGACTTGCTGCAGCAAGTAGTCAAGTAGGAGAAGCGTTGAATGATCCTGAACAGTCACCAGAGACGGTGACAAACTACCGGAAGGAACTTATTGGTGCGAGTAGCTGGGGTACTGACACAAAGGACCGAATGTCTCCTGCCCTGTGGAACAGCTTGTATAACGCTATTAGAGAAGGATTCTTGTCGATTTCCACGCCATCGCTTGTTCGGCGGATGAACAACTGGCTAGTGACCGAAATATATGGCATGTACAGTCCTGCACAGGCTGTCCACTACATCCTGAAGAGGAACGACTCAGATAAGATGATTCTCCATCTTCCTCAAGTGCAGGAGGCTACTACAGAGGAGGAAGACTAGGTGTGTTAAGTGGCCTGGGTTACTTATGGTTATTGTGAATATTAGTTTGGAGACAGATTGTGTCAGATATAAGCCCGATTGACAAGAACGTTATCGATTGGAGAGCTCTATTTTTGACAGTGGCCTGGTGGGGGATTTGACAATTAAGAGTCTCACTGCCTCAACCGATTGAGACAATCAACTTATTGCATCAAAACGATTTCCTTCGCCATGTTCCCCTCAAAGACACAAAAGGAAGGTCTCACAGCCAACCTTATCAAAACCCGGGGACTTCCCTAATTAGGAGCATGAGTTCCTTCTGCAAGTCGACCTCCTAGGCTTACAACGCCACCTGGAAAGGAAGACCTTCCTTGAAGAGGAGCCTGTATTCCCAGACATCAGGAGACGCAAATACATAAAGACAACTGCAGCGCAGCGAACCATTCGATCAGAAACACCCAACGGCGAGGAATCTGACCTCAACGACATTCAACAAACAACTAACGGCTCATGAGCTATCTCTGACCTCGCCAAGCAAGGCCAGCGGACTTTTCAACAAGACCTCTCCTTCTATCAGCTGCAAGAGAAATCTTCAGACAAGGAATGGAAGGCCCTCAGGATCCTGCAAGATTGGGTCATCCGAACGATCTCTCCAGACTACATCCAAACCTGCTTTCAACCACGCAAGTCAATATACGAATGGCACTATAACCTTCGTGCCCGCTGGGAAGGTCGGATGCAGAAGAAAGAAGGGACGTGAGATTTCAGAATCTCACTCATCTCAAAGCCTCCATTAAGACTATAGATCAAGCGATCAAATAGTTAAACACATGGGAAAAATTCCTAGCCAAAGGAAAACAAAGAAAAGTCCCAGAAACTCTCTCTTGTAGTTCATGGGCTGATGACTTCTTCAATGTATCATCAAGCAGGTCACACACCCCTATTGGAATGCCCCGACATGTCAGATATTAGGATGACTATAGCCTCGAGCTTTATTGCCTTCGCCCGTGAACCAGGAGCCCAAGCCATGCGAGTCACATGGGAAGAGCTAGACCGAGTCTCCGAGGAAGCAGAGAAGCCAGACCGCCACGCACTCGCCTTGCCGAACGTCCCCGACGGAGTTTACAGGCAGGTCCTCTGCGGAGAAGGGGATCCTGCCATGCTTAGATCACTATTCCCCGACGGAATGCAGGACTTCATCTCAGATTGTTACACCGGCAGGGAACGCATCAGCCGGGTCACAGAAGCAGACGTTCAGAATTTCATCACCGGCAAGCCAGAATGGTCTGAAGCGGAAATCAAAGAGAAGTTACCCAACTGGCTGAGAGACTTATGTGAAGCATTCTTGCCAAGGAAAGCAAACTGATTACCGCCCCATCGCGCCTGGGACCACAAGATCGAGATTATCCTTGGGGCAGAGCCTCCCTACCAGAAGAACCGCCCCCTATCACCAGCCGAGCTCCAGTGCGTCCGGAAGTGGCTTGACGATAACCTCTCTAAAGGCTTTATCCGCGAGTCTAGGGCAAAATGCGCTGCACCGTTACTACTAGCTGCCAAGCCGGGAGGCGGAGTGCGGATCTGCCAGGACTATAGAGGTCTGAATAACGTTACGATCAAGAACCGTTACCCCCTCCCATTGATCCGCGAGACCCTAGACGCCGTGTGCCACGCCAAGGTGTTTTAAAAGCTGGATATTATTGCTGCATTCAACAAACTGCGCATTGCTGAAGGCCATGAGTGGAAAACAGCCTTTATCACCAGGTTCGGGCTGTTCGAGTCATTGGTGATGCCATTTGGGCTGTGCAACGCCCCTGCTTCATTCCAGCACTATATCAATAACGTCCTGTTCGACCTGCTCGATAAGACCTGCACCGCTTACCTGGACGACGTTCTCGTCTACTCCAGTTCGAGGAAGGGGCACCGGGACATGTTCGCGAAGTGGTAAAACGCCTACTAGATGGTGGACTTCATGTCGATATTCCCAAGTGTGAACTCGAGACGATAAGAACAAAATACCGAGGGCTGATCATCACGACAGAAGGAATCGAAATGGACCCTGAGAAGGTCCAGGCAATTAAATCCTGGCTCCCATCACTAAACCTCAAGGAGATGCAAAAGTTCCTAGGCTTTGCCAATTTCTATCGTCGCTTTATTAGGGACTTTTCGAAGATGACCGCCCCGTTGAACTCCCTGCTTAAGAAGGGGACAGCCTGGTCCTGGGAAGAGCCTCAGCACCGTGCTTTCGAGGACCTGAAAACCGCATTCACACGAGCCCCAGTCCTGGTCTCATTCGACCACAACCGCCGCACGATCCTGGAAAATGATGCATCCGATTGGGCCAGTGGGGGAGTCCTATCGCAGTACGGCGATGACGGCCTCCTCCGACCGGTAGCGTACTTCTCCTCGATGCACACCGCCGCCGAGTGCAACTACGAGATCTACGACAAAGAGTTACTGGCAATCATCAAGTGCCTAGAGGAGTGGCGCCCTAGGTAGGGCAAGCACACGCGATATTAGATCGTCCGCACCGAGGCCGTCCCGGGCCCAGCTAGCAGCAGCGGCGGCGGCGGCAGAGACAGGACGGTCATGGTCAGAGGCAGCGGGCGCGGCAGGAGAGGCGGATGCTGGTGCGGCTCGGCGAGAGCTTCGATCGCGAGGTCGAGCGCTGCCGCTGGCGGCTCGATAGTGTACCGATAGCGATGCTGCAGTGGCTCGGCAGCATTTCGGCCACGACGCCGCAGGGGGTGCCATTCGGGCGCAAGGGCAAGGAGGAGTCGATGGCCAAGTGCCGCGCGGTCGGGCAGCGCTACTTGGGCTACTGCTTGCGGGCGTACCGGCTCGGGCGCGATGAGGCTTTCGAGCGGTGGGGGGATCCGGTTCACGGACGAGCAGTGGAGCTTGCTGCGGGACGTCGCGTACGAGCCGGGCTGCTCCGATAGCAGAGGGGCGCGGCCGAGCGGCTACGACAGCGGGCTGGGGAGCAGTAGCAGCAGCGGTGGCGGCGCGAGCACGAGCACAAGCAGCAGGCCCCTGGCGGGTCTTGATGACGAGGACGGTAGCGACGAGGACGATGAGGACGGCTACGACGACGACGATGAGGACGGCTACGACGACGAGGGCGAGGAGGAGCTCGACCCAGCCCGAACCATACCGCCACAGGGCACCGGTGCCCAACTCGACCGGGCCGTCTTCTTATTTATGGCTGCTTCCATCAAGCAGCAGGTCGGAGGCAATGTCTACAAGAGCCCGCTGCTGTGCTTCTGCGCAGCCATGGGCATCCGGCAGCGACCGCTCGTCTATAACGAGCCGCACCTGTACACCGAGCTGCTCGCGGCGGTGCTCTGGTGGGCGCGCGTCTTCTTTCTCGAGTCGGCGTTCGGGAGCGAGCCGGCCGTGCTGGGAGAGGTCGGCATTGATGCTGTGGTCCCGTTCCAGAAGGAGCAAGCGGCGTGGATGTGCGTCGGCACCCACCCCGTCATCGACACCGTCGTCAACTGGATGGCATACGGCAAGGGGTGGCGCAATAAGGGCGACGGCCAGCCGTCGATGCGGAAGTCGGAAGATGGCGGGGCGCTGTTCCAAAACGGCGAGTGCATCACCGTGGCGGACTTACAAGCACGCTCCGCGGTATAGTCACCGAGGCCAGGGGCTGCTAGATAATATGATGGCCGGGGCGAGGGAGCGGGTCGTTAACGGCGAGCTTAGCTCGAACATGGGCCGCATCGCTGATAGCATGGTCCGGCTCGGGGCGGGCCAGTCGTTCGCCACGAACCCCGAGAACGACTGGCTCGAGGCCGGACCCAGCAAGGTTATGGGGCTGATGGAACGGTCGCTCTGGAACGCGGCGAGGAACTGGTGGAAGTCGGCGGCAGTCCGGCGCTGGCTGCAGCAGCTGCGGCGGTTCCGCGAGCGCTTGCAGTTAATGTGCACACATGGGGCGGCCAGCCGGGGGGGGGGGGGGGGGGTCCGGAGATTGATGACACTGCAGCACGGCGACTCGTGGCAGCTTATGTGCAATTTCTTTATTCTCAACGGGCAGGTCATGATCGTCACTAATCGGGACAAGATGAAGGTTATCCGAGACAACGGCCGGAGGTTGCGCGGTTCTTACGCGACCGGATCAGCCGCATGGTGGTGGCATATATCGCATGGCTGATACCGGCGGAGCGCATGTTGCGGCAACAGCCCAAGATAGCAGGGCCGCCCCGAGACCAGCACGAGTTCTTATGGCGCCACAGCGGACGGCGGGCGTGGGGAACGGAGCAGCTTGGCTTATCGCTGCAGCGGTTCATGCAAGCCGGCACGGGGGTGCGGCTCGGGGTGGGGCGGTACCGGGCGGTGGCCATCGAGATGAGGCGACGAAAGCTGGGGCTCGTGATCCGACAGGTCGAGGCGCGGGCCGAGGACGATGGCGACGACGATATTGAAGTCGACCCGCTAACGGGGGAGCCGGTAGACTGCAGCGGCAGCTGGAACATCGTGTGGGACTTGCAGGCCACGCACGGCAGCAGGATTGCGCGGCAGCACTACGAGGTGCATATCGGGCTCCCGGGCCGGCTGCAGCCGGAGATGATAGTGACGTTCCGAGAGATCAGCAAGCTATGGCACCAGTATTTAGAGGCGGGCGGGGGCGGCACTGATTGCAGCAAGGGCGGCAGCCGTCGGGAGGGCAATGTTGAGGGTAAGGTTGAGGGCGACGTCGAGGGCTGTGTCGAGGGCAGCGGCCGTCAGGAAGGCAATAGCAAAAGTCTTAAGCGGAAGAGACCGAGCGCGGCAGCGGGGCATGATGAGGCGCCAGGTCGAGAGCAGGAAGAGCAACCGCCTAGCAAGTAGGCTAGGCAACA
The DNA here is from genome assembly GCA_911649645.1 of Thelonectria discophora. Taxonomy (NCBI): domain Eukaryota; kingdom Fungi; phylum Ascomycota; class Sordariomycetes; order Hypocreales; family Nectriaceae; genus Thelonectria; species Thelonectria discophora. Next base: position 1,196 of record CAJVRK010000022.1, on the reverse strand, counting down.
CGGGGCAAGGGACACGGCTCCATCAGCAGAGGGGACTGCGCCCGAGTCCCAGCCCAGGCCCCAGCCCAAGCCCCAGCACGAGCGCGAGCTCACATCCGGATTCCAGAAGATGTTCGGGCCCGGGGCTGCGTGGCGGTCGGTGAAGCAGGAGGAAAGCATGCGGGCCATCTTGTCGGCTCCGGCCGGCCAGACCGTCATCAGCGTGCAGCCGATCGGGGCCGGAAAGAGCATTCTTTTCATGCTGCCGGCCATCATGCGCAGCACGGGCACCAGCATCGTCGTTGTGCCGTTCACCGGGCTCATTAAGGACTTCGCGACGCAGGCTCACGAGAAGGGGATCGACTACATAGAGTTCACGAAGTCTGTCAGCGCCGGGCGCGAGGGCTTGCCGCGGGTGGTCCGACTGGTGGTGATGAGCGCCGAAATAGTACAGGGCGAGGAGTTTGCGGCATACGCAGACGGGCTGCTGGCCACGGGCTTGCTGCAGCGGATCTTCATAAACGAGTTCCACACGGCCATCACAGACGCCAGCCACCGGGCGAGGCTGGCGCAGCTGCAGAGCTTACACCAATGCAGGTGCCGGATGGTGCTGCTCACGACGACGTTGCGGGGAGTTTTTGAGGATTGGTTCCGGCAGGAGATGCTGGGGCGGGCGGGAGCCACGGTAAGCATCGGCGACCGCACGACGAAGCTGAATTGCCGGTACCAAGTCAAGCAGGTGAGGCAGCGGAAGCCCGGGGCGGTGGAGGAAAACACAGCCGGGCTCGCGCGACACCTAGGGGTCCAGATGACGGGCAGCTAGGAAGAGGGGTATATTTCCAGTCCAAGAGGCAATGCGAGGGCATGGCGGAAGCGATCGGGTGCGAAGCTCACCACTGCGGCATGAGAGATGCGCAGCGGCGACGGGTGCGGGCGGCATAGGCCTAGACGGGGGCCGGGTCTAGGTAAGGTATATCGCAGCAACGACAAGGACTCGGCACGGGAATCGATATCCAGGGCTTGGCGCCGTGATCTTTATGGAGCAGCCGTACGGGCTGGCCGACTTTGTGCAGCAGACAGGGCAAGGGGAGCGTGGGGAGCCGCCTCTGAGTTTCCGCGAAATTCATTTGTAGGGGCCAACAAAAAAATCGACTCACGCCCATACAACCGCCAAACCGTCTTGCACGCGCCCCGTGGAGGCCACTGCGGGTCCCTCT